>OX419716.1:81163289-82425224 GCA_948474765.1 Patella depressa
AAAATTTTCACGTGTGTTTTCTACACCAGATTTTTATGCTGAACAAGAATATATGAGGTAAACAGGCCATATCCTGAACCCTTTTCCGTTAGGGCGCTTTTTCAAAATGGCAGCTTTATCAAAATGGCTGCCAAAATCACCTATATAGAATGACTAGATGGGTAAAGTAAGTAACAATGATGCATGATGTTTGACCACGTTTTGCATTAGTTTTTATTAGCGTTATTCCCAAAGAAGCTTGGTTTGTATTCCAGATCGTTGAAAATGATAAAAAGTGACGGCGCTTTTCACATGGCTGCCAAAACACGTAGATTAACTGTATTTGTCTTTTAATAAGCATTTATTAGGCCACGCAATTGTCACATTTTGCACTAATTGTGATATGAGTTATTCACAAAGCATCTTCATTATTATGTACCACAATGAAGATATGAAATGGTGAGGGCGCTCTTCAAAATGGACGCAAACACAGAGAAAAGAATATGGGCCTGTTTAGGCCAAGAAAAGATTATTGCGGCGCATTTGACCTCGTTTTGCATTATAGTTTTACATAAAATTATTTTCAAAGAATCTACACGTGTGACCAATTATGTGTATGGAGGTGAAAATTGGACGTGCTCTTCAAAATAGGCTCTAAAATCCTTTCTAAATTAATAATGATATGTTCATTTATATGGCGCCAAACCCACAAATTGCGCTCATACAACAACTATACAAAAGTCTTTTGGCTCCACGTGTTTGTGACTTAATGCTTTAAATAAGCATTACAAAGCATAACATGTTTATATGCCCAGATAGTAAGTTAAAATTTGTTAAGATGTTTCTATATGATAACTAAAAAAATGTTTGACATCTCATTCTTGAGGAAGCTTAAAGGGCAAGGGCTCATACCAAATTGTCCTTGCAATGTATTCTGGCATGACAAATCACCCACAGTATTTTATCATTAATTTTCAAATTCGGTCAGATCCATTTTCAATAAGCTTCCAGAACACAGAATGCCTTAATAAACCTGGGCGTGGTCTCCGACATACCCGCCGCTTCAAACTTTCCGTCATCATAAGTGTGCGTGGTAGAGATCAACAATGAAGCAAGATGTGACATCTTTGACCGGCAGTTAACAAGGGAGCAAATATCAACGGATGTGGCATTGCCACCAGCCTATCGTCAACCCAGGTTTTGGTAAATATTCATAATTTTGAGGCGGAACGATAACGGCATTATAAAGTTAGCTACGGTGATATGTACGGCAACTTCATACATGTTTTTAGTATGCCTCTTCAAGTTTGTGTATCTCAAAATTTTGGCCGTCAACCTAATACAAATTTTAGTGCAAAGACATGGCCATATGGCCATTTGTTCTTTCTGTCTGTAGTGAAAAGCATTCAGCCCAACGAAATTTTTGAGAAAAGTTGAAGGTGGGCAAAGAGTTCAGAATTAACATAAAAGTCAATGGGGAATTTAATGGTGGTCTGACATCATCGCATATATGGAGTTGTTCCCCTTTACCAAACAATTAGAAATTAGCGTTTTCACATAATTCCTCACATTGACAAGAAATACACAAAATCTACACAATTTAGAACGTTATTCAATTATGAAAGTGTATAGGAAAGTTGTCAGGTATTACTGAGCGCCATGGAAAACGCATCACTTTTTTCCCAGATATTTTATTATTGGTTGGTTTTGTATGTATAATATTATGAATACTATGAACTATTGTTTCACACAATGCTCCCAAACGCAAAAAAATATCGGCCCGTGTGCACAAAAGAATTTGCACGAGATGCACATGAAAAACCCAATATTCACGTGCAGCATAGTGTGTGAGCCCTTTAAAAGCATGTTTTCAACTTAATGTGCAGTACATGAACTATGAAACGTCAATCTGTCGTAATTTGTTGTTTAACGTATGAAGGAATCGAGCTAGAGATGCTCGAGACTTACTGAAAATCAACGGAATGAAGCCATGGGAATGTCCAGGGCTGGCATGTCTACACGTGCTATTGCCAGACACTTCAATTGTCATCAGTCCACTATTATAATGTTACTGGATCAACACGTGACCGTCAACGCCCTGGTCCACAACGCGTTACAACCCAGGGTCAAGATCGCTACATCCGGGTCACTCATCTGCGTGACAGATTCCACCTAGCGACTCGAACAGGTGCAGAAGTCGTCGGAAGACATGGACCAGTAAGTGCCAACACCGTAAGACGTCGTCTAAGAGAAGTACGACTCCGTGCATGACTACCTTATGTTGGAGCTATCCTTAGTGATTATCACCGTCAGTCCAAGGACACCAGACATGGGGAAGAGTAGACTGGCAAAATGGGCTCTTCAGTGATGAGAGTCGCTTTCATTTGTATTACGCTGATGGCCGTCAACGTGTGTTGAGATGTCTTGGGGAACGTCTTGCAGACTGCTGTGTCTTCGAAACGGGTCGATGGGGTGAGGGAAGTGTAATGGTGTGGAGAGGCTTCATATTTCATCACCGGACCCCCCTACACATTTGCAGGAGTCGCGTTAATGCTGTAGCCTACCGTGATGATGTCTTGCAACCAATTGTTGCTCCGATGTTTCGCGCGCACCCACAGTATGGACTACCTGGCTGTTAACATCAATGTCTTGGACTGGCCAGCCATGTCTCCGATGAGATTGGACGCCGTCTGTATTGGAGACCACATATGCACACCATTGCTGCTTTAGAAGCTGCTCTTGTCCAAGAATGGAACAATTTACCCCAGGCCTTCTTTCAAACATTGATTAATTCTATGCGACGTCGTACGTTTGGTTTTGACCCCTCTGACTTTGTACCGTTGATTACCGATCAAACATCCATAAGTGTACAAATTTGTTGTTATTGATGTGTTCCCATTTGAATATTGTTCACAATGAGAAGCAAAATAAATAAGATATGTTTACAGGATCATTTTGTTATACGAAAAACTAAATGATGCGTTTTCCATGGCACTCATTATATATAGTCGGGTGTGACAAATGTCTGATGACGGTCAACTACCACTTCCAGTTGTGTGGTTAAGCTAGTACTGTGAAGGTATCGGCCGAGCTGTCACGAAGGAATTAGGGTTAGAGTAGCGTCTACGAACGAATGGACGGTTAGAGTAGTTCCTTTATGAACGGTTTCTGATCGGATCATGTCCGCGGACCGTTCTTATACGTCTCTATATAGCTGCAATATGAAAATACCGCCCTCACCTCTATTCCAATCTAAAGCTATTTTGGAATCCTTACAATTTATTTTCACCGCGATTCTTTAATTTTCGCCAAAAGTAATCACTCTCCGCCATATCTGACACACAGTTATAATAGCCGATAAGGATACTAAAATAGCTTTAGAATAGAGGTGGGAAAGAGCCGTATTTTCATATTGTAGCTATATAGGGATGGTGAACAACAATCAACTAATTAATCTACCAAAATGTGCTTAAAATCACTCTCAAAACTTTGTATTCTTGGGGAGATACCCTAAGCTATAAAAATCTGTTTTTAGAAACTATGCTTGTTACCTACCTTTATTGAAGGAGGGTTCATTTTTCAGAATGTATTTGTCATCATTTACGCTGTAACCCAATCGTAGTGATAATACATGTAGTATCAGTTTCGTAAACATATGGTTTAATTACAACGGGAACAGAATATCAAACAGATACATAAACAGGCCTACATCAACACTACAGAAACTAGACTATACTGGAGCTATTACTACTTCGAGGACTACACTACACCGGGAACACATCTAAATATATCAAATCCGCCATTCTGCGCCTCTACTAAGGCAGCGACTGAACTCGGATGAGTCCATACGCGGGTCTCTAGCCTATGTCTCTTTGTTTCTAGTTGTATTCTTGTAAGACTATGGTCTTTAAGACCATATTGTGTCTTTGGGAAAATTGTTAAAACAACTATTTCAAATTCACATGTACCTAGTGCACGTGAATTAAAAGCTATACATAAAAAACAAGTAATGTTTTGGTAGAATCCTAACCACTGTCAAAATATTCGTCAACCTCTTCCTTTATTTGACGGTATTTGACCTATGGTTGGAAGACCATATAAGGCGTATTACATATTTGGAATGGAAGTTAGGGTGAAAGTTAATCTCAAGTCTGTAGAAACTGGGGGATATAAATTTGAGTGTAGACCAAGCCCCATTAGAAACTCAGCCAGATATTCAAGCAGCCATTATCTAATGCGCCACTGGAAACCCTTGTCCCACAGAAATACTGCATATATAACGATACTTGTCGTTAGGGGGAGACCGTGGTACTGGAGCGTCTACAAAATAGAGGAAAAGAATACTTTAAGCTGACATTTATTACGGGTGCTGATATTAACAGTGTGAGTGAGTCATATAATTACATTCATTATAATTAATAAAGAAAATACATATTACTATAACAATAAGACATATAAAATGTCGACTGATATAAAATATACATATGCTTTATGTAATAAAGCAAAATTACTTTATGTAATGTAATGAACGTAAAATGATATACGATAATCAGCACATGTACATGCAATGTCCTTTATATGGAGCATGCATGCGTTCGCGTAATATTTGCATAATATTTATAACAATATCAATTATAGATGTAATCTTTATAATCCATTAGAGCTGGGTGAGATGTAGAGTTCTACTTGGAACATTGTACATCATTTAAATATGTCACCCAATACGCTCGTGGATATTATTAATGAAATTACGATTTCATTATTGGCGTATATATATATTATACATATACTAACTGTGTGTGGTCTTTAAAATGTACCCACATTGTATACTCACTGTTAGAGACTAGTCTATTTGCCCCTCAAATATAAAATAACATACATGATATAATAAAACAATTAAAATATTACAATAAGACCATAAACATACTAAAATAGACATAATGTAGTTGAGACCTACCTAGAGGAAAAGAATACTTTAAGCTGACTTTTATTACGGGTGCTGGTATATACAGTGTGAGTGAGTAAAGATAGACGGGACTCACACCCATACCCTAACGGAGCTAACCCCAGAAACGAACGAACGTAACCCTTATCGTCAGTGTTAAGTAACTTTTAATCTTCTTAGTTTCTAAACTTGGTCTGAAACTTTAATTGTAGGAAACCACAATTACTGATTCGACTCTATAAAAGTTAAATAATAGATCTTGAGAACCACTTAATATTTTGATAATTATGATGTACATGGACTCTGTAGGAAAAGGTTTTTTCGAGGAGATATGGCAAGGCACGTATGACTAAACATCTGAATGTAATATCTGTATACTATAACACTAGCATCGCAAATGTATGGGCGTAGTTACATATCACTTACTGTCATACAGCCGAAACTAGATGTAGGTTCCGAAATCTGTCAAGATTTGCCGAGTGTGCTGTGAGTTGTTCTTGTCTTAGAGACAACTGACGTGGTTTCGTTTCCCCTGATTGCACGTGACAAAGAATAGGGTCGCCTGCCCAATCTCATGCGTTTTCTCCGGGTCTCCCACTGCTAAAAAACACTACGCGCAAGCGAATTATTGACGTATTATTGAAACATGTATTAGATCCGTAATGACCTAGTTTGTGGATTTACCCCCCTGTCTCTCTCTCTCTCCCCCCCCTCTCTCTCTCTCTCTCTAGTGCAGCTCAACCCCATGTATTTATAATTTCATTAGAATTCTACTTGGCATCTCAACAGCTATTCGGTTAAACATACTCTAGCAATTTACCTAATTATCGCATATTACCTAAACAATATAGATAATGGCAAACCCTCAAAGATTCAAAAACAACTTGAAGATAAGAAGACGCTGTACATCAATAGATAACACCAATCCCATTACACTATCAGGCGCGGATCTAGTGGGGGGGGGGGGCAGCTCCAGTGGCATAGTTGATTTTCATTTTCGTTTGCTTTGTTACTGTCGTAGTTCACATATCTGCTCTTTAATAGATGATATAAACATGATTTTCGCATTGTCTCCGCCCATACAATCCAAGGTTGCAACGTATTACCCTTTGCTCCAACGTGTGCCCCCACACCCTCGACAAAATCCTGGATCCGGGCCATGAATATAACCAATTTGAAACGAATCATTAATAGCAGACGTTAATATGCTAGCGCCACAATCTACGTCATGGTTAATTAGTTTCAGAATTCAGACAAACTTGAAATGTTGTTTCCCCAGTATTTATGGATGAAGAAAATAAAAAGCCACGGACCTTATCTTCCTGTTAGTCTTCTGTGTCTACCACTCAATGTGCTATGGTGTACACGCTGTTAGGACGACTAATAGGTAATACCCAATTCTAACTGTCAAGGGTTATTTTGTGCGGGTACCCGAAGACTAGACATCGTCCTTGTAAGTAAACTGGTGCCACTTACAAGGTAAAAGCGCTTGGAAATCCCGTTACGGATTTTGTTTTAATTGCCATCTTCGCACTTAAACCAACTTGACTATTCAAAGTTCGATTTTGCGGCTGGGATGCAGCCAAGTAACCTTATATAAAAACCTTTCACAAGGAATATTACAGGCCATGTCCGACTCAATTTTGGCTGCCATTTTACATGTCTGCCATTTTGGATCTTCAAAAGGTATCTTTTAATTCAGAGACATCGACAGCCATATAAAAGACATACTAAAAGTGATATCTTACAAGATCGGCGCTGGTCTTTGAAAGAAATGACCGGCACCAGGTGAAAAATACATTGAGTTTTTTTTTATCAAATTCATTTTTCGGCACATTTCGCATCTATAACCACTTTGTTTTTGAAGAATTCAAAAAGAAATTATTTACCCCCCCCCCCCCCGCTACCCCTAAAATACCAATTGCGAGATATTCCTCTTTTGCGACTGCCATATTGGTTTCTTTTGCAATTCGTTTAGGGTAAGACTTTAACCCACTCCACATATGCAGATAATAATATTAATTTGTGTAATATATAAATATCACAACAGATACAAACACCTGTTATTCCACAGACAGGGAGGGACCCAGTGGTTCTTTTGCGCTCCATTTCCAACCATCTGATTAACATACAGATCTATATTTCCTTTCGTTTTTTTTATACTTTCGATTGCCTACCACACCTGAAGATCTGACAAGTTGTACTCTAAAGTCGTGTCAGGGGTCGTACGGTGGCGTTTGATCCTATGACGTTGATTAATCTTCCTCCAGCAAGACCCACACAACCCAACATTTGTTGGCACTTGGACTAAGAGTATATAACGGTTGTTCTAACTCTTATTGCGAATACTTTACGGAAACTACAATGCAAACTTATTTACAAAAGCATTCTATAAACTGACGCATTTCTTCGCGCTTTACTGATTTAAGAGATAGTATAGATCAGCCGACTGAAACCTCGTCTCCGCTATTTGTTCATTATACAGGCTTAGCGCCAGCTCCTACGACACAATGCTACACAGAGCCTGATTCCATTTTGCTTTGTATTTTTAAAGTTCAATATTTCGATTTACTTGTCGTTATTACATCGACTTATAAAATCCACAGAATGTATCTGAAAACCATTTACATATTCCAACGAGTCATAAAAAGACAAGTCACCGGTAACAACCCAACAACCAACAAGATTCACAGTGTACATGCCAGCATTGTATAGAGGCTAATGGTTCTTTATAGGCATCCTGAAAAAAACCATTTACAACATACTCCAACGAGTCATAAAAAGACAAGTCACCGGTGACAACCCAACAACCACACCCAAAGGCCCTCAAAGACAGGGTAATCGCCATAGTACCTCCGGACGGGAGCTGTAATAATGGACACACCCGACTGCGTCGGCATTGTCAAAACTCTTCAAGAATAATAAAACTACATACGATTAACGACAGACTCCATTTCTGCCCTCCAAACCAAAGACCCGAAAGACGTCTGGCACCATCACAAACCACGCAAAGCCATGTCACATGTGTGCTCCCGAAACGCTATCGTCTAAAAAACACCCAAAAACCTTATAAAACTTTTATTCTCACTAGACATCACGGTTCGTCCCCTACGATGTTGTCACGCACCCCCCCCCCCTCCTTACTAGATCACATTAACACACAGCATAACAGAACAGAACAAGACGACAGCAGCATTGCCTTTCTTCTAGATGGCATTGTCAGAAGAAACAACAAAACCTGCTCACAACAATTAGTATCCCCATTACAATCCCAACGACTCGTATCAGACCAAGAAAGCCACCATCACGATACTCGCCAGCCTTTCACAATATTTTCTGACCATATCTGCTCCACAATGCAACCTCAAACAATTTGTTTCAATATTTAACAAAAACCCTTCTACTCAGCACCACGAAGTCAACAAAAACTGAGCCATCACCCTTCCACGTCAGCATACAATAATTCTATGGCCGTTCATCCTACCAAATCACACGAGCATGGTGCATATAAATATGGTTACTTTCAATTTGATAATATATTTAGAGTTGGCAAAGTTGGGGATAACTTAAATAAGGCGGTTTTACAAGGATCTTTCATTTTGAGGTCAGAGACCAAAACTAGATCGCCCTTAAAAAAAATTGCCCAAGGTAGATTGCAGTGGATTTTTTTTTCTTGGAGTGCAATGTACATACCTCCTTACAAAAAACATTTGTTTCGGATTTTTGTCCCTAGGTCGGAGTGTCTCATACCAGCCTTTTATTACAATTATATTTATAGCATCAGCGGTTGATTAATTGAGGGAATTCAAAACTATAATCGGATGTCTGTAGAAATAATTGTATTGATTTAATTAAAGATACATTGTCCAGAAAGTATTTATCGGGTGGTTATTGTCAATAAAAGTATGGTCAATTCGGTATATGTGGAAAATAGTGACGCCCACTCTTGCTCGAAAAATACTTGATTACTTGAAAAACACCAAACGGGGAAAACATGGGCCAAAACGTTAGGGCATCACTAACTGGCAACTCGACTATTGACTGTCAGTTTATTGTGTGCCAGTGGTAGCCCCTTTTGTGTCAATTTCTAGTTCCCAAATAATAGCGATTTAGCTCCTTTAACTGGCACGAAATTGTTTTTATATTTTAGTGAAAATAACGTGTCGGGTATTTAAGTACACCAGGGAACAATTTCAACCTGATGTAAATTAAGTAAATTAGTTGGTTGATAAATAAAAACATATCGTGCATTAAACTGTGTGTTTGGTTCAGAGCACTTGTTGATAGTGTAGATATTCAGTGCTGTACTACTTGTATCTTTGTAACACAGTGTTGATGTATTGAAACCAGTCTGAGTACATCCACCGCTTGCCGATAGCCATATCTCAAATCCAGAAATTCTCATTGCCAAGACTTGATCTACAAGAACAAATCAATAAAATAAAGTATAAATGCCTATTTTATACAAGATTGTTCTCAGAAATTGTATATCTGATCTCAAACATTACTATGGTAGTCCCCAAATGCCTTCAAATTTTGAATATCTGGAGATATACGAATATTAAAATTGTCATTGGTCAAGAAGAGATCTGATCCCCATCGGTATTTTTTAAAATCAATTAATTCTGGAAAGTTTTACATTCCGAACGTTGCTCTATGTATTTCTGGCAGTTGAAGATGGAGGGAAGTCAATATTTGTTAAAACCAATATTCCTATTCTGGAAACGTTACAATTTCCAGTATTTGGAGGTACAGAATACATAACAGATCGACACGAGCTACTTAGGTCGCGAACGTACATCTAATCAAATAAAACCAAGTACGAACAATCCAAACTATTAGACAAAATTCGAAATCCTAAAAAATGGTATAGGCAAAATAGTGTAATCAACAAATGGACAAACAGTGGTAACAGGTGTCCGGAAGAGTAAGCTTACCCTGCCTGGCGCAGACGAAATCTCGGTAAAATAGCGTAATTAGCCAATGGACTATCCCATATGCAAAATGCACGTGATGAACTGTATTAACGGATGCAGTATATGTATATAATTAGGAAGTTAGTATACGCGTCAATTAAATATATCTAGAATAATAACCGAAAGAGACATGTTATATTTACTAATCAAGTCAGTATGGCGGCCATAAAACTTTTTAAAGCTTTTTGTAAGTTGAAGCTTGGATGACAAATGCTTCGATCTACATAAAATATCAGAATAAAAGGAACAAGCTCTCGCGTATCGAACTTGCTGAAACACATACACTCCATAAGCTGGTGATATAGGAATGTTACTACTAATAAATGGAAAGTTAACAGTAGGAAAGTCAAAGTCATCACGTTTATCGTACCATTTAATAGTCAGTTTATGGCAATTGTCATATTCGAGTCGCACATACAAGTAGGAAGAGTAATTGTAACCGTCAGTAGTATTTTTAATTTCGACCTGATCAGTATATATATGAATTCTACATTCATTCAGTGATAGTATCTGTATATAATCAGCTTCGTACGAACAGAGAAATAAATCAGAAAGCAAAGGTGCACAGTTGGTGCCCATGGGGATGTCTACCACTTGCTGCTATATTCCCCCCACCCCCCAATGCGACAAAGATATTTTCAATTCTATACGAGCTACTTACTATCGAAAAGGTTGTACATTGCCAGCCATTTGAGTTCATAGACATTTGAAAGATCCACGCACCACCAAGCGCCAATGTTAGTATGAAACATATTCGAGTATTTTAATCCATCCACACCGTTATATGAGTGTAGATCTTTATAAGTTGAAGTTTGTGCAGTAGGTTTAAGAAAGGCGATATTCGCTTCACCTGAAATGAAAAAAAGTGAAAATTCAGCATTATTCAATACTGTCTAACTAAAAACACAAGGAGGTCATTAGCATTTTGTTTTCGTTGTAAAAAATAATTCTATGCTCGTCTCGGCTTCGCCTAAGCAAAACTTACTCCTCTTGAGACGCCTTAGGACACACCAATGCCAAGTTGGTACATGTATTTGGAAGCGGGGCTATTTTGTCCTCAACAGAGACATTCGAAAGGCAGAAAGGGCAGTTAGGAAAGTGCAGTTTAAAACTTTAACAAATGCTGTTCTGCGATGGAAATTTTCTGCTAATCTGTCCTTCAGAACAAACTAAAACAACAGCAACACCGTGGACTTTCTACTCTAGACATTGGTATTGGCTCCTACACTCCATTATAACATTTATGGCATCCGATATCAGTGCTGTTCGGGATGAGAGAGAGAGTTTAACGTTCACTCGACACAAACTAGGTCATTGCGGGCCGAACATATGGTTTTGTTTTATTTCAATAATTCGCCTGTGCGTAGGGATCTTTAACAGTGGGAAGAAACCGGAGGACCCGGAGTAAACCCATGATATTGGACAAGCGACCGTATTCCTTGTCACGTACAACCAGGGAATCGAAACAACGCCAGTTGACTCAATGAAAGACCTTATTACAATGTACACACGCTAACCATTCGGCCACCCCAACTACCTTGTTCGAGATGAAGGTGGACAGTAACGATTCGCTGTATATCTGGCAAACAAGTGATAATTCAGTATCCATATTTGTCTCATATTGGAACCATCTAGGTTGTATTATCACGGTAGTGACAAACCCACTAAACCACGCTGCCACAGTGTGTTGGAAGTCGGTCCACTCGGCATGCCCTGTACGCTGCTTTCCGGTGACGCTAGTTAGTACTGGATTAGGTGTAAGGCAGGAGTATCATCCTAATCGGATAAAAAAATATCCCTAATTTTAGCCCCCCCACCCCCCATTAAATCCAAAATTACCACATGTGTACGAAAATAGATTCGGCTGCCTCGAAAACGTATATTTGTGCTTGATAACGATAAGAGAATACGTGTCGAAACGTTATGCCATAGTGTATATACCAATGATTGTTTTACATATAAATTTTGTTGTGTATTTCGTTGTATATTTTGACACCAAACTTGCTCAAATGTTGTAAAATTCGAATATTTCCGACAAAATTGCCTCGATTTTAAGTTTCCTCAATATTGACTCGGCGATGTAAATAATTAGCAAAAAAAAAAGGCAATACTATATACCGGACAACAACCGGAAAACACCGGACAACAACCGGAAAACATCATGTTATACTGAATACCGGAAAACACCAGAAAAACATTAAATACCGGAAAACACACTTTATATCGAAAAACACGCTAAATAGGTAACCCGGGGAGCCTGATTCTCTGTGTGCGTGGGTTAGGGTTAGGTTTAGTTTTTTGTGTGTTTTCCGGAAGACCAGGTTCCGAGTTGCCTAATTAGGGTGTTTTTCGCTATTTAGTGTGTTTTCATGTATTTATTGTTTTTCGGTATTGAGTATAACATTGTGTTTTCCGGTAGTTTTCCGGTGGGTTTTTTTGCGGGGTGTTTTCCGGTATATAGTATAGCCCCCCCCCCCCCCCAAAAAAAATACGAAAATGGATTAATGGGGAATTATGTGTGATTAAATTAAGAGCTGACAGCTGATCTTGCTATAATATTTAAAAGATAGATAACTAAAACTGAGAATATACTGAAAATGTCAATCAAATTGCTTCACTCTTGAAGCGAAATATTAGCGATTAAATTTTAGGCATGATAATAAACAAAATCGCTATTATACATCTTTACGTTAAATTTTCTATCACAAAATGTATTCAAATCCAATCGCTATCGTATCCATCAAATGGCATCGAGAGTTGATTACGGTCTGGGTAACTCAATTATTGTCTAAAACAGGCGGATTTAGCTCTTGAATTATACTTGTTTAAAGATACATTATTGAAGATTAGACAACGAGTTGGCAGTTTTCACTATAAAAGTTACAAACTCGATAATGTCAAGGTAATTGTTGAAACTTTCAGTCAAATTGATCCGACAATTAAACAAGTGAAATTTCCGCCTAGCCTCGATCTGTACTGTAAAAAGCATAGTCTCGATTATCATTGTTTGAGTTACCCCTGAAAATTGACACTTTGATATAAACTTGCCACGTACAACCGGGGATTCGAAACCACACCAGTTGACTCAATGGCAGCCCGTATGATACAGCACGCACACGCTAACCATTCGGATTTTGGGTTGGTCTATTTGACTAGTTAAAATTTCGCCAACAAATGGAACTTACCAAATTCAGAAGTAAATGTTCGGATGCCTTCATCAACATTTGTGGTGTCTAAGGGATGAATAACTCTATCGTAAAGATAGCATTGAGTTCTTCCTTGATGGTAGGCGTATGAAACACACGGATGATTTAGTTGACATGCTAGAGCACAATCTAATGAGCTATCTGAATGTGACGTGCTGGTTGCAGCAAATGTAACAATCTTATCTGTATAAAGCTGTACGTAGTTTGGTGAAACTATCCAGATCATACACTGTACTAAAACCAACACTGCTACAAGTTTATTCATAGTGTTAATATTAAAACACATGGAAACAATCACTAAGTTTATTTCACACTACGTTTCAACAAGTTGCGCTTGTTTTTCTCATCTAAATCCTCGAGCTTGGTCATAATTAGCTTTGGTTTGTTCTATGGCAATCTTGTCCCAAACATCATATTTTATGGATAAAGCTGTAGGTGGTTTGGTGAAACTCCTATGATCATTGGATTGATTTTAGAACAAGTTACATACCCATGGTTTATCAAGCGATTGCTTCCACAAACCTCGATCTCTATACATATGCCACGCCACGAATTAATTAGCTCATCAAATATTCGAATTATGTGAAATTTAATTAACCCACTGGTTGTCCTAGTAACTAGGACTCACAAATCACCAATGTATTAACGGAACGTCTATCTTCTGTTTCAATTTAATCATGTGCAACTAACAGAATAATTCTGTAGATTAATTATAAATAAATTCATTTCACGCTTCCAAAACGTTTGTATGTTCCACAAGCGATACAAGAAAATGAAAATGAATATTAAACATCTTGTCATGGTCTTAAAGCGAGAATTTCATAGTTTTTAAGTTAATGATTTTAAAATGTATTAAAATAAATCTTAAAATAGATAGTATATATAAAAAGTCCTACATTGTTAAAGAATAATCTTATTAATCCTATAAATCACTACCACTAGTTGGAAAATTGGCAAAAATATCATTTTCAACTTCAAATTCAAACGTTTGAAGATGGGGGAGGGCAATAGAACAAGAGAGGTAATTGTGTTATTATTTCCGGTGTGAATGATATTTGATGGGCCTTAATTAATCAAGGAAGTAGCCACCTGCTAATAATATCGACAGGAACCAGGATCTTTGGGATATAAACATATATTTCAAGTTTGTCAAAGTCGCATATTAATTTCTAGAGGGTCCACACACACAATATGAACGGACGGACAGGGGCGACGACAATATGTCCACATGAAAATGTCTAAAAAAAAGCAACTCCGCATCAAAATGTCTAAAAACAAAAGCAACTCATGTTACCTAATAAGGCATGTTTAATATCTCTGTGACGTAATGTAATGGTATAGGATAATATCGCAAATGATCCGTAACGACAGGCAGAAGATGAGGTTTTATATGCGTGTCAGTAACGCTAAACACAGTGGAGTGGTAATTAAAAAACCCAGTATATTTCTATTGATTTACACAATTAACAAATAAATAGCTTAATCCATCAAAAAAAAAGAATAGAAAATCACAATAGCAATGCACCAACCATGTCCTGGGACCTAATAGTTCAATATTTTAGTGAAAATAACGTATCGAGTCTTTAAGTACACCAAGGAACAATTTCAATCTGATATAAATGAAGAAAACTAGCTGGTTGATAAATAAAAACATATCGTGCATTAAACTGTGTGTTTGGTTCAGAGCAGTTGTTGATAGTGTAGATGTTTAGTTCTGCACTGTTTGTATCTTTGTAACACAGTGTTGATGCCGCGAAACCTGTCTGAGTACACCCGCCACTTGCTGCTAGCCATATCTCAAATCCAGGAAGTCTTCCTGCCTTGAGTGGATCTACAAGAATGAATCAATAAAGCAAAGAATAAACTTTTCACAAGATTATTCTCAGAAATCATATATCTGATCTCAAACATTACTGTTGTAGTCCACAGTGCCTTTAAATTTTGAATATCTGGAGATATACGAATATTAAAACTGTCAATGGTTACGACGAAATCGGATCTCCATCGGTCTTTTTTAAAACCAATTAATTCTTGACAGTTTTACATTCCGAATGTTGCTCTATGTATTTCTGGTAGTTGAAGATGCAGGGATTCGATATTTCTTAAAACCATTACGATTTCCGGTATTTGTTTGGAGACAAAGAAGTACATAACAGATCTACACGAGCCACTTAGCTCGCGAACCAATAAAATAAAACCGTACGAACAATCTAAACCATTAGACAAAATTCGAAGTCCTTAAAACATGGTATCGGCAAAATATTGTGATCAGCAAATGGACTGTTCACCGTGTACATAATACACGGCAAACAGTGGTAATAGGTGTCCGCAAGATTAAGCTTACCCTGCCTGGCGCCACAGTTGACTCAATGGCAGAAACATTACAAAGGTAATATGTTTATATACTGAGCGCCATAGAAAACGCATCACTTAGTTTTTCGTATAACAAAATGATCCTGTAAACATATCTTATTTATTTTGCTTCTTATTGTGAACAATATTCAAATGGGAACACATCGATAACAACGCATTTCTACACTTATGGATGTTTAATCTGTAATCAACGGTACAAAGTCAGAGGGGTCAAAACCAAAAGTACCACACAGATGGTTGATTCCATGCTACGTCGCTGCACAGCCAGTGGAGGACACACGCGCTACTGACATATTTCGTACTTGTGTCCAGATTTGGTAAGTTGTTTCTATATCATCACTGAAAAAATGTTTGACATCTCATTCGTGAGGGAGCTTAAAGGGTAAGGGCTTATACTGAATTGTCCTTACAATGTATCCTGGTATGACAAATCACTCAAAATGTTAAATCATTAATTTTCAAAGTCGCTCAGTTCACTGCATTCTGAGACCATAGCGAGAAGATTTATTGTCATCTTCTTGTACCGCCTGTTAAACAAACAAACGTTTTGGAAGCGTGAAATGAATTTATATATAATTAATCTACAGAAATACTCTGTTAGTTGCACATCATTAAATTGAAACAGAAGATAGAAGTATAGTTAATACATTGATGATTTGTGAGTCGTAGTTACCAAGACAACTAGTGGGTTTATAAATTTTCAGATAATTAGACGAGCTTATTAATTCATGACGTGGCATATGTATAGAGGTCGAGGTTTGTGGAAGCAATCGCTTGATAAACCATGGATACGTAACGTGTTCTAAAACCAATCCGATGATTGTCAATCTAGCTTTATCCATAAATAATGATATTTGGGACTGGATTGCCAATTGTTGTTGTTATAAATATTGAGGTTTTGTGAATTCTGTCTATGCAGCAACAATCATTGTACAATTCCTGTAAATGGTAGAACTGGTTTATGTACACACACCCCTGGGTTTACAGACCATTGTGATAACTGCATGTCACATGGTGCCACTGTTCATTAGAAGTTGATGGTTGTGGATACAAACAGTTGACGTGCTTCTTGTTTCATGGTAAGATATACAAAAATATGAAGATATAAAGTGTACAATTACCTTGTTGTGTTTTTGTTTATAGTGGTGTGTATTTTCCGGATAGTGTCACCAAACTACGTGCAGCTTTATACAGATAAGATTGTTACATAAGATTGTTACATTTGCTGCAACCACTACGTCACAGTCAGATAGTTCATTACAACAAAACAAAAGTGAAATATGAATAGACTCGAAAACGAAAAAAAATGAAAGAAAATGGTTTTAACGTCCTACTTGAGAAAGACAAGCGGAACTTGTTGAAACTTAGTGTAAAATAAACCCAGTGATTTTTTCCATATAAATTGTGTTTAAATATGATTAAACTTGAATCAGTGTTGGTTTTAGCAGTGTATGTTTTCCGGATAGTGTCAGCAAACTACGTGCAGCTTTATACAGATAAGATTGTTACATTAACTGCAACCAACACTTTACATTCAGATAGCTCATTAGAGTGTTCTCTAGCATGTCAACTAAATCATCCTTGTGTTTCATACGCCTACCATACAGGAAGAGCTCAATGCTATCTTTACGATAGGGTTATTCATCCTGTAGACACCACAAGTGTTGATGAAGGTATCCAAACATTTACCTCTGAATTTGGTAAGTTCCACGTCCTAATACGTCTTTTTGTTGTTGACCCGTATTTATAGCTTAAATCAGAAATAATTGTCTTTTGTTTTATAGTGATGTTAATACGATCACATTTTCATGTGGACGTTTATTGTCGCCCCTGTCTATCCACAATGATTTGTGGACACTCTACAGGTCACAATTTTTTTTCCAAATTAGACGAAACCCCGTGTGATATTGGTATGCATGCGACCGTGGCTAAGTTTTGTAAAACGCTGTCTCGCTAGCCTAGGCGTCGCAGGTTCGCTCCCGAGAATTTCCGGTGTGACCCCCCCCTTGTCAGAGGTGCAGGACGAATGTCCTGACTAGAAGAGCTTGTGACAGTATTGGCTCTTTAATCAACTTTTGGTGGACAACACCGGTGTAACTTCAAATAATACTTTTATTCTGCTTCTTACATATCGAGTACAAACATCTTAATAATAACGAACTCGGAGCTAACTTGTATTGAGGGAGCCATGTCTTAGCTTGGCACAAATATGCCAACTCCTAGACGCTTTCACCTCTTCGAGACCTGCACCTCTAGACCTGCCCGCCTAGACTCGACTATCGAGGTCGTTTCTCTTCTGGGTTTATAAACCCTTCAAGAAAAGGATCGTATTATTAGACACCTGGCTAATGTATCATATCAGGTTTAACATTCAGTAGAGTTTGCTTATCAAAGACAGTTAAATAAAACAAGTTACGGTTACATAATGACATAAGGAATTCTAGCAAGACCTCCAGGGGTGTCGATAGCAGGCAAGTTGATATGTGGATATTAGTGTTTTGTTTTCTACATAAACAATAATTTTATGCTTTAGCAAAACATACTCCTCTTCAAACGCTTCAGGGCAGTTAGGAAAGGGTAGTTTAAAACTGTAATGCGAAACTGTGTTTTTAAACAGTATATATTTATGCTGAATTGTCACATGTAACATTTCGCATGTAACATTTTCACATGTAACATTTTCACATGTAACATTTTGCATTACAGGTAAACAGAATATCGCCTATCTTAAACCTACTGCCCAAGGTTCAACTTGGTATGGTTATCATTCATACTACGGTGTGGATGGACGGAAAAACTCTGCGATGTTTCATACTCACACTAATGCTTGGTGGTGCGTCGATCTTTCAAATGTCTATGAACTCAAATGGCTGGTAATGTACAACGTTTTCGACCGTAAGTAGCTCCTATTGACCTTGTTGTGTTCGCGACTAATCGTGTACTCCGGGGTGAAGATAGTCAAGTGGGTAAGACGCTGGCCTGGAGGTCGGGTGTTCGATCATTGCATTGGACGAGAGAGTTTATCCAGATTTGCCGGCATGGTTCCTCCCTTGTCGGTGATGCAGGACGGAGGCCCTGGCACGGACAGCTGTCTTGTTCGTATGTGACGACAAACCGAGGTCCCTTCTTCTACACATTGGCGTACGCGTAAAAGACACTTTGACAGTTTGATTTCGATATAAGGGTGGGACATGGGGCCGCTGTCCGGTCACAGTTTTCCACATGGCACACTGTATGGCGTATGCCCGTCTTCATAAGACTAGATTGGAGCAGCAGAGTAGGACGCAAAACCCCATTACATTTCCTACCTGTTATGTACTCCTGTATCTCCATATACAGGGACTTTTAACGTTTTGAAATGTGGAATATTGGTTTTAAAAAATACCGATTTCCCTACCAGAAATACATAGAGCAACATGTAAAACTTTCCAGAATTAATTGGTTTTAAGAAATACCGATGGAGATCAGATCTATTCGTGACCAATGACAATTTTAATATTCGTATATCTCTAAATATTAGAAATTTAAAGGCATTGGGGACTACAATATTAATGTTTGAGATTAGGCTCCGAGTTAAACAAAACATTCCCAGACTTATGTCATGAATTTACTCAAAATTGTTCGCCTTATTGTAACTAAAATATAGCCCATTATAAAGCTTTTGTTGATTTAATTTATCAAATACCCTAATAAGAAACTATGGACAAATTTTTTTTTTTCTGGATCAAAGATATTTCTTGTAAACCGTGATTGAAAATTCTCAGCTTAAGTCTGAGAATAGGTTGTGAACTTGGAGCCTGATATACGATTTCTGAGAATAATCTTGTGAAAAGTTTATTCTTTGCTTTATTGATTCATTCTTGTAGATCCAGTAAAGGCAGGAAGACTTCCTGGATTTGAGATATGGCTAGCAGCAAGTGGCGGGTGTACTCAGGCAGGTTTCACGGCATCAACACTGTGTTGCAAAGATACAAACAGTGCAGAACTAAACATCTACACTATCAACAACTGCTCCGAACCAAACACACAGTTTAATGCACGATATGTTTTTATTTATCAACCAACTAATTTTCTTCATTTATACCAGGTTGAAATTGTTCCCTGGTGCACTTAAAGACTCGATACGTTATTTTCACTAAAATATTGAACTAGTAGGTTCCAGGACATGGTTGGTGAATTGCTAGTGTGATTTTCTATTCTTATTTATAGCATGAATGAAGTTATTTATTTGTTAATTGTGTAAATCAATAGAAATATACTGGTGTTTTAATTATCCCCCGCCTTTCGAAGAGAGTTGGGGGACTATTAAAATGGGTTCTTCCGTCTGTCTGTCCGTCACACTTTTTGGGACACAATAACTCTCCTTCTAATTGTGTTAAAATGTTCAAACTTGGTGTATATGCTTATTAGGTCAATGCCTTGATGGAGTTCGAAGATGAGCATTTTCCGCTTAGGTTAAGCAGAGATAAGCAATTTGATTGTTGATGCTTTGGGACACGATAACTTTAGTTCTAATTAAGTGAGAGTGACCAAACTTGGTGTATAGTTTCATTACAGTAATACCTTGACTAAGATCGATAATGAGCATTTTCTGCTCGGGGTAAGCAGAGCGATAAGCAATTTGATTTGCCGAGACTTTGGAACACAATAACTCTCCTTTGAATTGAGTTAAAATGTTCAAAATTGGTGTGTATGCTTATTAGGTCAATGCCTTGATGGAGTTCGAAGATGAGCATTTTCTTCTTAGGGTAGGCAGAGATAAGCAATGTGGTTGATACTTTGGGACAAGATAACTTAGGTTCATCTTGATTGATGATTTGTATGCCAATACAATGACTGCATTCTCATTCAGTTATGGATTCGACAGTAACAGTGTATAGAAACGAGTGACTCGGACACGAGGGTCCTTTCCCTTGGCCAGAGGGGCCCTTTTGTCAAGCGCCCTTTTGTCTGCCTTTAGGGTCCTCCTAACTAGGGTACATTTTCATTTTTCTCGTCGGTTTTAGCATTTTTCTTTATAAAACACTTTTGGATGACACTTTGTGTACAGTTTGATTGCTCGATACGTTTGAAAAAAATAAATGTGCGATTAATTAATATACAGACAGTCAAATTTTGTTAGCCCTGCTAGTCAAATGAGACGATCATTCATATAAGACATATAGATCATGTCAAGCTTATAAAAACAGGTTTACGTGTAGATCATGTCTCATTTGACTAGCAGGGCTAACAAAATGTGACTGTCTGTTTATTAGATGGTATTCTGTTCCTTTCAATCATTGCACGACACAATAGCTGTATGCTTTACCTTCTTTGTAGAGAGAGAAATGGGGTTTAACGTCCATTCGACACAAACTAGGTCATTTCGGGACTTGCAAGCCAGCATTGTACTCACTGAGCCATCATAGCCTATGATGGCTCAGTGAGTACAATGCTGGCTTGCAAGCCTGACCGATAAGGTCTATCGCGATTTTTCGGGGTCCATTTTCCTCGCCAGTGGTATAAGATCGGTGAGAGAAATGGGGTGGGACAATACTAGTTAAAAAATGACTTTATTACATCTATTAGTAAACAATATAATTTTAAAACCTATTTTTGTAGGATTTGTTTTTTCAGGTTGAAATGTAGAGTTGTTTCCCCTGTCACGAAATCGGGTAAACAGTCTGGTTGTACGTGACAAGCAATAGGATCGCCTTCTAATTTCTAGGTCGTCCGTTTTCTCCCACCGTTAGAGACCCCTAAGCACAAGCGCATTATTGAAATCAGATTGAACCATGCGTTAGTCCAGAAAGGGTTTAGGAGCAGAACAGTAGGACGTTAAATCCCATTTCATTTCATTTCATTTATAGTTCCGATTGCTAAAGTCAACATAATATAGGTTATTCAATTGCCAAACTGCGGGACGTGGCCCAAACTACCGACCCTATGTATTATAAACTCAACATATAAAGTAAAAGACAATATTGTTACTAGTGCCGTAGTGTTGCTTTCTGGGGGTTGTAGCTTTTTCCAAGACTAACGACGAAAACTCAGATAAATAGCTAAAATTGTAATTTTAATAAACGAGTGTCCAAAACTGGTTAACGGTCACAATAACGAGATAAGGTATCGCTAGGGCGAGCCGGTCACCAGACTAAAGTTACAGTAGAATATAGAACATATATACAAGCTAAGGATTAAAATAATTATATAATGATATTTGATAAGATGTTAAATTGCACATAGGAAACAGATGTTTAAATACAGAAGAAGATATGGACATAGCAAGAACGCGTGTTAACTATGATTACGTAATACATATCGTTACATTAAGTATAAACTCAAACAGTTAAAAGACATGAAAGATTAATGAGATATCAATTCGGACATTGGTCAATTACTACTTTAACTAAAATCATGTAAATAAAATATATACAAAGGTATACGCTATAACAACTCCCTTCGACTTCAACGAGCTTTTGACCCTAAAAGCAAATAAATTAATGTATATGGATTTAAAAAAAATAAAACAAGGGAGCACCGAATAAGTGCATTAAAATACTAGGAAACATTTATCACATTTTAAACAGAAACACAAATCTTACAATATATTTACAAATTGTCTTTCAAATTATGGAAACGTCCGGCCATTATGCCACACACTCTGCCGCATTCGTGCATGGTGATGTTGCAGATATGCAACATGCTGGTCATATCGAGTGTTAGACTGGTCACTTAACTTAGGTCCAGGTATTTTCTTCGCGTGGTCCTTAATATATATTTTAGCAAGGTCATCCAAATCTTCCTCGGGCACCCACGAATTCATCATTGTCGGGAGACCATTCCAACGAATAAAATATTCTTGTTTGTCCCTTTTTATTCGTTTTCTGATAACTTCCTGAGTTGATTTGGTTGTTGTGCCCTGTTTACGAAGTGAGTTTACATCAGCATTCATATTTTTGCTCATAGTCCATCGTTTGACATTTCGACAAACGCTGTCTGTATCCGCTGGTCCTCCGATGTCCGTTTGACAACTTTGATTCTCACTTTCCACAGAAGACATTGTTCCGACAGAAACCAAAGGCAACGAGTCGGTCTCAACGGCTACTTCAACAGTTTTAGGCACCCTGGGCCTATTTGTATCACTTCGTTTTGAAGAAATTAACGATACCTGCTGAAAGTCACTTTTCCTAGATAGAAATTCTTGACGACGCCGTTGATCACGCTCTTTCTTTGCTGAAGAACGATGCTTCTTCTCTGGAGCACGATGAGTAGAATTTATCCACTTAAAACATATTTCTGTGGTACCGTAATCCTGTCTCAGACTCCAAGTAACTGGTAAGGTGTCCATATACTTGATGACGGCCAAAGCTGCTGCTGGAAAATAGCGTTCCATATCCATGTCGTTGTGACTTTACTCGCTGAGAGGGTTCACCGGAAAATATGAGTAACTAAATACTCTGCCCGCTTTCTCCACCAATTGCCGTAGTGTTGATTCCAACACTAACGACGAAAACTCAGATAAATAGTTAAAATTGTACTTTTAATAAACTAGTGTACAAAACTGGTTAACGGTCACAATAACGAGATAGGTATCGCTAGGGCGAGCCGGTCACCAGACTAAAGTTACAGTAGAATATAGAACATATATACAAGCTAAGGATTAAAATAATTATATAATGATATTTGATAAGATGTTAAATTGCACATAGGAAACAGATGTTTAAATAATGAAGAAGATATGGACATAGCAAGAACGCGTGTTAACTATGATTACGTAATACATATCGTTACATTAAGTATAAACTCAAACAGTTAAAAGACATGAAAGATTAATGAGATATCAATTCGGACATTGGTCAATTACTACTTTAACTAAAATCATGTAAATAAAATATATACAAAGGTATACGCTATAACACTAGTAAATCAGGGATGCCAGAAGATTTCAAACCTACCTACATTTACAAGTATTCGGTCCATGCTAGCAATCTCTAATTAGATTAAGAAATTTAATCTGTTAAAATCTAAAACCCCTATTGGGTTCAGGCATTTTTGGCTAGAACGGAGAACTCGAGAACGGAAGGCTGCCTTTTATGAATATCGATAGGAATCGATTACTCCAAATACGAAAAAATATCCATTAAAGAAATGGGATGGGTTTTAACTTTTCTGCGCTGACTTAGCTAATGAAGACGAGCGTGCACCATACAGTGTACTGTGGGGGCAATTTTGTCCGGACAGTGGTGCTTCAGCCTACTTCCATATTGCATTCAAACTACAAAGGGATTTGTTACACCTCGGTTTTGGGTCGTGCCTGGCCATGTCCTTCGTCCTACACCACTGGCAAGTAGGCCGTATTCTCGGCTCGAAAAACCCGTCACCTTAGCTCCTGCATAACCGGTCTAGAAATCGTACTATTAATAATCGCGCAATCAACATGTCAACAAAATTCTCCAATATATTTGGTTAATTTAATAGTTTTAGCTCGAAATTGTCCAGTAATCCATGACCTATTTCTTATACCGCGGAGCCATATTTGCGTATATGTAAGTTGGATGCTGCGCTTGAGGGTTGCTGTCAAAAGTTATGGGGTCAAGTGCCAGGTCATAGCATTTGTAAACAAAGGCATGTGCACAATTTACCTTGCAAATTGCTCGCGGTCGGTCCGAACAGAGATCCAGTGAACCAAATAAACGTTCCATCCTTGTAGGAAAGTGGTGTAAGCGAGCCACAGAAAGATATTTTGATCACAACCGTTAAACATTGTAGCCTTTGTCACATCCACAAGGCGATTGTTGACAGACAGGGTGACGACATAATATACCCATACTGAAATGTAGTATAGGTATAATAATAATGTCATTGGGTCCACTGGCGTGGTTTCAAATCCCCGGTTGTACGTGACAAGGAGTAGGGTCGCTTGTCAAACTTCGTTGGTTTTCTCCGGGTCCTCCGCTAAAGACCCCTACGTGCAAGCGAATGATTGAAATAAAATTAACCCATGTTAGGACCGAAATGACCTAGTTTGTGTCGCGTAGACGTTAACACCCCCCCCCCCCTCTCTCTCTCTTATCGTAACAACGGTAGCAAAGATGAAAATCGAGACTACATTATTCTTCAGTCAAAACTTCAATACATTCTCTTTTCATTATCTCTTTACCTATATCTTACATCATGCTTTTTAGACAAACAAAATACATAATTACGTAAAATACATTCCTGCTAAAAACTTCTCTATTATGTCAACAATCAATAAACTGTACATTCCAATATATTATTCACAATGTCTTTTCATCTAAATCGGGAACTGCTAAAAACTTCTCTATTATGACAACAATCAATAAACTGTACATTCCAATATATTATTTATTGCTTGAGATGTCGTGGGTGTCTCGAAAGATATATATGAAACCATCTATAAAACAACTAAACCATATGCCATGCCCATTCAGAATAATATACCACCTTTTAAAATAAACAAGTCAGTTTTTAGATATGAAATGGGGTTTAATGTCCTACTATTCTGCTCCGAGCTGGGCTAATGAAGACGGACGCTACGGCCTACTCTTATATCTAATTCCAACTGTCAAGGAATCTCTTACGCGCAAGCCATTGTGTACACAGGACCTCAGATTTTTGTCCATCCGAACGAATAGACAGCTGTCCTTGTCGGGCTCTCCGTACTGCATCACTGAAAAGGGGAGATAACGCAGGTAAATCTGGATGAACTTTCTTAAACAAATAAACATGAACTAGATGTGAACGAATAAGACAAAAACCAGATCGATGCTTGACATAATGAATTATATATCATGGAATTGAATATCTAGATTGTCGTTTTTGTACGAGCGCTTGAATCGTATTACGCCGTTTTCATTAGCAACGTCGCATTAAAGGGGTGGAGGCTACCCGACAAAATATTTCTTTAAATTTTAAAGCTATAGAAATGAAAATGGTAGTTTAACAAGGGAACCTAACATTTCAACAAAAAAAGCTGTTGCCAGGGTAACACATTTTGGGGGAAAAAAGATGAAAAACGTCTATAACTAATTCAGATATGTCACCAAATTTGCAAGTTTATCCTGACAAGGAAGGCTGTCTAGCCGTTCGGATGGGACGGAAAACCGAGGCCCCGTGAACATATTGGCGTACACGTAAAAGATCCCTTGGCAGTTTGAATTCGATATAAGAGTAGGCCGTAGCGCCGCTACCCGAGTAAAATTTCCCCTCATAGCACACTGTATGGCGTATGCCCGTCTTCATTAGCCTTATTTAGAAGCAGAATAGTTATGATTTTACAGAAATGAACATAAAGAGTGTCTAAAAGATAAAATCAATGCACAATTCTAAACATTAGAATGTCTTTTAGTTTTTTACGACCGGCTGATTACAATATATGATAGTGACGATAGTGAAAGCGTCGTGCATGATCACGGGAGTGTCACCAAACTACGTACAGTTTTATGCATAAATAATGCTGTTTAGGACAAGAATGCCATAGAACAAAACAAAGTTGAATATATCTAAACGTGAGGATTTACCTGATAACGTCAAGATGAACTTGTTGAAACGTAGTGTGAAATAAACCCAGTGATTGTTTTCCATATAAATATTGTTTTACTATTGACACTATGAATAAACTTGTAGTGTTTATGTTTATAGTGGTGTGTTTGATCTGGATAGTGTCATCAAATTACGTAAAGCTTTATAGAGATAAGATTGTTACATTTGCTGCAACTACCACGTCACAGTCAAGGAGCCCAGTAGAGTGTGCTCTAGCATGTCAAATAAATTACCCCTGTGTTTCATACTCCTACCATTCAGGAAGAGCACAATGTTGTCTTTACGATAGAATTATTCATCTTGCAGACGCCACAAATGCTGATGCAGGTCTCCAAACATATACTCATGTATTTGGTAAGTTCCACGTCCTCCTACAACTTGCTGTTGTTGATCCGTATTTATAGCTTTAATCAGAAGTAATTGTCGTTTGTTTTATAGTGATGTTAATACGATCATATTTTCATGTGGACGTTTATTGTCGCCCCTGTCCATCCACAATTATTTGTGGACACTCTACAGGTCACAATTGTTATCCAAATTAGACGAAACCCCGTGTGATATTGGCATGCATGCGACCGTGGCTAAGTTCTGTAAAATGTTGTCTCGCTGGCCTAGGCGTCGCAGGTTCGCTCCCGAGAATTTCCGGTGTAGATCCCCCTTGTCAGAGGTGCAGGACGAATGTCCTGACTAGAAGAGCTTGTGACAGTATTGGCTCTTTAATCAACTTTTGGTGGACAACACCGGTGTAACTTCAAATAATACTTTTATTCTGCTTCTTACATATCGAGTACAAACATCTTAATAATAACGAACTCGGAGCTAACTTGTATTGAGGGAGCCATGTCTTAGCTTGGCACAAATATGCCAACTCCTAGACGCTTTCACCTAGACTCATCTCTTCGAGACCTGCACCTCTAGACCTGCCCGCCTAGACTCGACTATCGAGTCGTTTCTCTTCTGGGTTTATAAACCTTTCAAGACAAATGATCTTAAGGATCTTATTATTAGACACCTGGCGAATGTATCATATCAGGTTTAACACTCCGTAGAGTTTGCTTATCAAAGACAGTTAAATAAAACAAGTTACGGTTACATATTGACATAAGGAATTCTACCAAGACCTCCAGGGGTGCCGATAGCAGGCAAGTTGATATATGGATATTAGTGTTTTGTTTTTACATAAACAATAATTTTATGCTTTAGCAAAACGTACTCCTCTTCAAACGCTTCAGGGCAGTTAGGAAAGGGTAGTTTAAAACTGTAATGCGAAACTGTGTTTTTAAACAGTATATATTTATGCTGGATTGTCACATGTAACATTTCGCATGTAACATTTTCACATGTAACATTTTGCATTTCAGGTGAACAGAATATCGCCTTTCTTAAACATACTGCCCAACGTTCAACTTACGATGGGCATCAGTCATACAAAGGTGTGGATGGACTTAAAAACTCTACGATGTTCCATACTAACGTTAACGCTTGGTGGTGCGTCGATCTTTCAAATGTCTATGAACTCAAATGGCTGGCAATGTACAACGTTTTCGATCGTAAGTAGCTCGTATTGATCTGGTTGTGCGTTCGCGACCTAAGTAGATCGTGTACTCCGGGGTCACGGTGGTTACGTGGGTAAGACGCTGGCTCGCTGGCCTGGAAATCGGGTGTTCGATCCCTGCATTGGACGAGAAAGTTTATCCAGATTTTCCGTCATGTCCCCCCCCCCTTGTCGGTGATGCAGGACGGAGGCCCTGGCACGGACAGTTGTCATGTTCGGAGGTCCCTTCATCTACACATTGGCGTGCGCGTAAAAGACCTTTTGACAGTTTGAATGCGATATAAGGGTAGGACATAGTGCCGCTGTCCGGGCACAATTTGCTTCATAGCACACTGTATGGCATATATCTCTAAATATTAAAAATTTAAAGGCATTGGAGACTACAATAGTAATGTTTGAGATTAGGCCCCGAGTTAACAAGACATTCTCAGACTTAAGTCACGAATTTACTCAAAATTGTTCGCCTTATTGTAACTAAAATATAGCCCATTATAAAGCTTTTGTTGATTTAATTTATAAAATGCCCTAATAAGAAACTATGGACAAAGTTTTGTGTTTCTGGATCAAAGATATTTCTTGTAAACCGTGATTGAAAATTCTCAGCTTAAGTCTGAGAATAGGTTGTGAACTTCGAGCCTGATATACGATTTCTGAGAATAATCTTGTGAAAAGTTTATGCTTTGCTTTATTGATTCATTCTTGTAGATCCAGTAAAGGCAGGAAGACTTCCTGGATTTGAGATATGGCTAGCAGCAAGTGGCGGGTGTACTCAGGCAGGTTTCACGGCATCAACACTGTGTTGTAAAGATACAAACAGTGCAGAACTAAACATCTACACTATCAACAACTGCTCCGAACCAAACACACAGTTTGATGCACGATATGTTTTTATTTATCAACCAACTAATTTTCTTCATTTATACCAGGTTGAAATTGTTCCCTGGTGTACTTAAAGACTCGGCACGTTATTTTCAATAAAATATTGAACTAGTAGGTTCCAGGACATGGTTGGTGAATTGCTAGTGTGATTTTCTATTCTTATTTATAGCATGAATGAAGTTATTTATTTGTTAATTGTGTAAATCAATAGAAATATACTGGTGTTTTAATTGTCCCCCGCCTTTCGAAGAGAGTTGGGGGACTATTAAAATGGGTTCTTCCGTCTGTCTGTCCGTCACACTTTTTGGGACACAATAACTCTCCTTCTAATTGTGTTAAAATGTTCAAACTTGGTGTATATGCTTATTAGGTCAATGCCTTGATGGAGTTCGAAGATGAGCATTTTCCGCTTAGGTTAAGCAGAGATAAGCAATTTGATTGTTGATGCTTTGGGACACGATAACTTTAGTTCTAATTAAGTGAGAGTGATGAAACTTGGTGTATAGTTTCATTACAGTAATACCTTGACTAAGATCGATAATGAGCATTTTCTGCTCGGGGTAAGAAGAGCGATAAGCAATTTGATTTGCCGAGACTTTGGAACACAATAACTCTCCTTTGAATTGAGTTAAAATGTTCAAAATTGGTGTGTATGCTTATTAGGTTAATGCCTTGATGGAGTTCGAAGATGAGCATTTTCTTCTTAGGGTAGGCAGAGATAAGCAATTTGGTTGATACTTTGGGACAAGATAAGTTAGGTTCATCTTGATTGATGATTTGTATGCCAATACAATGACTGCATTCTCATTCAGTAATGGATTCGACAGTAACAGTGTATAGAAACGAGTGACTCGGACACGAGGGTCCTTTCCCTTGGCCATAGGGGCCCTTTTGTCAAGCGCCCTTTTGTCTGCCTTTAGGGTCCTCCTAACTAGGGTACATTTTCATTTTTCTCGTCGGTTTTAGCATTTTTCTTTATAAAACACTTTTGGATGACACTTTGTGTACAGTTTGATTGCTCGATACGTTTGGAAAAAATAAATGTGCGATTAATTAATATGTGTCATCTACATGTATTTATTTTGGGATTTCGGCGGGGGACATCAGCCTCACTGTTGGCTTGTTACCACTCCAGTGCTATTAGCGTTACTGACACGCATATACACATTCATCTTCGGTCTGCCGTTGCAGATCATTTGCGATATTATCTTATACCATTACATTACGTCACAGAGATATTAAACGTGCCTTATTTTTAGATATTTTGATGTGCACATATATGGTCGTCGCCCCCGTCCGTGCGTTCAGATTGTGTTTGTGGACCCTCTAGAGATTACACTTTGACAAACGTGAAATATATGTATATATCCCAACGATCCTTGGGGGCTTGATGGCCGAATGGTTTACCCCCACGGCTAAAAGAAAGACCCCTACGCGAAAGCGAGATACCGGTATTGAAATAAAATTTAACCATGTGTTAGTCCCGAAATGACCTAGTTTGTGTCGAATGGACGTTAAACCCCATTTCTCTCTCTACAAAGAAGGTAAAGCATATGTCAGACATTTACTAATTTGTGAGACCTGATATCTGAGACTAAGAATTGTCTCCCTTATTAGTTTCTTTTACGGTTAAAGTTTAGTTTTGGTTTATATATTTTTACCGGGCTAGTCTCGATTGTCAATATAAGTATGTAGTTACAGTCCTTCAAAAATAAAATCATTGAATCATCGATCCAGGGTTTTTATACCGCCAGAACAAAATTCCCCAACATGGTCCGACGAGACGGATCCGAGTAAAGTGGTCAACATTCCAAGTAAGCAATAATGGTAAATCATCCACAATTAACCAAAAACACACGGTCATAAATCCATACAGGCGCTGTGTTAGTCTCTCATTCATTCATACCTACCCAATCAACATGGCGACCACGACAGACGGTAAAAACCAAAATGTAAACAAATGTAAACGAACGATCAGGGTGAGAGCAGGTCATCGTTCATCCCTTAGAAAAAACCTGTCAAAGGCTGAACAGGCTTTGAGTAGGAGTATCACTGATCTGCATCCAACTGAAATAAATGAACACACGGTTCTTATAACACAACTAAGAGCAGCATTACTCGAGAAACTTACTATCATACAAGAATTAGATCATGAAATATTGGAATGCACCGAGGACGAGGACATTGAGGGTGAAATTGAGCAATCCGATAATTTAAAGGACACCATTACTTTAATGTCATTGAGGTTGGATTCAGCCCTAGAAAATTTGAGCCCCAAACCCAAATTTAACCCAGTCCCTGATAACCACACCTACCAGTACCAGGCCAGTGTATCGACTGAACCAGAAAGTAGTCCAGGAATTAACATAGACACACCACAGGGGCTTGATTCGTCTATTGCGAATACAACAGTTTCACCAACAAGAAATCCAATTTCATCCGATGTTTCAGCACGACCACATGTAAAACTTCCAAAGCTTGACTTACGCAAATTTAACGGAGATCATTCCAAATGGCAATCATTTTGGGATACGTTTACCACTTCAATTCATGAAAATTCCAACCTATCGGACATAGATAAATTTAATTATCTAAACTCTCTGTTAGATGGTGTCGCTGCAGGATCAATCGCAGGGCTAGCACTTACAGCTCCCAATTACCAAGAGGCCATTACGATTTTACAGAAAAGATTTGGGAATCGACAGCAAATTGTTAATCGGCATATGAATATTCTTTTAAATACCCACACAGTAACAGACATGCACAATTTGAGGGGTATACGCCAACTTTACGATACTGTAGAAGCTAACGTCAGGAGCTTAAAGTCGTTAGGTATTCCTTCGACCACATATGGTAGCTTGTTATCTTCCATAATCATTAATAAACTACCAACTGAATTGCGTTTAATTGTTAGTAGAGCAATCGAGGACCAGGATTGGAATTTAGATAAGATGCTGTTGATCATCGAGAAGGAAGTAGAAGCAAGGGAGAGAACCACTAATTATCCCCCTTCAAATGTCACTGTTAATCCATCAAGATCCAATGGTTTATATAGAAGATTTCCAAACAACAACAACAATCAATCAACCGCAGCAGCCTTATTAACGGGTGGCCAGTGGTCACCTACCTGCACTTACTGTTTTGGTCAACATCCGTCAAATTCATGCAAGATAGTCTCCAGTTTACAGTCAAGAAAAGAAATTCTTCAAAAACATAAGAGATGTTTCATATGTTTGCGTAAAGACCACATCAGTCGTGAATGTACTCCAGGAAGGGTGTGCCAAAAATGTCATAGTCGTCATCACATAAGCATATGCCCACATCTGCACGGTGACTTTAAATCAGAATCTCTCCATGTCAATCCACAGGAGCATAGACCCAGGTCGTTGGAAACACCGACAATAAATTCCCCAAAGGACACCAGCATGACTAAGTCGATTACTCATTCATCCGTCATGTATACCAATGCCAGTATGGATACCGTTTTACTGCAAACTGCCCGAGCTCATATTTTTAACCCAACATCAACTGTACATTCAACGAACTGTCGTGTAATATTTGACACGGGTAGTCAGAGGTCATATGTTACCACACAACTGCGAGATTTTCTTCAATTACCAACCATTAGTAGGACCTCAGTTACAATTAACACATTCGGATCTACATTGGAAACCCCACAAGAAGCTGATGTTGTAAGGATTTTTATTGGAACCACGTCAGGAAGGAGAATACAAATTACAGCATTTGTCGTTCCTGTAATCTGTCAGCTCATTAAATACCAGGATGTGGTAGAAGTAAAAAGTCGTTATCCTCACCTACACAATTTACAACTTGCTGATTATCCAGAACCAAGATCAAATGGCACAATCCACATTCTTATCGGCTTAGATCACTACTGGGATTTCATAACAGGACGAGTGAAACGGGGGGAGCAGGGGCCGGTGGGTATAGAAACGTCACTGGGTTGGATACTCTCTGGACCTTCTTTCGGCACGGACACCCCAACAGACCATATTCTCATTACCACATTACAAGTTGGACTTGATGAACAACTCCGTCAGTTTTGGGATCTGGAAGCCATTGGACTTAAACCAAGCTCCATTTATGAAGAATTGACAGAAACCATCACATTTACCAAGGGTCGGTATGAAGTTAAACTTCCATGGAAAAACCCTCATCCCACTCTACCAGACAACTACCAGCTATGTTTAAGGAGGCTTTATGGTTGTTTTCAACGCCTGAAGGGTAATCCCGCTCTTCTCCAAGATTATGATAAGATTATTCAAGAACAGAGAAACCAAAAGATTGTCGAATTAGTTGAGTCGCCTGGAACTAGTAATTTGGGAACCATCCATTACTTACCACATCACCCAGTAGTACGATCTGATAAATCGACAACCAAGATTCGTATTGTTTACGATGCGTCTGCCAAGACTGAATCAAATCCGTCATTAAATGAATGTCTATATACCGGGCCATCCATGAATCAGAAGATCTTTGACGTCATTCTGAGATTTAGATCTCATAAAATAGCTTTGACTGGGGATATAGAAAAAGCATTTTTAATGATTACTTTACCTGAGGCAGACAGAGATGTGCTGCGTTTCCTATATATGGTATGATGACATTAACAAGGATGTACCAGATCTAATCACACTTCGCTTCACTAGGGTTGTATTTGGAGTTTCGTCTTCGCCATTTTTGTTGAATGCGACAATCAAATACCACATGGAGAAGTATAATGACGTCTATCCAGAATTCGTAAGAAGATTTATGAGATCTATCTATGTAGATGATCTGACCAGTGGAGCAAATAGCGAGGAGGAAGCATTTGAGTTATATCAATTGTCGAAGTCCTGTCTATCGGAGGGCGGTTTCAATATGAGAAAGTTCAAAACCAATTCCACTACTTTGCAGGATAGGATTAACAGAGTCGAAACCAATGATCATAATAACCAGCCAACCAACACGACAATACAAGAGGATGACCAGACCTTTGTCAAATCGACTCTCGGTAATCACCCCAAATCAGTATTAGAAGAATACTCAACCCAAAGGATTTTAGGTGTGGAATGGAACTATATCACGGATGAACTAATATTTGATCTACAGGATATAGCCAAATCAAGCCAAACCACAGTACCAACTAAGCGGAATATTGTAAGCATTACTGCCAAATTTTTTGACCCGCTAGGATTCATTTCCCCTTTTATAATCCAGTTTAAGGTTTTATTCCAGGAGTTGTGCAAGGCCAAGATCGATTGGGATGAACCTATTTCAGACAACCTTTTGACCAAATGGAATCATCTAGTTACTTCAATGTCAAACGCGAACACTGTAACCCTTCCACGATTTTATCAAGCATCCATTGATGAGGTCCCAACAAACATCACCTTGGTTGGATTTTGCGATGCTTCGACTCAGGCTTATGCAGCTGTAATTTATCTAAGGATCCAAACAGAAAGTGGTGTATACGTAAGATTTGTTGCTTCTAAAACCAGAGTAGCCCCAACCAACCCAACAACCATTCCCAGACTAGAACTTCTCTCGGCACTTATACTTTCCCGTTTGATTGTCAGTGTACAGAAGTCTTTGGAATTTGAAGTCAGCATCAATCAGATCTTATGTTTTACCGATTCAAGGGTCACTTTGTATTGGATCTTAAATCAAACTAAAGAGTGGAAGCAATGGGTACAAAATCGAGTGAATGAGATTCGAACCTTAACATCCACTTGTATTTGGAGTCATACACCAGGATGTGATAACCCAGCGGACCTACCTTCAAGAGGTGTGGACTTGTCAGAATTATGCCACAGCCAACTGTGGAAGGAGGGGCCTCCATGGTTGAAGACAGATCGATCTTTTCCTAATTCTCAAGAACTTGATGATGAACCACTTGAGGAATGTGTTACAGAAATGAAGGTCAGTTCAAGAGAAATTCCCACCAGTACCACTCTTGTAACAGATCAACAATATTCCCATTCAATCAGTATTGTGATTGATTCGACAAAATATAGCAGCTTCATTAAACTTATACGAATTAGTGCTCTTGTATATAAATTCATACACATTCTTAAGTACAAGAAACAGATAGATCCGAATATGGCTATGGTTCGAGCAGAGGTTGAATGGCTAAAGGATGTTCAGAATGATTTGAAATCTCATCGTGACTATGATAGCTGGACGAAACAGTTTGGTATTTTCACTGGGGAAGATGGTATTTTACGTTGTACAGGTAGAATATCCAAGGCTGATGTTCCAAACTCGACTAAATGTCCAATTCTGCTCAATAAGGATCACCACCTAACAGAACTTATAGTTTATCAATGCCACGAAAGAGTTTCACACGAGGGCGTGAAATCCACACTTACAGAACTCAGATCCAACTATTGGTTAATAAAGGGACGCCAGTATGTTCGAAAGATCCTACACAAATGCATTACCTGTCGAAGGTTTGATGGAAAGCCATTTAAGTCTATGGTATCCCCACCACTCCCGGAGTTTAGGGTGCAACAGTCTCCAGTATTCAGCAGTATCGGCTTAGATTTTGCAGGTCCACTATTCACTAAAGGCACCGGTTCTGAAACCTCAACAAACAAAGCATGGATCTGTTTATTTACATGTTGTGCATCGAGAGCTGTGCACCTTGAATTGGTTCCAGATCTGACAACTGCGTCTTTTATCCGATGTTTCCGAAGGTTTACTGCTCGCAGAGGCATACCACAGCGTATAATCTCAGATAACGCCAAAACGTTTATTGCAGCTTCAAATGATTTAAAGAACTTATTAGACAGTCAAGATGTATCAACTTATTTCCACTCAAAACACATTCAATGGATGTTCAATCTAGAGAAGGCTCCTTGGTCTGGAAGCCTTTTCGAACGATTAATCCAGTCCATGAAAAGGTGTCTCAAGAGGATATTGGGCAAATCCAAACTTTCATTTGAAGAACTTTGCACAGTTTTGTGTGAGGTTGAAGCAACCCTCAATTCAAGACCACTTACGTATGTTTCTACTGAAGAATTTGAGGAGCCATTAACACCATCCCACTTGGTCGTGGGTCGTCGAATTCTGAATTTACCAGACGTACAGCAAGATGATATCGCAGACCCGGAATACCATGCATCACACGATGACGTAACTAAGCGAATGACTCATTTATCTGTTATTCTTCAGCATTTCTGGAATCGCTGGAGCACTGAATATTTGCTTGAATTAAGATCTACCCACAACCAAAATGGTGAAACAAACCAAACCATTGGCATTGGACAGATTGTCATAGTATCCAACGAACATTTACCCAGAGGCCAGTGGAGGCTAGGAAAGGTCATTGATCTTTTACCAGGACATGATGATATTGTACGCGGTGCAGTTGTTCGTACTACAACTTCATCAGGAAAACTAACAACTATAAATCGTCCATTAAGGTTGTTATATCCACTTGAAATTAATAGTCCAGATAATAATATCGATACCCGTGCTAATCAGGGGGATTCGGTTGCCCAGACTGATCATGAAAGGATTCAGGAAGAACAACAACCCACAGATGACACAAGCAACATTAGACCAAGGCGAAAGGCAGCCGTAAAATCTGATGAAAAGAGACATTTGTGGTTAAAGGACTTGCACTAGTGAAAAAAGAACAAAACAAAACCTTAGAGTGTTTTGAACTGTTTATTTTCTTTGGGAAATCGTAACTGTGGACATTTAATATCAATACTTGGTCAAAGTTTATTCAAATTTCATAATCAGTGTGACTGTGAATTGGTGATGACCTTCGATTAGAACAACCTCAGGTCATCAGGGGGGAGTGTCAGACATTTACTAATTTGTGAGACCTGATATCTGAGACTAAGAATTGTCTCCCTTATTAGTTTCTTTTACGGTTAAAGTTTAGTTTTGGTTTATATATTTTTACCGGGCTAGTCTCGATTGTCAATATAAGTATGTAGTTACAGTCCTTCAAAAATAAAATCATTGAATCATCGATCCAGGGTTTTTATACCGCCAGAACAAAATTCCCCAACAGCATACAGCTATTGTGTCGTGCAATGATTGAAAGGAACAGAATACCATCTAATAAACAGACAGTCAAATGAGACGATCATTCATATAAGACATGATCTACACGTAAACCTGCTTTTATAAGCTATGATGGTTCAGTGAGTACAATGCTGGCTTGCAAGCCTGACCGATAAGGTCTATCGCGATTTTTCGGGGTCCATTTTCCTCGCCAGTGGTATAAGATCGGAGAGAGAAATGTGGTGGGACAATACTAGTTAAAAAATGACTTTATTACATCTATTAGTAAACAATATAATTTTAAAACCTATTTTTGTAGGATTTGTTTTTTCAGGTTGAAATGTAGAGTTGTTTCCCCTGTCACGAAATCGGGTAAACAGTCTGGTTGTACGTGACAAGCAATAGGATCGCCTTCTAATCTCTAGGTCGTCCGTTTTCTCCCACCGTTAGAGACCCCTAAGCACAAGCGCATTATTGAAATCAGATTGAACCATGCGTTAGTCCCGAAAGGGTTTAGGAGCAGAACAGTAGGATGTTAAATCCCATTTCATTTCATGTTATTTATAGTCCCGATTGTTAAAGTCAACATAATATAGGTTATTCAATTGCCAAACTGCGGGACGTGGCCCAAACTACCGACCCTATGTATTATAAACTCAACATATAAAGTAAAAGACAATATTGTTACTAGTAAATCAGGGATGCCAGAAGAATTCAAACCTACTTACATTTACAAGTATTCGGTCCATGCTAGCAATCTCTTATTAGATTAAGAAATCTAATCTGTTAAAATCTAAAACCCCTATTGGGTTCAGGCAGTTTTCGGCTAGAACTCAACAACGGAAGGCTGCCTTTTATGAATATCGATAGGAATCGATTACTCCAGATACGAAAAAATATCCATTAAAGAAATGGGATGGGTTTTAACTTTTCTGCGCTGACTTAGCTAATGAAGACGAGCATGCACCATACAGTGTACTGTGGGGGCAATTTTGTCCGGACAGTGGTGCTTCAGCCTACTTCCATATTGCATTCAAACTACAAAGGGATTTGTTACACCTCGGTTTTGGGTCGTGCCTGGCCATGTCCTTCGTCCTACACCACTGGCAAGTAGGCCGTATTCTCCTGCAAAACCGGTCTAGAAATCGTACTATTAATAATCGCGCAATCAACATGTCAACAAAATTCTCCAATATATTTGGTTAATTTAATAGTTTTAGCTCGAAATTGTCCAGTAATCCATGACCTATTTCTTTATAGTGCGGAGCCATATTTACGTATATGTAAGTTGGATGCTGCGCTTGAGGGTTGCTGTCAAAAGGTGGTGAATGGGACACACTTCTAATTTTTAAAGTTGATGACATAGGCCTACATGTGCACGATTTACCTTGCAAATTGCTCGCGGTCGGTCCGAACAGAGATCCAGTGAACCAAATAAACGTTCCATCCGTGTAGGAAAGGGGTGTAAGAGAGCCACAGAAATGAAGAAGTAAGTGGTGAATGGGACACTCTTCTATTTTTTAAAGTTGATGACATACATGTACTATGCCTAGGCCTACATGTACTAGGGTGGTTATGGACATGAAGGCCCTAAACCAAAACAGTTAAAGTATTTGGTCATAACGGCCCTTTTAAACAAGTGGGTTTTAAGAGAAATTTTAAATGATGACAGAGAAGTAGATGACCGAATGGAATAAGGAAGTTTATTCCATAGTTTTGGGCCAGCAACCTCAAAAGCCTTCTCGCCGAAACTGATGAGATCAGAATTTTCCTCAGTGAGTAGCAGATTGTCACCGGAAGACCGTAATTGTCGACGAGGTTCATAAAAACATAAAAGATTACTAAGATAAATAGGTGCAATGTTATTTATACATTTAAAAACTGATGGTAAAATCTTAAATTCAATTCTAAAAGTTATAGGAAGCCAGTGCAATTTATATAGAATAGGGGTTATGTGATCCCTGTATACTGTTCCCGAAGTAAGGCCAGCAGCTGAATTTTGTAATTTTTGCAGTTTTTCTGGATGTTTGAGGGCAATCTGTTTCACAGAGAATTACTTACGAATTATCTCTGTAACGGATGCCTGTCCAAAACACGTGCGTTGACTGCACGCCTCGTAGTCATTGGCTCAACGGCTCGTGCAATGTTTACTTAACACCTAACTGCTTCGGGCAAAATGATGCATTTTACTCATTTTAATACCCATTTACACTAAATAGGAAATATTTTTTAACTACAAATACTTCAAACGTCTTTATTTATTTTTCTTTTACCTCGAAAAAATGTTTGAGAATTTAATTTGTCGGAGTAAAAAAGTTAATATGCCGTACTCATTAAGCCTCGTCGATGTCATGCTTATCAGTGACTGTAGCGGCCAAGCGAATATTCACTGCGGGATCAGTTTGGTTTGAGGGGTGCACCATACAGGACAGAATTAAAAGCGTCAATACGCGAAGTAACTAATGAATTTATCAGTGTTTTTGTGGCATCTAATGACAGATATTTGCGTATTTTAGTTATGTTTCTTAAATTAAAATAACTTATTTTACATATATTGTTTATGTGAGTTTCCAAAGAAAAATTTGAGTTAAAAATTACACCAATATTTCGGGCTGACTGCGAAGGGACAATGCAACTATCTCCTGCTTGTATTGATAAATTAAAGTTTAACTTTTTTCTGTTCAAAGACGACCCAATAACTAAATATTCAGTCTTATCTGCGTTAAGTTTAAAAAAATTGTTGTTCATCCAGACTTTAATGTCCGCAATACAAGTTTCAATACTGAGCTTGGATTGAACGAGATGTGAAATTGTGTATCATCTGTGTATAGATGAAATAGTAGTCCATGGGTCCTACAGTTTACTTCCTCAGCTAGAAACTCTTATCCACAAGCGAATTATTTAGATAAAAAGGAACAATATATTGGCCCCCAAAATGGCCTACTTTCAGCTCATGTAGTTGAAACCGCGTTTAAACGATTATGTTACGAGGGAATCGTTATTTTTGTTAATTATTAATATGTTAATAGTCGGTTGTTATTTTGATCAAAGCTATATAATGTTTGGTACAATATATTATGACTATTTCCCTGTAGTGGCAGTTGCTGAGTTGTAATTTTAGTTGGACAGGATGCAGGTGCTGCCATCTCACGGTCTAGTTTTACTTTCTTTCTCGCATCTTTTAATTGATTTTAAGAGGCTCATTTTGTCCATAAAACATCTATAACACGTTGGATAAAATCAAACACCACTACCGACTGAATCTTCAATATAAATAATATAATACCCTACGCTATCAATCCATTTCTATCGACAAATGGACTGGTCATTTCCATCCAATTGAAACCAGTCTATATACCTCACGACACTTTCCTTCTCAAAACTGTGTAAGTGAACAATACAAGTATATTTGGCCTTTGGCGCCATTTCGTGTAGATTCTATAACTGGAATGTGTTCCACGTTGAGGACGCCATTTTGTCTTTACCAACAACACACGCGAATGTAGACAATAACGTGATTGGTCGATTGTGGAAAAAGCAATCACGTGACGCGGCGAATAACTTTGAATTCTGTCCAGTGACCTCGCGCACTATGAAATTTACTATCAATAAATAATCCTGATTTCAAAGACGAATATCATTGAAGAACTATTAAATATTTTGTGGAACATTTCAGAAAACGCTAATTACTATATCTATACTTTGTAACCGAAATCCGAGTCCGAATTCCCACCAACCAATCAGCTGCATTCACAAATACTAATCGATGTCCGAGTGACTCCAGACAAAATGTTTTAATCCATAGTCAACTCAGTACAAATCAGTGGTATTCAATTAAATGAAATGTAAAATTAGTGTTTTATTAGGGCTCAAGGACAGTTAGGGAAGCAAAACTAGAAATGACCGAAAAAAATTCAGGTTTACAGATAGCGGAGCTGACATTGTATAGATCTCCCTAGAAAATTTTGAAATATTTGACGGCCGCAAACGCGTCTTACTGCTATTCCAGTCCGTAAAATTAGTGTTTTATTAGATTTCGGGCACTTTATTTTGCCAAGTAGATGAAATAATTTTTTTTCTCACTTTACCTGTCTGTCCGAAAAGTCAGCTTGCCCGAAAGTTAGGGGGGCAGTTGCCCCCCCCCACCCCCTGCCCCCCTGGCTCGTACGCCTATGTTTGTCACATCCACAAGCCGATTGTTGACAGACAGGGTGACGACATAATATACCCATACTGAAATGTAGTGTGGGTATAATAATAATGTCATTGGGTCCACTGGCGTGGTTTCAAATCCCCTGTTGTACGTGACAAGGAGTAGGGTCGCCTGTCAAACTCTCTTGGTTTTTCTTCGGGTCCTCCGGTTTCCTCGAACTGCTAAAGACCCCTACGTGCAAGCGAATGATTGAAATAAAATTAACCCATGTTAGGACCGAAATGACCTAGTTTGTGTCGCGTGGACGTTACCACCCCCACCCCCTCTCTCTCTCTCTCTCTCTCTTATCGTAACAACGGTAGCAAAGATGAAAATCGAGACTACGCCATTCTTCAGTCAAAACTTCAATATATTCTCTTTTCATTATCTTTTTTTGAACTTGCATATAGAGAGTTATGTCAGCTCTTTACCCATATCTTACATCATGCTTTTTAGACAAACAAAATCCATAATTACGTAAAATACTTTCCTGCTAAAAACTTCTCTATTATGTCAACAATCAATAAACTGTACATTCCAATATATTATTCACAGTGTCTTTTCATCTAAATCGGGAACTGCTAAAAACTTCTCTATTATGACAACAATCAATAAACTGTAGATTCCAATATATTATTTATTGCTTGAGATGTCGTGGGTGTCTTGAAAGATATATATGAAACCATCTATAAAACAACTAAACCATATCCCATGCTCATTCAGAATAATATACCACCTTTTAAAAAAAACAAGTCAGTTTTTAGATATGAAATGGGGTTTAATGTCCTACTATTCTGCTCCGAGCTGGGCTAATGAAGACGGACGCTACGGCCTACTCTTATATCTAATTCCAACTGTCAAGGAATCTCTTACGTGCAAGCCATTGTGTACACAGGACCTCGGATTTTTGTCCCATCCGAACGATTAGACAGCTGTCCTTGTCGGGCTCTTCGTACTGCATCACTGACAAGGGGAGATAACGCAGGTAAGTCTGGATGAACTTTCTTAAGCAAACAAACATGAACTAAATGTGAACGAATAAGACAAAAACCAGATCGATGCTTGACATAATGAATTATATATCATGAAATTGAATATCTAGATTGTATCTGGAAAACTATACAACATATTGTCGTATTACGCGATTTTCATTAGCAACGTCGTCTTAAAGGGGGAGGCTACCCGACAAAATATTTCTGTATACAACATATTGTCGTTTTTGTACGAGCGCTTGAATCGTATTACGCCGTTTTCATTAGCAACGTCGCATTAAAGGGGTGGAGGTTACCCGACAAAATATTTCTTTAAATTTTAAAGCTATAGAAATGAAAATGGTAGTTTAACAAGGGAACCTAACATTTCAATAAAAAAGCTGTTGCCAGGGTAACACATTTTGGGGGGGAAAATATGAAAAACTAATTCAGATATGTCACCAAATTTGCAAGTTCATCCCTGACAAGGACGGCTGTCTAGCCGTTCGGATGGGACGGAAAACCGAGGCCCCGTGTACATATTGGCGTGCACGTAAAAGATCCCTTGGCAGTTTGAATTCGATATAAGAGTAGGCTGTAGTGCCGCTGTCAGGGCACAATTTCCCCTCATAGGTTTATGTATTGAAGTTGTTAGCTAGTACCAGTGACAACAAGAACTAGGCTAACAAGAATATGTCTGGTGGTTAAAAAGGGGGCAATGACATCCTTGTCTGATAATCCATACAAGGCAATCATGAGTTAGAAACTCTCCTATGTGCCCATATAAGTACACTGTCTTGAAATCCAGGGTAGCGTCTGTGCAGCTGACCAATCCGATAAAGGAAGCACCTAGTCAATTTCCCGGGGCTCAATTCTGACTCATGCACGTAACCTCTCTATAAGAACATTCGCAGACTAAGTTTCTTTAGATATCACGATGAGGCGGTGTAGGAAATACCATTGGGAGGTTGGGAGAACACCACAGCCTTCCCAGCTGAGAGCCGAGGAAATACCACCTCAGACCACAAGCTAAGGATATTGAACTTATATTCAATAATATTGTAGTTTCCTCTACCTGTAACCACTGTAGTTGGCTGTATTCGATATAGAAACATAATTAACATAAAACATGTTCCAAAGTCAGTTAATTGAAGATCGGAATAATTGGATCATATTATAAACCACGTGAAGTCCGAAAAAGGCCTAGACGATCATTGCCACAACCGGCTTTTTAGTACCGTGACACGGGATAGTGTCGCAGCCTCGATTTGGAGTCCGTGACCAAGATAGTCACGACATTATCTTACTTAATTTATCATTGGATATAATTTTATAACAACGTGAAGTCAGAAGAAATCCCTAGACGACAGTCACAAAGAGACACCGTAGTGTCACGGGAATTCGATATTAGGAGTAGGCCGTAGAGCCGCTTTCCGGGCAAAATGTTCCACCATAACACGCTGCACGGCATATGTCTGCCTTCATTAGCCCCGTCGTAGCAGAACAATATAACGATTATCCACCACATTGCAGTTCATTTTTTATTTATGGCGGGAGGACATGTTATATATATACAGGGCCATGGATGGCCGAATGGTTAGCACGTGCGCGCTGCATCATAAGGTCTGTCATTGAGTCAACTGGTGTGGTTTCGATTGCAAGGAATAGGGTCACCTGTCCAACCTCGTGGGTTTTTTCCAGGTACTTCGGTTTCTACCGACGGCTAAAAGAAAGACCCCCTACGCGCAAGCGAATTATTGAAATAAAATTGAACCATGCGTTAGTCGCGAAATGACCTAGTTAAATCCCATCTCTCTCTCTCGATTATCGTAACAATGGTAGCAAAGATGAAATTCGAGACTACGCTATTCTTCAGTCAAAACTATTAAAAAAAAGAAAAAAAAAAGGTTATTTTATTGAATGTCTTTCTTTAGTGGTTACAGAAAGTAAACGAAAGTAAGTTATCATTTATATATATTATGATGTTCGGAACATATATGTACCAAACAGCAACAGAAAAAAAACGTCAGTACGATTTCGAGATCAGACAGGCACTTTAATCAAATCATTCTAGAAAACTACTTACTAAATGGATCAAAGCGATTTTTTGTGAACAGTATGTTGACACATTAGTGATTAATTAATTCATTACGAATTACGAGAAGGTTTATAGAGGGAGAGAGAGAGAGAGAGAGAGAGAGAGAGAGAGAGTTTAACCAACACTCGACACAAACTAAGTCATTTCGGGACTAACACATGGTACAATTTTATTTCAATAATTTGTTTGCGTGTAGGGTTTTTTAGCAGTAGGAAGAAACTAGGGGACTTGGATAAACCCCACGAGGTTGGACAGGTGACCCTACTCCTTTTCACGTACAACCGGGGAATCGAAACCCCGCCAGTTAACTCAATGACAGGCCGTATGGTACAGCGCGCGCGTGCTAACCATTCGACCATCAAACCCCCCGAGAAGGTTTCTGGGTGTGTACATAGTCTATCCATCAGCATCTGTATATGGAGTGGGCCAGGTGATTGATAAACGTCATTGCTTCCTGGTGTATCGGTTGTGTGTGGTATTGTTCAGGTTAAGTTGGAGATGTGGTCATAAATATGCAATAAAAACATTTGGCAAGTTTTATGCAATACGTCATTCAGAGAACCATACCAACCTGACGTGTCTTTTGCTGCTTAGTATACATGTGTACTCAATTTATTATTTTTTATTAAATCAATATTTTTATTCCGATTTGTATCTGAATAGGGATTGGGGAACAGGTATTGCCTCTATTAAATCCTTCTCTCTACAGATATAGATACATTTATTTACATAAAGAAACATTCAACGTATCAGTGAAAATATTATTACACTGAGTGTGTTATATATAGTTGTCCCTGGAACCGTCTGGTAATTTCGAAAAATGGGTGGACAGTTTTGAAAATAGTATATGAGTTTTCTATGTGGCCAATTCCGTACAATAAGGTTGTAGTCTTTCGATGAATAGTAGGTAAATTATTTGTTGTATTGTTTCTAGCATCTGAATATGAGGAAAAATTCAATAAAAAATGTTCAGTGTCTTCATATTGATAATCACATTTACAGGATTGTCAGAAATATGAAATAACCATTTGCTGCAAGAGAGATGCAGTTTAGAATGAATGACTTGGTTTACACGGGTTTCAAACGAAAATGTTTTTGGTGTTATCGGATTTTGAGCCTTGAGTTTGGAATTGAAAATATTTAGAGAAATTGAATTTTTTGTATCTGCACTTAATTTGTTATATTCTCTAATTGACGATGGCACGAAGGAATTATAGAAGATATTTGTTTTACGTTTATATATGTGACTTGGGGGTACTGGAAAAATCCCAATATTCATCTTTATTGCCTTTGTTAATATATTATTGATCAATTAGAGCATTGTGGTGGTCTCGTTGGGCCATAATTTGACAAACATAAACTTGAAGTATGTCTATAAAAAACATAGCAATAATGCTTTTAACTTTGGGCCAGACTGAATACATATATATGTCTGCTTCAAGAACATAAAAAAAAGTTTAATGCATAAATAATGATGTTTGAGATAAGATTGCCAATTGTTTTTGTTGTTTTGTATAAATATTGAGGTTTTGTAAACTTGTCCATGGGGGGAGTTCAGACGATGACGACGTTCTACAACAATCATTGTACAAATTATGTACATGGTAGGACTCCTTGGTTTACAAATCATTGTGATAACTGCATGTTACATGGTGCCACTGTTCATTAGAAGTTGATGGTTGTGGTGAGAACCTAAAGATGTGCTTCTTGTTTCATGATGAGACATTAACTTAAACACGAAGATATAAAGTCTACAATTACAAGTGTTTATTGGATTCGCATAAAGAGAGAGAGGGAACGTGAGAGAGAGGTGGGGTTTAACGTCCACTCGACACAAACTAGGTCATTTCGGGACTAGCACATGGTTCAATTTTATTTCAATAATTCGCTTGCGCGTAGGGATCTTTAGCAGTAGTGGACTAAATGACAGACCTTATGATACAGCGCGCGTGCTCACCATGCAGTTATCCAACCACCCAGACTTTCATGGAACAAAGTTAGATGTGAATACACTTAAAAATTAACTTGAGAACAACAAGAGCAACTTGTTGAAACGTAGTATGAAATAAACTCATTGATTGTTTTTTATATAAATTGTGCTTTAATATTAATACTATGAATAAACGTGTTGTGTTTATGCATTTTGCCGTGTGTATTTTCCGGATAGTGTCACCAAACTACGTGCAGCTTTATACAAATAAGATTGTTACATTTGCTGCAACCAACACGTCACATTCAGATAGTTCATTAGATTGTTCTCTAGCATGTCAACTAAATCATCCCTGTGTTTCATACGCCTACCATCCAGGAAGAGCTCAATGCTATCTTTACGACAGAGTTATTCATCCTGCAGACGCCACGAATGTGGATGAGGGTCTCCAAACGTTTACTTCTGAATTTGGTAAGTTACACGTCCTCCTATACGTATTGCTGTTGTTGACCCGTATTTATAGTTTTAATTAGAATTTGTATTTTGTTTTATAGTGATGTTTATACGCCCACATTTCCATGTGGACATTTATTGTCGCCGCCCCCGTCCATCCATGATTATTTGTGGACACTCTGGAGGTCACAATTTTTTTCCAATCCTGGATCGCTCCCGAGTTGTTCCAGTGTGGATCACCCTTTTCAGTCGGGCAGAACTGGTGTCCTGGCTAGTTTTCGAAACTACAATTCAGATGAACTGCAAGTGACCTATCTTCAATTATTGGCGTCCCCGCATATCCATTGTGAACTTTTGGCACTATCGCCTTCATTTTCATAATTACGCTTCTTTGTAAATGAAATAGCGCAAGCTACAAAAACGAATGAGAGAGAGAGAGAGAGAGAGAGAGAGAGAGAGGGAGAGAGAGAGAAATGGGGTTTAACGTCCACTCGACACAAACTAAGTCATTTCGGGACTAACATTTGGTTTAATTTTAGCTCAATAATTCACTTGCGCGTAGGGGTCTTTAGCAGCGGGAGGAAACCGGACAAAAACGAATGCGTCACCAGTGTATGTGGTTCACTCGTATTCTATTGATTCGCATACCACGTGATATAATCACGAATGTCCTCACATCACTTCGAATCTTTGCTCTTTTTTTTTGTGAACTTGTCTTTGTTGCCAGAAAGTTCGATTTAGTTCGAATTTCACTAATGTATTTATGTTATTTTCTTGTCTCTAACCCCCGAGTCCTACTAGATTCACAAAAATGTAATACATGCAAAATGATCTATTTTGCGTTCGACAGAATCATGACTGCGCCGCAAAAAGCTCACCGATTCCAATTTTAGACAAATTTGCGCAACAGGATATTGCTGGAACGATTTCGAACAGAGACGGATTCAAGGGGGGGGGGAGGCTCTTTTTTACTACTGATTTCCGAACGTTTAGACGAACATATCAGCCAAATAGCTTTTGGATTAGCTACAGATGCAAGAAAATGATGGATAATTTTCTTGCCCCCCCCCCCCCTCTCAGCGGCGTGCCCCGTCTCCGCGGTCAGCGCCCTCATTTTGCGCCCCCTCCCCCTTTTCAAAATTCCTAGATCCGCCCCTGCAGAATGTAGTTTGATCTAAAATAATAATCAAGTCAAGACCCCCTGTTTATTGAATGAATAATTTTTTATGTTTGTAAGAAACTTTTTCTAAATACAGGTGAAGAGAATATCGCCTTTCTTAAACCTACTGCCCAACGGTCAACTTACCGTGGTCATCAGTCATCCAACGGTGTCGATGGACTGAAAAAGTCCACTATGTTTCATACTTACTCCAATGCTTGGTGGTGCGTCGATCTTGGAAATATCTATGAACTCAAATGGCTGGCAATGTACAACGTTTTCGACCGTAAGTAGCTCCTATTGATTTGGTTTGCTCCTATTGATTTGGTAGCCCGTGTAGATCTACTGTGTACTCCCGGGTCACGGTGGGTAAGACGCTGGCTCGCTGGCTTGATGGTCCCTACATTGGCCGAGAACGTTTATCCAGATTCTCCGTCGTGCCCCCGCCCCCCATTTGTCGGTGATGCAGGGCGGAGGGCCTGACAAAGACAACAGTCTAGTCGTTCGGATGTGACGAATGACCGAGGTCCCGTCTACACATTTGCGTGCCCGGCCCGTAAAAGATCCCTTGGCAGTTGGAATTCGATATAAGAATAGGCCATAGTCCAGATGTCCGGGCACAATTTCCCTCATTGCGCACTGTATGGCGTATACTTGTCTTCCATTAGCCCATTTCGGAGCAGAAACGTAGGACGTTAAACTCCATTTTCATTTCATTCAGAGGCGTTTTATATTTGAGGCGCTGGAGGCGCTGGAGGCGCCAGCCTCCTCGCGAAAAAATCAAAGAAGTTAAAAGAATAAAGCGGGAGAAAAATGCTAAAACCGATGAGAAAAATGAAAATGTACCCTAGATGGTGAGGGCCCAAAGGCTGAGAAAGGGGCCCCACGTCTGACAAAATGGACCCCTTGCCAAGGGAAAGGGCCCCCGAGTCAATCCACTATTGAATGAGAGTGCAATAGCATGAAAATCGTCAATCAAGAAATCACCTTTTCTGAAAACCTACTAAAAAAGCTATACGGGAAAGAGATGGCTAGGCCGCCCAGTGTGGCGGAGAGATCATTTCTTTGCTCTATAGATTTCCGGGATTACGCGTGCTACTTGCACAACAGGCCCACTCCACCATATTCCATTAATTATTATTTCAGGGGCGGATCCATCCAAATAAAAAAAATTGAATGCCTTGCATCAATGAAATTAAATCGCAATATGATCATACATCATTATAAAATAATTTTCCTCTTTTAAAAGCTCAATTTGTATGTATGCCTTCATAATTTAGAAACGATGATGACAGATTTCCTTAACAGGAACCTTGTAAACCCCCTCCTGCAAAAATTCCTGGGTCCGCCCCTGTATTTGATTGAACTCCTGATATTTACATAAGGGCCTGGAGGATATGTCAGAATGCACCAAAATGATTTCTATTATACAAAATTTCTCGACCCCCCCCCCCCCGCGAAAGTGGGCCCTAAAAATAGTATAGCCTCCGCCATGATAAACCTTAAAACGAACCCGTTTCATTCCATTATTTAATCCTGTATCTCCAAATACCAGAAATTGTAATGTTTCGAGAATTGGAATATTGGTTCTAATATCGGTTTTCCTGCATCTTCAACTACCAGAAATACATAGAGCGACATTCGGAATGTTTAACTTTCCAGAATTAATTGGTTTTAAAAAATACCGATGGAGATCAGATCTCTTCTTGACCAATGACAATTTTAATATTCGTATATCTCTAAATATTAGAAATTTAAAGGCATTGGGGACTACAATATTAATGTTTGAGATCAGATATACGATTTCTGAGAACATCTTGTCTAAAATAGGCATTTATTCTTTATTTTATTGATTTGTTCTTGTAGATCCAGTCAAGGCAGGTAGACTTCCTGGATTTGAGATATTTCTGGCAGCAAGCGGTGGCTGTACTCAGACAGGCTTCGATACATCAACACTGTGTTACAAAGATACAAACAGTGCAGAACTAAAAATCTACACAATCAGTAACTGCTCTGAACCAAATACACAGTTTAATGCACGATATGTTTTTATTAATAATCCAACTAATGTTCTTCATTTATACGAGGTTGAAATTGTTCCCTGGTGTACTTCTACTATAATATAAATAAGTAATATTTGCTCTGAGAGACAGAGAGAGAGGGAGAGAGAGGGAGAGAGAGAGAGAGGGAGGGAGAGAGAGAGAGAGGGAGTGGGATTGGGGTTTAACGTCCACTCGACACCCACTTGACAAAATGCCAGATCTTGTGATCGCGCGTTGGTATGCATACTCCGCGCAGTGTTGCGTTTGATTAGAGGTAATCCTACTAAACACTGCTATTATGAGAGGATATTGTTGTTTTAAATTTTGATTGATCAGTAGTCCGTCTACCAACCAATCACTAGCTGCCCTACAAAAGCTTTACGTTTAAACGAGTGCCAATATTGGACCAAATATGTTTACATAACATAACGTCATGGCTAACGATTTTATTATGCCTAATTAACCCGTGCATAGCAGAATACTGCAGTAAAACTAATTGCGTGACAAACGAGGCTATCAAGTCGAATGAGATGTAAACAAGAGAGAGAGAGAGAGATGGGGATTAACATCCACTCAACACAAACTAGGTCATTTCGGGAGTAACATATGTTTTTTTTTAAATTTTATTTCAATAATTCGCTTGCGCGTAGGTGTCTTTAGCAGTGGGAGGAAACCGGAGTGCCCGGAGGAAACCCACGAGGTTGAGAAGGCGCCCCTATCTCCATGCTACATACGCTCACACCAGGGTTCGAAACCACAGCCGCAAGCCAGAGGTGACCGGCCAGCTAGGGGTCGAAGCGCGGCACTCTAGAACACTAGGCCATCCCAACCCCCAAAATGTTAACAATACTGTTTGGAAACGAACATACTTTCACCGTGTTTAATACCTTAAATCACCGTCCAAAGTTTTAGGGAAGACCCAGATTAAACGAAGGACTGTCATGTTGCTGTACTTAAGTGATAGCTTTCATTGAACGGAAAGAATAGACACACTCCCGCATAAGTTCAAGAAACAGACGCTATTCCAGAAATGGCCAGAGAGGGATTTCTCGGGCCATTGCTTCAGGAATATGGTTGGTATGATGGATCTCTCTCTCTCTCTTCTCCCTCTCTCTCCATCTTAATAATATTTAAATTTAGTATTTTAAATTTGTCATGTAACAAAGCATCAGACATTCTGTTAGGTCCCCATTCCCACGTGCACGTGCTTACTTTGCTTGATGATAAATCCAGACAACACGTGCATATGAGGGAAATCTTGCCCAAACAACGGCAATACGACCTTGTCTTCTGTCGAATACCTAGTATCTCGCTATATCTAAACATTACACAGCAAGAAATGTATATTATGTTTGTAACTCAACTACCTATATATATATGTCGACCATTGTTTATTGTAAACAAGATATTTAAATATTTTATATGTTTGGAGAGAACTGATATAGGCCTTTGATTTGCCTGTTGTTCAATCCATTTCAGTTTATTGAATACAATATTGTTTAAACCAGATCCAGCTAATTTGTATATTAGTGTGTTTTACTAAAAATATATGCAGACAATCGTGTTTGTGGCCAACAGTCGTTGAAATCTTTCTTTAAAGCTGATTTGTATATTAGTGTAGGCATAATATTACTAAAAATATATACAGATTTTACCATTTCAGACTTTTATTCTGTTCATTCCTTCAATGTGTTCAAATGTTTATCGTGTCATGGTTTATTTAATCTTATGTAGATAGCTAGTTAGTTGGATATTCAGCGCTTTATAAATAGATTATTATTATCATATTGTGTTTGTGGCCCACACACGTTTAAATCTTTCTTGAAATTTGGTTTGTATTTTCGGTAATATGATGCAGACTACTTCGTGTTGGTGACCAACACTCGTTTAAATCCCGCTTGAAGTTTTTTGTATAACAGTGTATTTTCAGACTATAACTTATTCGTGGCCAACACTCGTTAAAATCCCACTTGAAGTGATTTGTATAATAGCGTATTTTCAGACTACGTCGTGTTGGTGACCAACGCTCGTTTAAATCCCGCTTGAAGTAATTTGTATAATAATCTGTGTAGATAAAAATAACAAGTGAAATAGTTTATACAGGGTTTATTTGATTTGCTGTCAGCGGAGCAACAAAAATAATACGTGCCAAAGCAAAAAACAAATTACATTGATAAAGAAACGAAATAGGGCAACCATGGTTTTAAAATGAAAAAAGCCAAGAATCCCAATAAAAGGGTAGGATGCTATCAATAAGTGAGAATAACTGATTTATTGCTAAAATAAACAGAAATTGCAAGCAGAAATCACAATAAATATATGAGAAATAACCCGATTTTATAGCCAGTTTATCGCCTGATAAGCAAATATTCTTTTGATCAAATAGATTTTATAATTTGTTCGATTTTACACTTGGAGGGAGAACAAGTCATACACGAGTTATCCCCCTTTTGATTTAGCGCCCACTTTTCTTCGATGTCTCGAGGCTTTCCTTCTTTAAGCTATATATACATATATCGTTTTGATCAACAATTGACGCGGAAACACCGTGTACAATCAAGTGAAGATTGTTGAACAAGGAATTAATTGATTGGCTAAGCACTAAAATCAATGTAATATTATCCAATCAAATTACTAAAATTTGGATTTTAACTTAGTTAAAATCTCGTGAAACAGTTTAAAGTAAAGAAACATCATTTGAAGCAGTTTAAAAACTATCTTAAAGAATTATTAAAGGATACGACCGTGAAAATAAAGATACTCGTCGGTATTTGTTTGGTGATTTATTTTCTTATTCAGATTAACCCTACACACTCACCCCTGCTAAAAATCGATCCATTGTTTTCCTGTCGCCTTTTTTTTTCTTTGACACGAGAATGGTCATGAGTAAAAGAAAGAGTCGACGTAAGGGTGATTGTAGAGGGTTAAAATGAAGCATGCTAAGATGGCGCATGTTAGAGCTTATAAAGTAAATAATCCCGAAAGTTGGAAATCTGACTGAAAAGGGTTACAATGCAGAGGTCATCGGGGTTTTTCAAAAAGACCCAAGAGTTCTGCGAGTAGGCAAAGGATGGAAATCATTTGTTTACGATGTACTCTGTAGTGTGTTAATGTTCATACTGTCACATACGTCATTTCCGTTGCCGATAAACACAATTACAATTGTCTTAAGACTAGCATGAGGTGTAGAAGAAGCCATTATCAATGCGCACGCACACACACTATTTATCTATATATAGATATATTTATTTGTTTATATCACATATTCTTCATCTCGTCCACGTGCATCACCACGTCTCGTGGCTCCCCAGACAGACAGAGCCGTGTCGCTGTATTTTAAAGGCTGTGTGTCATCAGAGGGGGCCTCGATGGCGCGTAATTCACGGTTGTGATCGATGATGTAGTCCAATTTAGTAAAACACACACAAGGCAAACAGCTTCTGATATCACTGTACGACAACCACAGGAAGGGGAAAATGGAGATCTTCACAATACGAACCCACAGCGCAATCTCGACACCTTTCAGACCGATACAGAAAGGTGCCGTGCAGGACAGGGTAGCGTTGAGCATGCCCACAACGAAGGAAGGAACCTCCATGACAAGTGAGAACACAGTGACGAGAGAGATGACCATAACAGCTTCTCTTTTCAACAGAATCAGCACCTTCTCCAGGGGTTTCAGTTCGTTCTTTCTAACATGGTACACGCCCGTTGACAAGGCAACGGGAACGATGAGAAACCCTGGGAATATGTAACTCATCACTTGGGCCGCTATAAAATAGTTTTTATCACCCACATAGACACATTCTCGTTCGGGGTCGGCTTCCCCCATTCCCACGTAGAACAGCGGGAGAATGATAATGACTCCGATAATCCAGGGTGACAGGAAGAGGATGATGGTCAGGCCCCATCTGATCGGGGTGGTGAATGATCCTTCCTTTATCACAAATATACTTCTCTCAATGACCAGACTTAGTACTGTTAAAAGGAATACAAACACGTGCAGGTAATCATTGAAGAGTTTCAGCGCGATTCGTAACGGACAAGGAAGATAAGCGTTGATTTGAAGATGCACCAAAAAGGGCACGATAAAAAGTCCCACCATCAAATTGGTCAACGAAATATTTACAATTAAGATGTTCTTTGGATTTTTACGAAGCCTCTTGCAACATAAAATGAAGCCTATCAAAGCAAGATGGCTGCCGAGCGTCCATATTGTCAAACATAACTGGCCAATATTTGTGTTACTGAAATGGTGGACGTCTGTTGGTATGACTGATTTATCATAAACACCGTCATCCATCTGAAATAAACAAAAATAGTTGGTTTTAAAACAATAATAATAGTTGGTATTAAAACAATTTGTAACAAAAACAAGGTGAGAGAGAGAGAGAGAGAGAGAGAGAAACTAGGTCATTTCGGGACTAACATATGATTTAATTTTATTTCAATAATCCGCTTGCGCGAAGGGGTCTTTAGCAGTGGGAGGAAACCCGAGGACCCGGAGAAAACCCACGAGGTTAGACAGGCGATCCTACTCATTGTCACGTACAACCGGGGATTCCAAACCACGCAAGTTGACTCAATGACAGACCTTATCATAAAGCGCGCGCGTGCTAACATGTGTAGGGGGGGTGGGATGGCCTAGTGGTCTAGAGTGCCGCGCTTCGACCTCTAGCTGACCGGTCACCTGTGGCTTGCGGCTGTGGTTTCGAGCCCTGGTGTGAGCGTATGTGGCATGGAGATGGGGGCGCCTTCTCAACCTCGTGGGTTTCCTCCGGGCATTCCGGTTTCCTCCCACTGCTAAAGACCCCTACGCGCAAGCGAATTATTGAAATAAATGAAACCATATGTTAGTCCCAAAATGACCTAGTTTGTGTCGAGTGGATGTTAAACCCCATGTCTCTCTCTCGCTAACATGTGTCCGTCTTCATTGGCCCGAACGGTAGAGGAAGTCAACCCCCATTTCATAACATGTGGAAGAAAGGTCTGTATAAATTGTTTATATTTTATAAATAATAATACACTAGTTTTGACTGAAGACATTTTACATTTTCTTATCAGCAATAGCCTATCAGTATAATGCCCAGGGAGAAACGTTGTCTTTATATTTTTTCTATATATATTTTGTTAATTATAATACATCAATTTCAAATGAAGACATTTTACATTTTCTTGTCAACAATAGCATATCAGTTTAATGCAACAAGGTGCGCTGTGGTTTGATCAATCGGTGTCAGTGTTCTTAAATATATATCATACTTGTTTTCATACTTTCAACAAAATACATCATATTAAACATTTATAAACAAAGTCAAACACGGTGAAAAATACATAGTGGGTGCGTTGGGGTGTTTGGTCGACGTCAAAATTTCTTTAAAGAATAATATATATATATTTAATATACCATAGGATACAAAAACACGTTGAAAGTTTATAGAAATTTATATTGATGTGCTTGTTTTGAAATGCTTTACATCAATGTCTGCCCATATCGTAGTCGAAATACAATATTGTTTAGAAATAGTGATTCATAAAAAAGAAAAGCTCAAAATAAAATAATATAATAAATGATAAAAAGATATGGTACTTGTTTTGGATAAAGAGTGTATTAAATGGAGTTCAATAAACATGTTTATTAACCTGGAATAGCAATAAATGTTTATTAAATATCTTTAGAGTAAGTTAAGCGGTTTAACGGGTGTTAACCCCAGGTCAAAGTCTATAGAGTGTATGAATATATATAAGTATATTTAATACATGTACAGAAAGAGTTAATTAAGAGTTAAAGAACTGTGTAATATATTATATATTCATTGAAATTAATCACACATACACGTCAATATCTATAGGTAACGATCAATCACTTGGGGGTGATTCATCCGGATGAATACAAATATATATTTCAAAGCATTCAATTTTAATATTATTACGTTCAAATAGCATAACAAATTGTGGAGAAAATCCTTATATTTGTAAATTCATGTCGATCCTTGTCATTCAAGCCGTTATATCGTTTATAAATGCACATTGTTGAATATGGTTTTCATTTTCCTATTCAAAATGAATAATGAATTATGGGGCGTAAAGTACTGCTGTTCAGCTGTTCGGCTTCAACCATGCTAATGATGGGGGGGGGGGCAATTAACTCCCCTCTGCTAAAGACCCCTACGCAAACATAGAATTTTTCAAATAAAATTGAACCAGGTGCTAGTTCCGAAATGACCTAGTTTGTGTCGAGTGGACGTTAACCCCACCCCCACCCATCCCTCCAGCTATTCCCCCTTTCCCCCTCTCCCACCCCTCTCTTTGATAATTCAGGCCTCGCTCCCTCTTTTACGTGCACGTGAATGTGTACAATGGCCTCTCGACTATTCGAATATAATAATTTGTAAACAACATGCATATACTCTTCAATGACGTAGATCTGACATGCTACTATTAACTATAATCCACTTTATGCTTATTCATTAATAAACGACTCAATCAAAACAAAATAAAACCGACACCATTTGATCTCTATTCACTTGATCATAAATCAAATTTCTTCTACCAACATTAGTTTTCGAAGGGATTAAGTTTCATAATCCCTGCAGATTATATTTTTAAATCAGCTTAACTCCGTTTTAAATGACTAAACATCCTTTATGGGTATTTTATGGGTTTGTATTTTGTTTGAGGTTGGGGGAGGGCTGATATTATTCTGGATTTTTTTTTCTGAAGTGTGTATTATGATTATCAAAAAAGGAGACGCAATTTAAAAGCTTTAAGCTTATTTTTGACAACATGTCGTGTATTTAACATCAATCTTATTTGAATAAATATCGTTTAAATCAACGGTGAAAGTTTATAGAAATTTATTTCGGATCCCTTTAGCTTATTTTTTAATCCTTACTTTTTGACAACATGCGTATTTAATATCAGTCTTATTTAAATAAATAGGCCTATTGTTTAAATCAACAGTAAAAGCTGATTTAATTTGATTGATCTCCATTCATATATCCCATGGTTATTTTATGGGTTTGGTTGTTTTGTTGATTTTTTGTTCTGTATTTTGATTTCAATAAAAGCGTTTTTCTGTAAAAAAATTTGTTTCAATGCCAGTTAGTAAATATAACGGTCACTATGGAATATAATCGAGATTGGACTGTCCACAAAACCTGCGGGGATTTTCACGATCAGAAAGTCGGGATTTAGATTAGGGATTAAAGATTAAATGGTTAATGGATTAACCTTCTAATTCACTTGCCAGATTATATGAAACTTGTAGACTACATATTTACACAACAATAAGTCTATACAAGTAAAAATAACTTGCTGTCATTATTGTGCCTTTAAGCAGGACTAATTGTTTAATTCATTAATCTAGAAACTCGAACACTTTAGACTCCGCCACTAGTACTATATTTTTCAACCTAATCGGTCGGATGAGACGAAAAACCGCGGTCCGGTGTACACATTGATGTGTTCGTTAAAGATCCCTAAGAATTGGTCGTACCGCTATCCGGGCAAACGTTCCTTCATAGCACACTGTATGACGTATGCCCGTCTTCATTATCCCAGTCGGAGCAAAACAGTAGGACGTTAAACCCTATTTCCCTGCATTTTATTATATTCTTCAATAATATTCATTGTATATCTTTCAATAAAGTCAGATTGGTACGAATCAATTTAAGAATCAGAGTTAACATTGGTGGTTTTGTAGGAGTCAAAATGCCGATTCCCATAAAGATTCCGATAGTTCATTGGCCAATCACACTATTTTATCGACATTTTGCTTAATAGTTTGGATGCAGCTATGGTGGGTGTGGCGCGCCAGGCAGGGTAAGCTTACTCTTCCGGACACCTGTTACCACTGTTTGTCGTGTATTTTGTACACGGGGAGCAGTCCATTTGCTGATTACACTATTTTGCCTATAACGTTTTTTTTAGGACTTGGAATTTTTTCTAATGGTTTGGATTGTTCGTACTTGGTTTTATTTTATTGAATGCCATCGTATTTTTTAAAATAGTACATTCCGAAAAACTTTGCACACTTATTTATCAAGTAGGGCGTTTCTGACGATTGTTCCCATTCTATGCCAGTATTTTCACTACGATAAGTCAGTACATATTTAACTAGACCCTATTATACATAATATATATATATATACCTTCAGTTTACCTATAAACTACTGATAACCCCGGGCTATACTGATGTTATATACCGAGCTATATACAGGTACTTGTGTATATCTATAATGACAGGTAGATGACATACATATCAATCATTAACATACTTGACTCGTATATTGTTTTATAGTCTATATCAGCATGTGCGTGACTGGTATAGTGTTTTATAAAAGTACTTGACTGGTATACTGTTTTACAGTCTGTCGGCCATATTGTTAGCAGTTTTATAAAACGGTATCATGTTGTTGTTGTTCTTGGTGTTTAACGTCCGCTTCCACCGAAGGTGATATCGCAGACAAGTCTTATTATTTTTTCCATTTTCATTATCTTAGCGCACGCGCAGGGGTCTTTAGCATTGGGAGGAAACCGGAGTGCCCGGAGGAAACCCACGAGGTTGAGAAGGCGCCCCTATCTCCATGCCACATACGCTCACACCAGGGATCGAAACCACAGCCGCAAGCCAGAGGTGACCGGCCAGCTAGAGGTCGAAGCGCGGCACTCTAGACCACTAGGCCACCTCAACCCCCCACGCCATACAGTGTGCTATGAGGGAAATTTAGCCCGGGCAGCGGCGCTACGACCTACTCTTACATCGAATTCCTACTGCCAAGAGATCTGTTCCGCGCATGCCAATGTGTACACGGGACCTCTCGGCTATTCGAGTATAATAATTTATAAACAACATGGTAAAGACTGATTATATAGCTGTTATTTTGAAAGGTTATATAATGTGTCCGTACCTTGTGTATGCAATATCTATCAACACCTAATATTATTATTAACACGGGATATCATCAACATCATCTGGAAATATATCATTAATATATTTATATAACACATATATAATAAACTACGTATATATATCATATATCACAATATCATCGCAAACCATGAACATATTATACCAACATCATCATCACAATCCATGCAGCTATCATACCGATATAATCCTATATCAGAAACATCATCGCAATCCACGAAAACATCATATAAGAATCATCCTATACCAGAATCATCATCGCAATCTATGGAGATAATATACCGGCTTCGTCCTATATTGTTACAAGCTTAAGGGTGAATCTTGCGTTTTGATTGGTCAATTAGACAACGTCGATTGGGCAATAACAGCCCCTGTTTTAGTAATTGCTTTTAAAATGCTGAATAACATGTTACAATGTCGATAAACACTTCCTGTTTCGCATTTAGAGGGGTGTTATTGTCCAATAGACATGTCTTGAGATTTTACATTAGAATTCGCATCTCAGGACATGTCTATAGCTGCGAAACAGGAAGTGTTAATCTCCTAATCAGAATAACCACCAAAACATGATAAACAATTCCCCTAATGATTAGACATTTTAACAGTCCATCCTAACGACTAGACATCGCTGTCATTCAAGGGGGAACCTGGATGGAAGATCTCGAGGAAATATCTGGCCAACTTAGAGATAGAACCGGGGACTCCTTGGTTAGTGGACGAACGCCTTACGCTACTGTGGGGACGCAGCATAATTACGATCGACGTTAATCGAATGCAACATGAATAACATACGTCGCACTCGGTACTCATGTGGTTCATTAATATACTATAGTTGAAAAATTTGCCGTTACAGTGTCCATCACCTAGTCCAAAATTAAAACATTACCTTAGATTCTTAAAATCGAGTTTCACAAAGTTTTATATCCTCCCGTTCTACAACTAATTCAAAATCAAAAATATTACCAATCAAAGATCCAAGTTTCATGGAACCAAAATCAAACATCTTACCAAAAAAAGATCCAAGTTCCATGTCACCAAAATCGAAATAATTACCATTAAAAGATCCAAGTTTCATGTTACCAATACAAGATCCAAGTTTCATGTCACCAAAATCGAAATTATCACCAATAAAAGATCCAAGTTTCATGTCACCAAAATCAAACATCTTACCCTACGCCGGATTAACCATGGGGCACCATGGGGCACCATGGGGCACAGGCCCCAGGGCCCACCACATTAGGGGGCCCCCCACAAAAATCTCAGTTGCGCGCCTCGAGCATGGTCGGACCGAGGACTCCAACGTCCGGTGACCTAGTGACGGGGCCCCTCCGATGCTTCGAGGGCCCTCCTTTGGAAGTCCCTGGGGCCCCCTCAATCCATGGTGTGTTGCTATCGCCATCCAAGAATTCGGTGTAATCCGGTGATGGGTGTAACACATTTTTTTTTTATTGTCGTGAGATTTTCTATCGCACCGACCATCGTCTAACTCGAATTATCGTATAACTCGAACAAATTACACGTCCCCATCATTTCGAGTAGCGCGAATTTTGTCTCAGATTGACGTACGATTGTATATAAGCTGTAGTTGTTGTTGTTGTTGATATTTGTTGTGGGTATAAGCTGAATTTGATGAGAGGCACACCATGATCACACGAAATATTCATATTTCGTGATTAAATCTCGTGTTACCATTTTGTTTGTCAAACATCGAGTCCGGCTTGGTCGTAACGTTACGGCCTCCATTCATCAAATCATCGTGGGAGTGAGTATAATATGATTCCGAATCAAGTAACCCCGTTATTTATCACTGAGCGACTTCAAAATTAGGTTTGATGTCGCTCTGCCCATTTACAGTCCCCTCCTCATTTCATAGCACTCGCATGGATTGGTCCACTGAAATAACGCCAGAATGCGCTAATTTGGTGGCAGAATGTATTTTTTTCTGGGGGAAGTACTTCTAAATGGCTCCAACACAAGTGCCTGAAATGCCAGGAAATCACGTTTCTGGCCTCCAATTTCTGAAAATTTCGTTGGGGGGGGGGGAGAGAAAACCCCCAGACCCCCCTATGCGGGGCTTCGCGCCTTCGGCGCTCGCTGTCAGTGATCAGGGGCCCCCACATGTTCCAGGTCCCCCGGCCCCCACCATGGTTAATCCGGCGTTGATCTTACCAATAAAAGATCCAAGTTTTATGTCACCAAAATCAAACATCTTACCAATAAAAGATCCAAGTTTTATATCGCCCTGTTTTATCTCGTCCGTAACTACACCAACATCAAATCCAAGCACCATGACGAACAAACGCCAATATGGTGGGTATATTACTGATAACCGGACAGATAAAAATACCTGATTATAGCGACCAAACCAAGATGGCTCCATATCTTATTTAACTACACTCATCATTGATTCGGTAAAAAAGAGAATTATTTTTCAAATGAAACAAAGAGCTAATCAGTTGATTACTAGAATATCGATACAGGTCGATATCGTCCATAACACTTTCTGTTTTACTTGTCAATTAAGTAGGCTGTTAAACAAAATACGACGACCATTGCTCATAGATTTTCTGTAGACAATTGGACACAAAGAAACGCACTGCGTCCATGTGGATGGAAGCAATGGGCGGCTGTTATTCTCGTGGGTTATCAAAATACAGTGGCAATGGCGTAAATACTTTCTGTTTCTGTATATAAGTGAAGACAAAGAAGCTGGCCATGTTTATAAAAACCTGAATGCCTTGGTTTGTTGTTTTGCACATGTCAGCATGGGTGTGTGGGTGTTGGTTGTGTGTCTGTGGAGGGGGGGGGGTACAATTATTATCCAAGGGGTGGAGTATTGAGATGGGTTCCGTCCCGTCCCCGTCCCCCGTCCGTCTGCCCTTCCGTCACAGTTTTATTTCCAGGGCATATCTCAGAAGCCAATCAAGATAGTTTTGTACACATATCAACGTACTGAAGTAGTCATTCTTCTTGCTAATTAGAAATTTCGTATTTGGATAATTTTACTTAAAGGACCAATCCCGATAACTTTCTGAGGAATAAAACTGCTTAATTTTGTCTTAAAATCCTTTAAAAACCCATTACCTAAGGCCACCCAACTAACACGATATTTGTGATACGCTTGTAAATAACTTAAACCTGACAGTCTTCATCTGGAAATGGAGACCGTTGTATCATACAGTATCTGAATAAAACCAGACTATTTTCTATAAAAATAATATGTAGGTGAAATTTACCTTTTGTTATCAAGTACAGTACATGGGCCATTCACTGTATAGACCTCTCAAGGAACGGGAATCGATTATCAGGTCACCCAATGAAAAAACTAACCCGAAATCTTAAAAGGGTTACGTGTCCGGATGAGCAGTGTTGACGTTCACGTCCAAACGACTCAATATTTTGAGCTGAAATTTTGAGACAAGGTAAATACACCATGCCTCTATATTTTGGTCCATAAATTTTATAAACTCTCGGACTTTAATTTTTGAGACTCTGTTCTTATCGGGATTGTCCCTTTACTTAAGATATTTTACAATGGCAAGGGATGTAAATGACCTAGTCATCTTAGAAATTGGTATAGGTAATCTGTCCATGTAAGAATTCGTCATTTTCATTGGCTGGGATTCAGAATATTACAACAAATTCTATCTTTTAGCCAATGAAAAGGCAACATTCTTAAAATACATTATTTTCGCATACGATTTTGTAGATACAGTTTTCTGCATGTCCTAATAAAACATTACTCTTATGACAATGCCACCTACGTTCGTTGCTTGGCAACTTCTATATCTAAAATGACTTTGCTATAAATGACTGGACACAAAAAAATAAAATGAAATGGAATTTAACGTCCTACTGTTTTGATCCGAACTGCGCCATACAATGCGCTATGACCGAAATTTTGCCCAGACAGCGGTACTACGTCCTACTCTTACAACCGCAAGGGATCTTTATAGTGTACATCAATATGTACACGGGACCTCGGTTTTTCGTTCCATCCGAAGGATTAGAACAAGATGGCGGACAAAGAGCCTTTAAACTGGATACGACGGGTTTCTGTTGATCTCAGATCAACCATTTTGAAACTTTCCTTGAGCAAGTTTTATAATAATGTTGATTTATGCAGTTGTGAGCTCATCAGTGCATCCTTAGTAAACATAGTTTAATACTTCTGTCCATAGCAACCACATGTTCAAATCCTAGTGTTTCTATATGAATAACCAGGCCTATAGTCTCATTTATTCTCTTATCTAAAATACAAATTTTAAACCCACGAAAACATTCTTTGATATCGCCAAGAACATATTATTCCTTTTACTAGATGTTTGGCAAGACAGAAAAAAATCCCAGATAAAATGTCGATTCCATGGCCGTCTTTCTCCAGTCTTTAGGGAGTTTTTTTTTTCTTAATAGAAATCTGACATTCTTCTACAAAATAGGGAAATTTCCACAAATGAATTCTATAAAGTGTCACGAAGTCCATTCAATCGCGATCGATTGTCCAGTCGCTTCAAATCTGGTGTATTCTATTAGACAATTCATAGGCGGTTGGAGTGGAGGGCTGAATGGTTAGCACGTGCTGTATCATAAAGCCTGTCATTGAGTCAACTGGCGTGGTTTTAAATCCCCGGTTGCTTGTGACAAGGAGTAGAGTCGTCTGTCCAACCTCGTGATTTTTCTCCGGGTGCTCCACCCCACTGCTAAAGACCCATATGGGCAAGCGAATTATTGAAATGAAATTAAACCATTAATATGTTAGTGCCGAAATGACCTAGTTTGTTTAGAATGGACGTTAATATGCTGCTCAGACAGTGGAGCTACGGTCTAAATATATTCTGAATTCCAAATATAAAGTAATATCTAAACGTCTGCCAATGGTATACTCGATGGAATGGGGTTTACCGCCTTACCAACACTTGGCGGGTCATTATTTGAGAACATAATAGGCCTAAATGTTTTTTGATTATTATTTTGATTTTAAAAGATACATTATGGGAGATAAGATAAAAAGCTGACAGTTCTCACTATAATAGTTAAAAACTAGATAATGTAAAGGCAATTTGCTGAAAATTTCAGTCAACTTGATCCACTATGAATCGAATCGAGGATTAAGCGATTAAAATTTCTGCCCAGTCTCGATTATCATTACTAAAGTCGGCCTAAAATGAGAGTGTCGGATTGCTATCGCTTGGTTTATGTACTCGCCAATGGTTAGGCTTAGCCTAGGGCTATGTAGACCTCGATCGAATCGTCGCATCTCGAAATGGCTCGTTAAATCACAATGTCTGTTAACGAGTCAGTTGGCAATATGACACTTGTAATAAGCTGTACGTGACAAGGGACAGGTTCACCTGTCGAATCTTATACGTTTTCACCGGGTCCTCCAGTTTCATCCGAAAGCTATAAAGACGCACAATTAGGGAAGTATTGAAATAAAAGTAAACCATATGTTAGTCCACAAAATGACCTATTTTATATCGAGTAGACGTAAATCTCTCTCTCTCTATCTCTCTCTCTCTCTCCGTTCGTTGGTTCCTGGGGTTTTACGTCCACTTTTACCTAGGGTGATATCGTAGACAGCTCTCTCTCCCTCTCTCTCTCTCTCTCGATACAAATAACGTAACATTACGTCACTGTGACAACGTGACATAACATTTAATCTCCTAACCGGTGCTCAATGTCAATATTTCGTATTGTCCAGAAAAAACGTGTCACAGAAACCATTGTTTACCTTCGTCTAATTGTACATTAAGTGCTGCATCACGCTGAGAAGGGATTTTTATAAATACAGTTTGACATCCGTATTAAGGATGGTCAAATCTCAACTCCGAACAAAGGGGTGACTCAATTTATTTTACAAACACATCCCGTCAATGAAACTTAAATGAAATGAAATGGGGTTTAACGTCCACCCGTTCTGATCCGACTGAGCTAATGGAAACTGTGAAAATCAGCCCCAATAATTGTGTAAATTTTATTACTGTGGGAGGAAGTATTTATTAGTTCTGATGGGGATTTTCTGGGGGGTTATCTCTAAAAATAAACTCTGAAGATCTTTCGTTAGGCCTGAAATAATTTCATCTAAATTATTAATTGGACATTAACTATAATCCAGACCATAATCAACTCGCGATGACATCGTTAGTCTGCGATATTTAGTGGATTTGAAATACATTTTGTCATGGATAATTTATCTATTTTTTAATTATTATAGCGAGAATTGTCAGCTCTTTTCTTTATCTACTCTTACCTAATGCCGCTTGAAATCGGAAATAAAATGTGGCTCACGATAATACTCTTCTCTACCGACCGGACAATTGACGATGGGTCATGACGTGTGATAGTTATAATGGGGCAAATTGTGCCCAGACGATGGTGGGGGGGGGGGGGGTGAATGATTAGCACATGCGCGCTGTATCATGAGGTCGACTGTGTCAACTGGTATGGTTTCGATTCCCCGATTCTACGTGACACCGAGAAGGGTCGTCTGTTAAATCTCATGGGTTTTCTCCTGGTCCCGTCCGAATGACGACAGGTATCGAGTGAACGTTAAATTCCCTTTCGGTCTGATAGCCTGATTGCTTGCCATGTTTAACCCGTCGTATGCCCCATCCCCTTAAAAATATACCTTTAACAACCCCCACCCCCATTAAAAAATATACGATGCATATAAACTCGCGTGTCAACCAATGCGACTCGAAGACAGGGTGTACGGTAAAGTAGGTAAACTTGTATATTTTTAAAGACAATAACTTTGTACTATTTATTATCATAGTTATATAGCCTACGTGACAAAAAGACATATATCACACCTGACTGCATCTACCCAACTTTTATTTTTAAAAAAGGCCTTATTGTATAACCAAGCCTCATTATCATGCAATTTCATTCTTAAAAGATAATTTGTTATTTTCTCATTACAAAGACGAGTGATGCAACCAAACTGAATTCTTACAATAGATATATTATAATAATAATCATTATCACACTGGTGTATATATTGTAAATGAAAAGGTATACATAAATTACAAAAAAAAAAGCTTCGCATCTTTTATTCAGAATATTCATGTTACACGGAACATAAAAATATTGCAGGCCTAATCAAATCTGAAATATGTTATGCATTTATTAACTAAGAGAGAGAGAAAGAGAGAGAGAGAGAAATAGAGAGGGAGAGAGGGAGAGAGAGAGAGAGACGTGGTTTAACGTCCACTGGACACAAACTAGGTCATTTCGGGACTAACATATAATTTAATTTTATTTCGACAATTCGCTTGCGCGTAGGGGTCTTTAGCAGTGGGAGGAACCCAGAGAACCCAGAGTAAACCTCACGAAGTGTTTAAAATAAGAAATAGAGTTCGCTTTTAAAACTGAACCACATCACGTAAATTAGCCCTCGGCAGTTGGAATTCCTTTAATTTCGCCCATGTCATGTCGTGTATCTATCTTCATTATCCCTCCTGGTGTAGAACATGTCCCATTTTATTTTGAATACAACCAAATGTTACATAGTTAAAGGTCCAATCCCGATATTTTTTTGGAAAATAAAATAAAATGCTTAAATTTGCGTTAAAATTCCGTAAAACCCTCTACATAAGGGCCGAGCAACTGATTCAATATTTGTGGTACATTTTCAAACTACTTAAGCCATTTCATCTGGAAATGGAGACTGCTGTGCCAAGCTGTATTATGTGGTGTCTGGATAAAACCAGACTTTTATATTATAAACATAATGTGTAGGTGAAATTTAGCTTTCGTTATTAAGTACAGCACATGGTTCATTCGCTGTTCAGACCTATCAAGGAACGGGAATCCATTATCACGTCACCCCATGAAAAAAATGACCCGAAATCTTAAACTGGTTACGTGTTTTGATAAATAGTTTCAAAGACGTTCACGTCCAAATGGCTCAATATTTTGAGTTGGAATTTTTAGAAAAGGTAACAACACCATTCCTCTATATTTTGTCGCTTGGCTTTCAAACGTTCGCTGACTTTTATTTTTGAGACTGTTCAAATCACGATAGTCCCTATGAATTATAGCAAATAGAAAGACATTTTTTCCGGTCGGGGGAGAATCTGGCTAATATTATAAAAGCCAAGAACAAAAACTATAAGATTCCAGATATCCGAGACTGTTTTATAGCCCATTTAAAACATACTTTAGGTGGACTGATATTAAATAAGCCAAGAATTAAATGGATATTTAACTAAAATGAAAACTATGTGCAGGGTGTCGGATATAGGATATCATTTTGTATAAAATTTCTTGGTAAATCGTGAACATTAATACGAAAGATTAGACGATTACGTTATACTTTAAATTAAGATTAGAAACGGTCTAGCAGTCACATAGACTATTACATAATATACACAAACAACATTGTACCGGTCTTGATACGGATAATATTTAGTGTCAAATTAAATTTATCTTCGACGGTGGAAATTCCTACATGAACATATGAACTGTAGCGTCAGGTACGACGGCAGGGATTTCTAAAATACTTATGATATATATATTATAGTCTGGTACGACGGTAGGGATTCCCATCAATATGTTTCACACAGGATTACGAGGGAGAGAGAGAGAGAGAGAGAGAGAGAGGGAGAGAGACTGGGTCATTTCGGGACTAACATAAAAATGGTTTAATTTTATTTCAATAATTAGCTTCTTTTGAGGGGGGGGGGCGGAGAAAGGGAGAGAAAGGGGGGTTAACGTCCACTCGACACAAACTGAGTCATTTGGGGACTAACATATGGTTTAATTCTATTTCAATAATTCATAGGGCTCTTTAGCAGTGAGGGGAAACCGGAGGACTGGGACAAAACCCGCGGTGTTGGACAGGCGAAACAATTCCTTGTCACGTACAACAAGGGATTCGAAACCACGCCATTTGCAGATGATTACGCCTATATGAACCTTTGAACTATAGCGTGAGGTACAACTCTGGGGATTCCTATATGAACTTATGAACCATATAGTCTGGTACGACGGTGTGAAAACTGCATTTTATAAAGATATTATAACAATAGGTTTGACCGTTTCTGTTAATTCACCCTCGGGTATTTTATCCCATAGAAGTTTATAAATGACCTAGAACACTATCATTGTTAAATATACGACAATAATGCACCATTGGACTTGAACACTATCATATTTGAACACGAGTCAAAATATAAAGTAAGTGTAGATGTTAAAATCAGTTTTAACAACAATTTTGACCACGTTTAAAAACAACATCAGTGGCCTGTTGACTAAGACGCTTAAAGATAAATTATGACATTATGTCTAATTAATAATTTACATAACATTTAAGGCTTAAAGCCCCAATAACACTCTTGTTGTAACTGAATAATATGTCCCAATATCCATTCTGGTCAACAAATCGTATTATTTTAGAATATTCCAATTAAATGATGATATAAATTTCATCTTAACACACATATTTTAAAAAATTGGAAAAATTCAACCAATTGATTTGAAAAGTCTAACGTAAACCTTTTCAAATGTGACTTGGATTTTAAAATATTTTCGAACCCTCTGGACAAGTAAAATAGGTTGTAATGGATAATTTACACAACAGGTAGGACACTTAAACATCTAGTACTTAGAATAAGGGTATTATTTATTTTCTTTAGCTACCAAGCCAGCAAGAATGTTATTGTCCCTTTAAAGAAAGACCTGCAGATTTAGCTCTTGCATAATGTATGTTTAACTTCATATTATAGAATTATTTAAATAAAAATGGAGTTTTCTCGGTAAATAACCCAAAATTACAGACGTCTGGAAAATGTCTGACTCGATGACAGTGTGATAATTTATTGCTAGAAGTTGTAGATAACGAATGATATATATTGCTATAAAAAAACTGTAATGGCTGTGGCTGTCCCTTAATTTCGGAAAGGAATGTTGCTCAATGTTTTGTCAATACAATACGTCCGTTATTATGAGATTAACTAATTGTAGGAAAATTTTTCTTCCCATCTTGACAACTAGGCCCACTTGCCCTGTCAGTATCGCAGATGAAACCTATGATAAGTAAAAATCAGGCCTAAAATCCACGAAGGTTCATCGCGAGATGACACCAAGGGGTCATACACCAAGGGATCCTACCGTTGGATCATGGCCTGGGATCATATGTTTGGATCCTACCAAGAGATCCTAAAGTGAGACCATATGTTTGTATCATATGTTTGTATCATATCAAGGGATCATACCAAGGGGTCCTACCATGAATCATACCAAGGATCTTAAGGATAGATCAGTGTATAATAACATATGGACTACCATGTTTCCACCCCCACCCCCACACGCTTTTGGATATTCCGACCATTTGCGCTCCTGGGTTATATCATAACACTCAGTTATAATCGATAGACTACAGGCCTGAAACCCCACCCCACCCACCCCCACCCCGTCTCCCGGTATATTCCGACCATTATTCGCTCTGGTTTAAGCCTATAATCCTAAGTTATAATAATCCACAGACTAGTGGTCTGACCTCCATCCCAACCCCACCTCCCCGTTTATGTTCCGACTATTATACGCTCCTGGTTTATAAACCTAAGCTAGATTGACCCCTACCCCCTCCCATCACCTTCCCGTGTATGTTCCGACCGTTATATGATCATGGTTTATCACCGTCAGTTATAATCGATAGACTAGCGGACTGACACCCCCCCTCCCTCCCATCAGACCATTATACGCCCTTGGTTTATAATCGATATTGTTATTAGTTATAGGCATAATACCTACATATATAGATATATCTATATATATAACCCAGGGGTATATATATACTAATGAAGCTCACCAGCTATAAAATATATAACAATCTAATAATACAGCTTAATGATCACTCTCTATATATACCTGAACACACGAGTTCAATAAGTTTCTCCTCTAACTCAACCAAGTCATATAGTGTAATACAATATTGACTTTAAAACAACTAAATCAACATAAAGACCCTCCGTCTTGAAATAGCCCACAACAGTTGAAGTCTTATAACACATATCGCTTTGACATTAATACGACTTGAACATACGTGCAAACTTAACGGATTTATAATACAGGTGTGATATATTGTATATAGGCCTATACAATGTCTACTTAACTACTTTTCCTTGAGTTTAAATCAAGACAACATATTATCAGACATCTTGGTTAGTTTTGTGGGTGCAGAAAAGTTTAGACTTCTGGCTAAACTCCCCATTTTACGACAGTTTGATTCAACTCAAAGTTATCACACCATCTGCTCCGTAAATATTTAAAAACTTCGCAAAGGTTTAATCGCTTTTTAATTGCTCTTTGAAATGGTGTACGACATCGTCGGGCGAGTTGTATTATGTCACAAGTTTGAATTGAAATTTAATACAATAATTCCGTTATATATTAAACAGATGCAGCTTACCTCAGTGTACAGTGTGACCCTATTTCTCCACGTATCATATGGTTCGCTAACTTGTCAACCACTACCTCTAGTAATAACTCCTCTCTTGTCACTGGTCTGGTCACGTGGGCCAAGGGTCAAAGGGTATTTTATTTAGCCCACAGGTAAATATTATCTCGAACATCTAGGCTCACAAACCGTGAAAATATACAGCGGTAAAAGTTGTCACATTTAGAGACACAGGTACCCGAGGCTATATTGGATTTTTGACTGGGCGTGGCAAAGTTTGTTCTGTCTGGATAACCAGGTGTATGTCAATATAGTCTTGTATTTACAAGACATACAACAGTCAACATTGGAGTGTTGAGCGAGGGAGAGAGAGAGAGAGAGAGAGAGAGAAGAGAGAGAGAGAAAGAGATGTCAGGTCCACAAGACACAAACCAGATCATTTGGGGACATATGGTTTAATTTTATTTCAATAATTTGCTTGGTGCTGCTGTGGGTGACCAAAAACAAAAATCACGAGATTGGGCAGGCGACACCCCCCCACCCACACCAGATGTTTCGTGCCCCTCCCTACTACGATTGCTCCAAAACAGCCAAAATGTCCAAATCACCCCATCCCCTTTCGGAATCAAACCTCTCAGTTCAGCCCTCACTATTCTTTCACCTGGTCATCATCACAGACACCACAGGTTCGATCGTGTTCAGGGGGCATAACTCTAGTACTAAAGGTTGCAGAACGCTGAATATCGATAGGGTTCTAAAATTTTGAAATGAATCCATTACAAACTGTAGTCTCTTTTCACAGGCCAACTGTTACCGGATAGACCGGCGGGCAGGGTGACGAGATAACACACCCGGGTTGTCCATGGTCTCGAATGACCTTTGTAATGAAAAGGATTATGAACAAATTACAAATCAAAAACACATCCGACAGGTCAATGCGGAAGTAATTAAAATGGCTGATGTACAAACGACTCAAAAATAAACATGAAGTTTGGACGACTGCCATTCATTTTGGAGAGACGGGAGGGAGAGGTTTAACGACCCGTTAACCGGCGAGAGAGAGGGACGTTAACCGATGACCGACGAGAGAGAGGGGGGAGAGAGAGAGAGAGGGGGGAGAGAGAGAGAGATGGGGACTAGGTTATTTCGGGACTAAAATATGGTTCAATTTTATTTCAATAATTCGCTTGTGAGTACGAGGTTAGACAGGCAACGCAGGGGCGGATCCAGAGGGGGGGGGGGGCGTCGGTGGTCCAAACCCCACCCCGCTCAGCTACATAAAAAAATAATGTCTTGCATCAATGAAATTACATCACAAAGTGATCCTACATTAGTATAAAAATGATTTCTCTGTTTAAAAAGCTCAATTTGTATGTATGCCTATGTAATTTAGAGACGATGATGGCAGATTACCGTAACAGAAACCTGGCACCCCCCCCCCCCCTGCAAAAATTCCTGGATCCGCCCCTGCAACCCAACTCGTTGTTACGTACATCGACATCCATTTTGGACTGCTGATGTATTTTTGCCGTACATTACTGATTACAATGTCCATTCATTTGCAAATTCTAAAACTAGAACGTACACCTGTTCATAAACATTCTCATTAATACGCCCTTTTCATTCATTTTAAAGTTCCAAAGAAGGGATGGACAGTGGAGAAGCTAAAAAGGGGATTTTTCGTACAATCAGGGGGCATCATCCAGGCAGGATGTTACCGTACGACATTCGTCAATATTCGACATGCGTATACTTTTTATGTTTAATCAAAATGGAACAACAAATTGTGACTTTTAGAGGGCCCACAACCTTGGTTTTACATTCTTTTGCACTATTTATGTACACGGAGCGACTGGCGAGAAGTTTCGATCCTATCACAAACCCACGAGGTTGCACAGTCGACTCTACTCCTTGTCACGTAGAACCGTGGATTCGAAACCATGCCAGTTGACTCAATGGCAGGCTGTATGATACAGCGCGCACGTGCTAACCATTCGGCCACCCCACCCCACCTCATACTCCATGACCCGCCTTCAGTAGCTCGGTTATTTCAGAACAGTAGTACATCAAACACCGTTTTATTTTAAATTTATCACTTGTTATTAACCCGGAAAAAATTTTCGAAGCTTCATTGGGGAAGTAGGAATAACCTTTTTGAGTTTTTAATTTCGCGGAACTATAATTGCGCTCAGTGGAACTATCCTTGCGTTTAGTGGAACTATCTTTACCTCAATATAAACAAAAAAAATGTGTTTATTCATTGAATATAATTCCATTTATACAATAATAGAAATAAGCAATTGATATATTTTAAACATTTGGCACAATCGGATATCACAATTAAGGCAAGAATTATTCAACAATGTTATTTAACCGACCTCGGACATACATTGACAATTATAATCATAGCAATCACTTCACAGTTAATAGTGGGAAGCGGGGGGGGGGGGCAGAGACATACATTTCAGACAGACATCTAATAGATGTTTGTTTGTTTTTAATTTGAAATTATCGCTGTTATCTTTGTTGTAAACAGTGGGGGTTGAATGTGTGTGTGTGAGAGAGAGAGAGATAGGGGTTGGGGGATCTGGTTTAACGTCCACTCGACACAAACTAAGTTATTTTCGGACTAATATGTGGTTCAATTTCACTTCAATAATTCGCTTGCACATAAGGGTCTTTAGTAGTGGGAGAAAATCCACGAGGTTGGATGAACGATCCTAACCCTTATCACGTACAACCGGGGATTCGAAACCACGCCAGTTGACTTGGTTGAATGTGGGTCTGTGTTTTAAGAAGGGGCACTAGAATATAGATTAAGCCACTCCCAGAATATGGAACCTGAATTAAATGAAGTAGTCCGAATGTTTTTTCTGACAGCCGACCATGGGCACTGAACTTAATGAATCTGATTTAAATTTAATTTGAATAAAAAATTTATCTAATTTTGTTTTTGTTTCACACATTTGTTTTCCTTCTTACATTTCTGCTTCCCAGAACCAAATCTGATAATCTGTTTCAATGGTATTTAGTAATTGAAAGAAAGTATACTGGACACAATTCTATGGAATATAATTACTGCTTATTACTGAGCGACTCCACTCGGCTTCATTAGTCGTAAACCTACTAATCATTGTATATACGTCACAAAAACTAAATCCATTAATCAATTAGTCAGTTGGTTTTTATTTTCAGTTAAATCTCTCTTTTTGAATGTTGTTATTAGCGTTTTAACTTTATGATCCTTAGTTGAATTAGATTCCCTTTAGGTACGTGCAAATTAACGTTTCAATTTATAATCCTTAATTAAATTAGATTCCCTTTAGGTACGAGCAATTGTGGATCTCTGGTTTGTTAGCATTAAGAATGTATTGTTATGTACATGTATATATTGACTTGTCTTAATTTTTAGATTTTATCATTGCTTGATAACGACTAGAGAAGCCTAGTCGAAACGTCGCTCAGTAATAAGCAGTAATTATATTCCATCGAATTGTGACCTGTATAAATCTGGTATCGTTCTCAGGACCCCAATAATTCACTGAGTATTTTCCTTGGTAATCATCTGTGGGCGCCAACATTAATGATCAAGTGTTATCTGGAGTAATTATCTCTAGTCTCCACTATTTCACTGTTTTGTTCTGGGGCCATCAACTGTGGACACCAATAGTTCACGGAGTATTGTTCTTGGGTAAATTAAATGTGGGCACAAATATTTCACCCCAATCTTTTACCGAGTTTTGTTTTTGAGTAATCAATTGTGGGCCTCAATATTGTCCTGGGATAATCCACTGTGGGCCCCAATCTTTTACCAAGTTTTGCTCTGGAGTAATCAACTATAAGTCCCAATATTGCTCTGGAGTACCGGTAATTAATTGTAAGTCCCAACATTGTTCTGGAGTACCAGTAATCAACTGTAAGTCCCAAAATTGTTCCGGGGGTAATCAACTAATATAAATATAATTAACCCCAATATTTGACAATGGTTATACTATAACACTGATGTTCACTTGACGATATCACTTTACACAAAATCCTTCCTATTAATCTAACCGGTCACAGACAATTTAAGGCACAAACAATTTCTGTGTCAGGCACAATTTGTCAGTGTTCTTTGGAACAGATTACTCTTCTCTTTTAAAGGTATATCCGACACAGAAATCAAAATGTGAGTTACTAGTTCATTTTGGCACAGATGGTTATATATTAGACACAAAATGTGAGTTACTAGTTCATTACGTACAACTAAAATACATATATTATACACAAGAACTACCCCCACGTTACCCCCATCGACATGCGTAAACAAATCTCATATTCATAATCTCACTTTGATACCATATATTTTCTTATTCACATTTCTATTTTCTCTACAATGTCTGTATCTTCAGAATACTTTAATTGACGAGAGAAATCACTATATAGTAATTTATTTTTGTGTTTTAATCTGTAGGTTTAACACCACAGTTTCCTCTGTTCTATGAACAGCGTGAAGCAGAGTTCAACGAAACAGCGTGAAGTGTCATCACTGAAGAAGTGTCATCACTGAAGAAGCGTCATCACCGAAGAAGCGTCATCACCGAAGAAGCGTCGTCACCGAAGAAGCGTCATCACCGAAGAAGCGTCGTCACTGAAGAAACGTCATCACTGAAGAAGCAGCATGGTTGATGAACATCGTGAAGTGTCATCACCGAAGAAGCAGATTTCAATGAAACAGCGTGACGTGTCATCACTGATGAAGCAGAGTAAAATGAACAGCAGAGTTCAGTGAACAGCGTGAAGTGTCATCACTGAAGAAGCAGCTGAGATGGAAGGACTGTTTAGATATAAAGCATACTCATTCAACGCCTGAAAAAAATAACATAAATAATGTTTTTATTATTACCGCATTCATTTTATTTATCCTGTCAATACTGATATTTGTGACTGTCGTTTTTTGTCTGTCGGTCGTTCGTTTTTCTGTTCAAGTCTACCTCTTTCTTTATATAACGTTCAATTCGTGCAGCGCCGGGTCATCCGCTGGTTACCCATATTCACTGGTGGGCAGCCACAATTTTCCGTTCTCTCAAAGAGTCACGGTGACTCAGAGAGTAAACACTTTGCTCACTGACCCAGGGGTCCCGTTTTTGATCCCAACTTTGAACTAAAGAGTTCGTGGAAATTATCCATGTGGTTTCGCCCTTGTCAGTGGTGCAGAACAGAGTGCCTGGCAAGGGTCAACATATAAGAGTGGGCCGTGGTCTCGATGACCCACACTTATTCCCTCATAGAACACTGTATAGCATATGTCTGTCTTCATTAATCTAGTTGGAGCAGAACAGTACAACATTAAACCTCACTTCACCTGATATATATAAGATTGTATTGTTCTCTCACCTGATATATAAGATTGTATTGTTCTCTCATCTGATGTACAAGAGCGTATTGTTCCCTCATCTGATATATAAGAGCCTATTGTTCTCTCACCTGATATATAAGAGCGTATTGTTCTTTAGTTTGTACGGCTCCAGCTCTCTCCTTTCTCATTTTGCTGACACAGCTTAACACATCCGCCACTCTTTCTTGTTCATATTGTCTCATACAAATATCTATACCTAATAATGTACCAGTTCTACCTGTACCAGGACTACAAATATAAATTAAATATAAATTAAATATGAATTAAATATAGATTCAAATTATGGTGCAATACAAATAGATAAAAATAAAAATGAAATATAAATAAAATACAAATTAAATAAAACATAAATAAAATACAAATAAACATAAACATGAAATAAAAAATATTATAAATAAAACATCAATAAAACATAAATAAAATACAAATAAAATATAGATAAAAATAAATAAATAAAATAAAATATAATAAATTTTAAGAAATAAAATACAAATAAATTATAGATAAAAAAAATTAAAATAATTTAAATCTAAAATAAAATAAAATAAAATATTAAAATAAAATAAAAATAAAATAAAATAAAATAAAATAAAATAAAATAAAATAAAATAAAATAAAATAAAATAAAATAAAATAAAATAAAATAAAATAATAAAATAATAAAATAATAAAATAAAATAAATCGATTTTAGCAATGATTAAGCTATGAAAAAATAAAAAAATAATTGTAAAAAAAAAAAACAATCTGTATTATTACTTGATTATTTACCCTACCTGCAATCAAGGAGAAACAGTGGCTCAGTGGGTGCAACATCTCTGCTTCGCTTTCGGTATTGGGCGAGAAAATTCAAGGAAATGGACAATGTATGGGAGTATGTATTGGATAGAAAACAGAGGTCCCATGTATACATTAGCGTGCATGTGAAAGATCCCATGGTAGTTGGAATTTAATACAAGAATAAGCCATGCAGGCAAAATTTCCTTCATAGCATACTGTATGGCATATGCCCGTCTTCATTAGCCTAGTCGGAGTAGAACAGTAGGATGTTAAACCACATTTAATTTCCTACCTGCAATGAACAACTAGAGGACCTCCGCTATCTTCGTATAATTTTCTGATTTCCATTGTAAATTTGACCAGAGAAATGGCTTCAGGTAGACCCTGCACTGGCCAACCTGTGTACCAAATATGTTTTATCTCTCGAAATAAATTATTCTGAAAAAACAAAAAAACAATTTATTGATTAATTTTACACATTTGTTTTAGTTCTTACTGACTGATCATGAATAAGAGAGAGTGAGAGAGGGAGATGGAGGGAGGGAGAAGGGGAGAGCCTGAGCGTGGTTTAAGGTCCACTGACACAAACTAGTCCATTTCGGGACTCAATGACAGACCTTATGATACAGCGCGCACATGCTAACCATTTAGTCATCCAACCTCCCCTATCTATTCAGACCAGATTATACTACACGAACCATTTTAAACTACGCAACAGTACAAATCCAATAGTTTTCAATAATTCTCAAAAAAGTTTAACAATTTCCAAACAATGATTTGAAACATAAAATACAGAAACTTCTGCTAAATCGATTTGTAGTGTAAACCAAGAGAGGTATGTCATGATCAGCTTACTTCTATATCTTTAAGTTCTATTGTGGACATAATACATTCTTGTGTAACATCTCTCTTCTTTAAAGTTACTGTAAATTCACCATATTTAATCAATGTACCAAGACAGTCCGGCCAGTATTCAGCACATTTTGGCTACAAAAAATACATTACAATTTATATAAAATATTGCAGAAATAAAGCTTATATTTATTAAAAACTCAAATTAACATATTTGAAAAGAGTTACTTCCCTTCTGTAGCTTATAAATATTTTGTAGATTTGAGTAAATTGAATGCTGAAATCCAATTTGAACAACTTCTTCCATATTTAACCCCTTGAACACATGAGGCCAATATGTGATAGTGCTCACGTATACGAGCGGTCAATTCTTTGATAGTGATCCTCATTTATGTCCGGCTACTGGATCCTGGATGTCCTGGCAACAACTGTTGGATTGACAACTAAGGTGGAATACCGGAGATAAATCAAGTAGAAGATGTCAGGACTTTGATCGTGGCCTCCCCTTTAAAAGCTTTTCTCTTTTATTTACCATGGGGATGTGTCCCACTGTTGGGACACATTTTGCAATTCCGCATGTGCCGGGAGCGTGGCCAATATTCTAATAAAAATCTTCTTAATTCTGCGAGCGATTGAATCTCGGTTCGTCCATAGTACGAGGTAAAATATTTTGTACAGATTTGAGAGGTTAGCTAAAAAAAAGGTTGAAAACCGGAGCTTTACATAGTTACTGGGAACAGGAGTAGCGTAGAAGATATGCAGGTGGATTGGAGCCCGTAACTAAGGGGGTGCAGAGTTGGCAAAGCCCCCCACACCCCTGGAAAATTTGTTTACCATAAAAACAATTTACATACATTGTCCTTCAATTTTATAGCACCCATGAAAACACTTTCCACTCCCCCCGTTGCTCTGATTAGAGTAATCATTATTTATATTTTAAAAATCGACTTACATGGCCATGTTCATCCATAGCTGTTAACATAACAATCACTCTAGACTGCTGTTCCCAGATCATTCTCCAGAAATCAGCTTTAGTATTAGCTAATGGTGCTTGGGTGGCTATATACGCCTTGGATTCATCAGGATAACCCTTCAATAACAAAATACACATATATAGTTCATAGCTTATAACTGGTCTTGGATATATCAGGATAAGCCTCAATAACAAAATACACATGAACTGGTCTCAGGATAATCCTTCAATAACAAAATTCATCAGGATAAGCGTTCTATAACAACACACACTTATATAATCTATAGCTTATAACTACCCTTGGATATATCTGAATAATACTTCAATAACAAAATACTCTAATATAAATTTATACCTTAAAACTAGCCTTCAATATATCGGGATAAAATATTTAATTTATAGTTCATTTATAACCAGTATTGACAAGAAATCCCGGCAAAATTACACTCATTGCACACTGTATGGTGTAGGGGGTCTGGATGGCTGAATGGTTAGCGTGGTTAGCGTGCGCGCGCTGTATCATATAGCCTGCCATTGAGTTTACTGGCGTAGTTGTTTCGAATCCCCCGTTGTACGTGGCAAGGAGTAGAGTCGCCAGTCCAACCTCGTGGGTTTTCTCCGGGCACTCCGGTTTCCTCCCACTACTAAAGACCCCTACGCGCAAGCGAATTATTGAAATAAAATTAAACCATATGTTAGTCTCGAAATGACCTGGTTTGTGTCGAATGGACGTTAAACCCCATTTCCCTCTCTGTATGGTGTATACTGTCTTCACCCTCCCCCCCCCCCCCACACACACACAAATATAATCTATACTCACTGTGACAAAGTTAGCGTTGATATAATCGGATGTAGCTTGGCTTAATTTTCTCTTTAGGCTTACACGAGTTCTTGGTACTAAAAAAAAATCATATAAAATCATATAAATAGGATATCTTGAAATTCCGTTTTCCTTAACCTTATCCATGCAGAATAGTAGGACGTTAAAGGAGCTAAATCGCTAACATTTGGGACCTAGAAATTGACACAAGTGGGTCGCAACGCATATGAAAAAACAAACATGAATGTATATAAAGTGATTTACATTCAATGGTTTCCGTTTTTACCCTAATTGCAAATCAGTTATGTTCGGCGAAATAAGCCAGCAGTGTCAATCAAATGAAAATTTCTGGCGTCTAGTTATTCCAGTCTACATGCGCCGTTTGATCTGGTGCAATGTTTCTAGCCTCGTTCCTCGAGTCTCTAGCTATAACTTGGGCTGAAACGCATTATGGTACACGATTCGTGTACCAATGGTAAAATATGATATGCAGAAAATAGAAAAATGAATAGGGTGGTCGATTTGTCGTACTGATCTGCAGCAACTAGGCTAATGAAGACGAGAATGGTTCTTTTACGTGTACGTCGATGAGAACACGAATGACTATACGCCGTACTTTGACAGGCCCTCCGTACATGTAGCAAACACAAGGGAGAACAATGTACAATGGTACATCAAGGAGAAATCAGTACTATCTCTACTCATAAACTTACTTGGAACAAATGAAATGAAATGGGGTTTAACGTCCTACTCTTCTACCCTAACTGGGCTAATGAAGATGGAATCACGCCTTACAGTTTTGCCTTGCCACGACTCATATATCGAAATCAAAATGCCAAGGGATCTTTTACGGATAGACAGCTGCCTTGCCAGACACTCTGCCCTGCTCCACAAACAAGGAAAAACCACGTCAGAAAATCTCGAAGTCTTACTTGGAATCACATTAGCATATCTATTTTTATCTTCTGCTCCAGATGGTACAGTTGACAATCTTGGCATCTCATTCTTTATAGCCTATAAAAATCAACATTACAGAAACTATCACAACATGAAATAGAGTTTAACGTCATATTGCTCTGCTCTGACTGTGCTTATGGAGATGGGCATACACCATATAGTAAACAGGGCCTTGTTTTTCGTACCATTCGAACAACTTTTTGTTGTCCCTTATCACGCCCTTCACCCTGCATGTAGCTATTACAAGGTGTGCCTTTCATAGAAAAAAAAAGCACCTGCTATTTTTGGCACGTGCAAGGGGGCGTGAACTGTAGGAAAAACGTTACTCAATCAATGAACGACAGAGTTTTATCAGGTGTAACTGGGGTTAGTTTGACAGTTCTTCAGCAACAGAGTTAACATAAATAAAACATTGAGACAAACACAAAACTGACTTTGAATTTAACTACATACCATTTGGTTTTCGAAGTGCACCAAGTACCTTCCAAATGATGATAAATGTACTAACAAATGTTACTTAATTTAAGGGTCTTATAATTTATATAGTTTTTCATGGTCCAAGGTAGGGTCTGAACCTGTCACTTTCTAGTTGAATGTCCAATTTCCTTAATGTTCAACTAGCGCTGTGGACAGATGAGCGGGTTAAATTGGAAAAAAACCTAACCAAAGGTTATTCATAATAGTGCAAAGCTTTGGTGTCACTCACATAAAATTCCTCATAAATTGACTCTGGTTCAGAACACAGATTAGCTAATCCAGCAAAATTAACAGGATTGGATAAGACTCCCTACAAAATAATTTAAAAAAAATCTTGCTTGAAACATACATTAATATTAATTTTCTATTGTGAATTGAGAGTAATCTTAAAGAAAAAAGCTGTCATTTCTTCCCGTAAGTAAATGAAATGCGATTCTTATGTTTTTGCAATAACAGAAGATGTGGTGTTTTAACGTCTTACTCTCCTGCTCCAACTGGATTAATAAAGACAGGTTGAGAGAGAGGTTAAAACGAAAGAGTGTCCTACATCCTACCGTTCTGCTCTGACTAGCCTAATGAAGATGGGACATGTTTCTCAGTCAATACTTGGATAGAATGCAGTACACCTCCTTGCTTGCAGAGCCAGCACCATAGTTTCTTTTTAACAGAGAAAGAAAATGGGTTTTGACATCCACTCGAGTGACTCGACAGAAACTAGATTATTTCAGAAATAACATATGACCCTAGTTTACTTCAGTGGTATGAAACAAAAAACAAAAAACAAACAACAGTAGGGCGTTGAACCCCATTTCAATTCATCATAAAGTGTTTAAGCAACATTTACATCAAATTATATGGAATACTAGCAACTTTAAAGTGTCTCGCTGGAAGCTTTTCAACAAAGGCTCTCACATCCTTACTAAGCAAGGCTTAGACAAACCTTATCTACTGATGTGTGTCATATATTATACCACACTGGTCATCAGTGAACATTCGCTAGGCCGCTACAGTCACTGATAAAGATTACATCTATGCGGATTAATGAGTCAAAAATATTAACTTTTTTCCTCCGACAAATTAAATTCTTAAACATTTTTTTCATGTACTAGAAAAATAAATAAAAACGTTTGAAGTATTTGTATTAGTGTAAACAATGCCTGCACCATTGAGCCAACGATTGATGCCGCGTGATGTGATTGCACGTGTTGAAGACAGTCGTCTTTTACAGAGATATTAGAAGACTTTCGTAATTCTCTGTGAAACATATTGATATTATACAGTACTTACATTATTGTTGATAAATTTTTGTATATCTAAATCTAATGCTGGGTTGAAGAGGCCACTGTTAGGTCGACTTTTTACTGATGCCAGGGCTATAGAATCATTACTCGCTATAGAAAACCTTCTCCTGTTGCTATGGCTGTGACTGTGATTTAGTGTACGGGTTTTACGATATCGTCTCTTCATCATAAACTAGAATTATATTGATAAATATATATTTAATGAACATGTACCGGTATACGAAAACCTTCAGAGAGGGAGAGAGTCAGAAATGGGTTTACGGTCCACTTGACACAAACAAGATCATTTTGGGACTAACACAATTTTATTTCAATAATACGCTTTCGCATAAGGTCTTTAGCAGTGGAAGGAAATCAGAGGGACAGGGGAAAACCTAGAAGTTGGACTGGCGACCATACTCCTTATCATGTACAACCAGGGATTCGAAAACATGCCATTTGACTCAATGAGAGACAGCCCAGAGGCGCTAACAATAATCGGCAATCCACACCCTATATTTATATAGAAAATATATCATAGTTACCCAACAAACCAGCTGATTGTAATGTATACTATATTATATAGCACAATAACAGGCGCGTGTACGAACCATTCGGCCATCCATCAACCCCCTACATAGAAGATATATTATAGTTACCTGTAATACTATAACGGCTATACAACAGATACCCCCAACTGAAGCTATCGTTATAGCAACAGTAACACCAGATATATCTTCAGAGTCGGCATTAGGATCAGCTGTAGCAATAATATAATGTCGACCTTCATCTTTAGTATTTAACGTTACTCTAACCAGCTGAAATAAAACCCGAAAAAACAAAATAGATAATGATCACACAATATTCTTTCCAATTAAAATAAATCCCATATTTGACAAGTAAAGCACAATAATGGAGAGAGAGAGAGAGAGAGAGAGAGAGAGAGAGAGGTGGGGTTTAACGTCCACTTAACACAAACTAGGTAATTTCGGGACTAAAATGTTTCTTAATCTTATTTCAATAATTCGCTTGCGCGTAGGGGTCTTTAGCAGTGGGAGGAAACCGGAGTGCCCAGAGGAAACCCACGAGGTTGAGAAGGCGCCCCTATCACACCATGCCAGAGGTGGCCGGTCAGCTAGAGGTCGAAGTGCGGTACTATTGTCCACTAGGCCATCCTCTCCCCCACAATAATGGAACAATACTTAAACATGCTTTATGTAAGAGTAAATCTGCTTATACTCTGTTACTAAATCATATTATTATTACGGAATAGCGGTCTGGGGCCTTCTTGATTTATTTGTGTTGATTGAGTTACTTCTCTTGATTATATCAACAGAAATCAAGATCTGTGGAATATAAACATATATGATAAGTTTCATCTAAATCGGATTGCAGTTGTGACCTCTAGAGGATCCACAAACTAAAAACGTGATTTTTAGAACAATCTAGGGCCATAATCAAACAAGTAACAGCCCTGTGCATTCCAATATCAAAATAAACCAATATCTTTGGTATATAAACCTATATTTCAATTTTTGTCAAAATAGTATAACATTTGTGACTTGCAGAGCGTGCACAAACCAAATGTGGATAGTTGACCAGACATTCGGAGTGGCAGTGCCTACGACAATATTCATCCACACAACAATGTGGTCGTATAAAAAGATAACAAAATTTTCCGTGACATACAAACCTTGTCTCTTAAGAAAGATTCTTCTTGTAGAGCGTGCACAAACCAAGAGTGGATAGTTGACCAGACATTTGGAGTGGCAGTGCCTACGACAATATACATCCACACAATAATGTGGTCGTATAAAAAGATAAGAAAATTTTCCGTGGCATACAAACCTTGTCTCTAAAGAAAGATTCTTCTGGGAAACCAGTTTCAAAATACTGAGCACAATCAACGGTCAATGAACTATCATACTGTCCATCATAATCCACGATATAGAGACGAACATAGATATACTCCTCCTCGGCTACAGGCCAAGGCTCAACACAATAATTTATCTCTTCATTCATAATCTTAACCTGCTGTTCCTCAAAACTATCTTTATAATTGGCTTCTAATATATCGACAACTTCATGCTGGAACGTCTGGTAGTTATGACAAAACATTAACCAAGACATACGAAATCTTACGGTGACAAAAACGGGAGGTAGGCTTTTAAAGGTGGTAGAAGCTGATGGTAACACTGAGGGTTGCAATAGAGGAGAGCTCGGAGTAGTCACATGATGTTCTTCTCCGGAAGGTGTACTACCAGTTGATGCAGGAGAAGCACTAGAAATGTTGTTGATGGTTGGTCCTGAGATTGTGATGTTTTGATTTATAAATGTTGTAGGTGATTGCGTGGTATTGGAGACGTTACTAACCGTCGAAGTTAAAATACTTAACAATGTCGTTGTGCTACCTAACTTTTTCTTGGTAGTTGAAATCGTAGAAGTTAAATTGATCTCAGGTGTGTATGGTTTCCGAGTACTAGTTGATGTCCTCAAGGCTCCCTTTGCTGTGGTGTCACTAATACCAATATGTATAGTCGTTCTCCTGGTGGTTGTCCTATTGTTGGCGGACCAGTTATGATGGATCTTCCGAGTAACATATGATGTTGTCGTTGGAACTGCATTTGTTGATGACCCAGGATTTGTTGATGATACTGAATTTATGGTTGTGGTTGATGCTCCAGCAGTAGGGGTAAATGTAAGGTGTGTTCTCTGTTTAACTTTGTGTTTATCATGTCTTTTTGTACTTCCTGTTATTGTGGATGTTTGTGTGGTGTTGTCATGTGTAGAATTAGTTGTTGGTCTTAAACTGGTTGTTGATGGTGTAGGAGTCGATTGTTCTGATTGTACTGATATTAAATTGGCAGACGTAGTTGGTGGAAATGGTGTGGTTGTGGAGGCATGTGATATTGTAATTGGTCTCATGGTTTCCGGGATGGTAGCATTTGTGGTTGGCAGAGATATCGTTGAAGATGTTGTGGGCCTGGCGGTTGTGGCCCTGGTGGTTGTGGCCCTGGCGGTTGTGGATGCTGTTGAGAGTGTTGAAGCTGTTGCCGTAGATGGCCTTAAAGACAAGCCTGTCTGAGAGATTGAAGATGCTTGAGCTGCTGTTGGTGCTCTTTCTGTTGTTCCCTGTATGTTCCTTTCTTCTGTAATTGGAACAAGTATCTCTGAATCTGTTCTCCTAGTAGTTGCCATGGATGTAGCAGGGGAAGTTGAGTTTCTAATCAATGGAAATAATGTAAGAACTTCGGGTGTAACTGTAGTTAATCTGTTCAGTGGTTGCACTGTAGGCAAAAGAATTTGTGGTGTGGGTAAATCTGTGACTCTGTTAACAGTTGTGTTGGTTTTAGGAAAGAGAGTCATCCATATTCTTGATGTTGATGCCCTAACACGTGGTGTGGTAGAACTAGATCTCGCCATGGTGGGGGCAGATTCTGGGATTCTATGTTGTGGTAAAATTATTCCTGGACTTTGAGTAGGCAATGGAACTAATTCTGTGGTCGTGGTAGGGGATATTTGGGATATAGATACTAGAAGCAAATTAGGAACAGGAGCACTGTTGACTTTACCCATTGTTGATGAAGCTGCATGCTGGCCAGATCTATTTAATAGGCACAAAAAATCGCAGGTTGCTGTTGTATGTGGCCTGGGGTAAACCAACGTTGGAACGAGGTTTCCGGCTGATTGAAAAGATACTGATGTCTCTGAGGACTTGATAGCTGTTGCACTTGTTCGTTCATTGCGATGAGATCTAGGAATGGTCGAAAGCGGTGCAGTGCTACTTCCAGCAACACTGGCAGTCCTTTCTAGCGATAAATGATCAGGGAAGCTTGTGTGGAGTTGTGGAATTTCTGAATGATGATCGCCTACATTTGGTTCTTGTTGGGTTTGGTTGTTTGTGGGTAAAGTCGGTGGTGTGGCTGGAGCTATTGCTTGTAAACCAACTGTTGGGTTTGGATTGATGACTTCAGGATGTTCGTGTTGAAAAGAGGGAGCATGATGAACAGTGTTAGGATTATGTTCATGTAGTGGTTCTTGTTCATTATTAATGTTTTCATTTCCTTCTGAAATTATAAAGAGAAGTGCAGAGTATTTTTGAGATGAAATATTCTCACAAGATCTTTTCTAAGCCAAAACCAGGAATCATTTATCATTAAAAGGGAAGCCCTCGATTTCACAACATGAAGGGCGGACGGAATCACGAAAGGAGATTTTTAAAACCATTTCATATTAGAGAAATGCACAATTTGATGAATATGCAGATCTATAATTTTTTATACATTCGATAGCCTCTTCTACCTGAAGATCTGGTCAGTTGTAGTGAGATGTCATGTCAGGGGTTAAACATCCACTTGTCACAAACTAGGTTATTTTAGGACTAACATTTAGTTAATTTTATCTCGGTGATTCGCTTGGTTGGTCTTTAGCAGTGGGAGGAAATAAGAAGACCAGGAGAAAATCAACGAGGTTGGACATGCGACCCGAACCTTGTCACGAACACATAAGTTGTTGCCGAGCATTCCGATACCAGTAACTAACAATTACCTGGGGTTGTTGGGGCTAAAACCCTCTGCGAGAGAAATGAAATGAAATGAAATGGGGTTTATCGTCCTACTGTTCTGCTCCGAACTGGGCTAATGAAGATGGACATACATCATACAGTCTGCTATGAGGGAAATTTTGCCCAGGCAGCGGCGCTACGACCTGCTCTTATATCGAATTTCAAATGCCAAGGGATCTTTTACGTGCATGCCAATGTGTACACGGTACCTCGGTTTTTCATCCATCCGAACGACTAGACAATGTCTTTGTCAGGCCCTCTGTCCTGTGCCACTGTCAATGGGTAACCACTCCAGAAAATCTGTTTGAACTTTCTTTGCCAATGCAGGGAACGAACACCGGGACCTCGAGGCTAGCGAGTCACGGTCTGTGAGAGTATTACCTGTATGATGTTGATCTAATTGGTAACCTTCAGGTATATTATCTGGTTGTAAATTATGCGTCCCCAATAACCTGGGTTCTATTATTGATACACAATCTTCTACCTGACTTAATATAACACCTAGACAAATATATACAAATATACACCATTATCTATACTCTATAATATAAATTATAATATACATCATATATATGAGAGAGAGAGAGAGTGAAAGAGAGAGAGGGGTGTGAGAGAGAGAGATCATACAAATGCCATTGTGTACACAAGGCTTTACTTGGACCTTACCAGATCCTCCATCTTACAACACTGACAACAGGTAACCGCGTCGAAAAATTGCGATGAACTTTCTCAGATGCTGAAATTTCGGAATTGACAACATTCTAAATCAACAAGATTTTGGAGGTCAAGTAACTATACAGTTTTTGTCAGGGTGGGGGCTAATAAAGATTATTTGATTAGGTGGGATAACCTTGTGGTCTAGGGTGTCACACTTCGAGCTCTAGCTGGTCAGCCCTGATTTCGATATCTGGTGCTGGGCCTATGTGGCTTGGAAATATGGGCGCCTTCTCAACCTTGTAAGTAATCCGGTTTCCTCCCACACCATTTACAGGAACTAAAGGAGTTACTCACTGAACCACCGTGACTACAACAACAATGTAGAGAGAGAGAGAGAGAGAGAAATGGATCTAATGTCCACTCGACACAAACTATGTCATTCTGGGACTAACACATGGTTAAATGTTTATTTCAATAAATTGCTTGCACATACGAAAAGAAGAAGAAGAAGTAGTAACGTACCTAAGATTATCAAAATATTCCAAATGCTCATCTTTAGCCAATTAATTCTACAAATACTAATTCATTTACATGTGGCATATCTGATTGGTGGGTCTGGTCTTCAAGTTGTAGCGTTGTTTTCCTCTGTTCCCATTAATCTCCATTTGTGGTACCGTGATATATTCTACCCTCTAACTGGCGTCACAAACTAACAAACTGAAATTAAATAAGTTAATTGGGGATTGACTGTGACCAACAAGGATTCAGTTACTACAGTAATCTCATCAAGATCCAGGAAACATGATCCTACTTGTATATACAAACCAAGGTTTCTAGTTTATTTAATTACAGGCTTTTTAATTAACTGACCTTGAAATCATTAGAGAGAGAGAGATATTTATCCATAAAGTAGGTCATTTCGAGACTAACACATGGTTCAATTTTATTTCAATGATTCACTTGTGCCTACGAGTCTTTAACAGTGGGAGAAAACCAGAGGAGCTGGAAAAAACCCACGAGGTAATACACCAGTAACCTCATAGAAAACCAAACAGGAGAGAGAGAGAGAGAGAAATGGGGTTTAACGTCCACTCGACACAAACTAGGTCATTTTGGGACTAACATATGGTTTCATTTTATTTTAATAATTCGCTTGAGCGTATCGGTCTTCAGCAGTGGGAGGAAACCGGAGTGCCCGGAGGAAACCCACGAGGTCGAGAAGGCGCCCTTATCTCCATGCCACATACGCTCACACCAGGGCTAGAAACCACAGCCGCAAGCCAGAGGTGACTGGCCAGCCAGAGGTCGAAGCGCGACACTCTGGACCACTAGGCCATCCCGACCCCCCCCCCAAACAGGAGACTCTACTCCTTGTCATGTACAAGCGGGGAATAAAAACCACTGCATTTGGCTCAATGACTGACCTTATAATCTCACGCACACACATTAAACCACCCAACAAACATTCCAGAAAAATGATAAAATGAGGGTTCTGCTCCGACTGGGGTAATAGAGATGGACATACAAAACACAGTGTGTTATGGACAGCGACACAATTACTCTTATATCAAATTCCAACTGCCAAGGGATATTTTACATGTTTTTCAATGTGTACACAGGACTTTGGATTTTCATTCATTCCAATGGAATGTCTAGACAGATGTCCTGGCAATGTGAAACAACGTCGGAAATATTCTTAGAGTACATGTTTCAAACCGACCCCAACATACATATAGATGGAATACATTATATGGAATAAGATATTCACTAAACTGGTATGTAACTCTCCTATGTGAGAGAGAGAAAGAAATGGGGTTTAACGTCCACTCGACACAAACTAGGTCATTTTGGGACTAACATATGGTTTAATTTTATTTCAATAATTAACTTATGCGTAGGGGTCTTTAGCAATGGGAGGAAACTGGAGTAACCGGAGAAATCTCACGAGGCGGGACAGGTGACCCTACCCCTTGCCACATACAACCAGGGATTTAAAACCAAGCCAGTTGATTCAATGGCAGGACGCATGATACAGCACGCAGGCTTATCATTCAGCCACCAACCTCCTCTCCTATGTAAAATGGTTTACTTAAATTTCAATCAAACACCTTTAAAACTAAACCTAAATAATTTTCTAGAACATTGAATTTTCATTGATTTTAAGTCAAAAAAATAGGTTGCCAGGAAACGAAACATACGCCCACACAGCAGCCAAATCGTCTGGGCAGTCAACAAGAGTTGTTGCATTTTAAGTAATTGTCACCAGGGTCTGTCTCGTTAACTACCAGTTTATGAGATTGAGACAGAATGGAATAATGTGTGTTAATTGTTAGATCTTAATACATGTATATAATTAATATTATAAGCTTATTTTCTATGTTCTAATCCTCTTTGTATACTTTTAATATTTTAATCTTTGTCTTAATTGTTGTTAGGGTAATTGTAATGTAGGTATCTAGGGGTTACATCTTCAAGAATATAAATATGAAGATGGACCCATGAAAGACCAGTTAGGTTAGAGATACAGCTACAGACTACGCTCATAGTTATGCCAACTCTTGATATTATACTTCATTAGTTGAACATAATTGTGTAGTTATTATACCACTCTGTATATATTGTCTGTTATAATTGTTATTGCTGTGCCTACATAAAACTCTACATTTAGCTGAATCAAGTGTTTGTTATAATTAATAACAAGAAGAAACCAGTAGGATGAACTACCTACTGTACTAAGGACAAAGCTGGTTACATAATCATCAGAAAATCATAATTCAAACTCACCCATAACTACGGTGTAACTGTGATATAATCAAAGTTACGATCCGATATGGGCATATATGCAATGGAACCAAGATCATTACGTTATAAACATGTATTTCAAGTTTCATCAAATTCAGTTCAAAATTGTGACCTCTATAGGGTCCACAACCTTGATATAACATATTTTCACACAATTCGCGTACAGACGGTGGCCATTTTATCCGTCAACTCTGGTCCGTTTTTCACGAAATTTATATTTTCTCTCTTCATTACCATGAAACCGTGATATAATCAAACGTTTTTTTAAATCGGATAATAATTTTGACCTCCAGAGGGACCACAAGCTAACAAAAGCGATTTTTTGGACAATCAGCGGACATAATTCAGGAAGTTATGATCCGATGGGCGCAAATATCGATAGGAACCAAGATCTTTGGGTTATAAACATACATGTCAAGTTTCATCAAAATCGGTTCAAAATTGTGACCTCTATAGGGTCCACAACCTTGACATAACATATTTTCACACTATTCGCGCGCAAACAGCGGCCATTTTGTTTGTCAATTTTGGTTCGATTTTCACGAAATTCAAACGGTGATATAATCAAACGGTTTTTTAAATCAGATAACAATTTTGACCTCCAGAGGGACCACAAGCTAAAAAGAGCGATTTTTCGGACAATCAGGGGCCATAATTCAGGAAGTTAGAATCCAATTGGCGCAAATATCAAAAGGAACCAAGATCTTTTGGTTATAAACATGCATTTCAAGTTTCATCCAAATCGGTTCAAAATTGTGACCTCTACACTGTTCACAAGCTAAAAAATAGGTTGCCAGGCAACGAAACATACGCCCACACAGCAGCCAAATCGTCCGGGCAGTCAACAAGAGTTGTCGCATATTAAGGAATTATCAGAAAATCATTAGAATTTGTTTGGTTTTTATAATCAAACGTTTTTTTTTTTTAAATCAGATAATAATTGTGACCTCCAGAGGCACAACAAGCTAAAAAGGGTGATTTTTCGTACAATTAGGGGACATAATTCAGGAAGTAATGACCCGATGGGCGCAAATATCGAAAGGAACCAAGATCTTTGGGTTATAAACATACATGTCAAGTTTCATCAAAATCGATTCAAAATTGTGACCTCTATCGGGTCCACAACCTTGATATAACATATTTTCACACTATTCGTGTACAAACGGCGTCCATTTTGTCCGTCAATTCTAGTCCGATTTTCACGTAATTCAAACTCTCTTTTCATTACCATGTAACAGTGATATAGTCAAACGTTTTTTTTAAATCGGATAATAATTTTGACCTCCAGAGGGACCACAAGCTAAAAAGGGCAATTTTTCGGACAATCAGGGGCCATAATTCAGGAAGTTACGATCCGATGGGCGCAAATATCGAAAGGAACCAAGATCTTTGGGATATAAACATACATGTCAAGTTTCATCAAAATCGATTCAAAATTGTGACCTCCATAGGGTCCACAACCTTGATATATCACATATTTTCACACTATTCGTGTACAAACGGCGGCCATTTTGTCCGTCAATTCTAGTCCGATTTTCACGTAATTAAAACTCTCTCTTCATTACCATGTAACGGTGATATAGTCAAACGTTTTTTTAAATCGGATAATAATTTTGACCTCCAGAGGGACCACAAGCTAAAAAGGGCAATTTTTCGGACAATCAGGGGCCATAATTCAGGAAGTTACGATCCGATGGGCGCAAATATCGAAAGGAACCACGATCTTTCGGTTATAAACATACATGTCAAGTTTCATCCAAATCGGTTCAAAATTGTGACCTCTATAAGGTCCACAACCTTGATATAACATATTTTCACACAATTCGCGTACAAATGGCGGCCATTTTGTCCGTCAATTTTGGTCCGATTTTGACGAAATTCGAACTCAACCTTCATAACCATGAAACGGTGATATAATCAAACGTTTTTTTAAATCGGATAATAATTTTGACCTCCAGACGGACCACAAGCTAAAAAGGACGATTTTTCGGACAATCAGGGGCCATAATTCAGGAAGTTACGATCCGATTGGCGCAAATATCGAAAGGAACCAAGATCTTTGAGTTATAAACATGCATTTCAAGTTTCATCCAAATCGGTTCAAAATTGTGACCTCTACACTGTTCACAACCTTGATATAACATATTTTCACACTATTCGCGTACAAATGGCGGCCATTTTGTTCGTCAATTTTGGTCCGATTTTGACGAAATTCGAACTCAACCTTCATAACCATGGAACGGTGATATAATCAAACGGTTTTTTAAATCGGATAACAATTTTGACCTCCAGAGGGACCACAAGCTAAAAAGGGCGATTTTTCGGACAATCAGGGGCCATAATTCAGGAAATTACGATCCAATTGGCGCAAATATCGAAAGGAACCAAGATCTTTGGTTTATAAACAAGCATTTCAAGTTTCATCCAAATCGGTTCAAAATTGTGACCTCTACACTGTTCACAAGCTAAAAAACGTGATTTTTCGTACAATCAGGGGCCATAACCCATGAAGTTACGGTCCGATACATGCCAATATCGAAAGGAACCGAGATCTTAGGGTGATAAACCTATATTTTAAGTTTCATTGAAATCGGATAAAAATTGTGACCTGTAGACTGTTCACAAACAATTGTGGACGGACGAACAGGGGCGACGACAATATACGTCCACATGAAAATGTGGGCGTATAAAAACATGATTTTTCGTACAATCAGGGGCCATAACCCATGAAGTTACAGTCCGATACATGCCAATATCGAAAGAAACCGAGATCTTAGGGTTTTAAACCAATATTTTAAGTTTCATTGAAATCGGATACAAATTGTGACCTGTAGACTGTTCACAAACAATTGTGGACGGACAGACGAACAGGGGCGACGACAATATACGTCCACATGAAAATGTGGGCGTATAAAAAAGGGCTATTATATATAATACAGTACTGAACTTCGAAACTTTTACACTTACATGTTACAATAAGATCCATTTCTGGTAACTTCGTAATGTCTTACGGTACTTCAGTGCATAATAATCACACAAGTTTTGGATATGATATAGAGTGTTGATAATGAAATTAATCATAAATGTGTGTTTATAAAATATGTTGTATACAGTACTTCCTGTAATAATATATCTGCTTACAAAATCTTAAGTAGAAAAACTTGACCTACCCATTTACCAGTCACATGCATTAAAGTTACAGTGTTCGATTTACGTTTTGTCATAAAATATCAAATGGAATGATCTGCAAATGCCATACAGTGTGCTAGGAGGGAAATTTTGCCAATATAGATACATTATTTAGTCTAACAAACACCTTACAGTGTGCTTTTGCCCATATACATGTAGATACATTGCGGCCTTATTTTGAATTCCAACTGACAAGGGATCTTTTACATGCATGTCAATGTGTACACAGGACTTCCAGGCTAGCAAGCAAATGGCCTACTCACAGAGGTCCAGTGTTTATATGGGCATACATGTAAAAGATCCCTTGGCAGTTATAATTCAATATAACAGTAGGCCATAGTGCCACTGCACGAGCAAAATTCCCCTCATAGCACACTGTATATGACTTATGCCTGTCTTCAGTTGGAACATAACAGGAACATAATTTATTTTTAAACCCCATTTTTTATCATTTTTTCCTACTTTCTGACCCACCATGGCTCCTATTTTATTTCATTTGGTGTCCAGGCGATATCACTAAAACCTATACATGTATCAATTTACACCAACAGATAAGAGAATAACATTTTATACACGATCGTGTTTAAATTTCTAGAAGTAGTGTACGTTGCCAGGCGCGGATCAAGGGGTGGGGGGCAGGGGGCCGTGCCTCCCTCCTTCAGCCCCAGTGATATAGTAGATTTTCATTTTCGTTTGCTTTGTTACTGTTGTAGTTCACATATCTGCTCTTTAATAGATGATATAAACATGATTTACGCATTGTCTCCGCCCAAGCAATCCAAGGTTGCGACATATTACCCTTTGCTCCAATGTGTGCCCCCTCCCCCCTCGACAAGATCCTGGATCCGGGCCTGGTTGTAACACTTGAGACGAGGTAATCCTCCGTCTAGTTTATCTATATAAACCTGATCATAATAAACACTTAATTAGAGATAAAAGATGTGACATATAAACACACTTGTTGATATATACCATGAGATATATGTATGGGTTATTATATCATCCTCCAATCAAAAATATACTCCACAATTATCATAGATATTATATTAGCAGGGGCAGATCCTGAGGTGGGGTTTGGGGGGGTCCAACACACCCCACCCCCTGCTACATAAAAAAAATAATGCCTTGCATCAATGAATTACATCACAAAGTGATCCTACATCAGCATAAAAATGATTTCTCTGTTTCAAAAGCTCAATTTGTATGTATGTCTATGTTATTTAGAGATGATAATGGCAGATTTCCGTAACAGAAACCTGGCAAACCCCCTCCTGCAAAAATTCCTGGATCCGTCCCTGATTAGGTTAAAAACTCAACTCACTTGAACCCCACCCCACCCCACGTCACTTCATCCCAATCAAATCGTAGATATATTAGGCTATATCTATACTCACTTAAATCCCCCCCACTCTCAATCATCCCAATCAAAATCTAAGTTAGGTCTAGATGTTAAGACCACCTGCAGTCTTCGGCCAAAGATGTAAACAGATCTAGCTGGTACTAACCCTAGTCCTTGCTCTAACCTTAACCCACGCTCATCGGCAACAATCAGCTCCTAATGAAGAATAGGCACGCTCATCGGCAACAATCAGCTCCTAATGAAGAATAGGTAGCATGACAGAATATCGTGATGAAATTCGTTGGTCAACACAGAGATCGAACACGTGAAAGCCAGGTTAGCAGCCAATGTCAACCCGACTCCCATATACAGGTAAATAACCAGATGGATATATAAATAAAGTAAGCCAATATTTATATATATATATGATATCTAATATCAGTTTTTTTTTAAATCTTTCTTGATATAAAAAAATGATAACACGTACAATAAACCATATACATCTAATATCTACTGTTTCGATACCCCGCTTATACATGACAAGGAGTAGGGTCGCCTGTCTAACCTTGTGGGTTTTCTCTGGGTTTCCTTCCACTTCTAAAGATTTCTATGAGCGATAGACATATTGAAATAAAATAGTCCCGAAACGACCTAGTTCTTGTTGAGTGGATATTAAACCCTATTTCCCTGTCTTTCAGCTGGCTCACTAGCCTGGGGGTCATATGTTCTATTTCTGCATTGGCCAAGAAATTTCATCGTGATTTCTCCAAATCATGGTGCAGGTTGGAGGGACTGACAAAGACAGCTGTCTACAGGCGCGGATCCAGGATTTTTTGCAGGGGGGGGTCCAGGTTTGATAATTGCCAAAGCCACCATTACCGGGGTGTTTGGGGGCCCTCCCGCAAAAAAATTTGGTAAATTAGATTCAATTTGGTGCATTCTGACATATTTCCGGAAGGTAAATTCCAAAATTACAGGTCTAAAATCGCCAATAAAATCGCATAAAAAATTTTCAAGCCTGAGCAGGGGGGGGGGATCCGGACTCCCTGGACCCCCCCCCCCTCTGGATCCGCGCCTGGTCTAGTCGTTTAGATGGGATAAAAAACCGAGGCCCCATGTACACATTGGTGTGCACATAAAAGATCCCCTGGCAGTTGGAAATCAAGCAAATTTTCCTTATAGCACACTTTAAGGCAGAGCCAAGTTGGAGCAGAACAGTTAGACACTTAACCCCCATTTCATTTCATTTCATATAAAAACAAAATAATCCATTACGTTTACACAGTGATGAACAAAAGAATGAAAATTTAGGGTCGTGAGATACAGGAAATAATACTTACATTAACTCTAGTTTAAGTGATCCGTCGTTTTTGATCTGACTTAGATAATAATTCACTGAAATGAAAGTTTATTTCGTACAATGTTTTGATTTCATCTTCTATCAGTATGAACTTTGACATCTTGATACATTATCAGTTTAAGCAATCGTAAGCCCCGCCCACTTGTTGCAGAAAGACCAATGAATATTGTTTTAAGTGATATTCAATAGTGGGGTCATTAGTACATTTACTTTAAAGATTATATAAGTCAAATTAATTAGTCGAGTATCTGACTGTAATTACTGATATCACAAATAGTGGTTCATAAATCAACATGTGGTTAAATTTATAAAAATCTTTCAAAACTAATTACTACAAGCTCAAAGAGAGAGAATTGAGTTTAAAGTCCACTTGACACAAACACGGTCATTTCGGGACTAATATATGGTAGGTTATAGGCTTTGGTAAATTTTATAACACTCTTCCATAGACAATGGGAGAGAGAGAGAGAGAGAGAGAGAGAGAGAGAGAGAGAGTAATGGGGTATAATGTCCACTTGGGACTAACATATGGTATTTTAACAATTAGAATGACATAATAAAACAAAGATAACTGTTAGGAGATGAAATAGAAGTTATATGATAAGATATCTCACTATCTAATCTATTTAATAACAATTACATGTTTACCTACTCCTAGACCTAATCCTGGTACATACAGTACATATATCAACAATAGTCATACACAGGGTATGCTAGCTGTTTATCATGGTACATACAGTACACATATCAACAATAGTCAAACACCAGGCAGGGTATGCTAGCTGTTTATCATGGTACATTCAGTAAACATATCAACAATGATCATACACAATGCAGGGTATACTGGCTGTTTATCATGGTACATATATCAACAATGGTCATACACACGGCAGACTATGCTGGTACATTCTGTATAAATATCAATTACAGGGTAGGGTGACTGTTAATTAGAAATTATGATAGCACTTTAAAGGGACCCTCCCGATAAGAACAGAGTCTCAAAAATTAAAGTCCGAGTATTTATGAAATTTATGGACCAAAATATAGAGGCGTGGTGTATTTACCGTGTCGCAAAATTTCAGCTCAAAATATTGAGTCGTTTGGACGTGAACTTCAACACTGCTTATCCGGACACGTAACCCTTTTAAGATTTCGGGTCAATTTTTTCATTGGGTGACCTGATAATCGATTCCCGTTTCTTGATAGGTCTATACAGTGAATGATCTATGTACTGTACTTGATAACAAAGGGTAAATTCCACCTACATATTATTTCTATAGAAAAAAGTCTGGTTTTATCCAGATACTATATAATACAACGGTCTCCATTTCCAGATGAAGACTGTCAGGTTTAAGTTATTTACAAGCGTATCACAAATATCATGTTAGTTGGTCGGCCTTAGGTAATGGGTTTTAAAGGATTTTAACACAAAATTAAGCAGTTTTATTCCCCAAAAAGTTATCGGGATTGGCCCTTTTAAAAGAGAAAGATAGGGGGGAAGGGAGAGTGTGCTATGAGGAAGATTTTTCCCGAACGATGACACTCGGGCTAACTCAAATTACAACTGCCAAGGGATCTTTTATGTGCATGCCAATGTGTACACCGGACTTTGTTTCTTCGTAGATAGATAGAAATGGAGTTTAACGTCCACTCGACACAAACTAGGTCACTTCGGGACTATTGTTTCTTCGTACCATACGATTGACTAGACAGCTGGACCGTCAGACCCTCAAGGGGAAACCACTCTCGAGAATTCTGGATTAACTTTCTCAGCCTATGCAGGGATCTAACACCCGACCTCCAGGCTAACAAGCCTGCATCTTACCATGGCTCTTCTCCCTGCCCGATAGTACTTTAAAAGATAACAGATAGTCATGTGTTTTAATCCATCCAATATCATAGCCATCTGAATATGGTCATATGTTCTTATCCATTCTATAGAGACAGAGAGAAATGGGGTTTAACATCCACTTGACACAAACTAGGTCATTTCGGAACTAACATATGGTTCAATTTTATTCCAATAATTCGCTTGCGCGTAGCGGTCTTTAGCAGTGCGAAGAAACCGGAGGATCCGGAGAAAACCCACGAGGTTGGACATACAACCCTACTCCTTGTCACGTAAGATTTAGATAAATAGATAAAGTAAAATGAATATTGAACATTTCATTCAAATTTCTTTATTCTGAGCCAAGTCTTGACAAGATGTCACTGATTATTTATTATTGTAACCACAGTAATGCTATACAGGTCACAATTCTATGGAATACAATTACTGCTTATTACTGAGCGACGTTTTGACATTGCTTCTATAGTCTAAACGTCGCTCAGTAATAAGCAGTAATTGTATTCCATAGAATTGTGACCTGTATGCTCTAGTTCAATTACTAAATGCCATTGAAACAGTTTCACACTAATGCTATATTTTTAAATCAAATCATTAAATGGCTCAGCTATTCTAATCTAGCTAAAATCTTGAGTATCCGATAGCATTGAGAGTTAATTATGGTCTTGTCATAATTAATGTCTAATTTATATAGCAATTAAGTCATTAAAGAAAGACATGTAATAATCAGAATTAGCTCAGGAAAAACTATCTTTAACACAGGATTCTTATTAAACATACATTATTCAAAAACTAAATCTGCCTATTAAAGGGCTTTCTTTAGGCCCGAAATCTTATCTAAATTATTAATTAAACATTTATTATGACAAGACTTTCATTCATGATTTAATCATGAAATGGATAATTGAGACTATGTTTTTATCATACAGACTTTCATAATGATTAAACATTCAATCACCAAATTCTCGGTTCAGAGTGGATCAATTTGACTGAAATTTTCACCAAATTCCCTTTACACTATCTAGTTTTTAACTATTCTCTGTTCCGACTGCCAGCTCTTTATATAATCATCCTTAATGTATCTTTAATTGAAAAGTAAAATAATATACTTACCAATAAAATCTTTGGTATGATTGAGTCAAATTGTTTCACAATTAACCTATAGTATCAGATAATGACATTCCTCTATAATATAACTCTGGCAGCTTCAGAATATGATGACTATATTGAGTGCATCTTAACTATTTTTTCAAACCAACTTTCATTTGTGGCGAGTCATCAATAAATCTGTGATATCAGAGAATACAACATGGACATCTTCAGAACAGGATAATTACATTGAACCAACAGTAATTTGTCAGTGAGTCAGATGATTTTAAAATGGTGTTAAATTAGCTGTTAAATCAACACGACACCCAAACAATTATTGACAAAGCGGATGTGGTTTAAGCAACAGAAAACATCTCCTCCCCTTTCCTAATTGCATGACTTAACATTGTTTTATTACAATGTGTTGTTTAACTTCCTACTTCCCTGTTCAAATATCATTCACACTATAAGTTAATGATATAACCAATGTAGTTAACACTGTAAGTTAATGATATAACCAGGGGCGCTCAAACATATTTTCACAGCCATTCTGGAGAGGGAGGGGGGGCTTTAAAAAATCAGCCCACTCGGCATGAATACCCCCAGTATAGCATTGTGAGAGAGAGAGAGAAATGGGGTTTAACGTCCACTCGACACAAACTAGGTCATTTCGGGACTAACATATGGTTTAATTTTATTTCAATAATTCACTTGCGCGTAGGGATCTCTAGCAGTGAGAGGAAACCGGAGTTCGCGGAGGAAACCCATGAGGTTGAGAAGGCGGCCCTATCTCCATGCCACATATGCTCACGCCGGGTATCGAAACCACAGCAGCAAGCCAGAGGTGACCGGCCAGCTTGAGGTCGAAGTGTGGCACTCTAGACCATCCCAACCCCCATAGCATTGTGTAGTATCTAAATGATTCAGTTGAATATTGATTTAAAGGTCTCATTTTGGTTTGATTGAAAGTGTAAAATAAGTCACTCTGGCAAGCCAGCCCTTTTTCCCCAAAAATAAACGACCCACTAAGCAATAATCAGCCTATTTGCCTATCTGGACTAAGCTCTGGTACCTATGGGTATAACAATGTATTTAACATTAAATGTTAATGTTATAAGAGAGAGAGAGAGAGAGAGAGAGAGAGAGAGAGATGGGGTTTAAGTCCTCCACTGGACACAAACTAGGTCACTCCAAGACTTACATAATATGGTTGAATTCAATTTAATATTTTCGGTTGTGCATAGGGGTCTTTAGCAGACGGAGGAAACCGGAGGACCCGGAGGTAATGGACAGGCGACCCTACTCTTTGTCACTTACAACCGGGGAATCGAAAACAGGCCAGCTGACTCAATGACAGACATTCTGATATCGCGCACACATACTAACCATTTGGCCATCCACCACTCCCCAGCCGACAAGAATTGTAGCCTGTAGAAGTGATCGACGAATAGGCGTATAAAAATGCAATTCACATAACTCATAGAAAATATTAACAAACATAACATGAATTTATTTCTTTGAACAATAAAAACATTTCATTAATAAAAACCATCAACATATTTATATCACAGTACTAATGAAGAGTACAGCGGAAGAACGATCTAAGTCACTTTTTTCATGAATCTCAGTTAATGGCGCCATCTGGTAGAAAATTGTATACGGTTTTTGTGGAACAATCACTTTCAGGTAAAAACTATCAGAGTCACATCGAAACCAAGGCCCTTTTGAAATGAACTCCCAGACAAATACAAGTCCATTGGACCCTTTATTATAACCCTAATTTGCCCGGAAAGTTGAAGTGAGTTGAACTGGTAATTATGGTTCGTGTTAAACATCATGAAGATGTAATTAAACCCACTCGTTTGTTCTGTTCTTGTCCAAAAGTCTGTTTTGCGTTTTTATGTGAAAAGACAAAAATGTGACTTAGATCGTTCTTCTGTACTCTTCAAATCTTTTCATAACAAAACTTTATCTTAATATCATATCACCAGAAAATAACATGTCGTTAAATCATGGTCCATATACACTACAACCTATATTGTATTGTTTAATCTTACGTCTTTAACGCTACGAAATTTCTTTCACATTCAGTTTAAAGCCGGCCGGTCAATTCTGATAACAAGTTTTATTTATATTTTAAATATGGTCGCGAAATTCAACACTTGCAAATTGATTGTTTTGGGTAACTTCAGACGATTTCTCAAATTTTCAAAGAAAGATATCATATTGAACAAATAAGCAAGATTACGAAAAAGAGAGAGAGAAATGGGGCTTAACGTCCATTTGACGCCGAATAGGTCATTTCGGGACTAACATGGTTCCATTTTATTTTCAATAATTTGTTTGCACGTAGGGGTCTTTAACAGAGGGAGGAAACCGGAGGACCAGGAGAAAGCCCTCTTCCTTGACACATACGAAGTAAGATTAAACAATACCTGAATTACAGTGATGAAAGGCGAACAGAACAATTACATTTTAGGAAGGAAGGGGACAGGTTTTAAATGCCTTATTTTCATTCATTACCTATATTAAGCCAAATATACCAAAAAGTGGTCTTGATTCGGTTTTTTTGAAGGATATGAAACAAAATAGAGAGAGAGAGAGAAATAGGATTAACGTCTAATTGACACAAACTAGGTCATTTCGGGACTAACACATGATTTAATTATATTTCAATAATTCGCTTGCACGTAGGGGTCTTTAGCAGCCATTTACAACCTGGATGAAACAAACATCCTTGTTTTCTGCACTGACTGGGCTAATGAAGACGGCCATGCAATGTGATATGAGAGGAATTTTGCCTGGACAGTGACATTATTTGATCATATATGCGAGATAAGAATACTAGTCTTTATGATTCCTAATTTTCAAAAAGTGTTCAGTGTTTTAGTTAGAAGTGCAATAATTTTAACAAGTTTCATTGATCGTCCAGCCTGAATATATAACGGTATGTGTGTATAGGAGGGTGGGTGGTAATGTGTACGTATACTAGCATGAACAGTGTAGAATTAATGTTCTTAAAATACAGATGTGACATCATCCTTGGACGTTGGCTTATCATTACTTTAACTCATGATACAGGCAATGTACCAAGCATACATTATTTATACTATTTAAAATTATGGACCTGTGTGACGTATTTCATTGCACAGCACGTTAGAGTGTCTGTATTTTAAGTTGTTTATTTAATGGTCTTGAGCTTAAGACACTGCGTAATATATTATTTACTATGTAATATAAGACAGATAAATAAACATAAATAACACAACAGATCAATAATTCAGTACACACAAATAACCCAACAGAATGAATCGCTACACACAAATAACCTAACAGAATGAATCGGTACACCCAAATAACCCAACAGAATGAATCGGTACACCCAAATAACCCAACAGAATGAATCGGTACACCCAAATTGAGACTTTGTTAAATTGGCATTTATTTCATGTCATACCTATGACTGAAAATATTTAACAAATATTAGGATACCAAAAATAATATCAGATTCATGTGAAAAAAATTTATAGTTGGTGCAGACGGGCATATGCCATACCGTGTGCGATGAGGAGAATTTTGCCCTGACAGCGGGGCTATGGCTTAATCTTATTTGGAATTAAAACTGCTAAGGGATTTTTTACTTGCACACAACAATGTGTACACAGACACCCAGTTTTTCATGCCATCCGAACAACTATACATTTTTCATGGCTAGGCCCTTGGTCTAGTTATTTGTGTTTCATTTATTTATTCTGTGGCTCATCAATGAATTTGTAATTTCTTTATTCTAAGTGAAATCCTTATGAGCACATTGTGAAAGGGAGTTCTCCCTAAATCTTGTAATGAAAATGATAACAATAATCTTTTGTTTGAATGAAACAATTGTCCGATAAAATAATAAATTCATGATTTAAATAACAGATGTATATATACATGAAAAATAACAACAAATGTCTATTTACATGAAAAAAACCCAACAAAAATATAGAAATATTCATTCACGATTTTACTTGTGTAAATTTAACATCCACTGCACAGATTCATCTCTTCTCTGTGAATGCTGTGAAAATTATTTTTGGTTGCCGTGGTGATAGCTGCCTGGTAACCCTCCACCATATCCTCGTGGATTGTTGGAAAAGTTTGGATGACCTTGACCTGGTGATGAAGAACCCCTTTGAAGTATCATGACAGGAGACATACCCGGTCGCGGGGAGGCGTTAGACGATGACATCATCATGCCACCAGACGACTGGTTGATATGGGGATTAACATACATGGAATTAAAACCCGCATTCATTGCAGATAAATTCATTCCTTGAGAGTAAACATTCATTCCACTGTGACCATGTTGGTTACCTTGACGATGGTGACCATGGGATTGATAATGACCTTGAGAATTGTTGTCATTTGTGTTGCCTTGGTATCCAGAAGAGAAATTAGGTGAGGATGACTTAGATTTGGAAGTGGACGACTCGCTCTGAGATGACTTGACTGTTTGTTTAGATGACGGTGAGGAACGTTTTTGATCCCACAGTTTTAACAATGACTCTCCAACTTTGGGTTCAATTTCCTGTAATAATAATAAAAAATCTCAGATATTAATCCAAGAGTAAGGCTGATGTCCCTGCCTCAATCCCAATCAAAATAAGAGTAAGGCTGATGTCCCCACTGACAATCAAAAGCAAGACAAAAGAAAGGCTGATATCCCTGCTTCAATTCCAAGCAAGCGAACGGGGATGTGGTTTCAATATTTCTATGGTCAGACAGTTATAATTAGGTCAAGCATGGCCATTAAACCACAATAAAACTTAAGAACAATTAGGCCCTTTCCTGCCACTAAAATATTTATAAAAAAACAAATAATATAGAATTAACAATAGCGATTCTTAGTTATTAGGCAACAAATCAAATATTTTCAAATAATAAATGGTTTACCTGTCCATCTCGACTAATCTGAACTTTCTTTCCATCATTCCACGGATTTACAAGATTGTGTGCACTGGAGAAAGGAATGTTTGACCTGCGGGAAAAATAAATACTATTAGAAAACGGCTCCCAGATCCATTCATTTTATATGATATATATGTTGTTTACTGCTTGCAATGTCTTGGTGACCTGTGTGTATCACTTTCTGCAGGTTTGTCTAATGGTTATTTGGAGCCATGCATGGTGGCTAAGTGAGTAAGATGCCGACTTGCTAGCCTGAAGGTCGAGGGTTCGATCCTGGTGTTAGACCACATTTCTGGTGTCAGTGGTGTGAGACCGAAAGTCTGATAAGGACAGCTATCTAATCAATCGGATGGTACGAAAAAACCAAGACCCTATGTACACATTGGTGTTGTCATAAAAGATCTCCTGGCAGTTGTAATTCGATTAAAGAGTAGGCTGTAGAGCTCATGTGCAGACATATTTATCTCATAGCACACAGTATGATGTATGCCCATGAGGTTTGACCAGCAACACTACAATCTGGGAATCGAAACCCATACCCTTTAACTCAATGAAAGACCTTATGACCAAAAGCACACACATAAGACCATTCAACAACCCATACCCCTCCTAGATAGTGAGAGAGAGAGAAAAGGGGTTTAACGGCCACTGGAAACAAACTAGGTCATTTCGGGACTAACACATGGTTTAATTTTATTGCAATAATTCGCTTGCGCATAGGGGTCTTTAGCAGTGGGAGGAAACCAGAGTGCCCGGAGGAAACCCACGAGTTTGAGAGGGCGTCCCTATCTCCATGCCACATACGCTCACACCAGGGATTGAAACCACAGCCGCAAGCCAGAGGTGACCGGCCAGCAGCTAGAGGTCGAAGTGCGACACTCTTGACCACTAGGCCATCCCCCCCTCCTGGATAGTGTCACATGACCTGAAACTTCCACTGACAATTATACCTTTTGATCCATTCTACCGGAAAGTTTCCACTCAATCCTTGTAAACTGAAATCAGTGGACTTGTCTTTACTAGATTCTCCGATCATTCTGGCATAACCTTGAAAATGTCCGCTGCCTTGGATAGAGAATATCAAATAAACTGTCTTTCCTTCCTGAAATGTAACAAACAGTTCTTAAGGTCTCGGTCTCCATGCATCATTTTATTGCTAACGAGAGAAAGATGGGGTAGAATGTCCACTCAACACGAACTTGGTCATTTTGGGGAAACCCACGAGGTTGGACATATAACCCTACTCCTTGTCACATACAACAGGAAAATCGAAATCATACCAATTGACTCAATGACAGACCTTACCATTCAGCCATCGAAACCCTTGCGTAAGTTGAATCCTTTCAGTATCAGAAGAGGTTCCAAAACCAGTACGGACTACAAAGTGTTTATGTGCTGACCTCATCACTTTGTATGATGTCATTGACATGAGCGCGTTCGGTTCGTCAATTTTCTACGAAGAAATCGAGAAAAGTTTGTGGTTAAAAACGAAGTACGACATCATGCTTTTCTTGCTGATTTTTGGATGAAATTCGTATTTTTGCAGTTTTTAATAGAAAGCTTGAACATTTACAGTTCAGTAGAAGGTTGATCACCATAAATGTTCTGATTTGGGACAAATCGTTGGATGTGAAATTTGTTTTTTCAGCATTCGGGGATAAGAAAAACATTGCAGTGAGTTCTTGAGGACTTAAATTTGATTAGATTTGATACTTTTTATGTAACAATACTGTGGAAAAAAAGATAGTACATGGGCCTTTGGATTTTAGTGGAAACGGAAATCTGTCAAATATGTAGTACGAAGCTGTGTTCGTAGTATGTAATTTGTACTGGTTGCGGAACCTCTCTATTATATAACCCAGTACTTAGCTAAGAAAGACAACAAGTATAATACTAACCATGAATGATTTATTAATTGTTTTATTATTTGCTGCAGTCGTCGCCCACACACCGCGACTTAACGATATATCTAAATTCTTCTGGTTATTACACTTCATTATAAAATATCTTAAATATAGAAATAAAATATACAACGAATTAAATACCTAAAATATACAACAAATTTAATATCTAAAATATACAAAAAATTCAATATCTAAAATATACAACAAATAAAACAATGAATTAAAATGAAACAAAAACAACATGACAATTTAAATGAAATCTAAATAGAGATATAATTATACAACAAACTAGGTCATTTCAGGACTAACATATGAATGAATTTTATTTCAATAATTCTCTTGTGCATAGGGGTCTTTAGCAGTGGGAGGAAACCAGAGGAGCAGAGAAAACACCAAAAGTTGCACAGATGACAGTGCTCATGTAGAGTGAGTTTAAAATCACATGACAAGACTAAATCAATAAAAGACCTTCTGATCTAAAGTGCACAGACTGGATGATTAGGCCAACATCCCTCACAGCAGAAGAAGAAATGAAATTGAACACCTTACTGTTCTTCTCCGAATTGGGCTAATGAAGACTGGCATACGGCAGTGTGTTATGAGTATGATGGAAATTTTGCTGAGACGGCAGCACTACATCCTACTCCAATATCGAATTCTGTCAAGGGATCTTTCATGTGCACGCCATCCATCCCAATGACTAGACAGCTGTCGTTGTCAGGCCCTCCAACATTAATGAAGGAGTTATCTGGGTTACAGTGTTAGTTGTATAAGATGTTGTCATAGTTACCTATTAGTACTAGAACCATGATCAGACCATTTAGATGTTGTATGTGGTTGTGGACTAGCACACGGTGTATTATTTTTACTACCACGTAAACTATTAGTACCACTTGTATTTGATGAATTACTTCCTTCGCTTCCGTCTAGCGATTTACTCGACGGACTCTCTAAAAATAAAACACGTAAACTATTAGTACAACTTGACTAACTCTTTATAAATAACACAACTATTAGTACCACTTGTATTCGATGAATTACTTCTTTCGCGATCCAATTAATGGAGCATTAGGTAAAATTAGATAAAGAGCTGACCGATCCTGCTATCCAACACAAAATGTATTCAAACTCAGTAAATATCATAGGCAAGCCATGCCATCGAGAGTTGATTATAGTCTGGATAAGTTCATCTTTGTCTAATTAATAATTTTTTACTTGTTCAGGCTTAAAGAAAGACTTGCAATAGGCAGATTTAGCTCTTGCATAATGCATGTTTTAAATGGATTCTCTATAAAAAAAAAAACAACCTGTAAACTATTGGTACTTCATCCATGACTTTCTCTAAACATAAATTGGGTGAAATTAAGTTTGATTTTTAAAATAAAATATGATTTTTAAATATTCTTGATAATATGCCTCATTGTTTGGATGGCAATAACAGACCCACCGATGGACAAATAAAAGAAATGACATGAAATGGTGTTTAAAGTCCTACTGTTCTGCTCCGAACAGTGTGCTATGAGGATAATTTTGCCCGGGCAGTTGCGCTACGGCCTACTCTTATATCGAATTGTAACTGTCAAGGGATCTTTTACGTGCAAGGTTTTATGTCCGATCCGAGCGAATAGACACATAAAAGAACTTTTGCAGTTGAAATTTGATCGAAGAGTAGATTGAAATACAGCTGTCTGGACAATCTTTCCATCTAGCACACTGCATTCTTGCAGAACATTCAACCCCATTTCGTTTAATTTATTGAGTTGCCATGGTAATGGAGAATACTTACTAAAGTTTTGATTTCTGCGAGGAGGTGTATTAGTCGGTGTTTTAGTCAATCTGTTGTTTCTGCCACCGTAACGATCGAATTCATCGTAGGAGGTATGGCCACCTCGACCGCCACCTCCACTTGTCATCATCGTCTCGGCAGCTACAAAATAACCCCAATATTTACAATCATTATCTTGTCAATAACAAATACACAACTCTTCAACATTTCTAGATTACTAATAAGTGAATTGGTTTAACATACATTTGGCATTTGCAAAATGGAGAGAGAGAGAGAGAGAGAGAGAGAGAGAGAGAGAGAGAGATTTGGGGACTCAAATTTACAAAAGAGAGGTAACAAAAGAGAAAGAAGGATCTTAAAGAGAGAGATGACCTAGTTTGTGTCGAGTGGACGTTAAATCCCATTTGTCTCTCTTTCTCTTATGATCTAAATCACATGCATCAGACCATGTAACCACCCTAGAGAATAATGAAAATTCATTTTTACTTACACATTGGTCTCGGTCTTTGTCCTATACCGGCTGGTTGTTGTAGACCTATAGCTTGTTCTTCATTGGTTAATACATTAATTACAGCTCTTATAATACACTGGAAATACAAGACTATATACATTAATAACAGCTTGTATAATACACTGGAAATACAAGACTGTATACAGTGCCTAACCCTATCAACTTTCAAATCATCACTGAAGACTTATCTGTTCCAACGCTATGTTTAGAAATGTGTTTTTAAATGTTGCTTAAATTGTAGAAAAGTCAACTATTGCAGTCAGTGTGGAATAGCGCTATCACATTATTATTATTATAACAGGTCGTATAATACAGAAAATAACATATTCATATTTTGTTAGTGTCAATTTAATATATTTTACTTTTACAATTTGCTTATTGAAAGTTATTGTAAAGCACCTTTGGCCATTCTTTGTGGAAATCAAATTAAGACATAAAAAATGTCTAAACTGCAATCCTTTGCAATTATGTCAACTGCTTACACCCATCAAAGAAACCATATGAAGAGCACATGGGAAGAACAATGTAATTCACTTTTTCAACAAACTCCAATTAATGGCGCCCAACTTGTAGCAAATTGTATAAGCTTTCTGTTGATTAATCAATTTCAGGTAAAAAAACGATCGGAGTCACATCAAACCAAGGCCCTTCTGAAATGACCCCCCAGACAAATACGTCCATCGTACCCTTTATTTGACCTTAATTTGACTGAAAAGTGGAAGTCAGTTGCTTTATTGGTATTATGATTCGTATTAAACATTATTTTGACGTTGTAATTAAACCCTTTTATTGTTCTGTTCGCATCAAGCATTCTCGTCCAAAAGTTTGCTTTGCCTTTTATGCGAAAAGCTACAGTAATCGGGAAATGAAATGAATTCTGTTTCTGTTATGAACATTAAATCAAAGGCACACTTGGGCCTAAACTGATTTAATCTACATCCATATGGATTTAAAACTGATTGGTTCTACTCAAGATATTGAACATATATATAAATATCATATAAAACATACCTCGTCCATCGGAGACCATGGTTTAGACGGGGATCTCATCCTTCTTAATAACAACGTGTTCCATTTCTGTCGCAATTGTAAGGCCAACTTACATGCCTGTCGATAAATACATAGTTCAAAATCAATCAACATCGTACAGGACAATTAATGATTAGTTAGCAATACAGACAATAAAATTAGTGAAATTTATCAGCGTGGTACACAACAATAAATTAAAGGCCATTGGGCGAACATATGGTTTAATTTTATTTCAATAATTCGCTTGCGCGTAGGGGTCTTTAGCAGTGGGAGGAAACTTGAGGACTCAGAGAAACCCATAAGATTGGACAGGTGACCCTACTCCTTGTCACATACAACCAGGGATTTGAAACCACGCTAGCTGACTCAATGACAGGCTTTATGATACAGTATGCACGTGCTAATATAACCATTTGGCCATCTACCCCCCCCCCCCCAATAAATTAAAGGAAAATGTTATCTGTAACTTCTACACATAAGACCTGACTCTGACACATGCCCCGGCTGCAACGAATATTACATTGGAGAAACGGGTAACACCCTCAGAGCCAGGGTCCGTGTGCACAAACAACATATAAATGTTCCAGAGTACAGGAAGATTAAACTTAGTGAACATTTGGATATTTGCGGAAAGAAGAACTTTAAGATATTTCCATTTTATAAACTATTCTCCAACGACACTATTGAAAGAAGAGAGAAAGAAAAACATTTCATAAAAACATTAAAACCAAAGCTAAACAGACTAATATAATTATCTCCCGATACCATGACGTCATAATAGAACAATGCGTCATAACAGAACAATGCCATTTATGACGTCACATATGTAACTATGCAAACTATGTAAAGCATCTGAAGATTAAAGATGAAAGCGCTCATGCTTTGCTAGATCTACGTGTTTCTAGTTTTAACTATTTTTATATACATACCGGACACTGAGAATTTGAAAACATTTTAGTATATATATAGTATATATATATGTAGTAGAGTAGTTAATTAAAGCTGCTCTTTGGTAATATATAATTTAAATTAAAGATGGCAAAATAAAACTACATTTTTATGCTAACGTTTTCACCGCGATAGCTACCATTGATGCCAGTGTATTCTGGACATGTCCTACGCTATTTTCTAATTCATTTTTAATCTGAATTACATTCTACAATCATCTGATGGATCAATTTAAAGCTATGCCCAATCAAACAAATCTATAGACTCTTAGGTCAGGTGATTTCTCTAATTCACACCTGTTTGTGTTCTTTCCAATGCTTTTGCCTCAAAACAAGAAGATTATTCCCTGAACAAAATGATAGCAGCTGATAAAATAGTTTTAAAGCAGCAAAAAATATGAGAATATTCCACCTAGAAATGATTATCCTACGAGCGAGAGAATATCCAACCAAGAAATGATCATCCTACCTCTTTATCAATTCTAAATGAAATCCAATCGTCAATATTTAACGTAGATTTCTTACAATCTTCCTTGTCTTCACTCTCACTTTCACTACTGTCATGGTGGATGTCATTCATTACAACTAAATATATAATATACACTGGTGTTACTGATGGATTATGGTGGATGGAACGGAATGGGGTTTAACGTCCTACTGGGCTAAGGAAGACGGGCATATACCATACAGTGTGCTATGAGTGAAATTTTGCCTGGGCAGCGTCACTTTGGCATACTTTTTATCAAATTCCAATTGCCAAGGGATCTTTTACGTATACTTGAATGTATATGTGCGACCGCACCACTGAAACCATGTTGGAAAATCCCTATGAACTTTCTTGGGCTAATGCAGGGATCGAACATCCGAACTCAAGACATACCCGCTTAGCCACTGTGGCTCCCTCACAACAATGGTGGAGGGCACTATATAAGTATTCATAATAATAATATTAAGTCATCAAAATTCCTAAAAAAAAAAACCCACTTGATCCGACTTTTGATTATTGAAATTTTAAAGAAAAAAAAAGGTTAACAGATTCAGATGGCTGTTGACTAATCAAGAATCCAAATTGATTTATTTTGTAAAAATATATATACCCTCGTCATAACCTTCTGCTTCACGTACAGCTGATTCTGAGAGTTTCGCCGAGCCTCCAAATAACGCTACAGCGATAGGTGATACCAACGTACAACATCGTACAGATGCCATCTTCTGGAGACGAGTCATCTCTTCATAAATCAACCAATCAGAAGGAAGAGTTTTGATTGTTTCTGCTTGATTAGACATACTCAATGAGGCAGCAGTGGGAGCTGGACTCAAGACAGATGAACTGTGAAATCTTACTTTGCCTTCTTTCCTATAGATAAAAACATGGTAGAAGTTAAAAGATAGAGAAGACAGAGGGGCCGGCAACACTTAATGAAAACTGGATTAAAGCTGGAGAGGCTTAGACGTACATCTGTGAGGATACTGGATCAAAAAATGATGCCAGCAGGGCGTAAAAAGGAGTAAAATAAAATTCAAAGATCCCCGTTGAACAGTATCACTTGAAAAAAAGGGTACGTTTACCCGAAACGTTGTGTGATTAAATCTTCTCTACTGCCTACAAGTCTGTTCGTGATGCTGTTTAACGTGGATCTTTAAATTCTAAGTTTAAACATACATTATGGAAGATTAGATAAAGAGCTGGCAGTTCTCACTATAATAATTAAAAACTACTTAATGTAAAGGAAATTTTCTGCAAATTTCAGTCAAATTGATCTACTCTGAACTGAGAATTTAGCAATTCAATTTTTGGCATTAACCAGGCTAATGAAGACAAGCATACTCCATACTGTTTGTTGTGAAGGACATTTTGCCTGGACATTTGCCTACTTTTTGTGGAATTCCAACTACTAAGGGATCTTTTACGTGTACGCAAACGTGTACAAGGGCTCTTGCCTCCTCATTGCATCTGATAGACAAAAACACTATCTAGCAAGGCCCTCCATCCAGCACTACAGCCAAACTTATAAAATGAAAGTCGTGATATAAACTTACTGAGTAACAAGACATCGTTTCTTTCTATCAACTCGGATAACATTCGGATACATCCCAGCACATAGAGCTGCTTTAACCACGGCCCAGTTCTCAGAGTTCGTGTTTAAATCTCTTATATCACCACCACCTCTAGCACGAACAAAACCAGAGGCTCGCAGCTGTCCTAATAGCTGGGTTCTAAAACATAAAGAACATAATGGAATAGGGTTAAATAAAATAACACAAAATATACTCAACAGCTTGTGCTTGAGGAAAACCAGACGCTAGCAGCGCCCCCTACAGAGGGCGAGGACCCTATCAGGGACAGGCTCACAGATTCTCAGCCCCTAGTCCACCCATGCATCTTGATGATATATTTAAGGTAAGGTTTTATAGGGGCGACAGTGTAGAGTTTTTATTGCAAGAATTCTATAATACATTGGGCTTAAAAATGACAAAAAGATTTCTCCTGAAGATTTTTATATAGTCTGTGGATTTTATTTTATCAAAAATCTATTCTCAGATCCCCATAGTTACAAAATGGATTATGTAAAGGAAATATGCTGAAAATTTCAGTCAAATTACTTCACTCTCAGCCGAGATATCATTTTTACAATAGCACTGTATCCTTGATTGTCACTGCTATCCTTGTTACGACAATAATCAAAATCTCCTTTTTACGGTAAATCATCAACCAAAAAACGTATTATATCTACTTTAAATCAGAGCCATCAAGAGATGATTATGGTCTGGATAAGTTAATCAATGTCTAATTAATAATTTACATAACATTTCAGGCAGATTTAGCTCTTGCATAATGCATGTTTAATCAAAATCAATAATTTGTAATTAACAAAAGACCAAATAAAGTCTGTTGAATTGGATAAAAAAAATTAATATATAAATAATTTATCTACCTCATTCCTACGATCATTTCCATACAAGCAGATGACAGAAAATTCTTTTCACAGAAACCTCTTTCCCATCCTTCAGTTCTGGCTTTCTGCCATGCCTAAAACATAACAAAAACTATATAAGGCCTGAATCAATATCCCGCACCCTTCGCCGTCAGTGCACACTGTCCGCACCCCTCTGGATTCGTCCTTGCCCTTTAACAAAAACTTCAGTTAATTTGTTTCAATACATAAAGAATAAAATCACGACGACCCTATCATCAACATCCAGTGACCATGCACACCAAAATCTTTAAGTCCAAGGAAACCCAAATTATTCAACTAATAAATCTCTAATTAACAAAAGGCACAACTATTCTAATTATGTGTGTACCAATATTCATAAAGAGAGAGAGAAATGGGGTTTAACATCCACTCAACACAAACTGGGTCATTTCGGGACTAACATATGGTTTAATTTTATTTCAATAATTTGCTTGCGCGTAGGGGTATTTAGCAGTAGGAGGAAACCGGAGTGCCCGGAGGAAACCCACAAGGTTGGACAGACAACTCTACTTCTTTTCAAATTGACTCAATGACAGACCTTATGATACCGAAATATATGGACCCCATTTCAATATAAATCCTCTACTTCGTTCAATGGAGGAAATTTAGAGGACTGTTATACTCATTCGACGCCACTTTTCGACCAATCAGAATCCAAGAAATTTCCATTTTGGGCTACAATTCTATATAACTCCTCTACTTTGTTCAATGGAGAATAATAAACATTTCCCATTAAGCAAATCCAACTGAATTCTAAAGATTGGTGCTTTTATTACAATTATTACAATAGGTTGGCAAGTGACGAATCATAGGTCCAGCTAAATCGTCTGGACAGTCAACAAGAGTTGTTGCATATTTTTTTTACTTTTGTCGATAAGAGAGAAATGGGGTGTAACTAGATCATTTCGGGACTAACATATGGTTTAATTTTATTTCAATAATTCGCTTGTGCGTAAGGGTCTGTAGCAGTGGGAGGAAACCCACAAGGTTGAGAATGCACCCCTACATACGCTCACACCTGGGATCGAAACCACAGCCGCAAGCCAGAGGTGACTGGCCAGCTAGAGGTCGAAGCGCGGCACTTTAGACCACCCCTACCCCCCTCTTTTGTCGATAATAAAACATTTATAACACACTAAAATCTAATTAAGACTATGTGTATAAATTTAAAGCCAATTAAATATCAATTTTAACCACAAGCAATTGTGGTCGCTGGACCGCTGGACAGGGGCCACGATAATATACAACCACATATCAATGTGGGCGTGTAAAATTTGTTTACCTGGAAAGCTCTAAGTAAAGCCATGTGATCACTGAAGGTGTCTGACGCAAACTTCCGCCTGGCCATCGCACTCGCTCTCTTTTGATATGGTTGAGCTGGTAGAACAACTGATAAAAAGCATTATTAAAGAGACCGGGTATTACAGAACTTACATACAATATAATTCTATTTCAATCCTGTTCATTAATTAACTCATTCGGTAGCCTCACCGACTTACCCCATCAGGCGTTGACCTAGTGTCTAGTCAGACTCCACACAACACTTGGTGGCGACATCTTTTGTACTGTTTTATTGATCAATAAAGTTATTAAAAAATTGCCGTTTGGCTTTCCAAAAGTAGTTATCTGGTAAACTGATAGTTTGAACTAATTATCGGAATCATAAAATTATTAAGGAGAGGAAACCAGACAATCCAATTAAAATATAGATCTATATTTCGTTTCGTTTTTTTATACTTTCGATACTTTCGATGTAGATCTAACAAGTTATAGTGGGAGCTCACGTTCTATGACGTCAGGTATCAAGCACGGGACATTTGACCCGATAACGTCAGTCATTCGATTAACCAATTAGCGACCGCCATGCTTTTTAAAATCTACTTTTGTTTTGTTTTGATTTCTATCCACTGGTAATATTTACCCACAGTTCCACGCATGAAAAGGTCAAACGGTCGAATCGACAGACCATTTGATTGGCTGACTCCTCATTTCAGGCAGAACACGACTTAAATAACAAGACTTCCAGATCCAAGAGTAGTAAAGACAAGTAAAAACGAAATTTTGAACTATAAAAAGAAACGAAATTGGATCTGTGTTTTAATCAGATTGGAAACCAGAGGATACAGAGAATAACCGAAGAGTCTGGAAGGTGATCTTACACCTTGTCATGTACAAGTGTGGAATAGAAACCACATCACATGACTCAATGACAGACCTTATGATCTGTAAAATAGAAACAAAATGAAAAGAAACTGGGTTTAAACGTCCTATTGCTCTGCTTCTATACAGATACAGGGCCAATGGCAACATGCACACAGGGTCCTACTGTTCTGCTCCGGTTGGGCTAATATAGACGACCTTACACCATACAGTGTGCTATGTGGAAGGGGTCTTTAAGCAGTGGGAGGAAACCGGAAGACCCAGAGAAAACCCACGAGGTTGGACGGGCGACCCTACTCCTTGTGACGTACAACCCAGGGGCGGATCCAGGAATTTTTGCAGGAGGGGGTTTGCCAGGTTTCTGTTACGGAAATCTGCCATCATCGTCTCTAAATTACATAGGCATACATACAAATTGAGCTTTTTAAACAGAGAAATCATTTTTATACTGATGTAGGATCACTTTGTGATGTAATTTCATTGACGCAAGGCATTATTCTTTTTTATGTAGCTGAGCAGGGGGGGGGGGGTTGGACCCCCCAAACCCCCCCTCTGGATCCGCGCCTGCAACCGGGGATTTGAAACCACACCAGTTGACTCAATGACAGGCTTTATGATACAGCACACACATGATAACCATTCGGCCATCCAACCCCCTATTCCGTTTATAACTGAATACATGAAAGGTTGTATTGAATATATAACTGAAAACTTACATGGATCTTTATAAGCGATAGAACAGACGATAGTTAAAACTGGATCAAGACATTTTAACACAACCGAGAATAAAACCATTTTCCCTAATCTTGGTTCTATCGGTAGGTCTGTTAGATGATGACCTAATTCCGTTAAATCTTCAAATGGATCCAATGCATCGATTTGCTGAATGAAATAAATACACATAAGTTACAGATGATTATAATACACAATAAAATAGGTTTAACAGTTTTATCACAATCCTCTCAAGCTAATAATTATTAATTCTAATATCTTAGAGATTTTTATAAGTAATAAACTATGATACATATTGATGGAAAAACAGATACTTATCTAAATACAGTGCACAATACTATGCCATGCACAGATGTGATTCGGATATTTTAGAATCTGAATTCTACACCGCAATGGCAAAGTATTCAATTGAACATGCAAGTTTGGTACCATGATACTTGGTGGAATTCACATGGATATGGATGACAGAATCTGAGAATCACTGAGCCAAAGCGAATTCGCAGACTTTCAAGAATTTAAGGCATTCTGACTTCGAAGAACAAAAACTGGTTTCATATTACGATACTTATATGGAGCAATGTAGGTAAAAACCTGTGTACCTACATGTATAGATATGTGTGATGTGATTGGTCTTTGATAATTGAGAGGGACAGGTTAGTTACCGAAGCAACAGGTATGAAGGTAATTTATTAAACATTTCGAGGCCTGCGTTGTCCCTTGCCAGGCCCACAGTCCTGCACCACTGACATGAAGGAACCAGGCCCCAAGTTCACAAGGCATTCTCAGACTTAAAGACCACATAAAATAATAATTCTTAATTGCATATACTTATAGCCAAGGGTTACTAAATCCATTTTACAGCAAGTTCACACCAACCTGATTAAAATTAATTCAGATATTAACCCATTTTTTACGGTAGCGAAACAACTCGCGTCACGTGGCTGACGGTAGCGAATCAACTCGCGGACCCTTCATACTTGGCAACGGCATTAGCGAACCCAAGCGAGAAATCAATCAACTTACTTCTATTGTTTCTATTTCATTAATTAATGGTGATTGGGTAATAAAAGTAAAACCCGCGATGAAAAGGAATGTTTAATTCGCTAATCATCCAATAAAAAATATATGTTTCAACACCGGATCTTTCAGTATTTACGTAACAGGTCAGAGGTGAAAATTCACACCGTGTCATTCAATTTGGCACTATTCCAATATTTTCATGCTGTCACTTACGGCTAATAATTATACGATATTGAGAGTGAAATAGATCAGATTTTATGATTTACTGCCAGGTATATTGTGGAATACGATAATGTCGAAGAAATCAACTATTTATTATTTTTTTTGACGTTATGATGCGAAGAATGCATATACTCGAGCCGAGATCAAGCGAGTCGCCGCCATCTTGGATTCGCTCGATCAAACAGATGACAACACGAAACTTACGGTTAATAATTCTAGACTTTGGAAAGCTAAATTGAATCAAAACCTTTAGGGTTTAACACAAGCTAAATAGGGGAATATTACACTGTCGAAGATTTCAAATATATATTTTTATTTTCGACGCAGTGAAGCAAAGAAAACGACAATTCCCGTCATATATCCAAAGAAAGGCAGAAACGTTAAATGTCGTAGGCGATGAAGTGACCGTTATTTGGGGTGATATTTCTTTTTAAAAGTTATATTTATATTTACTTAGAACACTGCTGCCAACACGAGGGATTATATTTTTGTTTTATTTTTTTTTAAAAATCGTAAGGCATACTTTTTCACATTATTTTGCCAATATGATAGAGAAAAGTCATAATTTTAGTGGAACTGGCTTTTCAATATTATTTATAGTAATATACATGCTACTTTGTAAAATTGAATTTTATATCATTGGAAAGAACACGGCAATGTGAACATTTTTGTAACAGAGTATTTTTATGTATAAAAAATATTTTTTAAATTATTTGCAATTTTGTAGAGGGTATTAGGATTAACAATAATCCTCTAATTGGCTTAGAGAGATGGGCCCTGCTGGTTCAATGAGCTTAGGGTTAGGGCAGCTAATCTTTTAATTGGCTCAGGGTTAAATGGGTTAACGTTTAAACATCCGACAGTAAAAAACAGTTTTCAATTCCGTAGTCAATTGTTTTATTTAATTAGGGGGTTTAAGGAATCAGTCAGGCATTAATAAATACACACGCCGGGTGTATATAGGTAATTAAGGACTAAACATTCAGTCACAGTGACATCACTGGCATCTGAGGGATTTGTGACTTTGATGTTAACTTGCTGTAAAATGCATATAGTAAAATGCATATAGTAACCAAACTTTTGTTGTTTTAATGTATCAAATATGTCAAAAAGAAACTATATGTTTTGTGTTTCTGGATCAAAGATATTTCTCATAAACCTTGATTGAAAGTCTGAGAATGCTTTGTGAACTCGGGTCCTGGCAATTATATAATAAAACTGATGAACTCGGGGCCTGGCTATTATATAATAAAATTGATGAACTTTACCTTTAATATCTGTATAGAATTCTGTACAACCAGAAATGCCGGGGGTTCTGGGGCTTTGGCAAGAAAATCAGCTATTTCACAATTTGCTGGCGCCAATAGTTTAGTGTTCAAGCACAATTCCTGCAAATAATGAAAAATATTTATTTCATATATTATTAATTTATAATTCACCAAACTTTTAAAACACAAAATATTACAAATTTCATTTAAAATTTCAATATTCCGTTTTTAAACAGTAAATGGAAAGAATGGAAATTTGTAATAATAATAATAATCATTTAACTCGACATAAGATTGGGCCTACAACATTTATCATACTGGTGGAATTCCAACCAATTGGTTGTTCAAAGGAGAGCGAGAAATAGGATTAGTTAGACTGTATGTAGGGGTCTTTAGCAGTAGGAGGAAACCGAAGGCCCCAGAGATATTCCACAAGGTTGGACAGGCGACCCTACAACCAAGGAATCAAAACCAGGCCAGTTGACTCAATGACAGACCTTATCGTCTAACTTATTTGAATGTTATAAAATTATAAAATGGTTCTACCTGTAGCGGAAATCGTAATATTTCTGGTTGTTGATATTCCATTAAATTCGAATAACGAATACGACTAAACATATGATAACAGATACCCGGACGACATCTTCCAGCCCTGAAATACAAAATATCAATATTCAATTCATAAAATTATCATTTTCCAGGTATTAAAAGAGAGAGAGAGAAATGGGGTTTAACTTCCACTCGACACAAACTAGGTCATTTTGGGACTAACATACGGTTTAATTTTATTTCAATAATTCGCTTGCGCATAGGGGTCTTTAGCAGTGGGAGGAAACCGGAGTGCCTGAAGGAAACCCACGAGGTTGAGAAGGCGCCGCTATCTCCATGCCACATACGCTCACACCAGGGCTCAAAACCACAGCCGCAAGCCAGAGGTGACCGGCCAGCTAGAGGTTGAAGCGCAGTACTCTAGACCACTAGGCTATCCCAACACCCGCATTTTTAAAATAACTATAACATACCTTCCCTTCCTTTGTTGACTACTAGCCTTCGATATCCAGTTACTCTTTAACATGGTTATACCAGACAGGGCATCAAACGTTTTCTGAAATAAACACAATATGTTCAAGCACAAATTCTATTAAAGGTTTTAAAAGTATATCATAACTGAACTTTTTAATCAAATATATTACTGATTGCATACAGTTCTAGCTTTGTTTGTTTGTGTCAGACTTTTACCATGGGTACTAAATAATGTTCTCCGTTTTTTGTTTTTGTCTTTTTTTATGGATTAATGTGTTGTGATTGTTGTAATTTTACATTAGATGTACTTGATTATGTAAAGCGACCGAGAGCAGCTCACTGAGTTGCGAGAGAGAGAAATGGGATTTAACATCCACTTGACACAAATTAGGACACTGCAAGCATATAATTGAAATAGAATTCAACCATGTTAGTACCGAAATGACCTAGTTTTTTTTCAAGTAGACTTTGAACCTCATTTCTCACTCTCTCTAATCATGCTGCCAATAGACCACCAGGCTCTGCATCCTACATCCAAGCCTGGAAATAAGGCACCTGTCACAGACAATGTCAGGCACCGATTCAGGCCTAGTCAGGCACTGACTTGGTTTTTTTTCTGATATTATTAATACATGTCGGTCACTAAGTTGAAAATGTCAGGTACTATTTCATTAGTGCCTGACATTTTGTCAGCTACATCTAAAACCGTTATTTCCAGGCCTGTTACACCATTTACAGGGATTAAAACCGGGAACTGAAGGAGTTGCTCACTGAGAGAGAGAGAGAGAGAGAGAGAGAGAGAGAGAGAGAGAGAGAGATCGGGTTTAACGTCCACTCAACACAAACCAGGTCATTTCGGGACTAACATATGGTTTATAATTTTATTTCAATAATTCGCATGCGCGTAGGGGTCTTTAGCAGTGGGAGGAAACCGGAGTGCCCGGAGGAAACCCACAAGGTTGAGAAGGCGCCCCTATCTCCATGCCACATACGCTCACACCAGGGCTCGAAACCACAGCCGCAAGCCAGAGATGACCGGCCAGCTAGAGGTCGAAGCACGGCACTCTAGACCACTAGGCCACCACCCCCCCTCCCCCTGAGTTGCTCACTGAACCACCGTGACTACAACAATGTAAAGACTACAAACCGTGAGTAAATACGACACAAGGTAATAAATTATAAATAGATCTATCTACCTCTTTCACTTTACCACAGTCAACAACATAGACAACATCGTTTATAGTTATACTAGTCTCAGCTATATTAGTTGATAATATCTGGAAACAACAATAATAACATCAACAACATAGTTAGAATAGTTGATAATATCTGTAAATAACAATAACAACAACATTATTATTAGTTGTTAATATGTGTAAACAACAATAACAATAACATCGTTAATAGTTATACTAGTTTTAGCACAGTATTCAGTAATGATGATCGAAGCTAGGCCGAAAATTCAATCGCTGAAATCTTGGTTCAGTGTGAATAAATTTGACTGAAATTTTCAGCAGAATTTTGTCTTTATTTTATCAGTTTTTATTGATATTATTAAAACATGCTGAGTACAAAGTTGAAAATGTCAGATACTAGTTCATTTGTGTCCAACAAATAAAACACAATGATGGCAATTCAATAATTACAATAAATTATGTGATGGAAATTACAATAAATACCAATATGGAAATTACAATAAATACTGTGATGTAAACTGCAATGAGTATTTTGATGGAAATTACAATATATTGCTGTGATGGAAATTACAATGAATACTGAGTGATTGATTGAAAATGAATTGAATACTGTGAATAATGTGATGGAAATTACAATGAATAATTTGATGGAAATTACAATGAATAATTTGATGGAAATGACAATAAATACATGAATACTCACAATTTTTCTAACACCTGCGGGAGGTTGTTTAAATACCCGTTTTTGATCGGAAGATTGGATGGAGGAATGGAGAACATATAAAACATATCTGAAATATAAATCATTTATATACTTTTATTTATTACCTAGCAGGAGGACATCACTTCACACAAATAAACCTGTTAAGACAAACCTGCGGGCAAGACAAACTACAGAGAGAGAGAGAGAGAGAGAGTGTTATGTCCACTTGACACAAACTGAGTCATTTCGGGACTAACACATGGTTTGATTTTATTTTAATATTTCACTTGCTCATTATAGGGTTCTTTAGCAGTGAGGGGAAAACGGAGGACCCGGAGAAAACCTGGGGCGTTGGACAGGCGATTCTACTCCTTGTCACGTACAACAAGAGATTTGAAACCACGCCACTTGCAGATGATGAGCGAGAGAGAGAGAGAGAGAGACAATCATATGGTTCAATTTTATTTCAATAATTTGCTTGTGTGTAGGGGTCTTTAGCAGTGGGAGGAAACCGGAGTAACTGGAGGAAAGGGGTTGGACAGGCGACCCTACTTGTAATGTACAACCAGGGAATTAAAACCACACCAGTTGACTCAATGGTAGACCGTATGGTACAATGCACATTTGCTAACCATTTGGCCATCCCCCACCCCCAAGTAAACAAGAAATATAAAATAAAGTGAATGAATCCCTAGGGGCCAGACAAGCGTCCACTGCAATATTCCAGAGCTGATTGTTGACAGACGTTCATCCACTGTTCCATGGTAAAACAGTTAAAAAAATAACAATTAGAATTAATTTTAAAATGTTGCTGCAAAGAATCAATTCTAAGACTTCTTTTAAAGATAGCAGAATTGGAAATGCTTATTTGTTCCAGTCCCGTGTAGGAGACGCATTGTGTTTTTCTATTTAACTGACTGATCATGATCATATACAAGTTCCGCGTTTTTAACAGTAACATTAATTACCTTGATTGTTCAAACTTTTTATCTTCTGAAACTTTATCTCTTAAAGCGACAATATCATCATAACCAGGTAAAAATACTAATACAGCCCCTGTTAATATACAACAATTTACAACAGATGTAATATTAACCCTTAACCGGTCTTTGTTGAGTATAGTCGCCATAACGTTATACAGCTAAAGTAGTCACGGTCGACCACAGTAAGGACATTTTTTATAAGCCCCATTTGAGTATTTAGTTTCATATTTAATCGATATGGTCACCCATGGGCATCAGGCAGAAACTTGTCTTGCCAAAAGCATTGAGAAAAACATATCCCCTTCAACTTTTTTTTACTGGTGTCAAGAGTCTATCACTTTTAATTATCCCGCAGTAGTCTTTTGAAATAGGCCTACAAAATATTTCAATTTAGCCTTTATTTAGCCTGACCACTTGACGTTAAGGGTTAATATGACGATCTAAATAATACAGTCAGATCAAAAGGGTTTAAAATCCAATCCACACAAACTAGGCCATTTTGGTACTAACAAATGATTCAATCTTGTTTCAAAAATTCACACCCATGTAAGTTTATTTAGCCGTGGGCCAATCCGTTGAACAGGTGCATACACGCTTGGGACGCGAAACAACGTTCATTGATGCAAAAATAGAGAGACGCACAAACTATTTCAATAATTCGCAAACCCATAGGGGTCTTTAGCAGTGGGAGGATCCAGAGAAAACCCACGAGGATGGACAGGCAACTATACTCCTTGTCACATTCAACTGGGGAATCGAAACAACAACTGACTCAATAACAGACAGTATGATACAGCACGCCCACATGCTAACCATTTTGCCATCCCATCCCCCCAGTGTTGAGTAAGTAACAAGTTTTCAACAATGTTTGAAAGAAAACGTTAAATACAGAAATTCCTGTTAAAACAGCACGACGACAGGATACCAGAGAGAGAGAGAGAAATGGGGTTTAACGTCCACTCGACACAAACTAGGTCATTTTGGGACTAACATATGGTTTAAATTTTATTTCAATAATTCGCTTGCGCGTATGGGTCTTTAGCATTAGGAGGAAACAGGAGTGCCCGGAGGAAACCCATGAGGTTGAGAAGGCGCCCCTATCTCCATGCCACATACGCTCACACCAGGAATCGAAACCACAGCCGCAAGCCAGAGGTGATCGGCCAGCTAGAGGTCGAAGCGCGGCACTCTAGACCACTAGGCCATCCCAACCACCACAGGATACCAGAGTGGTCGTGTATTCGGCAATAATTTGTGATGTATTCTTTTCAAACCATTGTTGGTAAATTGTTGAATTTTGTTGAGAATCATCAAAACATATTTGGCTCCTACTGTCGCATAGTTTAAAATCTCTACTTTGATTGGCATTTAGTAACTGAACATATTATATATTTGCTACCATTCACATACCTGTATCATTTGCTTGATAAAGACGAGAATATCCTCGTCGAAACGTCGCTTAGTATTAAACTCAGTAATTGTAAAAAATTATACTTTGTGTTAACTTAAAATGGTTTGTTTAGATTCGGTTTACAAATTTTTATTTTCCAAAGCTGTGTTGAGTAATTAACAATTTCTAACAATGGTTTGAAATTAAACATTAAATAATACAGTGCAACTAAATGATAGCCCGAGTGATAGTTGAACATACCGTCTGGTTGTGTTGTATGTATTTTATACAATAAAATAGACAATAAATCTATATCGACTTTCTCGTCATCAAAACTATGTTGATACGTTTTTAATAATTCCCGATCTTCTGTAGATATAGTTTCATCATTCTTCTGATTGACCGATTCGTCTGCTCCTAATTCCAGAGTCGATCTGAAAATATAAACACAGAAATCTATATATTACATTTCACGATTTTGTGCAGCACATCTTGACAAAATATGAATCCAAAATATAGACAGACCTTACCCCTTAATTATAGAGAAATGGGGTCTAACTTCCACTTGACACAAACTAGGTCATTTCGAGACTAACATATGGTTTAATTTTATTTCAATAATTCGCTTGCGCGTAGGGGTCTTTAGCAGTGGGAGGAAACCGGAAACCAATGAGGTTGAGAAGGTGTCCCTATGCCACATACGCTCACACCAGGGCTCGAAACCACAGCTGCAAGCCAGAGGTGACCGGCCAGCTAGAGGTCGAAGCGCGGCACTCTATACCACTAGGCTAGGCCATCCCAACGACCCCAACTGAAATAAATGAAATGGCGTTTAACGTCCTACTGATCCACTCCGAACTGAGCTAATGAAGACGGACATACACCATACAGTGTGCTATTAGGGAAATTTTGCAGCGATATGGCTGGTTGTGATATTTAATGGATTAAATCATAGTTAAACATTGAAGTGGATAATCAAGACTTTATTTCTTTTATCGTAGCCATGGTACTGGGCAATTGCGTAATTTTAATGAATATTCAATATATTAATTTTTCTTAATTTTTTAAACTGTTACAGAAAGAATGGCCATCTTTTTTTTTATCTAAATCTTACATAATGCATCTTTAACCAGAAAGGTTTAGCTAGCTTCTTTAATTTATTTTAAAATAAACTTACAAGTGACCTTCAAGCATATCCACTATATCATTCTGCTCAAACTTTTTTGACCAATCAAGAGCTGTCCACTCATTTGATGCCTTTATATTAATATTGGCACCGAGACTTAATAATTTTTCTACAATATTTGAGAATCCTCTACCAGACGCTATCATCAATGGCGTGACACTCGTCTCAGAATGTTTATAGTCAACTGGAAGAAAATGCAAGATCAGCAAAATAAAAGAAGAACGGGTGAAAATAAACCCATGCCTTAACATGTTAAACGACCACTTGACACAAACTTATTTCATAACATATCTTATTGACAAGAGAAATCTATGAAGTGAAGCGGCAGGGGAGGATCCAAGATTTTCATATAGGCGGGGGGTGCTGCATCCAATTGAGAGTACAAAGCCCGGACTGTGATTTTTGAGTTGAAAAAATGCCCACAAGGACTAATTTCATTCTAATACTGTAAATTACGATTTCCAACCTAAACTACTTTTGTTTTCCTTTCCCCCCCTCTGGATGTTAAAATTGATAATTAACCATGACCCATATTTCAAACGTACTTTATTTTCTGGTTGCCATCTATACAACTAACAAATCTCATTCTCTCCTCGCCTGTCTATACTTCCCGTTCAATCAAAGCTATCTCAGGACTTTGATTTAAGGTATTAAAAACGTTGAAAGTGTTGTTCTTCTCAAAACAGTATTGTTTACATTTTATTCAATTTGATAGCCTCGTTTGTCACACAATTAGTATTTCTGCAATATTCTTCTGTGCACTGGTTAATTGGGCATAATAAAATCGTGAGTCATGACGTAACATTATGTAAACATATTTGGTCCAATTTGATGCTGTGGGTTACGGGTATCGCCTTTTGTAACGCAGTTAGCCATTGGTTGTTAATCGGACTATTGACCAATCATAATTTAGAACAAGAATGTTCTCTCTTTACAGCAGTGTATAGTTGGATTAGCTCTAATCAAACGGAACACTGCGAGGAGTATGAGAGCAAAGCTGCAATCTGAAGACAAATATGATGTCATATACTTACCGCTAACATTTTCACTCAAGATAAGATGGAAGACTTGTGAAAAGAGATCTTCATTTCCCGTTAACCATAATTCCCCTAATAATCTGTCCATTTCCTGTACCACCCAGTCTTCTAACTCATCACATTCTTGTCCTAACTATCAGACCACAATTAAACACTAATAATATCTACTTTCACTTTCAAATTCATATGGTAATATGGGACTAACACATACATTACGAAAATGAAATGGAAAGGGGTTTAATGGGCCAAGGTTCTGCTCCGACTTGGCTAATGAAGATGGGCGTACGCTAAAAACAGAGCGCTATGAGGGGAATTTTGCTTGGATAGTGGTACTAAGAATCTTTAACGTGAATGCCAATGTGTACAGGAGCTCAATTTTCCATCCCATCCAAATGACTATACACTGTCCCTTGTCAGGCCCTTGGTCCTGCAACACTTACTCGGCCTATGCAGGGATGAACTCGGGACCTCCAGGTTCGCAAGCCAACATCTTACTAACTGAACCACCGTGGATCCCTAGACTGGATAACCTGCTCTAAATGAGGTCAGACTGGTTCACAAACAATACTACTTCCAATTTCAGTTGGTAACATTGGAGAACTAAATGTACATTGGTAAGTAACTTCTACACACAGGCACTTGAAGGGATTAAAATAAACCTTCTTACTACTGCTTGACTATAATAGTATAGTATCATAGTATACAAGGTACTGCAGACGACATCTTTGTTATGACTTGTTTATGATATATTGTCTGCTGTCATCTCGCAATACTCACTAGTTCTAACACTTCATGTCATTTTTATTGCCAACGAGACTTTATTTGATCATTATTCACCTTCCGATGTAATTAAATTGGTCCTTTTACAGCGTTATTAATAACAAATCAAACTTAAAAAGCTATCACTTATCGATATCAAACTTCGCCAGCCCGAAAGTAGCCCAAAATAAGGTCAAAAGAAGTCTGTATCACCCAGTCCTTTTATAAACCTATCATTACTCGATGTGTGTATAGGAACTGGGTGATCAAGTCTCGCTCAACAGCGGCCTCGCTTCGTAGGCTCTATCACGTGATAAAAGACTTGAGATCTGTTTGATGTGTAACTTTTCATCAGTAAATATGTTAAAGAAAGAGAGAGACAAAAATGGGGTTTAATGTCCAACGTAGGTCATTTCAGGACTAACATATGGTTCAATTTTAATTCAATATCTTGCTTGCGTGGGGTATTTAGCAATGTGAGGAAACCTGAGAAAAACCCACAAGGTTGGACAGGCAACCCTACTCCTTGTCACGTACAACTAGGGCTTCGAAACCATGCTAGTTAACTCAATCACAGACCTTATGATACTGAGTGCACATGCTAACCATTCGGCCATTAAACTCCCTGTTAGAAACTGCATGGACAGCCATTCAACTCCCCGTTAGAAAAAGAAAGTAGAACTTACTTCTAGTTGTTGATCATCTATGTAAATATTAGTGTTAATATCTATAGCACTATCTGTCTCGGAGGTTGTCGATGGTTTATCATCGTTTATCATCTCCTGATGACACCATTCACTTAACTGTTCTTGTTGTTTCTCAACTAATTATAAATATAAAAACAATTATATATAAACAACCAGACAGAAACAACCATACAGAAACAACCACATAGAAACAACCATACAGAAACAATTACATAGAAACAACCATACAGAAACAATCACATAGAAACAACCATGCAGAAACAACCACATAGAAACAACAATATAGCAACAACAATACAGAAACAACCACATAGAAACAACTATATGGAAACAACAATACAGAAACAACCATACAGAAACAACAATTACACACAGAAACAACCAAGTGCAATTTTATCTGTTGATTGTGCTCTTTATCAACGACATACTCAAAATCAAGTATTTCACAAGGATTAGTGAACACAATACATGTATGTACAAGTAGAAAGATAAGCATATGAGATGGTGAACACCATATTCACAAGCAGTAAGATTAGCATACCTTTATATTGTTCTTTTTTAAATTTTAACATTTTCTTGTTGGAATATTCAGTCCTACAAAATGAAAACAAGTTTATTAATGAGATTAAATCTTAGCATAAACATACAGTGAACTCTGTCACATCTGACCCCGAATACTCTGTCACTCTGTGAAATACGACATTATTTTCATGTCCCGATTTATCTCTGGTTAATCATGACTCTGTATGTTCCGAAATAAGGCATCAATCAGCTGCCCCGTCATATGATTTCCATTGAATCGACACCGTATAATCCAACCTTCAATCGATGAGTGTGAAGCAAGCAATTTCCAATCAATTATCGGTGAGATTAAAACTTGATGGGCGTGAAGCCACAAAAGATTAACAGGCAATCACCAATCAATCATCAGCGAGATTAAAACTCGCTCGTGTTTGTCTTTGTTTATTACTGGTACTTTGATAATATTATAATCTCCTGTAAGACAGTTGTGACAAATACTCAAGAATATCCACAGATTTTCCCACGAATTCACAGTCATAGAAATATTCCTAGCACCTTTTGAAACCATTCGTTGCGCATGCTGACTGAACCTGAATAACATAAGTTTGTTAATCTGACGGATCTCTCTGAACTGTGTGACCACAACCTGGACATAGAATGAGAGATTATCAATGAACATGTGATAGCAAAGACAAGTGTGCCATCAACTGAAGACGAAGAAGAAGATAAATTAGTCAGGAAGAAAATAAATTAGTGAGAAGAAGATAAATTAGTGAGGAAGAAGATAAATTAGCGAAAGACGTGACCTATTCAAAATGCCTACAAATGTTAAATGAAATAAAAATTAATGTAATAAAAGGTACCAAAAGGTACCGAAAGGTTTATCATTTTAAAGGAAATAGCATTCTGGTGTTTCGGAGATACATTATAATGATGCTTCCAGCTTTCAAAGTAACAGTATTATAATAATACTACCGGCTTTCAAAGTTACAATATTTCTGGTTTTGAGAAAACTGGTTAATCCGACATATTGTAACGATCCCGTACAATGCTGGATTTGACAATCCACTGTACCAGGGATCTTAATCGACTGTTTTTTGTCGGCTTTAGCCCATTGATCTTTAATCTAGCCGAATCGTAAAACAATGAATCGGCCACTATGGTATCATATATCAATCAACTTTCGGCCGATTTACAAAGAGTTAATTATCATGCTGATTGATAAAACAATGAACAACAAGCCACTACGCCTACGGTGTCATATATCAATCTATTTTCGGCCGATTACAAAGAGGTAATTATTACTCGTGGATTACTTAACCCATCTTAAGAGTCAATCAATGCAATGAATACCTTCAGTGTCAATCCTTCTCGGCTCATTTCGTAAATAAACACATTCGTTGAGTTAATTCATGCCAAGTACGGTAAAAGAATAGCCGAAAATAATGGCGGCGTTGACCTTGAACTTCAAGCATGCTCGTAGGCATTGTATTTGGAAGTTCAAAAAGCTTGAGATCCTCCCACGTCCAATATAGGTCACCCAAAGTTGAAGACTAGAAGATATTTTAGATTCGAATAGTTAGCTCCTTTCAAACGTCTTTCGTTTGATAAAAATTCACAGAAAATGTTTTGTCTCATATAGGTTATTAAAATCTACTTTTTGCAAGAACCGGTAACACTAAAAATAAACTATTCCGAATCACAATTGGCCACGTGACCTTTCGCCCGTACGGCATATTTCCGAGCCCCGACTATTCACGGAAAATAATTTGTGCTACACTGTTTTATTATTACAAATATACTTTTATATATTGACAAGTGTTTACGTATAAAATAATTAAAAAACGAACGTATTTGTATTTGCTTGTAGTTTTTCTTTTTACTAAATAATTCTAACTTCCGTTTGTTTGGATGAAAGCAAAAGTAGATTATGCATTATGCAAGTTGCCAAAATTTGACTATAAATTTCGATAATGTATGGATATATGAATACTAGTATGGAATAATAACACAGGCTTTGTTTATTAGAAGTTATTATTATAATATTACACGGAATACTGTAACGTTAAGCAATTATTGACGTGAATAAAGTATGCATAAACCAACATGTCTGTTGTTCAAAAGACGACTATCCGTTGGGGGTGCCCGTGGCCGGTTCATTTCAAAATGGATTAAGAACCCTGCACTGTACATTATGTAAGAACTGAATCTGCCTATTGCAGGTCATTTTATTCTAACTTCAAATGTTATATAAATTATCATTTAGACCTGTATTCACATGAAAAGCACATAACTCTCTAGACAATCAGATGGCCATGATATCAAATGCATTGATAAACCCACGCCTTTTTACATTCCAACTTTAAAATTGATAGAGAGAGAGAGAGAGAAATGGGGTTTAACGTCCGCTCGATACGAACTAGGTCATTTTGGGATTAACATATGGTTTAATTTTATTTCAATAATTCGCTTGTGCGTAAGGGTCTTTAGCAGTGGGAGAAAACCGGAATACCCGGAGAAAACCCACGAGGTTGGACAGGCGACCTTACTCCTTTCCAAATACAACCGGGGACACGAAACTAAACACAAGCCAGATTTACTAACCATTTTAACACATCTTCTAAGAAATATTCTTGCACATCAAATAACGTACCAGGTACTGAAATACAGCAATATTCAAAATAAACAAAGCAAGACTTAATAGCAACAACAATTAGCAATCAAATTAAAACACAGTTGGTGAAGAGTTGTTAAAGCAAGAATTTCATATTTTCTAATAAAGTCAAAATATAATTATTTCTGTCTTTTGCTTAATAGGTTGTCAACTCTCTATAATACGATCATAGGTATCACTCGTACACTTATAAAATCATTCACACCAGAAATAATAACACAATTATCTCCCTTGTTTTTCTATTCCCCCCCGCCCCCCAACCCAACCTCATGGAATAGTTATCTTCAAACGTTTGAATTTAAATTTGAAAATGATATTTTTGCCAATTTCTCAACTGGCAATAGTGAAGAATTATAGGATTAATAGGATTATTCTTTAACAAAATAAGACTGTTTGTAGACACCATCTATTTTAAGGCTTTATTTTAATACATTTTAAAAACATAACTTAAAAATATGAAATTCTCGCTTTAAATAATAATTAGTGATTTGGATAATGAGGTTAATAGAAGCCAGGATGGTCAGTGAGCTGGTGACAAGTTAGGTTTTTATCCTCAAAGAATTAGATTTTTTATACTTACTTAATGCTATAGGACACCGATTAAAGTACTGCAGAAACAAATCTGTATTTAAGGTAGCACTCATTAAAACTAGACGTAGATTTTTATATTTAACTAAAGCATCTCGTAGAACGATTAGCAGGAAATCACTGAATCTATCACGTTCATGAACTTCATCGACAAGTATGTGAGTGACAGCTGTCAGGGAAGAGTCGCCTCCCATTAATGTTCGTAGCAACACGCCATTTGTACAAAAAGTCAGCAATGTCTTTGGTGAAACCCTGAAATAAAGCAAACAAAACTGTTTATGAATGGGGATTAATAAATTTATTTCGAGAGGGAAACAGGGTCTTTACCAGTCACTTGACATAAACTAGGTCATTTTGGGACTAACACATGCTTCACATTTATTTCAATAATTCGCTTGCGTGTTGGCGGACCCGGAGAAAACCCAGTGCATGATATTTAAAATGTCTAGTTATAGATTAAAAGAAAGGTTGCCAAGCAACGAAACATACCACAACAGTAGATAAATCGTTTGAGTAGTCCATAAAGGCTGTTACGTTTTATCGTTTTGTAGGTACAATGTACACACATGTAATGGCGGCATTTACAAAATGTGTAAAGGAGGGTTACAAAGGGCTTTAAGATCTACATTGTAGGTCATTTTCATTTCAATTTTTTTTCAGGTTGGGATCTTTAGCAATGGGTGGCATCACGTACAAGTGTGGGATCCAAACTACGTCACATGACTCAACAACAGATATTGATCGATTGCGCATTGTCTTCTCGGATAAGTTATGTCTATAGTATTCCCTGACGTCGCATACCGATTTTAAAATGTTCATTGTGTCTTAAATATTGCACATTCAGATCCCACATTTGCATATTCAGATCCCATATTTCACGGAAAGATAACATTATCAATATTAGATGTAATGGACCGATATTGAATTCTAATTCATATTTTTAATTTCTAATATTATGGAAAATATTGAATTACACGTTCAGCATCTTTAAAAGTCAAATTTATCAACTTACTTTGTGTGATAGAAAAAATAATAGACGTTTTAAGTATTTGTTGGTAAAAATCATTTCCTATGTAATGTAAACGGGTATTAAAATGAGTAAAAGGCACCATTATGACCAAACCAGTAACATATTATGTAAACAATGTACGCGCCATTGAGCCAATGATTGTCCCTGTGTGATGTGACGTCAAGTGTTGAAGGTATTCATATTTTAGATATAAGAAGACTTTCGTAATCATCTGTGAAACTGATTGCTTTAGCTCCTTTAAAAGTCAAATTAATCAACTTACTTGCTCTCAAGTCTTATCTGATACCCAACAGTTTGACCGATTTTCTCTCCGCGCTCCGCAGCAACTCGTTCGGCTATAGACAGTGCTGCTATACGTCTCGGCTGGGTACAGAATATTCTACACGGTTTACTGTTGGCAAAACAATCGTCTAATATCATCTGGGGTACCTGGATTTTACACAAATAGGGTGTTGAATTAGAAATATGCAATCAAAAGAAATATGATACACTTTATTGTGTTAGAGAGATGGGGTTAGACTAAACCAACACATACTATGACATTTTCTGACTTAACATGCATTTGTTACTTAACATATTGTGCATTTCTTTATCAAGAGAGGCATACTTGGAGCAAACCCAAAGGGTTAGGCAGGAGACCCTCCTTCTTACCATGTCCAAGATAGTGATCAAAATCAGAAACATCTGACTCTGCGAAAGAATTTCTATGTATGATCAAAAGCTTATGATTAATGCCTTTAAGAAGCTATGGTGTGGTATAAAACACCACAGACCCAAAACACTGTATCAAAATTATTCTAAGTCGAAAATCTTGTGGAATGTTGTACCACACAGTCATACAGAGGGTCTGAGAAGAAATTTTGGAAAAAATAGATTTTTTTTTAAGTCCAATATCTTGTGGAACTCTTGTGGAAAAAAACACCACAGAACCAAAACACTCTATGAATATCATTCTAAGACGAAAATATTGTGGAATGTATTTATTTTCAGAAACCCAATATCTTGTGGAAATGTCGTAGTGAAAAGTTCCACACAAATGCCCCCAAACCTTGCCATAGATTCTTACCTGTGTTGTTTTACCGGAACCGGTCTCACTGGACACGAGAACCACCTGGTTATGATTTATCGTATGTATAATATCTTCTTGATATTCCTGTATCGGTAAACTTTCACGGAAACTATTCAGATCAGAGCTACCTCTCTGTGGGGGTATCTGTGGTACACCGTTATTTAAGCGGCCTGTGGTCGTCTTACAGTTCAGGTCCTTGATAACTAAAACATACATTTTCCAAATAAAAATAAATTCATATAGAAGTAGATTTCACAAATCAGAAGCAATTATATGGATATACTGCTTCTGAACTTATTACCATGCTACGTTTCGATACACATACATGCTAATAAATTCAGAAGTATTATATCTATATACACGTTGTTAACAAATAAATATAATAACAATTTGAATGCAGACATCATAAAGCACAAATTAAGGCTTTGTCAGGAACAATTCCTTTGATGACTGGCATACATTTATTCTTTGATCAGTGTTTTAAAGGATATGTTTAATACAGAAATGAAATGAAATAGGGTTTAACGTCCTACTGTTCTGCTCCTACTGGGCTAATGAAGACGGGTATACGCCATACAGTGTGCTATGACCGACATTTTGCCAGACAGCAGCACTACAGCCTACTCTTTTTTGCATTCCAACTGCCAAAGGCCGAATGGTTAGCACATATGCGCTGTATCATAAGGTCTGTCATTGAGTCAACCGGCTTGGTTTTGATTTCCCGGTCGTACGTGACAAGGAGTAGGGTCACCTGTCCAACCGCGTGGGTTTTCTCAGGATCCTCCAGTTTCCTCCCACTGCTAAAGATCCCTACCCGCAAGCAAGTTGTTGCAATAAAATTGAAGTGTGTTGGACGTGAAATGACCTGGTTTGTGTCTAGTGGACGTCTGACCCCAATTTCTTTCTCTCTCTCTTTTATCTAGACTTAGTCGAGGCATTGCTCAGAATCATTTCCTGTGTAAAAGAAAAGACTAGAGAAACCTAGTGGAAAACTCTCTTGGCAACAGTATGTTTTCTTTTATGAAATACTTACTTTCATTAACCGTTGACTTATGTGTTTTAGGCTGTAGTTCTTGTCTTTCTTTGTTAGTGAGAGGAAAACGCTGCATCAAGCTTAATATCTGATGTCGGGAGTTTCTGGCCAACTGAAACGTGACTGATGTACCAGATGATTGGTTACCTTCTTTCTTGTAAATTGTCAGACATCTCGAGGCACCTTTTCTATTAAAAAAACAAAAAAAACTCAATTGCTCCTTAATCAACCAACCCAAATTTGTTTTTAGCTACAAAATACCATTTAAAGATTATTATATAAACTAAAACATTTGAATAACTTAGCCTTTTCATTGGCCAAGTCAATTTGTCCCAGCATTTTTATTCTCAAAACCAATGAAATGACTGCATCCTTAAACCATTGAAGTTTAAATTTATGTGAATTAACCCCCAGTACTCCGGAAGCGAACATGCAATCTCCAGCCTATCGAGCCAACTACTTACTCACTTAGCCACTGTTGTTCTATGTGAATTAATCCCTTGTACATCGGGAGCGAATCTACGACCTCCAGGCTAGCGAGCCAGCAACTTACTCATTTAGCCACTGTTGTTCTATGTGAATTAAACCCCAGTGCTGTTGGAATAAATTGTAAATATAAAATAGAAATACCCGTGACTCTTAGATTTAAGATTATAATCTTCACACAATCTGTGGATATATGCTCTCTCTGTGGCTGTTAAAGATGACGGAAACTCTAACTCTGAAACAAAACAAATCAATGGAGTTTAACATCGACTGGGTTAATGAAGACGGTAACTCTGAAACAACAAAACGTGGAATCATAAAAAACAATTACTGATTTAAAGTGTATTCTCTCAACATTTTCAAGCATTTCTTGACAAATTTCTTTTTCACAACCAAGCATTGTGTTGATCAGTTCAAAGAGACAACTTTAACAAGAATTTGGTAGAGAATGTTCAAATTTGAAGAGTAGAAATCTTATAGAGAAATTGGGTTTAACATCAACTCAACACAAACTAGGTCATTTTGGGACTAACATACGGTTTAATTTGATTTCAATAATTTGCTTCTGCGTAGGGGTCTTTTTTAGCAGTGAGAGGAAAACGGAGGACCCAGAGAAAACCCCACGAGGTTGGACAGGCAGCCCTACCCCTTGGCACATACAACATGGGATTCGAAACCATGGCAGTTGACTCAATGGCAGGCTTTATGATAGAGTATGCATGTGCTAATCATTCGGCCATCCAACTCCCTAGAAATCTTATATAACATTTTTATCTTAGTCATATTTAACAATTCAATATCACTTGATCCCTTTCTCTGTTTTCTTAAATAAAATTGTGGGGGGTTTGTTGTTGTATCTTTCTTTATTTACTGTTTGGAAGATTTGTACATGAACAGGTCACTCCCACAAGTTTACCCAAAACTTAGTCAACTTTGTTTCCATTGAGTCACAAAAGGATTATTAATCTATAAAAATTCATGGTTTGCAAAAGGCACCACTATCAAAATGTTGATATCATAAGGTTCGTAAAGATATCTAGAATGAAAATTGGGATGAATAACAGGCACAACTTATCCATTAACTTTGATTGCCCCAGAATAATAATGTAGGCTAACAACAAATGAAAGAGGTAACTGTTATACAAGCCTGGAAATAAGGCATCTGTCACTGACAATGTCAGGCACAGTTTCAGGCTTTGTCAGGCACAAAACCTCTGGTGCCTGTATGTCCTGTCATTTTGTTTGGCACTGATTATTAGTGTTTTTTGCTGATAATATTAATACAACTTGAAAATGTCAGGTACTATTTCATTAGTGCCTGACATTTTGTTATGTACATCTAAAACCGTTATTTCCAGGCCTGCTGTTATACCTTTTTGTTCGGGATTGAGTCTGAATCTTTCAAATGCTAAATGTATCCCAATCTTGACCTCTTCACCGATACAGACAGGTTGATTGGGTCTCGGTCCACGCGTTGGATCATTCATACTCGAATAGCTACTTCCACTTGAGGGTCGAGGAGAATTGTTATCATTATTCCTGGAAAAGATAAAAACATACAATAGAATACAATTCCAAATTGGGGTTCAACGTTACGGGCATATGCCATACAATGTGCCATGAGGGAATTCTTGCCCATACAGTGGCTGTACTGCCTTCTATTACATGTATATATCGAATTAAAACTGCAAACAGATTTTTTACGAGCTCGCCAGTCACCAATGTGTACATTGCTTATTATTTGATGTAAACTTATTGTTAGCGATGTCTGTGTATATATATACTTTGACCTGAAGGAGCGTAAATGAAATTATCACTGAAAGACTGTTGATTAAAACAAAATTCAGACCGGAACTGGATTCACTGGGCAAAACAAGCAATGCTCATGTCAACTAATCAAATCTCGGCCAGGCGAGATTACGCGTCTATTTCTATGATGCGTCTAATCAATGACGTCACATATTTTTGACGTCAATTAAAATAATTCTTTTTTAAAACAAAATTAATTATAAAATCTAGATCTTAATAAAAATCAAATTTGGAAAAACTAAATTTTTTAACATTCTTTGTATCACGTTAGAAAATTAATTATGAAGGTTTTATATTTTACAATAATCGGTTTCGCTCAACTCGGGCAATGCCTGTTGTTACATATTATGGGTTTTGTTTCTGTTTGGTGTGGTCCACTATGATGGCCACTTAATTTATTTGCAAAATTTAGATGTAAGTGCATGGTGAGCAAGAAGGTGCATGTAGTCTATACAAGACTTAGACAGTACAGCGACTACATTTCTATTCTGTAAAACTAACAACAGTATGTACAGTGACTGTGGTGAAGGAACTCTTGCCTTGGACTGTAGGTGTTGTATTAGTAAAAATATACATTGACAATCATAACAAAAGGCTTATTCAATATCCTGGAAATTACAACGGACGACAGACCAAAATCGACAAATGACAATTTCTGAGAATTCTACTTTCAATTTGTTTTCCTGCACCACAGTAAAAAAATTGGTCAAGACTTGACACTGTTTGAGTGTTTGTTAAAAGTTTTTATACGCAGTGCATTGAGTGAAATCTCAGGTAGAAGTAAAAATCTAGTTTATAAGGTGAAGCCTGGTTCTATAGTATTCACCTATGAGATCCATAGTTATTGGAAGCAGACATGTGCAAAGGGGATCCATGATTTTGATTCCCTGTAGAGCCCTGTCGATTAAAATATCGACCCCGCGCTGCCATTTTGTGAGATTAACCAGCTCTGTCTTGATATTTGGTTGCGTATTTTATCAAACTTCCTAATAACAGAAGTACACAGTGACAAAAAACTTTGTTTGAATTTGAAAACACTACAAATATGCATGCCATGTGTAAAAAATAAAAATGTAGGACGATGTGATGGAAATTCGGGGAATACGAAAATTTCGCAAATATATTTTTCACTAGATTACTTCCCTTGTTGGATTTCTTTAAAGTTTTATTATGAAATTGAAATTGGCTTTATTTTGTTTATTAAACTGTTTCCCATATTGAATAAGATACAGAATTTTTACAAGACACATTGATAAACAAGAACAATTTTGTAAGTAGGCCTGCACAACATTTATAATAACTTTTTAGTAACTGCTGATCAGTAGACACGGTTAGGCCGAGCAATATTTTGATTTGTGTTTAGGCTTTAGGGGCCTATTAATTACTATTATTGATTCTTATTTTTGTGTTGTTAATTTAAGATTAACAAGAGCAGTAGAATAAGAGTCTACCGCCAGATATATTTTGGTGAAAAAAAGCAGTTAATTTGGTTGTCAGTAGTCTTAGTGTTGCTAACCTTTAATCAATTCCACATCAACTAGCCTACTTGGAATGGAAGCTCTGTTGTTTGTCCGTTCCAATTGAAAAGTGATATCATTATCATAAAATGGAATGGGTTAACTACTTGCGCTATTGCACGTGTATCCAAATGTGTAGCCTACATGAGACCTCAGTGTTTTTGTTCCATCCAAACAACTGGACAGCTGGCCTTGTAAGGTCATTCATCCTGCATCAGTGTTAAGGTGAAACTTCGCCGGAAAATCCTGATGAACTGTTTCGGACAATAACAGAATCAAACCTGCAGCCTACAGGCCTGCGTCTTACTTACGTATCATATCGTAGACAAGTGGTTTTACAGTAGCCTATATATTCAGCGCCAGCACAGGCACATTTCTTGTGGGAGGAAACCGGAGTAAGTCCATGAGTTTGAGAAGGTATCCCCACCCCCAAGCCACATGCTCTCACACCAGGATGGAAACCACAACCGCAAGCCAGAGGTGACTAGTCGGCTGGTTTTCAAGGCACATCACTTTAGACAAAGAGAATTGCAAGTATTGAAATAAAATTGTTCCATTTAGGGATATTTTGTCTAGAGAGCAGTTGGACTCAAAACATCAAAGGTTCCTTCATTTATAAGTCAGGACCTCGGTTATTGTCACATCTAAATGAATATAAATATACACTCTCCATTAGCACCACTGACAACGGAAAATCCTGAGAAAGTTACCCAGCCAACATCAGGATAGACTAAGGCCTATTAAATGAAAAGCTTTTTCTGTAAAGAAGGTCTGTAGCTTTATTATAATGTATATAGCCAATATAGGCTATAGCTACTTAAATAATAGTTAATATGTGTGATATATTTATTACAGTTTGAAGGAGATCTGTAAAGTTGATCAGTCAAAATGCCTATGGAGGACAAACACAATATTCCAGATAGTCAAGTAAGTATTTAACAGTTTAAAAACAGTTTTTATACAGTAGGCTTATAAATAATGCTATTTTTGTTAGCTAGCCTGGAAATAAGGCACGTGTCACTGACAATATCAAGCACAGATTCAGGCTTTGTCAGGCACTAAACCTTTGGTGCCTGTCATTTAGTCCGGCACTGATTTGTCTTTTCCATTGATATTATTAATACATTTCCGGCACTAAGTTGAAAATGTCAGGTAAATCTAAAACCGTTATTTCCAGGCCGGCTTGCTAGGTTTCTGACCTTGAGACATATAACCTATTAGAACTGACCAACCATTCAGTATTCAATCACATTTAAATTAGCTTTATTGTTGGAGAATTTCTGAAACCAAGTTTTTTCTGGTGGAGTTTTTAATTTATGCATAGATTTTGATTTTGGTTGGTGATGAGGCATTTGGGTGAAAGTGTTTTAATGTTTATATAAAGAGATGCTTGTAACTGGACCCATTATAAATTATTGGTGTGGTTTGAGCATCCTTAGCTCCCTGTGGACTTGAAGTGAGAGAGAGAGAAATCAGATTTAACATCCACTCGACACAAACTAGGTGTCATTTCGGACCTAACATTGTGGTTCAACATTATTTCAATAATTTGCTTGCGTAAATAACAGTGTACATGAACATATTTTCTTTTATTACAGAAAAATACTTTGGCAGAATTACTTCCAGCCGACCCAACGCCTCCAGAGATGCCGATAATAGCTTCCCATCCTTTTGATGATAAACCTCCGAGTGCCGGCCCACCATCATCCGTACCGACCAGCAGCCCCATGGGCCTTCGACCGGGCATGGGTCAAAATACAATGGCTGGTAAAGTTTACCCTCCGAATCAACCAATGGTATTTAATCCGTCCAATCCAAACGCTCCTCCTATATACCCATGTGGTATTTGTCATAAAGAAGTCCACGAAAATGATCACGCCATATTATGCGAGAGTGGTTGTAATTTCTGGTTTCATCGCGCGTGTACAGGACTAACGGAACCCGCCTTCACGATGCTAACTCAAGAGATATACGCCGAGTGGGTTTGTGATAAATGTTTGAACACTAAAAGTATTCCACTTGTCAAGTTAAAACCATGATTTAACAACAAAATAAAACAGATTTTATATGTGAGGAACTCTTTTAAAAATGACAGATTTGGGGATAAACGTCAGATGTTTATTTGTGAAAAGACCCAAGACTTTTAAAACTTTATTTGTGCTTTTGCAAATAATGAACTGAAATAAAATGACAGTGACCAGGCGTTTATCACTTTGAAAGAGAGCTATTGCTATTGTTTTTATTAAACGCATAATAATGTATATGTAGGGCTGTGTTAGAATGTTTTATGATGGCTAACCATATTGTATTTGAGTTTAATCTAGCAATCTGATTAAAATACAGATCTACGTTTCGTTTTTTATACTTTCGATGGCCAACACTACATGAAGATCTTACAAGTTGTACTGGAAGGTCGTGTCAGGGGTCATACGAGTGGCTTTTGACTCTATGACCTTCATACATTGATTAATCAATCAACGTGGACGTTGTTTCTAGTGATTTATCCACAGTTACATGTACGTGCATGGCAGACTGCTTCATTGGCTGACCCTTCACTTCAACCAAAACACTAGTAACATAACAATTCTTCCAGATCCTAGTGTAGTAGACAAGTAAAACAAAATTTTGAATTATAAAAACAAACGAAATAGGATCTGTGTTTCAATCAGATTAATCTTAAAGTTGCTTTATGTAAGAGATAAAGAGAGAATTTCATTCAAAGTTATGAGTGTTTGAAGTTTTGACTAGATAGGCTTGATTGTCAAGTACTATTGCGAAGATAATAAACAAAGTCTCAATTATCCATATTAGCTTTAAATCATTAAATGGTGTGAGTGTTCTAATCCACTAAATATCACTGCAACCTGATGGACTTAAGAGTCCATGGGAAAGAACAATCTAAGTCACATTTTTGTCTTTTCGCATAAAAGGCAAACCAAACTTTCGACGAGAATACTTGACACGAACAGAACAACGAGTGGGTTTAATTACAACTTCAAAACGATGTTTAATACGAATCATAATACCAGTACAACAACTGACTTCCACTTTTCAGCCAAATTAAGGTCAAATAAAGGGTACTTTGGACGTATTTGTCTTTTCAGAAAGGCCTTGGACGCCTTGGTTCGATGTGACTTCGATCGTTTTTACCTGAAATTTATTGTTCCACAGACAGCTTATATAATTTGCTACCGGATGGCTCCATTAACTAGGGTTCGTTGAAAAAGTGACTTAGATCGTTCTTCGTCTGTGCTCTTCAAATGTCTAAATAATAATTTATATAACATTTGATGCCAATGAAGACCATCCTCGGTATCTCGAGTGGTATTGTTCCATTCTACTTGTCTAACCCCTGGGTCCAGTGATCGTAAGTTCGATTTTATGAACCAATCAAAAGACAATTTACATACCAGTCTTAGCGTCGTTGTTTACGTCCACCATAATAATTTTCGTTGAAATACAATGTAAGTTACTTTACTTCACCCATTTGATTGGTTGATAAAAATAGCATATGTCAAGGGCAGATAATTTGACTGTGTCCACCCTGTGATTGGGTCTAGAGGTTAGTTGTGTAGAACGGAACAATATCACAGGGGATACCGTGAATGTAAACACCTGCAATGGATCTTTAATTGCAAACAATATGCTGAATGAGTTGTACCTGACATTTTTTATGTTTGTGTCGGATTTGAATTAATAATCGCGGATCAAAGATGATCTATGCCAGGCAGTGGAGGAATAGTGTCTGTTAATGTTTATGACAGGTGCTCTATTTCCAGGCTTGGTTACAGGAGTTGTAGGCACAATTCTACTTAAAGCCCCAATAACAAGCTTGTTGTAACTGAAAAATATGTCCCAATCTTCATTCTGGTCAACAAATCGTATTATTTTAGAATATTCCAATTAAATGATGATATAAATTTCATCTTAACACACCTAATTTAAAAAATTGGAAAAATACAACCTATTGATTTGAAAAGTCTAACGTAAACCTTTTCAAATGTGACTTGAATTTTAAAATATTTTCGAACCCTCTGGACAAATAAAATAGGTTGTAATGGATAATTTACACAACAGGTAGGACATTTAAACATCTAGTACTTAGAATAAGGGTATTATTTATTTTCTGGAGCTACCAAGCCAGCAAGAATGTTATTGTCCCTTTAATGATGATATTATAATCATGTGCATGTTAGTAATTTTATAAAATCTTACTATTAATATGTATAGCATCCATTCAAGAAATACTCACCTAACCATTATTCACATCATTATGCACATTCATGTTGTTATTGGAATATGTATGATAAAAATATAATATCCATTTGTTTATCATGTTATATAATGACTTTATGGGAATATTTCTCATGAGCATCCATTCTTTCATTAACTAATCATATATGATAAAAATATATTGTATTCAAATTTTGTTATTTTACTTGCGACAGATTAGATACTGATTGGGGATATTTGACGTAATGTTCGAGAATTGTCTTCTCACTATCCCCAATAATAGTGACAATCAAGTGAAAAGAGGGATTCTAGGCTCCAACGCTTGCAGCAACTGCACAATAAAATATCTCAACCAACCACACCAGCTGAAACATATTAGTTGAGATTAATAACGTCCTAATTTTACTCACATCACCCCCGTAGTCAGGGACTGACATCACTGAGACAGGACTGAACAAAGTCTGGTAATTATGTCCCCTTATAGGCATCCAGTGCAGGTTTTTGTGTATGTCGCTGGCTGACCAACCAGGATTTCCCTGCCTTGTTTCTCCGAAACTACACCAGTTGACTCAATGACAGGCTTTATGATACAGCACGCACGTGCTAACCATTCGGCTATCCAACACCCCAAAGATCATCAGAACGTTGAAATAAATATAATTGGTCTAGAAATGTCATGGGTTTAATACTGTAGATAATGAAGAATGAATTGCTTGTCTGCATCCTGCTATGGTAAAGTTATCTCCCTTTAGTCTTCAAATTTCCAAATATGGTTTTCAACCTCAACACAGAGATTGTGTGTTTGTCACGTACAACCACCGAACCAATTGACTCAATGACTGATCATTCTGCCATCCACCCCCCCACCCTCAAATTATAGAACAAGAAAAACACCTTTAATAGGATATGTTTTATTTCTTATCGAGACTCAAAAATGTCAAATTTAATACGAACGCCATGGTATAAATTATTCTAAGAATATGATAAACATGTTGTTCACTGTAAGAATCAGTTCAGTAAATGAAATACACACCGGAATAGTATCCTTGAATAGTGTGTTAATTTACATATAAACTTTATAATAAATCTTAATACAGTTCCCTCAAGGCATCGACATGACCACTGATGTCTATTTTCTAATTAAACATATTGATAGTATCAAAATAAATGAAGCATTTAAATTTAAAACATGGTATATCGGATATACTATATACATTTTAGTCATTTTATGTAAAAACTGTTTAATATGTGGCACGTATTTGACACTGATAACTAGTTGGGCGACAGATTCTAGCGGATTTACAATATGTTCTCATGATAACTCCAGAAAAAGTCCGCCTGCGGCCATTTTAGTAAGACGTACACTCTGTTAAAAAGTAATAAATTTGGACAGAAGATTCTATCACGCTGTGAACAGGAACTAACATTACTAAATTCTCATACTGATCCAAGATATTACAGAGCACAATTATCTTATTTTTGGTGGAAATGACATATCCATATCTTTCATTTAAGCTATTTGCATGTACATGGATAATACACTTGAAATTAACACAAAAAATCAAAACAGATTTGGCACAAACAATGACAAAAATACAAGTATACGATTTTGGCCCTGTCAGTTATACATCAACTCTGGATTTCAGTAATTTACATGCTGTACTTTGAAATTATCATTTATCTTTATAAAGGCTGGAATTCTACACTTTAAAAACTCACTTGACATGGGTTTGAAAAATAAATCACTTCTGAATTAAGTTCTATTGTTATTGTAATATTTTTTGTTTATTTGTTACAGTAACAATTTTTGTTCATTTGTTACTGTAACAATTTTTGTTTCATTTGTTACTGTATATCGTCTCCTAAGACAAATTTACAAATACTATTACTACAGAAAAAGACAAAATTTTATCAATTGATATGAATATTTAATCAAAAGAAAAATTTGAATGGTACACTCCACGTAACCACTAGGTTCAAAACAAAAGACTTGTTTGTAAATTGAACTGATAAAAAAAAAAAATGAACCAAGTTAATGTATACCCATTATACTTATACACGACGGCAATAATCTACAAATCCTTGCGCAGTTCGCTCACAACATCTACTTCATAATAAAATTGACAAAAAATATATTTATATGTACTCTGAATAAAATCTGGAATAAAAACAAATACTTATACATAGTGTAACTGTTATAAAATATCTTACATATCAATATAATATTTATATATATAATAATATTCCCAATAATATAATAACTTATCCTATATCTACAAGCAAATATCATTGAATACAGCCATTGAATACAGCCAGTGAATAACCTATGGTTGTATTCAATGGCTTGGACACATACTACATTTGTCCAGAATGACGTCACCACTAGGCAAACACAATTTTTGTGAAAAAGAAAGAAAAAAGGACGGAATCTATGATGAATTTTATAGTTATTGGTGCTGATTTTGTTTTTGATAATCTGGATGGTGTAGTGTATTTTGAGATTTACATGTAGTTGTAGAATAGAAACAGGACGCAATGACCATTGAGTACCTCTCGGGTTATTCGTTGGTTCACTTATGCAATACTTGCACATGGACACACTCTCTGGAACCACTGAATAACCCAAATGGTATTCTATGGTCATTGACGTCTACCTATTTATCTTTAATAATACCTGTATTAACTAACTAACTACTTATATTACACAAAATAATCTTAAAAAGAAAATAAAACTATTATACACTGCAGGGGTGACAAACCATCTTACATACAGTGTGTTCATTTGTTCACCCACGAATTCAGATATAAGAATATGTTAATTACATTAAGATACATTATACAAGAACTTATTCTGCCTGTTGCAGGTCTTTCTGTTGGCCTGACATGTTATCTAAATCATCTGAACTGCTATCTTTTTATTCTAATCTCCCATAATGTATCTTTAGTTTTTAACCGAAAACAGATTAATATGACAATATCATAGATAAGGGTTGCTAAAAAAGGGTGTGAACAAAATAATAAAATTGGCTAAATTAACGAGTAGGCATTCTGCAATAGTTTATCAATATCACAGGTATTCAATATTCCACGTCCAATCATCAAATATGCCACGTTTGGCGAATGCTCCGAAGGTTTGACCATCATTGATACAAATAACCCCAAATTTAATACTGAATTAGACTACAATTAAGCTAAATCTGTTTAAACATATTCGGCAAAACATCTTCAGATTCAAATCAACTTTCACAGCATATGTGAACATCTACATTGACTAACCCCTTTTGTCTTCTTTAAAGGAATTCAAATCTGTTACAGCGTGAAGACTAATTTGTTGCTCAGATAAAGTTATCTCCAGATGGAAAAATACGAAAGCTGTCTTGTTACTTGTTTATTTTTTTACATCAATTTTTCAGTGTGATTACCAGGTAAAGCTAAAGCTATCTACAGATGCAAAAATGCGAAAGTTGTCCTTGCCAAAGTCGTCTTAACAGTACATGTGTACAAGAATGATATGCCACGATTAGCAAATATAGAAGGATATCTATATGACAGGTAAATTGCAGTTTAATGCCAATTATCACAAACTAATTTGGACGGAATACTCCATCACTAGATGTACAGTTATAATAAATGAATGCAAATTTGTGAGAGACAGAGAGAGAGAGAGAGAGAGAGAGAGAGAGAGAGGCCTAGATACAGTTACAACAAGTAAAGGCAAGTTATAAATAGAAAATATATGAGCATTAAACAAAATACTGATGTTTATATCACAATTTATATTTATATATTCTCATTCATCAATTAATTTATTAATCACAGAACATATCACAGACATTATCTCACGTCAGAATAAATTCAAATAAAACATTTTCATATCCTGTTCTACAGTAATAATATCTCATTTCAAAATGAATTCAAATAAAAAGCTTTCAAATTGTGTATAACAGTAATTATATCTTAATAGTATATCTTTATAAAAAGTTTATTCCTTTAAGAGATCAACTTTTAAAATATGGTATTTATAAGGGATTCAGACCTTAGTTAAACAAACATTATGCAAGAGCTAAATCTGCTAATTAGGTTTTCATTGACATGACAAGACCATAATCAACTCTCGATGTCATTGGATATTTCCGAAATTAAGTAGATTACAACAGTTCAGTCATATTTTGATTTAATCTAAAAATTGTGAAATGAGGCTAAGCTTCGAACAACCAGTGCAATAGTTGCAATAAATACACACATCTTGTCAAACCTTCAAAAACTAATATCTTAGCTCGCAATGGTGCAATTTGAATGAAATTTTCAATAAATACATTTGTCATTATTTATTTTAGAACTATATATTATAAAAAAACTTGAAGAACCAAATATATAATTGGTTATGCCTTAAAAATTAATTTAATGAAGATGCATTACGTAAGAGATTAATCTGCCTATTGAAGATCTTTCTGGTCTTTTGGTCACAAGTGCTATATATATCATTCACATACCACGCCCATAATCGACTCTCTAGACCATAGTATGTGTTTGCTTTTTCAAGGGATTTAAACACGAATTTAATTAAAAAATGGATAATCAAGGCTCTGTTTATTATCGTAACAACGTTAGTAATGACAAGCGAGACTGCAGCAATAAATTCGCTCAGGATAAAGTAATTTTACTCAAATTTTCAACCTATTCCCTCTTTATTATCTGTTTTTTAACTAGTACAGTGAGAACAGTCAGGTCTTTATCAAAATCGTATATAATGTAACTTTAAAACTTCATTTATATTAAAATTTACGATAAATCAGCTGTACACAAAGGCATGATTTTCTCTCATTTCCATTTGTCTCAAGCGTAGATTGTTTGACGCTCCTCGAATACGCTGAGATTTTGTGGATCTGGTGGGGCTTTCACTGACGGAATGTTGAGACGAAATACGACTTAACGCGCTGTGTGGAGATGAGAGATCTTGTCGTAACGCCAGATCTGGTCTCTGTACAACTGGTGCGGGAGCAGAAACAACGGATAAACCATGTGAGGCAATTTGTGGAGAAAATCGAGGTAAATCTGAAAAATTGATGTTAAAAAAAAAACAAGTTATAAGATTTACTATAAATACCAAACAAACTGATATCAAATCATGGGGAGAGAGGTCATTCAGAGTGAGAGAGAGAAATGGGGTTTAACGTCCGCTCGACACAACTAGGTCATTTCGGGACTAACATATGGTTTAATTTTATTTCAATGATTCGCTTGCGCGTAGGGGTCTTTAGCAGTGGGAGGAAACCGGAGTGCCCGGAGGAAACCCACGAGGTTGAGAAGGCGCCCCTATCTCCATGCCACATACGCTCACACCAGGGCTCGAAACCACAGCCGCAAGCCAGAGGTGACCGGCCAGCTAGAGGTCGAAGCGCGGCACTCTAGACCACTAGGCCATCCCAACCCCCCCGGTCATTCTGAGACATCAAGTGTTGCATGTAGGGATTATCAAATGTGAGAGGAAACTGGTGGACCTGGAGAGAGAGAGAGAGAGAGAAATGAGGTTGAATGTCCACTCCTTGACACAAACTAGGTCATTTCGGGACTAACATGGTTTAATTCTATTTCAATAATTCCTTGCACGTAGGGGTCTTTAGCAGTGCCCGAAAAAACCAACGAGGTTGGACAGGCGACCCTACTCCTTGTCACATACAACCGGAGATTTGAAACCACGCAAGTTGACTCAATGGCAGGCCGTATGATACAGCACGCGCAAGCTAACCATTCTGCATCCAACCCCCCCTGGTGGACCTGGAGAAAACCAACAAGATTATGCAGAAGACCTTACTCCTTTGCTAGAAACACCCACGTCTCAGATCGAATCTACATTCACAGACTTGAAACTAATATGAGGGCGTTTCTCCCTACTTTTTTAGGGGGTTTGTATGGCCTAGTGTCTAGAGTGCCGTGCTTCGACCTCTAGTTGACCGGTCACCTCTGGCTTGCGACTGTGGTTTCAATCCCTGGTGTGAGGGTATGTGGCATGGAGATAGGGGCGGGTTTCCTCACCACTGGTAAAAGATCCCTACGCACAAGCTAATTATTTAAATAAAATTAAACCATATGTTAGTCCCGAAATGAACTAGTTTGTGTTGAGTGGACGTTAAACCCCATTTCTCTCTCTCCCTACTCTTTTAGGACTCTTCGTCTGGCAAAATGGACTAGGAATTAAATGAAATGGGGTTTAATGTGCTACTGTTCTGATCTGAATGGGCTTATGAAGATGGGCATATGCCATGTGCTATGAGTGAAATTTTGCCAGGTCAGCGACGCTTGAGTCTACACTTATATCGAATTCCAACTGCCAAGGGATCTTTTTCATGCCTAGCAATGTATACACAAGACAGCTATCCTTGTCAAGTCCTCCGTCCTGCACAACTGACATGGGAAACCATGCCGGTAACACCCAAAAAACTCTCTCGGTCGATACCGGGAGGAAATCTGCGACCTCCAGGCTAGGGAGTCAGCGTCTCATTCACTTAGCCACTATGGCACCACAGACAAGGAAATTAAATGAAATGTGGTTTTATGGTACGTCAGCACCCACCAGACAATATTGTGCCAAACAAATTTAATGGTGAGTTATGCGAGGAGCAAAATTCTTCGATAAATGCATGAGTCTTCCTTGGACAATTGTGCACCAGCCTTTGATTTTTGAAATGATGTCCATGATGGCTGTCATGACATCATATGACTCAGTACGTCTCCAGTATGTTTAAATTTAATAATATATTTTCATTGTATTTGCATCATATTTACCATGAAAACTGACAACTCTTGTTTACATAGGTCACAATTCTATGCAGGAGCACATCCAATGAGAGAGAGAGAGAGAGAGAGGGGATAACTTCCACTGACACTAACTAGGTCTTTTGGGACTAACATATGGTTCAATTCGCTTGCGTGTAGGGGTCTTTAGCAGTGCGAGGAAACCAGAGGACCCTGAGAAATCCCACAAGGTTGAACAGGCGACCCTACTCCTTGTCACATACAACTGGGAAATCGAAACCACGCCAGTTGTCTCAATTACAGACCTTATGATACAGCGCGCACATGCTAACAATAGCGCACATATGCTAACCATTTGGCAATCCACCCCCTCCTTTAAAGCGAGAAATCCAGCACCCCCCAGTTAAACAAATACCTGAATCGCGTTTACCATGAGCACTGACAACTCGAGTTTTCTGTGTGGGTGTAATTAAATCACTTCTCCAATCGTTGCTACTTTTAACTAATATATGATTCTTCTCCATATCGTTATCTAATAGATTACGATAATCTGGTTCCGGTACCACAGTTACAGGTCCACTTCTACCACCACTCACAGGTTTCTTCTGGAATTTATGTCTCTAAATAAAACAAATAGTTTAAATTATTGGCTGCGTTAATAAATAATTCTGACCCGAGTTCAATAAGAATTCTCAGACATAAGTTGAGAATTTACTCAACTTTCGATCACTGTTTATGAGAAATATCTTTGATCCAGAAACACAAAACTTTGCATATGTAGTTTCTTATTGATGTATTCGATACATTAAAACAAACTAAAGTTTTATAAAGGGCTACGGTATATATGAGTTAAAATAAGGAGAACAATTTTGAGTAAATTCTTAACCTAAGTCTGAAAATGCTTTGTTACCTCGGGGCCTGATCTATAAGTATATGATTATACGAGATACATAGTTTTATAAATCTGTAAAGCTTGTGATTGTTATTTGGTATATTTAAGCTATAAGCCATTTATATATTTTAACTTTTCATGCAATTAGATATAGTTCAATTCATGCAATATACATACAATACAAAAAGTTATATTTTAGATAAAAAACAGAAATGAAATGAAACGTGGTTTAACGTCCTACTCTTCTCCTCCGACTGGGTTAATTGAAGACGGGCATACACCATACAGTGTGCTATGAAGGAAAGTTTGTCCAGACAGCGGCACTAAGGCCTATTCTTATATCAAATTCCAACTGGCAAGGGATCTTTTACATGCAAGCCTGATAGAAAACAGCAAGGTAATCTAATGATAGTATTACGCAAGCAACAATACCAGGATAAAGTCAAAGACATATATGAATTTTAAATAATATGGTGAAGAATTCGCACTTTTAACCAATTCACAAGTACAATGTTACACAGTTTGAAAAGACGCATACAGAAACTTTCACCTGTGCCAAATTAAGTAGAAGACAATCTGACTAAAATACAGATTTATATTTCGTTTTTTTTTTTTTTTGTGGAAATGAGAGGTCATGTCAGGGGTCATATGAGCGGCCTTTGACCCTATGATGTCAGATATTTGATTAACCAACCAGCGTTGATGTTTCTAAAGGGATACCCACAGCACTCGCTGTAACAATCCTTTTTTTGCCTAATCCCTCACATAATCCAGAATGAGAGTTAACAACTTTTCCAGATCCTAGTGTAGTAAAATCAAGTAAAATGAAATTTTGAACTATAGAAAGTAAATAGGATCTTTGTTTCAAGAAAACAGACTCTAATCTATTTCACTTGGACGCCATAACACATTAACAATGACATGATATGAGGTTTAATGTCCTACACCGTACAGTGTGCTAGGAGGGAAATTGGCTGGGCAGTGGCACTAAGGCCTACTCTTATATCGAATACCAACTGCCAGCGTTTGAACTTTTGCTGATAGACGACCTACTCTTGGTTAACGTATTTACTGGAGTGAGAAGATGTTTTTGGATCAGAAACGTCCTTCTTCTCAAGGAAGATGATCAGGCCTAAGGAGAGGGACATTCCAACCTTAGACTGTCTGTCTACAGTTAACTCTGTCTGAAAACAGGTATGGAAAGCTGCGTGCAGTATGGGAAAGGGGTGCAACCAGTGCATCACTCCAGAGCCCATTAATAGGTTTTTATTTCATTCTACTTCGGCACGGCCGCTATTCGTGCCGCACAGACCCTGATCTGATCCCAGGTGCCTTGCTCTGGATGTGCAGGGGTAAAGTTTAGAAACTATTTTTTTTTTTATCAGATTCTTTCCAACTTTACTTCATATGTTAAACCCTGGAGTCCCTGAAGACCTAAAATTGTGAAACATGTTAAACCCCCGAGATCTTGGTACTGTGAAACATCTTGTATCCTAGAAATCCTAGTGCTGTGAAATATTTTCGGCTCTGGTGATCCTAGTTTTGTGAAACATTTTAAACCCTGGAGACCTAGAACTGTGAGACATGTTATACCCTGGAGGTCCTAGTACTATGAAACATGTTATACCCGGGAGACCCTGGTGATTTTAGTCCTGTGAAACATATTCGGCCATGGAGACCCTGGAGACCGAGTACATGTACTGTGATGCCCTGGAGACCTGGTAATGTGATGCCCGGGAGACCCTGGTGATTTTAGTCCTGTGAGACATGTTCGGCCCTGGAGACCCTGGAGACCTAGCTGTAAAACATGTTAAACCCTGGTGATCCTAGCACTGTGAGACATGTTATACCTAGGAGTCCCTGGAGACTGAGTACTGTGATGCCCTGGAGACCTAGTACTGTGATGCCCTGGAGACCCTGATGATCCTGGAGACCTAGTACTGTGAAACACATTAAACACTAACTTGAAACACTAAAGAAACACATCTACAGAAGTGAAATATTTAAAAAGAAACTGCACATCTACGACTAATCTATACCTTTATACAATCAACATACCTGTAGACTTAAAGTGGAACGATCTATGAGGTTGGTCAGGTTACCTGTTTTATGCCATCGGGTGCTACCATTATTATACTGAGGGGTAGATGACAACTGATTTAACGACTGAGCATTTTGACGATTTGAAGCGGAGAATGTAGAAATGGTGGGGAGTGGTATAGAGAAGGGAAGAAAAGGTATGCTAGCGTAATTACTATTTGATAATTTACTATAAGATTGAATAGCAGTGCCGAATGGCATTGTATTAGCAGGAACAGTGTTAAAGACAGATGTAGGAATGTTAGGATTGTTTTGCGTTAGACTGGTGTTAGTCGTGCTATAGGGTAGTGAGGAACTAGTTGTGATAAAATGGCCGTGATGTAAATTAGAATCTAGCTGATTACTGTCGTGTGCAGATTCGTCACCACTCTGAAAAGTTTAAAAACCACAAAAGAAAAACAAAAGTAGATTTTATTGTAAAAGTTTCGATATTTTTAAAAGTGCATCTAAAATCTACGAACCACTAACCAGAAATCAAATTGAAAATAAAAATGAATAAAACGGAGACTACCCAAAACAAATCATGTCTACGAGATAAAAACTATACCATGGACTCTTTAATAATCTAATTAATAATCTATGACTACATCTGCGCTAAAAACTATACTATGGACTCTACAACTTATTTTAAAGTAAATGACTACACCTGTGCCACAGGGCACTTGTAGGGATTAATAAAATAAAACTTCTAACTACTGCTTGACTATATTTTATATTATTTACTATAATATATAGTCAAGGGGTAGTAAGAAGTTTTATTTTAATCCCTTCAAGTGCCTTGTGACCTGCGCTAACTATATATATATATATATATATATTAGTCATGTATCGCAATTCGTGGATTATACTGGCACAATATCATGTCATGTATCACGATTCGTGAATTATCAGTGCTGGGGAGAAACAGGGTTTAATGTTTAAAACCCACATGACAAAAACTAGATCATTTCGGGATTAACGATTTTATTCACTTGTACGGAGGGGTCTTTAGCAGTGGAAGGAAAGCGGATTGTTGGATTAATATATCGCGATTCCCCATTTAAAAAATGTTTGTATCGAATTGAAGGATTAAAAGTTAATTCAATATGACCATGTGCCATAACTCTCATTAGGCTTTTGCATGCCATGTATAAATTTAAAGCCAACCAGACGATAGATTTTGACAGTAGACCATCTGCAATATGTTTTCACAGTGATCAAGAGATATAACTCGGGCAATAATTATCAAAAATGGATGAAAATAAATGGGATTCTTCCTTTCATGGCCTTAAACATTGTGTATAAATCTTAAGTTAACCGGATGATAACTTTAGCCTCTAGAGTAGGATGGAAATAATTTTGCATCCTGACCGCAGTTGAGCTACATAACACTAATATATATATATTTTAAGAATTTTAAAGATACTGGGACCAGGAATTCTAAATCACTATGACTACCAAAAATATCTCCACAAATTAATCCAGAATCGTTAAACTAAACATTAAAATAACCCACATCTCTTCAATCCAAACTATTTTCTATTGTTAGAAACTACAATCGAGGCATATATTAATGTAGCTAAGTCTCTAACTCAATATCATCTAAAATCATCAACATTGAAAACACGAATTATCTATCAATTTAAATCAATATTGATGCTGTGATCTTACAGGGAAAGGTAGGCTTCTGATATCCAATATTTAAGACAAAATAAACATTTTACCATTTGTACATGAATCGTGTACCATAATGCATTTCAGCCCCAGCTCTGACAAGAGACTCGAGGAACGAGGCTAGAAACATCGCACCAAATCAAACGGCGAATGTAGACGCTATAATTTTGCATTCGATTGAGACTGCTGGCTTATTTTGCCAAACATAAGCAATTTCAAATTAGAGTAAAAACGGAAACCATTGAATGTAAATCAGTTTATATACATTCATATTACAGTATTATATACGCCGAGACCCACTTGTGTCAATTTCTAGGTCCCAAATGTTAGCGATTTAGCTCCTTTAAAAAAAAAACTACACACGAATTAAATGTTCAAAAACAACTACTGAAAGAAACGAAACGTATGTTGAAAAAAAATGTTTTCTAAAAAAGGAGAAAGATATGAGTTTAACGTTCACTCGACCCAAACCAAGTGATTTCGGGACTAACATATGATTCTATTTTATTTCAATAATTCGCTTGCGCGTAGGGTTCTTTAGCAGTTGGAGGAAACAAGAAGACCGGAAGAAACGGGGAATCGAAACCACGCCAGTTGGCTCAATGACAGACCTCATGATACTAACGTTTTGGCCATCCAACCCCCCTAGTATTAAAAGATAAAATGGATAAAAGTATGTAGCTTTCTTTTCGCAGTTTCAGTTTGAGAAAGAATCACATGATTTCAATCAAAAAATATCTTTAAAACAAATCTACGTTAATTATCAAAAGCGTTAGAGTACGTAGAATTCAGATTTGAGCATGAAGCACATGATTTCAGACAGCACACTTCAGTTGAGTTTAAGTTTAAGTTTTACCGCGAGTAGGATCACCGCAAACCACAATACCAGTACGCACCTCATGTAGACTGTAACTCTCGGCTAAACCACTCTCGTTATCCAAATCTTCATATTTATCCGAATCCATGGACAGCAGTTTATTCTCTTTGGCTGACGAGTACGACAAGCGAACATTGGGGAAGTATGTGGCGATATCTTTCTGATTTCGTGATAGACATGAATATCCAGATGAGTTACATTTTAACGGTAAGTTACGATAGCTGCGTTCGTATTTCAACGTCACGCTATCGTTAGATAGAACATGATTATTGCCGAAATAACGATCCAACAACTTTTTATAATATTGCCGATCTTTGATCCGAATTGCAGGCGGTCTACCACTCAAGAAGGCTTCTCCCAATCTACTGGAAATATTACTTCGTTGATAGAAATCCTAAAGAAGGTGCGTAAAAAAGTTCAGAGAAGAGAAGAAAATAAAAATAAAGTAAATAAAGGATTAATATGAAACACTACTGGGGAAGGTTGAAGAGTTTGTTTACAATATGAGATAAGGCCACAGTGGTTCAGTAAGTAGGAGAGAGAAATAGGGTTTAACGTCAACTTGACACAAACTAGGTCATTTGAGGACTAACATATGGTTTAATTTCATTTCAATAATATCGTTTGCGCGTAGGGGTCTTTAGCAGTGGGAGGAAACCGGAGTACCTGGAGAAAACCCACGAGGTTGGACAGGCGACCCTACTCCTTGCCAGATACAACCAGTGATTTTCAATAAGTAAGGCTATAGAGATATCGTTATCCCTGCAGCATTTAACCAGGGCCCTGTTTCTCGAAATCTAAACCAAAGATAAAATCCAAATTTTAGTAGAAACTTCAATTTTGATTGACTAAGCACTAAAATCAATCTAATATTATTCAATCAAATTACAAATTTGGATTTTATCTTAATTAAATTCCGCGAAACAGGCCACAGGATTGAAAATTGTACAGTAGTTGTACGTAAGTCCAGTGAAGACTACAAAATTACCACGGCAACGGCCATCTCATATTGTAAACACACAAATCCTCTAAATAGTGGATCATATAAAAGCTATATTTCTACTATAACAAGCGGTTGCATGCCTACATTTTGCAATAGGTGGACAGAGAACAAGCTATAAAAAAAAAAGCAGTTCTGCGTACTATCAGGGGTCATAATCCAGGAAGATTATATCGAAAGGCCCTAATTCTCAATGCCCCTAACATGGTCAGCGAGTGGAAAAGGCAGGGAACTACACTGATCTATATAACAAGCATGCATTAAATTATGGGTGTGATTAGCTATAGGGTGCTGGTGAAGTTATTAAACGTGCAGTAAATTAAACATAAAAACATTAAATATTCTACTACATTTAAACATACAAATATATACATACATTTATATATCATACTTTATATATACTATGTCATTCACTTATTTATAATAAAATGGAGAGAGAGAGGGTTTAACGTCCACTCGACACAAAACCAGGTCATTACAGGACTAACATATGATATAATTTTATTTTGATAATTCGCTTGCGCGTGGAGGTCTTTAGTAGTGGGAGGAAACCAGAGTACCTGGAGAAAACCCACAATGTTCGACAGGCCTCCTTGTCGCATACAACCGGGGATTCGAAAACCACGCCAGTTGACTCAGTGACAGACTTTATGATACAGCGTGAGCACGCTAACCATTCAGCCATCAACCCCCCTCTTAGCTAAAAAGAATGTTGAGTCTGATGACCCAAACAATCGTTTTCCTCATTCTGTCTAGGTAGAAAAATTAACGACTTACCAGTGGTCCGGACAAGGTTCTAGCGTCAGATTTAAGTGCTCCCATTGTACCTGGTGTACAGTGCAACAATCTATACACATGCTCCACGATACCTAATCCACGCACCAGATTATCTCTCTGTAATAATCCACTAATCCTCTCTAATTCCTCCTCTTCTAGGATATCCATCGGATGTTTCGTGTCGATAATATCTTCCGATGATTCGGCTCTACTATCATTACCAAAAATCTGGCATAAAAAATATTTAAAATATGGTTCAAAAATAAAAGAAATGGGGGTTGATGTTCTGATCTTTTGAACCGACGTGTTCAGATATACCTTAACATAATGTTTGGAGAGAGAAATGGGGTTTAACGTTGAATTGACACAAACAAGGTCATTTTATGACTAACATATGGTTCAATTTTATTTCAATAATTCGCTTCCGCATAGGGGTCTTTAGCAGTGGGTGAAAACTGAGGGGCACGGAGAAAACCCACAGGGTTGGACAGGTGACCCTACTCCTTGTCATGTACAACCGGGGATTCGAAACTACGCCAGTTGACCCAATTACAGACCTTATGCAGTGCACATACTAACCATTCTGCCAACCAACCCCCCCCCCCCCCATAGTAAAATAAAGTAACAACAGTACATACATCTCCATTATGGCGAGAAATATTTAATTTTCTTGACGGCATTGTTGTTCTTCTCAAAGTTCGTCTCTTTCTAGCTGTTGGACTTTCTGGTCGTAAACCATCTTTCTTTTTACCTTTCATGATGGCTTCCTGTTTCTCTTTCTTACGCAAGATTTCTTCTCGCTGTTGTCTAGAAATTTAATGATTAAAAATACATTATGTAAGAGGTAAATCAGCCTATTGCTCGTCTTTTCATTAGGCCTGAAATTTTATATAAACTATTAATTAGGCATTAATTAATCAACTCTCGATGTTATGGGAGGTTTCCAATATTAAATAGATTAGACAAGTTTGGTCAATTAATGACTAAATTTAAAAATGGAGACTGCAATCAATGCACGCATCTTGTCAAACCTTCAAAGCTAATATCTTCACTCGGAATAAAGTAATTTGAATAAAATTTTCAAAACATTCATTTTGCATTACTTATTTTTAAACTATCATATCGTCTTACTGTTCTGCTCCGATAGGGCTAATGAAGGCAGGTCTACGCCACACAATGTGCTATGAGAGACATTGTGCCCAGACAGTGCCACTACGGCATACTTTTATACCAAACTGTTGAGGCAAACCGCCAATGTGTACACAAGACCTAGGTTTTGTGTCCATTTTGAATGACTATAAAATTATGTTGTCCCTTGCTAGGCCTTCTCTCCCTTACCAGGCCTTCTCTCCCTTGCCAGGCACTCTGGAACCACGATGAACATTCTTGGTCAAAGCAGGGATCGAACAGAGGCCTTCCTGGTTAGTGAGCCAACGTCCAATGTATAAAAACAGGGTCATTTTGGGACTAACACATGGTTCGATATCATTTCAGAAAAAGAAACCGGAGTATATTACCTGGCCATTTCTGATCTGGCTTTAAATGCTGCAGTTTCCTGAAATAAGGTTCCACTACTCTGAAAGAATTTGTCGTATTTCTCGGAACCAGCATTGGGATAGATCCTCCTGAGATTACCACAATGATGGCCTTCATATTTCTCTTGTTGTATTAAATACTGAGCTTGAACGGCTTCTAGTTCTTCTCTAGAAATAAAACACATTATGGATATAATATCTCACATGCGTCCCTTGAAATATAATATAAAACACATCATGTCTATAAATTATAGATTGGAGGCTCAATACAGATGGGTGTCTATCAAATGGTCACAAAACCAGACCCATCTTTTCTAAAGTAAAATTTTCATGATACAAGAATGGCTGTGCATTTACTTTCAGTGCAAATGAACTAATTTGTCCTTTGACCTCAAATATCTCGAAAATGCCCCAAACACTCGTCATCATATTCTAGTCTACGCAAAATTTTACTCTAGAAAATTCTGGTCTGGATTTGTGCCCATTTGATGGACACCCGCACTGAACCTCCAGACCATTAGTATAACCCCACCCCCCTCACACCCTTTCTACAGAAACACAACATGGTTATAACATCCGACACCCTTCAAGAGTGAGAAAGACAGGTTTAACATCCATGCAACACAGTGTAGGCTATTTTAAGAATAACATATCGTTTCATTTTACGTCAACAATTCGCTAGCTTGTTGGGGTCTTCAGCTGTTGGAGAAAACAGAAGAACCAGATTAACCCCCGAAAAACCCCACACGGTTGAACAGGTAATCCTTCACTTGACCAATCACCATACACCACCCTTGGTACTGGGATAGAGAGAAAGATAAATGGGGTTTAACGTCCACTTGACACAAACTAGGTCATTTCAGGACTAATGGTTTAATTTTATTTCAATAATTCGCTTGCGCGTAGGGGTCTTTAGCAGTGGTAGGAAACCGGAGAAAACCTACGAGGTTGGACATATCCTAATGTTACTTGGTTATATTCAATATATGTAGGGTCCAGGGGAAGAACCATCCAAGTCACATTTTTGTCTCATACAATTTGCTACTAGACGGCGCCATTAACTTGGGTTCATGGGAAATAGGACTTAGATCGTTCTTCCCCTGTTACATGGTTATATTAAATATACTAACTTTGTTTCTTTTTTTGTTGATTTTCCCATCAATCTATCTTTTATTCTCTTCTTCTCTTCTTCAATACATCTCCGTTTATCACAGGCACCAAAATTAACGATATTTAACGTATCCCAGACTAACGTACCTTTTATATCTCGATCTATCTGGGCATCCGTATTAAAACTAGGTGAATGATTTACCTGTAATAAAATAAAGTAACGTTTAACCTCCTACTTTTCTAACAGCTAATAAAAACCATATCCCTGAAGCAATGACCCGAAAAAACTCTCTCTGGCCATTGCTAGATAGACTTATGATACCTGAGATTTTGAGGGAGTGTGTCTATTCTTTCCATTCAATCAAATCTATCACTTGAGTACAGCAACATGACAGTCCTTCGTTTAATCAATCTGGGTCTTCCCTACAACTTTGGACAATGATTTAAGATATTAAAAGGGTTAAAATTCAAGATGGCGAAGCTTTACACTCTTCATGGGTTCTGTTACGTGTACACCTATGGGTTTTTGTCTAATCCAGATGACTAGATGCTTTTTTATGGCCAGACTCTTTATTTTCCAATTCTGATGTACGGATACCATGCTGGATAAATCTTTCCCGTTCAATACGAGGAGACAAAAGATGAAGATCGAGTTAAAATTGTTTAAAAACCCTGGCGATCATTAAACCAGTTTAACTGGGTTGTTTGAATGCAAAGATGGGGCAAATAAACCTGGGGCCTGTTTCACAAAATTTTAACTAAGATAAAATCCAAATTTCAGTAATTTGATTAGATAATATTAGATTGATTTTAGAGCTTAACCAATCAAAATTAAAGTATCTTCTAAAATTTGGATTTTATCTTTAGTTAAGATTTTGAGAAACTGGGCCCAGTTTAAAACCCCTTCCAAAAGATTTTCTTAAAAGCTGTCTTATCATGGTCGTTCGAACGAGGCAGCTAACATAGGCAACTCAAGATGGCTTTCAAGTGTGGACATGTGTAGTGAGTTATCTGCCTGGAACCATGTGCCTATGTGTAATTCACTCTCTAACTTTTAACCAATGAGTTAAGCTGGCTGCTAACCATTCACCCATCCAACTCCATCATGTTTTATAAGTAAGAGTACAAAGACGTAAAAAATCACACAAAATTCAACTCACCTCTAAAACTAAGGGCCGTAATTTTCTATCTAAAAGAATATCAAAACCTAAAATTTCAAAACAGGCACTTCCCTTAACGTGATTAGGGAAACAGGTGCGGTAGTTATGTTTGAGTACGGAATGAGCGGATATCATGGTTTTGGTTATAACATCATCGATATCATCCCATAGTTTATCTACATCGTAGCCTTTATCTTGTAAATATTTCATGATCGTTGTTATACGTCTGAAATATATAAATATATAATTAGTTACAGTCGGGATCAGTAGCTCAATTACCAGGGTTGTACACAGATTTGACAACGGATCATTTAGATCGAAGTGCTAACAAACCTGGAAAACAGGCACCTATCACTGACAATGTCAAGCAGATTCAGGCTTTGTCAGGCACAAAAACTCTGGTGCCTGTCATTTTGTCCGGCTCTGAATTGTCTTTTTTGCTGATATTAATACATGTTTGGCAATTAAATGTTAACTAATTAAATCAAATGTTAACCAATTAAATTAAATGTTAACCAATTGAATTAAATGTCATCCAATTAAAGTAAATGTTATCCAATTAAAGTAAATATTAACCAATCACATGAAATATCAGTTGATCAAATCAAACGTTAATCAATTAAATCAAATTTTGACCAATAAAATGAAATGTCCGCATATCAAATTAAATGTTAACCAATTAAATTAAATGTTAACCAATTAAATTAAATGTTAACCAATTAAATTAAATGTTGACCAATCAAATCAAATGTCAGTCAAATTAAACCTTTACCAATCAAATTAAATGTTAACCAGTTAAATTAAATGTTAACCAATTAAATTAAATGTTAACCAATTAAATTAAATGTTAACCAATTACAATAAATGTTAACCAATTAAATTAAATGTTAACCAATTAAATTAAATGTTAACCAATTACAATAAATGTTAACCAATTAAATTAAATGTTAACCAATCAAATTAAATGATAATCAATCAAATGTCAGTCAGTCAAATTAAATGATAATCAATCAAATGTCAGTCAATCAAATTAAATGTTAACCAATCAAATTAAATGTTGACAAACCTTTTACTACCAGCTTCATCATCATCTTTGATAAAATCTGAACTGTGTTTGTTAATAGCATAGTTGGTGAGGTGCATATAAACATTGTCCTGTAATAATAAACATTGTCCTGTAATAATAAACATTGTCCTGTAATTATAAACATTTTCCTGTAATAATATAAATAGTGTCCTGTAATAATAATAATAATAAATAATAATAATAATAATAATAAAATATTGTCCTGTAATTATAAACATTGGCCTGTTAAACATTTTCCTATTTAGAGAGAGAGGTTGGTTTTAATGTCCACTTGACACAAACTACGTCATTTTGGGACAAACAAATAGGTCAATTTATTTTTCATTAATTTGTTTGCATGTAGGGGTCTTTAGCAGTGGGAGGAAACCCAAGTATACAGAGAAAACCCACGAGTTTGGACAGGCAACTCTACGGGGAATTAAAATCATGCTAGTTGAGTCAATGACAGACCTTATGATACAGGGGGCCCATGCTAATCATTCTTGGCCATCCAAAAGGACCCCTGCACATCAACCCCTTCACCTTCCATGTGTACATATTTATTGAAAAGTTATCATACTTACTGAGTTATTGTTAGTAGGTTCAGAATATTTGTGTGTAGCAAATCGTGCAAGACCATCTTTAAATAGGAATATACGTAATGGGTCACATGACGTGACAACAACATATAAACGAAGATCAAATTTAAAACCATCAATTAAAAATGGCTGAAAAAAAAAAATCATACTATCATTATTATGTGTAGTTTAATGGCCAAGTGGGAGACATTAAGTAATATATTTATATTTTACGAGTGCGATAGCACGAGAGCTACATCTATATATTACGCAATGTCTTGCACCTTCACTTGACACAAACCACGTCATTTCTGGACTAACATATGGTTTTAATTTTATTTCAATAATTCATTAGCGCGTAGGGGTCTTTAGCAGTGGGAGGAAACCAAAGAACCCGTATGATACAGCCAGCACTTGCTTACCATTCAGCCATCCCCCCATCCCCCATATATTTAAGAATATAAGAATTGTACCTTATTGAGGTAGACCTGACATATTTGGTGTTCATGTGGTTTTACTTCTTTAGGATTTCTCGTCACCCAGATACCTTTACCTTGGCAACCAGATTCCGGTTTCAGAATAAATGTTTTATTCTTTTTTTGTCTTGTGTAAGAAAGAAAATCACCATGACTACAAAAAATAAAAAAATCAAATATTTCTCTGATTAGTTTATATATTAAAGCTCTTGTGAAAATGTTTTAGAAATCTGGTTTGAAATATTAGCAATTTTAATGTACTCCCGTAATCTGGAAACACTCTTGAATGTAGTGTTTAGAAAACAAAGGAAAACTATTTTGTTTTAGAATTAAGCTACTGAATATAAAACCAATTTTATTTTGTCTTTTTAGATGAAGATAATTAGAAGCCTTTTTAGTGAAGGAGAAAAAAACCTATTATTATATACATCTGTACTAAGTTTAAATATGGGTCTAACTCAATTTTCACCAAAATTTGACATGCTTGGTTTTTCCAGATTACGGGAGCGTACAATTTGGCACCCAAATTAAACAAGCATTATGTGAGATAGATAAAAAGATGAAGTTCTAGCTATAATAGCTAAAACATAGATAATGTAGATAGAATATGTTGAACAATTCAGTCAAATTTCTCCACTCTGAACCGAGATATTAGCTTTTGAGTTTTAGGCTAGCCTCTATTATCACTACTAAAGTAGGAATGATAAAAAACATACTTGGTAGTCTCGATTATCCATTTTTAGCTTTAATTATATTTCAAAAAAAGCACTCCAATTCACTAAATATAGCAGATTAATGATTGCATCAAGAATTGATTATTGTCTGGATAAATTAATTAATGTCTAATTAATAATTTAGATAACATTTCAGGCCTCATGAGAGACTTGCAATAGGCAGATTTAGTTTTGAATTCTTTTGTCAAGGAAACTAAAAATGATCTGAACGATTGGACATTTCTCCATGCCAGGTGCTCTGTACTGGTCAAAGGACCAGAGGAACCCCCCCCCCCCCCCGGAAATCCTGGGGCAACTTTCTCTGTCAATACACGGGATCGAGACCCTGGCTGAGCCACCATGAATCCAAACACATTAAGAGAGAGAAATGAGGTTTAACGTCCACTCAACACAAACTAGGTCATTTTGAGACTAACACACCGTTCTATTTTATTTCAATAATTTGCAGAGAACCCTGAGAAAACCTACAAGGTTGGACGGACGACTCTACCCCTGTAAAGCCTACAACCAGGATTTGAAACCATGCCAGTTGACTCAATGACAGACATTATGATACAGCATGCACATGCTAAACATTTGGCATCCACCCCCCATCCCCCACAAACATTTTAAGAAATGAAAGAATAAATTTATACATACTCTGCAGGAAGACACCATGTTTTGGGGAAAACATTGTATTCTTTTGGATAAAGTTTAAACATTCGATTCAGATTCCGACACAACAAATCTTTCCGACAAATTTCATTCATTCCTGGGAAATGATTTATTTTCTGAAAAAAATACAAAAAAAAAAAAGTAAATGAATACAAATGTCACATCGCAAAAACTTTTTTAAATCAAAATTAACAACTAAAACAATTGCAGAGTTTTGAACCAAATTTTTTTTATACAAAATCTCGAAGATAATGTTGCAGAAAACTACTGACTATTGTAGTATATTTTTATCACAGAAACAATGGACTGGAAAGAGAGGTCATTTTGGGACTAACATATGGTTCAATTATATATCAATAATTCGCAGGATAAAACTAACATATGGTTCAAATTTATTTCAATAATGCACCTGAACATAGGAGTCCTTAGCAGTGGGCGGAAACCTGAGGACCCAGAGAAAACCCATGAGGTTGGACAGACGACCAAATCGAAACCAAGAAAATGAAAGCGCAGACAAAAGTAACAAATGAAAGTGCTATTAAATTGAGATAATGGTCTCCGGAGCATATGGTACTGCAGTCAGTATAATAATTGTGTCTAGGAAATTTTAATGGTCGAACATAAAAACTACCTGGTATTTTTTCATGTCCATAACTCGTTCTAACGCTACCGAATAATCTGTCCAGTATAACGTCCAATCAGAATCATCTTCTGATACTTCTTTAAAACCAAACTTACGACTCATCTTTCGCACTGAAAAACAAATCATACATCATCATCATCATCATCATCATCATCATCATCATCTCAAATTATACATCATGAAATGAAATGAAATGAAATGTGGTTCAACATCCTACTTTCTGCTCCTAACCGAGGCTAATGAAGACGGGCATACGCCATACAATGTGCTATGAGGGATACTTTGCCCTGGCAGCGGCCCTAAACCTACTCATATCGAATTCCAACTGCCAAGGGATCTTTTGCGTGCACGCCAATGTGTACACAGTACCTCAGTTTTTTGTCCCATCCAAATGACTAGACATCTGTCCTTTTCATGGCCCTCCATCCTGCATAACTGACAAGAGAGAGAGAGAGATGGGGTTTAACGTCCACTCAACACAAACTAGGTCATTTGGGGACAAACATATGGTTTAATTTTATTTCAATAATTCGCTTGCGCGTAGGTGTCTTTAGCAGTGGGAGGAAACCGGAGTGCTCGGAGGAAACCCACGAGGTTGAGAAGGCGCCCTATCTCCATGCCACATATGCTCACACCAGGGCTCGAAACCACAGCCGCAAGCCAGAGGCAGAGGTGACCGGCCAGCTAGAGGTCGAAGCACGGTACTCTAGACCACTAGGCCATCCCAACCCCCCAACTGACAAGGGAAAACCACGCCGGAAAATCAGGATGATATACATCATCATCATTTCAAATTATACATCAACTGGAACACCTGTTACTAGTAATATAACAACATTAATATAGGAACAGCTGTTACTGGTAATATAACAACTCTTCCAGATCCTAGTGATGTGAAGACATGGAAAATAAAATTTTGAACTATAAAAAAACAAAACGAATTTAAAATCTATGTTTTAATCGGGTTGGAATTTGGATGGCCACATACTATGAGGGGAATTTTTCCTGAACAGCAGCACAACGGTCTACACTTTTTTGAATTACGACTGTCAAGCGATCTTTTACGTGAACACCAATATGTACACAAGACTTTTACTTTTCACCCATTCTGAATAACTAAACAGTTCCTTGTCAGACTCTCTGTTCTGCAACACTGAGATGGAGAAACCATGTTGGAAAATGCCATGGAACTTTCTCGGCTAACACTGGGACCAAACATAGGACTTCCTGGTGAGCCACAACGGGTCCCAGAGTAGATATAATATCGCATCCAATGATTAACTAGAATAAGAAGTAAAAATATATTGTAACCATACCTATGTCATATTTACAGTTTGTTAAACAAATATGAAACCATCTGGAAAAAAAAATTGAAAACAATATAGAACAAGCCAACAGTGAGGCTGATGTCCCCCGCCGAAATCCCAAAATAAATAGAAGACACATATTAATTAATCGCACATTTATTTTTTTCAATGTATCGAGCAATCAAACTGTACACGAAGTGTCATCCAAAAGTGTTTTATAAAGAAAAATGCTAAAACCGGCGAGAAAAATGAAAATGTACCCTAGTTAGGGGGACCTTAAAGGCAGACAAAAGGGCCCCTGTGGCCAAGTGAAAGGGCCTTTGTGTCCAAGTCAATCGTTTCTATACACTTTTACTGTCGAATCCATTACTAAATGAGAATGCAGTCATTGTATTGGCATAAAAATCATCAATCAAGATGAACCTAAGTTATCTTGTCCCAAAGTATCAACCAATCAAATTGCTTATCTCTGCTTACCCTAAGCGGAAAATGCTCATCTTCGAACTCCATCAAGGCATATACACCAAGTTTGAACATTTTAACTCAATTAGAAGGAGAGTTATTGTGTTCCAAAGTCTCGACTACTCTCGACCAATCAAATTGCGTATCGCTCTGCTTACCCTGAGCAGAAAATGCTCATTATCGAACTTAGTCAAGGTATTACTGTAATGAAACTATACACCAAGTTTCATCACTCTCACTTAATTAGAACTAAAGTTATCGTGTCCCAAAGCATCAACCAATCAAATTGCTTATCTCTGCTTACCCTAAGCGGAAAACGCTCAGCTTCGAACTCCATCAAGGCATTGACCTAATAAGCATATACACCAAGTTTGAACATTCTAGCTCAATTAGGAAGAGAGTTATTGTGTCCCAAAAAGTGTGACGGACAGACAGACAGACAGACAGACAGACGGACGAACCCATTTTAATAGTCCCCCAACTTTCTTCGAAAGGCGGGGGACAACAAAGAGACACAATTTACAAAGTTACATAAAAATGCCCACCAGCAACTTTGTAATGGGAGAAAGCAACAACTTCATAAGATGCTTTTGTTTGGGAGTGGTGGGGGTGGGGGTTCAAATGGTTAGCGCACTGTAAAATAAGATCTATCATTAAGTCAACTGGCGTGGTTTCGATTCCCCGGTTGTACGTAACAAGGGGAAGGGTCACGTCCTGTCCAAACTCCTAGGTTTCCCCCTGGTCCTTCAGTTCCCTCCCACTGCTAAAGACCCCTGACATGCCCGTGAATTATTGAAATAAAATTCAACCATATGTTAGTCCTAACATAACCTAGTTTGTGTCACGTGGATGTTAAACCCTATTTCTGTCTATCTCTCCCATTCCAAAATAAAAAGATGAAAACAGAATTTTATTCCATATGCTCTGTTTATACGCCTCATCAAACAGAAATTAATTTGATGTGTTTCTGTGCCTTATCAATAATGACGAAAAGTTAACGGAGAGAGAAATGGGGTTTAATGTCCACTCGACACAGACTACGTCATTTTGGGACTAACATATGGTTTAATTTCATATTTCAATAATTTGCTTGCGCGTAGGGGTCTTTAGCAGTGGGAGGAAACCAGGGAACGAAACGACAGCCGCAAGCCAGAGGTCACCGGCCAGCTAGAGGGCGAAGCGCGGCACTCTAGACCACTAGGCCACCCCCCCCCCCCAAACATTGACAATGAAACAAGGCTGATTAATTACGCACATAAATATTATATCCTGGTTACACTGAGTCAACTGATGTAGTATCGATTTACCGGTTGGGAGGAAACCTGAGGATGGAGAGAGAGAAATGGGGTTTAACGTCCACTTGACACAAACTAGGTAATTTCGGGACTAACATATAGTTTAAATTCATTTCAATAATTCGCGAAGGGGTAATAAGCTGTGGGAGGAAACCGGAGAAACCAGGGATTCGAAACCATGCCAGTTGACTCGATGACAGGCCGAAAGATACAGCACACCCGTGCTAACCATTCAGCCATCCACCCCTCACCCCCCCCGGGTTTTAATTTTGTGATTTTTATTTATGATCTGTTCTTATCATGTACATTAAGTATCATCCCCTCGACAGGTAAACTGTGATAAGCTTAAAGCCCCAATAACACTCTTGTTGTAACTGAAAAATATGTTCCAATCTTCATTCTGGTCAACAAATCGTATTATTTTAGAATATTCCAATTAAATGATGATATAAATTTCATCTTAACACACCTAATTTAAAAAATTGGAAAAATTCAACCAATTGATTTGAAAAGTCTAACGTAAACCTTTTCAAATGTGACTTGGATTTTAAAATATTTTCGAACCCTCTGGACAAATAAAATAGGTTGTAATGGATAACTTATACAACAGGTAGGACATTTAAACATCTAGTACTTAGAATAAGGGTATTATTTATTTTCTGGAGCTACCAAGCCAGCAAGAATGTTATTGTCCCTTTAAAATAAATCTTGTAAATGTCAATATTCAAGGGTGTCTGATCAAACATTAAATATATAACCTCATTAACAATCCATCTATCATCTATCCATGTTCAACCATTGAATACGACTCATATATCATATTTACAATCATTGAATACTACCCATCTATCATACAGACATATTTGTTAAAGATCTTTTATTACGTCTAATAAAAATATTGGACATTTTAAACCGTTATGGGTAGTATAAATTTATTACTTAAAGGACAATATTGGTGTCAGTGTCATTATCATATATGTGATAGAAAACGTTCCAAATATAATTTTAACACAGAGATCATTGCTACAAATAGAAGTGACGAACGCAAAAGGAAAAACACGAGTTATCCTTCTATATAACTGGCTAAAGTAAAGAGACAAAATATAGAAAAAGTTTGTGCATTATCAAGTTTTTATTAAGTACTGTATAGAATGAATAAACACTTGTACAAGTGAATGTATGGACTGTTTCTATTTTCTTGTATTCTCTTAGTGAGATTCAATTACTTTTTAGATTTGTCAGATATCCTCTCACTGCCTCATATAACTTTTGGTCTTCAAAGGAATTGTTAGTGAGCAGAAATTCACCAATGTATATGTTATCACTTTCAGTCAGTTATACAGAGGGATAACTGGCATTTTCCGTTTGTTTTCTTCACTTCCTATTGTAGAAACCTTAATTACACATCTATCAATCATACTATCATAGCAATAATCTCTGTGTTAAAAAAATGATATTTGAAACGTGTTTAACAAGTTCTATCACATATGTGATAATGACTGACTCACTGACACCAATATTGTCCTTTAACAGAGAGACAGAGAGAGAGAAATGGGACGGGCATACGCCATACAGTGTGCAATGAGGGAAATTTAGCCTGGGCAACGGCGCTACGGCCTACTCTTCTTATCTGGAATTCCAACTGCCACTGGTTCTTTTAAGTGCACCCCAATGTGTACACAGGACCTCAGTTTTTCGTCCCATCCGAACGACTAGACAGCTGTCTTTGTCAGACCCTCCGTCCTGTATCACTGACAAGGTGAAACCACGCTGGAAAATCTGAATGAACTTTCTCGGCCAATGCAGGGATCGAACACCGAACCTCGAGGCTAGCAAGCCAGCATCTTATCCACTTAGCCACGTGATTCCCTGTTCAAATGAGGATAGTCCCTTTAAGAGATTTAACTTACACAATATTGTAGTTTACAAGTGATTCAAGTCGGTGGCTTTAAACTAACATTTAAAATCAGTTTTTGTCATTATGAAAACTTTGACGTAAACAAAGTGGGAGTGGGCCTTTAATATTAACAATAGTAATAGTGTTTATTTTTTTTTTTTTACTTTACCTATATCAAGTGGGAGTGGGCGTTTAATATTAATAATAGTCTTTACTTTTTTTTACTGTAGCTATATATATATATATATTTAAAATACAGATCTCACGTCATCCTTTGATGTTGGTGTAACATTATTTCAAATAATGGTACGAGCAATGTGCCAAGAGTACATTATTTATGCTAGTTGAAATAGCGTACCCAAGTGAAGTATTTCATTGAAATGCACGTTCTGGATAGTGTCTGTATTTTATAATGTTTAAAAGGCCTTGTGCAAGACACTGCGTAATATATAGATATAGCCCTTGTGCTATTGCACTCATACAATATCAATGTATCGCGCTCGACTACTAAACTACTCATACAAGAAATCCAAACACTATTAACTGTACAGAATAATCTTAACCTATTTCTGCTGGTTGTATTAAGATTAATTCTATGACCTATTTCTGTAAGTTGTATTGAGTGTAATTCTATTACCCATTGTTGCTAACTGGAGTGCTTATTCTTATCAAATGCAATCATGTGGAAAAATTATATTAATGACTATTCAATTAATCTTTGTGAATCAGAATAAAAAATGACTCGACATTAAAAATGAAAATATCAACATTGACTTTATTCTTTGTTCATTAAGATAATTTACAATATGAATAAGTTCACCTATCATTCATGTTATGCTTATTATTCTTAATTAAGTTGGAATTCGATATAAGAGTAGATTGTAGCACTGCTAACCAGACAAAATTTCACTCATAGCACACTGTATGGCATTAGACCATCTTTATTAGGTGGAGGAGGGGGGAATGGTCTGTCACTGAGTCAAGTGACTTTGTTTCAATTCACGGGTTGTCTTGTACATGTCAGAGAGTAAGGTCACCTGTCCAATCTCCTGGGTTTTCTTCGGGTCCTCTGGTTTACTCCAACTACTAAAGACCAACTACTAAATTGAACCCTTTCTCTCTCTCTTTCTCTCTGTACTTATTGGCCACAATTCAGCAGAAAAAGTAGAACCTTAAGCCTCATTTCATTTTCTTTAGTGATGTGGTAAAATCAAATGTTCATTTCTTGTAAAGTGACATAATGCCAACTTGCCATTTTGTCATTAATGTTTAAGAAGTATATCAAAAGCGAACATTCAAAGTTAACGTGAAACAATTTTAGATGTGACATATAGAAAGTGGGAAATGAGATTTAATGTCCACTCAACACAAGCAAACTAGGCAATTTCATGATGAACATATTCAACAATATATCAATAATTCGCTTGAGAGCATGGGCTTTTAAGCTGTGGGTGGATTCTGGAAAAAAATCCAAGAAGTTGGACAGGCGATCCGATTGGATCAAAATCAATGAGAGATATTGTGATCATTCGGCCATCCCCTCCACCTTGACATAATAATCATCATAACCTTATCCCTGTGACATAATAACCATACACTCCCACTGTGACATAATAACGATACAACCCACTGTGACATACCCCCACCCCTCACACACACCCCAGACATAATAACCTTCAAAATAAATCTGTGGCATAATAACCTTAGACCCCACCCCACCCCAGTGACATAATAACCTTATAACCCCACTTTGATATAACCTAACAATGCCCATGATATATACTAAATATGCCATACTATTACTACCCTATAAATTGTTTTGAGGGAATGTATCTTTAATGTTATCTTATCATTAATGGGCAACAGATATTTACCAAAGACAAACATGAATAAAATTGAAGTGAAGGGTGTCAAGAGATCATTAGTTGAAGTCAATCAGTGGAGGAAATATTATAATGCTGTGTTGAAATTAAAATTTTATCAATATATCTTTACCTTGGTTAAATCTGTATAATCATGATCTGCTTACAAAAACACCGTACAGTGTGCTATGAGGGTAATAAAGACGGGCATACACCATACAATGTGCTATGAGGGAAATGAGGCCGGGTATACACCATACATAGTGTTAGTGTTATGAGAGAAATTTTTTGCGTGAATTGAGGACATCCACCTCCTTTTCTATCGTCAACAAGCCCCTTAAAACTTTAAAACTGTTTCGCCAACAGGATTCTTTTACTGATAGCTACAGACAATTTTAATGGCAAAAACAATTCAAAATCACAAAAAGTCTGGGGCTTCTTTTCCTGCTGGAACTGGATAGGGATATACAATGCATTCCCCTTCCCCTCGTTCCCCACCTCCAACTGATCTACCTCACTAAACCTGTTGCCCTTACAAAATCTTTATCTCGCTAGGGATGGGGTATAGGGACGATTTTCATTGGTATACTGGGGTCTTCTGGTTCAAGAGCTAGCAACATACAGACCAACAACCAAACAAATCATCATAAAAATTATCAAAGCTTTAAAAGCCAGGGGAACATGGAACCAATGCCACTCCTTATATTTGAGCGACTTAAAATTTAGAAATATCTGTCACAGAAACTTTAAGATACTTTATGGGAGATTAGATAAAGAGCTGGTAGTGATCACTATAATAGTTAAAACCTAGATAATGTAATGTAAATTTGCTGAAAATATCAGTCAAATTGATCCAGTCTGAACCAAGATTTTTGCAATTGAATTTTTGGCCTAGCCTTTATCATCATTGCTAAAGTCAATATCGCAGGCTAGCCTTGACATCGAGAGTTTATTATGGTCTGGATAAGTTAATTAATGACTAATTAATAATTTAGGTAATATTTCAGGCCTAAAGAAAGACTTTTTAGGCAGATTTAGACCGTGCATAATGTATCTTTGATCAAATTTAACCCATGAACTATAACTATAATAATTTAAATCAATCTTACTTTTTCTTCTTTTTCTTTTTTTTCTTCTTTTCGCCATCTTTACTTAAAACTGTGTCTGTTGTTTGACTCGAATCTATTCTATCGATCGTTTCTTCTTCTCCTTCTCCCTCGTATTCATACTGACGCTTATAATCTAGAAAATAATTGTACCACATGCCCTAAAAGGTTGTAAGGACAAACCCTATTGAAATTCAGAGTCAGGCATCTATTTTATAAAATGAAATGAAGAGAGAAATGGGGTTTATCATCCACTTGACACAAACTAGGTCATTTTGGGACTATTAACATAGGATTCAAGTTTATTTAAATAATTCACTTAGGTGTAGGGGTCTTTAGTAGTGGAAGGAAACTGAAGGACCCAGAGAAAAAAACCGGGGATTCGAAACCATGCCAGTTGACTCAATGGCTGACCTTATTATACAGCGCGTACATGCTAACCATTCAGCCATACAACCCCCCTCTAGGATCTTGAAGAGTTGTTATTGACCTGTTCTGGATGATGTGAGGGATTAGCCAATGGTCTGTTAGGCAAGCTTTAGGCATGTTTTGCACGGAACTGTAGGTAATCCATCAGTAACACCAATGGTGATTGACTAATATGATGTCTGGCGCCATAGGGTCAAAAGCCACGCCATGACCTCTGATGTGACCTAACACTACAACCAGTCATATCTTCATGTAGTGTAGGCAATTGAAAGTATACATCTGTATCTTAATCGGATTGATCTAACCACACTATTACCAATATGATTATATTACACAATACCAAGCCTGGAAATAAGGCACCTGTCACTGACTGGCTATGTCAGACACAAAACCTCTGGTGCCTGTCATTTTGTCCGGCACTGATTCGTCTTTTTTAATGATATTATTAATACATGTCTGGCATTAAGTTGAAAATGTCAGATACTATTTCATTAGTGCTTGACATTTTGTTAGATACATCTAAAATTGTTATTTACAGGCCTGTACATTACAGAAGGAATATAGTGAAAAATGATGATACTTACCCCCATATGTACCTCCCTGATCCCCTTCACCCTCACCCTCATCTTCTAATGGTTGGATTATTAGGGGAGCCTCATCATCTACTAAAGTTAAAGCTTGCGTACTGGTTTCTAGATCCGTATTAACATCCACAGTTTCTTCTACCTCACTATCGGAATCGGAACTACTATAATTACTTTCCGTTTCTTTCCTATCCATCGTCTATTTTACCTATTGATAGATCCACGATAATTATGTAATCCTGTAAAAAATAATATTCTGATTATAGCGCTATAGAAATCCCACGCATACTACCATATTGTGAATTATGAAATGAAATGGGGTTTAATGTCCTACTTCGACTGGGTTAATGAGAGAAGTTTTGCCTGGGCATCAGCACTATAGCTACTCTTAAATCAAATTCCACATGCCAGGGGATCTTTTACATGCGTGTCAATGAATACACAGGACCTTGGTTTCCAATCCGAACGACCAGGCATGCGACCTTGTCAGGCCAGGTCAATATTGAAGCATTCAGAAATAATATTTAGATTTGCTAGTTACATGTACACATGTACTATGTACATGACCCATTTACTTAAGGAATTTCATTCTTCAAGAAAGTGTTTTTGAATTGTCATGTGGAGATGCTCCATTGTAAACTTTATGCTTACTTTGTAGTGTACTTTACATAGTTTTTCTTTTCTAGTAATAGTAATAGAATTTGGCCAGCTATTACTACAATTTTATTACCCTTTGGATAGTTTACAAACATGATAAAAGAATTGTGTCACTGAATGAACAGTTGATGGTTCACAGTGAATCATTCAAACAAGGTAAACAAGGTATTTCTGCACATTCAACGTTTGATAAGAGAACGGAGACATCTCGTTTAAATAATGTTCAATAAGAGAGAGAGAGAAATGGGGTTTAAGGTCCACTCAACACAAACTAGGTCATTTCGGGTCTAACATATGGTTCAATTTTTATTCAATAATTTGTTTGCGTGTAGGGGTCTTTAGCAGTGGGAGGAAACCGGAGTACCTGGAGAAAATCCACAAGGTTGGACAAGCGACCCTACTCCTTGCCACGTACAACCTTGGATTCAAAACCATGCCAGTTGACTCAATGGCAACTCCTATGATACAGCAAGCTCACACTAACCCCCCTAATGTTGAATAAATAAAAGTGCAAGATATTTTAAGAACTGTGAATGAATATGATCAATTCCAAAGCATTTACTACAATGTAGGAATGATTCCCAGAATTAAATTTTCAATATAAAAAAAAAAAACCCTAAAGTGGGTTGGGCATCACATCAGCATTTCTTTTATCATGTTTCTTACTACGAATATTGAAGTGTGTGAGACAGTAAGAAGGTGGGTTTAACATTTCGGGACTAACATATATATGGTTCAATATCAATTTAATAAATTGCTTGCGTGTAGCGGTCTTTAGCAGTGGGAGGAAATCAGAGCACCCGGAGAAAATCCACAAGGTTCGACAGGTGACCCTACTCATTGTCATGTACAAACAGGGAATCGAAAACCATGCCACTTGTCTCATTCAATGACAGATTATGATACAACGGGTATGCTTTAACCGTTCAGCCACCCAAACCCCACTATACAAGTGTGGTATGAAGGGAATATTTTGCTTGGACGTCAGTGTCTCTACATACTCTCCATCGAATTCCAAATGTCAAGGAATCTTTAACATGCTTTCAGCTGACACAGGGAAACCACACCAAAAAATCCAATATCCCACAATGCAGAATTAATCAGAGGAAAGAAATACAAATTTTCATAATTTACTTTTATAAAACCTAAACTTACCAACAATATCTATGAGTATAGCATTTTCCAAATTCTCCAATTTGCATTGTGATTCAATCACGGTTTAATAGTTTGATTGGTTGTCTTGTTCCAAATGTTGTGTGTTACAGACCTATTAGGATATGAGATTAAATAGTTAATATCAATAAGAGTTAGATTGAGTTCCATAAATCAATAAATGTACAGAAGTTGGTTCAAGTTTTATGTATTTTTAATGAAAACTAAGATTAAATATCCAGTTATCAATGAATCAACAACAGAGTATAACGTTCGAGCCTCTTGACATAAACTAGGTCATTTCAGGACAAACATATGGTTTAATTTTTTATTTCAATAATTCGCTTGCGCGTAGGGGGTCTTTAGTAGTGGGAGAAATCTGGAGGACCCGAAAAAAACCAACGAGGGTGGACAGGCAACCCTATTCCTTGTCAGATACAACCAGGGATTCGAAACCACGCCAGTTGACTCAATGGCAGGCCATATGATACAGCGAGTGTACGCTAACAATTCGGCCATCCAAATCCGTTCATATAGGACACAATCTTAATTTCAATACACCAGATACATATTTATATACAAATTTTTGTAATCAACATAAAACTTGAAAATAACACCTATACAGTACATGTCATGAGAGTTATATATGAATTTTTGTAATCAACGTAAAACTTGAAAATTCTGAATAATAACATCTATACTGTACATGCCATGAGAGTTATAGATTCCAGATCAATGTTGGGCATTTTGTATCAGAAATCTGTTGAATTTATTGAATAATTCATGATGATTAATGTCTCGTCAACACAAGCTTGTGTGACATTCAAGACGTCAACGAAATGAAATATTGTTAAACATGCTTTTGTTCTGCACCAACTGGGCTAATGACAACAACAGGAAAAGACGTGTGCAAATATGAGGGAAGTTTTGCCCAGAGATCTGTACCACGCCGTAACTCTCATTTTGAATTCCAACTGTTCTTTTATATGCAGGCCAATGTGTAGATGGGACATTGGTTTTTCATACCGTCTGACCGATTATCTATGAGTGTTATCCCTTGTCAGGCCCTCTGTAAAGGGGAACCATGCCGGTACATGAATACCACCATGTTGGTGAAGGAACATTGTGATATCCTCGCTCCAGCTATCCAAAATGTGATAAATGTTTCATTATCGACTGGTGTATTTCACAGTGATTGGAAACAAGCTATTATTAATCCTTTGTTGAAAAAACAAAATCTTGACCTTATAAAAAAGAATTATCGTCCAGTGAGCAACCTGTCATTCTTGTCTAAATTAGTCGAGAAAGCATCCATGATTAGTTTTACCCAACACATGAATCAGCATCAACTACTCCCGCCTTATCAGAGTGCATATCGTGCTAATTACAGCACGGAGACTTTGACGTTGAAGATTTATAATGATCTTCTGCACAACATGGAACAACAGTTTTTATCCCCTTTCGTTGCGATTGACTTAAGTGCAGCGTTTGACACCGTCAATCACCAACTACTTCTTGATGTCTTGGAAAAGTGCTTCGGCATGCGCGAAACGGCAGCAAAATGGACACACTCTTATCTGAGTGATCGGAACTTTAAAGTCAAGATTGAAGACACGTATTCGGATCCAGTGAATATCAGTTATTCCGTACCTCAGGGTAGCATAAATGGTCCTATCTTTTTTACGTGCTATTCCAGCACTTTACAGTACTTTGTGGGTAAAGATCAAACTCTAGTTGGTTACGCTGACGATCACAACATCTACAGTTGTTTTAAAGCTGGTGATCACGCGTCCGAAGGGCAATCCATTTTGGATTTGTCAGCAACAATGGACGATATAAAACAGTGGATGCTGATGAATAGACTCAAGATGAACGACGACAAGTCAGAGTTCATTGTGTTTGGCAGTTCACGGGCTCTTTCCAAATGTATTACACCAATGATAAAGATCGGAGATGTATTTGTACCGAGATCAACATCAGTTAGAGTTCTTGGAGTTATCATGGATCAGAATCTAACCCTGAAGTCTCATATTGCAGCCAAGACACGTGCTGCATCGTTATCTTTATTTAATATTAAGAAAATAAGACACTATTTGGACAGACCGACGTGTTTAAAGCTGGCCAACGCCCTCATATTTTCACACTTAGACTACTGTAACGGTCTTTTTGTGAATTTACCAAAAACAACAATAGCCCCTCTTCAACGAGTGCAAAACCTTACGGCCAAAATGATTCTTGGACAATCCAAATTCTCCAGTTCGTCTGACGCCCTAAAACAACTTCATTTTCTCCCAATACATGTCCGTGCTGAATATAAAACCTTACTCATGGTATATAAATGTTTGAACAATAATGCTCCAGATTACCTTTGCGATCTTTTAATTAATAACCCGAATCGATATTCCACACGATCGTCGATCGCCCAGGATTTACATGTTCCAAAAACAAAATATAAAACCTTTGCTGACAGATCCTTTAGTGTAGCAGGACCCAAGCTATGGAATAGACTACCGCGAAACCTAAAAGAGTGTTCTTCTTTGGAAAGTTTTAAGAAGACTTTAAAAACACATCTATATCAAAGAACTTTCTGCAAATAACTTTTATTATGTATTTATTAATTTAATTTGTGTGTTGTGTTGTGTGTTGGTGTGTGTGTATATATGTTGTTCATGTAAAGCGCCATTGAATACATTAAAGATGTAATAATGAGCGCTATATCAAATTCAATAAACATAAACATAAACATAAACATGACATAAATGTACTTTCTCACAAGACATCAAAATCGAACACAGGACCTCTAGGTTAGCGAGCGAACCTGTTAGTCCCTGTGTCACCATGGCTCTGCATCAAGACATCAACATGGGTAGCGTGAATTCAACAACAGGAGCAGGATATCTACAGCCTACTAGTACTCAACTTTGATCTGACAAGTTTTCGTGGGGAACCGTTTTCGTGCCATTGAACGACTAAGCATACATTCCTTACAACTCCAACAAATCATATTATCACTATCAGCTATGCTACACACATGAAGAATTGAAAAAAATAATAATAGTCTATAGGCTACATAATGTAGGTCCTCTCTGTATTTTAATAATTGGTAGATCTTGGCTAGGCCTATTTGTTGGAAAAGGCACAAAGGACAAAGTAATAAATATGAAAAAGTAAATTGACACAAACACTTACTGGAGAAATGAAGTATGGTTTGGATTGTGTTCATTAAAAACATCATTTTAACATGTCGTTTTGTAGTTGAATAGGCTAACCTAAGCCTAATAATATTAATAATTAGGCCTAATTTAATTATTTGAAACATTCCTAGGTTGCTACATACATGTATTAATAAATAAATTTAACAATGAATTAAATGTCATCCAAATGACAACTGGTAAGACAAGCTACAAAACTTTGCAATTAAATAATCGATCGATCAAAAAACAAACAAAAGTGACTAAGTTACCGAAAAAAACAAACCAAAAAAACATTTTTATCCAAAAACAAACGAAGAAAGTGTTCCAAATCCAATTAGTTATCGATAGTTCATTTTAAATGATAAATAGTATTACCTGGAGCTTAAAATGTCTAACTGTTCCATCAACTATTCCAATATTTGTTTAAGTTAGTATTAAAATCTATGTGTAAGTTTTAAAACGGGTTTCGGAAAAAAAAATCTTTCTCAGACGAACAGATATCCGCCATATTGTTTAAACATGGCCGACTAGTTTCTAACCGGAAGACGAGTTAGCAACTTTTCTCGGCGATTCCATAGTTATACGTCAACATAATAGCAGTAATTTTGGATAACTTTTAATAAAAAGATTTTATTTTTTTGGATTGCACTGATTACTATCACTTTACTGCATACATGTAGCTTTTTTCCATTAATAGTTTGGTTGCTATAGAAATTGACCTCAACCTGCATGAGAAGGGGGATAATAGATCACAGCATAATGGAGTTATTCCCCTTAGTCTATAATTCGGCAATCAAGTTCTAAATACTGAATTCAGCCATTCCCAACTGCTGAGGTAGTGACAAAGAATGCATCGTGACGTTATTTAAGTAACAAATAATTTTCATCTGACATTAGATAAATTTTTATACAGCCGGCACATGCATTGTACCCCGAAATTTTTCTCTCACTTGACTGAAACGTTCAATCCAGTATCCCCTCACAGACCCTGATAAAAAGGAAGAAAAAGAACCCAATCCTGAAACAAACAAAAAACAACAAAACATAATAAATCTGTCAATGATATGGGAAAGGTTATCTTTCCGTATAACATTAACAGTGACATACTTCTAAACACAAATTTCAGTCGCTTAGCTTGGCACCCATCCATTGCCAATTAATTACAGGAATCGCAATGACGCTAACAAATGAATGAATAGGAAAGTAGTCTAGAAAACATCGCCTTCGGTTTTGGGATGGGGGGGGGGTGTTTTTTGGGGGTTTTTTTGGTTTTTGTTTTTGTGGTTACGCAAGGAATTTTGTCTAGACAACGGCGTTTCTGTCCAATTATCAAGGGATCGCTGATGGCACTGTCTAGTAATTTCTGGATTAACAATAACCTTCAGGGCAGAACCTGAAATGCCAGAAAAAATTTCGGGTTACAGACGAAGGAACGGAGCTTGTAGCCCCCCCCCCCCTCATCCCCTTGCAAGAATATTTTACCACCAGAAACGTGTTTCCTGCTATTCCAGGCCTTGAATACAGGGAAGTATAACTAAAACGTTCCCGAGAACTTTAAAAAATCATGCTGGCGGGGATTTGGGGGCATACTCTCGCGTGTTTTTTTATTTTTTATTTTTTTATTTTGAATTACCATCCAATATTGTTTTTAGAATAAAAGCAACACCACAAAAATTAAAAGCACAGGCTTTTTTGTCTAAATTTTTCAGCGAGTTCCAAATATCTTCTTTGACTGGCATTAAGTAATTGAATTGAACAAATTAACACAAGTTACAATTTTATGGATACACATTACTGAGTTTAATATTAGGTTTAAAAATATTTTATTGTAGAAATAATCTTTACAAAGGGATAAGACGTGCCGACGAGGATACTCTCGTCTTTATCAAGCAAATGATAAAGACGAGAGTCTCCTGCTCGAAACATCGGTTTGTATTAAACTCAGTAATTGTGTATCCATAAAATTGTACCTTGAGTTTCAAAGAGTGCCTATATTTGTCATAATTTCGTTTCGGGTAAAATTGTCGTTCAGTATTTTAACAGTAAAATGACGTTGCAAAATTTCAAAACGCGGGCTTTACCAGACATCCCGGAAGCAGAAATTGGCCTTTATTTTGACATGAAGATCGAATATTATTTGTATTCCGAATACCTGGTACATCCAGTGAAAGTCACAATAGCTATTCATAGAACTAAGGAATATTTAACGCTGGGTGATTTTAAGGCCCTGACAAATCGATATAATTATAGATATTTCTTTTTGTCGTTTGAGAAATATTTTGGGTAGGTCAGGCCTAATTTCGGTTCCAATACATTTTATTAGTTAAATTGTTTTATAAAGGAAATAAATCATTTTGAGGTCACATATGTTTTGTTAGCAGATTCACTATGGAAGACCAAACAGCTCTTTAAAGCGAGAATTTCATACGGTATTTTCTTAGAAAGTCAAAATATAATTTTTTTCTGTGTCTTTTGCTGAATAGGTTGTCAACTCGCTATTATATGATTGTAGGCATTATCTCCCACAATAAGAAATCGTTCACACCGGAAATAATAACACAATTTCCCACATTGCCCCCCCCCCCCCCATTTCAAACGTTTGAATTTGAAGTTGAAAATGATAGTTTTGCCAATTTCTCAACAGGCAATTAGTGAAATATAGGATTATTATTTAACAACGTTGGAATGTTTATATATACCATCTATTTTAAGGCTAAATTTTAATATATTTTAAAATTATAACTAAAAATATGAAATTCCCGCTTTTATTCCTAGCACACAATTCTTTATTCAAATTTATTGTCATACTCATAGTCGAGTAAACGTTAAACTCTCTCTCTCTCTCTTTCTTTCTCTCTCTCTCTCTTTATGGGATTTTTAGTCGCCAATCATCCATCAGTACACCGATACTTCTGATTATTAATTGTTCTTTAGGTTGGTAAAAGAAGAAATATTTTTAAACGACGATATTATTCCATCGTGTGGCCCTAAAATCAAGGCATGGGTAAGTCTCATATCGCAGTAAAGTCATTTCAAAGTAGGCTATACTTTTGACGTTGGGCGGTGTGGGATCTAACAGCTCTCGCTATAATGATTTTAAAAAATAGATGTATTATGCAAGAGCTAACTCTGCCTATTGCAGGTCTTTCTTTAGGCCTAAAGTTATCTAAAGTATTAAATAGACATTAATTCACTTATCCAGATCATATCAACTACCGATGTCAATGCTAGCATGTGATATTTACTAGATCAGGATCCATTTTGTTGCCAAACATTCATTCATGATTTTATCATGAAATGGATAATCGAGACTATGTTTTTTCATCGTGCCGACTTTCATCGAGGCTAGACCGAAAATTCAATCGCTAAAATCTCGGTTCATGAGAGTGGATCAATTTGACTGAAATTAGTGAGAACTGCCAGCCCTTTATCTAATCTCCTAGTATGTCTGTTTAATAATTTACTCTTGAAATTCTCAAAACAACGGTGGTAATTGAATTCAGTTTATGTTCAGTATACCCAGCTAGTTAGTATACTTGAGATCTTAGATATTATTAGATGCGTTGCGACCCATTTGTGACAATTTCTATAGATCCTTAATATTAACGATTTAGCCCCGTTTGGGTCTAGATGTTATACGCGATTTTACTTAATACATTTAAATGGTTTCCTTTGTGATTATAGGGGTATCACGTGGCTAAGTGGGTAGGACGCTGGCTCGCTAGCTGCATTGGCCGAGGAAGTTCATCTAGATTTTCTGGCGTGGTTTCCCCTTGTTAGTGGTGCAGGACGGAGGGCCTGAAAAGGACAGCTGTCTAGTCGTTCGGATAGGAAGAAAAACCGAGGTCCAGTGTACTCATTGGCGTGCATGTAAAAGATCCCATGGCATTTGGAATTCGATATAAGAGTAGGCCGTAGTGCCCCTGACTGGACAAAATGTCCCCCACAGCACACTGTATGGCGGATGCCCGTCTTCATTAGCCCCGTTTAGGTGCAGAACAGTAGGACGTTTAACATCATTTCATTTGTGATGTGTGGTTAATTAACTGTTATTTGTTTTTGTATATAAACCTTCTGTATATTATTATTATCATCTTTTGATTGTCACGTTGAGTGAACCCCGCAACGAAACGTCGCTTTAATTAAACCGTACTTGCATTCCATAATATGATTTTGTGTTTATTATACGCGAGTTGAGTAACTGAATGTTTCACCGCGTCACTTCGATTTCAATTACCATCATATTAAAGTCATTGGGGATCTTTAAAATTGAATTTATTATTGAGTATATTATTGATTTTATATTCATCACCCCTGTTTCCACGAACAGATCACATGACCCAATTATATGGAATATCATTTACTTAAATATTTATTTCTGGCGAAGTTTCGACTTGAGTTCTCGCATCTTTATCAAGCAAAGAATTTAACGACACGACCAATATGTCGCGGTCATTTTGGTCCTTTAAACTAACCGAAGCCGAGCCAGTACGGAAGCCCATAAGGGTCAATCAAATGAAAAAAAATATTCTGACTATCTTGTTATTTTGTTATTAGTTACAAGATAGTCTACCTTGTAATTACAAGATAGCTTTCTTGTAATTACAAGATAGAATATTTATTTTCATTTGATTAACCCTAATTGGCTTCCATAAGCCACCGCTGAAGCCGTTGACGCGAGTCTGGGTGTATCGGCCGCGGGTGCCGATCTTGGTGGTAAAACACAGCCACGTTTTTTATTATGTTTCCATTATTATTTAAAGATACATTATGTAATATTTATATAGGTAATATTAAAGATGCATTATGTAAGATTTAGATAAGTAATATTAAAGAGGTTTTTAATCGTTTAAAGGTGCACTATGTAAGATAATATAAAGAGCTGACAGTTCTCGTTATGATAGTTAAAACATAGAATATGAAAACAGAATATGTTGTAAATTTCAGTCAGATTACTTCATTCCCCGTCCTCTTTGGTGAGCAACCCCTTACGGGGCTATTTTACAGAAGGTACTTACCACTTTAAAGCTCTGTAAATGCTTTGTATTGAAGACGTGACATAACATGTTTTTAAAGTAATATTCAGTTATAGTTATTGAATTCTGGGTTAATTTTATTATTTATATCTCTTAAAGCTTTATAATAAAGAAACCTCCATCACACCATGGCCGAAGGATTCACAACACCGCAGTTATGAGACAATTTCTGATCCGCATTCACTTACAAAAATCAGCTACATAAATCAAACTGAAAAACGTCAGAAGAGCTTGGAGTATCTATGGAACGTTGATCCATTCCAAAGTGAGACGCGATACCAGTTTGCAAGATCTGGAATATTTACAGAAGATGTAAGATACGACCTTGAACAGATGGATCGTCATGGTAACCAACAAATAAATCGCTATGGGGACCAGCATATACATCGCCATGGTAACCAGCAAATAAATCGACTTGATGACCGACAAATGAATCGTCAAGATAACAGAAAAATAAATCGCCACAATAACAGACACATGGGTCGCCATGGTAACCAACAAATGAATCGTCATGGTAACCAACACATGACTAATCACCGGAAGCGTCATACAACAACCAACCAACGGGAAGGTCATCAATTGGTGTCTTCTACCGGGAAAAGATCACCTACCATCTCTCCTTCACTAGTAGGTTGTAACAATTCCAGGAACATATCTGGCAGTTCTAAAAGTCTCTTCGATTTATCTGTGACCGATGACTCTACTTATACTGCGGATAGACCACGCGGGCCAGCATCATCTTCCTTTAACGTTTCTTTACAAACTCAGAAGGATATTGGAAAAGAGGCGACACCGACAGATAGTTCTGGATTTTCTAAATCAGAAAGGCTGTGCGATTACTCTAATTATACCGAGAATATCCGATACACCTCAGGCCCATCTCGAGTTCTGTCTAATTCGGAATGTGTGAAAGACACGGAGGAAGACACGCCGCCGGGAGATGGTGTTGAAAGTTTAATTAATTTTCCTGTGAACGAAAGTAAATTTGAGAAAATGCGTGATTACTCGGATGATATCCGGCATGCCCCAGCCACATCTTCATGTCAGCTGAAATCTGAAAGTAGGAAGTGTCGAGGTCAAGAGAGGATGCTAGGAGCTAGTGTTGAAAGCTTGATTAATTTTCCTGTCAACGAGAAGGGATTTGGAAGGTTCTCAAACAAAGCTTCGTTTGATGACAATGTGTGCCCCGAGTTGCGAAGTAGTCAACCAACTTTTAACACCATTTCATCGAGTAACACACCAATAACAGAATCTGGCGACAAAGATCAAACCTATCCCCCGTATAATCTGGAAAGGCTTGGTCCCACGTGTATTCACACGAAAGCACCACGTAAGATAATGGACAGCGTGTTATCAGGCAATCGACCGCAGTCATGGTTTTCAGAAACACGATATTCAGCTGCCTTCCCTTCATGGATGTTACGTCAACCACGGATCAACAGGAGGAGAATATCGGACAGTTGCTTAAGTCTTTGTGAATTTGAAATGCGTGGTGATATTGGTTCTATGTTTAACGTGTCTCCTGTTGAGCGGGATGTTGAAGATATTTTATCGGACAGTGTCCGCAGCTTGTGCAATTTTTCAATGTTGGAGTGAAATAAAAAGAACTTGATTGCTGGGTTGACAGGCTAAATCCTGAGACCTCAAGATCTAGAGGAACTCCGGCCAAGATGACGGTGTATATTATATTTGACGTTGCTTAAACTGCAGTCTTAAACATCCGTAATAATCCTCAGTTTTGTACAGTTGTGTTTAAAACACACGTTTGTCTTCCGGGAACGACTCATAACTGAAATAGCCCAAGGACCCTGTTCAATTAAATCCGGCACTGAATTGAACTTGCGCGCTGTATCATAAGGTCTGTCATTGAGTCAATTGGCGTGGTTTCGAATCCCCGGTTGTACGTGACAGGGAAGGGAGTATAGGGTCGCCTGTCCAAACTCGTGTGTATCTTCCTGGTCCCCCAGTTTCATCCTACTGCCAAAGACCTCTACGCGCAAGCGAACTGTTAAAATAAAATTGAACCATATGTTAGTCCCGAAATGACCTAAGATTGTGTCAAGTGGACATTATTTTTTAAAGAAAATGTATCACGAATTTTGAATTTAAGTATATTAGATCAATGTACTAGTGTGTTCAAGATAATATCTGTCTAGTAACACAATTTTATTTTTAAATATTTTATAAAATATGATTCATTAAATAAATGAATTGATATGTACTGTTGTATCCGACAGGTTCAGGATTTTCCTGTCGTGTAATAGCTTTTTTATTTTGGTTTAATTTTGTGCCAGATGTAATATTGTAACTGAATTCGTGTTTATATCGTTGTTTTAAAAATATGAAAAAAATGTTATGTCAAAGGGGAAATAATTGAAATACTAAAGGGAAGTAACTTATCAATACTACGTCGCTTTCCATATGGATTAAGCATGGTATATGGTCAGAGGTCTCGAAAAATTCACTATAACGGAGCCAAACGTGCCAGTCATAATCCTGGTCTTAAACATCTGTTTAACTTCTGCTTCCATCTGGCGAGGGGGATGTGGGTACCCCGAGTAAACCCATGGGGTATAGAAGCCCCCCCCCCCTATTTCGAAGCCACATACGCCCACGCCCAATCTGATTAAAACACAGATCCAGTTTCGTTTCGTTTTTTATAGTTCAAAATTTCGTTTTTACTTGTCTTTACTACTCTTGGATCTGGAGGACTTGTTATTTAACTCGTGTTCTGCCTGAAATGAGGGGTCAGCCAATCAAATGGTCTGTCGAATCGACCGTTTTACCTTTTCATGCGTGGAACTGTGGGTATATATTACCAGCGGATAGAAATCAAAACAAAACAAAAGTAGATTTTAAAAAGCATGGCGGTCGCTAATTGGTTAATCGAATGACTGACGTTATCGGGTCAAATGTCCCGTGCTTGATACCTGACGTCATAGAACGTGAGCTCCCACTATAACTTGTTAGATCTACATGAGTGTAGGGGAGAACGCTAGATCGGAGACGGTCCTACGCATTTTAGCACATATGACGTCATATATAGATTGTGGGTTAGGGTAAGGGCTAGGACCTGTAGATTTGGTCAAAGTCCCGAGATGTAAACAGGGCTAGCCCTAACCCTAACCCATGATCATATGTGACGTCACAATTTGCGTAGGACCGTCTCCGATCTAGCGTTCTCCGAGTGTAGGCCATCGAAAGTATAAAAAGCGAAACGAAATATAGATCTATATTTTAATTAGATTGGCCCACGCCAAGGATGAAAACTCTATAGTATTGTACAGAATTTTGGGGTCTGTATGAAACAATGGCCCCAAATATTCTACAGTTCCTGTAGTGAAACTCGTACACTTATTTATCATAGTCTTTAATCAAGTTCTGTGACTGCGCAGTTGTTCCACCATCTCTAATTTCTTGATATTCAGCCAGATACCAAACAGTTGTAACACTATCTTAGTGATAATCAGAGATCAGTTTCATAAATATATGGTTTATAAACATCGGAAAACAGAATACAACACATTAAATATAACACAACAGCAATGTAATAAATTATCTTTTTGTCTTTAATCAAGTTCTGTGAACAGACTGCACACACTGTTGTTCCACTATCTCCAATTTATTGTTAATACTAATTGCTATGTAGTTGTAATAAATAATATATTGAATTTAAAAATTTGATATTCGGCCAATCAACAAACAGTTCTCTCTCCGATGAACTTAACCCGTTATCTAGGGATAATGAAATTTGTTTTCCAGCATCAGAAATTTAACGGACAATTAACAAACGACACGTTAGCAAGATACGGATCTCCTTGGTTCCAATTTTACAGTACATATCATTTCCATCACCTACTGATCAGCTACATGATACATAAAAGGATAGTGTAATTGTCGTTACACCCGTATTTCATAACTTCATTCAAAAAACATGTAGCTATTGGGAAATACTCAACCCGGCGAATATTCTCACTAATGGGGTAGGCCAAATGGTTATTGAGTTAGCTGGTTGTACGTGACAAAGAGAGGGTCGCCTGTCTCACCTCGTGGGTTTTCTCCAGTTTCCTCCAACTGCTAAAAGCCCCTACGCGCAAGCGAATTATTGAATTAAACCATGTTAGTCCCGAAATGACCGAGTTTGTGTCGAATGAACGTTAAACTCCTTCTTGCATAGTCTCGGTCACCCAGACCCCCCTTGTCTTCAACGCACGGAGGGTCTGGGTCGGTTCTCAATTATTGACGAAAATTACTGGATAATCTACCACATAAAAAACCAAACTCCCGGTTACGCATGGGCAATGGAACCCTTTGGCTCAAGTCTCGGTAAGTGATAGATATTATGAAGCCGGGCCGATTTTGATAGATTCTATAAGGCGAGGGTAAAATATATCCCACAATTCACTTGGCACATCTATTATTAGAAACAAAATAGAGACGATACAACAGCATGAATCGTGATTAAGGAGATTGTGAGAAGCCATACGTTTGATTCATGACGAGAGAAAATTACCATTTCAATTAAAAACTTTAGAATAAAATTTTAGAGAGTGTCATTGTTGACAAGCGAGATGTTTTGATAGATTCAGCACGTGGTAACTTAAAAGACTGGATAATCCAGACAGTGACCGACTTTCTGTCAAATTTTGAGGACCCATCCAGACTAATATTCGTAGAATATTTGTTTGGATGATAAGAGACTACTTCTTGCATAAACCAAGCGAGTAGTTATATAAACGATTAACAATGTCAAGTGATTTGGCGGTCACTTCCGATCTATTTAACAACATGATAACCGCTATGTTACACTTTGTGCATCAACAGAGCTAATGCAAGAGGGTTTGAAATGCAGAGCTCGTGTTAATAAGGAAATATCACCCCATTACTATTGAGATAGGAAGTCGGTCTAAATAAACTCTGCATGTTCCAGCATATTGATCAGGTTACGAAATAGTGATACCCTGTCAACTGCTAATCGGGTAGTGACGTCTAGATATCACTCGGCAAACCTCTACAGATTCCGGGACCTACATCTAGTTTCGGCTGTAGGCTATGACGAATTCCGCCATTTTGGAACTACTTTAAAGGTCCCGGATGAAACATGACTGCGCCCATGGTGTCTTGTTTGCTTGTAATAGCGTCAAGTTTTCCTGTTAAAGTAAACCGGTAGCCGCGTCGCTAATGATGGGCGTAGGTACATAACACTTACTGTCATACAGCCGAGACTAGATGTAGGTTCCGGAATCTGTCGAGGTTTGCGGAGTGGTCTAGATATCAGTTGACAATAAGTTCATCTCGGTACTTAACACGGTTTATCCTATAATGCGACCAATGTCAACTGCGTTAATAAGCAGTCGCTTCCGGGCTACTTAAATGAAGAGGGGTTTAACGTCCTACTGTTCTGCTCTGACGGGGCTAATGAAGATGGGCATACGTCACGCAGTGTGCTATAAGGGGAAATTATGCCCGGGCAGCTGCGCCACGGTCTACTCTTGTGTCGAATTCAAACTACAAACGGATATTTTACGTGCACACCAATGTGTACACTGGACCTCGGTTTTTCTTCCCGTCAAAATGTGTAGACAGATGTCCATGTCAGGCCCTCCATCCTGCATCACTGACAAGGAGAAACCACGCCGGAAAATCTGGATGAACTCTCTCGGCCAATGCAGGGATCGAACACGTCATAACCTACGTATTACATAGCAAATGGCAATAAGTTCATCTCGGTTTGTTAAACATACATTATACAAGAGCAAAATCTGCCTATTGTAGGTCTTTGTTTAGGCCTGAGATGTTATAAAAACTAATCATTAACGTATCCAGACCATAATCAGCTCTCGATGTCAAGTTTAGCCTATGATAATTGATGGACACAATGGATAATCGAGACTATTAGTTTTGACTTCAGTAATGATGACCGGGCTAAGCGGAGCTTTCATCCGCTTAGTTCTCGGTACATAGTGGATCAATTTGACTGAAATTATTTTCAGCAAATGGCCTTTACATTACGTAGTTTTAAACTGCCAACTCGTTATCTTATCTCCTATAATGTATCTTTAATCTAATATTCGATCAAATACCAATATCATGATAATATTGAGGTTACAGTATTTTGACGTCACAAGGACTCAGTAATATCGGATGCTCTCTATCGCGCCGGACATCTGCTTTGAAAGTATCCGTGTTGTTGACATACAGAAATCCACACTGACCAGAAGTGAATATTCGTCAGGCCGCTACATTCACCGATAATGATGACATCGATTCGACTTAATGAGCCACAAATATTAACTTTTTTTCCTTGACAAATTTAAAAATTCTAAAACATTTTTTTTATGTGGTGTATCAGAAAAATAAATAACGGTGTTTTAAGTATTTGTAGGTAAAAATTATTTCCTAAATGGGTTCTAAAATTAGTAAAAGGCACCAACCATTCAGTCCGAACCACGTGACTAAGTGTCCCATTCGAACGACTATATGTTGTCTCTTGAGACGTAATGACAGCGCAGCACTTTAATAAATGCGTAATTATAAATCTCGTTCGAGTGGTAGACTTTGATCTTGTAATTTTGAATGTAACGAAATCAGATAATGAAGATAACACGTGAGAATGGTAGTGTAAATATAGATTATGGGAGATTAGATAAAGAGCTGGCAGTTCCAACTTTAATAGTTAAAAACCAGATAATGTAAAAGAAATTTGGTGAAAATTTCAGTCAAATTGGTCTACTGTGAACCGAGATTTTAGCAATTGAAATTTTGAGCCTAGCCTCGATCATCATTACTACGATAAACTGCATAGTCTCTATTATCCAAATTTTGATTTTATCAGAAGCCGTCGAGAGTTGTATAACATTTCAGGCCTAAAAAAAGACATGAACACAGAAGGTTGTAATGAATGCAAGAGCGCATGGGTACCCAAACGCCTGTATGCCATAGTTCAGCTCAAACTGATCCCGCAGTGAATATTCGCTTGGCCGCTACAATCACTGATAAGCATGACATCGACGAGGCTTAATGAGTACGGCATATTAACTTTTTAACTCTGACAAATTAAATTCTCAAACATTTTTTTGAGGTAAAAGAAAAATAAATAAAGACGTTTGAAGTATTTGGAGTTAAAAAATATTTCTTATTTAGTGTAAATGGGTATTAAAACGAGTAAAATGCATCATTTTGCCCGAAGCAGTTAGGTGTTAAGTAAACATTGCACGAGCCGTTGAGCCAATGACTAACGGCGCGTGCAGTCAACGCACCTGTTGTGAACTGTCGTCTGTTACAGAGATATTTCGTATGTAATTCTCTGTGAAACAGATTGAGTTCAGCTCTGAACGTCGGTCTCATTACACTCACCCTGAGCGTTCAGGGACTGGCCTATTCAATCAATGTCGAAAATAATTTGAACCCCAGTCAATTATACTGGGCAACTTTTCACTGCGAAAAATCGGAGTGTCAATCCGTGTGGACGTCTGTACAATGTAAACGAACATCTTAATGACAAAATAAGACCTTGCTTACCTCGCTAGGGCGTGTTACAGGCCAGTACTACCGGGACAACATCTTGGCAGTCCATGTTGCGCCATTCGCACGACGTCATGACCGCCGTTTCATCTTCCAGGATGACAAGCAAGATGTCACAGGGCCAGTATCGTTACAGGTTACCTCCAACAACAGAACATCACCACATTACCTTGGCCAGCACTGAGTCCCGACCTCTCCCCCATCGAGCATGTCTGGGCCATGCTTGGACAGAGGTTACGTCAACGTCAACAACGTCCTGCCAATGTCCAAGAACTTGCTGCTGGGTTGCAACAGGAATGGGACAATCTGGACCAAAATGACCTTAGACGTCTCATTAGGAGTATGCCACGTCGGATCAATGCTTGTTTGGCAAACAGAGGAGGATTTACCCGTTACTGACTTTGTTGTGATGCTGTGGTAACTTTTCTGTTTGACCCGGGTATCATTTTACCCTTATAATGGTCAGTCTGTGCCCTACTTAGTCTAACGATCATTTGGAATAAATCGATGAATGTCAACTTCATTTCATTTTGTCATTTGTTTCTTCGTCAGTTTCATTGGGTGACTTTAATAACACTTAAAAATCAAATATCCCCTACTTTTTTTGAATAGTATATCTCGGCCGCGTGAAGTTAAACAATGAATAATATTGAGAATCAGCTCTTTTACGCTGGTTATTCGAGTCTGCGTGTAGTAGCTAGCTTTGCGTTACTTTTGTATATGCTTAGCTGTAAATCACACCTAACATGACATGTAATTATACAAATTATTAGTAATAAAAGTAATAATATTTAAAATGTTACAAGAAAATGTTCAAGTTGACTATGGGTGTAATTAGGGAGAGACTTTTTATACGAAAATTAAAACATCTCACTTTATTGGACACTTCCGATGTGAATGTAAATGGGTACCAGTCAAGTCGTCCACAAGCAAAGTCGTCCACAGTGAAGTCGTCCACGCCCGTTGGTGGAGTCGTCCACAACCGTTGGTGGAGTCGTCCACAACCGTTGGTGGAGTCGTCTACACCCGTTGGTGATGTCGCCCACAACTCTAAATAAACTGATACGATAGTTTTCGGGTCGCGGCTGCGTGTACCTTACTCTATATACATTCGGAAGTTCCCCTTGTCGGTCGTTTAAGGTGGAGGGCCTGACAAGGAAAGTGTCTATTCGTTCGGATGGGCGATAAATCGAGGTCCCGTGTATACGTAGAAGCTTGCTTGGAATTTAGTATAAGAGTAGACCGTAGTATCATTAGCTAGTCGGAGATAAACCTCATTGCGTTTCATTTAGCATGTAGGTATATTCTTTATTTCGAGCGTATATTATAGATCATAGTGTTTCATATACCAGGTAGGTGTATTCTTTATTTCGATTGTATGCTACAGATTGTAGTATTTTCAGATAACGAAAATATCAGACATTTTGTCATATCTTTAAACATGTTTACCTGATTAAATATTCATCAGAGGCGGATTCAATGGGGGGGGGGCGCAAGGGCCTCCCCCTCCTAATTTTCGACAGTGCCCTTTTTTTTACTACTGAAAGTGCCTTTCAACTAGCTTTTTTGCTCGATTTTGAGGCTCTTTTTCTACGATTTCCGAATGTTTAGACGAAAATATCAGCCAAATAGCTCTTGAATTGGCTACAGATGAAGGAAATGACGGATAATTTTCTTGGGGGCCCCACACCCCTCTCAGCGGCGTGCCCCGTCTCCGTGGTCAGTGCCCTCATTTTGCGGCCCCCCCCCCCACCTTTTCAAAATTCCTAGATCCGCCCCTGTTCATTGACCTAACCGAAAAACCCAATCAGGATGTGATTTTTAAATCACTTGTACATAATATACCATCTCAGCTTGTAATTTTATCAACCATAACGATCAGCGCAACCCAAACACGACATTCGTTGGAAAACATGGGCGGGCCCCTAGAGGGGTATGTGCAGTTGATACATCGCTCCGGGCCCATGAAGCCCCTGGGGGCCGATAAAGATCTATTAAATTTCATTTACGTCGACATGGCCAGTATTTGTGCAGCAGAGCCAGCGGTCCGATACCTGATGCCGTACTCTGAGAGGTGGGGGTAAAATTGGTTCTGCATCCGCACATGAAAATTGTTTCGGCGCCCCTGAGCGTGAGTGTAGCACGTGAAACAAGAACCGCTTAAAGCGTTCTTTCATCCAAAATATTGCAAAAAATAAACCGACAAAGACAGCTATTATATATATAGCATAGTATATGATATTCGAACTTTTAATAATATAAAAAAGATAGGTAGCCAGGCAACGAAACATATGCCCACAGCACCTAAATCGTCAAGGGTTGTCGTATATTTTTACTTTTATTGGTAATGAACCATTTGTAATACACTAAAATCAGATTAAGAGTAACAACTCATTATGTAATTATCTGAAAATCATTAGAATTTGTTTGCTTTTTATAAAGTTTTACCCCACGCTAACAATTACAGAAGGAAACATTTAATATTTTCGGCGATGGTCCCCGTTTAGAAGTGTTATTTTGAGAGACATTAGACACAGTACCACTCTTTAAATTTTCAGGAACGATCCCACTAGACGGGATATCCCATGTCCGAGGGTTGGGAAAAATAAAAAGTTATTGCATTCGACATGTTTTCAAGGCTCTTCTATTCATATATACACAGTGTTTAAGGTCATGAGACGAAGAATCCTATTTTGTTTCCAGCGATTTCCGATAATAACTACCAGAGTCATGGCCCTTGATCACTTTAATTTATACACAGTGTTTAAGGTCATGAGACGAAGAATCCTATTGATTTTTAGCGATTTCTAATAATTAGTGCCAGAGTTGTGGCCCTTGATCGCTTCAAAAATCTTGTATTTACCAGGCTGAAAATCTGAAATGGCCGGCCGAAAATCAGTTCAGCCTGACATGATGTTGTTTCAAGACTTGAGCGCAGCACTTTAATAAATGCGTAATTATAAATCTCGTTCGAGTGGTAGACTTTGATCTTGTAATTTTGAATGTAACGAAATCAGATAATGAAGATAACACGTGAGAATGGTAGTTTAAATATAGATTATGGGAGATTAGATAAAGAGTTGGCAGTTCGCTCTATAATAGTTAAAAACCAGATAATGTAAAAGAAATTTGGTGAAAATTTCAGTCAAATTGGTCTACTGTGAACCGAGATTTTAGCAATTGAAATTTTGAGCCTAGCCTCGATCATCATTACTACGATAAACTGCATAGTCTCTATTATCCAAATTTTGATTTAATCAGAAGCCGTCGAGAGTTGTATAACATTTCAGGCCTAAAAAAAGACATGACACAGAAGGTTGTAATGAATGAAAGAGCGCATGGGCACCCAAACGCTTGTATGCCATGGCATTATCACCCGAAGACTGGTCCATCACCAGTACCAGCTTCCAGTATTGTTACTACATCATCAGGTTCAGTGCCGGACTGGGCCCATCTGTCCATCTGTCCGTGACTGGTGGGCCTAAGCTCATTAAAAAAAAAAGTGGGCCTAAGCCTATAAAGAAAACCGAAAAAATAGAAAGAAAATAGAAAGGAGATGGGGAAGAAAGAAGGAAGGAGAGGGCAGGACACAGGACAGGGGAAAGAAGATGGGAAACTTTGGTCTGAAATGCTTGGAAAATGGGTTTGCGTTTGTCGATATTCAAAATTTTCATGGGGGGAGACCCCCCACAAGACCCACATTCGACGCGCACTTGTGTGGTACACCGGAAGCGAGAACAGAAGGATTAGAAGATATGTTTCAACTAAGCTTCTCTAGTTTATATTTCATAGTACATCGTGCATGGTTTTCATTTCGAGAACCATAATATAAATTGATGCAATGGCAGTAAAAAAATGAATTGGAAATACGGGCATTACTATATACCGAAAAACTACTAAATACTGAATATCGGAAAACAAGGGCAAAACACTAAATACCGGAAGACACCATAAATAGGTAAACCGGAGCCGGGCTATACTATATACCGCAAACTAACCCTAACCTTTAAGGAGAGAAATCTAAACCCCCGTTGAAAGTCAATTGTTGTAATGAATTGATAGGATCACATTGTGATTCAATTTCATTAGCTGGGATGGGATTACTGCTAAGCTGAGCAAATAGATATATCACGTCACAGGTACATTCCAACAACGTGTTATCTCTTTTCCAACTTAATAAAATCACACGTGTATTCGATACAGATTAGTGAAGCCTAATGGAAACGTCGCTCAGCAACAAACAGTAATTGCATTCCATAGAATTGTAACCTGTGCATAATATTATGGCTTAATTAATTCCCTTTGTTCACCCTCTACACGCCGTGCACGGCTGACATGGAACACTGTTGGCAAGCATATTATAACATGACGTAATCTTGGATAATGATTAATATCGGGTTATTACAGCGACTTACATATGTTTTACTGTTAAATAAAAAATATGACACAAAATCAAATAAATATTATTGTTCCCGATATTGTTAAATTATGTTGTTAAAAGGTTTCACACTCAGAAGTCAATAATCAATATTTATCTGTTAAATAAAAAATATGACACAAAATCAAATAAATATTATTGTTCCCGATATTGTTAAATTATGTTGTTAAAAAGGCTTCACACTCAGAAGTCAATAATCAATATTTATCTGTTTTATAATCTTTTTAATTATTTTTATCAGTGAAACGTGTAGACATGTTATCTAGCGTTCACACGTGCATTGTTGTTTGTGTAACTCAAATGAATTAAACGCGGATAATATTTTTATACACCAGTCCGTGTACACGTTAGCGTGCACGTAAAAAAAAAAACCTTGACATCTGGAATTCAGTCTGATTAAAACACAGGCCTATTTCGTTTCGTTTTTTATAGTTCAAAATTTCATGTTAATTGTCTTTACTACACTAAGATCGAGAAGAGTTGTTATATAACAGGCGTTCTAGTTGATGTGAAGAATTAGCCAATGATACGGTCTGTTACGGCGAATTCTTGGCGCGGAAACGTGGGTAACCCCTACTAGAACCGTCAACGCTGATTGATTAATCAATGTCTGACGTCATAGGGTCCCAAGCCTCTCGTTCGACCCCTGACGTGAACTCCCACTATAACTTGTAGTGTAGGCCATCGAAAGTATAAAAAATGAAAAGAAATATAGATCTCTATTTTAATCAGATCATAAACGCAATTGAAGTAGGGTTTGTACTATACAAATTCTGTAGGAAATGATTGATCGATCGATTGATTGATATCGAGGGAAATGGAGATCATTGGAAGTATAAAATAAATGAAATGAAAGGAGTTTAATGTCCCAGTGTTCTGCCCCGAACTGGGCAAATGAAGACGGGCATACGCCATACAGTGTGCTATGAGGGAAAATTTGCCCGGACAGAGGCGCTACGGCCTACTATTATATCGAATTCCAACTGCCAAGGGATCTTTTACGTGCATGCCAATGTATACGCGTGCATCGCTTTTTCGTTCCATCCGAACGACTAGACAGTTACCCTTGTCCGGCCCTCCGTCCTGCATGACCGACAAGTGGAAGCCACGTCGAAAGAAATTTAAAATAACCAAACTAATTTTAGATGAGAATTTTAATCTGATTAATAATCAGTTTGGATTAGAATGTGCCTATCCTAGTATTTTAAAGCCCCAATAACACTCTTGTTGTAACTGAAAAATATGTCCCAATCTTCATTCTGGTCAACAAATCGTATTATTTTAGAATATTCCAATTAAATAATGATATAAATTTCATCTTAACACACCTAATTTAAAAAATTGGAAAAATTCAACCAATTGATTTGAAAAGTCTAACGTAAACCTTTTCAAATGTGACTTGAATTTTAAAATATTTTCGAACCCTCTGGACAAATAAAATTGGTTGTAATGGATAATTTACACAACAGGTAGGACATTTAAACATCTAGTACTTAGAATAAGGGTATTATTTATTTTCTGGAGCTACCAAGCCAGCAAGAATGTTATTGTCCCTTTAACAGTTACTTCTCGTTATCAAATCAGAGTGGAAAACTGAGTTGACCAGAGCAAATACTTTTAGATTTAAATTAATAAACGATCTGGTTGTAAATACGAAGGTTAATCACACATCGCGCAAAATGTGTGGGTTAATCACATGACTGGGAAGTGAGGATTTAATTACCGACCATAAATATAAACCAGTGAAGTGCGAATTGATCAATCCAAACGTGAATTGAAAGAGAAAAGACTCCATGTAAGCGGTTTAATGAAATATGCCTAACTTCAATATGCCCTTCAAAATATACCCCCACCCCCTCGGAATATGTCATATAAAATTTATGAAGCGATCTCATAATTCATAGCAGAATTAGGAATTAACTGTTAAGTTAGTTGCAAAAAAAAAGCACAAGTCACAGAAAGATAATTTGTTGTGTTAACCAGGTTGGTGGCTAAACCATATGGATGCCTTAATAATATCAATAAATTCACATTAAGATAGGAAACTACGTGTCTAGTTACAAAGGAAGGAAAAGTATGACAATTCAGCTTACTGTGTGATTTGATATAATGATAAAAAATGACAAAAAGAATATGGACCTACACAACCATTAACAACTATGGCAGTGCATATCAATCATTGATTTATATCTAAAAATTTAATGCCATGTATGTGTTATTTCTATAAAGGTTTTAATTTGTTTTAAATGCTTTGTTCTGTGTTGATGATGGTTCTGCTTTTTCTTTTCAGATAACTTTTATCTGGAAAGAGTCATACGCAAGAAAAACCCTAATGAAGTGGTAACCAAAATGACGGAATTTTTAAAACTAACTTTTAACCATATGGAACTTATTGGACGAACAGTTTCTAATATGTAAACAGTTTTTAATGCGAGCACTTCGCTTTTCCACATAAAGCAAGCAAAATCTTTCTCCCACGGTTTTAATTTACTATTGGATGTTAAATCTGTAATAAACAACAGCAACGTTATCAAATGTCAGTCGACTCTAGCCAGTGGCGTGCATTGGGTCGGTAATGCCTTGGGCTAACTCTTTGATTATATGCCCCAAGACTCAAGTACAGAAGACCCGTAATGCTTTGGGTTAACTCCGGGATTGTATACCACAAAGATTCAAGTATGGAGTCAGACGGTGTATGGGGCTAACTCTTGGATTGCATACCACCATGATTCGAGTATCTGGTCAGGTGGTGAATGAGTCCAACCCCTGGATTGTATACCACCAAGATTCGAGTATGTGGTCAGGTGGTGAATGAGTCCAACCCCTAGATTGTATACCAACAAGACTCATTGTAGGACCAGGTAGTGTGTGGGACCAATCCCTTGATTGTATACCACCCAGACCCAAGAGCTCTGCCTAGTACCCAGAAGTATAGAATGGAAGACATGTTAAATAGAGAGGAGTGAGGGGAAATCGGAGAAAACCCACGAGGTTGGGTAGGCAACACCACTCCTTGTCACGTACATGTTACAGATATATCTAAACAGCTGAAATAGTGGTAACCGCAATAATTTAACAAATTCCCCATTGATTTGATTCCCCAATGAAATGACTGTCCGAGGATGTCGCTCGCTGCCCCATCATCTGTAACACTACAGATAACAGAATACCTTTATTGAGGTCAACTCTGGCTTATAAAGCATACAACAATTAAGAAAAATTGTACACGAGCGATGAACATAATTGGTATTGTTTATTTATGAGATTATAGTATCTGTAACTGCAGTGCATATTTCCGATGAATAAATAATATGTTTAATGAGATCGTGCTTTTTATCCAAAAGAGCAGAAGCCATTCGTGTGTAGTCCGTAAATAACATATTGAACACATTAGATGTTTTAATAAGTCCGTGCCTTAGAAAAAGTTGTGTAGAGTTGAACACGTCAATATCATTAATGATCAAAACCATCAGAGGTCAGAAAGTTCTATCTACCTGTATATGTATTTTTCAATTTGATGTAGAGATCACTTTGCCACACATCTTTGCGAACTTCGGGATATGTCCAAATATCGGTGAGGCATGCACTGTTGTTTTGGGTGCAAGATATCCTACAATTTGGATTCTAAAATCAACCGAAGGCTCACTTACAGGGAGCACAGAACCATGCCCATCAAGACTATTAAAATCACAGTTATTACAAGTACACTGTCCCACAGAACCACACCCCTCAACAATGCCTTAAGACGGAGCGCAACTCAGCCAACTGTTGAATTGTTTCATAGATATCCTTCAAAGTATGTCAAATATGTTATAGTTCCGGTCAAACAGGGCAGGTGTGTAAACGAGTTTCGTATTGGATCTCTATATTTAGCCTTCTTCTTATCTGGTGTGTCGGGTTCCCCGAAACATTCGCCCGTTTTTTAGGATTCATTAGTCAATCACCATTGATGTCGAGAAGTCACATGGTTGTTTGAAAGTTGACCACAATCGACTGATGAATCCGTCGAGTGTGCCCACATATTAAACTAAGGTTGTCTACAGTTAGCTCCACATACTAAAGGTTGCCTGTCTACAGTTAGCTCAACATACTAAACTAAGGCTGTCTGTCTATAGTTAGCTCCACATACTAAACTAAGGCTGTCTGTCTACAGTTAGCTCCACATACTAAACTAAGGCTGTCTGTCTACAGTTAGCTCCACATACTAAACTAAGGTTACCTGTCTACAGTTAGCTCCGTTTGAGAACAGACACTAACCTAGTTGGGTGACATTTTAAAGTTCCAATTTCACTTTTTCTAAGAAAGCCAAAATATAATTATTTCTATGTTTTTTGCTCAAAAGGTTGTCAACTCACTATTATACGATCATGGACAAAATTTTTTTTGGGGGGGGTTAGAAAGGGTGACACTGGTTGATTGAGGAAATAGTTACTCAATTACCTCCCTTGTTTTCCCATTCTTCTTCATGGACGGCCATCTTCAAACGTTTGAATTTGAAGTTGAAAATGATATTTTTGCCAATTTCTCAACTGGCAATAGTGAATTATAGGATTAATAGGATTATTCTTTAACAAGGTAGGACTGTTTATAGGTTCAATCTATTTTGGGGCTTTATTTTAATAAATTTTAAAAATATAACTTAAAAAAATGCTATTGGAACTTTAAGTCCTAAACCGATGATTTTAGTCGAAAACGCCAAGTATACTTCGATAATTTTGTTAAGTATTTATTTTGTTTCCATTTAATAAAATTGCAAAAGTTTATTTAGTCTTTGTGTGTAGAGGTGTTGGGGGGTCGAAAGTTTAGCACGTGCGTGCTGTATCATAAAGCCTGTCATTGGGTCAACTGGCGTGGTTTCTAATCCCCAGTTGTATGTGAGTAGGAGTAGGGGCGCCTGCCCAACCTCGTGGGTTTTCTCCATGTCCTCCGGTTTCCTCCCACTGCTAAAATTAAAACCATGTTAGTCCAGTTTGTGTCGAGGGGACGTTAAACTCAATTATTCTCTCTTTGTGTCACCCTATTAATCAAATAGGGTGTTGGATTTTTCTCGTTTGTGTCGAGTGGACGTTAAACCTCATCTCTTTGTGTGCATGACAGGTGTGAAAGCGGTAAACTATTTGTTGGATATGCGGCCATTTAGAGCAGAGATCTATTACTGAAGTAGAGTAGACACTTCTCTGTGTGTACAATGGTGTGTCCACTTATTCGACTCATTCGGACGAGAATAGATTGCGTGACGAGTTAACAATGGATTCTTTTATAAATGGATTTGGGAACATGTGGACAATAGATTCTTTTATAAATGGATTGGGGACATGCTAACAATGGATTCTTTAATAAATGGATTGGGGACATGCTAACAATGGATTCTTTTATAAATGGATTGGGGAACATGCTAACAATGGATTATTTTATAAATAGATTGGGGGACAGGTTAACAATGGATTCTTTTATAAATGGATTGGGGAACAGGTGGGCAATGGATTCTTTTACAAATGGATTGGGGAACATGCTAACAATTGATTTTTTTAAAAATGGATTGGGGAACATACTAACAATGGATTCTTTTATAAATGGATTGGGGAACAGGTGGACAATGGATTCTTTAATAAATGGATTGGGGGACATGTTATAATCGTATGTATTATAAATGGTAAAGTGGATAAATAAAAGAGACACCAACACTGTTTCCATCGCCAGGTGTTATAAATCCAATGTTTCGAAGATTGGGGAACAGCCTAGGCTTTTGCTTTATAATGGATTCTTTTATAAATGAAATGAAATTCGGTTTATCGTTCCACTTTTCTTTTCGGCACCAGATGAATTTTACAATGTCATGAAGCAACAACAAAAAAAGAAATTCCAGATTTCGACGGTCCACAATTGTCCCTGCTCGTTAAATCCCATTTCCTTCTGTCCCTGCTTTATGAAGATCAAACATGGTCCTTGGACGAGAGGACAATTTTATAATGTTAAGAGAATTTGACGGTCAATGATGATCGTTGCTTCCTGAAGACCAAACATACTCTATACAGTCTTTGGAGAAATGCACCGTGTTACCATAAAGGTTTTCCACTTCGGGGATCGTTTGAAAATCTGTCTGTAAGAATGTTCTAAAGTATTCCAAGCTTCTTCATATATTTTATTTATCAAAGTAATATTACTAATAACATATTGTATGTTGCTTTGGTTACATCAAGTCAGGAATTAATATAGCCTCGATTTCACAAATCATTTTCAGAATTGACTCAAAATTCTTTACCTTATTTTTACTAAATCATAGCCCTTTATACAACTTTTGTTGTTTTACTGTTTCAAATACATCTATAACAAACTATGTGGAACCAAATTATTTCTTATAATCAATTGAATGGAAGTCGGGTAAAGGAAGTCCGAGAATTATTTGTCAAATCGAAGTATTGATTCATGTATTAAGACATTGAGTGTCCCGTTCAGAAACTCAACATGGCCGATATATTCCACAAATCTCGGCTAACAGAGATAAGTTTACCCTTTGTTTATCTCTGGAAAACTCGCCGGCCATTTTGAATGTCACGTGATTAATTTTCCGTTGTAGTTTCAAAAAGATCCAAGATGGCGGCTCAAGTTCGCGTTTCTTCAAAATTTGACGTTATTTAACTGAATCACTCACATTGCGTTAAAAAATGAATCCCCGGTAAATCATCAAATTGGCTGTTTTCGAATGAACTTTTGATATCAAGATGTGGAAAATGTTCCAGGGATCATTAATATATAACTAATGTGACGAACAGATTCCCGATTCTCGAGATATCTGAAGCATTTCATTCTAACAAATCCTGCCAATAATGAGCCACTAGGGCGGAGCTTAGGAACCGAGTTCACGCTTATTAATGGTCAGTGAGTTTTGCCAGAGTTATCTCTGGGCCGAGACTGATATTCAACACTCAGCAAACCTCGGCAGATTCCGGACCCTACATCTAGCCTCGGCTGTATGACAGTAGGTGATATGTGCCTACGCCTATACAATTGCGATGTGGCGCCGGTTTATTTATTATTGCGTCGTCCGAAGGGTGTGCATAATTTTCAGTGCAAACTTGTCCTTGTCTAAACAAAATCGGATTAACTTGAGAGAAAAACGGCTTCAAACTTTGTAAGATAAAACATTCTTCAAAGGCGTCGTCATGGGCAACGCCGTTGGTAATCCGGGAACTTGAAAGTAGTTCTAATGGCGGTCTTCGTCATACAGCCGAAGCTAGATGTAGGATACTGGAATCTGCTGAGGTTTGCCGAGTGTGATATTCAACAACGCACAGATTCGTAATGTTTTTAAAATGTAAAAAAAACACACCATTGTGTCAAACACGTGAGTTAGACCATTCGTCCTTCCAACCACCCCTACTGACAAAAGTATATTATCTTATAATACAGTTTATACATAAAAGTTGACATGCTTTCCGAAATAAATTCCTGTTTCATGGTAAATATATTTTATTTTATTGGCATTTAGTAACGGAACATATAATTTTATGGATACACAATTACTGAGTTTGATACTAAGCGACGTTTCGACGAGGATACTCTCGTCGTTAACAAGGATACAGCATTTGTAGCAAAGACGCAATTTGCTTACCATTTACATACCGGTATCATTTGCTTGATATAGACGAGATTATCCTCGTCGAAACATCCTTTAGTATTAAACTCAGTAATCGTGTATCCATAAAACTGTACCTTGTATAATTGACAAACACAAACAAATAATCGGAGAGACGTCTTATAAAAATGTACTAAAGGTGGAAGGTTTTGTGGGAAAACTGATGACCTTAATGTCGTAAGTATTGCAACATATTTTAAATGGAACTTACCTCGTTACGTATAACAAAATCGAATATACAAGTGACCTAACTAACAAGTGCGGGCAATTACATAGATACATTTCACGTATTTACAACCAATGTTTATACAAAAAAAAAAATATATAATCATTTTCAATTTAGGTCAAAAATCGGGTGAAAAATACATTTTCTAGGAGTAAACTGTACAAGTATAATATATCAAAATCTATACACAAAAAAATGAGAAATGGCTACTACAAGAGTTTCTTAAAGATAGTATTTCCAGGCCCGTAGCTGGTGGAGTGGGGTGGTGGTGGCATTACAGGCATGTTGATCGTTGCTGTCGTATTGCATTCAACGGAAAAGGCACCAAAGGGGTAAGCGATTCTTTTCCCATTGAGTAAAGGTACCCATTAGGTGTCCGATTTGTTCCCACCCTCTCTAGCTACGGGCCTGATTTCACCAATAAATGCATATATTACACAAAATACATTATTCTAAACAATAAAACTGGGGCGATATACAAAACAAACGGTCGTAGTATAAACAGACGGGAGTATTCTAACATTTGATTGGACTGCTGGTAAATATTACCAACTTTACTGGCCTCGGGTAAACAAAACGTAAAAGAGTGGACTATATAAGACTATACATGTACATCTGGGTTGTCATGACTGAGGAAAAATAAATGCAAAAATGCCACTGGTATTCATTGTTTGATTTCGAAGTCACATAAGAATTGCAGTGTCACATGTTCACACGTTCGTTTGGATGGGTTTTTTTTCGCAAATAAATAAAGTCATGCTTATGTTCAACAATCACTAGAACGGTATCCTTGCGACTTCCATCCATATTATGTACACTCATTACTAACTACACGTATCTAAACCGTCATGATACCCAACTCATTTCTGGACTTTTGGTTAAAAGAAAAGCTTCTTTGGGTTCCTCTAGAAAACACAGAAAGAATGTCACAGTACAATGTGAATTCAAGAGGACCTGTCAAAAATATTGTCTTTAGATCAGTCCGTGAGACCCGGTATTGTGGCTGACGCATCTGTCGTTTGATTTCTAGTTTGGGTCAGCCTTTGCATGATCTGCTCAAGTTTACAAGACTGTTTACTTTCCGGTCCGCCTTGTCCAGACGATTGTCGCTTTCTGGAAGCAGCAGTTCCACCTCCTGGCGGAGCATTCACGCCACCAATTGATTGTGGATTTGTGGTTTGACCGGCGTTTTCGCGATTTGAAGAACTTGATGAAGCACTATCAGATGACGTCTGATTTATTATATAACTCATGTGTGGGAAGAAATTGTCCAGGTCAGAGAGTTTGACCATTTTGTTACATTTTAGCACATTAACTGGAAGATTATAATATTGAATAAATGACTTCTCCTCTTCATCTTTACAAGAGTACAAAGGGACATTCAAAACGTTTTGTAAAACATATAAAAATTCGTTTATATTACACTGCGAAAAGTAAAGTTTGCATACGGCTTCCACTAAGCAAAACTTTCCCTGTCTCCCCGAAGAGTTCAAATTCAAACATGATATGCTTTTACCATTCAATACCACGCCTTCGATCTTTAAATGATTGCTGCTACTTGGTTTTGACGTAACAATCGTGTTTTCAGGTTGAACATTGGATCTGCTTGCACTCTGAATAATTGACCTAAAAGACTGATCAACATTCTTACTTGAAGCAGCTGCTGGAGGAGGAGGACGTTGTTTTGGGTCAATAGGTTGTGCACTGCTACTTATAAGATTACCCATAACTGGTGCTCTCCCTGTCGGTTTTGGAGACTGATATGGCGGTGAATTTGGAGGAAGAACCCTTGGGTTGTGTGCTTGATATGGGTATCCTTGGTTTGGAGGGACACCTTGTCTGGGATAAATTTGATTATGTGCTTGATTTTGTTGTAAGTGCATATGCTCCTGTGGAGACTCTCTCCTTGGATTATTTGGAAGATTGGCCTGCTGTGGATTATATGGAGGAGGCGGGTATGGAAGATTTCCATTATTAATTTGTTGCTGGGGTTGATTATATGGACCATGAGGATGGGGATTAACATTACCACCAGCCAAACGAGGATTGTACGACATTCGCTGCATTAATGCTTGATTGGCCATAGCATTTGGCATGACACCTGGTTGAGAGTAGGCCAACTGTTGGGGTACCAATGATCTTGTCATCATTTGCATCATTGCAAAAGGATTAACAGGAACATTAGGTCTTTGGTATGGAAATTGCGGATTTGGTAGAGTAGGATTTTGAACATTTGCTTGTGATGGTGGTGAAGAATGGTGAGTTGTTGATGGAGATGGGGGTTGAGCTGATGGAGAAGGTGTGTCTAAGTAACGAGCATGCTTCAAAGGATCTTCGAAAGGGAGCTGAAGTATTGTTGGTTGGCAATGTCTTGCTATTTCAGAGAGTTCAATCAATTTGGTACTTTTGCCAAACTGAAAGTCAAACCCTGCAATCTTACAAGTTTCATTTAGAAATGCACAGTCATCAGGTGATGGTTGAACACCGTCCAACTGAACATTTGTTAATAGTCCAGCAGCATATTTTATAACTGACAAGGGCACAAAAGTCATGTCTTTTCGTTTGATGACTGGAGTCACTGTATTGTTGATCTGTATCCATGAACAAACTTTCTCTAACACTTCCCTACTTGGGGTAGATCCAGCAGATTTACTTTCTGGTGCCTGCTCATCACCAGATCGTAGTTTCGCAAGCACTTCCTCAGGAAAGGTCTTTTTCACAAGATTATAGAAATCCTCAAATTCCACAAGGTCAACAATTAATTCTTTGGTTGTGAACGCTTGGTTGCCATATTCAAAACTACAGTGTATTGTGTTTATCTCATTCAGTAATTTGGCTTCATATTCTGTGACAAAGAAGCTCACAAGGGGGTCTTTTTTGGCTAGTTCATCTGGAAATGCATTAGGATACCTACTCAACAATTTTTTCTCCACAATTCTGACGGACACAAATTTCTTATATTTCCTAATGATGTATGGGATATTGACCCCATCCACGGTCGCCCATCCGAACACACCCTTTATACTTTCCACGTCGATGCGATTTTCAACATCCTCCTGGGAGTCTTTTTCGTCACCTTCTTGCAATGGCGAACACTGACTACTTGTATGGGGCTGTGTTGCTGCTACATTTATCTGACTTAAAGGAGTAGCTGTTGGAACACTGGCTGTTGACTGTATAACTGGTTGAGGTACTGGCTGCTGCTGCTGCACTAGTGGTTCGTCCCTAGGCTCTGGTTTCATCATGACGGGCATCATGAGGGCAGCTTACTGAAATAGACAAAAAGAACTTTTTAATCGACGTCAAATTTTCAGATAATTTAGCAACCATGCCCTCGATGTTGTGGATAATTTGCAGATGCTTTTCAAACACTTTATAAATGACTAACTCACAAGCCTGGAAATAAGGCACCTGTCACTCACAATGTCATAAACAGATTCAGGCTTTGTCAGTCACAAAAGCTCTGGTGCTGTCATTTTGTCAAGCACTGATTTGTCTTTTTTAATGTTCGGCACTAAGTTGAAAATATCAGGTACTATTTCATTTTGTCTGGTACATCTAAAACTGTTATTTCCAGGCCTGTTCACTCAATGCCATGGATAATTTATCCGACATGCTTAAACTTACGGATATGTTATGTACAATTCATTCGATGCTGTGGATAATTTACATGTACTGATACATTTCAGAAACGTTATAAACAATTCACGTCATGCCATGGATTATTAGAAAAACAAACTTAATCAATATATTGTGAGAATGAATCATCAGAAAAAATGTAGACATATCAAAACCTTAACAGAGGTTGTACGCATCATTTCATCTGTTCCACCTGATGATGCGTCAACAAAGAAAATCGTAAGATATTAAAAATCTTATCACCGGATGTACTGCATTATTTGTGAGATTAAAATTAAACAAGTATTCTCGCTTCAAAAAATCCCCATTGTTTGATACCAACAGCTGTGATTGGTAGGCTTTATCTATATATGGTCCCCTTTCATGTCGGAATCAACTGAATAGAGTTTTACAGAGGAAGTTCAGTAGAGCGTGACTTCTTTTGTTTATTTAATTGCCAATTCAAATCCAATTTATTATATCTTTGCCCATCATGAACAACAGCACAATCTGAATAAATCTAGTCTTTTCTGGTAAGCCTGTAAAGTTTGGCTGTTTAATTTCTACCACAATAAGAGAGTGTTTAATAAGTTATATGATGGGTCTAAATGATGATTAATATTGTTATATAACCTGGGTCTAAATGATGATTAATATTGTTATATAACCACGGTTTAAATGGTTAATCTATGTTGTGTAATGCTAAAGGTTGTTATATAATAGCCTACAATGCCTAAATGTTCTGTTAAGTAGGCAAGGGTTCTACCATTAGGTTTAAAGAAATGGAATGAGATGGGGTTTAATATCCCTACTGTTCTGCTCCGTATTAGGCTAATGAAGATGGGCATATGCCATACAGTGTGCTTTGAGGGACATTTTGCCTGGACAGCAGCACCACCGCCTACTCTTACCACAACCAACTGTCAAGGGATCGTGTATACACAGGACTTTGGTTTTTCTATGCCCAATAATACTGAACCATGTGTTAGTAACAAAATGACCTAGTTTGTGTCGAATGGACGTTAAACCCCATTTCTCTCTCTGGTTTGTGGTGACTCCATGTTAACCTCCCTCTCACTCAACACATTTGATAAATCTATATGAAATGGAAAAATAATTTGAGTTTAAACAAGCAATTTTTGGTAAGAGAGAGAGAAATGGGGTTTAATGTCCACTCGACACAAACTAGGTCATTTGGGGACTAACACATGTTTTCATTTTATTTCAATAATTCGCTTACGCGTAGGGGTCTTTAGCAGTGGGAGGAAACCGGAGTGCCCAGAGGAAACCCACGAGGTTGAGAAGGCGCCCCTATCTCCATGCCACATACGCTCACACCAGGGCTCGAAAACACAGCCGCAAGCCAGAGGTGAGCGGCAAGCTAGAGGTTGAAGCGCGGCACTCTAGACCACTAGGCCATGTAATTAAAGATGCATTATACTTTTCTGGGAATGTATCTTTAAACGCACATTATGCAAGAGCTAAATCTGCCTATTGCAGGTCTTTCTTTAGGCCTTAATGGATATATAAATCATTAATTAGACCTTTACTAACATGACAAGACCATAATCAACTCAGATGCTGTAGATTTTTAATGCATTTAAACATGGTTGGTGGTTAATGTTTTATTTTAAAGGAGCTAAATCGCTAATATTTAGGACCTAGAAATTGACACAAGTGGGTGGCAATGCATATAATACTGTAATATGAATGTATATAAACCAGTTGATTTACATTCAATGATTTCCGTTTTACACTGATTTCAAATCAGTTATGTTCTGCGAAATAAGCCATTCGAAAGCAAATTTCTAACGTCTAGTTATTCCAGTCTACATGTATATACGCCGTTTGATTTGGTACAATGTGTCTAGCCTCATTCCCTGAGTCTCTTGCTAGAACTGGGGTTGAAACACATTATGGTACACGATTCGTGTATCAATGGTAAAACGTTTATTCTGTCTTAAATATTTGATATCAGAAGCCTATCTTTTTTCAGGTAAGATCACAGCATCAATGTTGATTTAAATTGACAAATAATTTGTGTTTTCAAAGTTGAAGATTTTGGATGATATTGAGTTAGAGACTTAGCTACTTTAAAAAATGGATAATCAAGACTTTGTTTACCATTGTGACAGTGGTAGCTATGACAATCGAGTTTTTGCTTTTCCAAACAATCCTAATTTTGACTGAAATTTTCAGGAAACTTCCTTTTCATTATCTAGTTTTTTAACAATTATTATAGATAGTGACAACTGTCAGCTTTTTATCTAATCTTACATAACGTATCTTTAAATAATTTGAAGAAAATTAATAAATTTAGTTACCGTTAACGACCCTACAACAGATATCAATAACAGGAAACAGAGTAGTATGATTTATGTGCTGAAACATTCCTTAACATAAAATGTCAAGAATGGCCGACATCTACAGCCCTTAAATACAGCAGATGAATCCATTGGCAGCTGTTAGTAAGCTCAGTATTCATGAATGTAGACCGGTCTTTAACCCCCTTGAGCTATGAACAGAGACACTCCCAGCAGGGTGATTAATTACACTCAGTCTGCTGAACTTTGACCTGTTTGCCATGGTAACTGGGTTTGAAATATCAATCTCCCTGTTCTAATTAACTGTCAGTCAACATGCTTGAATTTATCTTTAACCTTTGAACTCTGTTGATAAATGATTAAAAGCTCAACTGGAACACAATGAAATGAGGTTTTAGGTCCTACTTTTTTTGCACCAACTGGGTTAAGAGGGGAAAATTTTTGCCCGGACAGCCGTTTACTCCTGCGCATTAAGGATCTGCCCAACCAGGCCCAGAGTTCACAAAGCATTTTCAGACTTAAGTCGAGAATTTACTCAAACTCGTTCACCTTATTTTAACTTAACTACAGCCCTTCGTAAAAACTTTTGTTGTTTTAATGTATCAAAAACCCTAATAAGAAACTACACGCAAAGTTTTGTGTTTCTGGATCAAAGATATTTCTTATAAACAGTGATTGAAAGTTGAGCAAATTCTCAACTTAGTCTGAGAATGCTTTGTGAACTTGGGGCCTGATGCTCTCACTCGCCAGAACCTCGGTTGTTGTTCTCAGTGTTTAACGTCAGATTCCACCGGCATCGAGACAAGTTGTTTTATTTTCATTTTTATTATCTCAGCGCACGTGTAGAGGTCTTTCTTGTGAGAGGAAACCTGAGTGCCCCGACTAAACCCACGAGGTTGAGAAGTTGCCCCCCAATTCCAAGCCACATTCGCTCACACCTGAGATCGAAACCATGACAGCCAGCCAAATGTGACTGACCAGCTACAGCTCGAAGTGCAACACTGTAGACCATTATGCCTTCTCAAACCCCCCTCGACCCTCAAGCGTATACTGGTAACTTTGATACTACGAAAACTTGAAAAAACATGTGCTGCTTTTATGACGAGGTTTGATCTATGCGTAAATTTTTTAAAACAAATATCTGTAGTAGTCTCTTGTCCAATTACACAAATTATTTTTACTGTTGGTTACATGACCCTCAATAAATCAAATTAGGTCCTATGATATTACCATATCGACTTAAAATAAATACTTACAAACAAAAACCTTTCAAAAATTTGTTACCCAACCAACAAATGACCTTGACCTTTATTTACAATCATGGATGATTTATAATCCTCAATCAAGCTGACTGACACATGCCCTGCTCAAAAGTATTAACTGACTGATTAAGGTTTTTATCATGCTAGCTGGAAAAGAAAATCAAGTCCAGGGAGTAAATCACCGTTACTAAGCAACCACATACTTCAGATTGATCTAAGCCTAGCCTCTTTTCTATTTATAGCCCTACTTAATACTGAATACACACCTTGCCCAGAACTCCTACAAATCAATCTTTTTACACTTCTATTGTATTTGAACAAAACATTCTGCACCCACTACTGATAGGTTGCCAGGCAACCAAAAATTCTCTAACAACCACAAAAAAATTCATCTTTTAACAGCACAAGCCAATCTTTGTTGATAACATCTGCGTTGGATTACACGAAAATATAGAAAGAGAGAAATGTGGTTTAAGGTCCACTCAACACAAACAAGGTCATTTCTGGACTAACATATGGTTCAATTTTATTTTAATAATTTACTTGTGTTGGGGTCTTCAGCAGTGGGAGGAAACTGGAGCAAACCCACGAGGTTACACATTAAGATAAGACAGGAATATAAAATTAGCACGTTACGGAAGATAGATGAGAGAGAGAGAAATGGGGTTTAACGTCCACTCAACACAAACAAGGTCATTTCAGGGCTAACATATGGTTCAATTTTATTTCAATAATTCGCATGTGCGTAGGGGTCTTTAGCAGTGGGAGGAAACCGCAGTATCCGGAGGAAACCCACGAGGTTGAGAAGGCGCCCCTATCTCCATGCCACATACGCTCACACCTGGGTTCTAAACCACAGCCGCAAGCCAGAGGTGACCGGCCAGCTAGATGTTGAAGAGCGGCACTCTAGACCACTAGGCCATACGGAAGTTAGATGCTGCGATACATTTCAAGAAATCGACCCGTTTACATAAACCTACAATAATTGGTCTCGGAACTGTGCCAGACACACCAAATGTGGAACTCTCCACAGAAAAGTTCATTTTAGTCCCTATGAAAACTACCGGGATGAAAACAACTATTACGTTTGATTTAGTTTGGTCAGCCATTTTGACAGAACTGTCCAAGTTCGCAGGAAAAATGTTCAAGTTAATCGATCCCATCTGACTGTGGTTGCTGTCACTTTAACGTTAACAACATTCTGAATATTTGCAATAGTTCTTCATCAGGGGTGGATATTGAACAGATCAGGTGTCATGGCGACAATTGAGTGTATCTCAATTGTTCTCCTAACAAAACAAAAACAACTCATGACTACACCATAGTACCTAACGTGTAATATACGATACGCCACCAAGATTTTGAAATTTATATTCTTGATATTAAAGATGCAGTATGTAAGAGACTAATGTGGCTGGTGCCAGCAAAATCAGTCACTTGGATCACTTCACCAAAATTGAGTTCTATACATTTTCTGAAAGCCACAACTGTGGGCTTTCAAATGCAACAAAAATTATGTTGATATCTCAAAAATTGACTGAGTTGTGAAATTTTGAAGCTTCAAGGTCAACATAAGTACATTCTGAGAAAACGCAGATTAAAGTATGGGTATTAAAAATTTTCAAACCATTATAGCAACCAGTATCTTAGGATGGGGATATTGCCTCCAAATTTTTACCGGTTGAAAATTTATTTGACATGTTAAGTGACGACTAATTTCGATTGTTTTAGGGAGAATTTTGATTACGTAACATTCTACATGTTTTATTAAAATCAATTTTTGAGGCATTAAGAGTTCGAATAATTAAAAATGGTTTAGAATTCCGAAAGACAACATTTCAAACTATTGTTTGGTGATGAAAACTGAAAATCAATAATTTCACCACTGACTGCCGTATTTTGCCTATAACGCAAAATGAATGATTCCGACTTCCGACTGAAAACGATAATTCCGGTCTCAAATTTACCTGTTGGAAGGTTTTTTTTGGGGGGGGGGGGTAATTTTATATTTTAAACAACATTTTAAACAAAACTTATTTAATGCCATTAAAGTTTATTTTTATCATGACTGTGAAAACCTAAAGCCTTACATTTATCCAGTACTAGCGGCTACATCGTTATAATTTGTAAACAACGAAATCCAAATATCTTGAAATGGACTTTCTTATCTCCTTACACCAATTAAAGCCCTGACTTATATATCCTGTAGTTAATTAGGAGTTTCCCTGAAGAAGCGTACCTCGAATATCTGGATGAGACATACACAAGTAGTCCTAATGAGGAACCTACCCACTTAAATCTTCAAGTGGAAGGGGATACACTCACAGCCAACTCATATTTTGACAGATTATTTAAAACATGCCATATCTTGGCAAGAACAGAAAATTACATATTGGTGTAATCACAAGTTTTAACTTACTCTTAATTACAATGTAAATAAGCCCTGCCTGTCGGATTTGAGAGAGAGAGAGAGAGAGTTTAACCTCCACTCGACACAAACTAGGTGATTTCGGGACTAACATATGGTTTAATTTTATTTCAATAATTTGGTTGCACGCAAGGGTCTTTTTAGCAGTGGGAGGAAACACATGAGGTTGGACAGGCGAAGAGAGCGAGAGAGATGTGGTATTTGTTTATCTAATTTGCTTGAAAGTATGGGAAGCAAAATTCGTACACACATACAATACCACTTGTCTCAATGACACAAAAATGACATGGGTCCTCCTGTTCTGCTCCAAACTGGGCTAATGAAGATGGGCAGACGCAATACAGTGTGCCCAGATATCGGTACTACGGCCTACTCTTACATTGAATCCCAACTATCAATGGATCTTTTACGAGCACCCAGCCTCGACATCAAACACACGTGTTAACCCTTTCAGTAACTCAACCAACCCAAATGAGCACCCAGCCTTGACATCAAACACACGTGTTAACCCTTTCAGTAACTCAACCAACCCAAATGAGCACCCAGCCTTGACATCAAACACACGTGTTAACCCTTTCGGTAACTCAACCAACCCAAATGAACAATATAAGCTGTCTTGCATAAAGACAAACTATAAACTGTATTTTCTTGTTGCTTCCATAAAAAAAATTATAAAATAATATAAATACTAACGCATCCAAATTTTGCAAGCTCCAAATATGAAGATAATTCCAGTCAGACAAACAAAAAAACCAGTTGCATTTAATTGAATCAGAATTAATAAATGGCACAATAACTTCGGAATTAAATATGTATGCATGAATCCCCAGAAAAAAATATATTAATGAGATTTTTGCAATGAAAAATTTATCAGTACTATGCATCTAAATTAATATTAGCAAGATTTTATTAAATAAAATATATGTATCATGTAGCCCCCACAAATATGTTCAATATACTATAGATCTAATATGATTGACTGGAATTCGTACAGACAATAATCTGATTAAAATACTGATCTATATTGCTTTTCGTTTTTTCATAGTTTCGATGGCCTACAATACAATGGCCTTATTATACCTTTCTTATACATGTACCTATAAACTATTTAATCTGTATCATATTTCGTGTTCTAAAATTACCCTGTAGTATCAACTTTTAAACATCCTTATTACCTGTATTACCTATAAATAAACATAATACACTACATGAATATCTGACAAGCTATAGTGAGAAATCACGCCAGGGGTCAAACAAGCGGCTTTTGACCCTATGATGGCAGACATTTATTATTCAATTTCAGCATTGGTGCTACTAGTGGATTACCTACAGTTCCATGCAAAACATGTCTAAAGCTTGCCATAACAAACCGTTTCATTGGCTAATCCCTCACATCATTCAGAACACATCAATGATTACAACTCTTCCAGATCCTAGTGTAGTAAAAAAAAAGTTAAACAAAATTTTGAACTATAAAAACAAAACGAAATAGAATCTGTGTTTTAATCAGATTGATAGCCTGGTTAAAGGGACAATCCCAATAAGAACAGGGTGTCAAAAATTAAAGTCCGAGAGTTTATGAAATTTATGGACCAAAATATAGAGGCATGGTGTATTTATCTTGTCTCAAAATTTCAGCTCAAAATATTGAGTCGTTTGGACGTGAACGTCAACACTGCTTATCCGGACACGTAACCCTTTTAAGATTTCGGGTCAATTTTTTCATTGGGTGACCTGATAATCAATTCACATTTCTTGAGAGGTCTATACAGTGAATGACCCATGTACTGTACTTGATAACAAAAGGTAAATTTCACCTACATATTATTTTTATAGAAAAAAGTTTGATTTTGTCCAGATACTGTATAATACAACGGTCTCCATTTTCCAGATGAAGACTGTCAGATTTAAGTTATTTACAAGCGTATCACAAATATCGTGTTAGTTGGTCGGCCTTAGGTAATGGGTTTTAAGGGATTTTAACACAAAATTAAGCAGTTTTATTCCTCAGAAAGTTATCGGGATTAGCCCTTTAAGGTATGGTATCTACCTTTAAACCATGTTGGATAGTATGGTATCTATCTTTATACCGTGTTAGATAGTCAGGTAAAAGGGATGGGCATTTACCTATAAACCGTGTTGGATACTAGTATGGTATCTAACTTTAAACCGTGTAAGATAGTATGGTAAAGGGATGGGTGTCTCCTTATACCTTTCTTATACCTATAAACTATTTAATCTCTATCATATTTCATGTTCTAAAATTACCTATTAGTATCAAATTTTAAACATCATTATTACCTGTATCAAATTTCCTATAGATAAAGATTACTATCACCATGACTGGGACCCATATTCATCAGGGACCCAAATATGTCCACAGTCTAATTCACCAGGGGCATGTTCATGTTGCAAAATAAATAAGATATGTTTACAGGATCATTTTGTTATACGAAAAACTAAGTGATGTGTTTTCTATGGCGCTCAGTATATTACTCCCCAGTCCAAGCTTCCCCTACATACACCAAACTTCAGCCTCCGCAGATCCCCAGTGTAGTCACCAACCCCCAACAGACAAATGAGACTCACAAATTTCAGTACAGATTTGAACAGGACCCTGTTTCTCGAAATCTAAACTAATATAAAGATAAAATCCAAATTTTAGTAGATACTTCAATTCTGACTGGCTGAACACTAAAATCAATCTAATATTATTCAATCAAATTACTCAAATTTGGATTTTAATTTCTAAAAGAATAGGTTATAGCTTCCGCTGTCCAGACACAATTTATCTCCTAACAGACTGGATATTAGTCTTGATTGATCCAGTTGGTAGGTAGAAACAGTAGGACGTTATATCTCATTTCATCTCAGCAATGGATGAAATCGTACAGAACCGGTATCTGTCTGTTCGTATCTGTTTTTTTATTTCTGTAGTGTTGATACATTTGGAAGAGAGAAACTCACTGTGATAAACATACTCCGCGCAGTGTTTTGTTTGATTAATCCCACTAATCACTGCTGTAAAGAGCGAACATTCTTGTTCTAAATTATGATTGGTCAGTAGTCCCATTAACAACAAGTAGCTGACAGCGTTACAAAGGCTTTACCTTTAAAACAAAGACCAAACGTTATGTCATGGCTCACGATTTTATTATACCCAATTAACCAGTGCATAGCAGAATATTGCAGTAAAACTAATTGATATTGCAGTAAAACTAAAGCTATAAAATTGATTAAAATATAAACAATACTGTTTGGAAACGAATATACTTTCACCGTTTTTAATACCTTAAATCACAGTCCAAAGTTTTAGGGAAGACCCAGATTAAACGAAGGACTGTCATGTGGGTATACTTAAGTGATAGCTTTGATTGAACGGGAAGAATAGACACACTCCCGCAAAAGTTCAAGAATCAGAAGCTAATCCAGCAATGGCCAGAGAGGGATTTCTCGGGCCATTGCTTCAGGAATATGTATTATAAAGGGACAGTTTAAATCTTACAGAACTTGTATCTGTTTGTTATTTTACCTCTTTTCCGCTGATCAGGATATTTTTGAAAAAGGGAAACTCACCGCAATAAAAGGCCTGTTTAAGACATCAACAGAAAAACAAGATCAAAAATATTTTATTCTCTAACTTTATATTTATATCATTGCAGAGGGACTGTAACTTTAATATAACTGTGAGAAAAAAAAAAAAAAAAATCAGAACAAAAAGTTATTTGAATTCAACATCAACAAAATACAAAAACAAACACCCCAAAACCACGAAACAAATACAACCCTGATATTGTAGCAAATTATAAACAATGTTGTCTGATGATCAAAGTTACAGGCCGTCTGTCTGGTTGTGGACCATTTTAAATACACACAACAACTTCAATAAAATGAAATGAGATGGTTTAACATCCAACTGTTCTCCTCCTAAACTAGGCTAATGAAGATGGGCATACAGTGTACTATGAGGGAAATTTTGCCTGGGCAGAGTTACAGCCTTTTATGTGCACGCTGATGAGTACACGAGACCTCAGTTTTCCGTCCCATCCAAACGGCTAGACAGCTGTCCTTGTCAGGCACTCAGTTAACTTCAATAACAAAATCAGTAACAAATCATTGAACATCTAAATGAATAATTAAGTTGACGATAGTATCACCACTGTCTGGGAAAAATTTGCTGTATATTCCCGCCTTCATTAACTTCAAAGCACACAACAACTTCGTCCATGATTTAAAAAAAAAAAAAAAAAAAATCAATAACACTCTAAAATTGTCTACCTCATATCTTATATTCATCAAAAATAAATAGGTCTTTGTCAATTTAACACAACTTTTAAAAAAAAAAATACTCTGGTTGTGGATAAACTTTCAATACACACTATTTCAGTCAGTGATAAAAAGTGATCAATATCAACTCAATGAACTACATAAATAATGTACCCTATTGCCTATACAAGGTTTTTCATAGGCAGTGCTCATTGCTTAAGCATAAGCAGATTACTGATGATCTTCCTGCTTACCTTCTTGGTTCCTTTTTAAACACCCCTGTATTAAATAGAGCATGACCTTTTGACTGACTATTACTCTACACTGAACAAACAAAAACCCTTCAGGGAATACCATTAGTCACTCGCTGGTTGCCATTGGAGTCCAAGTTGATTTATAACTAAGTTTGGCAAGTTGCCAAAACAAACGCCTTTTCTTTGTTCAGTCAGCTTACACATCCAATACAGACTGTCTGCCATCTTTTAAACCAATAATAATGTAATTATTCTTCCCTTGGGATCTCTCTCGGCCAATAGTCTTTTAGCGCAGGACAAGGTAACCATCCCCGTTGTCATGGTAACATAATGGTGATCGATAGAGTGATCAGAGTTAAAACGGCCCTTTTGGACGGTTTAATGTGATTACGTGGCAATAACATTAATCATCATGATCATTTTTGAAAAAGACGTTTTTTGTTATCCAATTAAAAAAAAACCACTTGTCTGGAATGCGTTATCACCACAAGGAAGCGGACATTAAACCCGACACACCCATCCTCACACAGTTATATCGTTAAACATACATTATTCAAGATCTAAATCTGCCTATTGCATTCTTTTTTAAGGCCTTAAATGCTATATAAATTATCTATCCAGACCATAATCAACCCTTGATGCCATCGGATGGCTGCGACGTAGGTAGATTTAAATACATTTAAGGTCGATGCGGTTACCATGAAAATGGATAATTAAGTTTGTTTATCATCATAACAATGGTAGTAATGACAATCAAGGCCAGTCTATAATTGCATCACCGATATCTAGGCTCTGACTGGCAGTAATTTGACTGAAGTTTTCAACATATTCTCTTCTCATTGTCTATGTTTTAACTATCTTAACGAGAACTGTCAGCTCTTTATCTTATCTTGCCTAATGCTACTTTAATGTCAACTTGACAAAAATAGGTCCATTTCAGGCCTTACATAGTTATATAATCTTATCTAATGCTACTATAATGTAAATGAATAAAACATGAATGGGGAGAGAGAGAAATGACTAAAGTCAACTTGACAAAAATAGGTCCATTTCAGGCCTTACATAGTTATATATAATCTTATCTAATGCTGCTTTAACATGGGCTTTTTTGAAAAACACATTTTTGTCATCCAGTAAAAAAAACAGAACAAAACAAAAATTAACATTTTTTTTTGTGTAATCTTACTAGTCTGTATTTTAATGTATCTGAGCAACAAAATATGTAGAGTCATAATAAACCCATTATCTTTGTCATTATTTTGATTACAAAATTTTAAAAACAATATATTTGACAGAGTTTCTGCCCTTTGTTACAGCCGATACAAAGCTTTGAAATTAAAGCTTTTGTGGGCAATCATGGCTCAGTGACTAAGGCAGATTTCAATCGGTCGATTGTTACATAATGTCACACGTTATTGATAGTATTGTGCAATCTTGACTTCTGAAAACAGAATGGATTAAAATATCTTTACATCAGCTATCGAAGTCCATGGTTGTCCAGATAGCACTTATTAGTCCTTTGTATTCCAAAGCCACATCCCTAGCTGACGCAGGAGAATGATCTTATTGCCAGTACCTCTCAGCAACACCCCCTTTAAGTGGTGCCCAAGGCTGATCCTCCACTTACAGGGTAATGGTAATTATTAAAGTCTGACTGGTTGATGGACAGAAGAAGGCCCTATTTCAATATCCATCGAGTAACTTTTGGGGATACACAATCAATGGTAATTAAATATCCTTCGCCAACTTTTTGGCGTGGGATAATAATACTTATAATTAATCCATCATTAGCCATTTCATGTGACATTATATGAACTTGATCTACGAGCTTTACACCGAACAAACCGGGTCTGTAATCCACCCAGATCATGATGTAACATGTTTAAATGAAATGGACTGAGTTGTAACCTTTAATCAGGCAATATATATAAAACATTTTCTTGTTCAACGATTATAGCCAGGCCTATATATAGAGAGACAGTCTGGTCAACTGTGGTCATGGGTTGCATTTTATTACCCAATCTACTGCAGGTCTTTCTTTAGGCCTGAAATGTTATCTAAATTATTAATTAGACATTATTTAACTTATCCAGATCATAATCCAATCTCGATGCCACTGGATCCTGGAGATTTTATAACAGTTCGGCCATTTAATCTAAAAATGGAGAATCAACGCTAAGATATGAATATTCCAGTACCGTAGTTATGATGATAATCAATCAATGTCGAATCTTCTCAAAACTTTAATAAACGAAATGAAATGGAGTCTTATGTCCTACTATTCTGGTCCGACTGTGCTGAAGAAGACGGGTATAAGCCATACAGTCTGCTATGATGGAAATTTTGCCTACTCTTATATCGAATTCCAACTGCCAAGGGATCTTTTATGTGCATGCCAATGTATACACAGGACCTTGATTTTCCATCCCATCCAAACAACAAGACAACTGTCCTTGCCAGGCCATCCACTGACACTGATTAGAGGAAACCACCCTGGAAAATCCTGATGAACTTTAACAACCATTGCAGGGATCGATCACCCGACCTCCAGCCTAGCGAGCCAGCGTCTTACCCACTATAATAAATGAACATCAGAACAAAACAGGTGTAAAATAAAAGGAGTCAGTGAAAACAAAACATTGTGAATCAGGAATTGTGTAAGAATATGTAATCCCATAGCAATAAGAATAGATAAAAAAAAAGGCCATTTTGTAATCCAATCCTATTTGAGACACTAATTGGCCACACGGCACGAATAACAATCACTGTTTGTTACCACGCTTCTATGACCGATGTCTAGGTCATATGTTATTTTATTTTTTTTCAATTCTGTTTTAAATTTCAAATCTATATTTTGATTGTCATTAATGCTTGGTTAGTCATTAGAGGCAGACAGCAATTAACCTGTCAGTTAAATTATGACAGACTGGCAACTAAAGTATGTAAAATGATCATTAGTTGGAGAGACCAGCTTAGGGAACATACTAGTTGGAGATCCGATAAATAGGAAATTATAAGTTGTTAAATTGTTGCTGTTAATTATTTGCTGCTGAAATAAAGGGTTGAAGATCCATTCCAAGAATCTGTAGGCATTTCTGATATTTAAAAAACACACGTCGACGAGCTACATTCCCTGAAAGTCGAACGATGTTACTTCTCAGTATCACAGCTTATTATTACTAAGGGATGTTTCCCCAAGGTTTTTCTGGGCATTATTTTCAAGCTACATGTATTACTGAGGGATGTTACCACTAGGCTTCAATAGACATTATTATCAAGCTATTACTGTTTATTACTTAGGAACATATTGAGGAACTGGGGTTCTCTAGTCTCGATACTAGTCGATAGCTGATGAAGGCTAGAGAATTCCAATCAAACCACTGTTCAGGTTGCTATGGAATACAATTAAGTCTACTATATTCTAATTTTTTTCATCAAGAATTCTAGTTCATTTACTGCATGCCATTAATACAATATAAATCATAATCGAGGAAGACATTTCAAGGGTTCGTTTCCATGCAGATGCACCTCGGTTTTTTGTGCCATCCAAACGACTAGACACTAGGTTCATTTAAGTGCATGCTACCTGACACTAATTCACGATACCCTATCATAAAAAAAAAAAAGTGTTTTCAAAAATGACCGACAGTCAAAATTTTGAAGTAGAAGCCCTTATTTAGACATACTCAACTGAGTGGCGGGTAATAGAGTGTTGGATTGAAGCCTTATCACAAAACACTCCCTACTGCTCAAACAAAAGTTCAAACTGGATTTTACTTCTCAAGTTTACCCTTCAATAGAAGTTTTGTGTTCATCTGTGAAAGTGAACTGAACTAAACCTTGTAAATAATCCAAAATAACATTGATTTCTTTTAATCAATTTGCAACAGACTGTCAAACATATTTAACAATCAAATAAAATCAATCCATGCTAATATTTGTGATTGTTGTTTGTATGTTTGGTTTATCAGGGTAGTTCGGCCCAAAGAGTAATGTAGACCGGGTAGCGATAGACTACCAGTTTATAGGGGTAGCTCAGCCCAAGGAATAATATAGGGCTGGTAGTGATGGAGAACCGCCTTATAGGGGTAACTTGGCACAGAGAGTAATACAAGCCTGGTAGCGATGGACTACTGGTTGACAGGGAGTAATATAGGCCTGATAGCAAGGGATTAACGGTTTCAGAGTTATGCTATTTTCGGTTCATGGTTATACTCATGATCAACCACTAGTACCGGTATATAACCCTGAACACAGTGTTATAATTATTAAACCCTTTAAGACCTTGGTACTCGTGCTGGGTATTGCGACTGCAGTTGGGATACAATGCCTTTTGCAATTTTGGTACTATATGATACGATTCGTTTCGCGATTCATAACCAAATCAATATTTACCTAGACAACAACCGATAATTGATATTTGATTGGATTCACTGAAACTTGGAAAGAAAATTACCGTTCAGGTCAATAAAGGACCAAAACAATTTGTGTACTATGGTTAATGTGTGATATGGATAATTAAAATCGACAGGTTACTTACTGAAGCTATAAAAACACATCACAAATCGTAAAAGATAGTGTGTTTGTATAAAAATTGATTCATCATCTTGCCGTTGTAGAGTTTAACGGAAAATGGATACAATTATAAACAATCTTCAAATATTCATTATAAATTAACTTGAAGAAATGTTCACCATATTCCATTATCATTATCTACTCTAGAAAAAACAGTCAAACCCCAAGTTCACTAGGCATTCTCAGACATAAGTTGAGAATTTGCTCACAGTTTATGAGAAATATATTTGATCCAGAAATACAAAACTTTACACATAGTTTATTATTGATGTATATTTGATACATTAAAACAACAAAACTACTATATTTTAGTAAATTTTGAGTAAATTCTCAACTTAAGTCTGCGAATGCTTTGTGAACTTGGGGCCAGCTCTATATCTAAGTTTCTCCAATTCATAATGAGAGCCATAAGCATGCAGTAACCACAAAAAAAACCCAATCTGATTAAAAACACAGATCCTATTTCGTTTTGTTTTTTATATTTCAAATTTTCACTTTACTTAACTTCTCAACACAGGATCTTGAAGAGTTGTTATCATTGACGTGTTCTGGATGATGTGAGGGATTAGCCAATGAAACGGTCTGTTACGGCAAGTTTTTGACCTTTAGAGGAAACATTTAATATCATGGATTTAGCTGTTCAGTTATCAAAATTCATTGAAAATCAATAAACTTGTTCGTCTCAAGAGCGTCCACAAGATTTTTTGAAGTGATCAAGGGCCATAACTCTGGCAGTAATTACCAAAAATCGCTGAAAATCAATAGGCTTCTTCGTCTCATGACCTTAAACCCTGTTCATAAATTTAAAGTCAATCGGATATTAACTTATGTTTCTAGAGCCATACTGACTGACGGACAGACACGGGCGACGACAATATACGACCACATTTCAATGAGAGCGTATAAAAACGAAACAAAATATTTGATCTGTAATTGAATCAGATTAAAAAAAAACCTAAGGACAATAAACAACTAAAAGTAGTTTTAAATCAGGTGATTGGAAGCCAATATAATACCTAAACTTCTCGATCTATCTCCTGTTCTCCACTTCACACATGTACCTAAACAATACAACCATGTGTGAACTTGATCTCCATGGTAACCACCTTTAACATCAACTGCTTCTATGGTTTTAATTTACTCAAGTTTTACAGGGATTACATTTATAGCCTGTTTCAAAATAACGGATTATACATTTTTTTTTTTAGAAAATTAAATGAAATGCATCCGGTTTAACGTGCTACTGTTCTGCTACGACTGAGCTAATGAAGACGGGCATACACCATACAGTTTGCTATAAGGGAAATTTTGCATGGGCAGCTGCACTACGGCCTACGCTTATATCAAATTTAACTGCCGAGGGACCTTTTACGTGCACACCAATGTGTACACAGTTCCTCTTTTTTTCATCCCAACCGAATGACTGTCCAACTTCATGGGTTTTCTCTGGGTCTTCCGTTTTTCTTCCACTGCTAAAGACCAATTCACACAAGCAAATTATTAAAATAAAATTGAACAATGTGTTAGTTCCAAAATGACCTAGTCTGAGTCTAGTGGTAGATAAACCTCATTTTCCTATTGCTTTTGATGTTAACTACTAATAAATTACAAATAGAGACCACATTTTAGAAAATGGCTATAGTCTCTAAGCTATACTTGTCCTGGATAAAAGCAAACCTGTTTGATAAACTGTTTCAATAACCACTGGTAGAAGGCCGGTTCTACTTCAAATATTTTTAATCTAAGAAGTAAATTAAGAACATGATCCATGACATCAACAATTTTACTAATTAGTCTAATTATGGTTAACTTAATTACTAAACATATCCGTCATGCTTCATTGGGTTTCTTCACACCATTTAATACAGCCTACAGCTTATAAACAAAAGGTCCAGGAGCTTTAACCGTTTATGTGGTGTATATATACATCGGTATACAAAATTTCAAAAAGTTGTCTTATTTTCTTGCCATATAAACCATCGTGGAAATATGCACAAAATCGGGCTTTGTCAGGGACCATCCCTAATTTTCTTTGTTTTTTTCTCAGGCTTCAAATGTTATATACAATATTAATTTGGCATTTATTAAGTGGATAAGGCGCTCGCTCGCTAGTCTGGAGGTTGGGTGTTCGATCCCTGCATTGGCCGAGAAAGTTCATCTTGATTTTCCGGCATAATTTCCCCATGTCAGTGATGCAGAACAGAGGGTCTGACAAGGACAGCAGTCTAGTTGTTAGGATGGGACAAAAAACAAGATCCCGTGTACACAATGGCATGCACGTAAAAGATCCCTTGGCAGTTGGAATTCGATATAAGAGTAGACCGTAGCGCCGCTGCCAGGGCCAAAAATTTCCCTCATAGTACACTGTATGGCGTATGCCCATTTCCCATTAGAGCAGGTTAGGTGCAGAAGAGTAGGACGTTAAACAACATTTCATTTTATCTGGCATTTATTCACATCACAGTCTCTAAACTCCATTTCCATTATAATTTTAAGCGTGCCGGGTTAATTTAAATCTATTAAACTTCATTTCCATTATAATTTTAAGCATGTCATCATTATAATTTAAATCTCAGCATTTGGTGATTTATAGAGTTGATAATGATCGTGTCTTGTTAATAAATGTCTAATGATTTAAGTGACATTTAAGGCCTAAAGAAAGACCTGCAATAGGCAGATTGATCTCTTTCATAATTCCCCTGTAAAACACAGTTGCTTCCAGAGCGGAGAAGTACAATCTTGTGTCTTGTGTCTGATTTTTCAATTTTTCCATTTGGAGCCGATGGCCATTTATTAGTTTATTTAGAAAACGTAATTGGCTCAGCTGCCTTGCTGTGAATCTTAAAGGAGCTAAATCACTCACATCTAGGACCTAGAAATTGACACAAGCCAGTCACAATGCATATAATACTCTAATATGAATGTATATAAACTGATTTACTTTCAACGGTTTTTCGTTTATACTCTTATTTCAAATCAGTTATGTTCGGCGAAATAAGCCAGCAGTATCAATCAAAAGCAAATTTCTAGCGTCTGGTTATTTCAGGCTACATATGGCGTTTGATTTGGTACAATGTTTCTAGCCTCGTTCCTCGAGTCTCTTGCTAGAAGTGTGGCTGAAATGCATTATGGTACACAATTTGTATACCAATAGTAAAATGTTTATTTTGTCTTAAATATTGGATATCAGAAATCCACCTTTTCCCAGAAAGATCACAGCATCAATTTTGATTTAAATTGACAAATAATTCATGTTTTCAATGTTTTGGATGATATTGTGTTAGAGACTTAGCTACTTTAAAGCCCCAATAACACTCTTGTTGTAACTGAATAATATGTCCCAATCTTCATTCTGGTCAACAAATCGTATTATTTTAGAATATCCCAATTAAATGATGATATAAATTTCATCTTAACACACCTAATTTAAAAAATTGGAAAAATTCAACCAATTGATTTGAAACGTCTAACGTAAACCTTTTCAAATGTGACTTGAATTTTAAAATATTTTTGAACCCTCTGGACAAATAAAATAGGTTGTAATGGATAATTTACACAACAGGTAGGACATTTAAACATCTAGTACTTTGAATAAGGGTATTATTTATTTTCTGGAGCTACCAAGCCAGCAAGAATGTTATTGTCCCTTTAAAGGAATCGTGTACGCTAACCAATATCAAATGGAATGAAAATGGGTTTAACGGTCTACCGTGATTAGTCCAATGAAGACGGACATATTTGAATTAAATATGAAAAATAGCGAGGACCACCTATTTGTTTGTACTAATCTTAAACATCATTCAGAACATGATATGCTACATAAGACATATTTCTAGTTCAAGTCCATTAAAAGGGAATAGAAGTTAAAGGAGCTAAATCAGTAATATTTGGGACCTAGGAATTTACCCAAATGGGTCGTAACGCATAAATTAATCTTATATGAATAGGATCATAAGGGGTCATTGTCCTTGAAATGGTATGTCAGTACGGTAGCATACTCCTAGCAGTATTTCATTAGATTAATACTTTTACCACTCAAACACTGCTACAACAAACGCAAATTTCTGTTCCTAATTATAGCACATCAATAGTCCTATTAACAACCAATACCTAACTGCATAAAAAAATTAATTTGGGTTTTAACAGAGCTCCAAATATGTTCACATAATGTTACGTCATGACTCAAGAATTTATTACACCCAATTAACCAGTGTTATAACAGAATATTGCAGATAAACTAATTGCGTGACAAATGAGGCTATCAACGGTTACAATGTAACCCTTAAATACTTTAAATCACTATCCAAAGTTTTAGGGAAGACCCCCAGATTAAACGAAGAGCTGTTGTGTTGTGTTGTTGTACCTGTGATAGATTTGATTGAACGGGAAGAAAAGACAGACTCCCTGAAAAGCTTAAGTATCAGATCCAACAATGGCCAATGAGGGATTTCTGGGGCCATTACTTCAGGAATATCATAGATTTGGCACAAACATACTGGTAACCATGGGAACATAATACATAAAGTCATAAAATTATAAAATATATGTTATAGAATTATTGTTATTGTTTATAATTAATATTATAATAAAAGCCTGAAGAGCAACTTCGTTTGTGAAAATGTTAGCACAAATTACATAGTTTCATTTCGCCAACATAAATTTTATGTACCGGTATATACACATGAATAGGTGGAATGTTATCAATGTATTAGTTTTTATGAATCGTTTATAGTTAAAAATTGTATGTTTTCTAAATATATATAAATATATAAATTTTGAACTAAATTAGGGGCTTCTGGCTGCAGCCCAGTAACCCTTACTCTGTCCCTCAACTTACCTATACATCTGTTTTCTTGGGGTTGAAGAAATGAGGTTTACATAGAGATAAAATTTAACCTTGACACGCATTACTGTTCCATTTTTAAAAGTACATGTACATTTGTTCATCGAAATCTGTAATTTTGCATTCATTTGAAAGGGTAATAATAGTAAAGTTATGGTTGAGCGAATCTGAATAGAGAATTTATTATAAAAGTGAATAAAAGGCTAGACAATAACCTTGTATTATTGTTCATGACGGGTTTGCTTCAACGAATTTCATCAATCTGATATTAATACTGCTTACTCACAAATTACACTCTACACTGTGTAATGGTTTATGTAATGAGTTATGTAGTGAGTTACGTAATGATTTATGTAATGATTTATGTAATGAGTTGTCGTGAGTTATGTAATGAGTTATGTTGTGAGTTATGTAGTGAGTTATATAATGATTTATGTAATGAGTTATGTCGTGAGTTATGTCGTGATTTATGTAATGAGTTATGTTGTGAGTTATGTGGTGCATTCTGTAATGTGTTAAGTGGTGAGTTATGTATAGAGTTACATAGAGACTAGTGAGTTAGGTGGTGAGTTATGTAAAGAGTTACATAGTGAGTTATGTGATGAGTTATGCAAAGAGTTTTTCGGTGAGTTATATAATGAGTTACATAATGAGTTCTGTGTGAGGTTAGTTAGCATGGGGTGAGTTATGGAATGGCTCAAAAGAAACAAGTAACTGATACGTAATCAATCATAAAGGATTTGTTTTTCGACCAATCCAAATGACTAGACAGCTATGCTTGTCAGCTTTTCCTTCCTGCACCAATTTAAAATTTAAGGGGAAAGCACACTGAGAAATTTCATGGCCAACACTGTAGCATCTTATTCAAATAGTCACCATGGTTCCCTATCCAATTATACATTTATAAGCGGACTTGTGACTGACCACCCGTCTTGTTATGACCCTATCTCTCACTCGGTGCTTCACTCACTATCCCTTGCTCCCTATCTTACAGGTCTTGTATACGCCTTAATAGATTATATGCAGTGGACTCTGTCAAATCTGACATTGTACGGGATTGTTACAATATGTCGGATTATGCAGAGTGTCAGAATATCCAGTTTTCTCAAAACTGGAAATATTGTTACTTTGAAAACCAGGAGTATTATTAAAATGTAGCTTTGAATCACCAGAACGTTATTAATGTACAGAAAGGTTTATACGATTTTAATTTATCTGTGGATGAAGGTTGGAAAAACAGTAAAACCTGGTGATTCGTTATGCCCTGTATATACATGAATAGTACATGTACATGTGTTGCTTGAAGATTATATCAATTGATAAGGTACTAAACTTCCTGCCAAACAGAACACAAAGAGATATTGAGTTTCCCACTACTTTAAGCTTCCAGAGACCAAAGCAATTCCCTTTGGATATAAACTAAATTAATTATTTATCAAATTTCAATTTTATAGCGCTTAATTAAATTTGTTGTCATCAAATTTTCTAGCTGACTGGTTCTCACGGATCATTGCAGATTACTGAAATATTGCATGGTAAATTTTTGTTGAGAGTTACAGAGACAGAGAAAGGGGGAGAGATAGTGCAACGGGGTTTTATGTCCACTTGACACAAACTAGGTCATTTTGGGAGTAACATAAGGTTTAATTTTATTTCAATAATTCGCTTGCGTGTAGGGGTCTTCAGCAGTGGAAGGAAACCGGAAAAAACCCACGATGTTGGACAGGCAACCTACTTCCTGTCACGTACAACCGGGGATTCGAAACCACGCCAGTTGACTCAATGACAGACCTTATGATACAGAGTGCACATGCTAACCATTCAGCCATCCAACCTCCCCTTTTTGCGGAGAATTACATAAACTATAGCAAAGGAAATGATATGAGACAACACCGCTTTGCATTTAAACATTTTTAAACAAGAAAAGTTAGAGAAGGCAGGTGGAATCTCGAAACAATTTCCAACATCCAGATGCCGGTGCTTAAATCAATAGTATCTAAGATGGACTGAACGCCTTACAAAAACAATTAACATTGGAACTGAATTATAAGTCGGACCTCATGGTTAGCGAGCCAGTGTCTTACTAACTGAAGCACCGCAATGAATGGTCAACGGGCACGTGTTGCATCATAAGGTCTGTAATGGGTCAAGTCGTCGGCTTCGATTCATGCTTGTATGTGATAAGGAGAAGACTCATCTGTCCAATCACATTGGTTTTCTCCAGGTCCTTCTGTACCCTCACTCTACTAAAGAAACCTACGTGTAAGCAAACTAATGAGAGAGAGAGAAAGAAATGGATTTTAACGTCCACTCAACACAAACTTGGTCATTTCGGGACCAACATATGGTTTAATTTTATTTCAATATTCCGTTTGTGCACAGGGGTCTTTAGCAGTGGGAGGAAACCGGAGTGCCCGGAGGAAACCCACAAGGTTGAGAAGGCGCCCCTATCTCCATGCCACATACGCTCACACCAGGGATCGAAACCACAGCCACACGCCAGAGGTGAAGCGCAGCACTCTAGACCACTAGGCCATCCCAACCCCCCAAGCAAATTAATGAAATCAAATTGAACCATATGTTAGTCCCAAAATGACCTACATGCATATAGCTGTTGTCTATAATTGAAAACTGTTAAGTGTGAAACCTGTCACGTGATCATGGTGATGATTGGATAGAAACCCTATGAAATGTTGTGTCCTTGTTGTATTAGCTGGCCATCTATTGCATGGTTTCTTGCTATCTTTAAAGGCTACATGTATATGATAGAAGACCATATCTTTATAGGCAGTATGATACTAAAAATCATGCTAGCCTGGAAATAAGGCACCTGTCAACGACAATGTCAGACACAGATTCAGGCAAAAACCTTTGTCCGTCACTGATTTGTCTTTTTTAATGATATTATTAATACATGTACATGTCCGGCACTAAGTTGAAAATGTCAGGTACTGCAGTTAATGGTTCAGTCTGGTAGCAAATTGTATAAGCTTTCTGTGGAACAATCAATTTCAGGTAAAAACGATCAGAGTCACATCGAACCGAGGCCCTTCTGAAATGACCTCCCAGACAAAAATGTCCATCGTACCCTTTATTTGACCCTAATTTTGCTGACGTCAGTTGTTGTACTGGTATCATGATTCATATTAAACATCATTTTGAAGTTGTAATTAAACCCACTTGTTGTTCTGTTCTCGTCCAAAAGTTTGTTTTGCCTTTTATGCGAAAAGACAAAAATGTGACTTAGATCGTTCCTCCACTGGACTCTTCAAATGTCTTCAAATGGAGACAATACTTATAAAGTTGTGATCTTAAGTACATGTCTTGATATTTCTAGGCTATATGACGGATGATATCTTTGAAGGCTGTATGATGGTGCATGTAAATGATAAATGTCTTAAATGATAGCAATACTGTTGATAGTCATTCTTGTAAAGATGTTTTTATTTTTGGCCTTTTGTTTTCTCGATCCATCAGGCTAATGAAAAGGGCTTTAAGCCCTGAGTAGGGCTTTAACGTCCTACTGTTCCGCACCAACATTAGGCTTTGAGGGGAATTTTGTACAGGCCGTGGCAGTGACACCTACTCTTTCAATTTATAACTGTCAAGGGATCTTTTACGACATATATTTATGTGCACACAAATGTCTACAAGGTATCTTGTTTTTTTGTGCCATCCGAAGGACTACACTCTCTCTACCTACACAAGGATTGAATACCGGAGGTTGGCAAGCCAAAGTCTTACTGAACCACCCAAATCAATTTCTAAAAGATATATGAACAATTGCAGCTGCATTGAATTGAAATGAGGTTTAACGTCCTGGGCTAATGGAAGACGGGCATACGCCATACAGTCTGCTATGAGGGAAATTTGGCCTGGGTAGCGTCACCATGGCCTACTCTTATATCGAATTCCAACTGCCAAGGGATCTTTTACGTGCATGTCTGTGTTCACAGGACCTCGGTTTTTCATCTCATCCTAACAACTAGACTGCTGTCCTTGTCAGACCCACTGTCCTGAACAACTGACAAGGGGAAACCAAGTCAGAAATTCCTGATGATGTTTTTCAGCCAATGCAGGGATCGAAGGTTAGATCCAGGAGAAATAAAATGAAATAAGGGTTTAACATCTTACTGTTCAGGGGCCCTGTTTCATAAAATTTTAACTAAGATAAAATCTAAATTTTAGTAATTTAATTGGATAATATTAGATTGATTTTAGTGCTTAGCCAATCAAATCAAACATCCAGGCTAGGGAGCCAGCATCTTACTCATTTAGTCACCATGGCTCCCCGAGAAAAATGAACCACAAGCATATATGCTTCACATTTTATACACACAATATTTTGGACTGAAACTTTCTGATGAATCAAAAAAAAAAAAAGTTTTTATTTTTATCCAAGACAGCTGCTTCAACTATCAGATTCAGAATTAAATTATTTGCTGAAAACCTGCCATATTCATGTAGTGGCATATTGATACTTTCTATCAAGTGCTGCCAAAAGCAGTTATCTCAAAAGCATTGCCATGGCAACAACGGTGAACAAATCGCATGGGGCAGAACACTGGATAAATAATCAATTGTTTGCATTTCAATATCAGGTCCATACTTTTTCATGAATTAACAGCATTAGGGAAAACTTTTTGCGGTCGATATCCCACTTTATGTGCCCACAACATGAAAGTAATGTTTTTTTTTTAAAGGGTGTATAGTTCTATTCTCAAGAGAAAGAGAGAGAAAGAGAAAGAGAAAGAGAAAGAGAGAGTTTGTTTATTGTATACTTGACACAAACTAAGTCATTTCAGGACGAACATATGGTTCTATTGTTCTATTTAATTTCAATTATTCGCTTCAGCAGTGGTGTTCAGCAATGCGAGGAAACCGGAGGACCTAGAGAAAACAGGGAATCCAACCACGCCACTAGACTCTAGACAGAACTTATGATATACACACACCCCCACACCTACCACCTTAAAATGGATGACAATAGGTCTATGATTTATAAACGAAGCATTGTAATTATGTACTACGAAATCCATGTGAATAGTTGAAACTGAACGACAGTTGTCTGCCTCTGCTTAGTCCATTCTACATGTACATTTCTATATTATTATTTTATCGTTTGCCAATAAGCAATTACTAATTAATTCCGCATCGTCTTGTAGGATAGGAAGGTTGGGTGGTCAATTGGTTAGCGTGCGCGTACTGTATCATATGGACAGCCACTGAGTCAACTGGCGTGGTTTCGAATCCCCGGTTGTATGTGAGTAGGGTTGTCTGTCCAACATCGTGGGTTTTCTCCAGGTACTCTGGTTTCCTGCCACTGCTAAAGAACCCTACGCGCAAGCAAATTATTGAAATAAAATTTAACCATATGTTAGTCCCGATATGACTATGGGTTGTGTTGAGTGGGGGGAGGTGTCTCTCTTTCTCGTAGGATATCTTTGTCTTTGTTCATTATAAATTCAATGGCGCCCGAAACCATAGAAAACACGACCCATGTACCGTACTATAACATGTTCATTGCGTCTTGGATATTGGATAATAGGATTCAATATTTTCACAGCAAGATTAAATCAAAATCAATATTGAACTCTAATACCTGCGTTAAATTTCTAATATCATGGAAAATATTGAGCACAGGCTGCCACAATTTCGATCAATTTTACTAAAATAAAATCTATTTAAAGTATTTAATGTGTAGTTATTTCCAATAAAAATATGTAATATTTGGTATATCATGGAAAGTAGTGACAACCCATTTGGTGGAAGCAGGTGTTACATTTCACTCATACACAATCTTACTCTGTAAAATACTAAATTACCTGAAAAACAGCAAAAAGTCACGCCCAGGGTAAAATTTTATAGATGGAAAGTAGGGACACATAATACTAAGTTACTTGAAAAACGGCAATAAGTTGCAGTTTACACCCAGGACAAAAATATAAGGGAATCACTGATGACAGCATGTCTGCCTCTTGAATGAACAGCTGAGAGACTTGAAGATTCAAAAGAGTCTACAATATAAGATATGGCCTCCTTAGCAAGCCTGTAAATAAGGCACGAATTCTGGCTTTGTCCCACACTTAATTGTCTTTTTTATTGAAATTATTTACATTTCCCGCACTAAGTTGAAAATGTCAAATAGTATTTCATTAGTGCCTGACATTTTGTCAGGTGCATCTAAAACTGTTATTTCCGAAACTGAAAACATGAATTACATGTACCAGAATGTGTTTCAGCGCCATTTATAGCAAGGGACTCGAAGAACTAGACTCGACATATTCTGTAATTCATGGCAAATGGAGATGCCATATTCTGATCTGGAGAGAATGCACAAAAAATACTTTCGGACTTCGGTGTAGACTGGAATAACCAGACACTAGAGGTTGCCATTGGATTGAGACTTGTATTTCGCTAAACATAACTGATTAGAAATTACAGTACAAATAGAAACGATTGAATGTAAATCAGTTTGTATACATGTACATTTAGATTACATTATTATATACGTTGCGACCCATTTGTGTCGATTTCTAGGTCCCAAATATCATCGATTTAGCTCCTTTAACTACTATTTCATTTCATGAAAAGAATCGATTAACTTTTCAGTAGAATACCGTTTTGATTTATTGGTTGTATTTTATAAAATAAAAATAAAAACATAACAATATGAAAAAAAAAAATTTTTGATAAGATTTATGCATATATAATGACTTGTGGCATCCATTGATTTGTGAGAGAGAGAGAGAGAAATGGGGTTTAACGTCCACTCAACACAAACTATGTCATTTCGGGACTAACACATGGTTCAATTTTATTTCAATAATTCGCTTGAGCGTAGGGGTCTTTAGCAGTGGGAGGAAACCGGAGTGCCCGGAGGAAACCCACGAGGTTGAGAAAACGCCCCTATCTCTATGCCACATACGCTCACACTAGGGATTAAAACCACAGCCGCAAGCCAGAGGTGACCGACCAGCTAGAGGTCGAATCGTGGCACTCTAGACCACTAGGACATCTCACACACCCCCCCTTTGATTTGTTTCATGAAATCTCTGAACGAGGTGGAAATAAAATTAGATTCAACATCCTACTCTTCTGTTCCTACTGGGCTTATGACAATGGCCATACACCATGCAGTGTGCTATGAGGGAAATTTGCCAGGACAGTGCCGCAACAGCATAATCTTATTTTGAATTCCAATTGTCAATAGTTCTTTTACAAGCACACCAATGTTTACAAAAGGACCTTGCTTTTTCCTCCCATGCCAATGACTATATGTTGTTCCTTTCGTACACCACTGACAAGGGTGAACCACATCGGAACATCCAGATCAACATGCTCAGCTAACGCAAGGATTGAACACGGAACCTCAAGGTTAGCAAGCCAATATCGTACCCTACCTAATGAGATGCTGATGATTAGGGTCCCAAGGTTTACCCATAAGCTGGGGCTCAAGATTTACCGTAATACTTATAGGTGGCTTGGCAGGATGAACAGTAGGGCCTGAAGATCTAGGGGGACCTCTGACCAAAGTGTATAATATCTTCCACAATGTCATAAGCTAAGGGTGTGGAATTGGGAAGAGCCTTGTTAACCTAGGGGCTTTCTTTATCTGAATCCAGCATAATTTGTTTCATCTTTTTATACTTTTGAGGGGGGTGGGATGGCCTAGTGGTCTAGAGTGCCGCGTTTCGACCTCTAGCTGGCCTGTCACCTCTGGCTTGCGGCTGTGGTTTCGAGCCCTGGTGTGAGCGTATGTGGCATGGAGATAGGGGCGCATTCTCAACCTCGTGGGTTCCTCCGGGCACTCCGGTTTCCTCCCACTGCTAAAGACCCCTATGCGCAAGCGAATTATTGAAATAAAATTAAACCATATGTTAGTCCCAAAATGACCTAGTTTGTGTCGAGTGGACGTTAAACCCCATTTCTCTCTCTCTCTTATACGTTTGATGGCCTTCACTAGGGTGCCCCACCATATATAAATATCTCCAAATAGCTAAACAATTACACCACAATATTTATATATATAACATGTCTTAAAACTATTTCACAAATTTATAGTCACTAAATAAACGGTCATGTTAAACTTAATAAGCTATGACCATTTAAACATCATAAATAATACACTGAAAAATGGTTCGGAGCGTCGTCCATAACATCCAGACACTTTCGAGTAAAAAATAGGTTACGTGCCCTTGTTTTGAAACTAGTCTCACTTCACCAGCCTACCGACCATTCTCCGTCTGATTGACGGGCCGGGATAATCCAGACTACTTTTTACGAAACGTGACTGAAAGCTGGAACAAGAAATCGAATTTATAAATAACACACAGTGTTGACTCAACAATTGTTTTTTCTAACCTTGTAAAAGTAAAACGAAACTGCTGCTGGTATCATGATTCTGTACAACCCAAGTTATTCATAGATATTATTTGTACTAAACCAAAATATGTCGCTTCTAACGGTTATGCGAAGGATAAAGCAATTTAAAAAATAAAACGAACGTAATTTCTAAAGATGCCGTAATAACCAAAACGATAAATATTACTGCTACTCAGAATCGTCAACAATAGATTTTTTACGACTGTAATAGTTACCAGTGTGTTTAGAATTTCCACGGGCTGTTGCTATTTATAGACTCAACTAGTGTGCGAGACTGTCAGAAAATTAGTAGTAGTGAACCAAGTAAAGCGTGCATATTCAACGTGTCTAGTACAACTTTTCAGTAGGCACGTGGGGCACCCTACCTACACTACAAGAAGATCTGACCCCTTGTAGTGGAATGTCCTGTCAGGGGTTATATGAGTGGCTTTTGACCCTATCACATCAGGCATTGATTAGTCAATCAGCGTTAATATTTCTAGTGATTTAGCCACAGTTCCGTGCATAGCATGCCAAGAAGTCGATGTAACAGTCCGTTCCATTGGCTAATCCCCCACTTAACCCAAAACACCAGTAATATAACAACTCTTCCAGATACTAGTGTTGTAAAGACAAGATAAACGAAATTTTGAGCAATAAAAACAGAACAAAATAGAATCTGTGTTTTAATCAGATTGATTTCCCCCCCAAAAGAATTATTAATAGTTACCAAGTTTACGTGTCTTCTACACGTCTAAGGCATTGACATCGATATCATCGGATGATATTTCTCTTTATGATTCTCAAACCTGAAAAATACAAATAATTTGTAATGGCCTCTATGACGGACACATATATATACAGGGTTGGTATACAACATATTATAAATTTTACGAAAAAGCAAATTAAAATTACTAAAATAAACGAAACAAGTTTCATAAATAGGAAATTTCATGCATTTTTACTAAGTTTTGTTGTTTGATCTTTGGTCATTAGACCACACTGTGAAAATGAAATGGGTTATAAGGTTTTACTGGCATATGTCAGACAGTACTAGGAGGCAAATTTTGCCCGGACAGGGGTGCAACAGCCTAGTCATATATCAAATTCCAACTGCCAAGGAATCTTTTACATTCATGCCAATGTGTACACATGACCTATTTTTTGTCCCATCCAAACAACTAGACAGCTGTTCTTATCACTCCCTCTGTCCTATACCACTAACAAGGGGCAACCATGCCGGAATTTTCTCGGCTCACACCTAGAGTGAACCAGCCGCATAAAAGTGGTCCGAAAAATAAGGTGAGTAAAATGAAGACCAATATGGTCAATTTAGCTGTTCTTTCTCAACTAGCCATGGCTAGTCACATTTAGTAAAGTTATAAAAATAAATAAATGATAGTTTTAACATCCACTCCACCAACAGGGGTAATGGCCGGTATTTAGCAAGGAAGAACAATATAGTTCTCAACAGCATTTATAGTGAAGTCTTTGTGTCTAAAAATACATGTACATAACGATCTTACATGAATCATAATGGGGCTTACAGTCATGAATTCAATATCATCCACAGTCTACGACTTATAGTCAATTGAAATCAACATTCATGTGATCTTGCCGTGAAAAGTTGAGATTTTGATATCCAATATTTAAGACACATTAAACATTTTAAATTTGAGAGCCATTTGTAATGTGCGACGCAATGAACGTGGCTAACATATCCTAGGGGATAATATTGCCAGAGTAGTCTGGAATAACAAGACGCCAAAGAATGCTACTCAATTGAAACGCATTGTTTATTTGACCTAACACAACTGATTAGAAATCAGTTTATATATTCATATATATATATTATTATATGTGCTGCCACCCATTTGTTTCCATTTGTAGGTGCCAAAGGATAACGAATTAGCTCCTTTAACCAGGGATGATAAAGCGACACCTTAGACCAATGGTGGGAAAACTACGGCCCACAAAGCTCTATTTAGGCCCAAACTGTAAACAGACGTTACGCTTTGTAGGATCAGTAATCTTCGTGGGTCTATTTATAGCTTGCATTTACACCATGAAACAGTTGTCTAATTCCATCACTTGACTTGGGCCTACTTTCATTTTACGCTACGGTTTAATTTGTTGACATACTTTGATTTTTCTTTGAATTATATGGAGCTGTATAAAAGATAGGTTGCCAGGCAACGAAACATACGCCCACAGCAGCTAAATCGTCCGGGCAGTCAACAAGGGTTGTCGCATATTTTTACTTTTTTCGCTAATGAAACATTTGTAATACACTAAAAACTGATTAAGAGTAACAGCTCATTATGTAATTATCAGAAAATCATTAGAATTTGATTGCTTTTTATAAAGTGTTACCCCACGCTAACAATTAGTATATACATGAAACATTTAATATCATGGATTTAGCTGTTCAGTTGTCAAAATTCATTGAAAATCAAAATACTTGTTCGTTTCAACACCTTAAACTCTGTGTATCAATCTAAAGTCAATCGGATAATAAGTTTGGCCTCTATAGCGTTAACAAAATTTTTTTGAAGTTATCAAGGGAGATAACTCTGGCAATTATTTGAAATCTCTGAAAATCCATAGGCTTCTTCGTCTCATGACCCTAAACACTGTGTGTTAATTTAAAGTCGATCGGATATTAACTTTGGCCTCTAGAGCTTCCACAGGATTTTTTCGAAGTGATCAAGGGCAATAACTCTGGCAACAATTATTGAAAATCACTGAAAATCGATAGATGACTTAGTCTCATGACTGTAAACACTATGTATAAATTTGAAGTCGATCGGATATTAACTTTGGCCTCTAGACCATCCACAAGATTTTTTGAAGTGATCAAGGGTCGTAACTCTGGCAGTAATTATCAGAAATCGCTGAAAATCAAAAGGCTTCTTCGTCTCATGACCTTAGACACTGTGTATAAATTTAAAGTCAATCGGATATTAACTTTGGCCTCCAGAGCGTCCGCAGGATTTTTTGAAGTGATCAAGGGCCATAACTCTGGCACCAATTATTGGAAATCGCTAAAAATCAATAGGATTCTTCGTCTCATGACCTTAAACACTGTGTATAAATTTAAAGTAAATCGGATATTAACTTTGGCCTCTAGAGCGTCCACAAGATTTTTTTGAAGTGATCAAGGGCCATAACTCTGGCACTAATTATCGGAAATCGCTGAAAATCAATAGGCTTCTTCGTCTCATGACCTTAAACACTGTGTATAAATTTAAAGTCAATTAAATATTAACTTTGGCCTCTAGAGCGTCCACAAGATTTGTTTAAGTGATCAAGGGCCATAACTCTGGCACTAATTATCGGAAATCGCTGAAAATCAATAGGCTTCTTCGTCTCATGACCTTTAACACTGTGTATAAATCTAAAGTCAATCGGATATTAACTTTGGCCTCTAGAGCGTCCACAAGATTTTTTGAAGTGATCAAGGGCCATAACTCTGGTAGTTATTATAAGAATTCGCTGAAAAACAATAGGCTTCTTCGTCTCATGACCTTAAACACTGTGTATAAATTTAAAGTCAATCGGATATTAACTTTAGCCTGTAGAGCGTCCACAAGCAATTGTGGACGCCGGACCGACGGACGGACCGACGGACGGACGGACGGGGGCGACGACAATATACGACCACATTTCAATGTGGGCGTATAAAAACGCATTGTCTCGTATTATTTTATTTAATAAAACAACATTTCATAATCCTTTGCCCACGACTGCCCTAGGAGGGCTCTTTCTGCAACAACTAGGTTACAGAAGACAGAGGTTAAGTCACCCAAAACAAATATCTATTTTAACCGAGGACAGAAAGTTTAAGACACGTAGCAAGACAGGATGAGATCAATGTCAGATTTCTCTACCATCTTTCATTACAGGCTGAGCTGAAAGCATGCATGTAAATTATTTCCGATGACTGGCTCAATCACGGTGTTGGCATTGATTTTGGTGTTTCTCTTGGCAACACTTTCCATTAGGGGTATCTTCATCATCCACTCAAGGCATTAATCATTTAACTGAATATTGTAATTTGTCGTTTATCTTTGTCTTTTTTTTTATAAATTTCTTGATTATTTCCTAATCAACATCTGTGAAATTTAGAATCCTTTTACAAATTACAATATAGTGAAAGCTCAAACTCTAATGGCAATCTGATCAAAACAAAGATCCTATTTCGTTTCGTTTTTATAGTCTGTACTACACTAGAATCTGGAAGAGTTGTTATCATTGATGTGTTCTGAATGTTGTGAGGTATTAGCCAATGAAATGGTCTGTTTCGGTGATCTTTAGGCGTGTTTTGCACGGAACTGTGGGTAATCCACTAGTAAAATCAATGCTGACTGGTTAATCAAATGTCTGTTGTCATTGGGTCAAAAGCCGCTCGTATGACCTCTGACGTGACCCATCACAACAACCAGTCAGATTTTCATGTGCAGTGTAGTGTAGGTCATCGAAAGCATAAAAGATAGGTTGCCAGGCAATGAAACATACGCCCACAACAGCTAAGTCGTCCGGGCAGTCAACAAGGATTGTCGCATATTGTTTCTTTTGTGAGTAAGGAGAACATTTACAACACATGATAATCTTATTACGAGTAATAGCCCATTAAGTAATTATCAGAAATGATTAGAATAGTTTTGATTGTTTGTCTCAAGGCCTTCGTCCACAAGATATTTCAAAGTGATCAAGTGCCATAACTCTGGCAGAAATTATCAGATATCACTGAAAATCAAATAGGATTCTTCGTATCATGACTCTAAACACTGTGTACAAATTTAAAGTCAATCGGATATTAACTTTAGCCTTTAAAGCATTCACAGGGTTTTTTAAAGTGATCAAGGGTCATAACTCTGGCAGTAATTATCGGATATCGCTGAAAATAAATTTTTTGTATCATGACCGTAAACAGTGTGTATAAATTCAAAGTCAATCGGATATTAACTTTAGATTTTTCAAAGTGATCAAGGGTCATAACTCTGGCACTAATTATCGGAAATCGCTGAAAATCAACAGCCTTCTTCGTATCATGACCTTAAACACTGTGTGTAAAATTAAAGTCAATCGGATATTAACTATAGCCTCTAGAGCGTTCACAAGATTTTTTAAAGTGATCAAGGGTCATAACTTTGGTAGTAATTATCGGATATCACTGAAAATCAATAGGCTTCTTCGTCTCATGACCTTAAACACTGTGTATAAATTTAAAATCAATCGGATATTAACTTTAGCCTCTAGAGCGTTCACAAGAAATTGTGGACGACGGACCGACGGACGGACGGAAAGGAGGCGACAATATACAACCACATTTCCATGTGGGCATATAAAAAAAACCCGAAATATAGATCTGTAATCAGATTGCTCTAAGTCTAATAGTAATTACAGATAGGTTACCAAGGCAACAAAACATACACCCACAGCAGCCAAATCATCCAGGCTAATTACAAGAGCTGTCACATATTTATTGCTTTGTTGGTAATTAGGGGCACTTACACGACCATTTCATAAAGATCAGGTATACACTAAACGGTTCAATTTTTCTCAGCATTTTTACAAATATAGGCCTTTGAATTGACAATTTCCTCAACACTCTGCAGATGGTAAAACATGTCCGCAACTCTGCATCACCTATAAGTTTGGGGTAACGCCTTTTGATGGGCCTCTTAAATTTAATCCCTATAAAGAGACTATCAACTTTTGATTTTATTTTCTAATTAAAGATAGAACCTTCTGTGGTGAGCTTCCAAGCTCTACTGACTTGTCTGAACAACCTCAGCTAATTTATACTAAAATATATCATATAAAGAACTACACAATGAATCAGCTGTCGTCGATAGATTTTATACTTTAAGCACGGTCAGTGGTAGGTCAGCGTATTGTCTAACTTGAACTCTCTCACTCCGTAACAACAGTGGGCTATGAGGGAAATTTTGTTCGGGCAGCGGCACTACGGCCTACTCTTATATCGAATTCCAACTGCCAAGGGATCTTTTACGTGCATGCCAATGTGTACACATGACCTGTTTTTCATCCCATCCAAACAACTAGACAGCTGTCCTTGTCCTGACAAGGGGGAACAATGCCAGAAAATCGAGATGAACTTTCTCGGCAATGCAGAGATCGATCACCGGATCTCCAGGCTAGCGAGTCAGCGCCTAACCCACTTGGCCTCGTGATCCCCCCCACATTAATAGAAACTATAAGCCTGTCTTCATCAGCCAAATCGGTATAGCACGTTAAACCTCATTTCATATCATTTTATTTGTAAAGAGTATAAGAACAATGGGAATATGTGGTTTGTTTTGGCAGACATGTTTGCATGCATCTAATAAGGAATGTCTTCATACTTGATCTTGGCATGTTTCCATATTTATCTGACTTCCTGCCTGAGATCTGTCTCTGAACATGTGGCTGATTAGAACATAAGATTACCACGGGTTTTGGGGAAAGGAAGTTGATAATTTGAGACTTCCTTATTTAAGTAGCAGGCTTCAAATTTAATAACAGACAGGATATTGTGAAAAAATCTCATGAATTTTAGCTTATTAAAGATATACTGTTTTAAACAGGATTTTATAATTGAACACATTAAAGAAACAGTATAAATTAGAACTAAATCGGCCTATTACAGATCTTTCTTTTGGCCTTAACTGTTATAATTATCAGACATGATTCTGTCTCTTTACAAAAATAACAGAAAAATACTTACTATGTGGCCGAGGCGCATGTCCCTCACCACCCCCACCCCTCCACAGAAATTTTTTGTACAATTTAATTTGCAGTTGATACGTTCTTGGGGAAACTTTTGATCAAATTTGTAGTAGCAGTATACTTAAGTCATTCAACATCAAATGTCAGTGACGTCAAAGAAAAAACAGCAACAACACAACCGAAACTTCCACCACAGACTTCCGTACTTACATGTAATTTCCTAAAACATACATTGCTGTAGCATTTTTCAGACTGACGTAATTTCCTACTTAAAAGGTCCACCATTCCCCACCCTCTCTAACTAACTCCATTTCAATGGATTCTTTACGTTGTTCCCACCTCCCTCTCTAACTCCATTTCCAAGGATTCTTTACGTTCTCAATGCTCTTAATATAACGGACGTTATCTCGGTTAATTATATTCTGTTTTGTCGCCATTTCATTTCACAGAGCTATAGGACATTTCGTCTCATAGTATTTATTTGTAGTCTCGGTCACCCAGAACCCCCTAGTCTTCAACGTACGGAGATTCTGGGTCGGTTCTCAATTGTTGACGAAAATTACTGGATAATCTACCACATAAAAATCAAACTCCTGGTTACGCATGGGCAATGGAACCCCTTGGCTAAAGTCTCGGTAAGCGCTAGATCATATTAAGCCAGGCCGATTTTGCAAGATTCTATAAAGCGAGTCTGAGATATATCCCACAATTCACTTGGCACATCTATTATTAGAAACAAAATAGATACGAGGAATAAAGCGTGAATCGCGATGAAGAATTAAGAAGATTGTGAGAAGCCATACGTCTGATTCATGACAAGAGAAAATTACCATTTCAATTAAAACCTTTACAAACAAAATTTTAGAGAGTGTCATTGTTGACAAGCGAGATGTTTTGATAGATTCAGTACGTGGTAACTTAAAAGGCTAGATAATCCAGACAATGACCTGCTTTCCGTCAAATTTTGAGGACCCATCCAGGCTAATATTCGTAGAATATTTGTGTGGATGATAGAGACTAATTTATTTGTAGACCCCTTCGTATTACAGGTTTCATATCAAAAGGTTTAAAATTTAATTTTAATACCTGCAGGTGGCTTGGACACTAGGATTATCAGATTTGATACTAGTTTAATAATAAAATCATACAGAAAACGAAAACGTTAATATCTCGTTCCTAACACGCGCGACATGATTATTATTAACACGGACCCGGCTTGACACGAAACCACTCTACAGGACAATTTCCCACATACAAATAAGTTGTATAATATTCACAGACTGACAAGTTATACAATTATTCACAGAGAGTCTTCGCTCATGTCTAAGCCTGTCCAGCTTTAATACAGTTTGAAGATAGTGTTCGCCGGATGTCGAAGACTGTCCAGCTTTAATACAGTTTTAAGGGAGTGTTCAACATCCCCTCTGTCTTCCTCAATTATTCACAGACTAACAAGTTATATAATATTCACAGATTAACAAGTTATACAATTATTCATACACTGACAAGTTAAATAATTATTCACAGACTGACAAGTTATATAATCATTCACAGACTGATAAGTTATATAATTATTCACAGACTAACAAGTTATATAATATTCACAGACTGACAAGTTATACAATAATTCATACACTGACAAGTTAAATAATTATTCACAGACCGACAAGTTATATAATCATTCACTGCAGACTGATAAGTTATATAATTATTCACAGACTAACAAGTTCATTGTTCACTGGCTGACAAGTTATATAATTATTCACAGACTGACAAGTTATATAATCATTCACAGACTAATAAGTTATGTAAATATTCACAGACTGATCAGTTATATAATTATTCACAGACTGACAATGTTCATTGTTCACTGGCTGACAAGTTATATAATTATTCACAGACTGACAAGTTATGTAATTATTCACAGACTGACAAGTTATGTAATTATTCACAGACTGACAAGTTATGTAATTATTCACAGACTGACTAGTTATGTAATTATTCACAGACTGACTAGTTTAACCCTTTAGCGCCTTCGGTATCAGATTTGATACCACTAATCAGCTTAACTAATTAATAAATTAAATTTTGAACAAATAATCTATCCCCCGGTTTTTCATGACGAGAACGCCTATGGTATCTAATATAGTACCATACGGTGCTGCTATATTGAGTACATGAGGTTCACTTGTACTTTCAAAGATGGTAGCTCCCACGATTGAGAAATTAAAATTTTTGGACCAGGGAAATTGGAGTATTATTCAACAAAATAGTTAAGTTTACCCAAAATTAATATATTATTCATGTATATAAGAATACAGAGAAACTTAATAACAGTTCACAGTATATTCAATTGCTAACTTAATCGCTCGGTGTGTGGTGAAAACATGTGGTATTAAATTTGCTACCGCAGGCATATTATCTGTCAAATATACCTGATCTTCTCCAAAAATAAATTCCAACATTTCCATCCCAACTGTCAATGTAATGTAAATTTATGTCTGGACAAAGACAGAAATTTGTTTTTTTTAGCTTATCACAAATAAATATGATATCAAACCTGAGTTTTCCGATATATTTCTCAGTTGAGAAATGAAATGAAATGAAATGGGGTTTAACGTCCTACTCTTTTGCACCTAACCTGGGCTAATGGAAGACGGGCATACGCCATACAGTGTGCTATGAGGAAATTTTGCCCGGGCAGCGCCGCTACGGCCTACTCATATCGAATTCCAACTGCCAAGGGATCTTTTATGTGCACGCCAATGTGTACACAGGACCTCGGTTTTTCGGCCCATCCGAAGGACTAGGCAGCTGTCCTTGTCACGCTCTCCTTCTGCATCACTCACTAGGGGGAAATAATGTCGGACAATCGAGATGAACTTTCTCGGCCAATACAGGGATCGAACACCCGACCTCCAGGTTAGCGAACCAGCGCCTTATCCACTAGTCATCTTTTTCTAAAGCCTATGGTATCAAAATCGATACCTGTCCAAAATTTCGGAAATGATTTCTGATGAATTTTTTTTTTTGTGGATTAGGTTTATTCACACCCCAGGCATCATGAAAAACACAATTTGTGAATTTTTGAAGACCCCCTTCATGGTTTAGGCTCTAAAGGGTTAAGTTGAATTTTAGTTATTCAAAGACTGACAAGTTTAAGTTGCATTTTACATGCAATCTCGACGCATGCAGATTATCACAAATTTAAAACATTGCATGCGATGCACTAACTTTTGCCTAATGTGTACATGTACTTAAAGTACAAACAAATACTTTTCTTGTTTGCTAGAATTTTTGTTAGTCTATATCAATAATTATTTAATAGGGGTTTTCGTACTTTATGTACAGTAAGCCACTTTGATAGGAAAATACACATTTAGTTTAAAGTTGCCAACGGTTATCTGATGGATCTTATGTAACACTAACTTAGTGATAATAGAGATCAGTTCCATACAGTACATATACGATTTATTTACAACAGGATAGAATATTAAACATCTACATAACTTAAACAGGAATTTAAACGATAACATGAACATGGTACATTGGGACAACCATTCTGTCCCTCTGCCTAAATTAAAGGGACAATAACATTCTTGCTGGCTTGGTAGCTCCAGAAAATAAATAATACCCTTATTCTAAGTACTAGATGTTTAAGCGTCCACCCAGTTGTGTAAATTATCCATTACAACCTATTTTACTTGTCCAAAATAGGTGTGTTAAGATGAAATTTAAATCATCATTTAATTGGAATATTCTAAAATAATACGATTTGTTGACCAGAATGAAGATTGGGACATATTATTCAGTTACAACAAGAGTGTTATTGGGGCTTTAAATTAAACAGGAACTTCATTAAAACAGGCATATAAACAATAATACGTGTATGGTACTTTAGGACAGCCATCCTGTCCCTCTACCTCGGCAGCCGTTTAACTAGGATGATCGCATTCGCTGGTCTATCAATGTATTCTCACCTAATTTTGATCCACAGTCCACATCAATATCGTGATACAAAACGTTTTATTTCTTCAACATCAGCAGGACTAAAAATATCAATTATTCATTTATCCAGTTGTTTTCTTTGTAAATATTGAACCGGTTATGGATCGTGATATAAATTGTATTGTAGTATCATCTGAATTGTAATACGTTTGTTTATATATGGCACTACCCAGCACTAGTAATATATAAACAAACAAGCGCCACCTATCACTAGGTGTTGGGAAAAATCATTAGATGGGTTTCTTTTGCATCATATGATTTTCGCTAAAATCCTTTGATAGGTCTATTTCTAATCCAGTTGTACCCACATTGAGAGAGATTCTGCACTCTTTATATTTTGGCTTGATTTTCTTAATTAATAAATGTTAAAATAGCATTATGCAAGAGCAAAATCTGCTTATTACAGGTCTTTCTTTAAGCCTGACATGTTATCTAAATAATCAATTAGACATTAATTAACATATCTAGACCATAATAAACTCTTAAAGTCAAGGCTAGCCTTCGATGTTGGTGGATTGAATTCCTATATGCCGCTTAATGGCCGTTGATAATTAAATCAATCAAGTGGATAATCGAGACTATACTGTTTATATTAATGACCGAGGCTATGTGGATATTTCAAACGCTTTTTTCTCGGCTGATAGTGGACCAATTTGACTGAAATTTTCAGCAAATTACCTTTACACTATCTAAATTTTAACTATTATAGTGAGAACTGCCATCTCTTTATCTTATCTCCCATAATGTAACTTTAAAGTAAAGAAAGCAAATGAAACGAAATGAAATGGAGTTTATTAACATCCTGTTCTGCTCAGAACTGGGTTAATGAAGTATAGGCATACGCCATACAGTGTACGATGAGGGAAATTTTACACTAAGGCCTACTCTTATATCGAATTCCAACTGCCAAAGGATCTTTTACTTGCACTCCAATGTGTACACGGGACCTCGGTTTTTCGTACCATTGGAATGTCAGGCCCCCACCCTGCATCACTGACAAAGGAAACCACGCCAGAAAGTCTGGATGAACTTTCTCTGCCAATGCAGGGATCGATAACCCTATACCCACTGTGGCCCCAAAGTAATAATGCATGATTTGTCTTTTTTCAGAAAATATCTAATTTTTCACGGCATTATCCATGCTAAAATGTACCCATATAGATTATTTAACATTTAATTAAAGGGCCCATCCCGATATTTTTTTGCGGAATAAAACTGCTTAATTTTGTGATAAAATCCCTTAAAACCCACTACCTAAGGGCCGAGCAAGTAACTCGATATTTGTGGTAGGCTTGCAAATAACTTAAATCCGACAGTATTCATCTGGAAATGGATACCGTTGTATTATACATGTACAGTGTCTGGATAAAACCAGACTTTTTTCTATAAAAATAATGTGTAGGTGAAATTCACCTTTTGTTATCAAGTACAGCACATGGTCATTCACTGTATAGGCCTCTTAAGAAATGAGAATCAATTATCAGGTCATTCAATGAAAAAATTGACCTGAAATCTTAAAAGGGTTATGTGTCTGGATAAGCAGTTTTGATGTTCACGTCGAAACAACACAATATTTTGAGCTGAAATTTTGAGACACAGTAAATACACCATGCCTCCATACTTTGGTCCATAAATTCCATAAATACTCGGACTTTAATTTTTGAGACCCAGTTCTTATTGGGATAGTCCCTTTAAGAAAACAAAATAAATATATACTAATGCTAGATAATGTCCCAGCTTACATTCAATCGGATTTCAATAAAATGAGAGAGAGAGAAATGGGGTTTAACGTCCACTCAACACAAACTAGGTCATTTCGGGACTAACATATGGTTTAATTTTTATTTCAACAATTCGCTTGCGCGTAGAGGTCTTTAGCAGTGGGAGGAAACTGGAGTGCCCGGAGGAAACCCACGAGGTTGAGAAGGCGCCCCTATCTCCATGCCACATACGCTCACACCAGGACTCGAAACCACAGCCGCAAGCCAGAGGTCGAAGTGCGGCACTCTAGACCACTAGGCCATCCCAACCCCCCGAAATGAAATAAAGATGGGGTTTAACATCCTGCCTTTCCACACGGAATAGGATAATGAAGACGAGCATACGCCAAACAAGAGGAGATCGTAGCGCTGCTGCCCGGAAATAAATTCCCTCGTCACAGCCTGTCTCTCATTAGCCCAGTGGGTGCAGTAAAGTAGAATGTTAACCCAGCCATTTCATTTCAAAAATAAATAAATAAATACACTGTACATTTATTTAAATTATTAATTAGACATTAATTAACTTATCCAGACTCCCGTTGTCTTCGCTAGCCTGTTATCTTTGGTTTATTATGATCCGTTTTACTGGATAGCCTTCCTTCACAATTCTATGATTAAATGGATAATCAAGACTATGATTTTTGTCGTACCGACAATTCTCTTAATTCTCCGTTTATGGTAGATTTTCAGCAAATTGCCTTAACATTATCTAGTTTTTAACTATTATATTAGTAAGTGCAGGAGGACAGCACTACACGAAAAACAAAAACCTATTGTAGCGAGAACTGCTAACTCTTTATCTAATCTCCCATAATGTATCTTAAAAAAAAAACTATTTTTAGATTTAATCAGAAAAAACATATTTACCTGGCAGGACACACTGAGTTACTTTAAAACAAAATTAGCAAAACTTTCTTTTGGTTTGGCCTTTATTTTTATAACCTTAACATGTCATGCAGATGTTTAAATCACTCAATCATCTTTTCAAAAATAGACCTTTTTTCCACTGTATATATATAAAAAAGCTGGCTGTGAACACCTAATGTAAACCATTCACAGAGACATCTCAAAATGGTGAGAGGAATTTTGGCTTGGTGCCAAAACTGAAAGCTTACGCTCAAACACCATATATCAACATGACTGGATAAGGGCTCACAGTTGCCATGGTAACTATTTAATCTGGGAAAATCGTGTCTGGTGGGTAGCCATAGTTCAAAGTCGATCCAAATGTTTTGAGACGTATGTCAATATGCAAAGAGAGCTTTTTAGGCAGACGGAAGTTTGTTCTACGATCTTGAAATGAACAAACTTTTAAAAGAAATTTGCTTATGGATTGTGAAAACTGTTAGTCGGTCGACATTGGCCCATCCAATAAATTGGATAAAACAATTGCAATCTTCCTTGGGGTCCTCTCATCACAAGAGGTTGGATTGCAAATCAGAATTTTTATATTGAGCTTCAATTGGTGTGATAGCACCACAAGACAAGGCAATCATTCTGAATATCACCCTTATAAGAGAGAGAGAGAGAGAGACCGAGAGAGAGAGAGAGAGAGAACTACCCCACTTGATTCAACACAGATCTATCAATCTAAAGTGCACACAAAAGACCACTCAACAACTCTTTCACCTTAATGGCCATTACATTCTAAGACTCCCGAAATATTTTTTTTATTATTATTATGACACTATTTAAACTACATTACATTGTGAAAGATAAATCTCATATTCAATAGAAGGCTTGATCTCGCCTTAACTACATGTACATACATGTACATCTTATCAAGCCCTTCACGTAATACCCTGCATGTTTCGCCTAGCTTGGGAACCTATCAGATTCATCGGTCGTCGTGAATACCAAGTCTTGTGCTTTTAGCTAAAATGCCTATGTGACAATCTAGTTGCAATGTTCAAAGATCGATCAATGTCAAGGTTGCTGGTTTTCCACTAGTTTCTCAATTTAAAAAACCCTGTTTGTTTATAGTGTGTTACATGCATGTGCCACGAACTCTGATTGGACAATGCTAATTAGTCACAAGTAAAAACAACGGACGCAAAGTTCGGGAATTGCTGAGTAGGCCTATTGAAAGCAACGGTTAGATGTTGTAAAACTCGCGAACGTTGCTTAAGGAACATGGAAAAATCTATGCTAATATTTGTGACTATCGTTGTCTGTCTTTTCAGGGTTGACGCCTGCACTATAAGGCTGTTCCGCAGCTGAAATTCAGAGTATACATGTAGAGGTAGCTCAGACCCAGGAAACATAAGCCTGGTGGCGATGGACTAGGCCTGGTGGCGATGGACTACTGCTCCTGGAAGTTTACTACTTTCAACCTGTGCAGCACCGGGTCATCGTCCAGTTACAAAGATATGACGAATTGAAAAAAATTATTTCGATCAATGCTGCTCTTTATCAAAATCAACCCCCATGAGTTCACAAATCATTCATAGACTTTAGTTGAGAATTTACTCAAAATTGGTCACCTTATTTTAACTAAGATATGGCCCTTTATAAAACTTTTGTTGATTTAATGTATCAAATACATCAATAAGGAACTATGTGTTAAGTTTTGTGTTTCTTGATCAAGGATATTTCTTATAAACAGTGATTGTAAGTTGAGTAAATTCTTCACTTAAGGCCGAGGATGCTTTGTGATCTCGGGGCCCAATTAAATCCAAGCCATGAGGTTTTCTAGTGTTGGTATTTTGATTTTTGAACAGGTTTGTGTCCGCTGTGAAATGGTTTTGTGGGTTTGACACTATAATCCTGTTTACATTACACATTATAAGTGTGCCAGGAACGGTACCAGACACGTCAGGGTTAAGTTAATAAGTGTGCTGTTCTGAGTACCGTGCCAATCTGGCTCACTGAAATAAGGTGAAGTTGGCACAGTATCAGGCACGTCACGGTTAAATTTTTGTAGTGTAAATGCTTTTTGGTCTGAGTACGGTTTCAGAACAGATCACTGCTGCGCATGCACGCAAACTTTTACAGTTCTGTTGTCAGTTCTGTCAAAATGGCTACAGAAACTAAATCAACCATCCATAATTGTTTTCATACAGGTACAGTAATCTGCATAGGGACTGAAATTTACTTTTCTGTGAAGAGTTCCACATTTGTCACGCTTGACACGGTTCCTACACTGGTTATTTTAGAGTAATGTAAAAAAGGATTAAAACAAGCCAATAGTGTGGCAGATTTCCCTCGTCGAAATCCCAAAATAAATAGATGACACATGTTAAATAATTGCACATTTATTTTTTTCAAAAGTATCGAGCAATCAAACTTTACTCTAAGTTTCATCATTCTCTATCAGATAGAATCAAGGTTATCTTGTCCCAAAGCATCAACCAATGAAATTGCTTAGCTTTAGCTCGAAATGTTAATCATTGACTCTGTCAAGACATTCACCTGATGAACATCTACATCAAGTTTAAACATTCTACTACACTTGAAAGCAGAGTTGTTATGTTCCATAAATGCAGAAAATTCTCACCATCAAACTTAGTGAAGGTAATGACAATGAATCTATATTTGGAGTTTTGTCACTCTCTCTTCATTATAACCAAAGTTATCGTGCCCCAAAGTATCAACCAATCAGAAGGCTTATCTCTGCTTACCGTGCGGAGACAATACTCATCTTCGAACTTCGCAAAGGCATGGACCTAATGAACGCCTAGACCAAGTATGAACATTCTACGTCAATTAGAAGGAGGGTTATTGTGTTTCAAAGTCTTGACCAATCAAATTGCTTTTCACTCTGCTTATCCTATGCAGAAAATGCTCATTGTCGAACGTAGTCAAAGTACTGATGTAAATGTAATGAAACTATACATTAAGTTCCATCACTGCCTTAATTAGAGCTAAAGTTATAGTGTTCCGAATCATCAACCAACTAAATTGCTTACATCTGCTTACCCTAGGCAGAAAATGCTCATCTTCGAACTCCATCAATGTATTGACCTAATAAACACCTACACCAAGTTCGAACATTCTAGATTAACTGTGTCACAAAAAGTGTGACGGACGGACAGACAGACGAACCCATATTAATTGTCCCCCACAAGGCTGGAGACAATAAAATTTCTTATAATACAGTATTAACACAGTAGTGCATCAACAGCCATTTTGTTTTGACTTTTTGATGACATTTCGTCTGCTATCATCTCACAATACTCACTACTTCTAGCAGTTCCCGTTGTTTTTATTGCCAACGAGACTTCATTTGATCCTTATACAGCTTCCAATGTAATTACATGTATATCTTTCATTTCACAGCGTTATTAATGACAAATTAACCAAATACTGTAGCAGTAACAAATTATATTCAAATCCTGTGTCTGTGCCTGAATCCCAGTAAGACATCTGGTCATCCCATCATACCTCTGGGTAGATTACTGTGAAATGAAAACGTACTACTGTTCTGCTCCTAAACTGGGCTAATGAAGACAGACATACACCATACAGTGAGCTATGAGGAGAAAGTATGCCCAGGCAGCGGCACTACGGCCTACCCTTATATCAAATTCCAACTGTCAAGGGATGTTTTACGTGCACGCCAATGTGTAGAAGGGTCCTCAGTTTTTGTCCCATCCATATGACTAGATAGTTTTCTTTGACAAGCATTCTGTCCGTGTCAGGCCCTCGTAGTGCTGCTGTCTGGGCAAAATTTCCCTTATAGCACACTGTATGGTGTATTCCCGTCTCCATTAGCCCAGATCCGAGCACAATTGTAGGATGTTAAACTTTATTTCATTTCTGTGTAGTTAGTTTAATCATTTATGTGTGTAGAGCAATTCTCCTGCACTTACCGGACCGTCTTAATAATGCAGGCCTACAAATTTTTCATTATATAAAATTAGCTCTGCCTGTGACTGTGACAATAACATCAAAGACATACAGCATTGTTTAAAACTTCAAACAGCATCTGGTGTATTCTCACAGTAAAAAATATTAGTTTTATTTTAATATTCTATTTTACAATCCATTTTTTTTTAAAAAGGGTTGTCATATCATTTCCTTTGTCAGTAATGAAAACATTTACAACACCTGAAAATCTGATGAATATATTATATATATATATATAAAAATAGTTAAAACTAGAAACACGTAGATCTAGCAAAGCATGAGCGCTTTCATCTTTAATCTTCAGATGCTTTACATAGTTTGCATAGTTACATATGTGACGTCATAAATGGCATTGTTCTGTTATGACGCATTGTTCTATTATGACGTCATGGTATCGGGAGATAATTATATTAGTCTGTTTAGCTTTGGTTTTAATATTTTTATGAAATGTTTTTCTTTCTCTCTTCTTTCAATAGTGTCGTTGGAGAATAGTTTATAAAATGGAAATATCTTAAAGTTCTTCTTTCCGCAAATATCCAAATGTTCACTAAGTTTAATCTTCCTGTACTCTGGAACATTTAAATGGAGTTTAACTGCCACTGGACACAAACTAGATCAATTCGGGATGAAAACATATGGTTTAATTTTATTTTATAATTAACTTGTGCGTAGGGGGCTTTAGCAGTGGGATGAAACCGGAGGACCCGGAAAAAACCCACGAGGCTGAACAGACGACCTTACTCCCTACGTACAACCAGGGATTCGAAACCGTGCCAGTTGACTATTCAGCAGAGATGAGACAAAGTACTCAGGCTTTATGATACAGCACTTGCTAACCACTCTGCCATCGCCTTCCCCCACCCCTAAATTAAAGGGGCATTTTTGTTACATAATGTCAGAAGTTATTGATAGTATCTTGCCATCTTGTCACATGAAATCAGAATTGATTAAAATATCTTTATGTCGGCTATCGGCTATGGAAGTCCATGGTTGTCCAGATTGCACTCATTAGTCCTTTGTCTTGTAAACCACCCCTAAATTAAAGGGGCATTTTTGTTACATAATGTCAGAAGTTATTGATAGTATCTTGCCATCTTGTCACATGAAATCAGAATTGATTAAAATATCTTTATGTCGGCTATCGGCTATGGAAGTCCATGGTTGTCCAGATTGCACTCATTAGTCCTTTGTCTTGTAAACCATCTGTACTGAACGCTTAATCCGACAAAAGCCAGATGTGAAATCTTGTCAGAACCTTTAACCCAATTTACAATACAAATTTTAAGCGTTCCAGGAACGGTACCAGACACGCCATGGTTAATTTCTTTTTGCAGTGTAAATGGGTCAAACATAAGTGTGCCGTACTAGCCCACCGAAATGGGCTGATTTCGGCATGGTACCAGGCCCGGTGATGTTAAATTTTCGTAGTGTAAACGCTATCTGGTCTGAGCACAGTTTCAGTATGGATTAATGCCCATGTGCGAAACAAAACTTAACATTTATTCCCCAACAAACTTAGACATTTCTGCCATCAGTTCTGTCAAAATGGCTGTTTAATCTACATCCGCCATCATAATTGTTTCCATCTGGGTTATTTGCATAGGGACTGAAATTGACTTTTCTGTGAAGAGTTTCACATTTGACGGGCTTGGTAGGTTCCGAGATTGGTTATTCTAGAGTAATGTAAACGGGTCAATTTCATGAAATTTATTGCGGCCCGACAATGACACTATTTCACTTTTTCAATTACCTTCATTTCCTTCTTTTGTTGTTTTTATAATTTCAAAATAACTTAATATTATCAATAATCACTTGACAAAACAGGCGACCTTTTCCAACAAACACTTTACGATAACCGTAACAATTGACTAGCGATGTACACGTGGTTTTTAAATTTTCGTTCGGTTTCAGTTTACAGTTTTTCTGTGGCAAAAAACCTCGGTTTCGGTTTTCGGTTTTTTTTATTCATTTAAACACTGTATTATGAATGTATTGATTTATGGTTATTTCAAAGGAATACTTGGAAGCTAGAAAAGATATCAAACATATTGATGTAAATTGTAAACAACAAGTTTTCTTTACTGTTATATGACTTTACATTTATTCATTTCCGTCTTTACTCTAATTTCAAATCACTTATGTTCAGCGAAATACAAATGTACACCTGAAGTCTCAATAGCATGCCAATCTCCAGCGTCTGGTTATCCCAGTCTACATTATTGCGTATGCTCTCCGTGCATCACCGTCTAGCCTCGTACTCCAGTCCCTTGTTAAAAATGGGCCTGAAACGGACTATGGTACACGATTCGTGTACCCCTGATAATTTTTTTATTTTGTCTTAAATATTGGATATCAGAAGCCCATCTTTTCCCGCTAAGATCACGTTATTAATGTTGATTCAAATTGACAAATAATTTGTGTTTTCAATGTTGAAGATTTTGGATGATATTGAGTTAGAGACTTTGCTACATGTACAGTAATTATGACTAGTAAAAACAAAGTTACTGTAAAAAAAAGATCTGAAAAACTCTGTTAAACACAACACCATAATAATAAATTAATATAACAACATATTACCAATAACAATAAAAAGTTACTGTAAAAAAAAAAGATCTGACAAACTTTGTCAAACACAACCCCATAATAATAAATCAACATAACGACATATTACCAATAACAATAGATCTAAATTCTAAAGTTGTTGTAAAAAGATCCGATGAACTTTGTAAATCGAAATAAAAAAGACAACATCTTAGATTATGTTTGAGAAAAGCAAGCAAGCATATTGAGAAAATAAATAGTCTATGCCATCCAGACTTATTAAACACTCTATACATAGGGGGTCTGGTTGATCGAAAATAAAAACGGAATTATTTTCTACATTAATATTTGGGAATTATTAAGTAAACGAAGTAGGGTTACATAAAAATTAGGAATGAACAAGGGGTAAATCAAAAATTAGGAATTTGGAAAAAAATAAACCGAAATGCACGGTTATTTTTTGTTTTATCGGTTCATTTTCCGTTTATATGTAAATATAGGTTGCCAGGCAACGAAACATACGCCCACACAGCAGCCAAATCGTCCGGGCAGTCAACAAGAGTTGTTGCATTTTAAGTAATCATCAGAAAATCATAATTCAAACTCACCCATAACTACAGTGTAACTGTGATATAATCAAACATTTTTTTAAATCAGATAATAATTGTGACCTCCAGAGGGACCACAAGCTAAAAAGGGTGATTTTTCGTACAATCAGGGGACATAATTCAGGAAGTAATGATCCGATGGGCGCAAATATCGAAAGGAACCAAGATCTTTGTGTTATAAACATGCATTTCAAGTTTCATCCAAATTGGTTCAAAATTGTGACCTCTACACTGTTCACAAGCTAAAAAACGTGATTTTTCGTACAATCAGGGGCCATAACCCATGAAGTTACAGTCCGATACATGCCAATATCGAAAGGAACCGAGATCTTAGGGTGATAAACCTACATTTAAGTTTCATTGAAATCGGATAAAAATTGTGACCTGTAGACTGTTCACAAACAATTGTGGACGGACGGACGTCCGGACAGGGGCGACGACAATATACGTCCACATGAAATGTGGGTGTATAAAAACCGATACCTTATGGTTAAACCGAAAAACCGCACATCACTACAATTGACATGGCAGACCTTATGATCTTAAATGCATACATCAGACGATTTAGACACAAACGCCTAATAAGGTAACGGTACATGTAAATCCTGTAATCCCATCAGATGTTATAAGCTTCTGACCGGTATAAACTATATATTCATGGTACTACAGCCACGTGATTTGTCTCCCTTGCATTAAAGTTTAAATGAAATGAAATGGGGGGTTTAACATCCTACTGATCTGAGTTTAGTCCAATGTGGTGCTGAGTTGTATGTTTCCATGCCAGCCCTGAGACATGAGAACCGAGCTGGACAAATTCTGAAGGTTCTACTTGTTACAGTATAGGTCCTTTTGAATCAGGTTCTTGACGACAGCTCTGGTTTAACCTTACTTAATATGATACTTTTATTGTTCTTCAAATATTTCAAGTACAAGACTTCATAATTAGTTTACGTGTTGAGGAAGCTGTTGTCTTAGCTTGGCATGGCACCAAGTTTTATCGTCCTAGCTTGCATAGCCGCTCTCCAGTTTTTATTAACTTTCTACCTAATAGATCTTTGCTTATAATCTCTTTCTAAACAAAGGATGATCAAAGAGATTATACAGGTCTTTCTATCAGTATATCACATCATAGACCATATTATTATCAAGGTTCAATACAGATTGCTTTACCAGACAAAGGACATTACATACTTCGGCCAGCCAATGAGTGCCATCGGGACAACTATGGATATCGATAGCCGACATAAAGATATTTTAATCAATTTCGTGGTGTTAATTACTTGTCGTTACTTCACTAGGATCTGGAAGAGTTGTTGTATGAGCCACATCTGGTTTATGTGAGGGATTAGCCAATGAAACGGTCTGTTACAACAGGTTTTGGGCATGCGGTGCACCGAATCGTGGGTGGCTATCCCAGTAGATTAGTGAATCAAAAGTCTAATATCGTAGGGTCAAAAGCCACTTGTATGACCACTGACAAGACCTCCCACTACAACTGGTCGGATCTTCATGTAGTAGAAGCCAACAAAATTATAATAAAAGATAGTTTTCCAGGCAACAAAACACATGTCCACAGCAGCTAAATCGTCCCGGCAGTCAACAAGAGTTGTCGCATATTTTCACTTTTGTCAGTAATGAAACATTTATAATACACTAAAATCGGATTAAGAGCAACAACTCATTAAGTAATTGTCAGAAAATCATTAGAATTCGTTTGGCCCATGCTAACGTTTAATACACAAAACATTTAATATCATGGATTTACCTGTCCAAATTATCAAAAACCTTAAACTCTTTGTATCAATTTAAAGTCAATTGAAACGATTTATACAGGCCTAAACATGGTGTATCAATATAAAATAAATCAGATGATAACTACGGTCAATAAACATACACAAGATTTATGTCAAATTGATCAAGGGCCATAACTATGGAGGTAATAATTGGAAATTGTTGAAAATCACTAGGCTTCTTCGTCACATGCCCTTAAAATCAAAGTTAATCGGATATTGACTTCAGCCTCTGCAGCTTGTGGAAGCCTGACACAGCTGATGACAATAAACAACTACATTTCAATGTGAGCATATAAAAAGTGTTTAAACATTCTTTGGGCTGGTGTGATTATTATTTTGATGTGTATTTTTCCTGTATTGATTTGAAATAAGGTAGACTTCCCCGTTGCTTGGAACTTACTTAGCCTGACATATTTGCTGTCAAAAACGTATTTACATGGAAAACAGGCCAAATGTTTTATTTTCTAATTGAGACGATTAGAAAAGCAAATGGGAGGCAATTTCCTGATGTACATACTACATACACTGTATGTAGGCCTATGTAAATATAGCCATGTAAATAGGAGAATGAAATTAATGTTGAGATTCACATGTCATGTACCAAACTGATCCCGCAGAGAATATTCGCTTGGCCGCTACAATCACTGATAAGCATGACATCAACAAGACTTAATGAGTTCAGCATATTAACTTTTTTACTCCGACAAATTAAATTCTCAAACATTTCTTTGAAGTATAAGAAAAATAAATAAAGACATTTGTAGTTAAAAAATATTTCCTTTTTAGTGTAAATGGGTATTAAAATGAGTAAAATGCATCATTGTGCCCGAAGCAGTTAGGTGTTATGTAAACAATGCACGAGCCGTTGAGCCAATGACTACTGCCACGCGCAGTCAACGCACGTGTTGTAGACAGTCATCTGTGACAGAGATAATTCGCAAGTAATTCACTGTGAAACAAATTGGTCAAGTAGGCAAACTCGACCAGTCATGGCAATAAAAAAAAATTATAAATGCACTGGTGGAAGTAAGAATGATGATCTTCCAGTTCAACCCACAGCACAGGTATCTTGATGTGTTCCCTCTATTGACATGTATGTAAATAAAGGAGTCTATCTATAATAAAGCACGTGTGGGAATGTTTGTTGATGTCGAGTCGTTGACATTTACATATTTAAAAGAAATAAATAATCAATATCTACCTTTAATATTCTATCACTGACAATATTAGGAATTTAAGAAAGATTTGCTAAATGAATCGAATGTCTGTCTACATTGTGACAGTTATCTCATTCTTTTGGTCACTTTCTTGCTTTGTTTATGACAGAAATCCACAAGTTTATGCAAGAAAATAACCCTTGATTGGACTGAGATTGAATATTTTCCCAGCTAGTTACGAAACAGATATATCAATTTGTACCTACCAACTGGATTAATGCCGTATTAATCTGTAAACGGCACCGCATTCGCTAACTTAACACTTCGTTTAATATGGACCTAGTTCAGGGACTTTGGTTTTCGGCCATCTTTAAATACCGCCAAGATCAGCCGAGAAACTTGATAGTCCACACCACCCGATAAAACACTCTATCTTCAGACAAGCGCTGACCACGATAAAAGCCACCGTGCCATCACACTCTGCGATATTACTTCATCAGTGGAAACAAACGTTATAGAACCAACTTCAGTCACGGTCTCTTACTGTTGTTTATCACAGATAGATTGCCATGCAACGAAACAGTTAAGTCGTCTACATAGGTAGCATAACTGGTAATGCGAGCAATTGAGGCGTTGGGTCCTTTAAATGCGGTTTACCGACGAATTCTTTCAATTGACGGCCGATTAATTCCTAATTGTTCTCAAACACATTCCGAATAGGGATTAATATACGTACATTTGCACAAATTTAAATCTTCAACGTTAATGACTTTAGGCTTTTTTATCGACTTGCCCAGTTGTTTTGAACAGGCCCGTAGCCTGTTTTGCCCCCCCCCCCCCCCCCGAAAGAAAATTTGCCAACCATAACTCTAAAATACCTACTGTAGACTGTAACGAGTGTGCCCCTCCTAAAAACCTCACTGCCTCTCCGAAGCCAGCATGGCGAGTTCGTTAAATGCCCCGATTAGCTGTAAACAATTCTTGTGGCAGGACACAGTTGAAAAAAACACGTGATCACCCGATCAAATCGTCAAATCGCACCCTGAAGTGATTTGGCGATTTGATGTAATCGCTTCGGAAATCGGTGTCGATAAATTCGTGGATTATGGTAACCAATTTGAATTAGATGGACGTTAAAGATGGAAATGTGATTGAATGCAAATCACTTTGGCTATCCATGATCGATATAAACGCCTTATTATTGATAAGACAGCCCCCTGCCGCCGATTGTTCTCAAGATAAAACATATTAATATTAACACAATGCTAGCCTATTATATTTGCGCAAACATAAATTTTCAACATTTATGATTATAATTTTACTATAATATATCCCGGCGATCGCCGATTCCTGTTAACTGATCGCCGACGACAACCGATTTGAAAAGTGGACAGATATAGGCCTATTCTAGATTTTGCATGTCGTATAGATTTATTTGGCACAAACAGGCAAATTATAATCACCGCAATGAGAAAGGAATCTGTGTGCAAGTATAGTGAATCGAACTAGTTTCCTATTTTCAGGCATGTCACGGCGATGGGGTCCCTATACGAAAACACGATGGTCCGAGGGCCGAGAGCTGCCCAGTCCACCGAGCACACTTTTCATACGGTGCTATAAGTTATGTCGAATTGTGTTTATTAATTGTTGCAAACAGCGACTTCTTTCAAATCGAAACCGACACCAGATTATAGCAGTCACGATCATTCTGTCGATCACCATCAGCAACATTTAAGAGCAATATTTCAGAAATGATCGAGAGCACTGTTGCAGAAGAGAGGTAGGGACACTTTGTCGGAAGGGCATGTTCCTTAAGCAACGTTCGCGAGTTTTACAACATCTAACCGTTGTTTGAATACTCAGCAATTCTCGAACTTTGCGCTCGTTGTTTTTACAAGTGACTAATTAGAATTGTCCAATCAGAGTTTGTAGCACATAACACACTATAAACATTTTTTTTTAATTGAGAAACTCGTGGAAAAAAAGCAACCATTGATCCAATCTAATTAAAATATAGATCTATATTTCGTTTCGTTTTTTTATACTTTCGATGGCCTACACTCATGTAGATCTAAAAAGTTATAGTGGGAGCTAACGTTCTATGACGTAAGGTATCAAGCACGGGACATTTGACCCGATAATGTCAGTCATTCGAGTAACCAATAAGCGACCGCCATGCTTTTTAAAATCTACTTTTGTTTTGCTTTGATTTCTACCCCCTGGTGTTAGTAGCCTATAGACGTCATTGGCTGGTAATATCTACCCACAGTTCCACACATGAAACGGTCAAACGGTCGATTCGACAGACCATTTGATTGGCTGCCTCCTCATTTCAGGCAGAACGCGAGTTAAATAACAAGTCATCCAGATCCAAGAGTAGTAAAGACAAGTAAAAACGAAATTTTGAACTATGAAAAACGAAACGAAATTGGATCTGTGTTTTAATCAGATTGCCATTGATCGATCTTTGAACTTTGTACTCGATTGTCACATGTAGGCATTTTAGCTAAAAGCACGAGACTTGGTATTCACGACGACCGCTGATTCTGATAGGTTCCCAAGCTGGGCTTGTGCCAATCGAACTTATAGTGGCGAAATATGCAGGGTATTACGTGAAGGGCTTGATAAGATGTATGTAGTTAAGGCGAGATCAAGCCTTCTATTGAAGGTGTCGGAAGGGAGTTCACATATAGCCATACACACCTCTATACTCTTATAGGAGATCACGGTGGCTAAGTGGGTAAGACGCTGCCTGGCTAGCCAGCATTGGCCGAAAAAGTTCATCGAGATTTTCCGACGTGGTTCCCAATTGTCAGTGATGAAGAAGTTTGGATGGGACGAAAAACCGAGGTCGCCTTTACACATTGGCGTGAAGTAAAAGATCCTTTGACAAGTGGAATTCGATATAAGAGTAGGCCGTAGCACCGCTGCCCGGGCAAATTTCCCTCAAAGCACACTGTATGGTGTAAGCCCGTTTTTATTAGCCCAGTCGGAGGAGAACAGTAGGACATTAAACCTCACTTTATTTCATTTCATTTACAGGAAATTTCGTCTAGTTTTATCAACCATTTCCTGTTTCTTTTCGGGGTTTTTTTGTATTAAAACCAGGCACCTGTCACCCACTTGCCCATCTGACACGTTTCCGCTCATAATTCAACATTTAATGTCTCTCCGCGGTGTCGTTCAACTCGCTGACCCAGTTCTTCGCCAGTTATTCGTTTTGACGCATGTCCAACAATACAATGGCCTCGACCTAATATTGATTTGAAATTCGTAAACAAGTTTCATTAGATAGGACACCACGTAATGCTGCGGAAATGGATGATATATTGATATTTAAATTGACCCTTAGGTTAACAAAAAACAAGGGCTAAATCTTTTTGTTATGGCCAGTCCAATTTTCGTCAAGATCGCTGAGACGTAAAAAAGGGCTTGTTGGCGATATTATAGCTTAGGATTATTAGGGGTAAGCATTAGGGCTAGGTCCAGGGTTAGGTCACGTGATTGTTTGCTATATTCTAACTTAGGGTTAGGGTAAGCATTAGGGCTAGGTCCAGGTAATGTTGCAAAATTCCGGGGAATTTTCAAACAGGGTAAATTACCCGGGAATTTTTCAATTTGGTGTCATAAATTGAAACCTGTGTCGCTATTCATGAGTTGTAAGTGACAGTAATATTTTAATAACCAAAAGATACAAAACATATTATCTGATATGTCTTATATAATAAAATCTAATAACTAATAATGAGATAATTCTGTAAAATTGTTCATACACAGGTTGCACACTCTATGGGGATACTCGATTCACAGTTCCGGAATTGAATTCCAAAACTAGTGTCAATCGAGTAAAAAGGAGAATTTCGGAGTACAACGCATGCGTCGACTGGATAAAAAGTATCCCAACCAATCATGACTGCTGAAACATATTTTTTACCTAGGAATACGTCACGATTCTACTCACTCCACCTCAGCTGTCGGGACTGGCAGACTGTGACAGGACTGAATTACGCGTCACTCGATTGTAATTCTGTCGATTCGGGATGTTCTGGACTGTGAATCGAGCATCGCCTACAATTAATGCTCAAAGTTAGGTAACTCTGCCATTTCATCATTATCTTCAAAATCATTATCTACATCATCATCGGTGGATAGCCTAAAAGGGAGATTTCAGGTTCAAATTAATCCTCATGAATATCTGAAATTTCTGTGCTGAAAGGATCGTTGTCAGCTTCGAAGAGTTTCAAATTAGATCTTATATTTTTTTGTATACCTTTGAGGGCAGAATTTTCATAAATTTATCTAGACTTTAGTTTTACCATTTGGAACACAACTAACATGGTTAAATAAGTTTTAATAGTTTATATAGATGAAAGTAAAAGAGAAAAAGAAAATTCCAGTAAATAATTGTAATTTTTGTATTTTTCAGTTCTAAAAATAGATTTAAAAATTCCCGAAAATTCTCAACACTGAAAATTCCCGGAAAGTTTCCCTGGAAACTTTCCAAAATTCCCGGAAAGTTTTCACCCTTTGCAACCCTAGGTCCAGGGTTAGGGCAGGTGATTGTTTGCTATATTGTATCTTAGGGTTAAGGTAAGCATTATGTTATATTAATGATACAGTGCGCACGCGTGTTTCTGACAGTGATGGAATGTATTTATTTGACAAAATTTGGTATAAACCCTAGTTACTATATATATACTTGTAACGTTAAACTGTGTGTGTTTAAGGTTACAATTGATACAGTCTAAAAACCCTTACGCAAATTCAAATAGGTGCAAACGCACAATTTTCAACACATATCATTACAGTTTGTATTGGAAAAAGTAATTCTATCACAAATATTGAAGACTGGACCACTAAAATAGTTACCGAACATTTGCATAGCGATGTTTATAATGTAATGATCTATTACACTATAACCGCCATGACACAGGCCAGTTGGAATTTCGCGTAGCAGTGGGTTTCATCAAATCATATAATTATGCGGTAAGGCTTCACCTTTATTTAAATGGGAATTGATTTATTATATGTTAAGCTATGTGCAGTACAGTTTTGGTTAGTTTATGTGTAAACAAAGGGAACTATAGGCCAGTAAACTTTTTGTCATGATCATTTGACGAAAACACTTGCGCAAAGGACTCTGTAGGAAAAACACTGCTGTGCCTGGAGTAGGACGGAACCATTTCTAGTAATAACCCGAGCTTTTTAGAAAAGAATGGGCATACCAATTTCCATATTAAGAAATTAGTACCATGGTCAGAAAATTTCGGGCATTAGCATCTTTAACAGAGAGCGAGATTTTGATCCAGGTGTACGTGTTCACTCAGGCTGTCATGCCAGTATCGAGAAAGTTCATGTGGATTCTCCGGGGAGGTTCTCCTTGTCATTGGTGCCTTACAAAGGGCTTGGCAAGGACAGCTGTCTAGGCGTTTGGATGGGACGCAAAACCGAGTTCCCATGTATACATAGGCCACATTTTACTCGTAGTACACTGTATGCCGTATGTCCGCCAACATTACCCCAGTCGGGGCAGAACAGTAGGACGTTAAACCCCATTTTATTTCATTTAATGTCATACCAGCCATATAGAAGTTAGAGCCAATTTTTATTTTTGAAAGCGGGGAGATCTGTGACTAACAATTTCCTTTGACCCAAAGAACGAACTTGAACTGCATAAAACGTCTGCGTTATTTGATCACAAGCAAAAACATATAAACTCCAACGCATGTATACCAACAGATATTTGTGGACGCCAGACTGGTGGGGTGACGACAATATACGGTCTAAAACACTTTCAATTTTGTGGGGGGGGGGGGGGTGGCCCCTCTTTTTTCTATAAACTGATTGATATAGAGATATTAATCGGGTAAGTTACAGCAAGCACGAAATTGTTGGTATCTGTAGCTGATATCCGTATGGCATATAGTATTGTCGACCATTATAGCAGGGGCATGTTTTACGAAATTTTAACTAAGATAAAATCCAAATTTTAGTAATTTGATTGGATAATATAAGATTGATTTTAGTGCTTATCGCATCTAAATTGAAGTATCGATTAAAATTTGGATTTTATCTGTAGTTAAGATTTCGAGAAACAGGGCCCAGGATTGATATTTTAACACTTGATGGGCATTGAGGGGAACTAAATCGCTAATATTTGGCACCTAAAACTTGATACAAATGGATCGCAGCGCATATAATAATGTAATATGAATGTATATAAACTGAAATACGTTCAACCGTTTCTGCTTTTACTCTAATTTCAAATCAGTTAGGTTCGAAGTCTCAATCTCTTTATCACCTCATGGTATGGTCACTGACCAGTGCATATTCCTCTGAAATCCTGCTGAGCTAGTACACAGATCATAATGTAGTTTGCAAATGACGTATGGGATACGTTCGTGCCTTAAGAGAAGTTTATACAGAGTTGAAATGTCAATATCATACATTTACTATTATCTAAACCAGCTGGGGTCAATAAGTTCTATGCAACTAAATGATAGTTTAATTTGATGTTACAGAGTGCGTTGTCACTTCTCTGCTGAATAGCGTGGTTTCGAATCGCTGGTTGTACGTGACAAGGAGTAGGGTTTCCTCCTACTGCTAAAGCCCCCTACGCGCAAGGGAATTATTGAGAAAAAAAAATTAAACCATATGTTTGTCCCCATTTCTCTGCCTTACGTTGTGGCCATATATTGGTAACAAAATGAGTTGAACTGAGATTTTACTTAACACCTAGGGGTAGTGTTAGAAATTTTTTTTTAACAAGAAAATACCTTTTTATCAAGCAATTAGTCAACTAGGCCCAATTATAAATAGTCTTCAGCTATCACATCAGTCGTTCGGATGCGCCGAAAAACCGAGGTCCCGTGTGCGCATTAGCGTGAACGTAAAAGTTCCCCCATAGCACACTGTATGACGTATGCCCGTCTTCATTAGTCCAGGAGAGCTGTCTAGTCGTTCGGATGGGACGAAAAAACGAGGTCCCGTGTACACATTGGCATGCACGTAAAAGATCTCTTGAAAGTTGGCATTTGATATAAGAGTAGGCCTTGACGCCGCTGCCCGGCCAAAATTTTCCTCATAGCACACTGTATGGCGTATGCCCGTCTTCATTAGCCCAGTTTAGGAATAGAACAGTAGGACGTTAAACCCCATTTCATTTCATTTTACCTTTGAGAATGGATATATCTCTTTGTAAACAAACTCTGGTGTAAGCAAAACTAAAGAAAGGCTGATATTTTTTTTTGTTGCCCGCCTTTCGAAGAAAGTTGGGGGACTATTAAAATGGGTTCGTCCGTCTGTCTCTCTGTCTGTCTGTCTGTCCGTCTGTCCGTCACACTTTTTGGGACACAATAATTCTCTTCCTAATTGAACTAGAATGTTAAAACTTGGTGTATGTGTTTATTAGGTCAATGCCTTGATGGAGTTCGAAGATGAGCATTGTCCGCTTAGGGTAGGCAGAGATAAGCAATTTGATTGGTTGATACTTTGGGACAAGATAACTTAGGTTCATCTTGATTGATAATTTTTATGCCAATACAATGACTGCAATCACATTCAGTAATGGATTCGACAGTAACAGTGTATAGAAACGATTGACTCGGACACGGGGGCCCTTTCCCATGGCCAGAGGGGCCCTTTTGTCAAGCGTGGGGGCCCATTTGTCTGCCTTGAGGGTCCCCCTCACTAGGGTACATTTTTCTCGTCCTTTTTAGCATTTTTCTTTATAAAACACTTTTGGATGACACTTCGTGTACAGTTTGATTGCTTGATACGTTTGAAAAAAATAAATGTGCGATTAATTAATATGTGTCATCTATTTTTTGGGGGGGATTTCGGCGGGGGACATCAGCCTCACTGTTGGCTTGTTTATATTTCATCAGTCTTAAGACTTGTTACACCCACGTTTCTCAACCTTTTCTCACCGCTCACCCCTAAATGAATTCTCAACCAACCCATTTACCCCCAGAGTTTTGAGGAGGTTACTGATCGCGGAGCCGTGGCTGGCGAAGCTGGTCACTGCGAGTGCCGTAGGCGCGAAGCCCTTCGAGGAGGGTCAAGGGGGGGGGCGCTCCCCCCTAGGAAATTTTTAGAAATTGGAGCTCGGAAACGTGATTTCCAGCCATTTCAGGCACTCTTCAGGCGTTTCATCGGAACTTGAAAATGGCCTTTTTGTATAGAAGCCATCCGACATGAACCGCGGATCCTTGCACAGGCCTGCACCCCCTGACCACATTGACATTGAATATGGAATGAATACGGATCGAAGGTGAGATTCAATAATCACCAAATTTATATTTAAATGAAAATACGTTGTTTCCAGTTCAGTGCGAAATTTGCTCCTGGTGATTGTCACAAACGATTTTTTTTATTCTCGGGACAGTGTTTGAGAGTGCTAATCTCAACTGCACAACCTTTATATGATGATTTTTGAAGTTACTGGGAGTGTGGTCATTCACCACCTGGTAGCCAGCCATTCCCCCCGTGGGGGTGAATTCACCCCAGGTTGAGAAACGCGGTGTTACACAATAGGCGGGGTGGGGGTGTGTTGTATGTCGAAACGCTATCATGGCATCTTTTACACAAAGGTCAGCTGTTACTCATGATGGATGGTTGATTCCTTAACACCAGATGTTCTACGACTGTACGTGACAAGGGGTAGGGTCGCATGCATAACCTCGTGGGTTTTCTCCTAGCCAATCGGATCATACTAGCCCATCCTAGACATCTGACAAGGGCTCAAGGGTTGAAAAGAAGGGACCAGGGGCCGGTTGCTCAAAGCTCTGTTAACTTTTAACGATCCGTTAATATGGAGTAAACGGATCGTTAACTTTAACGGAGAGACAGGTTGTTGCTGGAAGCCCCGTTAACTTTAACGGATAATGAAATTGACTTTCCAGCAACAGAAATTAAAGGACCGTTAACAAACGACACGTGAAAGATAACGATCCGTTAGTTTAACGGATCGTTAAAATAACTTATTTTTGAGCAACCGGCCCCAGGGCGATAATTAGTTAGTTAAATTGGGACCAGGCCCCGAGTTCACAAAGCATACTCAGACTTAAAGGACAATATTGGTGCCAGTCATTATCACATTATGTGATAGAACTGATTAAACACTTTCCAAATATAATATTAACACAGAGATCATCGCTACCATAGAGGAGTAATAAAGGATTCATGAATCGGAAGTGACGAACGCCAAAGGAAAACACGAGTTATCTCTCCATGTGAATGACTGCAGTGACGACTGATGGCAGATAAACGGCCGAATTTCTGCTCACTAATAATTCCTTCGAAGACAAAAAGTTGTTATATGGGAACGCAATAGGTTACCTGAGGATACAATAAAGTAATTAAGTGTCATAAGATAAGAGAACACGGGGAAAAATAGAAATACTCCGTACAACCCCTTGTGTTTATTCATTCTATAGGGGAGACCGGGTCACATTGAACCATTTTGTTCACATACATGTTTGTCCTCATTTCATATCAAATGTTTTTATTAGAAGATCTCTTTATTTCATGATCAAAATTTAAAAAAAAAATCAATATGCCCCCTTATATGGATCAAACCCCGGTTTATCTGGATTGTATAGATTAGGCATATATGAACTTAAGTACAAGAATTTCCGAGGCTAAGAAGTTAACATGTATGGAAAACTTTTCTTTTTTAAGCGCTTTTTTGAAAAATTCACTGCCTAAGAAAATAATTGACAGCATGTGGTTTATTGATGGAAAAATGGGTCTAAGAAGTTATCTCACTTCTGTACAGTGTTGGGTTGTATAGTATTATTTATAAAGGATATATTCATGGTGGTTCAATGTGCCCCGGTCTCCCCTACCTTATAAAAACATGGTAATGCACGGACTTTTAATCTGTTTTTCTTTCCTGTTCTCTTATCTAGTGGCAGTCAATTCTTTTTGTGAATTGTAAGATATTCTCTCACAGTGTTACACAGCAACTGTAGGTCTTCGAGGGAATTATTAGTGAGCAGATATTCGCCCATGTATCTGTTATCACTAGTCACTTCAGTTAGTTATATGGAGGAATAACTCGTGTTTTCCTTTGGCGTTCGTCACTTCCGATTCATGAATCCTTTATTACTCCTCTATGGTAGCGATGATCTCTGTGTTAATTTTATATTTGGGAAGTGTTTAATCAGTTCTATCACATATGTGATAATGACTGGCACCAATATTGTCCTTTAAGTTATAAATTTACTCAAAATTTTTCATCTTATTTTAACTAAAATATGGCCCTTTATAAAACTGTTGTTGTTGTTTTAATGTATCAAATACATCAATAAGAAACTATGTGCAAAGATTTTTGCTTCTTGATCAAAGATATTTCTCATAAACATTGATTGAGAGTTGAGTAAATTCTTAACTTAAGTCTGAGAATGCTTTGTGAACACGGGGCAGGTCCTAATTTAAGTTAATTCCATAACTTCGACAACGTGAGTTAGTTGAGAGTACAGGCCAGTGCGCCAAATTAGCACCAGGGTTCCCCAAGACAAGCTAACTAAGTCATTAGACATACATTATGCAAGAGCTAAATCTCCTTATTGCAGGTCTTTCTTTAGACCTGACATGTTATCTAAATTATTAATTCGACAATATCCAGACCATAATCAACTCCCGATGTCATCGCTAGCCTGCGATATTTACTGAATTAGGATGCGATTTGCTACCAAACTTTCATTACTGATTTAATCATGAATTGGATTATCGAGACTATGTTTTATCGCACCGACTTTAGTTATGATGATCGAGTCTAGGCCGAAATATCGGCTCATAGTGGATCAATTAAATTGAAATTTTCAGCAAATTGCCTTTCATTATCTAGTTTTTAACTATAATAGTGGGAACGGTCAGCTCCTTATCTAATCCCCCGTAATGCATCGTTCACCAAGGAATCTTTAACTACAGAATCGTTAAGTAAGGAAGCATTAAAAAAAAAAAAAAAAAAAATTAACTAACGAATCGTTAAGTAAGGAATCATTAACTAACGAATCGTTAAGTAAGGAAGCATTAACTAAGGAATCGTTAAGTTAGGAAGAATTAACTGAGGAATCGTTAAGTAAAGAACCATTACATTTATGTAAGGAATCATTAACTAACGAATCGTTAAGTAAGGAATCATTAACTAACGAATCGTTAAGTAAGGAATCATTAACAAACGAATCGTTAAGTAAGGAATGCTTAACTAAGGAATCGTTAAGTTAGGAAGAATTAACTGAGGAATCGTTCAGTAAAGTACCATTATGTAAGGAGTCGTTAAGTAAGGAAAAATTAATTAAGGAATCGTTAACTAAGGAATCGTTAAGAAAGGAATCATTATGTAAGGAATCGTTAAAGTTACATTATGGAAAATAAGATAAAGAGATGACAGTTCTCACTATAATAGTTAAAAACTAGATAGTGTAAAGGTAATTTGCTGAAAATTTCAGTCAAATTGATCCACTATTAGCCGAGAAAAAAGCGTTTGAAATATTCACATAGCCTCGGTCATCATTACTCAAATCATTAATATAAACAGCATAGTATCGATTATCCACTTGATTGATTTAATTATCAACGGCCATTGAGCGGCATATCGAAGGCTAGCCTTCACATAGAGAGTTTATTATGGTCTGGATATGTTAATTAATGTCCAATTGATTATTTAGATAACATTTCAGGCCTAAAGAAAGACCTGTAATAAGCAGATTTTGCTCTTGCATAATGCTATTTTAAGTAAGGAATCATTATGTAAGGAATCGTTTAGTAAGGAATCATTAACTAACGAATCGTTTAAGCAAGGAATCATAAACTAAGGAATCAGTATACTCCGCACAGTGTTGCGTTTGATATGAGGTAATCCAACTACACACTGCTATTATGAGTGGATATTGTTGTTTTAAATTTTGATTTGTCAGTAGTCCGTCTACCAACCAATCACTAGCTGCCAATATTGGATCAAATATGTTTACATAACGTTACGTCATGACTCACGATTTTATTATGCCTAATTAACCCGTGCATAGCAGAATACTGCAGTAAAACTAATTGCGTGACAAACGAGGCTATCAAGTCGAATGGAATGTAAACAATACTGTTTGGAAACGAACATACTTTCACCGTTTTTAATACGTTAAATCACTGTCCAAAGTTTTAGGGAAGACCCAGATTAAACGAAGGACTGTCATGTTGCTGTACTTAAGTGATAGCTTTCATTGAACGGAAAGAATAGACACACTCCCGCATAAGTTCAAGAAACAGACGCTATTCCAGCAGTGGTCATGATCAGAGAGGGAATATGGGAATCAGTAACTAAAGAGTTTTGGGAGAATAATGAAGGTTTTATATGGAGTTAAAAAGAGTTGTGTCTTGACCATCCACATTCTGTCGTTGTTTGTTTTATTTTTGTTTTTGCTTTCTTTTCTTTGGGGTGGGGGGTGGGGGGCTCTGGGTCCTGCGATTCCCCCTACTGCCGGGGGAGGGGGGTACTCTGGGTCCCTGCGGTTCCCCCTACTGCCAAAGACTCTTTCGATAGAACCATATGTAAATCTCGAAATGTAATTCTCTATACATTCTAGGCTACTATTTGAGTGACAAACACGCGTTTCCGTATATGAAAAAAAGAATTAATATTTGTAGTAAAGTTTCTAAGAAATGCATATCTTATTACACACAATGACGGCTGATATATTAATAACTGTATTCATGGTTGACTTACTTCAAAGGATCTTCCGGATCACGGATACAGAAGTACATCTAGACGAATTCCTTTAGAAGAAACAGTTTGGAATATATAGAAGGTTAGTTGCCATAATGATATACCAATTTATTGTATTGTGATTTATTTGGTATTTAGACATTTTATGTAGGCGTGTGATGTCGTCGCGTACCTTTGTAGATATTTAGGTCAATATGCGCCCTGTTAATATTACAGTGGTATGACACAACTTCCCTGTTATATGTCTCCACCTATTGGTGACTGTCTCCCAGAACTCTTTGCACTAGCGGCCATGAACAATATTACAGGAACCTGAAACACTGGGGCATTGGGGGTGGAGGTGCTTGGAGACGTGAACAGTTTGAATTTCTGCAGCAGCCGTATGGCCACAGATCACCAATTATTTTCCCATTGACTTTGATGTTAATTCTCGTTTCTCAGACCGGCTGTATCACTTTCACTTTCGAGAAGACAAATATCAAAATGGCTGACACAGTTTGTGTTAGATTGTACAAGTAAATTGTTCTACTTGTGCTTCAACTGTACTGTTTAATTGGAGTGAGTAAGTAATTTAATTATGTAGTTATTTATCGTTTGACCAACCTATCACAAAATACAGCTCTTAACCCCAAAGCGTCTTAAAGTGAGCCTGGTCTTTCCGTAAGTTTTCCATGTTCTCTTAACGTGATTCTGTCATAACTATTCTAATGTTAATGTTATTCTGTTTTACCCGTCAAGTGTCTATATGTTTTACCCTTAAAGTGTCTGTTCCGCGCTTAAATTGAACCTGTTCTACCCGTAAATTACCACTAATTTTAAAGGAAGACTATTCCGCCGTTAATTACCGCTGTACCACTAATTTTAAAGTACCACTGTTCTAATCTTAAAGTTTCACTGTTCTAATCTTAAAGTACCGCTGTTCTACCCTTAAAGTAACGCTGTTCTACCCTTAAAGTACCACTGTTCTACCCTTAAAGTACCACTGTTCTACCCTTAAAGTACCACTGTTCTAATCCCTAAAGTACCACTGTTCTACCCTTAAAGTACCACTGTTCTACCCTTAAATTACCACTGTTCTACCCCTAAAGTACCGCTGTTCGCTGTCCTAATCTTAAAGTACCGCTGTCCCCCCCCCCCTTAAAGTACCGCTGTTCTACCCTTAAACTACCGCTGTTCTACCCTTAAAGTACCACTGTTCTACCCTTAAAGTACCGCTGTTCTACCCTTAAAGTACCATTGTTCTACCCTTAAAGTACCGCTGTTCTACCCTTAAAGTACCACTGTTCTACCCCTAAATTACCACTGTTCTACCCCTAAAGTACCGCTGTTCGCTGTCCTAATCTTAAAGTACCTCTGTCCCCCCCCCTTAAAGTACCGCTGTTCTACCCTTAAACTACCGCTGTTCTACCCTTAAAGTACCACTGTTCTACCCTTAAAGTACTGCTGTTCGCTGTCCTAATCTTAAAGTAATTCTTTGTTAGAGTCTTATTACAAGTCTCGATGTTCAAGTCTTAATGGCGCTTCCCAGTATGGTGTTGACCCATTTCACTCTGGTTTGTTAGAAAACAAATGGACGATGTTTCTCTTTACTTCTGTTTCAGATTTACCCATTATAGGGATACGCCTTCTACCAATTATGTGGACAATGTTACGAAAATACGCATACAGAATCTCCGCTCGACAATTCAAGATTAAGATGTATTCATTCAATATTTGGTAAAATAATCGTCAGCAATTAACTTTAAAACACAGCAGTCAGCTATCATCTACTTAAGAAATGGCTGAAGGAGGAATCAGCGCCGGTATGGACAGTTTCTCCGACTTTCTACGAGATACGCCATCTCTAGCATTAACAGAATCGGACACAGAGAGTACCAACTCTCTCTCCTCTCAAATAGAAGCTGTTTCATTCGACCAGTCCTCAGGTAAATAGTCCAGTCCTGTTTTCTAAATTCAAATCTTTTAAAGTAGCTGATCGTCATTGTATAACCTGTTAATCACACCCACGCTAAAAAAAACACCCCCAATTTAATCCACTCAAACCTAAAAACCCACGTCATAATTTAAACTCCGATTTCATATCATTTTCCTGATGATGTATTATTTCCAGACAACCATTGTAATTTTTTTTTTCTCAGATAATCAAGAGCCAGAAGTAATTGGTGTTGTATTGATGGGTAAAACTGGGGCTGGCAAGAGTTATCTTGGTAATCATCTGTTGAAACAGGGCTGGTTTCAACCCAGTAGCTCCCTCAGCTCGTGTACATCTGAATGCCAATCCGGTGAGCGGTTACTGCACGGTCACACTAAACTTAGAGTTATCGACACTCCTGGCTTGTTTGACACCGATGTCACGGTTTCAGAAAATATGAATAAAATATTGTCTTTGTTCGAGTGTTTACATTGTGTGGATATTTTTCTTCTCGTGGTTAGAGTTGATGTCAGGTTTGGAAAAGAAGAAAAGGAGGCGCTGCAGTGGTTAAAAGATCATTTCGGAGAAAATCTTAACGACTTTGCTGTTATCATATTGAATAATCATGGCTATAAACCTAAGGATAAAGAAGCCTTAGTAAGGGAAGCCCCTGAAATCCTAAGAACAATCATTGCTGATTGTGATGAGAGATGTGTCCTCGTGCAGTATAATGCAAGCAATGTGGTAGGTGAAAATAAAGATGTTGACGCCATCTTAGCAATAATCAAGACAACAGTCAGAAGGAATAATGGACGTCGGTATACACACAAAATGCACGGAGAAGCAAAAATGGAATACGAAGAGAAAGTGAAACGTTTAGAAGAGCAAAGTAAGAAAAAGGAAAGGGCGCTGGAAGAACGATTGGAAAACATGCAAAAAGAAAACGACGAACTTCAGAAATACAAGCAGTTAGTAAAAGAAAAAGAAGATCTCAGTTCTAGAATGAACTTATTACTAAGCCTTATTCCACCTGAAAAATTAGACGAAGCAAAAGATATCATTAAAGATAATGAAAACGTAACAGGACAATTTAACGAGAGGGGTAAGGAAGCAACCTTTTAAAATAAATAAACAAATACTAAGGTTGTAGTCAGTAGCAAGAAAGAAGATGTGGTATAGTGATTTATCGCTGTTTCCAAAGTCAACGTGTGTGCCCATTAAACGCGACATCAAGGTGACAGGACCCCAATGAATGCCTTAATATGGCCCTTCCCGAATTCTGTGAACACCCAAAAAGATGACACTATCTAGTCTGGTTGTTTTAACGTCCGCTTCCACAAAAGCGGTATCGCAGACTAGATATAGGGGAGCCGAAGCTTCTTCCTGTTTTCAGAATATGATATTGGAATCGTTCCATTTGCGGCCTAAAGCCATGGAGTAGGGTTGTGACAGCATGGACGTTAAGTTTAATAAATGAGTTATTCCCCATGGTGAGATAACGATATGACAATTCTCACTATAATAGTTAAGAATTAGATAATGTAAAGGGAATTTGCTAAAAATTTCAGTCAAATTGATTTACTCTGAACCGAGATTTGAGCGGTTGAATTTTGGGCCTAGCCTCGATCATCATGACTAAAGTCACTACTATAAAAGAAACAAAGTTTCGATTATCCATTTCATGATGATATCATGAATAAAATTGGATCTTAATCCAGTAAATACCACATGCTAGCGTTGACATCGAAGGTTGATTAAGGCCTAGATAAGTGAATGAATGTCTAATAATTTAGATAACATTTCAGGACTAAAGAAAGACCTACAATATTGTCAATAGGAATATTTATTATTACCGAGGCTCATTACCATTAACAAGGGATTATGTGAGGAGTTTGTTTTTTTTTTTTAAATGTTTCTTGGTCTTCCAGGTGAAAAACAGACAACACAAAATACATCTATACTGGGGCTGGCTTGCAAAGTCAGGGGCAAAATATCTGATGACAATGAGGCGACGATCAGGAACAACTGGATATTCCTAATAGACAATATAAAAGACCACATTCCAACATTGATGGAACGTTTGTTCCAAAAAGAAGTTTTCGAACATGAAGACATGGAGAAAATAGAAAAGAAAATAAGAGATGAGGACAATAGAGCAGGTGCTGCCATGTTGTTGAAAACTATGATGAAATCCGGCCCAGATGCTTATCAACGATTTGTAAAATGCTTGAAAGAAACTGGCTTTACAGCAGTTGTTGAAAAGTTACAAGATGCAGTGAAAACATTAGGTATTGTATTCTAATCAAATGTTTTTATTAAAAATAAACACACTTATATAGATATACTACTTCTGAATTTTATTAACATGCTACGTTTCGATACAAGTATCGTTATCAAGCAACAATATATGTATGTGTATTGAAGCCTAGCATGTCAATAAAATTCAGAAGTAGTATATCCATATAAGTGTGTTTATTTTGGGTGAAATCTGTTTCTATAATGTAATTATTGTTTTATTAATTACCAGTTATCTCTCATCAATTTAATTATTTTCATTTCCAAGTGAAGCGAAGTACTGCCCCTGTGAGTGACCGCTCATCAATACAGCATTCACCTAAACTACCGAACAGTCCATCAACACCAGAGATCTCAGAACTTCACCAATATGATATGAAGCGAAGTACTGCTCCTGTGAGTGACCGCTCATCAACACAGCATTCATCTGCTCGTGATCGTACTCCGATTATTCCATTTGATAGCCAAAGTTCCAATGGGTACACCTCTGATCTAATAAATCAATTGCCACACCAATCAATTGTCGATAGTCCAGAGTTTGATTCATCAATGCGTTATCCAAAAAACGACAATGGTATTCATTCACCAACTAGACGTCATCTATCCACGAAGGGAGCTCAGTCAATAACATTAAATTTAATATCAAATCCGTCCCATAACCAATCATCCAAGAATCAGCTAGGAAATAATTCTTTTGAAAGTCGAATCGGTAAAGTATCACGCGAGGCATATCAACCAAAGGAACAAAAATATGACTACCCTTTGACATACCATTCACCAGAACAATCCAAGAACACACCATCACCAAATACTTCCCTTTACCAACAGAGACGGGTAGCAACATTGGTCACACCAGAAAAATATGACCACCCTCTGACGCAATGTCCACCCAAACAACCTAATAACACAGTATCACCGCATACTTACCGACAGCAACTGAGACCAAGAGTATTAATGGTCACACCAGAAAAAGATTTACCAAAAGAGTATTCTGGACATGAACGAATTCGGACTTCATCGATTGATCCTCCACAGGGTAAATGATTTAAATTGATTTTACGGGAATGGAAAGCAAAATTATTGGAACTATATATTTACCCTAGAAAAGATATACTACTTTTGAATTTTATTAACATGCTACGTTTCGATACAAGTATCGTTATCAAGCAACAATATATGTATGTGTATTGAAACGTAGCATGTCAATAAAATTCAGAAGTAGTATATCCATATAAATGTGTTTATTTTTGGTGAAATCTGTTTCTATAATGTAATTATTGTTTTATTAATTACCAGTTATCTCTCATCAATTTAATTATTTTCATTTCCAAGTGAAGCGAAGTACTGCCCCTGTGAGTGACCGCTCATCAATACAGCATTCACCTAAACTACCTAACAGTCCATCAACACCAGAGATCTCAGAACTTCACCAATATGACATGAAGCGAAGTACTGCTCCTGTGAGTGACCGCTCATCAACACAGCATTCATCTGCTCGTGATCGTACTCCGATTATTCCATTTAATAGCCAAAGTTCCAATGGGTACACCTCTGATCTAATAAATCAATTGCCACACCAATCAATTGTCGATAGTCCAGAGTTTGATTCATCAATGCGTTATCCAAAAAACGACAATGGTATTCATTCACCAACTAGACGTTATCTATCCACGAAGGGAGCTCAGTCAATAACATTAAATTTAATATCAAATCCGTTCCATAACCAATCATCCAAGAATCAGCTAGGAAATAATTCTTTTGAAAGTCGAATCGGTAAAGTATCACGCGAGGCATATCAACCAAAGGAACAAAAATATGACTGCCCTTTGACATACCATTCACCAGAACAATCCAAGAACACACCATCACCAAATACTTCCCTTTACCAACAGAGACGGGTAGCAACATTGGTCACACCAGAAAAATATGACCACCCTCTGACGCAATGTCCACCCAAACAACCTAATAACACAGTATCACCGCATACTTACCGACAGCAACTGAGACCAAGAGTATTAATAGTCACACCAGAAAAAGATTTACCAAAAGAGTATTCTGGACATGAACGAATTCGGACTTCATCGATTGATCCTCTACAGGGTAAATGATTTAAATTGATTTTACGGGAATGGAAAACAAAATTATTGGAACTATATATTTACACTAGAAAAGATAGTATATGTAATAGAATATATTTAGATTCCAGGTGAAAAAGCAAACTTTTAACACATCCATCCTCCACAAAACGTCTTCGCCTACTCCACACAGAGAAAAATTTGAATCTATTTTTCTTAAAGTGATAATTTCATATTTTCTAAGAGAGCAACACATATTTATTTCTATGTCTTTTGCTCAAAAGGTTGTCAACTCACTATTATTATTATTATTATACGATCATGGGCAATATTTCAGGGGGGTTTAAATCGCTGACACAGAAAATAATAACACAATTACCTCCCTTGTTTTCCCATTCTCCTCCATGCAATGGCGATCTTCAAACTTTTGAATTTGAAGTTGAAAATGATATTTTTGCCAATTTCTCAACTGGCAGCAGTGAATTATAGGATTAATAGGATTATTCTTTAACAATGTAGGACTGTTTATAGATACAATTTATTTTAGGGCTTTATTTTAATAAATTTTAAAAATATAACTAAAAAATATGAAATTGCCGTTTTAAGTGGTGATAGTTTTGTCGTGTTTTTATTTTTATTTGTCTTTAGGAAGAAATGTCACAGAACTTGGTGAATTTGGAAATCATTGTAAGGTAAAGATCCATGCTGAGGTATAATTTGTTTATTATAATTTAATTTAGTTGGATATGATGATATGTATTTTCTTTGTCAGAAGATGAAATGAATTAGCCCGGATTATCAAGGGTTTTTTTCACGTGCACGCAAACGAGTACACGGGTCAACCTAGACGTTACTCACCATCCTTGCGACTATAGTTGCTTTGTCACTGGGGGGCAAAGCCCAGCTTAGGAATGGGCCTTAGGGGACCTGGGCCCCGTGGTTTAGGGGGCCCCGCGGTTCATGGACAAAAGAGACAGAAATGGAAATTCCATATGAAAGTTTCACGGTAATCGACCGAGCGGCGCGAGGGCGGAGACTGAGCTATCCCTCAACCTTCTCTGTGAAGTTCCACTCGGTGATTGGTCTAGGCTTCTAGACTTGTATGCCATTCGGAATTGAATAAATTTCGTATGTGATCAGATATATTATGATATTATTCTTGTATTACACACCGTTTAATTGTGTGTTACCCATGCGTGCCATTCAAAAGAATATGAAATAATCTTTTCGTCGCTTTAGGGGCCCCGCGATTCTAGCCAGACCCAGGGCCCCGCTCCGGTTAAGCTGGGCTTTGCTGAGGGGCCTAACAATGACAAAGCTGCACTACTGGAAAATAGCGTGGTGGGGGATCTGTAATTCAGTATGTTAGTGAGTGAGGGTGTGTGTGTGTGTGTGTGTGGGGGGGGGGGTGACGCTGTGACACTATGGAGACACGTACTCTGTGTCCGAACGGCCAAATCGTCTGTGTCACACTGTCATGTGTCTAGACTTCAAACTCTTTTCTGTACTCTGGATATATCTTTATAGGTTACAATAAAAATTCTACAACATCGACACAACAATTGTTCTTTAGGTATTTAGCCGTTGACCACGATTAAAACCTATGTTGTTTACCCTGGCTATTTCACCCAACCGTCTCCCTCGAGTCCTCTATGATGTCGTGTCTACGGTCTCATCATGACGACTGTGTTCGGCCTGTAAGCCAGGACCAGTTCACGTTATGTTCTCCCCTTGGACCTTTACCTTTCGAATGATGTCTGAGTGTAAATCAGACGAGCTCTCTCCTATAAAGAAAGTATAATGCGTCATCTAGTAGGGCAGGACAATTACCATTTTTGGGTAAGTGTTTTGTTTAGGCACCGTTTTACGTCAACATTATTCTAGTTAATTGTACTAATCTGTGCACGTGAGGACTGGACGATAGTACCCTACTTTCCAGAAATGGATACTAAATAATGTTTGAGACACTAAATGTAGTCTGAAAAATCCGTTACCCGAGGTGCATAAACGGATAGCTATTGTATTTTTTAGTTTAAGGAAATTTTCAAAAAAGGATACAAATTTGAAATGCTCGTAGTTTTGGCAAATTACTATTGTTTCTTTTTTTTTAAAATATATATTCAGGATGCACATTTACATGGAAAGAATCAAGTTGAAAACGACATCCCAGATAAGTAAGTATTGACTATGTATAATACAGTGGGGTTTGACATTTTGCCAGGCCAGTGGCAATCTTTTACTTGCATTGAATTATGTACACAGGACCTCGGTATTTCACCCCATTTTAACAACTACACGATTTTCCTTGCCACGGAAAACTGAGCCTGGTAAGTGAGCAGCGTTTAACTCACTGGGTAAATTTGGTTCCCTAAAACAGTATATTTTCGTAAATGGGTGTTGATACAATATACAATACAATATACAATACACAATATACAATACATAATATACAGTGCAATATACAATACAATACAATACAATATACAATACAATATACAATACTCTTATTGCATGTAATACTGATACTGCTCTGTTTTCTAGTGAAGATAAACGCCAAGATCTTAACCCTTTAGCTGAAGAGTTTACCCCAACACCTGTAAGTATACATATGACGATTTATATTCTAACTTTGTCGACATTAGGGTGTTGGCAAGGGATTAATAGCTGAAGTATTGAACTGTGACAAGATTTGTCAACCTTTTATTACTAACGAGGTATTCTTTTGTGCTCAATTACATCAAAGTTAATGCAAATAGTTTAACAAAGACATTAAACTGAATTAAATCAACGAACGGGGCAAGGAAAGTCGTTTTCATTTTGTAATCTCTCAGAGTGTAGCTTGTTTCATAATTTGACGATTGTGTGAATTTACATTTTACATTTTTTTATAAACAAATATACACAGAGTTGATGAACTTGTTACTGTTAGAAATCATACAGCTGGGTCTACTGCCTAGATCAGTTATTCTCAACCAGTGTGCCGCGACACGACACACATGTGTGCCAAAAGATCTTCCGAAGTGTGCCGCGAAATTATGAACGCCACACTAAGACAATTTCCCACTACATAATCCAGCTATTTGACTGATGAAACTCGAAACAATAAAGTAAGTGTCTATGACTAGTCCGTGTCTACGGTTGTATGTCGTCTATGACTTGTTATGTTTCATTTTGAAAAATGTTTCATACTGAGCGCCATAGAAAACGCATCACTTAGTTTTTCGTATAACAAAATGATCCTGTAAACATATCTTATTTATTTTGCTTCTTATTGTGAACAATATTCAAATGGGAATACATCAATAACAAGATATTTGTACACTTATTAATCTGTAATCAACGGTACAAAGTCAGAGGGGTCAACACCAAAAGTATATTTAGCTAGGTGTGCCGAAGTTTTTTCATGTGTTCCAAGGTGTGCCGTTGGCAAAAAAAGGTTGAGAACCACTGGTCTAGATGATAGGTTGTTGATGATTGCTCTATGAGCACCCTTACATCCGCCAAATTAATTAATTACCGATTCCTGTTGCAGACCGAAGATGAATCGTTCAACAGTTGTTTCCAATACTTGCCAACAACATCAGTAGCTTCAAGGTCTACAACAAACCAACCTTATGAAGAAGGTAAATATATATAGATTCAGACTTGCTAGACACGACAAAAACTCCCATTCTGTTAGTTAAAGGGCCAATAGGTCTGCCGCGATAATAGGAGAAGTGTGGTTTAGTGCATCTTCAATAGAAGGCTTGATCTCACCTTAACTACATACATCTTATCAAGCCCTTCACGTAATACCCTGCATATTTCGTCACTAAGTTCGATTGGCACAAGCTCAGCTTGTTATCCTATCAGATTCGTCGGTCGTCGTGAATACCAAGTATGGTGCTTTTAGCTAAAATATCTACATGTGACAATCGAGTTGCAAAGTTCAAAGATCGATCAATGTCAAGGTTGCTGGTTTTCCACGAGTTTCTCAATTTAAAAAACCCTGTTGTTTATAGTATGTTAGTGCCACGAACTCTGATTGGACAATGCTAATTAGTCACGTTTTAAACAACGGGGGCAAAGTTCGGGAAATGCTGAGTATTGAAGCAACGGTTAGATGTTGTTAAACTCGCGAACGTTGTATAAGGAACATGGGTTGAGTGGGTGGGGGTGCTAGCATTAAATGTTAAATAATCAATTCGAGGACTCTGTTTCGATATTGGTCAAAACACAGCAAATTATGAATTCGTCATCTATTACAGGAGAAGATTTACCCCTTCATCATGCGGCTATTCATTGCAAAGATGAAAACAAATTTATGGCAATACTCGAGGAAAATAGTGAGGATATCCTTAAAGATGATCACAATGGTAAAACACCACTTGATCTAGCTTACTACTCAAAGTTTACGCCAATTAACAAAATAAAAATGATTGTATCTAAGGGTTTTACAGAGGCTAAAGCCCTTTTTAAAATATGCCAGACAGCTCCAACTGCGCTTATTGAGATGATGTTTGATAAAAGAATACATGATAGAATGAATGATGCTGATAGAGAAGCTGTAATAAATTTGTGTAGCCTTCTTCTAGACGGGAAAGATATTACTTGCAAAACCGAACATAACAAAACCTTATTATACATAGCCTGTTTATACAGCAATATAGAGAGTGTAAAATATTTATTAGACAAGGGTTGTAGTATTTCTGTAGACTACACAGAGGAGCCCCTTTTATTCACATGTTGTAGATCATCTATTCAGCCGGACCTTAAAATACAACTACTGAAATCGAGAGGGGCTGATTTAAATATCATGGATGGGAATAGCAAAACCTTATTACACGAAGCATGTGAAAATGGCACCTCAGATTGTGTGAGATATTTGATTGCGGCAGAATTAGATGTAAATGCATGTACTACCGACGAGAACTATTCACCTTTACACTACTGTCTGAGAACAAGGATACACCCAGGTGATAAAATTAAGTTGTTAGTCGCGTCAGACGCTCTTTCGTCGGATACGTTTAGTAACGAGTTATTGAATACAGCGTGCATGTATAGTGATATTTACGTGACCAAATATATTTTAGATTTATGCGAGAGTCGAGATTTACAGTTTAATGTTAACTATGTAAATAATCAGGGAGAAACGCCGATATATTTCTGTTGTATTTCCAAGATACTACCTGTTCGTAAAATAAAATTATTCGAATCTAAAGGCTCGCGCTTAGATGGCACATATCCCCATGGTCAAACGCTCTTACACGCAGCTTGTGAACACGGCAAGTTAGAATGTACAGAATATCTATTGCAGAGTGGCCTTGATGTCAATTATAAAGATGTCTTAGGTCATTAAACTATAACACATACTTATGGAAGAACAATTACTGATTTATTTAGGCGACGTTTCGAAGAGTATTCTCTCAACGTTTTCAAGCAAGTGCAATAACAAATGTGTATGGCAATTATATATAGACAAGCAATAACAACAATTCTGAAACCATGCATGACAACAACAATATCAAAGGCATATAACAACATGATCAAAGGCAAGGTGCATATAAAGGATTAGTGAGGCCACTGATAATTGGCATTAATTAACATTAAAGGGATATTAATAAGTAATAGTAGGGATAAATTGTTCAACTTGAACAACCAATCATGATAAATCCGAAACCATACATGAACTGGGTTACATCAAAGGGATAGTGGCCGATTGATAATGAGTAATAATAACAGCATAAACAACAAACAAAAAGGGAAACCATACATGAGAACATCGGAGAACTAGTAACTCCAGATAAATTAAATGGGGATAAATATTTGGACCATAATTAAGTTTTAATTATATAGTTAAGAAAATTGAACACACACAAAACAAGACAACCCGCACACCCCTTCTTTATAGTCACACCCTCTTCCATCTGATTGACACCAACACAGTTTGCACAGGTAAAATAAAAGAAACAGTTGACCAGTTACTAAAAGATAATTATGTACATGACCAGGATTAAATAGGGTATAACTATTGAATTATGAGTATTTAGAAAGTCAGGCCTCAGTCCTATTCACAGGCTCCTAAATAATTATAGTCCTACACACATCATCTCATTAAACACACACATTCCATTAAATTTAGTTCTGCAATTAGGTAGAGAGTATTTACACAAATAATTCACACACTCGCGAATAAAATAAACTACGCACTATGGAGAATATAGGCAAGAACACATCAGTTAAGAATTAATTCATCATATGCTCTTGGGAGGAATATTCCTGTGTCGCGATTAAGGTTCGGTTTGGATCTCCTGATGTGTATAGCTTCCATGATCTTCCGCGTCTTTTCATTGTGTTGATTTTGTGCTAGGGTCTTAAACGATTTGATTTTGTGGCCTGGATTGGACTGAAGGTGTTGGGCAACTGCTGACTCTGCTGTGGAGGACCTTGACTTATGTTGGGCGATTCTTTTAGGTAGGGGCTGTCGAGTTTCTCCAATGTATAAACTGTCACACGTGCAAACAACTTCATACACACATCCTTTAGGTGGCATTGGAATGGTGGGCTGGAGTTTCCCATTGGCCTTAAGTCAAGGTCCTCCACAGCAGAGTCAGCAGAGTCAGCAGTTGCCCAACACCTTCAGTCCAATCCAGGCCACAAAATCAAATCGTTTAAGACCCTAGCACAAAATCAACACAATGAAAAGACGCGGAAGATCATGGAAGCTATACACATCAGGAGATCCAAACCGAACCTTAATCGCGACACAGGAATATTCCTCCCAAGAGCATATGATGAATTAATTCTTAACTGATGTGTTCTTGCCTATATTCTCCATAGTGCGTAGTTTATTTTATTCGCGAGTGTGTGAATTATTTGTGTAAATACTCTCTACCTAATTGCAGAACTAAATTTAATGGAATGTGTGTGTTTAATGAGATGATGTGTGTAGGACTATAATTATTTAGGAGCCTGTGAATAGGACTGAGGCCTGACTTTCTAAATACTCATAATTCAATAGTTATACCCTATTTAATCCTGGTCATGTACATAATTATCTTTTAGTAACTGGTCAACTGTTTCTTTTATTTTACCTGTGCAAACTGTGTTGGTGTCAATCAGATGGAAGAGGGTGTGACTATAAAGAAGGGGTGTGCGGGTTGTCTTGTTTTGTGTGTGTTCAATTTTCTTAACTATATAATTAAAACTTAATTATGGTCCAAATATTTATCCCCATTTAATTTATCTGGAGTTACTAGTTCTCCGATGTTCTCATGTATGGTTTCCCTTTTTGTTTGTTGTTTATGCTGTTATTATTACTCATTATCAATCGGCCACTATCCCTTTGATGTAACCCAGTTCATGTATGGTTTCGGATTTATCATGATTGGTTGTTCAAGTTGAACAATTTATCCCTACTATTACTTATTAATATCCCTTTAATGTTAATTAATGCCAATTATCAGTGGCCTCACTAATCCTTTATATGCACCTTGCCTTTGATCATGTTGTTATATGCCTTTGATATTGTTGTTGTCATGCATGGTTTCAGAATTGTTGTTATTGCTTGTCTATATATAATTGCCATACACATTTGTTATTGCACTTGCTTGAAAACGTTGAGAGAATACTCTTCGAAACGTCGCCTAAATAAATCAGTAATTGTTCTTCCATAAGTATGTGTTATAGTTTAATGCTCGTTCCAGTTACTAAATGCCTCTAAAAGATTATGTCTTAGGTCATTCGCCACTGTTTTATTGTTATAATTCCCTAGAAGAACCAATTAATAAGATGAAATTGTTGATGGAATATGGTGCTAAATTAAATGTCGAGGGTGAGAATATTAGGCGAGCTGTACTAGATCGTGTCACTCCCAAGTGAAAGAGAGAGAGAGAGAAATGTGGTTTAACGTCCACTCGACACAAATAAGGTCATTTCGGGACTAACATATGGTTTAATTTTATTTCACTAATTCCTTTGCGCGTAGATGTCTTTAGCAGTGGGAGGAAACCGGAGTACCCAGAGAAAACCCCACGAGGCTGGACAGGCGACCCTAGCCTACTCCTTGACACGTACAACCGGGGATTCGAAACCCCGCCAATTGACTCAATGGCAGGCCGTATGGTACAGCGTGCGCACGCTCGATAACCATTCGGCCATCCACCCCCCCCCCCCCTCCTCCGATGTGAAACAAACGGTTTAAAGCAAAGTGTCACGTCCGTAGGTGTGTCGTGTGTAATTGTTTGAAGTTTAGCCGTCCGAGCGTTTTTAGAATTCCAAGTTCGGGTTGACATGAGAACTTTCTAAGGCTATCGTACATGATTCGTGAATAGAAGTCCGTAGTCGAAAACGGAAAGCAAACCAACATCCGGCGCGTGACACATTCCCTTCTACGCATCTTTTGTTAGCCTTGTGATCTTGTAGGTTTGACTCTCGGGTGGATATTATTGAAGTTACCCAAACCAACATCCGACGCGTGACACATTCCCGTCAACACATTTTTTGTTAGCCTTGTGATCGTGTAGGTTTGACTCTCGGGTGGATATTATTGAAGTTACCCACGCTTGGATCTCATTCGGACTTCAACGTTGTGTGCGTATTTACAGCAGCCAAATTCTGTGTTTACCAGGAACAACCCTACGTCACTTTTTTGTATACATCTTTATATGTCAAAGCCAGATACATGATTATAAGCATAGGCTACATACCAATAACGTGGTCGTCTAACAAAACAAATTGGTGTCTAAATATGATTTGGTTGCTTGCCCCTATGACGTCAAAAAATACCCAAATATGGACATTAGATTTGAAAGACTCTTTGTCCGTCACAAGTATTTTAAAACAGTCAACATATTAGTCTCAACTCTTGACCTGTTATTCTTCTACATGTAATATTGAAAACAAATTAATTGTGTTTTATGTAAACACATTCCCACGATATTACATGTTTTCATAAATCCCTTAATTATATCATTTCAAGTCTAATGGAATATTCACAATAACTTTATCATTAAATTCTGCACAATGAAAATTATGTTGGGGGATTTGGGACATAGACGCGTATTTGTTAGGCAAAACAAATTATTGTTCATACATTAAAATGGAGTTCCATTTCACCATTTTTAAAACATTTCTCTGTGTTAAGAGAAGGGGATCATAAATTGACTGTGATAATATATTACATATTTGTATTTATCTATTAAAATCAAAATTATATTATTATAAAAAAAAGTGTATAGTTTTGTTGTTGTTGTATTTTCTAAAGCCCGGCTGACACTTGCAGGACTTTTGGCCACGATTTTGTCGTGCCCATCAGAGTCCACATTGACACGAACTGGCACGACGAGTTCACGCATAGTTTGCGCATTGTTTACGCACTTTCCGCATTGGCACGACGAGTTTGCGCCAATCAGACTGTGCCGTGCCGACTCGAGTCGTGCCAATGCGTGCCACGGAATCGTGCAAGCAGGGGCGTACATATCGATTTCGTTTGGGGGGGTGTTTAGCCAAAATGCGACCGACTGATGCACATACCCCCGCCCCACACACCAGTGGTACTACAAACTGGGCAGTTCACTATAATCGTGAATATGATAGTGCTGAGACAGTATAAGACAACTGACGAGTAGAATAATGATTTTAAAATGGAATCGAGCGCCGCAGGCGCGAAAAAATTTCAGATATGCAACCGAGTAGAAGAATGATGTTATAATTTAATCGCGAAAAAGGCGCGAAAAAAAATTTCAGATATGTAACAGGGCTTTTAAATATTTAGGACTGGGGTTGATAAGAAATGGGACAGAATCTTGAGGCTTATCTGTCAATTTCGCTTGTTTTATGATTGTATGTTTATTTCATTAATTCATTTAGTCGGAGACCGACTGCGGTGAGTACTTTTGGTTTGAGACCGACTATTTTTTGCCGTGGTAGAAAACATTTTATAGAACAACTACTCACAACAGAATAAGAGTGACAAGCAGACATGGTTATTTTATACTATAGTTTTGAGTGACGTATGCAATTTAGGCACACGTATTCCCGCAAATACATAGCATTTGGGATCTATTCTGGCATTGTTTTTGAGACCGACTGCAGTGACTGCACTTATTTTGTGACCGACTATTTTTCTCCCTTCGTGAAATTTTGTTGTTAGACCAATTTAACATACTTACAACAGAATATGTAACAGGGCTTTTAAATATTTAGGACTGGGGTTGATAAGAAATGGGACAGAATCTTGAGGCTTATCTGTCAATTTCGCTTGTTTTATGATTGTATGTTTATTTCATTAATTCATTTAGTCGGAGACCGACTGCGGTGAGTACTTTTGGTTTGAGACCGACTATTTTTTGCCGTGGTAGAAAACATTTTATAGAACAACTACTCACAACAGAATAAGAGTGACAAGCAGACATGGTTATTTTATACTATAGTTTTGAGTGACGTATGCAATTTAGGCACACGTATTCCCGCAAATACATAGCATTTGGGATCTATTCTGGCATTGTTTTTGAGACCGACTGCAGTGACTGCACTTATTTTGTGACCGACTATTTTTCTCCCTTCGTGAAATTTTGTTGTTAGACCAATTTAACATACTTACAACAGAATAAGAGTGACGTATGCAATTTAGGCTCACGGATTCACGCAAATATACAGTATTTGGGATCTTTTCTGGCATTGTGTTTGAGACCGACTGCAGTGACTGCACTTATTTTGAGACCGACTATTTTTCTCCCTGGGTTACATTTTGTTGTAAGACTAACATTATACTCACAACAGAATGAGAGTGAAACACAACATCTTTTCAAAAATGATAAGTTGACAAGGTTATTTTATACTAAGACTGCTCCTATTTTGCGACCGACTGCACTGATTTTGCAACCGACTATTTTTATACTAAAGTTTTGCATGAGTAGCGTGACGTATACAGTGAGTACTTATTTTGATACCAACTACCTCTACTTTGTGACCGACTGCACTAATTTTGCGACCGTCTATTTTGCGTGAGTAGCGTGACGTATACAGTGAGTACTTATTTTGATACCGACTACCTTTACTTTGCAACCGACTGCACTGATTTTGCGACCGACTATTTTTATACTAAAGTTTTGCGTGAGTAGCGTGACGTATACTTATTTTGATAACGACTACCTCTACTTTGCGACCGACTGCACTGATTTTGCGACCGACTATTTTTTTTGCTGGGGGGGTGTACCACCACCCCACACCCCCTACATTTACGCCCCTGCGTGCAAGTGTCAACCTTGCTTTACTCTCTTCTTATCGATCGTTAATTACATTTCAATCTGTCATCAACATCAATATGATTAGGCCTATAGTTAGATAATCTATACATGACAACTGATTGATTGTGTATTCAATATCAATAATATACGTATACTTAATATATCAGGTGTTATCAGGCGGAAATAATGTTGACGTTGAACCCCGAAATGAAATTTACAAAATTTCATACTGTTTTGCTCCAAATTGGGCTAATGAAGACGGGCATACGCAATACAGTGTGCTCTTATATCGAATCCCAACTGTCAAGGGATCTCTTACGTGCACTCCAATGTGAACACGGGGCCTCGGTTTTTCGCCCAATCCCAACGATCACTGACAAGGGGAAATCACGTCAAGGGAGAAGAGGCTGTCATTTGAGCTTTAATCGATCATGACGATCTCATGTGAAAAAACTCTCTCGTGTAAAGCTTTTGTTTATAACATTTTTGATGCTTGACTTATGACGTCAAGTAGTTGTATACTTATGACGTCAAGTAGTAGATTGTCGACTTTAAGTCACTCGGCAAACCTCGGCAGATTCCGGAACCTACATCTGGTCTCGGTTGTATGACAGTAAGTGATTATGTACCTACATCTATACAATTGCGATGCGGCGCCGGTTTACTTATTAGGAAAACTTGCCGCCTTTAGAATGAAGTTCTCATAATTGCGTCATTCGAAGGGTGTGTACAATTTTCAGCTCAAACTTCAGATAAACTTGAAAGAAAAACAGCTTAAAATTGAAAGATAAAACATTCTTCAAATGCGTCATCATGGACAACGTCGTTGGTAATCCGGGAACTTGAAAGTAGTTCTAATGGCGGACTTCGTCATACAGCCTAGTCTAGATGTAGGGTACTGGAATCTGCTAAGGTTTGCCGGGTGGCCTTTATGTAAGTCTTGTGGAATTTTCACAATAATGTTGTCAGTAGAGTCTGCGCTATATTTCCTTGGATTTGAGCTACTAGAAAATGCGCCTTCAATTTTACCATTTTTAAAAATTTTCTCTGTGGCAAGGAGCGAGACAGTCATACTGCCCAATTACCTGTGACAAATAGTGTATATTTTATCAGACGAATTTATGTATTAAAACTAAAATATATTATTATAATAAAGTATATCGGTCTTTTCATTTGAGTTTTGTGCATTTTCTAATCCTCTTCTTACCGATCTCTAAGTTTGGTGGTCTGCATCCATATAAGAGCTACTAAATAAAAGGTAATCTCCCTTTAATGGTTGGCTGTTTGAAAGCCGCGAATCAGATTCAGTTTCTTTTCTAAAGATGTTCAAACTTGATCATATTTCCCTCATTCAGGATGGCAGCCAGGAAAAAGTGTCGGGGTGCAAATCCAATTTCGGCTGAACTATATTTTGAGTGGGTAAGACATTGTTGAATCACTGAGTCCAGTGTGGAACTGTGGGGTTACGTCTCGTTCCTTTTGGAACTGTCCTTGAGCGAACAATCTCAAAGACAGCTTTGAAAAGAACTAGGTTACGTCGAGAGTGTCACGGCACTAAGATATCCAGATGCGACACTATCCTGTTCACGGATCTCCAGAAAACTTACAGTGACACTTCGGTGACACTTATCTAATCAAGACTTCAAATTTTGTACATTTTTACTCAATAATCGGTGTGTTATTATAACTATATATAACTTACTGACATCCATAGTACTACCCGATCCCCCGGCATGTATTTAGTGTATGGTTTTTTTATAAGAAATACTATAAATATAGGTATAAATAAGCCTAACCCTAACCTAACCCTCTCCCTAATAATAGATATCAGTGGACTAATGAACTCTAACCCTAACCCAACTCTTACCGTAATAATAGATATCAGTGGACTCATGAACCTGCGGACTAGTGAAACCGGGGACTAGTGAGCATTTCCCAAAATTCCTGTGTTTTGTTAGAAATTTGCCAAAATGAAGATAAAGGTCATGTTTTTCTCGAACAAGTTCAGGCCTGGATTAAATAAAAACTTAGATATGGTCCTTGTAGTTACTATACTTGTAACGTTAAAGGGACAATCCCGATAAGAACATAGTCTCAAAAATTAAAGTCTGAGCATTTACGAGATTTATGGACCAAAATATAGAGGCATGGTGTATTTACCTTGGCTCAAAGTTTCAGCTTAAAATATTGAGTCGTTTTGACGTTAACGTCAACACTGCTTATCCGGACACGTAACCCTTTTAAGATTTCGGGTCAATTTTTTGATTGGGTGACCTAATAATCGATTCCCGTTTCTTGAGAGGTCTATACAGTGAATGACCCATGTACTGTACTTGATAACAAAAGGTAAATTTCACCTACATATCATTTTTATAGAAAAAATGTCTGGTTTTATCCAGATACTGTATAATACAACGGTCTCCGTTTCCAGATGAAGACTGTCAGGTTTAAGTTATTTACAAGCATATCACAAATATCGGGTTAGTTGGTCGGCCTTAGGTAATGGGATATAAGGGATTTTAACACAAAATTAAGCAGTTTTATTCCCTAAAAAGTTACCGGGATTGACCCTTTAAACTGTCAACACATATCGTTACAGGTTGTATTGGAATAAGTAATTCCATCACAAATAGTGAAGACTGGATCACTAAAATAGTTACCGAACAGTTTTTTTTCTTTGTGGTAATGCGTTCTACATTTGCATAGCGGTATTTCTTATAATGACGTATTACGCAAGCCGCCATGACAACGATCAGTTGAAATTTCGCGCATGCGGAAAGGCTTAACCTTTATTTCAATGGGAATTGATGTATTATATGTTAAGCTTTGTGCAGTACAGTTTGGGGTTAGTTTATGTGTAAATTAAGCGAGCTATAGGCCAGTAACCTTTTTGTAGTCATTTGACTAAAAAAAAACTTGCGCAATGGATCTATGTAGGATAAGCCACTATTGCGGCTGGAGTAAGGCGGAAGACATCAGTAGTTGAACTATTTCTATGGTACTTGCAGAAAGAAATTTTACAATAAAAAAAGTACAATCAAAAATCTAATTCACCAAATCCATGTCGAATTGTTCAAAGAAGAAGCATGCCAATTGTCATGTCGATCGATTTTAAATTAACTTAGGCTTTTTTCAAAGAGCGCCAAGACCAAGAAGAAGAACAAGTTGAAAGGCGGATAAGGATCAGTTCCTGGACCAAAAAATATTGAACATGCAATACAAATAGATTTTTCTGAAATGTCAATTTTTAAATTGTTTTACGGCTAGTTATAACTAATTAACTAATTACCTCCCCATAGATTTTATTCCTGATAATGTAAAAGACCGGATAATGTTACCAATGACCTAGTTATTCTCAAATGTTGATAAGCAATCCAGACTAATATTCGTAGCCTAACCCTGGTATTAGGAATGGCCATTTGCCTTGATGCCCTACTCATTAATTTTTGTGATTTTATTTTTAGCAAATGTTTTTTTAGTTTATAAATAACTGTAATCTCGCCGTAACTGTTCAATGCGTAACTGTTGAATGCATAACTGTTATCAGTCCTGGTGTATCTGAACTCGTGTGTGATCAAATAGAAGCAAGGCGAATTGGGTTTAACGTCCTTCGGGACTAACACATGGTTCAATTTTATTTCAATAATTCGCTTGCGCGTAAGGGTCTTTATCAGTGATGAAACCGGAGGACCCTGAGAAAACCCAAGAGGTTGGACAGCTGACCCTTCTCCTTGTCACATACAATCGGGGAATCGAAACCACACCAGTTGACTCAATGACAGATCTTATGGTGCACGTGGTAACCATTCGGCCATCCAACCCACGTAATCAAATAAACGTCTGATATAATTGTCCGTCTCTGCCTTACAATATTTATGTAGCATGTATTTTAGTGTGATCAATATCGAATGTATAAAAAACATGAACTTATATTGTAAATCAATTCAATTGTCAATTGTACATATCTTTATGTCCGACAATCCCTTAAACGTAGAGAATTGTTATTAACGATTATTTTTATTTAGTCTAGTGACTGGTATGATGTTATTGTACTGAGTAACCTTACATAGTCTACTAGATTCAAGGGTGTACAGACATAGGCGTACGAGCTGGGGGGGGGGGGGGTAGTCCAGGGGCTGTCCCATTGAATCAATGTCGAAAAAAATTGGAGAATAGTCAATTTTACTGGACAACTTTTCACTGCTAAACGACGGGGTGTCAATCCGGGTGAAAGCCTGTACAATGTAAAGCCTGTACATTTCGTTTCTTCTTGCATGACCGACATTCCTGAATGTGGACGTTGACCTACAGTTAGAGTGTCATGGCTGCGAAATTGTAATTTGATAGGAGGGGACGTATTTTTAACAGCGTGTTGTGTGGTTCATACAGACTCTAGCGAAGTAAGCAAGGTCTTGTTTTCTCACTAACATGTTCGTTACATGCGTCCAGACGGATTGACACCCAATCGTTTAGCAGTGAAAAGTTGCCCAGTAAAATTGACTGGGGCGCCAATTTTCTTTCGACATTGATTGAATGGTAGAGTTTCTGAACGCTCAGGGTGAGTGTAATAAGACCGGCGTTCAGAGCTGAACTAGGGGGGGGGGGGGGCTGATGGGCGGACCCCCCCCCCCCCCATTTTGAGCACCAAATGCTAGGAGAATTTAGGCGCACAATTGTACTTTGTAAAAATTATATAATAAAATATTGTGTTCCTGAATGTGTCCAATTTAACAGCGAATTTAAATTCAGAGTGTGTATAGTTCGGCAATTAAATAGAAATCTTAAGACACGAACCCTCTATTGGATGGAGTACAGTAAGCCACGACTAACACACTAAGAACCTAACTACATTTTTTGGGTACCAACCTACAACCGCCCGCCCCCAGTCAAAAATTTCCCCGTACGCTCTATTTATCTCTACGATCGGTGCCTGAATACTGTCAGACAGCATTTCCAACAGTCTATGTTTCAAAATTTTCTGGGGGAGGTCCCCCATACCTTCCATAGGAACTCCCTATTTTGGCGCTCGTGAGTGGGATTCGTCGAGGTTAGCAAGTCCGTTCGTTTGACACTTCATCTCAACGATTATTGCCTAAAATACTGCCTGGATGCATTTTCTCGGGGAGGCCCCATACCCTTAGTTGAAGCTCATGCATTTGCCCCCTTAACCTTGGATTTTGCCCCAACTATGCCCCTCCAACCACCGACGGCTGGCACCGCCGCTGCGTGAAAAGTTTCATTTTTTCCGAAAGATATAAATCACGCCTTGTTACTTTATAAAAGAAATTTAGGCCTATATCTGAGAAATTACCAATAAGATCAGATATTCTTACCAGTGTTATAGATAGTCATATATAGGCCTACATGAAAACATCAAAGCTTGTTGGTATAACGAAACTTCATATACACAAGGAGGAGGTTAATGTCCTAGATTTTTGTGTCGATTGGGTTAATGAAGGACCTACGTCATACAGTACTTTTATTTCGAATTTCAACTGTTTCGTATACGTGCACGAGACCTCGGTGTAACGTTCAATCCCACCCGAATGACTAGACATTAAAAACCGCCAGGAAAGCTCCCCCCAAAAATTTTCATATCACAAATAGAGCAAACCACACTGATCAGCAGTGAATATTCGGTTGGCCGCTACAATCACTGATGAGGATGACATCGACGCGACTTAATGAGTCCCCAGTATTAACTTTTTTCCTCCGACAAAATAAATTCTAAAATATTTTCTTGAAGTGTAAGAAAAATAAATAAAGACGTTTGGAGTATTTGTAGTTAAAAATATTTCCTATTTAGTGTAAATGGGTATTAAAATGAGTAAAAGACATCATTTTGCCCGAAGCAGTTAGGTGTTATGTAAACAATGCACGAGCCGTTGAGCCAATGACTGACGCCACGTGAAATCAATGCACGTGTTGTAGACAGTCATCTGTGACAGAGATAGTGTAAGTAATTTTCTGTGAAACAGATTGAGAGCGAGCCTGTAACGAGCCGAGTTATCACAGCCCCCCGTCGCTGTATGAAGCTTAGTTGGTCTATAATGCGGTTCCAAATAAAAATGAAAGAATTTCAAAACTTGAACGGTTAATCTTTTATGTGGTCAGATATGTAATGCCAGTGAGGTGACGTTTGCCCCGGTAGTGGCCGAGGGAGGGGGTGGTGCCCGGGCAGTGACAGAGGGACGGGGGTTGAAGTTTGCCCGGTCAGTGGCAGGGGTACGGGGTGGAGTTTGCTCGGACAGTGACAGGGGCAGGGGTGACTTTGACCCGGGCAGTGACAAAGGTAGGGGGTGAAGTTTGTCCTGGCAGTGGAAGGGAGAGGCGGAGTATGCCCCGGCAGTAGCGGGGTGGGGTGCAGTTTGCCCGGGAAGCAGTAGGGGGTGGGGTGCAGTTTCAATTTCAGTCTACTGTGCATCAACAATACGAAGCAGACCTAAATACATGTAATTTTATTTTTTTTAATTGAAAATTTATTTTTAATAACGAAAACTCATGAGACGATGAGTGTTATCATACCCTGCCTGGTGCATGGCATCCACCAGTGCTTATCGGTAACAGAATTGATTACTCAAAACTTGAATTAATATATTGAACGAGGGTTAAAATCCTAGTACACATTTTAGGTCTTGGCGACTTTCTTAGAGTTTTTAACAGTTTTAACGATATCAGGGGCGGATCCAGGAATTTTTGCAGGAGGGGGTTTGCCAGGTTTCTGTTATGTAAATCTGCCATCATCGTCTCTAAATTACATAGGCATACATAAGAAATGAGCTTTTTAAAGAGAGAAATCATTTTTATAATGATGTAGGATCACTTTGTGATGTAATTTCATTGATGCAAGGCTTTTTTTTTTTGTGTAGCTGAGCGGGGGGGTGGGGGGGTGACCCCCCCCCCATCTGGATCCGCCTCTGGATACATTATGGGAGATTAGATAAAGAGCTGCTTGTTCTCAATATAATTTTTTAAATCTAGATAATGTAAAAGGTATTCGCTGAAAATTTCTGTTAAATTGATCCATTCTGAATTGAGATTTTAGTAATTTAATTTTTGGCCTAGCCTCGATCATCATTACAGAAGTCGGTACGATAAAAAAAACCCATGACAGTTGAGCAGCAAATGGAATCCTAATCTAGGATATATCGCAGGATAGCGTTGACATCGTGTGATGAGTATGGTCTTGATAAGTTAAAATAGCATTATGCAAGAGCAAAATCTGCTTTTTACAAGTCTTTCTTTAAGCCTGAGATGTTATCTAAATAATCAATTAGACATTAATTAACACATCCAGACCGTAATAAACTCTTTATGTCAAGGCTAGCCTTCGATGTTGGCAGATTAAAATCGTATATGCCGCTTAATGGCGGTTGATAATTAAATCAAACAAGTGGATAATCGAGACTATGCTGTTTATATTAATGATTTGAGTAATGATGACCGAGGCTATGAATATTTTAAATGCTTTTTTCTCGGCTAATAGTGAATCAATTTGACTGAAATTTTCAGCAAATTATCTTTACACTATCTAGTTTTTAACTATTATAGTGAGAACTGCTATCTCTTTATCTTATCTCCCATAATGTAACTTTAATTAATTTCTAATTAATAATTTAAATAACTAGTCCTTATCTGGGGTAATATAGATGGGCATACTCCATACATCTTGTACGTGCACGCCAATGTGTACACGGGACCTTGGTTTTTTTGTTCTTTCCGAACGACTAGACAGTTGTCCTTGTCAGGCCCTCCGTCCTGCATCACTGACAATGCAGGGATCGAACATCCGACCTCTTACCCACTTAGCCACGTGAACCCCTAGGCAGATGTAGCGCTTGCATGATGTGCATTTAAATTTTCGGGAAAGGGCGACATTATTTGAAAATAAAACTTGTTGAAAGCGAGAATTTCATATTTTCTAAGAAAGTCAAAACATAATTATTGCTATGTCTTTTGCTCAATAGGTTGTCAACTCACTATTATACGATCATAGGCATCATTTCCCACACCTAAAAATCTTTCACATAGGAAATAATAACACAATTACCTCTCTTGTTTTTCTACCCCCCCCCCCCATGCAATAGCTATCTTCAAACGTTTGAATTTGAAGTTGAAAAAGATGTTTTTGCCAATTTCTCAACTGGCAATAGTGAATTATAGGATTAGTAGGATTATAGGACTGTTTATGGATATCATATATTTTAAGGCTTTATTTTAATACATTTTAAAAATATAAATTAAAAATATGAAATTTCAGCTTTAATGTGCATGTGCATTGGGTGATAAATCGAAATGAAATGATATGGGATTTAACGTGCGTAAATTGATAAATTAATGATAGGTATATATATATATGACATGTTATTCATATTAAATAATTGCGAAACGTTAACAACATAATACACTGACTCGACATTTCCATATCTAACGATATGATTTATAGAACAGATTAGCCCAGAGATAATAATGTGTTAAAAACGGTATATAACAGAGCGAGAGAGAGACAGAGAGAGAAAGAGAGAGAGAGAGGGAGAGAGAGAGAGAGGGAGATAGCGGGAGGCAGAGGCTGAGAGAGAGAGAGAGTTTAACGACCACTCAACACAAAAAAGGTCATCTCAAGAACATGTAGAATAAGAAAGAGTGGGAGAGAGAGAGAGAGAGAGGGGGGTGGAGAGAGAGAGGGGGGGTTAACGACATCTCGACACAAAATAGGTCATCCCAAGAACATCTAGAACAAGAGAGAGAAAGATGGGTGGGGTGGGGAGTCACGTCCACTCGACACAAACAAGATCATGTCGGGACTAAAATATTGTTCAATTTGACATCAATAAATCGCAAGTGCACGTCGTAGGGATTTCTAACAGCGGAAGAAAACCCTGTTATAGTGTATCTTTGTATATATTTCATTTCTACTTAATTTTAGTTTTGTAACCGGATCGCCCGAGCGATACCTATCTCGTTATTGCGACTGCTAGCTAGTTTTCTTCGTTAGTGTTGCAATAAGCTACACCCCCCCCCCCCCCCCCCGGAAATAAATTAAACTTTGGCAACACGGACATGTGACGGATAGAAGACACCTGGCCCGTAGCCCCTCCAAAACATTCCGTAACAAGACCCGCCCCCCCCCCCCCTTCCAACATTCCGTAGCCCCCCCCCCCCCCCCAAAGTTTATGAGCTGGCTACGGGCCCGGACGACTCGCTGTTTAACCTAATGACAGATCTAACGCGTTACCCCACCCCACCCCACGTTGTTTATAACAGTAAAAAGGCTCGTGTTTAATGTGTGCTACACCTATGTATGGTTAATTATTGTCCTGTACAAGTTTGTTCAAATTACATACATAGATAAACGAACACCGTTATATACATATAGATATGGTTGCATCAATTAGCTTAGAGTCGCCCTGACAACCAAAAACAAATGGCCAAACAAACTGAAAAACGATATATGATCGGAATGATACGATATTCATTCTCTATTGCGTGTCGTCGATGAGAGAGCATAACGGACATCTTTCTTAAATTTTGGATCAATTACTTTACGTCTGTCCAATTAGCATCTCAGCGCATCGTAAACATGGGTTGTGCCGGAAGTAAGAGCACAGAGACCGCAGCTGCGGGAGATAGAAAACCAGAAACAAAGCCAGAAACTAACCACGAACATGGAACGGCCCAAGAAACGACAGACGCATCAGGAAAAACAGACGCAACAGAAACAACGGACGCACAAAAAACAATTGACGCACCAGAAGAACCAGCAACACCTGTCCAAAATAACTCAGAAGAACAAACAGGTAGATGTTGTATTTTATTATATATGTCTATAAACTCGCGGGGGGCTGTTTCATAAGGTCTGTCATTCAGCCAACTGACGTGCTTTCGATTTTCCGGTTGTACGTGACAAGGAAAAGGGTCGCCTGTCAAACCTCGTAGTTTTCCCTCGAGTCTTCCGATTTCCTCGCACTGCTAAAGACCCCCTAGCACAAGCGAATTATTGAAGTAAAATTGAACCATATGTTAGTCCCGAAATGACCTAGTTTGTGCCGAGTGGACATTAAACCCAATTCTCGCTCTCTCTCCCTACATCTAGTTCCCAGAAGTCGAACGGTTCGGGTAATCAAACATACCCTCAAGTTAGCGTGTTATATGACTACATTTTAATAATAAATCACCGAGTTAAGATTGGGATCTTTTAACCTTTACGTCCGTAATAAAGCCTCGTGACAAAAGGGATTCTTCCTTTTAATAAGAGACTCCAAGGTTATAAATTCCACCCTAAAAAGTTGTAAGACTTCCAGAAGAAAGGACAATCTATTGATTATTGAGAAAATGTTGAATATCTATAGAATTCTTCATTATAATGATATACCCTATGTTTATTAAATTAACAAGATTATTGACGCTACTAGAATCGACGACCAAATGGACATACACTTATATATACATTTCACAAAGACGGGTTAGTAATGTTAATACCATGTTTAAATTGAAGTGTTGTAAGATAAGATAAGATTTTATTGTATCTAAACATTAGAAATGAAATGAAATGAAATGGGGTTTAACTTCCCACTGTTCTGTTCCTATACTGGGCTATTGAAGACGGGAATACGCAATACAGTGTGCTATGAAGGAAATTTTGCCCGGGCTGCGGAACTGCGGTCTACTCTTACATAGATTTCCAACTACCAAGGGATCTTTTACGTGCACGCCAATGTCCTTGCATCACTGACAAGGTGAAATCACACAATCTCCAGGCTAGCGAGCTAGCGTCTTACCAACTTAGCCTCCTTGAATCCCCATGTATATTACATGTCCCCAGGAATACATGATATGATATTACTATGTTACGTATCCATGGGATCACGTGATATTACCAAGTATTATATAGGCCGTACATAGACCTACATATAATTAACATACTTAATAATTAATACAGTTATTTAACACCGACATCGTGTGGGGCCATCTGCCTTTCTTTCATTCGTCAAATAATTAGTTTAAAGGGACAATCCCGATAAGAACAGAGTCTTAAAAATTAAAGTCCGAGAGTTTATAAAATTTATGGACCAAAATATAGAGCCATGGTGTATTTACCTTGTCTCAAAATTTCAGCTCAAAATATTGAGTCGTTTGGACGTGAACGTCAACACTGCTTATCCGGACACGTACCCTTTTAAGATTTCGGGTTAGTTTTTTCATTGGGTGACCTGATAATCGATTCCCGTTCCTTGAGAGGTCTATACAGTGAATGGCCCATGTACTGTACTTGATAACAAAAGGTAAATTTCACCTACATATAATTTTTATAGAAAATAGTCTGGTTTTATGAAGACTGTCAGGTTTAAGTTATTTACAAGCGTATCACAAATATCGTGTTAGTTGGGCGGCCTTAGGTAATGGGTTTTAGAGGATTTTAAGACAGTTTTATTCCTCAGAAAGTTATCGGGATTGGTCCTTTAAAAGCAGCTATCATATTATTCTTTAAATCTGTGATATCACTCTCGGTGGAAGCGGACGTCAGTCTCTAGTTTAGCGGTAATACAATTCCAATATCACCAGCTTATGAAGTGTACATGTCTCAGCTAGTACGCTACGCGAGAACTCGTTCCTTTTATTCTGGTGTTTTAAGTAGATCTAAGTTTCAACTACAGGGATACTTACCCACTAAACTTACAAAAAAGTAATTTGAACTGTTTTTAGCACAGTTATATTAGAATTGTGTATCTGGACCCTGTTTCACGAAATTTTAACTAAAGATAAAATCCAAATTTTAGTAGATACTTCAATTTTGATTGGCTAAAAACTAAAATTAATCTAATATTGTCCAATCAAATAACTAAAATTTGATTTTATCTTAGTTAAAATTTCGCGAAACAAGCCCCTGGTTAACCAAGTATTGTTACGTACGTGTCTCGATATATTTTATCATTGCTTAGTAGTATCCATGTACAGTATAATTATTTTCTTTAAAACTATAAATAAGATATTCCTCGAGATCAGATGACATCATACTTATTGAATATTATTACACTAAATACTTTCTGGTCTACTGCACAAAATTGTTTTAAAAAACAAATTTAATTTTCATAAAGTTTTATTTTGGGTTTTTAAGAATATTTAACGTCCGACACCCATAGCTTAATGAGTAGACTTTGCATTGACAGGTGCCCAGTTGTTTGGATGGAAAAAAAACCGAAAGCCTTCGCGCAAATTAGGCGGCAACAGGCAAAATTCACTTCACTGTTTGGTGTATAGACGTCTTAATTAGCCAAGTCGGTTCCTTAAAATAGGATGACGATTACAATTTCATATTGTAATCAATTCATGTTGTAATCAAACAATTTCATATTGTAATCAAACAATTTCACATTGTAATCAGACAATTTCACATTGTAATCAAACAATTTCACATTGTAATCAAACAATTTCATACTGTAATCTAGCGAAGGAAATGAAACAGGATCGAATATTATTTCGACTCTCGTTGTATTGAAACTATGTGAAAAAGGGGACATATTATAGAAGCTACTGAAGGACTTAAAGGGGGGTAAAGATCTATAAAATCCTTCATGTCGCCTTTAGAGTGTCAAGTCGGTCTGTAGCTAATTTATTTGATAAGATAGTCTCAAGTTTTATTAGTTTCGGGACTTAAAACGATATAGCGACTAACATACTGTAGATGCGGTACATTTTTCAATAATTCGCTTGTGTGAATGGGTCTTTGGTCTATATATCGGCCGGCCATGGGTTTGACGCGTGAGTCAAGTGGCGTTGTTTCCTTTTCTCGCTTGTACGTGATAAGGAGTTGGGTCGTTGACCAACCTCGTGGTATTTCTCCGGGTACTCCGATTTTCACCCACTATTAGAAGACACCTACGCGCAAGCCAATTATTGAAATAAAATTGAAACATCTCTCTCTCTCTCCTTCTCTCTCTCTCTCTCTCTCCCCCTCTCTCTCTCTCTTCTTACAGTGCCACCACGGCCTTAGGATCTTAAAAGTACACATTTGAACACTCGACAACCTAATGTCCTGACCACTATAATTGACAACCTAACCACTACATCTGACAAGGCCTCTCATGTTATTTCAAGTATTTGATAATAAAAGTACAAGTAGTGTTATTAGTAAAATCTTGTTACAATTACAGGTGTATAGACTAGCATTGAGAAAATAGGAGATGGGGTTGAAGTAGTTCAGCCCTGAACGTCGGTCTCATTACACTCATCCTAAACGTTAAGGGACTGTCCCATTGAATCAATGTCAAAAGAATATTGGAGAACAGTCCACACGGATTGACACCCCCATCGTTTAGCAGTGATAAGTTGCCCAGTAAAATTGACTGGGGCTCGAATTATTTTCGACATTGATTGAATGGGACAGTCTCTGAACGTTTCAGGGTGAGTGTAACGAGACCGACGTTCAGAGCTGATCTAGTGTTGAAGGAGGCGGTGGGGGGTGTTATTGTACTGCTGTCCTTGTCAGAGATGGTGTTGAAGGGGGGTGGGGGCACTTGTACTGCTGTCCTTGCCAGGCCCTCTGTCCCGCATCACTGACAAAGGGAATCAACAACGGAAAATACCAGGAGTGAACCCGCCACCTCCAGACTAGCGAGCCACCGTCTGACTCCCTGGGCCACCGTGGCTCGATCCCGAGCAAATAAACATATGTTAAATACTAATAGTATGAGAGACACAGAAAAATGGGGTTTAACGTCCACTCAACACAAACTAGGTAATTTCTGGACTAACATGGTTCAATTTTATTTCAATCATTCGCTTGCGTTCAGGGTTCTTATTAGTAGTGGAAGGAAACTTAAAGACCATGAGAGGTTGGACAGGCGACCCTACTCCTTGTCACGTACAACCCGGGATTCGAAAAGACGCCAATTGACTCAATGACAGACCTTATGATAGCATGTGCTAACCATTCGACCATTCGGTCTTCCAACTAATAGTGTAGTTAATGGTTTTTCATTAATTTAACGATTCAACAACGACATAGATGGTGGCGAAATAAGACAGACATTAAATATAAATAATAGATTTACATTTGTTTATTTATTATTTGAGTAACCAATAGCAACAGGGTTCTAAATTATCAACTTGATATATATCAACATTTCTAAGTTGACACAAGAACTATGTTGGGGCCGTATATTTGTTTTCTCTTTCATCGAAAATGTTCATCCAGATTTTCCGGCGTGGTTCCCCATTTGCCCAATTTAGGAGCAGAACAGTCGGGCTATATATTAGCCCAGTTTAGGAGCAGAACAGTCGGACTATATATTAGTCTCGAAGTGTCAAGTGGACGTTAAACTCCATTTCTCTCTCCCTCCAGAAATGGCGATCCTAAAACAATATTTACTACATAATACACAAAATATATATTTTTTTCTGATTTAAAAACAAAACCAACAAAAAAAAAACCCAAAACGATAAACGATAAACCAATAAAAAAACTTTCAAAGAAGGTACATTAGCTTTTGCTCCTTTAAAAAAACACCGGGAGTTTAAAAGGTGTGCTACAAGGCGCTTCGCTTAATCAATATTGGTTTCTTATCTGTATAAAAAATAATATGAAAATTAAAAAAATTATATGAAGCAGACCATGAGTCAAATGAGTATCACCTGACAGTCTGAAATTTGAACAAGAGGTGGCCGTAGTCCTGTTGGCAGGGACTTTTTTCCATTATGTAAGGGGTATACCAGCCTTTCAATAGGTCGTTAGGTAAATATAGGTAAAACATCAAACCGCATTTTATTTTGGGCATTACAATTCTACTATAGATATTAACAATATATAAAACGTGACAGTAACGCGTATATATTGCGAAACGTATATTTAAAGTGTGTATTATAGTCAATTTGTCTCTTATCGTCACTAATGGTTGTCTATGTAAATCTTGCGCAATCATCTAGATTTTTCGACGTGGTTTCTCCTTGTCAGTGATATAGGACGAAGGGCCTGACAAGGACAGCTGTCTAGTCATTCGGAAATCCCCTGCATCATTGGAAACCGTGACGATCAGTTTAGTGACCCATAGTGCTATACTCCCAAATCGTCCAGACAACCAATCTCAACAAACCACTATGCCCCTCCACTCACCCACCCCTACACCTAATGTTAACGTTACCATGACTACCATAAACATAGTTGATAAAACAGTTTTTCTTCTTTAAATAAATATGTTTGATATATCACTAAATCAAAGCATGGAAAATTAATATCTTCTCTACGGTGAACCATTTGTTTATTTTGAAAAAGTAGCTTCGACTATTGTGACAACAAGGGGTTATGTTTACGGCTGTTATTGGCCAACCAGATTTCTGATATATCAATATCTGATTATTCAACTTACAGTGTAAACCGACCTTAATTCTATTTTTCTGATGTAACTCAAGAAGTCTGAGTGCTAGCACTTTAGTAAATATGTATTTTAGTTTCAATAGGGGATTAGATAACCCTAATTCGTGTAATCATAATACCCACACGAAGCTGTAACCATACGAAACTAATGTCGTCTGTCTACAATAAGCTCGGCTTGAAAATAGACACGAAGCAAGTAGACAGACATTTTAATTCATACATCGACGATTTTAGTCAAAAACACATAGTTAGCTTCGAGTATTTAGAACGTATACTTATTATGCTTCCAGCCTTCCATTAAAAAAAATAAAATTTTTGATTTAGCCTCTGTATGAAAGATATAAAATTAATTAGATCCGCATTACTAATTTCCAACATGGCGGCCATTCATTGCAGAGATCATTCCTCGACATTGATAGATCTCTGTGTTCCGAATGCATACAGTTGTAACCATAACATAAAATGATAAAAAAAATATTAAAATATTAAAATATAACATTCCAACTCAAGAGATTGTAACGAATCTAAATATGTTTATTATTATGTAAAATTACTTAGTGTCACTCGAAATTTTTTCACCCAACATCCATTAAAATTATAATATATGTCTACATGTTTTGGTTGTTGTGTTCACCTTTCAAAACGTATCGTATTGATTTTATGCGCATGTTTCTTCTTAGACATCGTATTTCAAATGGTCTGACTGCGCCTTTTGTTTGTTAAAAAAATCCATTAACGACTACTTTTTATCTCTGTGACTAATTACCTATATATTTCGGTAACTATATATTTCGCTCACACTTCAGAAACAGTATTTAGACCAGTGATGATACAATTGGTGGTCTGCGTCCACAAGATTTCAGCCCGGTCATGCATGCACAATCTCCTTTTTTCTCTCTCCTCCCACTGCTAAAGACCTCTACGCACAAGCAAATTATTGAAAATGACATTGAACAATGTGTTGGTCCCGAAATGACCTAGTCAAGTGGACGTTAAAGTTGTCTCCCTGGTTTGTGCGTGATAAGGAGTAGGATCGCCTATCCAACCTCGTGGGTTTTCTCCAGCTTCCTCCCACTGCTAAAGATCCCTTTGCGCAAGGGACTTATTGAGAATGAAATTGAACCACGTGTTAGTTCCAAAATGACCTAGCTAGTGTCAAGTGCACCAAATTGAATCTAATTTACCAACCCCCCTGTTAGTTGGTTTAGTGCCTTTTATCAAACCTAGACCCCCCCCCCCCCCTGCAACAAATCCTGGATCCGCGCCTGAAGTGGACGTTAAATTCTCTCTCTCTCTATCTCTCTCTCTCTCGTTTCGCAGAACTGTAGGACGATAAACCCCGTTTACCCCCCCCCCTCTCCATCCCTCTCTCTCCCTTCGCAGAACTGTAGGACTTTAAACCCAATTCCTCTCTCTCTCTCTTTCTCTCCCTTTCTTTCATTCTCTCTCTCTCTCTTTCTCTCCCTTCGCAGAACAGTAGGACGTTAAAACCCATTCCTCTCTCTCTCTCTATCTCCCTCTCTCTCTTTCTCTCTCTCTCTCTTTCTCTCTCTCACACACACGTCTCTCTCTCCCCCTCTCTCTCTCTCTCCTTTGTTCTGCTTGTTAGTCCCGAAATGACCTAGTTTTTGTCGAGTGGACGTTAAACCACATCTCTCTTTCTCTCTCTCTTTCTCTCCCCCTCTCTCTCTCACACACACACACACACACGCACGCACACACACACACACACACACATGTCTCTCGGGTTGATTCTGATTAAAGAAGACCAAGTGAAACTGATTGAATATGGTTTCAGTCGGTCTGTAAACCACCAGTTAATATATCCAGTGTGTAAAATCCGTCTATAAACACAACTGTTTAATATATCAGCGTGTTTAAATAAAGAGGATTTATTGATTTATTTTAGAATTAACCACTGTAAATATTTGATAACACGACACCTCATAGTTTTATAATCCGTCAATGTAATAAAAACACTGGTTAATGTCCCCGTTATTCGATTTTCTACAATGTATTATTGATACAGAACGTACACTAACAATAATGTAGCGGGGCGCCCTGTTTCACACCATTTACCGTTCCATGATTTATAATTGGGTTCAGTGACCTTGAGTGGCGGATCCTGTCAGGGAGTGACGTGGAGAGGGGGGGGGGGGTCCATTCCATCCCCATCCCAACCAAAATATCAAGAACAAGTAGAACAAGAAGTAGAGCTTAAAGGAACAATAACACTCTTGCTGGCTTGGTAGCTTCAGAAAATAAATAATACCCTTATTCTAAGTACTAGATGTTTAAATGTCCTACCGGTTGTGTAAATTATCCATTACATCCTATTTTACTTTTCCAGAGGGTTCTAAATTTTTTAAAATCCAAGTCACATTTGAAAAGGTTTACGTTAGACTTTTCAAATCAATAAGTTGAATTTTTCCAATTTTTTAAATTAGATGTTTTAAAATGAAATTTATATCATCAATTAATTGTAATATTGAAAAATAATACAATTTGTTGACCAGAATGAAGATTGGGGCATATTATTCAGTTACAACAAGAGTGTTATTGGGGCTTTAATGGAACTTTTTTCTATTCTGATTGATGGAGGGGGGTGTCTTCCTGTTACTAATTGTGAAGGCTCTTAAGGAACTATCTTAGTTCATTAGCCCGGAGCAGAGCAGTAGGACGCCAAACCCTATTTCAGAAAATTAAAACTTCCCTCAGAATTCAAAACCGGAAGTGTTTATCTCTTAAATATATAATTCAAGTTGGGAAGATCATATAATATTGTATATTCGTTGTGTTTTTCAGAACAAGTAACAGAAAATAGTCCAGCAGATGCACCGCTTGAGGCGGAGGAAACATAATGAAAATACAACGAAACAGATAGAAATACGAGAGGTGAGAATAATTTGAGATTTAGTGGGAAATAGTTGAGGGAATGTTACTTTAATCTTACCTTTAGTTGTCAGGGTGTTACCCACCTTTGCGTATTATATCTATCGATAGAAAACCAGTCTGAGTTAGGATTAGGATTTGACATTCTCGCTTACGAACTAGATAGGCGAGGGGCCGTAGATGCGTGTGGGGGGGGGGGATACAGTCCCAGGTCCAATGATGCAAGCTTCGTTCGAAATAGAAAACAAAACAAAAAAAAATCCTTAGCTATGAATTACAATGGAGGTGGAAAGAGATCTTTTATACTAGCTACAGGCGCATGCTTTTGGCGTTATTGTACAAACTACAGGTAGTTATGTTTCCTGTGTAATATTTTCAAGATTTCTGAAGATTTAGTAAACGACGTTGCTATAAATTTCTTTACAAATACATGTATTTATATTTTTTTTATATAAATTGCAGATTGAGCATGGATTGTTTTTGGACCAGATATCGCAATAACCCCTCATGAATAAAAAAAAAGCTAGAAACAGAACCATTTTTTTATTTTCTATTTCACTATTTCAACCGCTGTTTTTTATTTATTTATTATAATTTAACTATGCATTATGTAAGAGATAAATCAGCCCATTGCTGCTCTTTTTTCTGGCTTCATTTGTATATTTTTTATTTAGGCCTTTATGAACATGACAAACCCATACTAAACTCTCTAGATCATCGCATGGCAGAAATGTTATACGAGTTAGAACCTCGCACCATTCAAGGGCGGATCCAGGAATTTTTGTAGGAGGAAGTTTCCTGGAAAGGAAAATTGACAGTTGAAAATGCATGATGCCATCTTGGTATCTAAATTACGGAGCTTTTTAAAGAGAAAAATTCAAAACCCCGTTTGATGTCAATTTTTTTAATGATTTAATAGCATGCCTATCCCATTCCAACATGTGTTGATAAAGGACACGATCGAGTGTTGTTTTACAAATTTCGACACCCACCCCCTACCTCCTGGATCTACCCTCGACATTTCATAATTAAACTTTACAATCTTCATTATCGCAGCCATGGTACCTTACAATCGACCAGTTATTTATCTAAATCTTACATAATACATTTTTAAGCTTGCAAACAAAGCTGTGATATTTTATATTTAAAAAATGCACCACGCACCTGCTATTTATGTTTGTATATTTTCTATGTGTACCTTAAATGTTAAACGGTCGCGAACAATATTGTTTTTTTTTTCTACGATTAATTTAAAGATTGTCAATTTATTGTGCATTTTGAAAGACTTTGGATGACGTCACACTTTAAAGATGGTGCCAATGACGTCATTCTCGATTGCCTGTTTTGTTTTTGTTTTCAAACTGCACCATTTCGACAGCTAAATAATCTTTAGAGCTCACATTTTCGCTTGAAGACAGATTACCTGATTGTTGTCCTTTACGAGACCATATGTAAGTCCCATAATAACCAAACTTGAGTTGAGTGGGCGTAAATGAAAACCATATTTCCACGTGTATATATATTTATATCATAAATGCAATAATATTAGCAGTATGTATACCTCTGATCATCTCTATTAGTATCTGGAAAAGCTAGACTAACACCGATAGTGGTGACACACATCCAGATCAATATGTTAACGATTAGTAAACGAGGTTTAAACCATATTCCTGAAGCAATGGCCCGAGAAATCCCTCTCTGACCATTGCTGGAATAACGTCTGTTTCTTGAACTTATGCGGGAGTGTGTCTATTCTTTCCGTTCAATGAAAGCTATCACTTTAGTACAGCAACATGACAGTCCTTCGTTTAATCTGGGTCTTCTCTAAAACTTTGGACAGTGATTTAAGGTATTCAAAACGGTGAAAGTATGTTCGTTTCGAAACAGTATTGTTTACATTTCATTCGACTTGATAGCCTCGTTTGTCACGCAATTAGTTTTACTGCAGTATTCTGCTATGCACGGGTTAATTAGGCATAATAAAATCGTGAGTCATGACGTATACGTTATGTAAACATAATTGGTCCAGTATTGGCAGCTCGTGATTGGTTGGTAGACGGACTACTGATCAATCAAAATTTAACACAACAATATCCACTGTGTGTAGCAGTGTGTAGTTGGATTACCTATAATCAGACGCAACACTGCGCGGAGTATGGGTTTAAACATACGTAAGCAAGAACTAAATCTTCCTATTGCAGGGCCCAGATTCACGAAATCTTAACTTAAGATAAAATCCAAATTTTAGTAGATATTTCAGTTTTGATTGGCTAAGCACTAAAATCAATCTAATATTATCCAATCATATAACTAAAATTTGGGTTTTATCTTAGTTAAAATTTCGTGAATAAGGCCCCGAGCCTTTCTTTAGGCCTGAAATGTTATCTAAATTATTAATTAGACATTAATTATCCAGGCCATAATCAACTCTCGATGTCATCGCTAGCCTGCGATATTTATTGGATTAGAATCCGATATGCTGCTCAGCGCTCATTCATGATTAAATCAAGAAATGGATAATCGAGACTATGTTTTTAAGGCACTGGCTTTAGTAATAATGATCGAGACTAGGTCCAGAATTCAAACTATTCAGAGTGGATCAATTTGACAGAAATTTTCAGCGAATTCCCTTTACATTATCTAGTTTTTAACTTTTATACTGAGAACTGCCAGCTCTTGGTCTAATCTCCCATAATGTATCTTTAATAAACAGTAATCCTATCTGGAAAAACTAACCCAATACCGGTAGTAGTCACAACCATCCAGTCAGGCTTATGATCTGTGAATTATATGGATAGACACCAGGGGCCGGTTGCTTAAAACTAAGTTATTTTAACGATCCGTTAAACTCTAACGGATAGTTATCTTGGAAACGTGTCGTTTGTTAACGGTCCATTAAATTTCGGTTGCTGGAAAGTCAATTTCATTATCCCACATAAAATGAAATAGCCCCCCCCCCCCCAATCGCCCGACACTCAAGCATGTTCTATAGACAATTACACTGGTAGTCTACATGCATGACTTATGCTACAGCCCACTAATGCCACCGTTTAACAGATAACGGAGTCCAACACCTTTGTTAATTTAACGACACGTTAAAGTCAACGGGGCTTCTAGGAACAACCCTTCTCTCCGTTAAAGTTAACAATCTGTTAACTCCATGTTAACGGATCGTTAAAAGATAACGGAGATTTGAGCATCCGGCACCAGTATTATACCTCTACATGCAAGTCTTGTGATATATTTGTAAATTAAATCAATAAATACCAGTATTATACCTATACAATCAAATCTTATATTTCAAAGATAAAAACAATATATATATATTTTTCACTGTATTTATAAAGTTTGTAAATATAATAAAATATAAACGAATCATTATTTAAATGGATTTCTGGTATTTCATACGAAATTAACGCTGCCTGTCTAGACATAATTCAGGCGCGGATCCAGAGGGGGGGTTTGGGGGTCCAACCCCCCCCCCCCCCCCCCGCTCAGCTACATAAAAAAAAAAATAATGCCTTGCATCAATGAAATTACATCACAAAGTGATCCTACATCAGTATAAAAATGATTTCTCTGTTTAAAAAGCTCAATTTGTATATATGATGCCTATGTAATTTAGAGACGATGATGGCAGATTTCCGTAACAGAAACCTGGCAAACCCCCTCCTGCAAAAATTCCTGGATCCGCACCTGTAATTTCACACTGAAATGAAATGAAATGGGGTTTAATGTCCTACTGTTCTGTTCCGTACTGGGCTAATGCCATACAGTGTGCTATGAGGGACATTTTGCCCGGACAGCAGCAGAACGGCCAACTCTTACATTGAATTTCAACTGCTAAGGGATCTTTTACATGTATAAAGTGTATACAAGGGAGCTCGGTTTTTCGTCCTATCCGAACGACTAGACAACTGTCCTTGTCAGGCCCTCATTCTGCATCACTGACAAGGGGAAATCACATTGATATGAAATGAAATGGGGTTTTACGTCCTGCTCCGTACGGAACTAATGAAGACGGGCATACGCCATACAGTGTGCTATGGGAGAAATTTTGCCCGGACAGCGGCAGAACGGCCTACTCTTACATTGAATTCCAACTGCTAAGGGATCTTTTACATGTATAAAGTGTAAACAAGGGAGCTCGGTTTTTCGTCCCATCCGAACGACTAGACAACTGTCCTGGTCAGACCCTCCGTTCTGCATCTGGATGAACTTTCTTGGCCAATGCAGAGATCAAACACCCGACCTCCAGGCTAGCGAACCAGCGCCCTACTCACTTAGCCACCTGATCCCCAACATTGACCGACATTTTAATTCCCATTCCAGAGATTTTAGCTTCGAGAATTTTGAGATTGCATTTTCATTTTTATAGACTATTTAATGTTCACTTTGATGGTCTTTCGGTGCAGAGATTTAATCGCAAAGTAGAAAGTTATGTGTGTGCAGAATTTTATAGCATTTTCCGTGTGGGAACGCAAAGTGAATACTGTAGTTATGTCGCTAGTGGTTCGTTTGTTCGGATATCCGAGAAATTTTGTCCTGTGGAACATGCTCCATGTAAAGCCTCCCCAATCCATCCAGTGGATAAAATGCCTTGAAAGAAAAGCCGGAAATAGAAAAAAAAAAAACTTGATCTCGCTTTAATTACGTACATCTTATCAAGGCCTTTACGTAATACCCTGCATAGGCTATTTCGTCTCTAATTTCGATTGCGAGACTATCAGCTTCCCCGGTCGTCGCGGTTACCAAGCCACGCGCTTTCAAGCTAAAAGGTTCGTTCAACGACAAGGATTCCATGGAGGTCGCGATGTCACAACCTCTGATTGGACACTACTGATCACGTGTCTGTAGCTAATGTAGCTATAATTCCAGGAATTGTAAAGTAATCTAGCAACGTCTAGATGCAATCTGATTAAAACACAGATCCAATTTCGTTTCATTTTTCATAGTTCAAAATTTCGGTTTTACTTGTCTTTACTACTCTTGGATCTGGAAGACTTATTATTTAACTCGTGTTCTGCATCAAATGAGGGGTCAGCCAATCAAATGGTCTGTCGAATCCACCGTTTGACCCGTGGAACTGTGGGTAGATATTACCAGCGGATAGAAATCAAAACAAAACAAAAGTAGATTTTAAAAAGCATGGCGGTCGCTAATTGGTTAATCGAATGGCTGACGTTATCGGGTCAAATGTCCCGTGCTTGATACCTGACGTCATAGAACGTGAGCTCCCACTATAACTTGTTAGATCTACATGAGTGTAGGCCATCGAAAGTATAAAAAACGAAACGAAATATAGATCTATATTTTAATTAGATTGCGTCCAGATGTTGTAAAACCCTCAGTCGTTATACAGATATGAGCGATTGTTACAGCTATGTAAGACAGTGTATGACACAGATTTTGACAAGGAACGGCGTATAGCCTAATCCGGCGGATTGGACAAAACAAGCATGCAAGGAAAAGATCCCTTAGATTGAATTCGATTCGATATAAGAGCAGGCCTTAACGACGCTGTAAGGGCATATTTTCCCCTAACGCACAGTGTTTGGTGTATGTCCGTCTTCATTAGTCCAGTTCGTAGTAGAACAGTAGGAAGTTAAACCACATTTCATTGTATTCCATCATAAGCGAATATATACACTGTATATCTAAAAGACAAGGGACATAACTCTGGATATTTACCCTGAAAGTTGTTGAATAAGCTTCTTCGTAGCCCGAGTGAAATAATATATCTATATTGTTTGGTGTATATTTAAGAGATAAAATGTTTGGTATGGCGTTTGTTTGGGGGGGGGGGGGTTATAACAGTGCCACTGGACTTAGATTTTCGTCCCACCCGAAGGACTAGACAGCTGCCCTTGTCAGTTCCTCCGTCCACGTCAGAAATCCCGATAACTTTCTCGGCCAATGTAGGGATTGGACATTAATTAACACGACAAGGCCATAATCTACTTCTAGTTTAGCAATTTCGAAGTTTCTAATGGAATTGCAAACGAAATCCCAACCTTCCATTCAGACTGTTGCAGCTCCATTCGCAAAAAAATAATCGATGCCCGAAAAATTTAGGATAAAGTAGACTTGCTCCAGACAAAATGCCTTAGTCTCTAGTACATTTGGTACAAAGTCATGGTATTCAATATGAAAAAAAAAGTAAAATTAGTGTTTTATTAGATTTCGGGCAATTTATTGTTGACAACTGGATGAAATATTGTATTTTTTCACTTTAAAGGGACAATAACACTCTTGCTGGCTTGGCAGCTCCAGAAAATAAATAATAGTCTTATTCAAGTACTAGATGTTTAAGTGTCCTACCTGTCGTGTAAATTATCCATTACATCCTATTTTACTTGTCCAGAGAGTTCGAAAATATTTACGTTAGGTTTACGTTAGGCTTTTCAAAAGTTTAGTTGATTTTTTAAATTGGGTGTGTTAAGATGAAATTTGTATCATCAATTAATTGGACTATTGTAAAATAGTACAATTTGTTGACTAGAATAAAGATTGGGACATATTAATCAGTTACAACAAGAGTGGTATTGACTCTTTAACCGTCTGCTCGGAAAGTGATATTCGGGTGGGGCTACACCTAGTGGGACATATTATTCAGTTACAACAAGAGTGGTATTGACCCTTTAACCGTCTGCACGGAAAGTGAAATTGTCCGAATTTCGGGTGGGGCTACACCTAATGTAGCCAAGACAAGTAAAACGAGATTTTGAACTTTAAAAATGAATAAATGAAATAGGATCCGTGGTTTAATCAGATTGGTGCCGCCCTGGGCTTGATAGCAATCTTGAGTTCATAATTATAGGCCATTTTGATATTTGCATTCTTTGTTCAGTTTGTAGAAATATAAACACCTATTCATCCCGAAAATTTGATCTTGAATTAAGAAATTTATCCCATAGTTAGGTCCATGTCCCTCCATTAAGGAATTTTGTTTGTGGTTCTCTGGAAGGTTGAATGTGGTCTTGTCTTGTGAATAAATATCTAATAAATATTTTATATAGCATTGGAAGCAAATCTAAAAGACCTGTAATAGGCAGGTTTAACTTTTACCAAAAACACATCTTTAATATTTGTAACAGGGAAGTAATGTTCATATCTGCAGCGGCGGATTCAGGAATTTTTGCAGGAGGGGGTTTGACAGGTTTTTTGTATGGAAATCTGCCATCATCGTCTCTAAATTACATAGGAATACATACAAATTGAGCTTTTTAAAGGGTGAAATCATTTTATAATGATGTAGGATCCCATAGTGATTTTTCATGTAGCTGAGCAGGGTGGGGTTTGGACACCCCGCTGGATCCGCCCTGAACTGTAACATTGTAGTAGTAAGTCAAGCGTGCATTTATCGCTGACAGTTTATTTACTATTTTAAATTATTATATGATATCGCCTTTCAATTGGTTCAGTTTTAAATTTCGCTCGAATCGTCCTAGGAGAGGAAGTAATAACAATAAGTATAAAAAATACATTGGGTGTGACAGAAAAGTGAGAAACTATATAACCAGATTTAGTAACTTCCTAATAAACACGGATGGTTAGCAATTAACAATTCATGATTGGGGGATTCGCAATTAACCAAAAAGCAGCCAGTCTGTATGTTATGATGGTTGTGTTTAAACGTATTTAAACCCAGTGTAGCTGACGGTTATCACGTGTGGTGGTGGTACAATAATTAATCTCAAATGAACTGTGATTTAACGTCCTACTGTTCTAAATCGACTAGGATAATGAAAAGTGAGATAAATAACTTATAACATCCGTCAGCTGGACCTCCTGTTTTAATTTGTTTTTATTATAAGTGTGTTTTAAGGTTACTTTTGGATTTACAAGGACTTTTCTATTTTTGTGTTTTTACCAATTAAATTTTCAACACTTCAAGTGTGACTACTTTAATTAAATGAACCTGTGCATAGAGGCTTGAAGATCAATATACCAGATAACATTACTAATTTTACTACAAGGGATGCATAGAGGCTTTAAGATCAATATACCAGATAACGTTACTAATTTTACTACAAGGGATGCACAGAGACTTTAAGTTGACGATTTCAGACAACGTTACTAATTTTACTTCAAGAGATGCATAGAGGCTTTAAGTTGACCATTTCAGACAACGTTACTAATTTTACTACAATGGATGCATAGAGGCTTTAAGTTGACCATTTCAGACAACGTTACTAATTTTACTACAAGGGATGCATAGAGGCTTTAAGTTAACCAGTTCAGACAACGTTACTAATTTTACTACAAGGGATGCATAGAGGCTTTAAGTTGACGATTTCAGACAACTTTACGAATTCTACTACTAAATATGCTTTATATCTTAGTTCTGTAAAATGATTTCTACAATTAACAGCCAATAGTGTTGGGAATTTATTCACTATCAACTACCTGGAATAAATAACATCGTGACAACTTAAGAAAATATAATTTACTGGAAAACAAAAAAAAAGAAGTCGCGACATCATTTGCAAACAATCTCGCTTAACAATGGAAGTCTAGACATCTTTTACAACAACAAACAACTGGATGACACTTTACTATTTGACCAAGATTTCTAGATTTACAGAAGCAAATCGAAAAGAATCAGACGTACCTTTTTCAGGAAACCCGAAGATGACAACCTGCGTTTTAAATAGGGAACATCATAGATGATGGATCGAACCATATCTGGACTGGTATTACTATTAACAAGGAATGATTAAGCGCTAAAACCACGCATAGAGACTTTAAGTTAAATATTTCAGATAACATTATGAATCGATTCACATTATTTGCTACAGGAGTTCTTATTCTATTGTTATCTTACGATATCGATGTATTGTTTATTCTTGTGATGGGACAGTCTCAAGAATTTGTTGTTTGCCAACCGGAGAAATGCCAAACAAAACCCAAGTATCAAGAAGCAGCGTACACATGGCGATATTGTCATGGTTGCTGTCAATACAACCTCCGGGCTTTAAACAATCTGAACATCAACGAATCTTGTGAAATAAATTCTACAAGTTATTTCGTTTCGTCTATGCCTAACGATACAAACTTTCTGGTTTCGCATCGACATAGCTGCTTGCCTTCAATTCCAGAAAATATCTGTGAATTTCCGAGGATACAGTATCTGGATCTTGAAAACAATAGTATAACGGAGTTGCCGATGTTGTCTTGCTTGAGACAATTGGTATTTTTAGATTTTAGACGAAACAAAATTGGTATTTTGAAGACCGGGATATTTGATGGTTTGAATAAATTACGCTACATTGACTTGTCGAGAAATAAAATTCGTACGATAGAGATGGGAGTTTTTCATCCTGGATTAACGGAAATAAAACTAGTTCGTCTGCATCACAATAATTTGATTGAAGCTGATGTAGTCTGGGTTCTCGGCATAACACATATTTTCTGTTACTTTGATTTGAGCTACAACAAAATTACAAAACTTACCAATAAATCTAACTTCACAATGGATCCGAGTAAATCGTATGGACCGGGTTTTATATCTTTAAAGAACAACAAACTGAGAATTTTAGACACAAAGATGTTAACGACCATTCGGCCTCCATTTCAGTCATTGGTCAGCACTTTACTAACATGGGGATTTAACTTCGACAATAATCCATGGCACTGTGATTGTCATTTACATCCAATGGCGAAATTGTATTCAGTTGTAGGCAAATTGAGGGCCGGATTAATAGATAACTTACTTGAAATCACGTGCAGTACTCCGCCACATTTAAAGGGCAAGTTCGCTTTTATTCATAGAAATTTATCTGATTTTGTGTGCAACGTCACGGATTCTTGTCCTTCCACATGTTTATGCCAAGAACAACCGGAAGCTGATAGAATGGTCATTAATTGTCAGAATGCTGGACTTTCACACATGCCGAAAAGTTTACCATTTCACGAGAACTTGTTTCTGAACTTTGAAAACAATTCCATAGAGGTCTTACCACGACTTCCATATATGGACAGAATCATTCACCTGGATATGTCGAATAACAAATTGACAAAAATAGCGCCGAATGTTTTTGCCAATCTTGGCGATAAATTGAAATATTTAAATCTTGCCAACACCAGAGTGAAATATCTTCCAGAAACTATCCAGAACTTACGATCAGCTGAGATTGATCTGTCTAATAACATGTTAATTTGTTCATGTGATAGTTTGTGGTTACATGATTGGTTTGAATCCAAACCTCACGTAAAAAACAGATCTAATATAACTTGTACTACAGCTTATGGCGATCTGAGAATAAATATTGATAATTTACAACCAGATGAATTCTACTGTCGAATTGTAAACTCGGTGACTATCAGTATCGTGTTGGCCATATTTGGCTTATTGATCATTGTTTTAATTGTGACTGTTATCTACTTCCGGTTCGAGATAATGGTGATGTTACATACCTATCTACCGACAAACAGACAACAGAAGTTAGATGCCGGAAATGACAGAGGGCTTGATGTGTTCGTGCTTTTAAACGAGGCCACAGATAGGGATAGAATTTGGGTTATAGAAAATCTTATTCCGTATTTTGATCGATCGGGTATAAAATCATATATCCCATGCCGTGACGGTATTATAGGGGAAGTAACTGCCGATGCCAATATTACCAATATACATAACAGTCGATCCGTTGTAGCCGTTATTTCAAAATCCATTTTTGAAGATCCGTTGAAAATTTTCGAATTAAACGAATCCTATTGTCATAAAGTCAAACAGGGGAATGGTCAGTTGGTTCTGATTAAACTTGAAGAATTTTGTCCCTCACTTATTAACAATGGACATATACGTGCTATGTTCAAATTAAAACAGTTTATTAAAGCCGATGACGTCAACCTTTTTCAGAAAATCTGCTCCCAGATTCATAAAGTTGCTGCGCAACCACATGGTTACGTCATATGAAATCACGCCTTCTGTTAAAGTCACTAGTCGTCAATTGCAAAAGTGCTCCTTTCAACTGAAGTTACATAAAGATCTAAAAGAAAAATCTCTTTTCGGTGAATGCCATAGAACTTGAATAAACCGCTTTAATTTATATTCTCTTAAATAAGAAAAAAATAGATAACCCCTCGCGGATAAAATTGTCTCAATGTCTATGACATAAAATATAATACTGAAATAGACAATGTTCACAAAACTCCTAAACCATACATTTTTTTTTTCTTCTTCTTCTTCGTTTTCTTCTCAACGAGCGGTTCATATCCTAATGTCATTTTTCTAACATGGTCGCCCAACGAGAAAGCTGTGGAAGTGGACGTTGAACTCCAGAAACGAACGAACGAAGCGTTGTTAATCGTTACTCCCCCAGTCGCCCTGTATTTTTATTAGATATACCGAAATGTTACAGCTGAAAGCGAACGTCGTGCCACCACATCTATTCTGACCTGAATACTCCCTTGTGGGAGCAGAGGCGGATTCAGCGCGCGCCTCCACTAATTTCCGACAGTGCCCTTTTTACTGCTGAAAGTGCCTTTTCTCAGAACCAAATATGTCCTTTCCGAACGTTTACTTAGACGAAAATATCAGCCAAATTGCTCTTGGAATGGCTACAGATGCAAGGAAATGACGGATAATTTTCTTGGGGAACCCCTCTAAGCGACATGCCCCATCTCCGCGGTATGTGCCTTCATTTTGCCCCCCGCCCTTTCAAAATTCCTAGATCCGCCCCTGGGGAGCTCCTACAATAGATAAAGTTAATGTTATTTTTTGTGTTCCTAGTTTTAGTTTAGTTCCTGTTTAATTTATGTTGCTGTTTCATATTCAGTTCCTGGTGTAAATAAATCCAATATGTACGAAATTGGTGTCTGTTATCACGTAATATACTATTCCATATTATCTTATATATTATTCATAGTAACACAACCCATGGGTGGTCAATCCAGAGCCCTACAGCTACATAAAAAAAATTGCCTTGCATCAATGAAATTACAACACAAAGTGATCCTACATCAGTATAAAAACGATTTCTCTCTTTAAAACGCTCAATTTTTATGTATGCCTATGTAATTTAGAGACGATGATGGCAGATTTCCCTAACCGAAACTTGGCAAACCCCCTCCTGCAAAAATTCCTGGATCCGTCCCGAAATGACCTAGTTTGAGTCGAGTGGACGTTAAACCCCATTTCTCTAGATCCCTCGTGTGAGCGCATGGAGATGGGGTGCCTTCTCAACTTCGTGGGTTTCCTCCGGGCACTCCGGTTTCATGCCACTGCTAAAGACCCTTACGAACAAGCGAATTATTTAAATAAAATTAAACCCTGTTAGTCTCGAAATGACCTAGTCTGAGTCGACTGGACGTTAAACCCCATTTCTCAAAGCACAGAGCCTGGTGTCACTCGGCAAATCTCAACAGATTCCGGAACGTTCCGGAACCTACATCTAGTCACGGCTGTATGGCTGTCATAAGTGATATCTACGCCCATACATTTGCGGTGCAGCTACCGGTTTACTTTAACAGGAACACTTGACACCATTACAAACAAACAAGACACCATGAGCGCAGCCATGTTTCATCCGGGACCTTTTAAGTAGTTCCAATATGGCGGAATTCGTCATACAGCCGAGACTATATGAAGGTTCCGGAATCTGTCGAGGATTGCCGAGTGTGCATGGTGTATGTTTGTCTTGATTATCCCAGTATGTACAGAAAAGAAGGACGTTCAACTCCATTCCATTTTAATCATAATACTCTAGTCAGCATTTTTATCATAATACTATAGTCAGCATTTTAATCATAATACTATAGTCAGCATTTTAATCATAATAGTATGGTCAGCATCTTTATCCTATGATGGAGAGATCTTATACAGGCCTTTACCTGTTGTTCATTCCAATTTAGCTTATTGAATAAAAATATGTTTAAACTAATTTTATCAAACTGTTCTAGTCAGCAATTTTATCATAATAGTCTAGTCAGCATTTTTATCTTAATACTCAAGTCAGCTTTTTTATCACAATAGTCTAGTCAGCATTAGCACGGATACGCCCACATTTTCGAGAGATGGATAGAGAACAAGCAATGCCGAAAGTGATTGTAATATCATATGTGCAAATATCGAAATGAATTAAGATCTTTGGGTTATAAAGGTGCATTTCAGTAGGCTTCAAATTCGACTGGGGATCATGTTGCTAAGTGGGTAAGATGCTGGCTCAGTAGCCTTGAGGTTGGGTGTTTGATCCCTGCATTGGGTGACAAAGTTCATCTAGATTTCCTGGCGTGGTTTCCCCTTGTTAGTGATGACGGATGGATGGCCTGACAAGAACAGCTGTCAATTCTGGTTCGATTTTCACGAAATTCGACCTCAACCTTAATTACGATGTAACGGTGATATAATCAAACGGTTTTTTTAAATGGGATAATAATTCTGACCGCAGAGGGACCACAGGCTAAAAAAAAGGTCATTTTTCGTACAATCAGGGGCCATAATTCAGGAAGTTACAATCCGATATGCACAAATATCGAAAGGAACTAAGATTGTTACGTTGTAAAAATGTGTTTCAAGTTTCATCAAAATTGAATGAAGATTGTGACCTCTACAGGGTTCACAACCTTGATATACCATATTTTTACACTCTTCGTGTACAAGCGGCGGCCATTTTTTCAGTCAATGTTGGTACGATTTTCACGAAATTCGACCTCAACCTTTATTACGATGTAACGGTGATATAATCAAACGTTTTTTTAAATGGGATAATAATTCTGACCTCCAGAGGAACCACAAGCTAAAAAGGGTCATTTTTCGGACAATCAGGGGCCATAATTCAGGAAGTTACGATCCAATGGGCACAAATATCGAAAGGAACCAAGATCTTTGGGTTATAAACATGCATGTCAAGTTTCATCACAATTGGTTCAAAATTGTGACCTCTATAGGGTCCACAAGCTAAAAACATGATATTTCGTACAATCAGGGGCCATAATCCATGAAGTTTCCATCCGATACATGCCAATATCGAAAGCAGCCGAGATCTTATGGGGATAAATCTATATTTAAAATTTCGTCAAAATCGGATAAAAATTGTGACCTGTAGAGAGTCCACAAACAAATTGTGGACGGACGGACGGACGGACGTCCGGACGGACAGGGGCGACGACATAATACGTCCACATGAAAATGTGGGCGTATAAAAACAATTGTTCACCTCGTTCTTCGTTTTGATATTTTAAAATAGTTTATTTTATTACAACTCCTTGATCTTTGTCATTGGTGAATTGGCAGTCCAGTTAGCCAAAATAGGGTTCCCGGGTTTGCAGTTTTACACTAATGGGCACACATTTGCAAATTATTTGGGCGAATCTGGCTATAAATCGGGACTGGTTATATGTCATTTCGGGGAGACTAACACACGGTTTGATTCTATTTCAATAATTCGCTTGCATGTAGTGGTCTGTATATTTAGGGGAGACCAGAGGAACAGGGCGCGGTTGGACGGGATACACCCTATTCCTTGTCACGTACAAGCGAGAAAGTTTAAACCACAAATCACATGACTATGTCAGTGATGCTGGACGGAGGGCCTGACAAGGACAGCTGTCTAGTCGTTTGAATGGGACGAAAGACCGAGGTCCCGCGTACACGTAAAAGATCCTCTGACAGTTGGGATTAGATATAAGAATAGGCCGTAGTGCCGCTGTCGGGGCAAACTTTCCCTCATAGCACACTGTAAGGTGTATGTCCGTCTTCATGAGCCCAGTTTAGGGAAAGAACAGTAGGACGTTAAACCTGATTTCAGTTCATTCATCCGCACCACGTAAACAAAGAACTAAAGAAAGATATATATTGAAAGGAGAAATGGTTTTATTACAGATACAGCTGCCATATAACATCACCCAATACACGGAATTCACAAGACACTTCAACGAGGGGCGTTGCTAGATTAAATCTCATTTATAATATATTATAAGCTATCCCAGTATAAATTTATATATAACAAAAACTAATTATATAAAATTTTAACCAATTAAACATAACAGTTAGACTAGGATTGTAGAGTAGTTTCAAATCATACAATTATAAAAACTCCATGTCGAAACCTCCCGCCATATCAAAAATTCATTTCTCTCATCCAAGAAGGGGGACGAAATATATTTTATATATACGAGTGTCTGTAAAAGTAATCAGATTCATTGTAAATCTGAAATTATTGGCTAATCGACCAGAACGGATTTATACTACCGCTAAATATCAGTAATCATTATAACTGTAAATAATTGAATTTGATCCAGTTACTGGAGATCGCAGGTGGATTTGAGTCCTGTATGGCATGGCTCGAGAAAGGGGCGCTTAAACCACTCTAATTTTTCCTTAAACACCTCAGCCAAATTGGTCTTGCGCCTTATCTACGCATGCGCCTAATACACCCAAAATGATATTTGTAAATAGTTTTAAGCATATCCAAAATTATATTTAATACGGTCATTTTCCATAGCCCTCGGTCCCTACCGGCATATACGGCCGACATGGAACCCATGGTTTTAATCATATCTAATATTATATTGTTTTAACCAGTCCCACTTTTATTAGTTCATGCAAATTAAGATTTCAAATTTGACAGTAATTATAATACAATTCATCATTAACCTCATTTAGATTCCTGCTAAATACAAATACTTAAAATCCATCCAATAATAACTGAATATATGTTTGTTACTCTGTTTTTAACTCTCCTAAAAGTGCTATAGCTTCTATTTCAACTTTACCACTCTGAAAAAACAAAAAATGTAGGTTGCCAGTGGAATTACAGGGAGGAATATTAAAATGTATGCTAGTGCTTATAGGGAGAGAGAACACTCAACAACCGCCATGTTTGTAGGACAAGAGAACATCTAACCAACCTCCAGGGAGAAGCCATCCAACCCCCATGTTTGTAGGTAGAGAACATCCACCCCCCATGTTTATAGAGAGAGAGAACATCCACCCCCCATGTTTATAGGGAGAGAGACCATCCACCCCCCATGTTTATAGGGAGAGAGACCATCCACCCCCCATGTTTATAGGGAGAGAGACCATCCACCCCCCATGTTAATAGGGAGAGAGACCATCCACCCCCCATGTTTATAGAGAGAGAACATCCACCCCCCATGTTTATAGGGAGAGAGACCATCCACCCCCCATGTTTATAGGGAGAGAGACCATCCACCCCCCATGTTTATAGGGAGAGAGACCATCCACCCCCCATGTTTATAGGGTGAGAGACCATCCACCCCCCATGTTTATAGGGAGAGAGACCATCCACCCCCCATGTTTATAGGGAGAGAGACCATCCACCCCCCATGTTTATAGGGAGAGAGACCATCCACCCCCCATGTTTAGAGGGAGAGAGACCATCCACCCCCCATGTTTATAGGGAGAGAGACCATCCACCCCCCATGTTTATAGGGAGAGAGACCATCCACCCCCCATGTTTATAGGGAGAGAGACCATCCACCCCCCATGTTTATAGGGAGAGAGACCATCCACCCCCCATGTTTATAGGGAGAGAGACCATCCACCCCCCATGTTTATAGGGAGAGAGACCATCCACCCCCCCATGCTTATAGAGAGAGAGACCATCCACCCCCCATGTTTATAGGGAGAGAGACCATCCACCCCCATGTTTATAGGGAGAGAGACCATCCAACCCCCAAGTTTGTAGGGAGAGAGAGACCATTCCATGTTTATAGGGAGAGAGAACATCCAACATCCATGCTTATAGGAAAAGAGACAATCCCATGCTTATAGGGGAAACCATGCTGAAAAAAATCAGGGAAACTTTCTTGGTCAACAACTGAATCGAACAATGTATCTCCTGGTTGGTTATTTTGAACTACGACTCCAGCATCATAATACCTTACTCCATGCTATAATTAGCATGGATAAAGAGTATAAGTTAGTCTATAGTGTAATTATCTTGGTCTATACTATAATTTGGGCGGGTTGAGTGAATGGCCAAATGGTTAGCTCGTGCATGCTGCATCATAAAGTCTGTCATTGAATCAACTAGTGTGCGGTTTCAAGTCCCCAAGTGTACATGACAAGGAGTGGGTTCGCCTGTTCAACCTTGTGGGTTTTCTCCCACTGTTAAAGACCCCAAGTGCATAAGTTAAATAAAATCAAACCATATGTTAGTCCCGAAATGACCTAGTTTGTGTTGAATGGACGTTAAACCCCATTTCTCTATCTTTCTACTATAGTTACCTTGGGTAAAGCGGCAACTTGATAGGCAGCTCTGGCTGGTAAAGCTTGGTTAAAATCTATAATTAGAAAAATAACTTTAATTTTCATTAACAAATATACAGAATAGTCGACAGTCCTCCATATCTTGACTTTATGATACAGCATCCATGTGCTAACTATTCAGCCATCCAACTCTCTGGTTTGAAAAGACTTTAGAAATATTCAAATTTCAATATTTCTTTGATATAAGATTCTATCACAACAAATATCTTTTGTTCTACTTACATTTTGCATAAACTTCATTAACTCGTGCGAAATCATTTATATCCTGAAGCAATACCGTGGTTTTCACAACTGAAGTATAAAAATAAAATATATTATGTGTGCAATCATTCTAACCAAGTCTTGACAAATAGAGAGAGAATTGAGGTTTACACCAAGGATTGTGCTATGAGAGACATTTTACTCAGACTGCAGGAACCCTTCATTGAATTCCAAACGGTTCTTTTAAAGCCCCAATAACACTCTTGTTGTAACTGAATAATATGTCCCAATCTTCATTCTGGTCAACAAATCGTATTATTTTAGAACATTCCAATTAAATGATGATATAAATTTCATCTTAACACACCTATTTTACAAAATTGGAAAAATTCAACCAATTGATTTGAAAAGTCGAACTAAACCTTTTCAAATGTGACTTGGATTTTAAAATATTTTCGAAAATGGATAATTTACACAACAGTAGCACACTTAAACATCTAGTACTTAGAATAAGGGTATTATTTATTTTCTGGAGCTGCCAAGCCAGCAAGAGTGTTATTGTCCCTTTAAGGGAGTGGCAAATCGCCAACTTGTACACAGGTGGGGGGGGGGGCTTGTTTGTCCGTCCCTCCCATCAAAATTACTAAGAAGATGCTGTTCCTTGCGTAGTTCTTTCCTGCACCACAGACACGCTGAATAATCCCTTTCTCTACCAACATTGAGATCTACCCTGTTAAGTTCACTCTATACAAACAAAATCATTTTGGGACTAACAGAATACAAAGGACACAATTTTATGGAATACAATTTGAATTACTTTTTATGACTGGGTGATTTTCAACTGCACTCAGGGGTGGATCCAGGGGGAGGGGGGGGGGGTGTCCAAACCCCACCCTGCTCAGCCACATAAAAAAAAAATAATGCCTTGCATCAATGAAATTATATCACAAAGTGATCCTACATCATTATAAAAATGATTTCTCTGTTTAAAAAAGCTCAATTTGTATATATGCCTATGTACTTTAGAGACGATGATGGCAGATTTCCTTAACTGAAACCTGGCACACCCCCTCCTGCAAAAATTCTTGGATCCGTCCCTGGCACTCCAGATGCAATGAAATGGGGTTTAACATCCTACTGTTCTGCTCAAAATATTGAGTCGTGAATGTCAAAACTGCTTATCCGGACACATAATCCTTTTAAGATTTTTAGGTCATTGCATTCGCTGGGTGACAATATATTGCCTTTCCTTTAGAGATCTATATAATGAATGACCTTGATGTGCTGTACTAGATAACCAAAGGTAAATTTCACCAACACATTATTTTTATAACATAAAAGACACCATATAAAACACCGGTTTCGATTTCAAGATGAAGACTGACAAGTTTACATGGTTTGAAAAAGTGTCACGTATATTGAGTTAGTTACTCAGCCCTAAGGCCCTAACGTAGAAGATTTTAAGGGCTTTTAACAAAAAATTAAGCAGTTTTATTCACCAAAATATAATTGGGATTGGATATTTAACATTAAAGTACAACTTAAATATGATCACTCACCATTGTTAAATGTGGCTCCTGCCTCTTCTAGAATAGCACCCATATTCTTTAATGCCTAGAAAAAGAAGTGAGAGACTACTGGAGAGTGCAGGATGACGGCACTACACACAAATAATATTAGTGAGTGGAGGATGATGGTACTGCACTGGCCTATACACAAACAAAACCACAAGGAAGACAATAAAAGAGAGAGAGGAGAGAGAGAGAGAGAGAGAGAAAAAAATGTGGTTTAATGTCCACTAGACACAAACTAGGTCATTTCGGGACTAACATATGGTTCAATTTCATTTCAATAATTTGTTAGGGCATAGGATGTCTTTAGCTGTGGGAGGAAACCAGAGGACCTAGAGGCTTGACTCAATGACCAAACGTGTACACATCAACCCTATATATAATATGTTGTCTAAATTGGTCTACACAGGAGTCTCACCTTCTATCTGTATATATATGCATACATCATGTAATATCAGACAATATGTTTTTATCTGTATATACAGATAGAAGGCCAGACTCTTGTGGTTTCTAATATTAGCTGACAGAACTCACCTGATCTGCTTCTGCTTCTGGTCCTCCTGCAACAAGATTCATGGTTTCTGGATCTAAACCCAACTGACCAGAAATATAGAGAGTACGGTCAGCCACTACAGCCTGGCTAAAATTTAAAAAAAAAAACAACATTTCTTAGATCGAGTACAAATATAGGGTCCTATATATAGTCAGTCATCCATAACAAATCTTGACATTTCTTATGAAATCATTTATATTTTGGACATGATTTGTAGAATTTGCAGATGTATAACATACACATGTAGTTCCTTGTCCGTCGGGGGTGTGTAGTACTACAATTCTTCACGCTGTATTCTCTTCCGTGACCAAGGTATAACAATACTACAGTTCGGGTTCTTTTCTTTAAATATTTTAATTCAATAAACTGGAAGCGTTAATTACAGTTCTTCCTAGTCTCAAATAAGTGTATGGCTGGTATGACAGGTGGTGTGAGTTCTGCCGAATTTTACCTGTGCAGCCTATCCAGCCTATCTTATAATGTCCCGCCCTAATTGGATTACGTCCAAGACTGACCACCGGTCCCATTCCAAATATGGAACGGACATACCCTACACCTCACATCGGGCAGGGACTCCTTACCTAAATTTAGTCTGCAGACACATTCCAATAATATGGCATCATATGATAAATGTGTTCGTTAACCTTAAGTTCAATTCTTGCATCATGGCATCGCAGAACCCCCTATGTTGTTACGGGTGTCTATAACTCTATACCCCATAAATAAACAAGGCCATAATATATTCGGTTATGAATTTAGAATCAATAATTTGTAAAGGTAATAATATTATTTAACCAATTCCTTGTCTATGAATTTGAAAACCAATGTCGCAACTGCAATATTATTACAGGTGGAGCAGCCGAAGGGTTAGCATCATAAGGTCTGTCATTGGGTCAGCTGATGCGATTTTGATTCCCCGGTTGTACGTGACAAGGAGTAGTGTCGTCTGTCCAACCTCGTGTGCAAGTCCCGAAATGACCTAGTTAGTGTTGAGTATCCTTAACCTCCCTCTCACTCTCTCCTTGTTCCTCATTCTTGAAATACTTTGAGCAATATATAAGTTTTAAACAAAAAGAATCAAAAAAAAATATTGTAAAACAAAGCTAACACCCTATGGATAGGGTTGCAATAAAACAGTAGTCAGTGGTCTGACATTATAAAGTTATTAGTTAACATACCAAGGGAGGTAACAACAAATTTCTAGCCACACATGTAAATGGCCACAGATCACTAATTATTGCCCCATTGACTTTAATGTTAATTCTCGTCTCTTAGACCGGCTGTAACTTTTTCCTAAATATTCGTTGGGTAGAACGCTTTCTGCCACAGATGGAGCAACATGTGGCAAACTCTGGCCCAAAAGCATGTATGAGGTTCACCATGAAAAACTTGAGATACACCGGCTGGAAGTAGAGACAACTAAACAAGCAATTTTAGGCCATGCCTTTCAACGTAACCAACCTCACAACCCTTGTATCCTTCCGCCTCAAAATCATGAATATTCACCAAAATCTGGCAGAAAATGTATTTTTAAACCCTTTTCTTCAATTCTACACCAAAAAGTCAACAAAAATCACCATGCAAAAGGGGGAAAAGGGAAAGGGAGAGAAGGACTAAAAATAACTTTCGCCCTACATTTGTGACGGCCCATGAATATTTAGTGATCTGTGTCCTAAATAAATACACGTGATCTGTTCGTATTCGATAATCAGAGTTATTGGGGATGCTCGATTCACAGTCCAGAACGTCCTGAATCGACAGAATTACAATCGAGTGACGCGGAATTCAGTCCTCTCACAGTTCTGCCAGTCCCGATAGCTGAGGTGGGGTGAGTAGAATCGTGACGTATTCCTAGTAAAAAAATATGTTTCAGCTGTCATGATTGATTGAAATATTTTTTATACAGTCGTCACATGTATGCGTTGTGTTCCGAAATTCTCCTTTCTACTCGATTGACACCAGGGGCCTATTTCACGAAATTTTAACTAAGATAAGATCCCAATTTTAGTAATTTGATTGGATAATATTAGATTGATTTTAGTGCTTAGCCAATCAAAATTGAAGTATCTACTAAAATTGGATTTTATCTTAAGTTAAAATTTCGTGAAACAGGGCCCAGTTTTGGAATTTAATTCCGGAACTGTGAATCGAGCATCCCCTCTGTGTGTTGGATTGGCATACTGACCCAATATAAAGTAAGATAACTATTTTCATTTACCGTAACCTTGCGTAAGCCCCTTATTATATCATGGACTCAATTGATGGAGCTGCACAGATATTATAGTCTATTATATATAATACGTGCCTTGTTTTATTTTTATAAAACGGTTTTAAACATACATGTAGTTGGTCTAATATTGATACACGTGCACCAAACGTTATCTATTATTGAACTTAGTACAACAACTTGAACAACGTGTAGCATTTTTTATCGTTGTAAATAATTACACATATCGATGAGTGTACAATATCTAGAATTCAAGCCAACCTAACTTCCATTTCGTCCTCCAGAATTCTACTCCACAGTTTCCTAGCAATGTAAGTTTTTACCATTATATTTAGCCTACCTATACGGGCCAATAGCTTGGGGTGCCTTTTTCGTCTGTATAATTCGTTTCACTATCGCTGACATTTTGGTATTATCTTGTACTAGACTAACTTTGATAATTTACACACGGTCCGGCCCACCAATTCACAACTTGATCTGTAAACAGGGAAAAGGTATTCTTGACAACCGAGTCTACCGTGTTCCAGATTAAACCTTGAACGATCCCCACAACCAGTACAGTTCAACATCGGATAACTTTAATACAGTGCAGTTCTATGGATGATGCAATCGTTTCTTCTAGGCCAGGGCCCTGCATATTCCTGAAGCAATGGCGCGAGAAATCCCTCTCTTACCATTGCTGGATAGAAGTCAGATTCTTGAAATTGGGCGGGACGTGTCTCTTTTTAACGTCCAATCAAATCCCTCCTCTCTTCTCGCATTCGGCATAATTTTCAAAATGGCCGACGAAGAAAACATGTTGGCACTGGATAATCGAGCATAATAAATTTCGCGGGTTACGACGTAAACAAGTCGCGATTGTCACTAGATACATTGCGGTAACATATTTTGAGGTCTGGTTAACCCCGATATTGTTTGTTACAATGTAGGTCATTGGTTGGTAATGGCACTACTGACCAATAAAAATTTAGCACAACAATGTTCACTCAAGATAGCAGTGTGAAGTGGATTAGTTCTAATCAAACGAAACACTGCGCAGGAGTATGGGGCCCTGGGGCCTATTTCACGAAATTTTAACTAAGATAAGATCCCAATTTTAGTAATTTGATTGGATAATATTAGATTGATTTTAAAGCTTAGCCAATCAAAATTGAAGTATCTACTAAAATTGGATTTTATCTTAAGTTAAAATTTCGTGAAACAGGGCCCTGTTTCACAAAATCTTTCTAAACAAATTTTAGTAGATGCTTCAATTTAGATTGGCTGAGCACTTATATCAATCTAATATTATCCAATCAAATTACTAAAATTTAGATTTTAGCTTTGTTAAAATATTGTGAAACAGGCCCCTGGTTTCTACCACTTATATGTAAAACTGCCCCCCCCCCAATAAAAAATAACCCATGTCATTTCGTTTATAATAATCTAGATAGTTAGCCCATCCATAGTCAATTTCCCCAGTCTTATGTAATGAATCTTTACATTTAATCTTAGGGAAAAAAAGGCGATCCATCTCCCCCTTCTTAAAATTAAAACGGGGGTTTGGGGTGAAAAAGTCGACAGAAAAAAGGTGGTTAAAACCCATAGAGCTATATATATGTAACTCTATATTAAAACCCTAGCTCTATGTTAAAACTCGTGATATAACAGTCGGCTGACGCCGTGTGTCGATGGCCAGAGATGTGTGTGTGTGTGCCGAATGGCTCTAGTAGTCACAGATTTCCAGAAACGTCTGAACTTCATTAAAAACATATGGCCACAGAACACTAATTATTGCCCCATTGACTTTAATGTTAATTCTCGTCTCTTAGACCGGCTGTAACTTTTTCCCAAATATTCGTTGGGAAAAACGCTTTCTGCCACAGATGGAGCAACATGTGGCAGACTCTAGCCCAAAAGCATGTATGAGGTTCTTCATGAAAAACTTGAGATAGACAAGCTGGAAGTAGAGACAGCTAACCTTGCAATTTTCGGCCCTCCCTTTCAACGTAACCAACCTCACAACTCTTGTATCCTTCCGCCTCAAAATCATGAATATTCACCAAAATCTGTCAGAAAATGTATTTGCAAACCCTTTTCTTCGATTCTACACCAAAAATTCAACAAAAATCGCCATGCAAAAGGAGGAAAAAGGGAAAGGGAGAGAAGGACTAAAAATAACTTTCGCCCTTGTTTCGTGGGTGACTGCCCATGAATATTTGGTGATCTGTGTCCTATATAGGGGTGAAACTTCGGATATCACCAAAAGGCCTTTTGTATTTGCTTCCCATATGTTCTGGCAACATGCTGGTGAAAGGAAATCAAAATCTCAGAATAACTGCAAAAATGATGGCCCTTTAAGTATACATGCTGCTTTAAGTACAGTGGTGCATCTCAGGTCCCTGGGCCTTTTGTGCTAAAATTTAAAAAATCTTTTTTAGTAGAGGCAGTATTTGAGCTCTGTGAAAAAATTAGACAAGTTACAAACAAACTACATAGAAAACACTCATAATTTGGAATTTTTATCAAAAATATATTTTTTTACTGCCATGTCATGAAAAATGTATAAAATTTACATGTAGCATCTGTCAAAAACCCAATAATTTTCCACTTTTTTAGATAGCCAGACTGGCAAGTAATATATTTTTGGAAACCCTGGACAATATGCAAACAGAAAAATCACAAATCAATTGCATTGATTGTAATTATAGAGGTCTGTACTGAAACATGTAACCCCACCCGCTAAAAATGTCAATGACTGAATCAATCTTATCTTTGGTTGCAGAGCTAACATAACCAAAGGAATCTGTCTAACAGATATGTTTTACCATCCCTGGCTAATATATGTACATAGAAGCTAAAATAGGTGCAATTAATATGAATTATGGTTAAAATAGGCCTTGCTGGAAGAATAAAAAAAGGTATATTCGGCATATGTCCACCCCTCTCTAACAAAAGGGTCACAGAATACACAATTTTCACAAATTTGGAAATAGTTTAATGTTTTCAACATCTCAAACCTCAGAGGCATCATACAAATCTTTATTGCAATTATTGTACTGAAGTAAGATGTCTGGACCTTTACATCAATTGCCTTAAAAAATGAAGTCAAAAAGGTAGTTATGACATAATTGACAACATAAAAGAGGCCTGAAAAGGAGCAAAATTAACATTTTACTGTTCTATAAATGACATAAATGCAACAAACACCACAAATCCTAGATTTTGGTAAGAAAATATTGACCATTAAGCTGACATTTACACATCTACATCAGTTCTGTATCAGGATGTGGTCTTACTGGCCTGACATGTCTCAAGGTTCTAAGTTTGACTATGAACAAAAAAGGTCAGAAATCCTTGAAATGTACAAAATGACCATTTATTGGCAAAAAATAACATTCCCATCTGTAATTCAACAACAATTTCCAATTATTATCATTTAATTGTCAACACAGGTGCAATAAAATCTCTCAAATCACATTAATAAAAATGGGTGGGGTGGGGCATTTATAGCCCCTCTAAATAGAAAGATGGAGTGAAAAATGTCTACAAAGACTGGGATATTGCTTCCTACATGAAGGAAATGCAAGAATTTAATGCTTTAAAGAAGAAAAAAATGCTTGTTCTGGGTAAAATAGTGGCCAAATTGAGCCTACCCCTGTTTTGACCATTTTGTACAAACCCATCTGCTGAATATCATTAACTCAGTGTTGCCAATTTTCCATTTTCTGTAGGAAAGCTGGAGCTATTTCTAAACATAACAAACTTATAGATCCCATCTAAGTTACATTAGCAATAAAAATAAGGGCATTTTTAGAAATTTTAAGTCATTTGAGTAGGTATGAAAGCATTAATTTTTACATCGAAATGGGAGAATCTGGAGATTTTCTGTTAATATTCCTGATTTTTAGACAAAATTAGGTGAAATTACAATGTTGTTCACTTTATCTGTGCTTTCTGAGGCTGAATACTTCAAAATTGGACATTGAAATATTTTTCTTACTGTTAGAAATTAAATAAAAACTGAAAATTGGAAAATTTGCAGTAAAATCACAATTTTTCCCAAAACTTTGATAAATTTTTTTCTAAATTTATTTTTTTTTAGGTTTTCTGTAGTCAAGTCATTTTATACATATTTTCTGACAAATTAGTCATCATATTTTCAAAACTAAGGCATATCAGTAACAGCCTTGTCATACACAGACAGGCCACAGAACACTAATTATTGCCCCATTGACTTTAATGTTAATTCTCGTCTCTTAGACCGGCTGTAACTTTTTCCCAAATATTCGTTGGGAAAAGCGCTTTCTGCCACAGATGGAGCAACATGTGGCAGACTCTTGCCCAAAAGCATGTATGAGGTTCTTCATGAAAAACTTGAGATAGACAAGCTGGAAGTAGAGACAGCTAACCTTGCAATTTTCGGCCCTCCCTTTCAACGTAACCAACCTCACAACTCTTGTATCCTTCCGCCTCAAAATCATGAATATTCACCAAAACCTGGCAGAAAATGTATTTGCAAACCCTTTTCTTCGATTCTACACCAAAAATTCAACAAAAATCGCCATGCAAAAGGAGGAAAAAGGGAAAGGGAGAGAAGGACTAAAAATAACTTTCGCCCTTGTTTCGTGGGTGACTGCCCATGAATATTTGGTGATCTGTGTCCTATATTATATTCAATCACCACTCTGCAAATCTCGGCAGATTCCGTAAACTACATCTAACCTCGGCTGTATGACAGTAAGTGATATGTACCTACGCCCATACATTTGCGATGCGGCTACCGGTTTACTTTAAGAGGAAAACTTGACGCTATTACACAAATTGGGAACCTATTCGGCTAGCGACCTATTCGACCTATTTAGAATAAAGACAACAGTCGCCTTAACTCATCTATTTATCAACCAATAAAATCCAACGTTATGTCTATCAATGAAAGTAGAATATATTATTTTTTATCCATTCCTTTAGCTCAGAATATAAGTGTAATTTCGCCAGCTGGATCGGTCGAACAGGTCGCCAACTTGTGTTCGGAAGGTAAACGTTTTTTTCCATCCAACGAAAATTGCAAGGTTAGCTGTCTCTACTTCCAGCTTGTCTATCTCAAGTTTTTCATGAAGAACCTCATACATGCTTTTGGGCAAGAGTCTGCCACATGTGGCTCCATCTGTGGCAGAAAGCGTTTTTCCCAACGAATAATAATATTTGGGAAAAAGTTGCAGCCGGTCTAAGAGACGAGAATTAACATTGAAGTCAATGGGGCAATAATTAGTGTTCTGTGGCCATACAGCCGAGTTGAGATTGTCCGAAATCATCCGAGGTTTGCCGAGTGATTCAATCACTTCATTACCTAGTTTGTGTCGAGTGGACATTAAACCTTATTTCTCTGTCCATTTCGTCCTCCGGAATTCTGCAGTTTTCTAGTAAAATAAGTTTTAGTTACCAAAATTTGGGAAAATTTTGAGGTGGGCAAAGATGCAAGAATTAAAGTAGCTAAGTCTGTAACTCAATATCATCCAAAATTTTCAACATTGAAAAACACGAATTGTTTGTCAATTTAAATCAACATTGATGCTTTGATCTTACCGGAAAAAGATGGGCTTCTGATATCCAATATTTAAGAGAAAATAAACATTTTACCATTGGTACACGAATCGTGTACCATAATGCTTCAGTCCCGGTTCTAGCAAGAGACTCGAGGAACTACATTCATATTACAGTGGGTTATACGTAATTGCCACCGACTTGTAAGATCTTATTTTCTCAGTAAGACGTTCATTTACATTGGTCAGGCGTTTACAGGGATTGACACGTGACCGTTTAGCAGGAAACAGTTGCCAGTAAAATTGACTGGGTGGGAAGTCAAACTTTTTTGCCAAGGAAGGATTCAAGAACGCGGTCCCTGGACGTACAGGGCGAGTGTATTGAGGCCTCAGAGCTGAACTACACTTGAACATGCATCATGCAAGGGCTATATCCGGCCCCCCACATTTAGCCCCCCCCCCCCGAACAAACAAAAATCAGGGTTACGTAAAGTAATTTCACTAATAGAAAGTAAATGAAACATCATAAGAGAAAGAGTCTGTATAAAATACTCAAATTGTCAACGAATTCTAAACGTTAATGAAATCGCTGCCTAAATTGTCTCAGATGCATTGAAATTAATCATAATTTTAAAAAAAAATCCTGGAGGAAAACAAGCCAGGCACTCAAAGGGGTGGAATACATACTAGTACGATCAGTGGTCAGTTTGAACAATTTGAACAAACAACAATGGGGTCCCCGCACAGCTGGTATGTCCCCCCCCCCCCAAGGTTAATCCGACACTGGCTACATCTACCAATTGCAGCAGGTCTTTCTTTTGGTCTGAAATATTATCTAGGCATTAATTAACTTATCCAGACGATATTCAACTCTCGATGGCATCGCTTACCTGCGATATTTAATAGATTATGATCCTATTTCCTTCTCGACTTTCATTCATAATTAAATCATGAAATGGATAATCGAGACTATGTTTTTTTATCGTACAGACTTTAGGAATGATGGTCGAGACTGGGTCGAAATTTCAATCGATTGATTCTCGGTTCATAGAGCAAAGATTTTACTGAAATTTTCAGCAAATTGCCTTTACATTATCTGGTTTTTAACTATTATATTGAGAACTCACAGCTCTTTATCTTATTTCTAGTGGGACAATGAGTATGTCTGCACCTGAACTGATGCTGGCGTTTATTTGCTTGTTAGTGTTTTAATGTCACTATGATCTGAACTACCAAGTGAGCTACTTGTGAATGTGGTATTGTGTATTTATTGAACATTTGTCCTATAAAGTATAATACTTACAGACGGTGCATATCTAATTATAGGCATATACACAATAAAATAAGATGAATATTACGGGTTTACAGCTGTGGGCGCAGGTCATATACGACAGATAGTTATTGCTATTGGTATGGCTATCAAATATAATTATTATTTTATAAGTTATTGTATTACACTAGCGGTGACTATAAAATACATAATCGGAATTATTGGTAAGTATTGGGCGATACTACATGGTAGTGATTCAACACAGATTGAGTTCAGGTTAGACCATATTCCTGAAGCAATGGCCCGAGAAATCCCTCTCTGGCCATTGCTGGAATAGCGTCTGTTTCTTGAACTTATGCGGGAGTGTGTCTATTCTTTCCGCTCAATGAAAGCTATCACTTTACAGCAACATGACAGTCCTTCGTTTAATCTGGGTCTTCCCTGAAACTTTGGACAGTGATTTAAGGTATTAAAAACGGTGAAAGTATGTTCGTTTCCAAACAGTATTGTTTACATTTCATTCGACTTGATAGCCTCGTTTGTCACGCAATTAGTTTTACTGCAGTATTCTGCTATGCACGGGTTAATTAGGCATAATAAAATCGTGAGCCATGACGTAACGTTATGTAAACATATTTGGTCCAATACTGGCACTCGTTTTAAATGTAAAGCTTTTGTAGGGCAGCTAGTGATTGGTTGGTAGACGGACTACTGACCAATCAAAATTTAAAACAACAATATCCACCCATAATAGCAGTAGTAGGATTACCTCTAATCAAACGAAACATTGCGCGGAGTATGGGCTTAGACATGAAATGAAATTGGGTTTAACGTCCTAAGGTTCTGCTCCGACTGGGCTAAGGAAGACAGAGTTCTGGGGCCTGTTTCACGAAATTTTAGCTAAAATGAAATAACAATTTGATTGGATAATATTAGATTGATTTTAGTACTTGGCCAATCAAAATTGAAGTATCTACTCCAATTTGGATTTTATCTTTAGAAAAGGGCTCAAGTTTACTTAGTTTTTATTTTTTATTAACAGGCAACATAACAATTTAACTACTTGTTAAACAACATGGCGAATCGACCAATAGCTAAACAAGATGGACGTACATCACCACAGAGGTTCTCATATTAAATAGAACTGGGCTTTAGAGTCGGTATACCATCCAAATTAACCCATTGTTGATACGGTGTTAACTTGGACAAGGAATAGTTAGCCTACTGTCAATACGGTGAACGCCAGGGTTTAATTACTTAGGGTAAGAAATAGTTAGTCCATTGTTAATACAGGCCCGGATCCAGGATTTTGTTGATGGGGGGGGGCACTCATTGGAGCAAAGGCTAATATGTTACAGCCTTCTTTTGGCGGAGACAATGCGAATTCATGTTTATATATCATCTATTAAAGAGCAGGGCCCTGTTTCACGAAATTATAACTTAAGATAAAATCCAATTTTAGTAGATACTTCAATTTTGATTGGCTAAGCACTAAAATCAATCTAATATTATCCAATCAAATTACTAAAATTGGGATCTTATCTTAGTTAAAATTTCGTGAAATATGCCCCAGATATGTGAACTACAACAGTAACAAAGCAAACGAAAGTGAAAATCAACTATATCACTGGGGCTGAGGTAGGGGGGAAAGGCCCCTTGGGGTAAGGAATAGCTAGTTATAGCCTATGTAAATCCGATGAAAATCAAGATTGCCTGGTGTAATTTTTGGTGTAATATTTTCTTAACGGCACGACTAATTCAGGGGTAATTAGAAAATATCCTGCATCAACAATTATAGAACTAAATTCTTGATTAATCGGTTTCCATGTGGACGTGGTATGCTATCGCTCATGAACGAAAATCACCTACGGTACACATAGCTTGTGGACACTCTGGGGTCACGATGTTTTTACACCCATGTGTAAATGTTGTATATTGTTATCGCATCTGTCCAACATCCAACATTGCTTGTGAACACTCTACACTCTACTTGGTTGATCATTTTGAAGTTTATGTTTGTTGTTATATTAGGACAACATCTTTTATTTATATTTTAGGCCATATCGTCAAGACCATACCAAGGTGTAATGGCCAGAAATGTACGAGAAGCAATAGAAAGAATAGCAATAACAGATAAATTGCCAACTTTACTTGTAGCTGCTAAAGAAGGGTATTATAACGTGGTGCTAGAATTATTAGAATACGGTGTTGATGTGCATTATGTTGATAGCCTCCAGAACAATCTAATAAGCATACTTTTAGATACTTTTGACAATACATGTGAGCACGATTTGTTATTGCCATGTATAGTTAAATTGGTTGAATCTGGGGTAGACGCCAACCAGTTGAATGAATATAAAGAGGCACCTATATCTATAGCTGCTAGTAAAGGGTTGTATGAAGTTCTGATATATTTGTTAGAACAGGGCGTGGATGTACATAATGTTGATAGATTTGAAAACAATCTGATACATACAGTTTTATATAGGCCTGACATTACATATAACCATGATTTGGCCTTACAATGTGTAAGTGAATTAGTTGAATCTGGAGTGGACGCCAACCAGTTGAATAAATATAAAGAGACGCCTATATCTTTAGCTGCTGGTGTAGGGTTGTGTAACGTTATAATATATCTGTTAGAACAGAGTGTTGATGTAAATTATGTTGACGACGACCAGAATAACCTTATACACACACTTTTAAATATACATGACACACATGACAATACGGATTTGTTATTAGAATGTGTCGTAAAATTAGCCGAATCTGGTGTAGACGTTAACCAGGTAAATAAGAATAAAGAGACGCCAATATTGATAGCCGCTAGTAAACGGTTGTATGAAGTTGTGTTATTTCTGTTAGGAAACGGTGTTGATGTACATTATGTGGTTAGCCACCAGAATAACCTGATACACACACTTTTAGGTGCTTATGACAATACATCTAGATATGATTTGTTATTAGAGTGTTTAGTTCAATTGGTTGAATCTGGTGTAGACGCCGATCAGCCGAATAAATATAAAGAGACGCCTTTATCTCTAGCTGCTGGTGTAGGGTTGTATGACGTTGTAATATATCTGCTGGATCAGGGTGTCGATGTGCATTATGTGGATAGCCGCCACAATAACCTGATACACATACTTTTATATAGACATGACATAGATGACAATGCTGGTGCACGTGATTTATTGTTACAATGTATAGAAAAATTAGTTTATGCTGGTGTAGACGTCAACCAAGTGAATAAGAATAAAGAGACGTCGGTGTTTATAGCTGCCAGGAAAGGGCTGAATGACGTTGCGATATATCTGTTAGAACATGGTGTTGATGTTCATTATGTTGATGGTTTTAAATGCAACATTCTTCACTATGCTGTAGGTTCAATGTATTCCAATAAGAAAGATGTAGAGAAATGTGTACAGCTCGTTGATAGTTTAATAAACACGGGATTAAAAATAAACCATCCTAACTATAAAGGTAATACCCCATTGTTCTATGTCGGCATAAATAAACATTGCACTCAAAAAGCTCCCCCGTACTATCTGGGTAAATTATACGAAGGAAACATGGAATCGAAGATAGGATGTGATACCCATATTCAATTGCAATGTAAATTGATTAAAGTTTTATTAAAAGCTGGTTGTAGCGCGAATCATCAAAACAAGGATGGACTAACAGCTTTAATGCATCATATAAAACACCAAGCTGATATCAGTATATTAGAACTGTTGATTCCACATTCTGATCTAAGTTTGACTGATAATAATGGTGATACAGCATTAGTTTATTGTGTCCAATATTACATGACCAATTCTACAGCCGCCTTTACTCTTTTAGTAGATTCAGGTTCAGATATGATGTCACGTAATACCAGAGTTAAGTTAGTTCATAAGATTTTATGTTGTAAGAGGTTGGAGGTGTTCAATTATTACATTGGGCTATGGTTGATTTCTGATGATGTTACAGAGGAAGGAGAAAATATACTTCACCTGTTAGCTGGTCTTAACTATGATTACTCGGAAAGCAAGTTTAAATGGGTGTTAAAAAACGAACTAGATATCAACCACCCTTGTTCTAAAACCAATACACCTACTATGATAGCTGCCCTTTTACTAAACAATCAATATTTAGAACTGCTGACACGTCATCCTAGACTAGAGATCAATGCACAGAATAACCAGGGTCATACAGCACTTCACCTTTGTATCATTGGATTTACCTTGCTTAAAGATGGCTTGAACAAGAGACAGGTAAATGATGTTGTTAAGAAGTATTGTTACACGATATATCCAATATACATGGCTTGTATTGATAGTTTACTTGGTGTTGATGGAATAGATGTTAACATTCAAGATAATAAAGGTAGAACTAGTTTAATGATGGCTGCAATGAAAAACGACAGAGTTCTCATAAGGAAACTACTTCAAGCTGGTGCTTCAGTTAACACGTTAGACAATTTAGGAAGGTCTGCCCTACAATACCTCAATATTTACAAAAGCGTGTTTGATTTAACTTGTTTTAAATTACTTTTATCCAATGGTAGTACTGGTCTTCTCAATTCACCCTGTATTGATGGCAACACGATTATCCAAACAGCGCTAAGTTTTCCCTTCTTCTGGGAACCATGCCAAGTTGTTCGTTTTATTAGATATTTAGTTGCTGAAAACTGTTGCCTACAAACACTCGATACGTCATCAGTTGAAAGTAGTTATAATCAAATTGATCTGACTGAACTGAGTAGAGATAAACTGAGAAAACTGTTATTTCTTAGTGGTGCCCAGGGGGAGGAAGTTGTGACCACTTTGAATTTTGATGAGGAAGATGATGGATGGAACGTAAAAGACATTCGCTTACGAGGCAGGGAAGAATTCATAAGTTTCTGTAATAAAATAGATATTTCGTCTCTGTGTAGAAGAATCGTCCGACAAAATCTTGGACTGGGAATAAAAGAGAAGGTCGGGGATCTAGAATTGCCTTCAAAAGTTCATGATTTTCTTCAATTAAAAGATATTCTTCTTCCTGAAGAGTACAACATAGACCATATTGATGATGGCTGTAATTATTTTGATGATGATGATGATTATGATGGTTATGATATAGATAGAGATGATGATTACAGCCAATATAAATACCAGTACTTTACTCTTAATACGGATGATGAACACAGGCAAGATTTCCAAAAAACCTGTATGTTTCCTTACGGTGAGAATGGTTGGAATATTTTCCTAGAAAACGATGCTTTGTTGTAATCAGTCCGCCGTGAAAGAATTTTCAATATATTCCGTGTCAAAGGTCGAATGAGGTCACACGGGCAGCCATTTTTGAGCCAGTGGGTCAATAGATCAAATTTACCGTTTTTGCTGGAGGAGGATTTTACAGGAACATGGACCGGCGGATAATACAAACATTAAAGCTCGTGAAATATAAATAGACAGGCTTCTTGATTGTCGTCTGTTACTCTTTATCATTTTAAAATTGTTCTTCTGGTTAAGAATGATCGTTTAACAGGCATCTGTTAATAAATAAATCGGGATAACGAGGCGATTCCATAATGTTCCCATCTACAACACGCCTTAAATAATCTAACTGTTGGACAGATTCTTAAGTTTAGCCTTAAACATACATTATGCAAGAGCTAAGTCTGCTTATTGCAGGTCTTTCGTTAGGCCTGAAATGTTTTCTACTTTATTAATTAGACATTAATTAACTTATCAAGACCATAATCAACTCTCGATGGCATGGACGTCCATTCGCAATTCAAATCAAAAAATGGATAATCGAGACTGTTTTTTTACCCTACCGACTTTAGTAATGTGGATCGAGGCTAGCCCCAATATTCAATCGCTGAAATCTCGGTTCATAGTGGATCAATTTGACTGAAATTTTCAGCAAATTCCCTTTACATTATCTAGTTGTTAATTATTATAGTGAGAACTGCCAGCTCTTTATTTAATCTTCCATAATGTATCTGTAATCTGCAACAGGAGATTCGTACATGTATCTGTGCACTAGTGTATGTTTAAATTAATTAGCAAGCGTCATAGTAGTTAATTTCATATTTTTCAAACAACATCTGTTATTGGTATCGAAGAAACCTGATGTGTCTGATTTAAAGTAGCTCAGTCTCTAACTCAGTATCATCCAAAATCTTCAACATTGAAAACACAAATTATTTATCAATTTAAATCAACATTGATGCTGTGATCTTACTGGGAAAGGATGGGCTTCTGATATCCAATATTTAAGACAAAATAAACATTTTACAATTGGTACTCGAATCGTGTACCATAATGTGTTTCGGCCCTAGCTCTTGCAAGAGACTCGAGGAACGAGTCTAGAAACATTGCACCAAATCAAACGGCGTATGTAGAATGAAATAACCAGACACCAGATATTTGCATTCGATTGAGATTACTGGCTTATTTCGGCAAACATAACTGATTTGAAATTAGTGTAAAAACGGAAACCATTGATTGTAAATCAGTTTTTATACAGTCATATTACTGTATTATATGTGTTGCGACCCACTTTGTCAATTTCTAGGCCCAAAAAGTTAGCGATTTAGCTCCTTTAAATCCGACTGAAACCAATCCGGGAAGTTGTCTAGCGTTGATACTTTAATTTTGTTTTTTAAATATAATGTTTAATAATGAATCTATGTGTACATATTAGCTTGTATTTAGTCGTAATATTTTAACGAAAATGCAAATGACACATCAATCCTACTAATGGAAACAGCATGATTCAATCATGAAATTATTTATCCAAGACCGTAGCTAGCTGGGGGGGTTCAAGACGAGCACGTTGGTCGTTGGTTTCGTATTGCATCCAATCGAAAGGGCACCAAAGGCGCCCACAAGCTGGAGTAACCTAATCACCAATTCTTTCCCCATTGGGTGAAGGCACCCATCCGGTGTCCGATTTGTTCGAGGGGTGGCAGCTGCTTCTCCCCCCCCCCATTGAATATTGATAAACTTCCATCAATGTTGAAACTATAGGACCCTAATATCCAATTTAAGACACAATTAATATATTATTGATAAACTTCCATCAATGTTGAAACTATAGGACCCTAATATCCAATTTAAGACACAATTAATATATTATTATAATCAGTACACGAGTCGTGCAACCTGTGGTTTCGAGTGCTATTATGTAATGAACAACATATCCAGCTGCAACACAATGGGTGAATTCAAGTGTTGTGGTTGTGTTGTAGTGGTGTATAACTGGTGTTCTTTTTAGTGCCTAAACACTGGCTAAGTGGGTAAGGCGCTGGTTCGCTAGCCTGGAGGTCGGGTGTTCATCTCGATTTTCCGGCGTGATTTCCCCTTGTCAGTGATGCAGAAGGAGGGCCTGACAAGGACAGCTGCCTAGTCGTTCGGATGAGACGAAAAACCGAGGTCCCGTGTACACATTGGAGTGCACGTAAAAGATCCCTTGGCAGTTGGAATTCGATATAAGAGTAGGCCGTAGCGCCGCTGCCCGGGCAAAATTTCCCTCATAGCACACTGTACGGCGTATGCCCGTCTTCCATAAGCCCAGGTTAGGTGCAAAAGAAAAGGTGATTTTCATGCAATTGCAATGACTGCACTCTCATTTCATTCAGTAGTGGATTGACTGGGACTCCGGGGCCCTTTCCCTTAGCCAGAGGGGCCCTTTTATCAGACGTGGGGCCCTTTTGTCTGCCTTTACGACCCCTCCCTAACTAGGGTACATTTTCATTTTTCTCATCGGTTTTAGCATTTTTCCCCCTTTTGTTATTTCAACTTCTTTGATTTTTATCGCGAGGAGGCTGTCGCCTCCAGCGCCTCAGCTATAAAACGCCTCTGGACTTTTATCAAGTTATTATTATCTATCAAGTTTTTTATGTATTTAGAAATAATATTGCACAAAGATCCTGTTTTTATATAAAAAAAAAATTCATGTAGCCTAAATTAGTTTTTAAAATCTTTAAGAACCATTTTTGTCTATTCTAAGGTTCCAAAAAATAGAGCGATGTGCCCTTTAATTGAAGACAAATACAATCAATCTGGGGCCTATTTCACGAAATTTTAAGATAAGATCCCAATTTTAGTAATTTGATTGGATAATATTAGATTGATTTTAGTGCTTAGCCAATCAAAATTGAAGTATCTACTAAAATTGGATTTTATCTTAAGTTAAAAATTTCGTGAAACAGGGCCCTGGGTATTTTAGCTCAGATTAAATCGTGAAAACCCGAGCAAACGGAGATCAGCGGCCTTAATAATTATATATATTTTTACATTTTATATTTTATTGATCAATTGAAAATATTTGTGTAATTTTCATTTCGTTTGATCTTAGAATTGGCATTTTTTTTATTAATATTAAGTTAATAGTTATGTGCCTTATTAAAAAAATAAACACAACATGTAAATGCAATTGTAGTTGTTTTGATTTTGAATTGGTGGGCGGGACAGTCTCTCGATTTCCAAATCCAAACAAGCTCCGTATAAACCCAAACAAGCTCTGGGAATTGACACCCCCTCCCCCCCACACACACACCCTTACTGGCATTCAATGCAGTTTCCCTACATAACAATGATGTAGTTATCGGCCTGATACTTGTTGAAGCCAATGAAATGAAATAAAATGGGGCCTACTGTTCTGCTCGCAATGGGCTAATGAAAACGAGCTTACGTCGTCATACAGTGTGCTGCGCGTGAAATTTTGCCTTGGCAGCGGCGCTAAAGCTTACTCTTATTTCGAATTCCAACTACCAGAGGGTCTTTTACGTAATAGTAAATGCAAATGTGTTCACGAGACTTCGGTTTTTCGTCCCGTCCAAATGAATATAGATCTGCTGTTCCTTGCCAGAATGATAAGCAAGTAACCGTAAGAAATCAGAGTACTCAAAGAAAACCCATGTAAGGAGAGAGAGAGGGAGGAGAGAAATGGGGTTTAACTCCACTCGACACAAACTAGGTCATTTCGGGACTAACATATGGTTTCATTTCATTTCAATAATGCGCTTGCGCGTAGGGGTCTTTAGCAGTGGGAGGAAACCGGAGTGCCCAGAGGAAACCCACGAGGTTGAGAAGGCGCCCCTATCTCCACGCAACATACGCTCACACCAGGGATCGAAACCACAGCCGCAAGCCAAAGAGGTCGAAGCGCGGCACTCTAGACCCCCCCCCCCCCTCACCCATATAAGGCAGGTTGCAGACAACACTACGTTTTGAATCGAAATTACGCCACCTGACTAAATGACTGAATTTATGACCTAAAGTACACACGGTTTGACATGAATTTAAGGATAACCACAGACCTTATGTGCTAAAGAGCTAGACCACTTTACCCCTCAATAATTAGGTTGCAGGTTGGGGTCTATAGCAGAGGGAGGAAACTAGTTGACGCGGAGAAAACACACGGGGCTGGACAAGCGACCATACTCCGTGTCACGTACAAGCGGAGATTCGAAACCACGCCACTTGACTCTATGGCAGACCTTTTGATGTATATATAATAAACGAAAAGGGTAAGAGGCTTTTCTATAGATGTGGAGTACCCCAGGGTTACCTCGTCGCTAAAAAAATGTCTTGTCTTACAAATCAGTCACTTGGCTCCTTTCGATAAAAAACACATATTTCAAATTTTTTAAAAAATGCAAATTAAATAAAATCTTTACATTCCTCTTACTGATTTATTGATTATCTTCAAGGATGGAATACTTTTCCATGACAACATTACAAAATAAGTTCAATTACATAAATCACACAAATTTTAAAGTTATTCAAGAATCAGTCAATGTTTCAAATTACAGGAATTCTCTCCTCCCCCCAAGCTTTAGGGATTGTGAGTCCTGTTTGTACAATAATTTAAAAATTTAAATGTGGAAAATGGAAAAGGATCTGAAAGTAGACATGATATATATATTATTACTGAGTTACTAATTCAATTAATTGCCTTTTTACAAATCGTCAACATTTTGAACAATAAGACGTAACTGCTCTGGGCAAAATGATATCTTTTACTCATTTTAATACCCATTTACACTCAATAGGAAATACTTTTTAACTACAGATTCTTTAAACGTCTTTACTTATTTTTCTAATACACAAAAGAAAATGTTTTAGAATTTAATTTGTCAGGCGAAATTTTGGGGACTCATTAAGTCGCATCGATGTCATCCAGTAGCGGCCTAGCGAATATTCACTGCTGATCAGTGTGGGGAAAATGGCAAACTGATCCCACAGTGAATATTCGCTTGGCCGCTACAATCACTGATAAGCATGACATTGACGAGGCTTAATTAGTACGGCATATTAACTTTTTTACTCCGACAAATTAAATTCTCAAACATTTTTTTGAGGTAAAAGAAAAATAAATAAAGACGTTTGAAGTATTTGTAGTTAAAAAATATTTCCTATTTAGTGTAAATGGGTATTAAGATGAGTAAAATGCATCATTTTGCCCGAAGCAGTTAGATGTTAAGTAAACATTGCACGAGCCGTTGAGCCAATGACTACGAGGCGTGCAAGTCAACGCACATGTTTTAGACAGCCATCCGTTACAGGGATATTTCGTTAGTAATTCTCTGTGAAACAGGTTGGGAAAATGGATGAGCAGCGAGGCCGATCAGGTTCTACATTTGATATAGAGTGACGAATTTCCCATTTATCTCTTGCATAATGCATCTTTAAAAAGCGTTTTAGAAGAGAAATTTTGTTTGAAACTTAAGCGTTTAAAATAGAGTTTTTAAAGGCGCTTTAGCAGAGAGTTTTTGAAACGTTCCATGGATTTTTTCACGACAGGATAAATCATTCAGTTCTATCTTATTAGAAAATATTTGAAGACATAAAATCACAACAACAAAAATTCAGTTCTATGTTTTAACTGATTCGAACGCATTTTTGGCGTGCCAGTTTATAAAGTGTATTTGGCAATCTAGTCCAACTTGTTAAGTTGGTGGCGAGACTGGTATGATAGAGACTATAGAAAACAAGCGGCGGTTAAAGCACGTGGTCACCAAATTAGTGACGAAATGTTAATTGAGGTCGAAGCTGTTAATGATCATCGTTCTCATATCTCAGCTGTTTTTATTGTCTTGATTCTTTGCCTGACAATTTTTGTTCGCCGTAATGAAATCGTTACGGAAATAAACAAGCAATAACATGAGGTAACTTTAAACGTAGACGCCAGGGCTCAGCGCGCATTGCAATGATGAATATTGAATTTGAATATATATAATATATCATGCATGGACCTTACAAAACTATATATTTTCATATTATTTTAGATGGGGTTGTTGCAGTGTATATAATTCTGGATGATGAAGATACCGGATTTGAAGATTTAGAACTAGAATTATATTAGCAATCCATGAACTCTGTGTGAAAATATATTATCCATCATTAAATTTGTCATTGACATTATTAATTAGCCTCTTCTATTTTCTATAGTTGTTCATATACTAGACTAGTCTGTTTCCCACCACTACTAAAGAAAGACCCCTACGCGCAAGCGAATTATTGAAATAAAATTAAACGATATGTTAGTCCCAAAATGACCTAGTTTGTGTCAAGTGGACGTTAAACCCCATTTGCTATCTCTCTCATATACTAGTAGTTCAGCTCTGAAGGTCGGTGTCATTACACTGACTCACCCTGAACGTTAAGGGACTGTCCCATTCAATCAATGTCGAAAATAATTGGCTAAAGGTCAATTGGCCGAGATAGTTTTTCCTACTATTTTCTGGCATGTTTCAGCCTGACAGTGACAGTGACAGTCATTTTTTATATATTTTGTAGTTAAGAGAACAAGCGATTAAAATGGCAGCCAATTGGTCGACTTCGTCAAACAGAAAGAGATCATCAGATGGACATCAACATGGTGTCAAGAAGAAATTCAAATCTAATAATAATACACCATGGAACAAACATCTAGATACAAGTCTACCTAGAGGTGCGTATACATTTTTATCTAAATACAAGTCTACCTGTCTAGGGGGTTCAGGTCAGATGAAATGAGGTTTAACGTCCTACTCTTCTGCACCTAACCTGGGCTAATGGAAGACGGGCATATGCCATACAGTTTGCTATGGAGGGAAATTTTGCCCAGGCAGCGGCGCTACGGCCTACTCTTTTATCGAATTCCAACTGCCAAGAGGTCTTTTACGTGCACACCAGTGTGTACACAGGATCTCTGTTTTCCGTCCCAACGGAACAACTAGACAGCTGTCCTTGTCAGGCCCGCCGTTCTGCACCACTGACAAGGCAAAACCCAACATCTTGTAAAGATCCCCCTAAAACTGGACCACCACTTTGAGTTTTATGACTCCATGATGAGCAGATGATGAAATCTACTTCTGACACCTCTTATGATAACTAATGAAATGTCATAGTACTTTACTGATGTTTTTATGAGTGAATTATGGGTATATCGAACAAAATATCTGCTGTGTGCCTATGTTTTGTGGCCTGGCAACCTATCTTTATCGATGAATATCTAATATAATACTATAATTAAAGATCACTGACATGCTTTCACTATTAAAATCTAGATTAACAAAAAACCTTATTATTAACCGATACAATTACTGATATCATATTCCACTGGTTAACCTTTAACGATATCATATTCCACTGGTTAACCTTTACTGATATCATATTCCACCAGTTAACCTATGACGATATCATATTCCACTAGTTAACCTTTAACGATATCATATTCCACTAGTTAACCTTTAACGATATCATATTCCACATGTTAACCTTTACTGATATCCTATTCCACTAGTTAACCTTCACTGATATCATATTCCACCAGTTAACCTTTACTGATATAATATTCTGGTTAGCCTTTAACGATATCATATTCCACTGGTTAGCCTTTAACGATATCATATTCCACTAGTTAACCTTTAAGGATATCATATTCCACTAATTAACCTAGAGCGCCGCGCTTCGACCTCCAGCTGGCCGGTCACCTCTGGCTTGCGGCTGTGGTTTCGAGCCCTGGTGTGAGCGTATGTGGCATGGAGATAGGGGCGCCTTCTCAACCTCGTGGGTTTCCTCCGGGCACTCCGGTTTCCTCCCACTGCTAAAGACCTACGCGCAAGAGAATTATTGAAATAAAAGTAAACCATATGTTAGTCCCGAAATGACCTAGTTTGTGTTGAGTGGACGTTAAACCCCATTTCTCTCTCTCACTAATTAACCTTTAACGAAATCATATTCCACTAATTAACTTTTACTGATATCATAATCGACTGGTTAACCTTTACTGATATCATATTCCATGTGCTGGTGATACATGTACGAGTGTTTGTGGAAATAATGTGACATTAAAACAAATGATGAAATCTACTTCTGACACCTCTTATGATAAATAATGAAATGTCATAGTAGTTTACTGATGTTAGTAGGACAACAGCTATGATTGCCAAAATATTTGATTTATTCTCTAACATCGATGTGTATTATTTACAAAACTTCCTTTATTTTACTTACAGAATTGAAAGTTTTCAAGTTTGCAGAAAGTCGTGCTGCGGAAATCAGTGCGTTGGCAAAGAATGTTGAACATAATGGTAGCTGTCGAGTTGTTTTCCAAAAATTACCCCGTCATTTACGTAGACGTGCTATGAGTCACAATATTAAACGTCTGCCTAGAAGAGTCCGGGAAGCTGCTAAGATAGAGGTGAGTATCAGTCCTTTAATTCTGTAATTTTAATTTTAAAGAGCACCATGGAGCTGGAACGCTCGGCTCTTTTCAAATTTATTATTAATAAAAGTTGAATTCTCATGTATAACATTGGCCGGCCGTCAAAGATCAGCCTGCCAAATAGAAAAAAGAGCAGGGTAATGTTTTGCCGATGTTCATGGACATCGTTGGCTTAAACTTAATACAAATTTTTTTTCCAGTACGAAATACGACCCCAAAATGGTGGGAAGAAACCGAGTAGAAAACATCGGAGAAGACCAAAGAATCTTTTAAATGATTATTGCAGACGACAGCGTAAAATAAAATGGCTGGAGACCCATATATGGCATGCTAAAAGATTCCATATGAAAGAGAATTGGGGTTATAGATTAGCTGTAAGACCTACTGATAGAAGCTACAGAGCTTGTTATAGAGCCTCTTCTAATCATTGTTTACTACAGGTAACTATATAGTCTTGATATTCCAGTCCTTTCACAGTTGCTGATTAACACGTTTACTCACATTATTCGCTGAGGATTGTTTGGGATTTTCCATCATGGCTTACCCTCCTCAGTGACGCAGGACAGAGTTCCTGGCATGAAACAGTATTTAGTTTGGATGTGATGAAAAAAATGATGTCTCGTGTACCACGACATGTACGTAATAAAATGCTACTGTAAATATTCTACAAGCGTAAAACAAAATATATTATGACCAAGAATTCCAAACAGGGACTCCTGAAATCTCGTAAATAACTCCTAGAAAAACCCTGGAATTTTAAATGTTTGAAGTTGTGCACACCCCTGGAATTTTAAGTGTTCGAAGTTCTGCACACCCTAACCCTATGTACAAGCGTATTAATGAAATAAAATTGCGCAATGTGTTAGTCCCAAAATGACCTTGTTTGTGCCAAGTAGATGTTAAACCCCATTGCTTTCTCACCAGCAGGATATTCCAGCCTGACCCCCGTCATACATATCGGTGGCTAACAGAGAGAAATGATACAAATTTCGGGACTAATATATGGTTCTGTTTTATTTCAACATTTCATTTACGCATAGGGGGACTTAAGTAGTGGAGAAAACCCATCAGGTTGAACAGGCGACCCAACTCTTTGTCACATACAACTGGGAAATCGAAGCCACGCAGAACTGAAGGCCTTTCAAATTTGAGGTCTTTGCCAATGAGAAGTCAATATTAAATATAATATTTTTTGTAATCACGGTCCCTGATCTGTTCGGCTCCCTGTGTTTATTTAAACTTGTTTTACAGGATGTATCGTATGAATGTTGCATAGAAGTACTTGGCGATGTGGATTTAATCAAAACAACCTTTACCCATCTCATGACAGTCGATACAGGTACGATATTATTAAATCCTTTCTATTTGCCAAAACTCCTCAATCTTACTTGGAACCCAAATTAACGTTTCCTTACACAGAAAGGGCGCAAGGGCTCGGATGGCCTAACGGTAAAATATGCGCGCACTGTATCATAAGGTCTGTCATTGAGTCAACTGGCGTGGGTTCGATTCCCCGATTTATGTGACAATGAGTAGGGTCGTAGGGTCAACTTCATGGGTTTTCTCTGGGTCCCGTTTTCCTCCCACTGCGTGCAAGCAAATTATTGAAATAAAATTGAACCATGTGTTAGTCCCAAAATGACCCATTTTTTGTACAGATAAACAATATGCAGTGCTGGAATTTTCTAAATTAGAAGTATATTCCACATCTAGAGTGATAAAAAGTTGGTAGGTGACCATGTACTATGTCGACTGAAGGCCCTATGGAAGCCAACAAGGCCTCACGAACAAATGGTGGTAAAAACAGATGATGAAATCTACTTCTGACACCTCTTATGATTAACAATGAAATGTCATAGTAGTTTACTGATGTTTTTATGAGTGAATTATGGGTATATCGGACGATTTATCTGTTGTCGACGTATGTTTTGGGGCCTGGCAACTTATGAGTATCTAATGTACTGATATTTATGAGTATCTAATGTACTGATCAGGATTTCGGGGGGGGGAGGGCCTAGTGGTCTAGGGGCACCTTCTCAACCTCATGTGTTTCCTCCGGACACTCCGGTTTCCTCCCACTACTAAAGACCCCTACGCGTTAGCGAACTATTGAAATAAAATGAAACCATATGTTAGTCCCAAAATGACATAGTTTGTGTCGAGTGGATGTTAAACCCCATTTCTCTCTCTCTCTGGCCTGTTCAGATTAATAAGTTTTATGAAATAACTAATAATTCCAAAGAACTACTCGATTGATATTTCTGATATTTTAAATTGGATGAATTGCAGGAACAACTGTTGGTGGCGCTGCTGTTATTAATGGTAATCGAATGGGTTATAATGTATTATATCATTACGACCAATACCCTTGTAAGGCAATCGGTAAAGTTTGTTTTCTATGGAAACCCAATAATGACACCAATAACGGTGTGGATAGACAGTTGTGGGTCTGGTGTCACCCTTCGTACTACCAAGAAACGTGGAGAGAAATAACCCAAGCATTCAAAACAGATCATTTGGAATTGGTAAACAAAATGGTGGACGGTTGTCCGTTCGATCAGCAAGTTCAAGTTGGCGGTGTTCAGATCACCTCGTTAAAGGATAATTTGGTAAAATTTCGATTAACCGGGGCATTGTCTCAGACTATCCTAATAGATGCCTTAAAGCCTGCAGACGTACAGTCAAAAGAAGCCGTAAAATATTGGTGGCAGAAGTATTATAAAAGCGATATAAACATCTCGCAGCATCAGCAACAAATTGCGGAGTGGACAGATTTAATGAGCTGTCAATCATCAGCAGAAGTGTCGCCTAATATGGTATTGTCACTAACAGTTAGGGATCCAAGAATTTCTATTCCAGATATAAAAACAAAAGTGAAACCAAACCTTGATGGTAAGTTTCTCAACATTGAAGGTGGTCCCCTCTTTCAAATAATTCTGGGGTTTGCTAAAAAGGTCTCGGTTTCACTTAGGATTTTCCGTCATGGTTCCCCCTTGATGGAGGACCTGGGAAGAACAGTGTCTTGTTATTCGGATAGGAGAAAAAACAAAGATCTTTTATACACTTTGATCTGCCTTTGACAGTTAGAATTCGAAGTAAGAGTAGATTGTAGCGCAATTCTAAGGACAAAATTTTCTTCACACTCTTTCAAATGGTTTTAGGTTGTCTACAGTAAAATAATATTAGTTCCCACTTCAAATTGTTATCTACAGTATTATAATATTGGTTCACTGTTTCAATGGTTTTAGGTTATCTGCAGTAGGATAATATTGGTTCCCTGTTTCAAATGGTTTCATGTTATCTGCAGTAGGATAATATTGGTTCCCTGTTTCAAATGGTTTTAGGTTATATAGGAGGATAATATTGGTTCCCTGTTTCAAATGGTTTTAGGTTATATAGGAGGATAATATTGGTTCCCTGTTTTAAATGGTTTTAGGTTATATAGGAGGATAATATTGGTTCCCTGTTTTAAATGGTTTTAGGTTATATAGGAGGATAATATTGGTTCCAGGTTTCAAATGGTTTTAGGTTATATAGGAGGATAGTATTGGTTCCAGGTTTCAAATGGTTTTAGGTTGTTTACTGTAGAATAATATTGGTTCCAGGTTTCAAATGGTTTTAGGTTTTCTGCATGGAAATATGAAAACTGGATAGCTCAGAAGGTAGAGCACTGACTAACAGGTCAGAGGCGCAGGTTCAATTCCTGCTCCAGTTTGTTATCGGGTTCAATTCCTGCTCCAGTTGGTTAATAAGAAATATGTAAATGTATCAGTCTAGATGGTTTTCTAAAGCTTTGCTTTAGTTTTATATTTTACTGGGCTCACTTTTAAAGTATTTTCTGCATTGAAAACCCCTATTCATATGCCTTAATTTAAAAGGGGCAAGTCTATCCACAGTCTTTGACATTGCAAACACGACCTATTGGTCAATTTACATCAACATTGATGTTGTCATCTTAACGTTAAAAGATGGGCCTCTGATGTCCACTATTTAAGACAAAATGACAATATTAAAACAATGCTTTTGGGTGCCATTTGTAATGTGGGGCATTCCATATCAAGTGTACACAAAATTCGGGCGATTTTGACATGACCATCACAGATTTTGATGATTTTTGGTGTGCAAGTTAACCATGACGAAAAAACATGATGTGCAAAATTTTAGGGCTGGGGGCCCCATGGGGCCCCTTTAGGGACATCACAAAATTTTGGCCTTTTCGGCTGACCTTCAAACTTTGAAAATCCATAACTTCGCCCCTAGTCATCCTACGTACATGAAATTGGTACCAAATTGTTCAGAAAATATGGATCTTTCTAATGACCAGGAGCACAAACTCGACAGAACAAAATCCAGGCAGATGTTGTTGACCTTGACCTTGGAAACCACGCCCATGAAAAGGGGCAGATTCGGTTTGGCCAATTTTTCGTGTGAACATTGCCCCACCTATATATTAGGAACACACAAAAAATCAAAGTGGGATCTCCATGGGAACAGATTTGATGGACATGAAGTCCATCTTGGTCGCTAAAACAGACGTCGATTTTATTCGAATTCACTGTAGGTTTTTTTGTGCAAGCTGACTTCTGATCACTAATTTCACTATGATAACTTGTACTCTCTGTTTTTTATACGCCCACATGGAAATGTGGACATATATTGCCGTTGCCCATGTCCGTCCGCCCGCCCGTTTGTCTATCCGTCCGCCGTCCACACTTTCTTGTGGACACTCTAGAGGCTAAAGTTAATATCCTATTGACTTTAAATTCATACACAGTGTTTAAGGTCATGAGATAAAGAATCCTATTGATTTGCAGCGATATCCAATAATTATTGTCACAGTTATGGCCCTTGATAATTACTGCCAGAGTAATGGGCCTAGAAAAATCTTGTGGATGCTCTAGATGCTAATGTTAATATCCGATTGATTTTGAATTTATACACATGTTTAGACGAAGACGACTATTGATTTTCAGTGATATCCGATAATTACTGCAAGAATTATGGTCCTTGATTCCTTTGAAATATTTTGTGGATGCTCTAGAGGCTAATGTTTTTAAGCAATTGACTTTAAATTTATGCACATTGTTTAAGGTCATAATTACTGCCAGAGTTATGGTCCTTGATCACTTTGAAATACTTTGTGGATGAATTCTAACCATTACTAGTAATAAGATTTTCATGCATTGTAAACTTTCTCCTTACTGACAAAAGTAAAAATATGCGACAACCCTTGTTGACGCCAGGACGACTTAGCTGGGCGTATATTTCGTTGCCTATCAACCTATCTTGTCACTGGACGATCCATTAATAGTGTACAGACCTCAATTTTTACCACACCTCGAAAATAGAACCACTTTTTTCCCCACACGAATTTGTGAGTAATGAGAATGCAACGTTACGAGCTTAAAGCACTATAATAAACAAAATTGTGGCCGATACTACTATAGGTACTATGTTAGTTGGACACCGCGTGTTGCTCATCGTTGGCATCTCTTTCCACGGCCGAAATCAGGTTCGCTGAGTTGTTGTTACGACGTCATGTTGTGGTGATAAGGTCGTGTGCACTTGAATAACTGTGTAGCACCTGACTTGACCGGCTCCTAAAATCTGTTCCCATGGAGATCCCATTTTAATTTTTTGTGTGTTCGTTAATCATAGGCGGGGCAATGTTCACACGAAAATTTGGGCAAATCGAAGCTGCCCCTTTATGGGGGCGTGGGTTCCAAGGTCAAGGTCAACAACATCTGCCTGGGTTTTGTTCTGTCGAGTTTGTGCTCCTGATCTTTAGAAAGATCCATGTTTTCTGAACAATTTGATACCAATTTCATGTAAGTAGTATTACTAGGGACGAAGTTATGGATCTCCAAAGTTTGAAGGTCAGCCGAAAAGGCCCAAATTTCAGAATGCCCCTGATGGGGCCCCATGGGGCTCCCAGCGCTAAAATTTTGCACATCATGTTTTTTCGTCATGGTTAACTTGCACACCAAAAATCATCAAAATCTGTGATGGTCATGTCAGAACCTTGTGTACACTTGACGTGGAATCCCCCATGTCGTGACTTGATGAACAAGGATAAACATACTCCACAAGAAAATACTAACACATGATTCAATTTTATTTGAATAATTCGTGGTCCTTATGTCCAACCTCGTGGGTTTTCTCTGGTGTCCCTCCACTGCTAAAGACCCCTATGCACAACCGAATTATTGAAATAAAATTAAACCATGTGTTAGTCCCGAAATGACCTAGTTTGTATCAAGTAAATGTTAAACCCCATCTCTTTCTCTTATAATAAAGATCAATTTTTTCTACAGTATCTTAAATTTTAAAAGCATCTTACAATTATTATCTGGTTATCAGGTCTAACCACAACCGATACCAAAAGTCTAGTACCATCTCCAGTCGTAGCACTATCTCCATTGTGGGATGTTTCTATACGAAAAGATGTGAAATCTACCAAACTATCTGAAGCCGAATTAAACAAACTCAGATCAAACCAAGCTGTGCCAGGTATCATTTACAAATTTATTTACTGTCACTTTCTTAGTTTTAAAAAAGATTGTTTGAAACGGCATCCCTGGTTTATTAAAATGAAGATCCATCTTCTTGTAAGATGTTAAGATGTTACATCTAAAACAAATATTTGTGAATGTTGTTTGTCTGAAGTTTGCCAACTACACTAGGGCTGTGCCGAGGCTTGGATCAAAATAATGATTATTTTCCATATTTTGTTTTTGTGTTTCAGAAATTTAATCCTATAAAACATTCCCCTGCCCCCAATGTCGTTATTCAAATTCCTTCCAATCGGAGAGCGGTCATATAGTTTATGCCAGTTCCTCAATCCCTTTCAACATGTGGACATATATCGTCATCGCCCCTGGCAACCGCTTAGTCAATAATACATTGTTTTAACTAGAAAAAAGTTATAGATTAAGTTTCGGCAAAGAATATAGCATGGCATGCGTCCCTGTTTGTGTTGTCAAAAACAAAATTATTTGCTGTATGTAAAATATATTTTAGGCAAATCTTTTTTTTATATATAGGCACACCATTAATACTGGGGGATGTCGAGTCGAGAATTCCTATTATATTGATACAACGACCTGGACAACGAGATTCCTCTAGCCATAACATCTCTAGACATGGTTTCGGTAGTGGCTGGGATATTATTCTTCCGTCTGGATGGGGAATGGCCTTCCATATAGCATTTGTGTATCGAGGATGTCGGACTGGTGGTTTGCAGGAAGCGGAAAGTTTGGCTGCGGAAATGGGACACTTCTACACGCCATCAGATTTTCCAGATACAGTGGCTGGTCAGGCAGAGCAGGCAAAAGTTTCCGTTGAATTGGAAGAAAAACATAAACGTTATCCTCCCGACAAGAAACCTAACTTCGTCAAACTTGGTACTGGTTCTCCGTTTTCTCTGCCGTTTGAAAGTTTAAACGAAGCTTGGAGAATTAAACATGAGCAGATTGTGGAAGTTGACATAACGACGAATCGTGAACTCATTGTGTTGAGAAATAAACGAGTTTTAAGATTGATTGCAAAGACGATCGAACAAAAGTCGAAAATGTTGACATCAAAACCTATTGCTCAGAATTTCAATGCATGCATGCAGCAGTTAGAAAACTTAATTAAGGACAGTGTGAACACTTTAGTGCCTGTACAAATCAAGATGGACTCTCGAGGCCTACCATTGCGGTGTGCGGGATTGTATATCCCAAATTTAGATGACTTGGGTAAAATTAAAAAGGATCGAAAATATGGTGGTCCGAAGGAAAAACCCCATCCAGATCCGAACAAGAACAATTCTAAAGACAAAAAACAAAAAATGTGTGATTTTAAAGCATCAAAAGTTGTCCTGGATGAAAACGACCGCTCAGTGATTGGTTTCATGAATTCTGGAAGATTTATCTTCGGGCAAGGTCAAGGTTCAGGAATTGCTTTCTGCTCTCTGATTGGTCTTTATCATGTAATAAAATCCATTCCACCGGGAGATAAATTAAGGGTGCTTGTTCGTAATCCTTCTTCACTTCAATACAGGTTTGCATCAATTGTTATTCTTGTCTGAGCTGCAAGTACGCGCTGTAAAACAAGGTCTGTCATTTAGACAACTGGCGAGGTTTCGATACCCTGGATGTATGTAATAAGGAGTATGCTCCCCTGTCCAAGCTCTTGGGTCCTCCGGTTTCCTCCTACTGCTAAAGACCCCTACGTGCAAGGGCACTGATATAAAAATCAACCATCTGTTAGTTCCAAATTGACCTGGTTTGTTTCGAGTGGACGTTAAACCCCATTTCTTTCATTTGTCTGCACTGAAATAGTCGCCATTGTTGAGTCGAGAGGTCTTATCTGGACGTGGCAGCGATTATGTGTGTATAATGAATGACTTTAACATGAATAATTATAATTCTCATCAAAGGAATATGTAATAAACTTTTTCAAGTTGCTAAACCGGATCATGCCTTGTTGTCAGATAAGATATAATTTTACTGTACTTACTCCATATTGATTATTTATTATGTTTTTGACTAATGAAATATTTAAATTTTATTCGGGTTTATATTGGATGTTGATTATTCTTTTGATTAAAAAAAATTAGAATAAATGATTTTTCTTGGGTTATTAAATTTTACACCGTCTTGTTCTTGGCGTAGGGTTGTTGGTTGGCTGAATGCTTAGCACGTGTGTGTTCTATAAGGTTGTGGGTTTTATCCGTGTCCTCTGGTTTCCTCCCCCTGTTGAATTGTTGAAATAAAATTAAACCATAATATGTTAGTCCCGAAATGACTTAATTTGTGTCTAGTGGATGTTAAACCCCATGTCTCTCTCTCTCCATATAAGGTCTGTCATTGTATCTTAACTGACGTGGTTTCAATTACCCGGTTGTACGTGACAAGTAGTAGGGTCGTCTGTTCAACCTCGTGGGTTTTCCCCCGGGTACTCCGGTTTCCTCCCATTCTTAAAGACACCTATGCACAAGCCAACATTTGAAATGAAATTAAACCATGTATTAGTCCTGAAATGATCTCCCCCCTCTCTCTCTCTCTCTCTCCTCTCTTCTGGACACAAATGAGATGTCTACTGACCAGCAAAAACTTATTAGTTGGGTTTTTTCTGTGGGCAACTTGTAAATAACCGCTTAAGATCATTCGCACAGGGGCAGGGGTTGGATGGCCAAATGGTTAGCGTAGACGCGCTGTATCATAAGGCCTGCCATTGAGTCAACTGGTGTAGTTTCAAACCTGGTTGTACGTGGCAAGGAATAGGGTCGCCTGTCCTATCTCATGGGTTTTCCACGGGTACTCCGGTTTCCTGCCATTGCTCAAGACCCCTACCGGCAAGCGAATTATTGAAATAAAAAAATTAAACCATTTGTTGGTCCCGAAATGACCTAGTTTGTGTCGAGTGGACGTTGAACCCCATTTCTCTCATCTTTCTTAAAGGGACAATAACATTCTTGCTGGCTTGGTAGCTCCAGAAAATAAATAATACCCTTATTCTAAGTACTAGATGTTTAAGTGTCCTACCTGTTGTGTAAATTATTCATTACAACCTATTTTACTTGTCCAGAGGGTTCGAAAATATTTTAAAATCCAAGTCACATTTGAAAAGGTTTACGTTAGACTTTTCAAATCTATTGGTTGAATTTTTTCCAATTTTTTAAAATAGGTGTGTTAAGATGAAATTTATATCATCATTTAATTGGAATATTCTAAAATAATACGATTTGTTGACTAGAATGAAGATTGGGACATATTATTCAGTTACAACAAGAGTGTTATTGGGGCTTTAAACATAATGTGCAAGAGCTAAATCTGCCTATTGTAGGTCTTTCTTTAGGCCTGAATTGTTATCTAAATTATTAATTAGACATTAATTAACTTATCCTGACCAAAATCAACTCTCAATGCCATCACTAGTCTGGGATATTAGCGGATTGGAATAGGTTTTTTGAAAAATAAACCTAAAATGGATAATCTTATATTATCTTACCTACTTCAGTAGTGATGATCGAGGCTAGCCAAAAATTCATACCTGGGTTCATAGTGGGGCAATTTGACTGGAATTTTTAGCATATTCTGTTTATGGTATCTATTTTAATACCCCACTTTCATGTGGACGTATATTGTCGTTCCTCTCTGTCCGAATGCCCGTCCACAGATTGTTTGTGGAGACTCCACAGACCACAGGTCACAATTCTTATTCGATTTTGACGAAACTTGAAATATAGGTTTATCTCCAAAAGATCTCGATTCCTTTCGATATTGACATGATTCAGACCGAAACTTCGTGAATTATGGTGGACCCTGATTGTACGAAAAATCACGGTGTTAGCTTGTGAACACGCTGGAGGTCACGACTTTCATTTGATTTTGATGAAACGTGAAATATACACGTATATAAACCAAAGATCTTGGTTATTGTCGATATTTGCGCATATCGGATCATAATGTTCTGAATTATTGCCTCTGATTATTATCCGATTTAAAACAAAAAAAACCCAAAAACATTCGAATATGTCACCGTAATGACACTTGAGATCGAACTGGCCTTCCCACGTACACAAATATTGTAAGAAAATATGGCTGTGCACCATCTGGAGGTTATAATTTCGATCTGATTTTGACGAAACTTGAAATACGTGTTTTTGTTTGCGGGGGAGGGGGGGGGGGGGGCTTCTAGGCGGCAAAATGAAGTGTCTGAATGGTCGAGCACTTTCTTTGCATTGTTCGATAGTTATTGCTTTATCAGTGTTTTTCTGGAATCAAAAGGGATGGAAATTTTAGAAAATGTAAAATCAATGGAATAAACAATATAAAACTCCACTCTAAATAGACACTCTGCTTTATTGGCGACATTTGTTTCAGACACCAACTTTGTTTGATTCTAGAAATGGGCATGGGGGGGGGGAAATAAATTTAAATTGGACTAATATAAAGCTTATGATTTTAGGAGACGTTTCCCCAAAAAAGTTTACTACTACTTTTAACAGATGTTTTCCCTTGAAAGCTACATTTTACCTAGCCCCGAATTCACATTCTCAGACTCAACTATCAATCACTGTTTCTGTGAAATATATACTTATCGCCATAGAAAACGCATCACTTAGTTTTTCGTTTAACAAAATGGTCCTGTAAACATGAGACGTCGCTGCACAGCGTGCGTAAGCGCCCGTTGTGGACACGAGCTACTGACATCTGTGTCGTACTTTTGATTTTGACCCTTTGACTTTGTACCGTTGATTACAGATTAAACATCCATAAGTGTACGAATGTGTTGTTATTGATGTGTTCCCTAACTAAGTGATGCGTTTTCTATGGCGCTCAGTATATATGATCCTGAAACACAAAACTCTGCAAAACACAAAACAGTTTGTTATTAAAATATTTGATACATTAAAACAACAAAAGTTTTATAAAGTTCTATATTATTTTAGTTAAAATAAGGTGAACAAGTTTGAGTAGAATGCATTGTGAACTCGGGGTCCCGGCAGAGGACCACCTTTATAATTGTTTCCAAACAAAGTTTATAATTTCTTAGTTGTTTCCCCGATACACCGGATTTTCACAGATCTTTCCTCGACAGAGCAACATTTTAAAAGACACTCCTTGACAGAGCTTAACAGATGATGTCTGACAGAGCAGTATTTTTACAGCTGTTACCCTACAGAGCAACAATTTAACAGCTGTTTCCTCAACAGAGCACGCTTTTGCCAGATGGAAATGAAATAGAATGAAATGAGTTTAACGTCCTACTCCTTGTATACTGGGCTAATGAAGACGGGCATACGCCATACAGTGTGCTATGAGGGAAATTGTTTCCGGGCAACGGCATTAAATGGCATACTCTTGTATCGAACTGCCAAGGGATGCTTTAGGTGCACGCAAATGTAGGCCTATACACAGTTCCTCCGTTTTTTCCCACCGAACGACTAGACAGTTGTCCTTATCAGGTTCCCAGAGATGCAAATGAATTTTAAATGAAGCTGGTCGAGTTTTGGTTTCGTGGATTCATAAATTTGTATATGAATAAAAGCATTTAACGTGTTTACGGGGCCTCAAGTTTTCGTCTCTTCCGGACGACTACGTGCTGTCCCTCTGCCTTCGAATGCATGACTGACAAGAAGTGGGCGAGGCGGTAGGGGCCCCTATACTCGATTTCCAAATCTCTAAATCAAGCTTTGAATCGTACGTATCGCCAACAACTATAATTTTCAACTTGTATTATTTCCCATAAATGGTATTCGCTGGTAAACAAAATAAGACAACTGATACAAGGGCGAATCCCGAGACCGTGTAGCCCAAGGACTGACGCAATAATCTGGTTCTAAAACAATGAATGATAATGGGACCTTTACTGTCAGAAATCCAGAGTGGGCGTGGCGGCGCCAGGTTCGTGCACTAGACCCGCCCTTGAAATAGCGCGTGACTATTTTTATCAATGATATGAAATGAAATGGGGTTTAATGTCCTACTGTTTTGCCCCTAAACAGGGCTAATGAAGACGGGCATACCCCATACAGTGTGCTATGGGGGAAATTTAGCCCGGCAGCGGCCCTACGGCCTACTCTTTTATCGAATTCCAACTGCCGAGGGATCTTTTACGTGTACGCCAATGTATACACGGGACCTCGGTTTTTCGTCCCATCCAAACGACTATGTCCTTGTCAGCCCCTCGATCCTGCATCACTGACAAGAGGAAACCTGCTTTCATCAAAAGTACGAAAAGACAAAAGTTAGGTCAACTTTGCTGAACATTTTGGAAACCACCCGTCCCTTCATTTTTCACGTCTATCTGCATTGGAGTTTTGCTATAGAATTGGTGTAGTGGCATTGGATTTCTATTTTCTGCATGATTTTGGTGTCATTAAAAATTAAGTCAATGTAGAAATTAATAGTGGTCTATTTCCATTGCTTTAAAATCGCTGAGGTGGCCTCCCTTTATTATTTATGAACACAGGTGTCACTTTTTATCTGCGTACGCGTCAAATGTGTCACATGATCACTTATTAGTGGAGGCCATGTTGGATCTGCCTCTTAATGGACAGCTGGTTGTCGGCGAAAATATAGCAAAATATTTATTGACAATTAACAAAATAATGTCCCATTGAATAGAGTAACGCTTAAAGCAAATGCCATGGCGTTGAGAAAAGTGAAAGGCACCATTGATAGGGTGATGGACAAGAATTTACAGGACCTTGTCAGAGGGATACGGAATCACAAAGATACGGAGGTATAAAAACAAGCATTCATTCTTATAATAATACATCAACAAGCTTCATCTGTCATCATTTTAGAGGGCGGGGCTGTGTTTCAAGGCATTGACAGTGGCAATATTAAATACTTTTACACTGTCTGGCTGGGTATTTGTATTCAAATGTTCGTATAATCAAACTGTTTCGGTGTTAAATGATGAAGTCTGTTAGAGTTAATTAATCAATATCTACAGATTCTCCCAATGCCAGGAAAGATGGAATCGTTAACAATAAATGTCATAATCACCACTGGCCAGTGACGGTATACTGTTAATTAATTAGCTGTGACTTGATTGGACAATACATTAATTATAGCACATAGACACACACATTTTTACGATGATAGACCTACCCTTCATTAGCAATAGTAACCATAATAGTCCAGACTTTAGTACTTTAGTCATGAGTATGCTTAGTACAGTCCTTCACGTTTATAAAATAGTGCGTGAGCCATAAAAAACTCCTGCCAATTTCAAAATGAGAAAAAAGCTGCCGTAGAAAAACTCTTCTTAAAGGGACAATCCCGATAAGAACAGAGTCTCAAAAATTAAAGTCCGAGTATTTATAAAATTTATAGACCAAAATATGGTGGAATGGTGTATTTACCTTGTCTCAAAATTTCAGCTCAAAATATTGAGTCGTTTGGACGTGAACGTCAACACTGCTTATCCGGACACGTAACCCTTTTAAGATTTCGGTTCAATTTTTTCATTGGGTGACCTGATAATCGATTTATGTTTCTTGGGAGGTCTATACAGTGAATGACCCATGCCGTGTACTTGATAACAAAAGGTAAATTTCACCTACATATTATTTTTATAGAAAAAAGTCTGATTTTATCCAGATACTGTATAATACAACGGTCTCCATTTCCAGATGATGACTGTCAGGTTTAAGTTATTTACAAGCGTATCACAAATATCGGGTTAGTAGGTGGGCCTTAGGTTATGGATTTTATAGGATTTTAATACAAAATTAAGCAGTTTTATTCCCCAAAAAGTTATCGGGATTGGCACTTTAATCATATATTGCAAGATTAATACTACATTCTCTTGAATTAATGACAGCCAAATTGTATTTAAACTTTAGTCTTGTTTAATATTTGGTGAATATGATCACTTCAGTATGATCAACATGATTGAATGTATGCAGTTTAAAAATAAACAAAAACTGAAAATAGTTTATTAATCTCAATATTTAGGAGAGCGATTTATCTAACTTGCAGGAGTATTTAATGACTCCCGCGAAGGAAAGCCGACGTGTGTCGAGAGGAGGAGAAGCGAAAGCTCCCCTTAAGCGTGAAGGCTGTTAGTATTGGTAGGAAATAGAAGTGTGAGTTGTGATTGAAAGATGTCATGGGAGCTTGCCCAGAGGGTGGAGGTGGCGTCCACACCCATCACTGCTTGAGCAGAGCATTTTACGTTTTATTTTCTCCTAGATTCATCTAAGTAATGTCAAACACAATTTATGTGTGAAGTATTGCCATCGTTCTGACTTGACTCCACTCTATTCCTACATTTGTATGCAACTGATTGAGCTTACATATTTTCTCAGAGCTTTCTATTTTATAAAATTCTTGAGTAATCTCCCAGACATCACCATGCCACACTTAACATTGTCTCCACCTTATATATAATTCCTGAAAACACTTACATGTATGTCGATTTGAATTACTACAATGTACTATTACACCTATAAACTGAGTGTAAATGGATCATAATTATTCAATGAAGTTTTACACTGTGTAAGGAGTTTTGGTTGCACAATGCGTAAAGCGCTCACTGCCAAGTAACTTGGAGATTCGTCGGTAGGTAGACGAAGTGACTCATCGTCAGTTACTTACGGTATGAAGATACGTCACTTCGTCTGCCTACCGACGAATTGTGCATGATGGATGTCCTGGCAAAAAACAAGGCTTTGTATACATATAGGGCGTGCATATTCATGTAAGAACCCTTGACATTAGGATTTCATGTGAGATAAAGAGTGGGCCATAGCACTGCTGCCTGGGCAAAATTTCCCTTTTGGGTGTGCATGGCATAACAGTATGCCCATCTTCATTATAGCAATCATTCTGAATTGTTTTATTGTTTTTGTTTTAACCAACTTAAGTAGGTGTAGTTTCAATTCTCCATTTGTATGTGACAAGGAGTAAGGTCATAGGTTTTGTCTGAGTCCTCAGGTTTCCTCTCACAAAGACCCTTACACGCAAACAAATTATTGAAATATAATTGAACCACATGTTAGTCCCAAAATGACCTAGACAGTGGTGCATTTTTAATAGGAAAATTGCTTGGTCTATGCTCGTCTTCTTTTCGCTTTGCAAGTGCAGTCAAGTTAAACCCCTTTTTATTTCTTTTTCCGTGTATTTTAACACCTGTAGTGTTATTTACAAGTGTTTATATTGGCCTAGTTTAAGATTTGTGTGACTGGTGTATATTACACATTTAGAATTGTTTATCAGAGTATTGAAGCCGATCAGTACAAGGCTGTGAAAAAAAAAAACTACCTTTGTTTATGTGGAAATAACAGTTTTAGATGTACCTGACAAAATGTCAGGCAGTAATGAAATAGTACCGGACATTTTTTTCATCTTAGTGCTGGACATATAATATCAATAAAAAAGACAAATCAATGCCAGACAAATTTGCAGGCACCATAGGATTTGTGTCTGACATAGCTTGAATCTGTGCCTGACATGGTCAGTGACAGGTGCCTTATTTCCAGGCTTGAGTTTATGGTTACTTGGTCGGTCTGAAAATCTTTTTATTTTTCGTATGGCCTTTGTATTATCTATATTTTTTTTTTAGTATTTCTAGCTTAAAGGAGCTCTATCGCTAACATTTGGGACCTAGAAATTGACACAAGTGGGTGGCAATGCATATAGTACTGTAGTATGAATGTATATAAACCAGTTGATTCAATGATTTCCGTTTTACTCTAATTTCAAATCAGTTATGTTCGGCGAAATAAGCCAGCAGTCTAAAATCAAGCGCAAATTTATAGTGTCAGTCCTTCACGTTTAAGGGGAGCGTTTGCTCCTGCTTCTCTCAACGCACATCAGCTTTCCTTCGCAGGAGTCATTGAAGACTTCTGCAAATTAGCTAAATCGCTCTCCTAAATATTGAGATTAATAAACTACTTTCAGTTTTTGTTTACTTTTAAACTGCATACATTCAAGGTACCAGGAGCTTTTTATGGCTCGCACACAATTTTATAAACGTGAAGGATAGTAGCGTTTGGTTATTCCAGTCTACATATGCCGTTTGATTAAGTGTGTAATGTGTTAGGCTCGTTCCACAAGTCTATTGCTAAAACTGTGAATGAAACGCATTATGGTACACGATTCCAGGCCCGTATCTAGACACCATTAAGCTGGGGGGCATAACCTTTCGGTAGGGGGGGGGGGGCGAACATTTTCAGGAAATTTTCGGAAAGGTCATTCTAACATACTGCTGTAATCATCATGCTATGTACTGTAGTTACCTAGGCGTCTAATAAGCATTTTAAAATAAGTATTCAAACAATTAAAATTTAGCTTTTTTAGGTTAATATAAGGAACTGTGTATACTTTAATGATTGGGGCGAGGATTTCACGCGCGGGGGGGGGGGGGATGCCCCTCGCACCTCCTGTAGATACGGGCCCGCACGATTCGGGTAGGATCACAACATCAATGTTGATTTAAATTGACGAATAATTCGTTTTCAAAGTTGGATCCGGAGAAAATCAAGGCAAGACTGACATACGTGTAGGGCTTAGGAAATTTGAGACAAAATCTTGAAAAAATAAAATAAGGTTGACCTGGTAACCATAAACATGTTTTATTTTGGCCTTATCATCAGTATTATAATAATTTTATCTATCTCCTTCTAGGATAAAAAGTTAGAGATAAGTTTTAAAAGTTAACCAATTTAATCTTTGACTAGCCTGTGACAAGCTTATTGATGAATATTGATTGGTCTAGGGCTATAGAAAGAGACTGTTACTTCGTAAAAAGAATCTTATTGATTTTTCTGCCGCGTTTGATAAATGTTAGTTCAACAAAACAGATGTGATGGACTATTATTTATTGATTATTTGATATCAGATTTGGGTTAATATTTAATAAGGTTGTAAAATGAATTTGGAAACGATGAAATGAAATAGGGTTTAAAGTCCTACCCCTTCTGCACCAACTGGGCTGGAAATCCCTCAGGAACTTTCTCACTCAACACCTGTCTGGTTAGCGAGCCAGTGTATCATTCACTTAGTCACAGCGGCTCACTTGGAAAGGATGCCAATCGCACACCACACCCTTGACTAATCATGTTTAATAAATTCAATTGCTTTCAGGGGGGTTGGGATGGTCTAGTGGTCTAGAGTCCCGCGCTTCGACCTCTAGCTGGCCAGTCACCGCTGACTTGCGGCTGTGGTTTGGATCCCTGGTGTGAGCGTATGTGGCATGGAGATAAGGGCGCCTTCTCAACCTCGGTTTCCTCTGGGCACTCCGGTTTCCTCCCACTGCTAAAGACTCCTATGCGCAAGCGAATTATTGAAATAAAATTAAACCATATGTTAGTCCCAAAATGACCTATAGTTTGGAGTTAAACCCCATTTCTCTCTCTCTCTCTCTCTCTCATATCAAGACTACACTTGCTTCTCCATTTTTAAATTAAATCGCATATTAATCTGTTTGGGAGATGCTAATTGTAGACCGGTTGGGGAGGTTCAATGTTTCCGGAGACCAAAATGGCCCCTTTCTATAAATGAGAATTTTTGGGAATGATATGCCTAACCCTAACCCGTTTTAGAAGAATGAACTTAGATCCAATATATATTTTACCCCTCTTAAGGGTTAGTATTCCCCAAAAAAGTCATTTATATAAAGTGGCCATTTTGGACTCCGAACCTCCCCAACCAGCCTGCAATTAGCATCTCCCAGTCTGTTTACATCCACGCCATCCAGTGACCTACAGTGTTGAATATGTCCACAAATGTCAAGTAATAATAATTTATATAACATTTGAAGCCGAAATAAAAACCTGTAATAAGCAGATTAATCTCTTGTTTTTTTGTGTAATGTATCTTTAAGAATTAGATGTAGAATATCACATGTTGCCTTTTGATTAAATTATCAAATAAAAAGTTCCATATGTGGATGATACCAGGATGTAAACGATACAAAGTAGTTTGAGTTTCTTTGAATATTGTTGTTTGACCCAATTGTATAAGGAAAGTTTGGGTCTAATGCTTTTTGCGCACATTCATTTTTAGTGTACATAAATTATTTGTATAAGTATAAATCATTCTTCTCATGGCATTAGTTTCATAGTTTTAAAATAAAAAAAAGTAATGGGTAAGAAGGTATTTAATTACATTTGCGATGTAATTACCTTGTTGTGATTGGATTGTCCAGTTGAATTGTAGCGATTGTCCAGTAGAATTGTTGTGATTGTCCAGTAGAATTGTTGTGATTGTCCAGTAGAATTGTTGTGATTGGATTGTCCAAGTAGAATAGTTGGGTATTGGACACTGAACTTGAAACCTGGTTGTTTCGTGTCTTGAATCCACATAGCACCTGCAGGAAATGTGTCAGGTCTGTCTGAATAGGGAGGAAGGGTTGGGGGAGGAGAATAATCCACCAAGAAAAGTGTCTAATCATTTGGATGGAATGTAAAAACAAGATCTGATGTATAAGCTAGCAGAGGTCAGTTTGATAACGAAAAACGACTTTATCGCTGTGCTATTCTTGGACAGTTCTAACTTTAAGGGTAACTTGTTTTAAATAGGAGTTAAAACTGCTCTGACCTATTGGAAATAAAAAGAAGAGAGTTGGCCATAGCATCATTATAAATTTAAGTTAAAGGTACATTATGGGAGATGAGATAAAGAGCTCGCAGTTCTTACTCTATCATAGTTAAAAACTAGTTGATGTAAAGGCAATTTCCTGAAAATTTCAGTCAAATTGATCCACTCTGAACCAAGATTTTAGAGATTGATTTTTGGGCCTAGCCTTGATCATCATTGCTAAAGTCGGTGCGGTAAAATACATAGTCTCGATTATCCATTTCATGAAAGTTGAGCAGCAAATCGATTTCTAATCCCGTAAATATTGCAGGCTAGCGTTGACATCAAGAGTTGATTTTGGTCTGGCTAAATTAATTCATGTGTAATTTATAATTGAGATAACATTTCAGGCCTAAAGAAAGACCTTTAATAGGCAGATTTTGCTCTTGCATAATGTCTGTTTAATTTTTATTCCAGCCCAAGTTTATTGCTGATTGTATAGATGAAATAAAACAGGAATTAAAGCAGGATAATTTATCTGTAAAAGCAAATGCCGTCAGTAAGCTTAATTATGTAAGTTAACTATTTATTATTTATTAAATCTATAGGGGCCACAGTGGGTAAGACGATAGCTAGCTAGTCTGGAGGTCCCATGTTCGAATCCCACATTGGTCGAGAATCAGGATTTTCTGATGTGGCTTCTCCTTGTCAGTGGTTCTGGACGGAGGGCCTGACAATAACAGATGTCTAGTCATTTGGATGGGACAAAAACCAGAGGTATCGTGTATACATTGGCAAAATTTCATAGCCGACTGTATGGTGTATTAACCTCTTCATTAGCCCAGTCGGAGCCGAACTTTAAAAGTTAAACCTTAGTTCATTTCAGTTCATTAGTGCTGGACATTTTGTCAGTTACATGTTAAATCTAATTTTATTACAGCCAGCCATTATAAAGCTGTTAGCATATTTTAATGCTGTATGAATTTCAATGAATGAAGATTGTGTAAATGATTGGCCCTGCTACATGTATGAAAAGAAGATTGTATATCTAATTTTATTTTAAGCTTATCCAACCATTATAAAACGCTTTTTTATACGCCCACATATTGATGTGGACTTTTGTATTTTGCTGGTATGGAAAAAGCACATTTTATGTGAATTTAATTTTTATAATCTTATCAAAGTATTTTGGGGTTTTTTGGCGTTTTTTTTTTCAGTTGCTTGGCTATGCGAAAAAGTTAGCAGGTGATCTGAATTTTATTTTTATAATCTTAATGGATTTTTTTTTTTTTTTTCAGTTACAAATGCTCGGCTATGACATCAGCTGGGCGGCATTTAATGTCATTGAGGTGATGAGCTCAACCAAATTTACTTACAAGGTAAATAAATATTTTTAAACACGGGTGACAAAGCTACATAATTGAGATGACAAGGAGTAAGGTTGCCTATCCAACCTCGTTGGTTTCCTCCGGTTTCCTCCCACTGCTACATGTAAAGAACCCTATGCACAAGCGAATTATTAAAATAAAATTGAACCATATGTTAGTCCTGAAATGACCTAGATTGAGTTGAACTTAGACCCCATTTCTCTCCCCCCCCCCTCTCTCTCTCTGTATTTGAGTCATGGGGAAGTGGGGTCATATTTAAATGTTTTCCATTCTCCTGTACTTATGAGTACTTCATTAAGTAGACCATGTACTTGAGTCTGATCGTTTGACAGTTGGAATTCGCTGAGCCACTAGGTTGACAAATAATTATCACTACTAGCATATTTGAATCGGATACACTAGTCATCAAAGTAACAGAATTATTTTTATACGCCCACATTTTCATGTGGACGTATATTGTCGTCGCCCCTGTTCGTCCGTCCGTCCACAATTGTTTGTGAACAGTCTACAGGTCACAATTTTTATCCGATTTCAATGAAACTTAAAATATAGGTTTATCACCCTAAGATCTCGGTTCCTTTCGATATTGGCATGTATCGGACGGTAACTTCATGGGTTATGGCCCCTGATTGTACGAAAAATCACGTTTTTTAGCTTGTGAACAGTGTAGAGGTCACAATTTTGAACCGATTTGGATGAAACTTGAAATGCATGTTTATAAAACAAAGATCTTGGTTCCTTTCGATATTTGCGGCAATTGGATCGTAACTTCCTGAATTATGGCCCCTGATTGTCCGAAAAATCGCCCTTTTTAGCTTGTGGTCCCTCTGGAGGTCAAAATTGTTATCCGATTTAAAAAACCGGTTGATTATATCACCGTTCCATGGTTATGAAGGTTGAGTTCGAATTTCGTGAAAATCGGACCAAAATTGACGGACAAAATGGCCGCCATTTGTACGCGAATAGTGTGAAAATATGTTTTATCAAGGTTGTGAACAGTGTAGAGGTCACAATTTTGAACAGATTTGGATGAAACTTGACATGTATGTTTATAACCCAAAGATCTTGGTTCCTTTCGATATTTGCGCCCATCGGATCGTAAATTCCTGAATTATGGCCCCTGATTGTCCAAAAAAATCGCCTTTTTATACGCCCACATTTTCATGTGGACGTATTATGTCGTCGCCCCTGTCCGTCCGGACGTCCGTCCGTCCGTCCGTCCGTCCGTCCGTCCGTCCGTCCACAATTTGTTTGTGGACTCTCTACAGGTCACAATTCTTATCCGATTTTGACGAAACTTGAAATATAGGTTTATCCCCATAAGATCTCGGTTCCTTTCGATATTGGCATGTATCGGATCAAAACTTCATGGATTATGGCCCCTGATTGTACGAAAAATCACGTTTTTAGCTTGTGGACCCTATAGAGGTCACAATTTTGAACCGATTTTGATGAAACTTGACATGCATGTTTGTAACCCAAAGATCTTGGTTCCTTTCGATATTTGCGGCTATCGGAATGTAATTTCCTGAATTATGGCCCCTGATTGTCCGAAAAATCACCCTTTTTAGCTTGTGGTCCCTCTGGATGTCACAATTATTATTCGATTTAAAAAAACGTTTGATTATATCACCGTTACACCCTAAGGAAGGTTGAGTTCGAATTTCAGGAAAATCGGACGAAAATTGCCATACAAAATGGCCGCCGTTTGTACGCGAATACTGTTAAAAAATGGTATATCAAGGTTGTGGACCCTGTGGAGGTCACAATTTTGATTCGATTTTGATGAAACTTCAAATTCATGGTTATAACCCAAAGATCTTGCTTCCTTTCGATATTTGCGCATATCGGATCGTAACTTCCTGAATTATGGCCCCTGATTATACGCAAAATCGCCTTTTTTTTAGCTTGGAGGTCACAATTATTATTCGATTTAAAAAAACGTTTGATTATATCACCGTTACACCCTAAGGAAGGTTGAGTTCGAATTTCGGGAAAATCGGACGAAAATTGCCATACAAAATGGCCGCCGTTTGTACGCGAATACTGTTAAAAAATGGTATATCAAGGTTGTGGACCCTGTGGAGGTCACAATTTTGATTCGATTTTGATGAAACTTGAAATTCATGGTTATAACCCAAAGATCTTGCTTCCTTTCGATATTTGCGCATATCGGATCGTAACTTCCTGAATTATGGCCCCTGATTATACGCAAAATTGCCTTTTTTTTAGCTTGGAGGTCACAATTATTATCCGATTTAAAAAAACGTTTGATTATATTACTGTTACACCGTAAGGAAGGTTGAGTTTGAATTTCGGGAAAATCAGACCAAAATTGCCACACAAAATGGCCGCCGTTTGTACGCGAATACTGTTAACAAATGGTATATCAAGGTTGTGGACGTTGTAAAGGTCACAATTTTAATTCGATTTTGATGAAACTTGAAATTCATGGTTATAACCCAAAGATCTTGGTTCTTTTCGATATTTGCGCATATCGGATCGTAACTTCCTGAATAATGGCCCCCGGTTATACGCAAAATCCCCCTTTCTTTAGCTTGTGGTCCCTCTGGAGGTCACAATTATTATCCAATTTAAAAAAATGTTTGATTATATCACCGTTACACTGTAAGGAAGGTTGAGTTTGAATTTCGGGAAAATCGGACCAAAATTGACAGACAAAATGGTCGCCGTTTGTATGCGAATACTGTTAAAAAAATGATATATCATGATTGTGGAACCTGTATAGGTCACAATTTTAATTCGATTTTGATGAGGATGGTTGAGTTCTAATTTCGTGAAAATCGTACCAAAATTGCCGGACGAAATGGTCGCCGTTTGTACGCGAATAGTGTAAAAATATGGTATATCATGGTTGTGGACTCTCTACAGGTCACAATTCTTATCCGATTTTGATGAAAAGTCACATATCTAGGTTGTGTACCGTCACACCATAATCATTGTCGGTTTCGAATTTCATTACTATCAGACTGGAACTGACCAACTAAATGGCTGCTCCCAATACAGTATGAAATACAGGACTTAAAGATGTAGGAAAAATCACTTTCGGTATTGCTTGTTTTCTGTCCATCTCTAGAAAATGTGGGCGTATCCTGCCTGGCAGTGCCAGCCTATCTTTTAGCTTGTGATCTCTCTGGAGGTCAAAATTGTTATCCGATTTAAAAAAACGTTTGATTATATCACCGTTACATGGTTATGAAGGTTGATTTCAAATTTCGTGAAAATCGGACCAAAATTGACGGACAAAATGGCCGCCGTTTGTACGCGAATAGTGTGAAAATATCTTATATAAAGGTTGTGGACCTTATAGAGGTCACAATTTTGAACCGATTTTGATGAAACTTGACATGTATGTTTATAACCCAAAGATCTTGGTTCCTTTCGATATTTGCGCCCATTGGATCATAACTTCCTGAATTATGTCCCCGGATTGTCCGAAAAATCGCTTTTGTTCGCTTTTGGTCCCTCTGGAGGTCAAAATTATTATCCGATTTAAAAAAACGTTTAACTATATCATCGTTACATGGTAATGAAGAGAGAGTTTGAATTACGTGAAAATCGGACTAGAATTGACGGACAAAATGGCCGCCATTTGTACACGAATAGTGTGAAAATATGTTATATCAAGGTTGTGGACCCTATAGAGGTCACAATTTTGAATCGATTTTGATGAAACTTGACATGTATGTTTATAACCCAAAGATCTTGGTTCACCCTTTTTAGCTTGTTGTGCCTCTGGAGGTCACAATTATTATCTGATTTAAAAAAAAAAACGTTTGATTATAAAAACCAAACAAATTCTAATGATTTTCTGATAATTCCTTAATATGCAACAACTCTTGTTGACTGCCCGGACGATTTGGCTGCTGTGTGGGCGTATGTTTCGTTGCCTGGCAACCTATTTTCTTTTCAGAGGATCGGTTATTTAGCAGCATCCCAGAGCTTCCATGAAGGAACCGATGTTTTAATGTTAACAACAAATATGATAAGAAAGGTACTGTTTATAAACATCTACACAGGGTAAAATTTTATGGATACACAATTACGGAGTTTAATACTAAGGGATGATTTGATGAAGATACTGTCGTCTTTTTCAAGCAAATGATACAAGTTTGTGAAAAGTAGGCAAATATATACAGAATATGCAACAAAATAACAATCAAATACAAATTACCTTGCTTTTTTTTATTAAACTCAGTAGGGGGGGTGGGACGGCCTAGTGGTCTAGAGTGCCGGGCTTCGACCTCTAGCTGGCCGTTCACCTCTGGCTTGCGGCTGTGGTTTCAAGCCCTGGTGTGAGCGTATGTGGCATGGAGATAGGGGCGCCTTCTCAACCTCGTGGGTTTCCTCTGGGCACTCTGGTTTCCTCCCACTGCTAAAGACCCCTGCGCGAAAGCGAATTATTAAAATAAAATGAAACCATATGTTAGTCCCAAAATGACCTAGTTTGTGTTGAGTGGACGTTAAACCCCATTTCTCTCTCTCTCTCATTAAACTCAGTAATTGTGTATCCTTAAAATTGTACCCATTGTTAATATGTTCAATTACTAAATGCCAGTCGGGGGGTTGGATGGCTGAATGGTTAGCGTGTGCACGCTGTATCATACAGCCGGCCATTGAGTCAACTGGCATGGTTTCGAATCCCCGGTTGTACGTCGCTAGGAGTAGCGTTGCCTGTCCAACCTCATGAGTTTTCTCAGGGTACTCCAGTTTCTCTCACTGCTAAAGACTCCTACCCGCAAGCGAATTATTGAAATAAAATTAAACCATATGTTAGTCCCGAAATGACGTTGAGTGGACGTTAAACCCCATTTCCCTCTCTCCCTCTTTCTAACATAATGTTGTTTTTATTATTTTCAGGATTTAAGTAGTCAGAATATGTACGATGCTGGTGTGGCGTTAAATGGTTTATCTTGTTTTATAACTGTTGATTTAGCTCGAGATTTAGCTAATGATATAATGACATTAGTAAGTATTTCATTTATATTATTAAAGGGACAATCCCGATAACAACGTAGTCTCAAAAATTAAAGTCCGAGCATTTATGAAATTTATGGACCAAAATATAGAGACATGGTGTATTTACCTTGTCTCAAAATTTTAGCTCAAAATATTGAGTCGTTTTGATGTTAACGTCAACACTGCTTATCCGGACACGTAACCCTTTTAAGATTTCGGGTAAATTTCTTCATTGGGTGACCTGATAATCGATTCCCGTTTCTTGAGAGGTCTATACAGTGAATGACCCATGTACTGTACTTGATAACAAAAGGTGAATTTCACCTACATATTATTTTTATAGAAAAAAGTCTAGTTTTATCCCTATACTGTATAATACAACGGTCTCCATTTCCAGATGAAGACTGCCAGGTTTAAGTTATTTACAAGCATATCGCAAATATCGGGTTAGTTGGTCGGCCTTAGGTAATGAGTTTTAAGGGATTTTAACACAAAATTAAGCAGTTTTATTCCCTAAAAAGTTATCGGGATTGGCCCTTTAAAGATACATTATGTAAGATTTAGATAAAGAGCTACAATAGTTCTCACTATAATAGTTAAAAACTAGATAATGTAAAATTGATCCACTCTGAACCAAGATATTACCGATTGAATTTTGGGCCTAGCCTCGATCGTCATTACTAAAGTCTGAAGATAAAAAACATAGTCTCGATTATCCATTTCTTGATTTAATCATGAATGAGCGTTGAGCAACAGATCGAATCCTAATCCAGTAAATATCGCAGGCAACACTATAAACCTCAGAATGCCTCGACGGCATTTAAGTCCAAACGAGGTAAAAAAAAAATGCCTTGTTGTCTGCAGTTCCAAAACAAGGTTTTTTAAATTGCCCTGTTTTTGGAACGATGTATTTTGTTCAAACTGAGGCTTGGTAAAAATGCCTCGTTTACTAAATGTGGTTTTCTTCAAGTTAGTTATTAGCGGTATTTGCTATCAGCGAATTTGTAAAAGTTAAAATTTATGTTATTTAAATACGAAAATAAACCAGTCCAAACTATGATATTATAATCTTCCAACTGTTAAAGACCCCTATTGAATTATTGAAATGAAATTGAACCATGTGTTAGTCCCAAAATGGCCTAGTTTGTGTTGTGTAGACATTAAATCCCATTTTTCTCTCTCCTGATCAGATATCGTGTCCCCAGGTTTGCCCATCTACTTGCGATTGTTCAAATTTTAATTAAAAGTTTTCTATTTTCAGATGACATCCTCGAGGCCGTATTTACGTAAAAAAGCTGTTCTCATCATGTATAAAGTTTTTCTCCGATTCCCTGAAGCATTACGTCCAGCCTTTCCTCGATTAAAAGAAAAATTAGAAGATCCTGATCCAGGTTTGTTTTTCTTGTTTCGTATAAAGACTATATCAAATTTTTGGGTGAAATACTGTGGCTCAGCAGGAGATCGCGGTTTCTAGTACATTGTCAGTAACATGTATCAATTGAACCTATGCCACATTTCTGGATACATTCAATATTTTTAATAGAACTTTGTTTATGTTTATGTAGGTAGAACTTACCTTTGATGTCGGATTACCTGATAACCAGGGGCCTGTTTCACAAAATTTCAACTAAAGATAATTTGATTGGATAACATTGGATTGATTTTAGTGCTTAGCCAATCAAAATTGAAGTATCTGCTCAAATTATGATATCTATCTTTACTCAGATTTCGAGAAACGGGACCCTGAATTGTAAACAGTGTTAACGATACAGTTGAATACAATGATTAAAATGTGTTTTGTTTTTCTGTTTATTTTAGGGGCCCAGTCCGCAGCTGTTAATGTGATATGTGAACTAGCTAGAAAAAATCCTAAAAATTATCTTTCATTAGCCCCGCTTTTCTTTAAACTCATGACAAGTTCAACTAATAACTGGGTTCTCATCAAAATTATTAAATTGGTAAGTTTATTTTAATGTTTTTACACAAACCCTAACCCTGTCCAACCTCAAGGGTTTTCTCCGGGTCCTCTATTTTCCTCCCACTGCTGGGCGGTTGGATGGTCAACATGTGCGCGTTGATGCATAAAGCCTGTCATTGAGTCAAATGGCGTGATTTTGATTCCCCAGTTGTATGTGACAAGGAGTAGGGTTGCCTGGACAACCTCGTGGGTTTTCTCCGGGTCTTTCACTTTCCTTCCACTGCTATAGAGCCCTAAGCGCAAGAAAATTAATGAAATTACCTAGTTTGTGTTGAGGGGATGTTAAACCTCATTTCTCTCTCTCTTAAAATCATGATCCATAAATTATAGTAATACAGTCAGCTGATCATTGAGGGTTTGGCTGGAGGTGGGATGTTGGGGGATTATTAAAAAAAACCTGATGAATTCAAAAGATGATCTCCAGTTGATATTTTTGTTATAAAATCAACAATCTGAGTGAGTGTAAATCAAGACGTATCTGACAAACATACACTATAAACCTCAGAATGCCTCGTTCGGCATTTCTGTCCAAACGAGGTAAAAAAAATGCCTCGTTGTCTGGAGTTCCAAAACGAGGTTTTTTAAATTGCCCTTTTTTTGGAACGAGGTATTTTGTTCAGAACGAGGCTTGGTAAAAATGCCTCGATTACTAAACGTGTTTTTTTTTCAAGATAGTTATTAGCGGTATTTGCTATCGGCGAATTTGTAAAAATTAAAATTTAAGTTATTTAATACGAAAATAAAACCAGTTCAAACTATATTATTATCAGAGAAATTGACAAGACAAGAATACACGGCATCAGTGGAGGTGTAAAACTCGTTTGGAAACTCCAGACAATGAGGCATTTTTTTTTTTACCTCGTTTGGACAGAAATGCCGAACGAGGCATTCTGAGGTTCATAGTGATGGATGATGAACAAAGGCTTTAATGACGTGTGTATAAATTTATAACACATGAAGAGTCCAGTGGAAGAACAATCTAAGTCACTTTTTTAACGAAGCCCAGTTAATGGTGTCATCTGGTAGCAAATTGTGTAAGCTTTCTTTGGAACAATAAATTTCAGGTAAAAACGATCAGAGTCACATCGAACCAAGGCTCTTCTGAAATGCCTCCCCTCCAATACATCCATCGTATGCTTTATTTGACCTTAATTTGACTGAAAAGTGGAAGTCAGTTGTTGTACTGGTATTATGATTCGTATTAAACATTATTTTGACGTTTTAACTCAACCCACTTATTGTTCTGTTCGCGTCAAGCATTCTCGTCCAAAAGTTTGTTTTGTCTTTTATGCGAAAGGACAAAAATGGGACTGAGATCGTTCTTCCCCTGGGACTCTTCATTTATCAGGATCTTTCATGTGAAACGTACATGAAATGAACATGCAGTTTGATTGATATTTGTGAATATTTATTATACAGTTTGGAGCTTTAACGCCGTTAGAGCCAAGATTAGGGAAGAAATTGATAGAACCGTTAACCAATCTAATACACAGGTAGGTCATGTTTATATAACACAGCGAAATAAGGGTCAGAGTTTGGGCAGCCCAGGGGACATAGGGTGGGCAATGTCCCTGGCCATCCATATGCCACATTGAAGTAAGGGAGCAGAGTCGGTGACAGCCCTGGGCAGGTGGTCACCCAATCAAAGAGAGATATTAAGAGACAGAGAAGGGACAATCTCCCTTGGCATTCATGTCAGGTGGTCAATCATGTGAGTGATTTTAAGGGGACAGAGAAGGGACAATCTCCCTTGGCATTCATGTCAGGTGGTCAACCATTTGAGTGATGTTAAGGGGACAGAGAAGGGGCAATGTCCAGGGGCATTCATGTCAGAGGGTCATCTAATCAAAGAGTGATGTTTAAGGGGACAGAAAAGGGGCAATGTCCAGGGGCATTCATGTCAGAGGGTCATCCATGTCAGAGGGTCATCCATGTCAAAGAGTTATATTAAAGGACAGAGTGTGGGCAATATCCCCGGTTATGTATGTCAGGCAGTCATCCATTTAAAAAGTGATTTGAAATTATCACTGGTAACTTTGCAGTACAAGTTGCCCTACTTTATTTATGTATTTTTCATCTGCTTCTCACGTTTCTCAATACTATGCCCTTCACTTGAATCTTGGTGCTACAACAGTTTTTCGTCCCATCCGAACGACTGTACATTGGTTAATATATTATTCTATATTTCAGTACATCGGCCATGTCTCTGTTGTATGAATGTATTAATACTGTGATAGCAGGTAAGTACTATTTTTTCTATTCTATATATATATATATATATATATATATATATATATTCTATTTTCCTTCCATTTATTTATCCTATTACCATATACTGAGTGCCAACACAACTACTAAAACTTTCCGTTCGAATAATCATTTCTACTGAAAGCAGAATTGAAACTAGTGCATTGTCCTTTATTTTATCGCTTTGATCATGCATTCTGATTGGCTGCTAAAAATCGTTTGCTTGGACTGTTCCCAATAATTCAGTCAGGAGATATTATCCCCCTTTGTTTTTCTTTTGCACACATCAAAATTTGTCAGCATTCACTCTTAATAGTGTGAACAACTTCATTTAAATAGTAGTTTATCAATCAGATACAATCGTGGAGTTTGTGGTTGTGTTTGCTGTCAGTATAAACAAAACTTCCATGTTTTCTGTTATAGAGAGATATTGGTTTCATGCTTATATGAAATTATATTTTTTAATGTTACAACTTTTACAATTTTTATTTTACGAGTGTTTGTATATTTTACATAGTTAACTTATCTAGTTTGAATTTTTCGAATAAACTCATCTAGTTTAATTTTTTTTACAAAATAAACCGATTTTTAGATTTTTACAAAATTAATTGATCTAGTTTGAATTTTTACAAACGACTGATCTAGTTTGAATTTTTACAAAATGAACTGATCTAGTTTAAATTTTTATAATTTTCATTTTATGGATCTTTATATTTCTTCAAAATAAACTGATTTAGTTTAATATATTTTACAAATAATTATTAAATTCTCAGTAAATTATGACAGTTAACTGAGATGATCTTTTATATAATGATGATCTGTAGATTGAGGATTTGCTTTATCCAAGCCTCGCGATATAATTCTTTCCCTCGGTCGCAAAATACAGGTAAAGCTTCATTACCTCCCTTTAGCCCAAATACTTGAAATCTTAGAAAGACCCGGTCCTCCCCATCAACTTATTCTACCCATTTTATGTAGGTGCATAAAAACCCTACCTGTACCCATTTGCAGCTGGGTAGACTGGAATACACCATCCGGCCAGTACCCCATTTACAGTTTGGTCACAAATCCTACTCTTTTAATCATGGTGCCAAATCCTTCCCACGGCAACGTTTATAATATAAATGACACATTTAATTATATCAATCATATATTTAAAAATGGCATATCACACATACATTTAACACTTCCAAATCAATATTAATATTAAATGAAAACATTATTACTGATTGATTCTCCTATGCCCCTTCACCTGTCTAACCTCGTGGGTTTTCTCTGGGTACTCCGGTTTCCTCCCACTGCTAAAGACCCCTACGCGCAAGCAAATTATTGAAATAAAATTAAACCATATGTTAGTCCCTTCTTCATTAGCCATGTTTAGGAGCAGACTGGTAGGATGTTTAACCCCATTTCATTTCATTTCATTTTTTGGATAAAATGAAAATACCAAAATAAAAACCTCTCCCTCGTCAGATTTTCTTTCAGGATTGTTTGAGAACCAGAATATATTTTTTGTGTGTGGCCTATATTTAAGATAATCGTAATATGAAGTTTTGATTAGGACTAAGATTTTGACTCTCCAACTGGTAGTTGTCCCTGTAGCAATTTTCCTACATCCGATGATATTTAATTTAACATAAATATGACTGTTTTATAATAATTGCCATGTCTGTAATTGTCCTAGATCTAACTAATAATTGTCGCACAGGCTCTTCTCCTCACGCGGAAACGATCCACCCAGCAGTTGTCCCAGATCGGATTTTCAATGTAAAAAAAACGTTATGATTGTTTTATAATAATTGTCGTGCGGTTAATTGTTCTAGATCTAACTAATGATTGTCCCTCTCCTGCAGGCACTTCTCCTCACACTCAAAGATCTCATTTGTCCCAGCGGCATTTGTTGCAGATCTAACTACTCCTCGTGGGCAACGATCTACCCGAAAGTTGTCCCAGTGGCAGTTGTCACAGATCGAACTACTCCTCGCGGGCAATGATCTACCTGGCAGTTGTCCAAGTGGCAGTTGTAGTAGATTGGATTTTTAATATAAAATAACCGTTATGATTGTGAACTAATAAATGTTGACATGTATTTCTCCTCTTACTTACAGTCCTCATTTCTATATCTTCAGGCATCCCAAACCACACTGCCTCCATTCAGGTACATATTCAAATATCTACATGCTCTTTTATTATAGATATCTTACTCATTAATATAAATTATTATATCCATTTATTACTTTAAAAAAAAACATTGATTTAGAAATAAATCAAAGAAATTAATGATTTGCATTGATTATTGGGATTGTTAAAAAAAATCAAATTGCCGAATATATTTGGATTTAGCATCTATTAAATCATTTGTTTTCAAAATTTAATTAAAAATTATATTTATTTTTTTAAAGAAAAAAATTATTTGAAACATTTGATATCTTTTGATTTGGATATAAGCTATAGAAAAAAATGGATATTTTGATTTTTGATTCTGAGTAGAGCATCTTGCTGAAAGAGTCTGTAGATAAAAAAATATGCAGTTGATATATTTATATGTATTTATATTTGGTGATGGCCTTTTCATTCCCAATATGATTATTTATCAAATATTTCCGATTTGATCCCCTTTTTCCCGTTTCATCAAAGATGTAGTGTGTATGATTTAGATAAAGAGCTGGTCATTCTTGCTATAATAAATACCGTAAGAGAAATCGGCCTTAAAAAGAGGCTTTACGTAAGAGCTAATTGTTGCTCGAGTTTCTAGCTTCAACTCTTATATAAATTATTAATTACTGTAGCTAATTATTCAAATGAAAAGCTCATAATCAAATCTCTAGACCATCAAATGGTCGTGATATTGAATGGTTTAAACACCTCCATTTTAAAATTGGACATTAAAACGGATAATAATAGAGACTTTATTTATTTTCGTATTAATGGTAATTGGCAAAACTTCATACATTGATAACTTCGCTCAGAATCCAGTAATTTAATCAAAATTTTCAATATATTCCTCTTCCATTATCTATTTTCAAACTACTGTAGCAAGAACTACCAGCTCTTTATCTAAATCTAACATAATATATCTTTAATGTGGATTATTTAGTGAGTGATATTTGGAATGGAAGGGTTATTATACCAACATCTGATATTGGTTAGTTAGATAACTCTCTTTGTAATGGCTGCTTTCTGTTCAATAAAACACATCCCGCTCCTGTTCTCAGCTTGTAGAGATGATGGAATGTCCCATTATACAATATGTGTAATATGTTGCTAAATGTGTGTAATTGGTCATAAAATATGTGTTGTTTAGACAGAAAACACCCCTCTTCTAATAGTGGGAATGTCCTTGCTGCTATTTTGTGTATTGAGAGTGTTTCAATCACTGTTTTAAAAATACAATTAAATAAAAATTTGTTTTAAAATCATTTTTAAATCAAATTTATTGTTAAGTCTTGTGGTATATTGCTGTCACTCTGTCTGTCAGTTTAGTGCGATAAAGAAGTTTTATTTTAAAATAGAAAAGTATTTATGGGGAAGTTATTTACTACAAAAAATTTGTATATTTGACATGTATGGAATTTTGAGACACTTAATCTTGCGACTTAGCTGCTTTGGGTGTATGCTTTGTTGCCTGGCAACCTCTCATCCAATCGACAAAATTTCTGCAGTTATTAACCCACTAAAGGTGAATGAATGCTTGGCACTATCATGTACTAATACCCTTGACTGACAAGCATGAATTTTTCTGCCTATATCTTTAAAATCTGTTCTAGAGGTGGTATCATAGACAAATAGAAATATTATTTTAGTTTTTATATTTAGGTGGTGGTTTTTATTTATAAATGAGAAGGACTACAACCTTGATCAATTATCGGAATTAAGATTCTGGTAACTGTTCTTTATTCAGAATTCTTTCATAGCCGTTCAATCAACAGAAAGTATTGTCTCAGCTTTGGGAAGTAAAAAAAAAAAAAAAACCCAGGAATACACAACAACATATATAAGGGGGAAGAGGATAAGACCCAAAATATTGAGGAGCGTGTGGGAGAGACCCAAGAATATGGAAGGGTCTATGGGAGAGACCCAACAATATGGAAGGGTGTGTGGGAGAGACCAAGCTATATATATCGGGGTTTGTGGGAGAGGCCCAATAATCTGGAGGGGTATGTGGGAGAGACAGAACAGTGTGTAGGGATGTGTAAGATAGACCGAACAGTATGGAGAGATGTGTGGGAGATACCTTATAATATGAAAGAGTGTGGGTAAGGCATAACAATATATATAGGGGAAAGCAAAGGAAAACGCAACCAGATATAAGGGAGTGCAGCGGTTAGACCCGACAATATATATTTGAGAGTGCAGGGGTAAGATCCGACAATATATTGGGGAGTGCAGGGATTAGACCCGACAATATATAGGGAGTAGACAACAATATACAAGGAAAATAGGTTAAGACCCTACAAAATATAGGGAGAGCAGGGTAAGACCCTAATCATAGGTAAGAAAGCAGGTTTAAACCCAACCTCATGAAGGGTGGAGCAGAACGAGGTATGACCCAACAATATACTGATAGAAATATTTCGATGTAAACAAGTCCTGCTCCCTTTGCAACAACTCCGGTGAGTGGGACACTGTTTGGAACAAGCTCTAGTCATTTAATGTACCTTTAGTGTATATCGTCCTGTATTTGTTGCTTTAGCTATCTGTTGTAGCTATCTGTTCTCCTGCTGCAGTCTAATTCATTGTTTGTTAAAAAAGATTAGTATGATCCACGAAAAAAAACTCACTTCTGAATGTCCTGTTGTTGCTGTCTGATTGCGTGTTGAATAGATTAGTATGATCCAAAAATAAAGCCACAAAAACCCCACTTTCTAATGTCGGGCTGCAGCCTGATTGCTTGTTAAATAGATTAGTAATGTCTGTTTATTATGCATCTGTTGACAACACTTGGTTAATATGATGTGATAAAAACAAATATTACAATACAATTATTTCGTCTACGTAAATTTAGTTATAATTACCGCTTCATATATTAATAGACCAGGATTAATCAAATATCTTGCCTCTACTAATTCTATATTTAAATTCTAAATTATTATTAATTTCATCGTTTTGTAAATTGACATTGAAGACCAGTACTGGCATTATAAGGAAAATTGACAGGAGTGGGCCTGACTGAAACTGTTTAAAATATTGGCATTAATGGGCCTGTAACTGTAAGAAAAGTGAATGAATAGTGATATTCAATATTTAAGAAAATACCTAAATCAGAATATGATTTTAAATGATCATTAATGCAATAGATTATTGTGATAGATTGACCTCTTTGCTTCAAAACAACCATAATTGTTTTTTTGAATTTGAGGGTGGGGTGTGGGGTGGAGTGCTGAATGGATAGTTGTGACAAGGAGTAGGGTCGTCTGTCCAACCTTGTGGGTTTTCTCCGGATCCTCCGGTTTCCTCCCGCCACTAAAGACCTCTACGCGTAAGCAAATTATTGAAATTAAATTGATCCATATGTTAGTCGCAAAATGACCTAGTTTCTGTTGAGTGGAGATTAAACCCCGTTTCTCACTCTCTCTCTCTATTAATGATTTGCACTAATAAACAATCAATGCACACATCTTGTCAACTTTAAACAGTGACACAGGATAAAGAAATGTAAATGAAATTTTCAAAATATTCATTTTGCGAAATCTATTTAAATCTTGCACACAGAATCTTCAGTATAGTTACAGATTAGATTTCTTTGATGCATGATAGGTCGTCGTTTAACTGTTGTACTCCGTGGATAATGTCAGTGATGTTAGATTGTTGGATAAAATAGTTGGTGAATTATTATTTAAGACTTAAAAACCCTCGAATAAAGGAATTTGCTCTATTGAAAAGAAATGTTAGATTATGGAGGGTTTAGAAATGTCTATTTCATTCTTTCAGTTATGTGTTCAAAAGTTGCGTATATTAATAGAAGACTCAGACCAAAATTGTAAGTAAATTTGACAATAATTGTTTATTTTATCTATTTTTAGGGGGACAAATTTGCAAGTTTTTTTCTTATTTCCTTTGTTTTAAAGGCCTGGGGCCTATTTCACGAAATTTTAACTAAGATAAGATCCCAATTTTAGTAATTTGATTGGATAATATTAGATTGATTTTAGTGCTTAGCCAATCAAAATTGAAGTATCTACTAAAATTGGATTTTATCTTAAGTTAAAATTTCGTGAAACAGGGCCCTGATAGGTCATTTAGCACTCTAAGAATCCCTTACAAACTCGAATATTGTGAATGGAATACCAGTCCAAAAACAATCTGAATAAAACACAGATCCTATTCATTCCGTTTTTTATTGTTCAGAATTTAATTTCACCTGTCTTTACTACACTAGGATCTGAAAAAGTTGTAATATAACAAATGTACTAGTTGATGTGAGGAATTAGCCATTGAATAGTTTTACTTGTCTTTACTACACTAGGATCTATAGGATTTGTTACACGACTTCGTAGGATGAGTAGGAATGAAGGAATGTTGTATTATTGATTGTGTTTATATATTTCAGTGAAGTATTTAGGTTTGTTAGCCATGTCCCGTATATTGTCAACTCATCCTAAGAGTGTACAATCACATAAAGACCTCATATTACAGTGTCTCGATGATAAAGATGAATCTATAAGAATACGAGCTCTCGATCTATTGTATGGTATGGTAAGTAGGGTTTTTTCACCTACAATTGCTTGGATGTAAGGGGGGTGGGTAGCATACGAGCGCTGTTTCATAAAGTCTGTCATTGTTTCAACTGTTGTGGTTTTGATTCCCCAATTGTACGTGACAAGGAGTAGGTTCAGCTATCCAATGCAACCTCATGGGTTTTCTCTGGTTTCCTCCACAGCAAAAGAGAACCTCAAGCACTTGAACTTAAACCATGTGATAGTCTCTCTCTTTCTCTCTCTCTCTCTCTCTGTTATACTTTTGCATGGATGGCAAACATTGTTGGCGTTTCCAATGGATGAAGAAAAAGACTAACTCTCATTCATATTATGGATGAAGAAAAAAACTAACTCTCATTCATATTATGTGTGTAGACAACTTTATTGTGACATCATAGCAGTAACACATGCCAGGAAGTGGTTGCACTTGATTAGTGAATGCAAGCTCTGTGTTGTACTTCATTAACAAGTTAAAGTTACTCATACAAAATACAACACTCTCTCTCTCATATGTTAATGCTTGGTGTTATGTTCAGGTATCTAAGAAGAATTTAATGGAAATAGTCAAGAAATTAATGGTACATATGGATAAAGCAGAAGGCTCCCATTATAGAGATGAGCTGCTATCAAAGATTATAGAAATATGTAGCCAGTCAAATTATCAATATATTACTAATTTTGAATGGTATGTAGAAATGCTGTCTTTATATTGTCGTCTCTAACGTCCACCGGACCGTCGTCCCCAACTTCTTATGAACACGCTACACAATACATTTATCATTCAGTCTGTTAGAAATTATATGTATGTTGTTTACATAAGTGAGATGAAGAAGCCTATTAAATTTCAACATTGTCTGGGCAAAACTTCCATCATAGTATACTGTCTAGTCATTTGAATGAGATGAAAAATTGTGGTCACTTGCACGTAAAAGATCCCTTGGCAGTAGGAATTTGATATAAGAGTAGGCCATATAGTGGTAGTTATACACTCAGTACACTATATTAATATTGGATAATATTCACCATGTCTTGATGTCCAATTGGGCATATTCCAGGCCCCAAGTTCACAAAGCATTCTCAGACTTAAGCTGAGAATTTACTCAACTTTCAATCACTGTATATGAGAAATATATTTGATCCATAAACACAAAAATGTGTGCATTGATTCTAATTGGTGTTTTTGATACATTAAAACAACAAATGTTTTACAAAAGACTATATTTTAGTTAAACTAAGGTCAATTATTTTGATCAAATTCTTAACTAAAGTCTGAGAATGCTTTGGAACTGGGGCCCTGGTCGGACAATTTAGGACTTTTGGAAATTATAGAATCGAACATGTCCGAAATATACAGGCGAAATCTCATCATTGGTTTAAAGCCCATTTCATGTTCTGTAGGTATGTAAGTATACTGGTGGAATTAACACGGATGGAAGGAACTCGACATGGTAAATTAATCGCCTCACAGATGTTAGATGTAGCTATACGGGTACAAGCCATTAGACATTTCGCCGTTACCCAGATGGTAAGTTTTGTTTTATAGTATTTGTCAGACTTTTTGTCCTGCATCACTGACAAGGGCAAACCATGCCAGAAAATCTGGATACACTTTCTTGACCAATGCACACAACTTCCAGACTAGCGAGCCAGTGTCTTACCTATTTAGCCACAGTGGCAGTTGGAATTTGATATAAGAGTAATCTGTAGCGTCTTTGCTCATCTTCATTAGCCCAGTTCGTAGCAGAACAGTGGGACATTAAACCCTGTTTTATTTCTTGATTTAGTGAACGAAACATTTTATTAATCATTTTAAATGTTTGATAATATTCGTATTAATGTATTAAAATGAATTATTCCTATGTTGTTGTAGGCTCTATTATTAGAAAACTCGCAAGCTTTAGTGAGCAATTCACAGAGAAATGGTATTTGTGAGGTGTTGTACGCAGCAGCATGGGTCTGTGGAGAATTTGCAGAGTAAGATTTTATTAAAGCTTTTTTTCCATAGTTCTGTGAAATTATTTGTGGGATCAGGGAAATCAGTGCACTAGAAAAATAATAAAGTTTTTAATCCGGATAGAATCTCAGAAAATGCTCAAACAGTAAAAATGAACAATTTAGGAATAAAGTGTGATTAAATGGGCATGGTGACCAGTAATATAATGTATAAAAGAAATGTAAAATAGAATTCTGAACTGTCAAAAACAAAACCAAAATAGGGTCTGTGTTTTTACCATATTGCATTCAGTATCTGAAAGATTTGGTGCATTTTGGCCGAAATGAGGGATTAGTCAATGAAACGGTTTGTTACAGCGACTTTTTGTTGTGGCTGTTTAAACAACTAGAAACGTCTGCACCGATTGATTAATCATTGTATGATGTCATAGGGTTAAAAGCCACTCTTACGACCTCCAGTACAACTGATCTTTGTGTAGTATAGGCAATCAAAATCAGATTAGGTGGATTGCAATATTGTTTCAAAAAATTAATCTGAAATTTATACACCAGGCTTTTTCCAATATTCACTTAATAAATTAATCTTTACATTTCTTTTCAGACATCTGTCGGATCCTCAGAGTACGTTAGATTGTATGTTACGCCCTAAGATAACGATATTACCTGGTCACATACAGAGTGTATACGTACAGAATATGTTAAAATTATACGGTAAAGTTATAAAACGGGCAGAGGATGAAGATAATGAACAAATGTTGAAAGATGTCAATGAATTATTAGCTGATAAACTGCCGATATTCGTTCAGAGTGCTGATTTAGAAGTTCAAGAACGAGTAAGTCTTGTTATTAATTGTGGTTTGTGTTCCTCTCTTTCTTCTTCTGAAGTTGACTTTGTTTTATACGGCTTTAATTAGCTGAAGTCGGAAACGTAAATAAAACAGGACTGTAAAATTTTACAAATGTGAATATATATTTAATAATTTTACTTCAGAGAAAAAAGGGGGGGGGCGCACTGTGTCGTAAGGTTTGTCATTGAATCAGCTGATGTGGTTTCAATTCCCTGTCAGCCTTCTGGGATTTTTCTATTTCCTCGGGTTTCCTCCCACTGCTAAAGACCCCTACGCTCAAGCGAAATATTGAAATAAAATTGAACCATGTATTTGTGTTGAGTGGAGGTTAAACCCCATTTCTCTCTCTCTCTCTCGGCCAAAGGAGAGCCATGGTTGCTCCGTAAGTTGTTTGTGTGAGAAAATACATCAGGATTTTCTGGCATGGTTCCCACATGTCAATGATGAAAGACATATAGGGCCTGGCAAGGGACAACGTATAGTCGTTTAAATTGGACGATAAAATTGGCGTACACATAAAGGAACCCTTGGCAGTTGAAATTCGCTATCTAGGTCAAATTTCCCTCATAGCACACTGTATGATGTATGCCCATCTTCATTAGCCGAGTTGGAGAAAAACACTGAGACTGGGGTTTTTTTTTTTATTATCCATGATAAAACTGTATGATGTATTTTTGTTTCGTATTTCTAGGCGTGTTGTATCTTACAAGTTGCTAAATATGTTGGTAAATTACATGAAAAGGGTGTTAAAATGGGAGAAGAATTAGAGCAGTTATACGCTGGTGATTTAAATCCTGTTGCTATCAAAGCCCAGAAAAAAGTCCCGGTACCCGATGGGTAAGTTATATTTAGTGACAAGACTTTGTAGGAAAACTAGGGGTTCTCTTGTTGTCTAATATATCAAGTCCCAGTACCCGATGGCATTTGTAGTAATGAGACGACTTAGGGGTTTTCTTGTGGTCTTATGGTTTATATATCATTGAGTACCTGTACCTTTAGGAAGAGGGGAGATAGGGAAATGGCCAAATGGTTAGTATGTGTAAGTAATTTCTTTTTGTAGGCCAACTTGGAAATGTATATTGCTGTCAGGGTTCAATTTAGTCTAAAACCAATGAGTAGCAAATTTTGTGACAGATTCACATTTTGGCTAATCAATTCAAAATTTGAATAGCATTTGCTCAGATTTGAGGAGCAGTAAAACGTAGCCTAATCACAAAAATTTGCAATTCTAATTTTTCGGGGTATAAGTAGATTCTTTTTCCGCCTTCGTTGACCGTTGTATACCCTGCTTCGTTATGTGCGGATGAAGGTAAAAAACCTGACATCTCCGAAAAAAAAAAAAAAATCAGTTACCGTCTCTCTACAATGCCACAATGGCGGACGCACTAATCGTCTAAAACAAAACTACATGTACTTTAAGTTACACCATTCCAATCGAAATATTTGTAGACGTGGCTTTGCTTGTTTATTTCTTTATTTAAAACCATCCCCCTAACCGCCTTCAAAATATTATCAACCCGTAAATATGCCATCGTTTCACGCGTCTCGCGAGATGTCTACTTTTAGTTTCCAGTTAAGTTCACCAATCATACTATTTTCTGCGTTGTTTTATTCTATTTTTAGTAACATATTTTATAAACACGTGTGATTAAAAACGGAGTCTGCATAGGCCGGTCTGCATATAATAATTGTCTTCTAGTTATCGGATATATTGAAATAAAAACTGGTTCAAATTAATCACGACCACAATTTGGAATATTTAACAAGTTAGTCCTGCATTTATAAATTAATTTTTTCGTAGGCCTAATTATTCTCCACATTCATCCAAAATGTAATGAATCGCACTTCACAAGTTTGAAAGCAATTTTTGGCTAATGAATAAAATAATTCTATCGCTTTTACCGCGATTTGGGTCGCTTTTTGCGATGCGATACCGCTTAAATTGAACCCTGATTGCTGTCGTCCCATGTCCTTCCATTGTCCACAAGTTCTTGCGAACACTCTGACGCCCAAAGTTATCATCCGATTAGATAAATATGTCTTTAATTGATTACAATTTAGATAGATTTGTTATTTATTGATTAAAATTTAGATGAATTTGTTATTGATTAAAATTAAGATAAATTTGTTATTGATTAAAATTTAGATAAATTTGTTATTAATTCATTAAAATTTAGATAAATGTGTCATTAATTGATTACAATTTAGATAAATTTGTTATTAATTGATTACAATTTAGATAAATTTGTTATTAATTGATTACAACTTTAGTAAATTTGTTATTAATTGATTTCAGGTTAAATTTAGATAAATGGGTTATTGGTTGATTACAATTTTTAGATGGGTATTAATTGATTATAACTTTAGTAAATTTGTTATTAATGATTTCAGGTTAGATTTAGATAAATGGATTAACCCACCACCATCTGACAGTTCCGATGATGAAATACAAGGTCCATCTTTCTTTGCTATGGGAAAATCAGAACATATGTAAGTTAAACCTTTCCGTTGTAAAATGTCGTGTTGAAATATGTTACATTCATTGAATATGTTTTATAGACCATACATGGAAAGTATCATATGACCTGCCATTGAGTCAACTGGTGTGGTTTCAAATCCGCGGTGGTATGTGACAAGGAGTAGGGTTGCCTGTCTAACCTCGTGGATCTTCTCCGGGTACTCCGGTTTCCTCCCACTGCCAAAGACCCCTACGCGCAAGCGAATTATTGAAATAAAATTAAACCATATGTTAGTCCCAAAATGACCTACTTTGTGTCAAGTGGACGTTAAACCCCTTTCTCTCTCTCCATCCATGGAAATCTACAAGCCGCAGTTCTGTTTATTACCAAGCTGTGATTAAGATTCTCTATTCTGGCATGAAGGTGGGGGAGTGGATGGCTGAATCGTTAGCACATGCATGTGGTATTCTAACACAGTCTCTTTTTGATGTATTTCTGACAAGGACAGCTGCCTAGTCGTTTGGATGGTTATGAAAAAGTGATGTCTCGTGTACACATTGGTGTGCACGTAAAAGATTCCTTGGCAGTTGGAACTCGATATAAGAGTAGGTCGTAGGGCCGCTACCTGGGCAAAATTTCCCTCATGGCACAGTGTATGGCGTATGCCTGTCTTCCATTAGCCCAGGTTAAGTCTGAGAATGTTTTGTGTAAGAATTTTGTATCTTGAATTATTTGATATATTGAATTAATTGAATGGTGATGATATGATGTTATTTTAGGTCCATGTATCAGTATGATAATGATGATCGAAAACCAGTGTATGAACCAACCGAAGAAGAACTGACAGTCGTAAGTTTTATTTTTATTGCCATGGCAACTAGTAAATGTAGATTGCCTTCTAATTGTAACCATGTATAAAAAGCTGTGGATGAATATTAGATATTAACTGTATCAGCTTACCATGGCAACCAAATTAATATTTGTGGCCTTAACAAACAAGATATTTTGTGATATTCTTCGAAATATGTTACGGGGTGGGATGGCCTAGTAGGCTAGGGTACCGCACTTCAACCTCTAGCTGGCCGATCACCTCTGGCTTGTGGCTGTGGTTTCGATCCCTGGTGTGAGCGTATGTGGCTCTCCGGTTTCCTCACACTGCTAAAGATCCCTACGCATAAGCGAATTATTGAAATAAAATTAAAATCATGTTAGTCCCGAAATGACCTAGTTGTGTCGAGTGGACGTTAAACCCCATTCCACTCTCTCTCTCGAAATATGTTTTTGTTTTTTGTTTAGTTGACAGCGTATGATCTATGTTTAAATTCTGTTACAGAGTAGAACGGCTCGTAAAATGGAACAAATGCACAATCCACATTATCTAAAAGATGATGGAAAGAGCAAGGTAACATAAAGTTTCATTTTCATTTTCATTTTCTGGTTGTACGTGGCAAGGAGTACGGTCGCCTGTCCAACCTCATGGTCTTTCCGGGTACTCCTAGTTTGTGTTGAGTGGATGTTAAACCCCATTTCTCTCTCTCTTTCTCATGACATCAATTAAATATATAATTTAACTGTTTGAGTTAAAACTTACTGCTACCTATAAAATTTACATAGTTTAGCTTTCTCCATTAATGGGGGGGATGGCGAATGATTAGTATGTGCATACTGCATCATAAGGCCTGTCATTGAGTCAACTGGCGTGGTTTCAATCCCCTGGTTGTACCTCACAACCGGTTTTCTCTTGAGTCCCCCGGTTTCCTCCCACTACTATTCTAGTCAACATGATAAATTGAGGACAACGCCAACTTGATAGTATTATCACGATCACTCACTATAGCTGATTTGATTTGATTAATTGGACGAGAAAGTTCATCCAGATTTTCTGGAGTGGTTTCCCCTTGTCAGTGATGCAGGAAGGAGGACCTGACAAGGACAGTTGTCTAGTAGTACGGATGTGGCGAAAAACCGAGGTTTCGTGTACACATTTGCGTGCACGTAAAAGATCCCTTGACAATTGGAATTCGATATAATAGTAGGCTGTAGTTCTGCTGTCCTGGCAAAATTCCCCTCATTGCACACTGTATGGCGTATGTCCATCTTCATTAGCCCAGGTTAGGAACAGAACAGTAGGACGTTAAACCCCATTTCATTTAACTCGGTCCCCATCCAGTATGGTAGAACTGTTTCAGGACTAGATTCCCTGTTACTCAGGGTTTCAATTCTGTCAAATATTTGAAACATCCCAGGCTATGTCATTATAATGGTTGTGTGATTTATTTTTTTACAGAGAAAGAAAAATGATTTATTGAAATTAGACGACATTCCAGTGGCAGAAATTGATCTCTCTGTTCCATTACACATACCAGGTGAATAAATAATTATTATTCTTCACTTATAATTGTTCTCTCGTTAAACACCTGGGTGGTGGGTGGCCGAATGGTTAGCATGTGGAAGGTCTGTCATTGAAATTGATCTCTCTGTTCCATTACACATACCAGGTGAATAAATAATTATTATTCTTCACTTATAATTGTTCTCTCGATAAAAACCTGGGCGGTGGGTGGCCGAATGGTTAGCACGTGGAAGGTCTGTCATTGAGTCAACGTGACAAGGAGTAGAGTCCTCTCTTTTCTTCAGGTCCTTTGGTTTCCTCCCGCTGCTAAAGACCCCTACACACAAGCGAATTATTGAAATAAAATTGTATCATGTGATAGTTCCGAAGTGATCTAGTTCGTGTCGTGTGGAGTTATACCCTCCCTCTCTGTCTGTTTTTCTCTCTCTCTCTCACTCTAAAAAGCGACCGTGGTTCATTGAGTAAGACACTGACTTGGGATGGGACGGAAAACCGAGATCCATGCTCATGTTGGTCTACACGTAAAAGATCCCTTGACAGATTGAATTCAATATAAGTGTAGGTCATACTGCCGCTGTCCAGGCATAATTTCCCTCATAGCACACTGTATGACGTAAGCCCATCTTCATTAGCCTAGTTCGGAGCAGAACCGTAGGATGTTAAACACCATTTTATATATTCATTATGATTTCAGGCTCTGATAAATACTCAAAACTATCGGCATACCAAGTAGCTGATGGTAAAAATAAAAGTCGTAAGAAAGGTAAAAAGAAGAAGCGACGACACGATGGTTCGGATTCTGATCCTGATGTTGAAGTTATGCATGCTGTTAGTACAGTCGTTGATATGCCTGAGGTAACAGAGAATTTGTATTGATCAGTTTTAACTGTAAAAATTATTTTAATTCGCTTGACAGATTTTATATTCATTGGTTTGACAGTGAAATATGTTTGTATTGATTGGTTTGACAGTGAGATATGTTTGGATTTATTTGTCTCTAAAATTTATATTAATTAGTTTCAACAGTAGTAAAATCAGTATTAATTTGTTTCAACAGTGTAACAGTAAAATTTGTATTAATAAGTATCAACAGTATGGCAGTAAAACTTATATTAATTAGTATCAACAATGGTAAACTTTATATTAATAAGTTTCGGAGTAGAACAGTAGAACATTTTATATGTATACAAGCCATGCCTTGGTTGTTTGTATAAAACGAATAGCCTGGTTGGTGTTGTTTGTATACAACCGATGGCCTGGTTGGTGTTGTTTGTATACAAGCCATGACCTGGTTGGTGTTGTTTGTTACCAAATATATTTTATTATTACAGGGTGCCCATCTCTCAGATAAAGATGATGATGAAAACGATAATGACTTGAACAAAAAATTGGATATGAATTTAGATGAGTAAGTATTTTCATATCTTTCAATTTGTTAATAAATTTTTTACGAGAAACAACATTTGTTTTATTCCATGACAACTGATGCCAACACATGAAGACAACTGAACACTCATATCGTGGACATGGCTACATCATGTCAGAAATCAATCTGCTCGTATTAAAAGGTTAAATTAAATATAAAAATATTCACTGAAATGCTATTTTTATTTGTAGACCATTGCGTGATGATGAGCGTCTGCCAGTGCGTACCCACCATGTTGTTTTAAATAGTGAATCCCCGGAACACGAGACGACAGAAACTAACGATAAACCCAAGAAAAAACACAGAGTGAAAGACAAGAAGAAGGAAAAGGTGTGTTTTTTGATTTCATGTTTTACACTCATTCTGTGCTTCAGTGAAATATAAGTTTATAACCTTTCGATATTGGCATGTATTGGATAGTAACTTCATGGATTATGCCCCCAGATTGTACCAAAAATCACAGTCTTAGTTTGTGGACACTCGTAGAGGTCAAAATTTTGTATCCAATATTGATGAAACTTACTCGAAGATCAAAGTTCCATTTGATATTGACACATATTGGACTTTAACTTCTTGGATAATGAATGAATCCTGAGAGTATGAAAAATCAAATTTTTAGCTTGTTCTCTGTCCATCTCTTTCAAAATAATATCAATATTGCTTTTATGATTATACAGTCAATTTCAATTGTTTTTTTTTTACGTCTACAGAAAGAAAAAGACAAGAAAAAAGATAAAAAGAAATCAAAATCAAGTAATCACGAAGGACCAAGTTTATTATTAGCTGCAGAAGGGGATGATAAAACAGGGGATAATGGTGTTGTGAACAATGTCACTGATTTATCAGTTATTGAAAATACTACAGCTGTTAGCAAGGTGAGGGATATAACATCAATAAAATACCAGTCGTATGTTTAGGGAACTGACCTCTCAACCAAGTCATTTATATACCAGACTGTAGTAGTCAAGCGGGCAGAGCACACTGACCTCTCAACTTGTATGTCTTTGGTTTGAATCCGTATGGGGGGGATGAATGGCCAAATGGTTAGCGTGTGCGAGTTGTGTCATAATGTCTGTCACTCAGTCATCTGGTATGGTTTCGAATCCCCGGTTATACGTGACAAGGAGTAGGGTCGTCTGTCCAACCTCGTGGGTATTGTTAGGTCCCCCGGTTTCCTCCCACTGCTAAAGACCTCTACGCGCTATCAAAATATTTAAACAAAATTAAACCTTATGTTAGTCCCGAAGTGACCTAGTTTGTGTCGAGTGGAAGTTAAACCCCATTTCTCTCTCTCTTTCACAATATTGAAGTTTACAAGGGATTCTGCTTTCCCTGAAATGACATTCCGAGACTTTAACATGATATATTTATAAATTATAGGCTGATGATATAGAGTATTGGTTATCAGAGAGTGCAGAGAATACCCCTTCACCTACTAAAGCCAATACAACTTTAACTACAACTATCACAAACAACGGCACAGATAGTGCATATAATATAGTTTTATCTACAGAAGAGGATGAAGCAAATCAAGCAGGGGAGGTAAGTCTGTGGTAAAACAGGGGTTAGCAGTTGTTTGTCATTGAGTCAACTGGCATGGTTTCGATTTCCAGGTTGTACGTGACAAGAATTAGGGTTGCCTATCCAACCTCATGGGTTTTCTCTGGATCTCCCTGTTTCCTCCCACTGGCAAACAAATTATCAAAATAAAATTGAACCATATGTTAGTCCCTAAATGACCTAATTTTCTGTCAAGTCAATGTTTAGCCTAAAATAATGAATAAAAATACATCTAGTTCTCATTTGACGATATTGTTTTATTTTACTTACACAGAAACCAAGAAAGAAGAAGGAGAAGAAGAAAAAAGATAAGAAAGAGAAGAAGAAGAAAGATAAGTTAAAAAGAAGTGAATATATAGAAGCTGATGGTATTACTACGCCATCTAAAGAGAATATTACTCTGTCTCAACAACCTACTCCATTAGATGTACAATTACCTGTAAGTATTATACTTGTTATACAATTACCTGTGAGTATTATACAATTACCTGTGAGTACTCTACTCATTATACAATTACCTGTGAGTATTATACTCGTTATATACAATTACCTGTAAGTAGTATACTCGTTATTCAATTAACTGTAAGTATTATTCTTGTTATACAATTACCTGTAAGTACTATAAATGTTATATACTATACGATTACTATACTCTGCATCACACATTAAAGTCTGAGGTAATAAGACTGTAATAGGTATGTCTCAAACAAAGAAAGTTATAGATATGCGACAACCCTAGTTGACCACCCAGACGATTTAGCTGCTGTGGATGTATGTTAAGTTTATTGTATTTTTTGTGTATTTTACAGCCGATGTCAAGTTATATTTTATTAGCAGAAAATAAAACATTAAAAATGGTAAGATATTTTGTCAAATATTTTGTCTTAATTGTAAGTGTAGGAGGACCGCAAAACAAAAATGTACAAGTTATTGCGGGCAATAGACAGAAAATAGACATAACACAAAATCAACAAATATCAAATCAAGTATGAAACTACTGCTACATTACCAATCTGATTAAAACACAGATCCAATTTCGTTTCGTTTTTTATAGTTCAAAATTTCGTTTTTACTTGTCTTTACTACTCTTGGATCTGAAGGACTTGTTATTTAACTTGTGTTCTGCCTGAAATGAGGGGTCAGCCAATCAAATAGTCTGTCGAATCGACCGTTTGACCTTTTCATGTGTGGAACTGTGCGTAGACACGTCTATACTAACACCAACAGGTAGAAATCAAAACAAAACAAAAGTAGATTTTAAAAAGCATGACGGTCGCTAATTGGTTAATCGAATGACTGACGTTATCGGGTCAAACGTCCCGTGGTTGATACCTGACGTCATAGAACGTGAGCTCCCACTATAACTTGTTAGATCTACATGAGTGTAGGCCATCGAAGGTATAAAAAACGAAACGAAATATAGATCTATATTTTAATTAGATTGTTACATTACGTACCAGACTGTACAGTGTTCTCCTCAGATCCAATCACTTAATATGATAGTTGTTGTTTATTTCTTAAAATGTCTGTGTCTTGTCGTCATGTTTGTCTTGTTTTGTTTGTGTGTAGTGCAGTCCTCCTGGAGAGAATGGTGTTTACACTAGTCCTTGAAAACGATAATTGTCTATATGATAAAATTTATTGATATTTCGGTACTGAAATAATTAATGTACACATTTTGATATTGAATTTTTTTTATTGTTTTCAGACATGTGAAGTGCGTGCTAGCAATCTAAGAGGTGACCAAATAATTGTGTCTATAGTCTTTACCAACCAGTCCACCAACCATATAAAAGATTTGGAGTTTAACGTATTAGATACTTTAAACACGAAGTTGATTCGAGGGGTAAGTCAGAGAATATGTGTGGGTGGGCGAGGATTGGTGGGTGGGAGGGAGAGATACATATTTTAGTTTACAAGTCCAAATGACATATCGGTAATGCTCTTAGGTTAATCGTTACACAATAATCAAACAGTGGCATACAGTGGTTCATTGATGCTCACAGCCAACTCCTTGATTGTATGCCACCAACATTCAAGTGTAGGGCGGGCCAGGTGGCAAACAGAGGTTCAATGATGCTTGCAGCCACCTCCTAGATTGTATACCACCTAAACTCCAGTATAGAAGAAGATGGCGTATGGGACCAATCCCTGGCATGTTAAACTTATCAAAGCAGATTAAATACATAAAAAAAATAGTAGGGCAACTTGTACAACAAAGTTAACAGCAATAATTTCAAATTCAGAAGAAAGTAATTTCAAGTACCAAAAAATGGAATTTGATTTCACTCCTTGATTAGATTCCGTCCTCAAATGGATGCCCAGCACTTTTGTCCCTTCTGCACGAGCAGCTCTACAATGATTGTACGTGACAAGAAGTAGGGGGTCGCCATTCCAACCTTGTGTGTTTTCCCTAGGTACTCCGGTTTACTCTCACTGCTAAAGACCCCTATGCGCAAGCGAATTATTGAAATTAAATTGAACCATATGTTAGTCCCGAAATGACTTAGTTGGTGTCCAGTCGAAGTTAGACTGCAGTGAAAGATAAAGATTATATTTAAAGTGTAGAACGCCACAGATACTTTGTTTGTTATAGATGTCCCGTGTACACAATTTCGTGCGCGTAAAAGATCCCTTGACAGTTTGAATTTGATGTAAGATTAGATTTAAATATATATGTTTATGTATCATAAGAGATATTTTGTTTTGTTATAGATGGGTCACAGTAATCAAGATGCCGTGAAAGTACCGTTTAATTTATTACCAGATAGCCAGAATGAAGGCCAGTTTGCATTCTCAGTTGAAAGCATAAACATGCCACAGAAATTACGAGGAACTATGACCTATATTCTTAAAGTAAGTTTGATTAGTTACAGGGAGATGGGGTGTGGAGGGAGGGGGGGATGATAATAAGGCCTGTCATGGAGTCAAGTGGCGTGGTTTCGATACCCTGCTTGTATATGAAATCCGGCAGCAAGTGCGATGGTTATCATCCCGCGCAAAAGGAAGATAAAGGGGGATATGTCGTCATGATTTCTGTCTGAAGAGATATCTTACAAACCAAGATATTTTTGTGATAATCTGTACATAGTTGTGGATTAGGAAATACTCAGATTTAATCATTTTTATGTTTCTGTGGAAACAAATTTGTCTTTGTTTTGTATATAAAATGACACAACCTCCAAACTGGTTTGATCTTAATGTAATGGAGATATTGAAAATATATTTAAAAAACCCGAAAATAGATTTGGATCCGGTTTCTTGAAGTCTTAACTAAAGATAAAATTCAAATTTAATTAGATACTTCAATTTTGATTGGCTAAACACTAAAATCAATCTAACATTATCCAATCAAATTACTAAAATTTAGAATTTATATTAGTTAAAATTTCGTGAAACAGGCCTCTGTATCGGAATGAGATTGGATGATGATAACAGGGGTCAAAATTCACGACGGCACCCGCGGCAATTGCCGTAGTATTGAGCGAAATTGCCATAGAAAATGAATAATAACTACGGCATCGTTTGCCGTGGTATTTTATTTAAGAATATGACTATTATGACGACGGCAATTTGCCGTAGTCGTCACTGAAATTGCCGTTGTACAACTGTGTAATCCACGGCATAACAGAAAATAAGAATTTGTTGTTTTGTTTCTTTCCTGGGTTCTCGTGACTGAATTTTTCTGTCGAATTAAATCTCGAACCACCGCTGTCACAGCTACTAAAAATAGATCGAACGGTGTGGAATTTTTATTGGCTATTTACCTGACAACACATTAGCGGACGCACGTACGCAGATACCGATAACACAAGTCGTTCATTTAGTTGACCATGAAACGGATAACCCATACGGTCGTGATCGTATGATTACTCAGCTAATTTTATAACAACGAATTTCACACCATCTACGCATGTTTTCGTCTGTTTGTCACTAGTTTATAGCATTATGAAGTACATGTATTTATATCAAAATAAATAAAACACATACCCCCCTCCCCCAAGTCCAAGTCATCTGACCTACTTCTACTGGAATGGAAATGCACATGGCTCGCTGTCTGGCGTATTTAATCATTTAAAAAGTTCAAAACAATTTCCAGAAATAAAGGCTCTGAAGAATTTACAGGAAAAATATGACCAAATCAAATATAATTTTTAGCGTCAAGCCGTAAATATAGACGGAATGTAAGAAAGGCATTCCAGGGGGCGTTACATGTCCACCGCATGATGATCGTGTAATGTCATGCACGGTTGTGAAGTTGTCTTTCGATAATCAAATTACGGTACTACTATACGGATATTTTATAATCGGAATTCCACACCTCAACGGCGAAGTATTCATTTAAAACGCAAGTTATGTGCCATAATACTTTACTTATATTTGGTGAAATTCACGTAGATATGGATTATATAGAATTGCACGAATCTTCGTGTCGCGGAGTCAAAGCAGATTCGCGGGCTTGCAATAATTTTTATACCTCCTTATTTCGGAGAAATAAAACGGATTTATTACGATATTTATATGGACTGCGGTTGACGTAAAGTCCTACATTTTTAGGGTGTTTGTGGTGTACTAATATACTAAACACACATTACAAATGAAAACATATATACTTATAGTTTATTTATTATTTATAATCTTTATTAATCAAATTTATCAGTTTAAAAAAATGCCGTAGTGAATGAAAGTCAAATGAAAGTTTTGCCTTAGTGTACATAAAAACTGCCGTAGTGAAGAAGGGATTAAAAACTGCCGTAGTGAAGAAGGGATTACTGTGGCATTTTTTGAAAAAACTGCCTCAGTTCCAATTTCATGAATTTTGACCCCTGTGATAATATTATTATTCTTCTTTGTATTTTTTTCTCCTAGTCTGATGATGGTTCCAGTCATGAAAAATTAGATTTTAAATTAAACTTACCATGTTCCTCGTATCTTGTGAGCACGCCGTGTAAAAGGTAAACATTTATTTCTTGCAATCTGATCAAAACATAGATCCTATTTCGTTTCGTTGTTTTAGATCAGAATTTCGTTTTACTTTACTACTCTAGGATCTGGAAGAGTTGTTGTCATTGACATGGTCTGAATGATGTTAGAGAAAAACCAATGAAACGGTCTGTGACAGCGATTTCTTGGCCTTTTAATGCATGGAACTGTGGGTAAACCACTAATAATGTCACTGCTGATTGATTAATCAATGTTTGATGTCATAGGGTCAAAAGCCACTCTACAACCCCTGACGTGACCTTCCATGACAACTTGTCAGATCTTCATGTAGTGTAGGCCATTGAAAGTATTAAAAACGAAACGAAATTTAGATCTGTATTTTAATCAGATTGGATATAGCACGGCTTTCATGAGTTAACAGGTTTAACACAAGACAGCAGGTCGAGGTGTTATACCTGGTAACGAATGAAGCGTGCTATAAATGACTTGTAATACGGACACCTGCTCAACATGCTCGTTGTTATTGCACGGAAAACCCAACCCACTTCTCTATGTGATTTCTTCTTAAACCGAAAATGTCTAGTTATTGCACAGTTACACTCCAGTGAGTTTAGCTGATGTGAAACAATCTGCTCTTTGAACATAAAGAACAAAGGAAAATCTCCTGTCCGTGTTACAGATGATTTTATAGTAAGTTAATTGAAACTTCAAATTAGAAATATTGCTTGGAAACTGTGAGTAAGGTGCTGGCTTGTTAATTGGGAGCTCTTCAGTTTGCTTTCGGTGTTGACAAAAAGAAATATCCTCCTTAATTTTCCCCTTGGTAATGGTGCAGGACCAAAGAACATGTTCAGAAAGCATCTGGATCGATTTGGATTTAAAAAGAACTTTTGTAGGTTAGAATTTTGAAATGAAATTGAAATGTTTATATTTGTTTATTTTAGCTCAGAGTATACAAATTTTTTGTCCGGTGGTGAATTGTCTGCCAAATCTTCCCTGCAAGTAAATCCCACAGACTCGCAGTTATCCATTAGTTTAGCTAAAGTCTGTTTTTTCTTACATTTTAGAGGTAGGTTCAATTTTTTTCTTACTCTTCGTTAAAATAGCATTATGCAAGAGCAAAATCTGCTTATTACAGGTCTTTCTTTAGGCCTGAGATGTTATCTAAATAATCAATTAGACATTAATTAACATATCCAGACCATAATAAACTCTTGATGTCAAGGCTAGTCTTCGATGTTGGCAGATTAAATTCTTATATGCCGCTTAATGGCCGTTGATAATTAAATCAATCAAGTGGATAATTGAGACTATGCTGTTTATATTAATGATTTGAGTAATGATGTCCGAGGCTATGGGAATATTTCAAACGCTTTTTTCTCGGCTAATAGTGGATCAATTTGACTGAAATTTTCAGCAAATGATCTTTACACTATCTAGTTTTTAACTATTATATTGAGAACTGCCATCTCTTTATCTTATCTCCCATAATGTAACTTTAATAGTCTTTCAGATCCCTTGGCAGTTGAAATTCAATATCAGAGTAGGACAGAGTGCCGCTGTTCGGGGCAAAATCTCATTAACCCAGTCTGAGTAGGATGCTAAATTTCATTTATTCTTTCATTTTGATTCAACTCAAGTTTGAAGCAAGACTCTCGCTTCAGTCTTAGTAGCCCAGATAAAGCAGAAAAGAAGGATATTAAACCCCACGAAAACAATCAGACAATTAAAACTGACATGTCGAGAGGGGGGGGGGATGGATGGCCGAATGGTTAGCACCTGCGCACGCTTTATCATAAAGCCTGTTGTTGAGTCAACTGGCATGGTTTTGAATCCCTGGTTGTACATGACAAGGAGTAGGGTCACCTGTCCAACTTGTGTGTAAACATCTAATTTGTACTTCCGTCCAATTTAACGCATATCGTCCAATTTAGATAACAAGCGTCCAATTTATAACTGTTTAATTTTCTGGTTGTCATTTATTATTTCAGTTATTGAACAAGTTGATAATAGTGCTTCGTTATACAGTCGTTCCATTCAAGGTCATCCTGTTTGCTTACTAGTCAAAAAAGTAAGTAATAACATTAAATTACCTTGAACCATATGACACAGGTCTCTCTGTGGGTGGGTTTCCTCCGGTTTCCTCCCACTGCTAAAGACCCCTACGCGCAAGCGAATTATTGAAATAAAATTAAACCATGTTAGTCCCGAAATGACCTGGTTTGTGTTGAGTGGACGTTAAACCCAATTTCTCTCTCTCTCTCTGTGGGTGGGGGGTCACGGTGGCAAAGTGGGCAAAGTGCTGGCTCGATAGCCTGGAGGTCAGGTGTTCAATGACTGCGTTGACTGAGAGTGTTCAGCCAGATTTTCTGACGCATTTCCCAATGTCACAGAAGCAGGACACAGGGTCTGACGAGCATAGCGGTGTATTCATTCGGTTGGGATGAAAAACCAAGATCCCTTGACAGTTGGAATTTGATATTAGAGTATGCTGTAGTGCAACTGTTTGGGCAAAATTTCCCTCATAGCACACTGTATAGTATTAGTTACTGTGTGTTTAAAGTTACAATTGATACAGTCTAAGACTCCTTACACAAATTCAAATAGGTACAAACGCACATTTGTCAGCACATATTACAGTTTGTATTGGAATAAGACGGACCACTAAAATAGTTACTGAACAGTTTTTCTTTGTGGTATATGTTAAACTATGTGCAGTACTGTTTTGGGTCAGTTTATGTGTAAATTAGGGAGCCATAGGCCAGTAACCTTTTTGACTAAAAAAAACTTGTGTAAAGGAACTCTGAAGGATGAGCCACGACTATGGCTGGAGTAACTCGTAAGGCATCGGCAGTGGAACCATTTCTGTGTATGGCGTATGCCCATCGTCATTAGCCCAGTATGAGCAGAAGAGTGGGACGTTAAACCCCTTTTCATTTTATATTTTCAGACCAATGAACAATTAAATATAGATGGTAAAAGTACGGACGGTAATTTATTGTCGAATATTCTCGATGATGTTCGAAATCTGTTGACAACTACAACAACAACGGTTTCATCTTAACCCTGGCTATTCCATACATCATACTAAAACACTGTATATAGAAATTATGTGATATCACTTTCAAATTAATAATAATACCAATCCATCAATATGATATACGCAATCATCATCCAAGGGGAAGTAACCCACGTGTGGTATATGTATATTATTATTATATACGCAATCATCATCCAAAGGGAAGTAATCCACATGTGGTATATGTATATTTATGTTCATAGTTTATGTCATATTAGGCCAAATAACAAATTATATTCTGGTTCTCTTATACTGTCCAGTTGTCTGGGGATCATGGTGGCAAAGTGGGTAAGACGCCGACTCGCTAGCGTGGAGGTCAGGTGTTCTATCCCTGCATAGGCCTGCCAAGATCTGCTGTCTAGTCCTTCGAATGTATGTGAAAGATCCCTTGACAGTTGGAATTCGATATAAGAGTAGGCTGTAGTACACACTTTATAACTTATGTTCGTCGTCATAAGCCCAGTTTTTTGTAGTACAAAAGGACGTTAAACTGTGCGTTATCTTCTTAAGATCTGTCATTTATTGAGGCAAGGAGTAGGGTTTGTGTGTTTTTATCTTGGTCCTTGGGTTTCCTCCCACTGCTAACAGCTAATCCCTATGTGCAAGCAAATTATTGAAGTAAAATTGAACCATATGTTAGTCCTGAAATGACCTAGTTTGTGTTGTGTGATTTCTAAACCCCATCTCTCTCTCTCTCTCTCTGTCTCCTCCTGGGGGATCAAACCGAGGTCTGTGTATGGTGCGCACATAAAAGATCCCTTGGTAGTTGGAATTCGATACAAGAGTAGGCCGTAGCGCTGCTGCCCATGCAAATTCTCCTTCATTGCTTACTGTATGGCATATGCCAATCTTCATTAGCTCAGGTTAGGTGCAGAAGAGTAGGATGTTAAACCCCATTTATTCATTTCTCTCTCTCCTAGAATTGTGAAGTGTATATATTTAAGGATATTATTTGAGAACCAGAAAGGTTTTTGTTTATTTATCCGGATGTCTATCATCCAGGGTTCAATTTAAGCGGTATCGCATCGCAAAAAGCGACTCATATTGCGGTAAAAGCGATAGAATTTTTTTATTCATTAGCCAAAAATTGTTTTCAAACTTGTGAAGTGCGATTAATTATATTTTGGATGAATGTGGAGTATAATTTTAAATGCAGGACTAACTTCACTTGTTTAATTTGAAACAGTTTTTATTTCAATATATTCGATAACTAAAAGACAATGCAGACTCCGTTTTTAATCACACATGTTTATAAAATATGTTACTAAAAATAGAATAAAACGATGCAGTATTGTATGATTGGTTAACTTAACTGAAAACTAAAAGTAGACATCTCGCGAGACGTGTGAAACGTGCCATTTTTGACGAATATCTGACAAAAATGTTATGCTGATGGCATATTCTCGGGTTGATATTTTAAAGGCGGAGGGGAGGATGTTTTTAAATAGAGAAATAAACAAGCAAAGCTGCGACTACAAATATTTCGATTGGAATGGTGTAATTTAAAGTACTGTACAGTACATGTAGTTTTGATTTAGACGATCGGGGATAGACGGTAACTGAAACTTTTTTTGGAGATATCAATTTTTTTTTTTAACTTCATCCATACATAAGTCGAAGTGGAGTGTACAATAAAGGCCGGACATTGGCGGAAAAAAGTATCCACTTATATCTGAATTGCAAATATTTGTGATGTAGGCTAGCCAAAATGTGAATCCGTCACAAAAATTTGCTACTCATTGGTTTTAGACTAAATTGAACCCTGGTATCATCACCATGTACAGAAGGGAAAATACTTATAACTTACCATGTTTAATTAATAATTGTCTAATTACAAATTTTACATTTTATATTTATTGATTGGTAATTGATTAATGCAATGTAGAAAATTATATAGAATTATTCAATAATATCTCTTTGTAAAAAAAAACCCATGAAAGTATTGTTAGCTGGGTACAATTCCCGAATTTGAGAGGTGCTATAAGGTGTAACACCTCATATCAGTTGAGTGCAGGATGGTGGGAGGGCAGAAGGGGTGACACGAGGACATTTGATCAAATTAGAATAAAAAAGTATATTTTATCTGTTTTTACACCTAAAATGTCTTCCTGTCTCACGATTAGATCCCCCATACTTGAGTCTCTGCCCCACCCCCTTCGCAAAGTGCTCAATGGTTGGCTTGGGGGTCTATTACACCAGTTAGATAGTGAGTTATACATAAACTGGTTGGAGTGATCAAATTATGAATCCAAAAGGGTTAATATTTCAGATAATATGTAAACGTCATCCCATCCGATATATTTGCTTATTACCAATCACAAAAGATTTCTATCATTATTTTCTTTGCTCAGAGATCAAAAATTATTTGATTGTCTATTAATGGTACATGAATTCATATATTTCATTAAAAAGCTAAGTTTTCTTTACTTTGTAAATGTTATTCAAAGTATTTTTCTATATTAATGTTTGTGAATAATTTGTTAATATAATAATTATTGAATGAAATATTAAGTATGCAAGTTTAAATGTATAAATAGTATTTGAGTAATATATTTAATACATGTTCCTTGTGACATTTCTAGCTTTAAATCATCCCGTTTATTGCATGTTTCTGGAATTGAGGTAATTTCATCTGAATTTCTTCAATATTGGTATTAGAGCTGGCAAAAAATATTGATATAACCGATAATCGTTGGTGGCTACAGGGAAATAACTCATTTTTAATAGCGCTTTATTTATTGTTATAAGCGGCTGAGGAAAATTGTCAAAAGTGATTGATAGCGAGCGCGAAGCTGCGAATACTGTTTTCTTAATGACACCATCAGATAAGTTGTTAACGAAAAAAAACATTAAGAAAATATAGTTTGAGGATTTTAAATTGTTTTTATTGTATTCATAACTCATTTAAATGCATTATTAGCATACAAACAGTTATTACTTTCAACTTCAAATTTTCGTACAGGTTGATATTGATTTGCCGAAATATCGATTGCCAGCCCTAATTGGTATTAATGCCAAGACAATAATGTTTATAGTTTTTCAGAATTTAATGAGCGATGATTAAGAAATTAGTTTTGTTTAACATTTGAAAACTTCAAAATTTGGAAGGACTCGTACAAATGTTTTAGTTGAACAACCATTTGCTTTCGTTTTTTTTTAATCTTTGTTTTTCAAGAAGTAAAATTTTAACAAATATTCCAAAGGACTAAAACTAGTGAGGTGTTACTATTTGCTGTATTCCAAAACAGTTTAAAAAAATCAGAGATTGTGTAAGAATATAAACCAAATTAATTGCTATTATTTACTATAAATGAGGTTTTTATTCTGGGTTTGTATAAAAATTGATAAAATTGAACCGTATTCAAAAATGGTTAAAATTGAATTATATTGGAAGACGCGTAAATATGCTAATTTAAGTCAGATTATGTCAAATATAAACTTGATAAAAATTCCAAGTTTACTAAATATTCTGGATTTCTAGGCAGAATAATATAAGTGAATCATATTCCAAAGATCGAAATGTTATTTCATTGAAATCCATAAAGCATGTATTTATGCGCCTACCGGTAATAACTATATTCAGCGGCATATCCAGGGGAGGGGTTGGGAGTCCAAACACACACACACATACCCCCCCTTCAAAGCTACATAAAAAAAATAATGCCTTGCCTCAATGAAATTACATCACAAAGTGATCCTACATCAGTATAAAAAAGCTCAATTTGTATGTATGCCTACTATGTAATTTAGAGACGATGATGGCAGATTTCCGTAACAGAAACCTGGCAAACCCCCTCCTGCAAAAATTCCTGGATCCGTTCCTGATATTCTTGTGATATGACTTCCAGTGGCGTTTATTAATTACAAGGTTACAAGCATTATCTAAGCGCTATATCTGCCTATTGCAGATCTTTCTTTAGGCCTTAAATGTCACTTAAATTATTAGACATTTATTAACGTGACCCGATCATTATCAACTCTATAAATCATCAAATGCTTTAGATTTTAACTAGATTAGAACAGTTCGGCCATTTATAATATTCAAAAAATGAAAATTGTCACTCTCACTATAAAACCAAGAACTGGTTCAATGCATTTGGGTGACACTCAAAACAAAAGCGAAAAATTTGGCAGCATCAGTTAGAGAACAATCAATCAATTTGAAACTTGGTTCTTTGGACAATTGTGCATTAATTGATAAAAGTTGAATTTTGATATGTCTCAGACACCCAGAACTTCCTAGAAAATTTATCTGAATGAGAAAGAGGCTAAATTTTGATACGTCACAATTTCAAAATGACTGGGTCATACATTACGATCGTGATTGGTTTAATATTGCACAATCAACGAGGGTGTTAGTCTGAGTCTTGTTTCAATATATTACCTGTACGCAATGTCTTTAGCTCAAGACCATGTAACAACTTGAGATACAGACACTGTGTGCATTTCAGTAAATTCATCACAGGAGTCCAATATTTCATCCTAGCATGTGCGTGCATCTCAATGCAATTTGTCACAGGAGTCCAATATTTCATCTAGTTTAAATAATGTTACAATATGAGATTATTCTAAATTAACGCAATATTTATTTATTTTATGTTACAGACCATTATATTGGATGTTTTTGTGAGACTTGACTAATATATCAAATCTTGTTATTTATTCCACTTGTCAAAAGTATTGATGGGTAAATGTAGGTTACAAATATAAAATGCTTGTCCTAACATTCCCCAAAGCATATTTCTCTCAAAACTGTGACTTCTCACTTGAACTTAAAGCAAATGGTTGTCAAAGAATTAAAGTTAATTAAATCTATGAATTTATTTCCATTCTATTGAAATGTATACTTTGACTTCGTTATCTCACAACCAGAAATGAAGGAGTAATGCTTTATACTTTGACTTTGTTAACTCACAACCCCAAATGGATGGGTGATGACATTATAATTTGACTTTATTAATTCACAACCCAAAATCTATGATTGATGACATTATGCTTTGACTTTATTAATTCACAACCCAAAATATAGGAAAAAATCTATGAATGATGTCATTATAACTTGACTTAATTAACTCACAACCAGAAATGTGTGAGTGATGCCACAGACTTTGACCTTATTAACTCACAACCAAAAATGATGCAATATTTTACCTACACAAACTGGAGTCAAAGTAAAGGGATAATAAATTTTCGAGAATAATCCTTTTCACAAATACGATTCAGTTTCTTGCATATGTTCACGAGAAACTTAAGGAATAGAGATAAATATTTTGTTGAGTTTTTTATTTTTCGCTGATTGTATTTATTTGATTGTTGTTTTTCTTGTATGTATATATATACATGTATATAAACAGATTTACCAATCACACTTAATTATCAACCGATTTCAACTTCTTGATTATTTAAATCATGGTATTGATATAATTGTTAATGATAAATTGATATATGTGAAGATTTATTTATTGTATATATAAAATATGATGATCATCTAATAAAATATATAGAATATTCACTTATAGTTTATTTGATAGTAGGGAGAGAGAAATGGAGTTTAACGTCCACTTAACACAAACTAGGTCATTTCGGAACTAGCGTATGGTTTGATTTTCTGGTGTGAGCGTATGTGGCATGGAGAAAGGGGCGCCTTCTCAACCTTGTGGGTTTCCTCCCACCGCTAAGGTCCCCTACGCGCCAGCGAATTATTGAAATCAAATTAAAAACCATATGTTAGTCCCGAAATGATCTAGTTTGTGTCGAGTGCACGTTAAACCCCATTTCTCTCTCTCTCTCTGGTTTCATTTTATTTCATTAATTCAAACCGAGCCAGTTGACTCATCAGTATTCGGCCATCCAACCCCTTGATAGTAGGGGTCATGGTGGCTAATTCGGAAGACGCTGGCTCGATAGCCAGTTTTGCAGGACGGAAGGCCTGATGAGGACAGCTGCCTTGTATGGGACAAAAAAACGAGGTCCCATGTACACATTGGCGTGTACGTAAAAGATCCCTTGACAGAATTTGATATAAAGAGTAGGCCGTAGTGCTACTGCCCAGGCAAAATTTCACTCATAGCACACTGTATGGCGTATGCCCGTCTACATTAGCCTTGTATTGTCCATCTACATTAGATAATTTCACACCACACTAACATTAAAACAAATGAGTTACAATTACCTGATTGAGGTTATGCTGGGTAAATGCCAAGGTTTTGCATTTGAGGGTTTTTTCTTCCCCAGCAGGTTTAAAGAAAAACATTGAGAATAATAACCCCAAATTCTCCTCTATATTCAGACCGCAAGTTATTAATAACATGTCGGTATTGATCAAGACCTGCAACCATTCAGTGAGCTATGAGAGAGGTACTGGGTTTAATGTCCACTTGCCATACACCAGGTCATTTTGAGACTAACATGGTTCAATTCTATGTCAATAATTCGCTAGCTCACAGGGGTCTTTTCGCAGTGGGAGAACCAGGAGAGGTTGTACAGGTGACCCTACTCCTCGTCACTTACACCCGGGGATTCGAAACCATGCCACCTGACTCGATGACAGACCTTATGATCAAACTTGCATGTGTTAACCGTTCAGGCACCCGATCCGAGATGTGCAATAAATTCCAACTGCTCCCTATTATGTGCACGCCAAGGTGTACACGGGACCTCAATTTTTTCTTCCATCGAAACAGGTTGGTCCTATTCCTTGCCAGGTCTATTTCCTGCACCACTGATCAGGGGAAACACGTGATGATTTTCATGCCAATACGATGACTGCATTCATTCTCATTCAGTAGTGGATTCGATAGTAACAGTGTATAGAAAACGATTGACTTGGAGGGGGGGGGGGCTTTCCCTTAGCCAGAGGGGCCCTTTTGTCTGCCTTTAGAGCCCTCCCTACCTATGGTACATTTTCAGTTTTCTCATCGTTTTAACTTTCTTTTCTGGTTTTATTTTTTCAACTTCTTTCATTTTTTTCACGAGGAGGCTAGCGCCTAAAGTGCCTCAGCTATAAACGCATTTGAAAATCTGGTTTTATCCAGAGACCACATAATACAGCTTCAGACCTTGGTCTCGATTTCCAAATGAAGACTGATGAAAAGTTGTTTGAAAACGTATACACAAATATTGAGTTAGTTGCTTGACCTTTAGGTAGAGTATTTTTAGGGAGAGGGGTTTTACATAGGCTAAGCCTGTTCCCCAATCCCATTCAGACAACCTGAATAAAATATTGTTTAAAAAAAAAAAAAATATTTTTAGGGATTTTAACACAAAATTAAGCAGTTTTATTCTCCAACATATTATCTGGATCGGCCCCTTAACACAAACCATTTAAGAGAATTGTGACGCCATATTGGACTGTGTTTCCCAAAATGGAGTCCACTGAGAAGATATTGGGGTCGGTAAGGAAAATGGAGTCTAAAAAAGTTACTGGTATTGGGACAATGAATATCAATCGATGATATGAATATCATTTTATTCTCTCTACAAAATTGCTTTTAAATCGTCTAGAAACCGAGAAACTTATTCATGCATTTGTAACTAGTAAATTGGACGGGCGCGTCGAATTACCCAATAACACCCAATAACTGCCCAATAACACCCAATAACTGCCCAATAACACCCAATAAATCCAAAATAACACCCAATAACACCCAATAACTCCAAAATAACAACCAGTAACTACAAAATGTTGACTTGTTGACTTTGGAAACAAAATAACAATTTAGTTGAATTTAAGAACATCGCTGCTTTACGCTCACTCGCCTGAAGGGAGATAACTCGTGTATGTGATTTTTGTTTACACGAAATTAATGTATGGTTTCGTTGCAATTCGTTTTAATTGTACATGGGCGTCAAATGTGGAATAACTATTTCAACCCCTCCATGGGTATCGTCAGGTGGTTGCAATAACAAAACGTTATTACAGATGTCCCCGCTATAGTTTTTCATGACATTCAAATTAACTTCCAATAATTTAGCGCAAAAATGCGCTACCCGACGACATAACGATTAGTCTGTAAATAAATTCTATTTAACTGCCAAACATTCTACGCACAAAGCTATATTTATTTATATTTACAAATTATATCAATTGTCATTTCCGGTCATCGTATAACTTCTTTTGAATGAAACCAATTTAAGTTAGTACCGCTGACAATTAATTGTCTCTGCTCAGAGTATTCTCATGTTATCATAGTTTATTAGGTTTGTCCGAATGTGTTGGGGGTGTGATTTGTCAATATATAGTCTAGTGAAGTTAAAGATACATTATGGGAGATTTTGACAAGGAGTTAGCCATTATTGCTATAAAAGTTCAAAAATAGATGATGAAACAAGAATATATTGAAAATTTCAGTCAAATAACTTTATCCTGAACAAAGTTGTTACCACTATAATTTTTTACTAGAAATGGTAGCTAAATTCATCGACACCCTTTTCCCACTATGGCCGATTGTTGATTGACAGGCGTTAACTCCACCTACATAGTCTCGATCATCAAGTAATGTTTAAACGGTATCTATAGTGAAGCTTGTGTATAGCCTCGGTCATCACTGTCTTTTATGAATAATTTCAGGAAGTATGATGACGTCAACAACGTCACGGAGAAACCCCACCCACGACGCCATAGTGATTAAATCAGTCGACGAAATCCTGTTTTAATCCGAGCCCAATCCAAGCCATCCGTGGGTCTACAGTGTTCATTTTGGGCTTGTTGTTTAAATAAAGATCTAATTTATAATTTCTGTGACATCTGAGGCTCAAAGGAAGACCGACGAAAGTCAGTTTTTACTCTTCCATAATGTATGTTTAAGCTAATAAATGACTTCCATAAGAATCATCTCAGTTTCAAAAGTATTATAAAAGTCTGATATAAATATCGAACCTTCGGGCCTGGCACCTAAACACAAATCCCACAGATGACATCTACCAAACTAAGCAGGATAGTGGAGTAAGGGGGAGTTTCGGTCAGACGTACTCGGCACCTAAACACTATTTCGTAAATAAAACTGATACCAAACCCATAGAGTGGGATAGTGGAGTAAGGGGAGGCCACGATAAAACGGGCCTGGCACCTAAACACTAACCCCAAACGATGACACCAACCAACCCAGAAGCAAACGAGATCATCTACCAAATGATATGTTTTTTAATAAATAAAGAGAAGAACTTTCCACTAAACCCAATCCATGGCTTAAAGCCAAATGGAAAGATTGCAAGATCATATTCTAAAAAACAGGAATCAGCTGCAATATAACTTATGTGGAAGCAGACGTTAAACACTAAGTACAGTAGTAGTAGTAGTAGTAGTCGAACCTTCAATTTGGGTAAATGTTTCGTTACTGCATTGTCTTATAAAAACCAAGCTGTTATTAATCGAGAAACGAATCAAAACCCCATAATGCTTGGCCCCATGATGCTCCATTGGGATGGCGAAGCACCAACTTATCTTACAGATACTTACAGATCCTCTTCTGAGCGCTAGCCGTCGGCCACTATACTCAGATCCATATCGTCGGCTTCGCTTATTTTATTTTGGGTAATCCGGTTGGATTTGAAATCATACAGGAGTTCTTGATTAATCCAATGTTTATCCAGGCGTTTTTCAAATGTTTTAGTATTTTTTGCCGTTATTACACTGTCAGGTAGATTATTCCATAATTGTACTTCTCTGTTTGTGAAAAAGTTTTTTCTGATATTTTTGTTTGATCTTCTTAAATAGAGTTTTTTACTGTGTCCCCTTGTTATAGTTGTGTTTGTATCTGGGTGTGGTTGACACGATTGTGGCAGACTATTATCATAGATTCCTGATGTTATTTTATAGGTCTCGATCATGTCACCACGAGTACGTCTGTATGCTAGTGTTGGGAGTTTCAGCTTCTTCAGTCTTTCAACGTAACATGTCTCTTTGAATCCTGGAATAAGCTTTGTGGCTCTTTTCTGCACATTTTCTAATGCTGTGATATGTTTTACCTTATATGGGTTCGATACCGGATTTGCATATTCAAGTTTTGGACGGACTAGTGCTTTGTACAGTAGTAGAAATGTTGTTTGGTCCAAGTATGTGAAGGATCGACGTATTAATCCCATTATGCTATTGGCTTTGTTTATTTTTTCACTCATGTGGTCTTCAAAGTTTAATTTATCGTCAACAATTACCCCAATGTCCTTTTCCTTCTCTGTATATTTGAGTTTGGTGTCACACAGCTTATATTCGTATGGAGTTAAGGTTCTCGTTCCTGTGGTCAGTACCTTGCATTTGTCGGGATGGAATTTGAGTAACCATTTGTTTGACCAGTTTTCTAATTCCAGCATATCTTGTTGTAGAGTTTCCATATCCGTTGGTTCTTAAATTCAACTAAATTGTTATTTTGTGTTTCCAAAGTCAACATTTTGTAGTTATTGGTTGTTATTTTGGAGTTAATGGGTGTTATTTTGGAGTTATTGGGTGTTATTTGGAGTTATTGGGTGTTATTGGGTAATTCGACGCGCCGAATTGGACTACTGCAACAGCTTACTTATTGGCATCCCTAACTATCAACTAGATAAACTTCAATCAATTCAAAATTCAGCAGCTCGTTTAATAGCACAAGTAAACTGCAGAGAGAGTATCACTCCTATCATTTATGACCTTCACTGGCTTAAAATTCGGGAGCGTATTGAATTTAAAATTGTATTATTAGTACACAAGTGTTTATTCAATCAGGCACCAGTATATTTGCGTGAACTAATTCAACTGTATACTCCTGGAAGGTCGGGCTTAAGATCTGATAATTCCGAACTCTACGCTCTCATAAGAACAGACACAAGACATACCAGTAAAGTTACGGATGGCGAGCCTTTTCAACCATAGCGCCATATCTATGGAATAACCTTCCACACCATCTTCGTCAGCAACAGTAACTAAGTTCTTTTAAGCGTGGCCTTAAATCCTTTTTATTCAGCAGGCAACTTTTACCCTAAATTTTTTACTCTGTACCTTGTATGGCTTTTATAATGAACGTTTTGACTTTTAACTCATTTTTATTTCGCATCACTTTTATTTAGTGTTAACTTATATATCATTTTATTTTTTATAGTTTATTTAGGTATCTTATACATTATATTTTATTTCATTTGTGATTATGTCTATCACTTAACTCTTAATTCTTGTAAAGCGTTTCTGAAACGAATGTGTAGAACGCTATATAAAAATAAATTATTATTATTATTATATCAATAGATGGTATCTATAGGGAGAGGGGTGATATATACCTTAAAAAAAGAGGTGGTATCTGATGAGTTATGTAGAAAGAAGTGAGGATCAGCTGCCGATAACTTACTCTATCATGTTTTGGATTGGAATGTCAAGATTTATCAAATCCTGGGGAACTTTCTCGTCTAATGTCAGGGCCTCGCTTTTAAATAAAGTCAGCGTTTTGTTATTACTGACTCACGACGATTCTGTAAAAGAAATATCAATAAGGTCAAATTCCTTTGACTTACGATGAAGTGGAAATTTTGCAACTTTCAATACCCTCTACAGATGATGAAAATAGAGAGAGAGAGAGAGAGAGAAATGGGGTTTAAGGTCCACTCGACACAAATTAAATCATTTTGGGACTAACATATTGTCCAATTTTATTTCAATAATTCGCTTGTGCGTCTTTTGCAGTGGGAGAAAACTGGAGAAAACCCACAAATCTAGACAGGCTACCCTTCTCCTTGTCACGTACAACCGGGGAATTGAAACCACGCCAGTTTTGAGTAAAAATAAAACTGATTAAATGTAACGTGGGAGATTGATATTTTCAATCATTTTGGGACATTTAATAACTGGACAGAGCAATAAAAATTAACACATACTTTTGTTTAGTTTTCTTTTCTTAATCAAATAAACAATATGAGTACATTTTTGATATTGTCTGCAGAACGGAACTTTTACATATAAAATAAACACATATACAATGAGGAATGCCTTGTTTACATTGCAGATGTGCAAGCCTGGAAATAAGGTACCTGTCACTGACAATGCCAGACACAGATTCAGGCTTTGTCAGACACAAAACCTCTGGTGCCTGTCACTTTATCACTTATTTAATACATTTCCGACACTAAGTTGAAAATGTCAGGTACTTTTTCATTGGGGTCTGACATTTTGTCAGGTACATCTAAAACCGTTATTTCCAGGCCTGCAGATGCGGATTCCTGGAGGAGGGGAGTGATCCAGGGGTTCTGGAACCCTCTGCTCAGGATAAATTTATGGAGTTCAGGGTCCAAAATAGTCGGAAATGGCATTCTATTTTGCCCCCCACGAATTCTCATTACAATACTTCAATATGGTGATTTTAAATTGCTGCCCATCCCACCCCTTCTTTCCTGGAAATTCTGGATCAGCCCCTGCACTAATATTGAACACATGTATATATATGTATATATAGACATGAGGTAATTACTAACACCACTGGAATAAATCAAAGATACATTATATAAGATGTAGATACAGAGTTGGTCATTCTTGCTATAATAGTTTAAATATACATATTGTAAAATGAATAAATTGAAAATTTCAGTCAAATTATAACATTATGTTCTAATCTACTTACTAACATGATCATTCAGTGGTCTAGAAAGTTAAAGCAGCTAAATCGCTAACATATGCTGTTTGATTTGGTGCAATGTTTCTAGCCTCGTTCCTCGAGTCTCTTGCTAGAACTGGGGCTGAAACGCATTATGGTACACGCGATTCGTGTACCAATGGTAAAATGTTTATTTTGTCTTAAATAATGGATATCAGAAGCAAATCTTCTTCCGGAACGATCACAGCATCAATGTTGATTTGAACTAACAAATAATTTGTGTTTTCAATGTTGAAGATTTTAGACGATACTGAGTTAGAGACTTAGCTAATCTACTCAATATCTTCATCATTTAATAGTCTAGAAAATTGATTATAGGCTTGTTATATGAATAAATGTCTTAATAATAATTTAGATAACATTTGATGTTGGCGTACCATCATTTCAAACAATGGTACTGACAATGTGCCAAGTGTACATTATTTATATTAGATGTAATGATGGCCCTGCGTGATGTACTTAATGGAAATACACATGCTTGATAGTGTCTGTATTTTAAGTTATCTAATAGTTTCTTGCAAGACATTTGATAATATGTGTTTTAATGGTCGAGAGCGAGACATTAAGTAATATATAGCGCAATGTCTTAAGCTTGAGACCATTAAACTACTTAAAATACAGACACTCCGCACGTGAAATACGTCACACTAGTCCACTATTTCACTGGTATGAATAATGTACGATTTGCAAGTTGCCCGTACAATTATTTGAAATAATGGTACGCCAACTTCAAAGGGTGATGTCACATCTGTATTTTAAATAGATAAAGCCCTCATGCAATATCAATTTATTAAATAATGTCTCGCATTAAAACATTAAACTACGCTTAACTCCTACATAATACAATTTTAATTGTTTTAACAAATCATCTAAAGCATTGTATAGACAGATGTCATCACCATAGTTACCACATACTACATGCATAAAACTGTTCTTTTTCAACCCTAAACCTAATATTTTATATACAGATGTCGTCTGTACTACATGTATAAAACTGGTCAGATAATAGGCGCTAAAACTATTGGGAATTCTCGTATTTAAGCCTTTGGCTTAATTAGAATTTGACCTTGTCAGTGATGAACCATTTCTTCGAAAAGTATAATGTACACTAATTCGTTGTGAATCCATCGATGCCAACACATGTGGTTTGAAAATTTAAGGGAGACCACTCTAAAATAAATTTTAAATTTACAAATGTGATGTCATCATTTGATATAGGTGTATGAATATATATATTGTTTATTTGCTGATGATGATGCTATTTATTCTATATTGGATTCATGTTATGGTTATTGCGTTATTACAACAAAACCGACAGACCCATGAATTCTCGGAAAGAGTGTCACATATCGATATTATTCAATTTTTAATCAAATATAAAATACAAGACAAATCTGCTAAAACATCGTCAATGCAGAAACATCTTAATTCTTAATTGATGAGTTGGAAGCAATCATAATAAAACACAGATCTTATTTTGTTTTGTTTTTCGCTTCACTACACTAGGATCTGGAAGAGTTGTTACATTACCGGCTGTTCGGTTAAAGTGAGGGATTAGCCAATAGAACAGTCAAAGGCTGCTTGTAAAATCCTTGGAACGGCATTCCAGTACAACTTGTAACATCTTCATGTAGTAAAGACTATCAAAAGTATAAAAATGAAACGAAATATTTTATGCAGATGGAGTTGGAAGCAGTTTTTATTGGTTTTCAAGGCGGTTAAAAAAAACGATCATACCAAGTACCGAATAGGACATTAGAATAATTCTCAAAACAATAATCTTCAAAATTAATTTCGTAGTTATGCTCATGTCTCTTTACTAATCACAGCATCATTCTGATAGCAAGGCACAGGAACGTTCAAAAGCTTTACAACATACTGACCAAGAGGAAGCGTGTGTAATGATTTTAATATTCATTCATTCAAAAAATTCTAACTTTATGATATGTCATTTGACAGACAGGTCAAGTTCCATCGCCTAGCAACAAGAACAAACAAATGTAATCATACAAGGGCCCTGTTAAAGATACTTTATGTAAGATTTAGATAAAGAGCTGACCACTCTTGCTATCATAGTTCAAAATTAGACAATGAATTGAAAATTTACTTTATTCCGAGCAAAGTTATGACTGTTTAAAGATATAGAGTAGATCGTTCATTATCGTAGCAACGTTACTTGACAATTTAGATAACATTATAGGCCTAAATAAAGGCCTACAATAAACATATCTAGCTCTTACATAATGCATCTTTAATAAATCAATATGGTCACGTAACCAGACCAACAATTGTTAATACTAGAACACAAAACAAACATTATTTCACTAATGGTGTTCCTCCTTCATCCTCAATACACTTTTGCGACTTGTATTTTCTAACTTCCTCTAAATATTTCGACCAAGCATCTTTTTTACTATCATCCTAAAATAAATAAATAAAATAATAAATGTCTTAACTTTGTATCATATATTAATATAATGTCTGTTTAAGGAGGAGGCTCTGGTCATTGGGTCATTGAGTGGTCAGTTCAGTTAAATAAGGAGCCTTGTCATTGAGTCAACTGGCGTGGTTTCAATCTCCTGGTTGTATGTGTCAAGGAGTAGGGTCGCCTGTCCAACCTTGGGGGTTTTCACCAGTCGCAAGCCTAGATGAGACTTATTATCGGTGATTATTAAAATAGTAAATGTTCAGAAGTTTGACCGAGTTACTGGAGACCGGGGGTGAAATGGAGACATGTATAGAACATGTACATGTATTGTATGACATATGTTTCACAAGGCACTGTAGAAGAAAGTGCCTAAAACATGTATTTTTATTTTTTCCTGGAACACGTCTACCAAACTCACCTTCCCGTTTATCTGCCTGTCCGCATGTGTGTACAGTATCAATATCATCACAAGCACCTATGGTAAGCACTCCCTATTTAAACATCTGACTTGCATATTTTAAAGATAATTTTACCATATATAAATCTGCTCAAAATTACAAGTCAGTTTTGTAAATAATTATGGCGCTACAATTACACCTCCCTCGCTTTAAATGATGCAATGGTCTTACCTTTCAATTGTGCCCTCCTTCAAGATGCGCCAAAGGCATGTGCCTTACATGTATGTACCTGTCATACCACAGATACGCCACTGATCATCACCATAAGTCCTTGAACATACCCCTCTGGGACCCTTCCTTCCCATAAATCAATGATTCCCAAATAATGAGTACACTTACTACTGGTTCTTCTTCTTTGACTTTCTTGGCAACCATACCAGTTTTCAGGATTTTTGAACCTCGCCTTTTGCCGACCTACGGAGAGAAGCACTAACAACATAAGTTGGAGGCGTGGGTACTACTGGTGCAAAATTTTATTCCCTTCCAAACAAGCAGTTTATCCTATAAATCAGATATTAAAATCGTTTACACAAATATCAGGCATTGAGATCTGGAAATCGCGCCTGTCAAATTTCAAGGCCTGTTTTGGTTGATTTTATCAAATATCTCCACACCAGCTACATGCATCGTGTGGGACTGTGGTTCGTAGATTTACAAACTATAGAGACCTGTATCATGTAACCGTAGGCCTACAACACTACGCAGAGAGAAATTAAATCAAAGGACTTAACATCATAGGCCTACTTTTCTGCTCCGACTAGCAGGCTAATGAAGACAGGCATACGCCTAGTAGTTCACAGTGTGCTATGGGGGAAATTTTGCCCGGAAATCGGCACGACAGCCTATTCCGTAAGTGTCACTGTGTGAGGGAATGGTCAAATTAATTCCTTTTCACTTGGCTCATTTATTATTACTGACTTGCAAGGTCAAAGCATTGCAATTTAAACTTATTTCTTTTTGACGTGTCATCACGATTCTTACTATTGGAAAGTATGAAGTTGAACCAGTGGTTCCTGTTGACGTATCCGGCTCTTTTTCAGCAGTTCTTTTACCGCCTTTTACACTGATACTAGTCTCGCTGCTGCCTTCTTCCGCTGTTTTCGCCGTGGTCTCGGTTTTTGTTTTGGAATCACTGCTACTGCTAGCGCTATTTGCTTTATCTTTTGTCTCGGCCATTTTTTGCCTAAACATTTCCATAAAACTGCCATCATTGGCAAATTTGTTCGGGGTTGTCATTTTTGAGGTAGATCTTTGGTTAAGGTCAATTTTTCAGTCTTTTTTTAAGTCTATTTTATGAACATTTATCAAAACACTATTCCTACATCGCCATCTTGTATATTTCTTACTATTTGTTATAAACATTTTGATTGGGCCAGTGGAATTTTGCTCCAATCAATGATTAGTTTATAAGAACAGTTTGCGCATGCTTATTAGTTAGCATAAAGTAGAAGTAGCTCAAAGGTCACTGCATCACTGCATCGTTATCGTTTTGCCACCAGAATGTCTCAGGGAGGAGGAATCTTGAAAAAGCTGTTTATGAACTATAAAGCCGTATTAAAAGGAGCCAGAACAAACGGAATGCTGAAAGGAAGTGATCATTTGGGAAATAAATATTTAGAGAAAGTGTATAATGGTGGGTGAGGTCAATTTATGATTCCATAATCATCGGTACCAAATTAGGGGGATTTGATGGCCGAATGCTTAGCACGTGTGCGTTATATCATAAGGTCTGTCATTGCGTCAACTGACTGGCGTCATTTTGATTCTCTGGTTGTACGTGACAAGGAGTAGGGTAGCCGGTCCAACCTCATTGGTTTTCTCCGAGTGCTAAAGACCCCTAGGCTAGCCCTAGCCTACGCGCAAGTGAATTATTGAAATAAAATTGAACCAAGATAAGATAAGTTAGCCCCGAAGTGATCTAATTTGTGTCAAGTGGATGTTAAACCCAACTCTCTCTTTCATTATCCAAATTATTCACAGAGGGAAAGTGAGAAATGGTATTTAACGTCCACTCGACACAAACTAGAGCAGGCAACAAAATTTAACTTCTTGTCACGTACAAGTGTGAAATTCAACTTCACAGACTGGCAGGAAGTGGCAGAGGTTGGCCGAGAAGAATTATTGGTGATTGTCAGTGGCAAAGGACAGAGGGCCTGACAAGGAACTAGTCATTCGGATGGTACAAGAATATGAGGTCCCATGTAGACCCGTAGGCTATACGTATGAAAAAAGGTAGCCTATATCGGGCAATCTACGTTTATACTAATATTCATTTCTGTCATTTGTTTGTCTGTCATTCTGTTCTGGGTTGACGGCTAAACTAGGGCTGTCCTAAGACTGAAATCTGATGTATAGGGGTAGGTCACGTACACACTGAGAATGGGGATTCTCGCACCAAAACATAATTAAAACCAACTTACGATGTTCCTTGAGCATGAAAAATCTTGACGAATTAATGAAAATTTCTATGAAGGGGCCACCACTTGCAGAATTTCAACAGACACGTGCTTTCAGAAATGGAAATACTTTAAAAACCGACGAGTATATACGGGTGATGTCGTAAACAAATTAAGAAAATACTGTACTTCGATAAATGAATGCATCTTGTTATTGTTATACTTTATGAATGTATAAATAACTAAATGATAATAATTGATTACATGTGTTCTTTTATTAGGGGGATAGGTGGGTGGGTATATAAATGTCGATGTGAGATTGACTTTTTGTGTGGCTGTCCTTGACCCAAGTCGATTGACATTCCGATAGCATGTAGTTTTTGGCTTTTTATTATGTGCTTAAAATAGCACCACTTTCTCCGTGAGAAAAATGACCGGTTGGGAAAATTTTGAAGTGGAAGCCCTGGTCCGGGGGTGTAACATGGGCTAGATGTCTTTAGACTTCTGTTTCTTGTTTTGGAGTTATACTACTACCGGTACTATAACCCTGTGCAGTGCCGGGTCATCCGTTAGTATTGAATATTTCTCAGTGTAATATTTTGAATACAACATCTTTTTGAATTTGATGTGCATGTCTTTAACAAAAAATTTCTTTCAACCTTTCTCATAATCGAACAAACAAGCCACCATAGTGTTGTGAACCTAAAAAATGAGGCTAAGGCGATCAAGAGCAGATAATCTGAACGTGTGAATACTCCATGATACAATGGAGTAGAAATGAATGAGACCACTGAGGATACAGAAGAGCGTAAGGTACCTGTCACAGGCTTGTTGAGTGCAAATTATTACACATCGTCCAGGCTTGGTCCTACAACCACTACCTGGATCTGCCACCATGAGTTAATTTACCACAGAAAGATTTGAATTAATCTGTTTTTATTTTATCACAGATAAAAAACGTCGACCATCACGATGGATAGAAGCGGAAGACGAAGATCAATCCAAGGTACCCGACGTACCAACAGAATGGGACGGTAAATATTAATTACATTATTTACACATATGCTGAGCAAAGTTATAATAATTGTTTGAAGATTTAGCCTAGATCGTTCAATACTTTCATTATCGTATCAACGGTTGACTTTGCCTTGAATGTCCATTATACTGTATCGTTAAATAATTAAATCTCATGGATGTTTAAATCCATTTAAATCTCTGCCATCCGATAGTCTAGATAGTTGATCATGTGCTTGTCATATGAATAAATGTCTAAACAATAATATATATAAGATTTGAAGGCAATAGGCAGATTTAAAGGAGCTAAATCGCTAATATTTGGGGCCTAGAAATTGACACAAATGGGTCGCAAGCCATATAATAATTTAATATGAATGTATATAAACTGATTTACACTCAATTGTTTCCGTTTTTTCTCTTATATCAAATCAATATATATACATGTACCATCTGGTTATTCCAGTCTATATAGAATTTATTGCGCATGCTCACCATTTGAGATGTAATGTGGAGTATACATAGCCTTGTTCTTTGGGTCCCTAGCTGAAAATGAGTCTGAACGTCGCCGTATGGTACACGATTCATGTACCAATGGTAAAAAAATTATTACGTCTTAAATATTGGATATCAGAAGCCCATCGATTCCTGGTAAGACCACACCATCAATGTTGATTTAAATTGACAAATAATTCGTGTTTTCTTCAATGTCGAAGACTTTCGATGATATTGAGTTAGAGACTTAGCTACTTTAACTCTTACATAATGTATGTTTAAATGGATCTGTGTTTATGGGATTCTTTTAATTAATATGAATTATATTTCATATTCTTAGCATGGTTAAGATTAAAAAGACAGGAACCCCCCACACAACAGGTAAGGCTATTTATAGTAAACTACATGTACTCATGGTGATAACTAATCTGGATGTTGCATGTTCAATCCCTGAATTGGCCGAGAAAGTTCATCAGGGTTTTCCCCTTGTCAGTGGTGCAGGATGGAGGGCCTGACAAGGACAGCTGTCTAGTTTTTTGGATAGGACAAAAAACTGAGGTCCCATGCACACATTAGCGTGCATGTTAAAGATCACTCAACCTAAGATTCCATCAATGGAATTTCGATCGAAATGACAATTGGCATGCTTCTTGTTTGAATAATTCTGCATCGATTTGGTTAATTAGATTTTTGAATTTTATCAAACAACATGGTCAGTTCTTGATCCATAGTACTATCATACTTGTTTATTGTCCATTTTATAAAAAAATCTATTGTATATTAACCATTTGGCCATCCACCCCCCTGATACATAGTAAGATTGTACTTGTTTATAAAACTCTCTTGAATATTGTAGGAAGTAGATAGAAATTATATGTTGATGCTTAGAACACAAAAGAGAGCAGAAGATTTAAAAGCAAAGGACTTGGTAAGAAACTGGATCTATTCACTCTCTTTGATTTGTTTATGTTTGTGGTTTTTGAGTATGATGTCTTGTCCGTATATTTGTTTTTGTGTAAGATTGTGTGTGGTGCAACCCTCCTGCACTTACTATTTGAGAATTGTCACAAATTGATTTTTTCAGAAAACCGTATCCATTCTGAATTTAATACTTGCCCCTCCCCCTCTTCCCCATCGACACACCTATTCTCGTGGGATTGTCCACCTATATCCTTTACTGGGCGATCACAGTGGCTAAGTGGGTAAGACGCTGGCTCGCTAGCCTGAGGTTAGGTGTTCAATCCCTGCATTGGCCGAGAAAGTTCATCCAGTGATGCAGGACTGAGGGCCTGACAAGGACAGCTGTCTAGTCGTTCAAATGGGACAAAAAACCTGAGGTCCCGTATACACATTGGCGACTGGTCCAATGTCCCCCCTAATAAATGTGTTTGTTTTATAATTTAGGAAAGTCGTTTACCTGTAGCTGATGACGGTGAACAAAAACATATAACTACTAATGTTGAACCAGAACAAGATCGCAGTAAGTATACTTCTTTTATTAGAGTTTAATGTCCACTTCCACCAAGGGTCATATCACAGATATGTTGTCTTATTTATACTGTCTTAGCACACAGGAGACGTGCTCTAATGTACCATAAAAACAAAACACTGTTTTACCCAGATCAGTAGGCCTAAGATAGGAAGTAAGGGTGCATGTTATTTAAAGTTATAACAAGCCAACAGTGAGGCTGATGTCCCCCGCCGAAATCCCAAAATAAATAGATGACACATATTAATTAATCGCACATTTATTTTTTTCAAGTATCGAGCAATCAAACTGTACACGAAGTGTCATCCAAAAGTGTTTTATAAAGAAAAATGCTAAAACCGACGAGAAAAATGAAAATGTACCCTAGTTAGGGGGACCCTAAAGGCAGACCAAAGGGCCCCCACGCTTGACAAAAGGGCTCCTCTGGCCAAGGGAAAGGGCCCTCGTGTCCGAGTCAATCGTTTCGATACACTGTTACTGTCGAATCCATTACTGAATGAGAATGCAGTCATTGTATTGGCATAAAAATCATCAATCAAGATGAACCTAAGATGAAATTGCTTATCTCTGCCTACCCTAAGAAGAAAATACTCATCTTCGAACTCCATCAAGGCATTGACCTAATAAGCATACACACCAATTTTGAACATTTTAACTCAATTCGAAGGAGAGTTATTGTGTTCCAAAGTCTCGGCAAATCAAATTGCTTATCGCTCTGCTTACCCTGAGCAGAAAATGCTCATTATTGATCTTAGTCAAGGTATTACTGTAATGAAACTATACACCAAGTTTCATCACTCTCACTTAATTAGAACTAAAGTTATCGTGTCCCAAAGCATCAACCAATCAAATTGCTTATCCCTGCTTACCCTAAGCGGAAAATGCTCATCTTTGAACTATATCAAGGCATTGACCTAATAAACATATACCAAGTTTGAACATTTTAACTCAATTAGAAGGAGAGTTATTGTGTTCCAAAGTCTCGGCCAATCAAATTGCGTATCGCTCTGCTTACCCTGAGCAGAAAATGCTCATTATTGAACTTAGTCAAGGTATTACTGTAATGAAACTATACACCAAGTTTCATCACTCTCACTAAATTAGAACTACAGCTATCGTGTCCCAAAGCATCAACCAATCAAATTGCTTATCTCTGCTTACCCTAAGCGGAAAATGCTCATCTTCGAACTCCATCAAGGCATTGACCTAATAAGCATATACACCAAGTTTGAACATTTTAACTCAATTAGAAGGGGAGTTATTGTGTTCCAAAGTCTCGACCAATCAAATTGCGTATCGCTCTGCTTACCCTGAGCAGAAAATGCTCATTATCGAACTTAGTCAAGGTATTACTGTAATGAAACTATACACCAAGTTTCATCAATCTCACTTAAATAGAACTAAAGTTATCGTGTCCCAAAGCATCAACCAATCAAATCGCTTATCTCTGCTTACCCTAAGGGGAAAATGCTCATCTTCGAACTCCATCAAGGCATTGACCTAATAAACACATACACCAAGTTTGAACATTCTAGCTCAATTAGGAAGAGAGTTATTGTGTCCCCAAAAGTGTGACGGACAGACAGACAGACAGACAGACGGACGAACCCATTTTAATAGTCCCCCAACTTTCTTCGAAAGGCGGGGGACAAAAATATTTCTCTTCTTATCAACATCTTTCTTACTGGCACAGGTAAATAAAATAGGTTTAAACATCCCACTGTTCTCCCCTGTAGAGCTAATGAAGATGTGCATATGCTATATTACGATAAAGTGCTATATGAGGGAATTGTGCCTGAACAGTGGCAGTGGGGCCTACTCTTTGTTGAGAATTCCAACTGTCAAGAGTTCTGACGTAGTTTTTGTATTTCTCTTTACAGCGCAGTTTCCTACCTACGATGATTTAGAAGTAAAACCAGGCACATTTAAAGATGGTAAAGACTAGAACTGCGATAGTACTGTGTAACGTCAACAGTGTGATGAATCATACCCCTGTTTAACAATGTTTGAAGCTAGACAAGTTACTATAGTAATAAAGGTCTACTAGAAGTTAAAGTAACAAAAACCCAAGAGTGGGGCGTATTGAATCAGACAATCAACAGCTTGATCTACTGAACAATGGACATTCAAGATTACCTTCGGTAGCCTGTGATCTCAAGTTCTTGTTGAACAGCTGTTTTGGGCACGGCTTTGGAATTCAATTTACTGAGTTTTGTTGTTTTGTGTCATCAGGATTTATGGGAATTATTTTGTGCCTCATTTAAATAAAAAGAGGCCCGCTAGGTGTTCATTAAATTTTGAGGCTTCTCTAAATCCCCTACCCTCACTACGAGAGGAAGGTACAAGTGTGTTTTAAACACAGTTGAGCAAAAGCTGAGAATGGTGACAGATGTTTAAAGGAGCTAATACGCTAATATTTGGGGCCTAGAAATTGACACAAATGGGTCGCAAGCCATATAATAATTTAATATGAATGTATATAAACTGATTTACATTCAAGTGTTTCCATTTTTACTCTAATATCAAATCAGTTATATTTGGTGAAGTACACCAGAAGTCTCAATTGAATCAGGATATATTGCACATGCTCACCGTTTGAGATGTAATGTGGATATACCTAGCCTTGTTCTTTGGGTCCCTAGCTGAAAATGAGTCCGAAACGCCATATGGTACACGATTCGTGTAACAATGGTTAAAAAATTATTTCGTCTTAAATATTGGATATCAGAAGCCCACCTTTTCCTGGCAAAGACCACACCATCAATGTTGATTTAAATTGACAAATAATCCATGCTTTCAATGTCGAAGACTTTCGATGACGTTGAGTTTGAGACTTAGCTACTTTAAGATTGTGTAAGAAAGGCTTACGGCAGTGTCAAACAGATTACCGGTACACATCGTGGACCGATGTTAAGGCGCAGACGCGTAAATCAAAGAGATGATGATCGTAGACAGATAGGCAAAATAATTCTCCGTATTGAACATATGAAGACAGACAGACTTATTTTGACGCCATCCTTGATTAATATGTCAGGGTTTTTTGGATATTTTTTTTATTTTAAAATTGATGAAAAGCAGGTCAGCATCTGGTTCAATCTGATTAAAACACAGATACTATCACGTTTTATTTTTATAGTTCAAAATTTCGTTTTACTTGTCTTTACTACTCTTGGATCTGGAAGAGTGGTTATATAACAAGAAACCACTAGAAACGTCAATACTGGGGTCAAAAGCCACTTGTATGCCCCCTGACACGACCTTCAAGCACAACTTGTCAGATCCTCATGTAATGTAGGCCATTAAAAAAGTGTTTTCTTTATGAACATTTTGTTATGTTTTTCAACGATTGTTATAGTTGTTATTCTGATGGTGACAGACAATGAAATATATAAACATAACATGTATACTCAGGGGAGTGCAATTGGAGTTACATAAAAGAAAAAGCTAGCCATCAATGCCAACATATATTTATTTCTGTTGATTGTGTTCCAGAACCTGCTCTAAATACCGAATTTCTCCAGGTAGATTTAGCTCTTGCATAATGTATGTTTAAGTCATAATGAACAATAACAATTTGTATAGAATACAAAACAGTGGGAATACATACTGGATGGTTACAAACAAATATAAACAGATCAGATACAATACTGCAGAAATATCAAATTCATTTTATATAACAGTTAATACATCATGTTGGTGTTAGTAATTCATAGTTTGAAAATAATATTATAAATAACGCTAACGCTACAATATACGTCCACATTCCTGCTTTGATTGATATGGTACTTTGTCAAGAACGCTAGGCGTTTGGTTTGTTTAGCGTTGAGGGTCGTGCACCAACATTAATAGTTGCCGTCCTTAGAGTATAAGGAATAACTATACCAAGATAATCCATTCAGAATTGTGCCTTCCTAACACTAAAGGCAAAAAGTGGGCGTGGCTCTGCCCCTGGGGGTCGGGACATTCATCAAAATCAATAGTGGACGCCCTCAGGCTATAAGGAATACATAAACCAAGTACCAAGCTGATTCATTCAGAATTGCGGCCTGTAAACGACAAACACAAAAATTGGTCGTGTCTTGCCTGTGTGAGTCGTGGCATGCAGTTGACGTCCTTAGGCTATATGGAATACATATCCCAAGTTTAAAGACGATCCATTAAGAATCGTGGCCTGTAGACAACACACATAGACACGAAGTAAAAATGGGCATGGCTCTGCCCCTGGGGGTTAGGAAATCACCAAAAACAATAGGGGTCATCTTTAGGGTATAAGGAATAGGTTTGTAAAGTTTTAAAAGGATCTGTTAAGAATTGCATCCTGTAGGCGAACACAAGACACAAAAGCATTGGGCGTGGCTCTGTCCCAGGGGGTCCGTCATGCACCAAAAATAATAGTGGTCAGCCTTAGGGTATAAGGAATAAGTATAAAAAAAGTTTTCAAGACGATCGATTAAGAATTGTGGGCTGTAGGTGACACACAGACAGACAAAAAAAAAATGGGCGTGACACTGTCCCTTGGGGTTGGGCATGCACCAAAAACAATAGGGATCTTCCTTAAGGTAAAAAGAATAAGTATTCAAAGTTTCAAGATGATACATTAAGAAATGCAGCCTGTAGACGACAGACAAACAAATACACGAAATGGGTGTTGCTGTCCCATGGGGGTCGGGCATGCCCCCAAAACAAAAGGGGTCATCCTTAGGGTATAAGGAATAAGTATTTTAAGTTTCAAGATGACCGATTAAGAATTGTAGCCTGTAGGCGATACACAAAAAGAAAATGGGCGTGACTCTGCCCCTGGGGGTTGGGCATGCACCCCAAATGATAGAAATGTTCCTTAGGGTACAAAGAATAATCATTCAAAGTTTCAAGATGATACGTTAAGAAATGTGGCTTGTAGACGACAAACAAATAAATACAAGGCATGGGCGTGGCTCTGCCATTGGGGGTCGGGCATGCACCAAAAAACAATACGGATCATCCTTAGGGTAAGTATACAAAGTTTTAAGAAAATACAGTTAGAATTGCGGCTTCTAGGCGACACAGAGACACACAAAAAGAAAATGGGCGTGGCTCTGCCCCTGGGGGGTTGGGCATGCACCAAAAACAACAGAGATCTTCCTTAGGGTATAAGGAATACGTATACCAAGTTTGAAGAAAATCCAGTAAGAATTGCACCCTGTAGGCGACACAAAGACACACGATAAGAAAATGGGTGTGGCTCTGCCCCAGGGGGTTGGGCATGCACCCCAAATGACAGGGATGTTCCTTAGGGTACACAGAATGTGTATGCTAAGTTTCAAAATTATAAGTTAAGAAATGTGGCCTGTAGACGACAAACAAATACATACTAGAAATGGGCGTGGCTCTGTCCCTGGGGGTCGGGCATGCACCAAAAACAATAGAGATCTTCCTTAGGGTATAAGTTATACGTATACCAAGTTTGAAGAAAATCCAGTAAGAATTGCGCCCTGTAGGCGACACAAAGACACACGAAAAGAAAATGGGCGTGGCTCTGCCCCTGGGGGTGGGGCATACACCCCAAACGATAGGGATGTTCCTTAGGGTATAAAGAATGTGTATGCAAAGTTTCAAGATTATAAGTTAAGAAATGTGGCCTGTAGACGACAAACAAACAAATACTTGAAATGGGCGTGGCTCGGCCCCTGGGGGTCGGGCATGCCCCAAAAACAATAGGGATCTTCCTTGGGGTATAAGGAATAAGTATACCAAGTTTGAAGAAAATCCATGAAGAATTGCGCCCTGTAGGCGAACCACAGACACACACACACATACATACACACACACACACACACAGACAGGGGCGACGGCATAATACGTTCACATTATGAATGTGGACGTATAAAAATTGCAATTTATTCTATTAATAAATTTATTTTCCTTATATTTTACAATTATCCTGTAGTTTTTTACATCATTGATTAGCTAGCTAACTGGCAAGCTTCTTCAATATGTCTAAAGAAAAATATGGATTGAATCAGTTTGTAAAAAGGGAAAGTAATTCCTTGTCAAATCAATAATCTCATAGTGTTCAAATATCCATAACAACCATTAACAAAAATGTCCTAATCTGCTCAGAACTGCATGACAACCATTATAATTTTTGAGTGGCATTCAACAATTGAACAGAATAAAGAGAAATAAAATGAAATGGTCTTAACGTCCTACTGTTCCACTTTGACTTGGGGTGGGGTGATGGCCTAGTGGTCTAGAGTGCCGCGCTTCGACCTCTAGCTGGCCGGTCACCTCTGGCTTGTGGCTGTGGTCTCGAGCTCTGGTGTGAGCGTATGTGGCATGGAGATAGAGGCGCCTTCTCAACCTCGTGGGTTTCCTCCGGACACTCCGGTTTCCTCCCACTGCTAAAGGCCCCTATGCGCAAGCGAATTATTGAAATAAAATGAAACCATATGTTAGTCCCAAAATGACCTAGTTTGTGTGGAGTGGATGTTAAACCCCATTTCTCTCTCTCCACTTTGACTGTGCTGATGAAGACGGCCATGACCTTCTTCATTAGCCCTGTCGAAGTAGCACAGTTCATTCATCACAGTCTTTAGCCCCGTTTACACTTGGCCGCTATAAGCGTGCCGTACTGGGCACGTACGGTACTAGGCCGTGATAAATTTCAAGAAATTGACCCGTTTACATTACCGGTCTTGGAACCGTGCCAAGCACGCCAAATGTGGGACTCTTCACAGAAAAGTTAATTTCGGTCCCTAAGCAAGTTACCCGGATGAAAACAATTATGGCGGTTGATTTTGGTACATGTAGCCATTTTGACAGAACTGATGACAGAGCTGCCAAAGTTCGCGGGAAAAAGGTCAAGGTTCATTTGGCGCATGCGCAGTAATCCGTGCTCAGACCGGTTAGCGTTTACACTACGAAAATTTAAACCGAGCCGTTCTTAGCACGGTTTCTAGACCACCTCACTTCAGTGGGCCAGTTTGGCACGGTACTCAGTACGGCACGCTTGTGTTTGACCTGTTTACACTACAAAAAAATTAACGGTGCCGTACCAGGAACGGTACCTGGCAGGCTTAAAATTTGTAATGTAAACAGGGTTTTTGGTTTATAAACAATAACAATCAACAAGTACATAAAGAAGCAATCTTAAATTTATAAATTATGGAAAATTTAGATAAAGAGCAGAGCGCTGTTTCTCAAAATCATAGCTAAAGATAAATTAAGTTTTAGTAGACACATCAATTTTGATTGGATAAGCACTAAAATCAATCTAATATTATCCAATCAAATTACTCAAATTTGGATTTTATCTTAGTTAATATTTTGTGAAACAGGCCACTGGTCGTCTTGTTATAAATAGTTCAATAATAGATAATGAGATATAAATACATTGAAAATTGCAGTCAAATTACTTTCTGTGCTGTTATGAGTGTTTCAACTTTTGAGAAAATGTAGTGTAGATTGTTTAGCAACAAGATTATCCATTTTATCATCAAAACTCATAAATGGTGGCAGTGTCCTTATCAACTTAAAGCAAAGCCACTAGATGGCCTAAATAGTTGATTATGGTATTGTCATACATTAATAAATGTCTAAATAATAATTTCTACAACATTTGAGGCCAAAATAATAAACAACTGCAATAGGCAAATTCAGATTTTACGTAATGCATCTTTAGGCTTTGTAGAAAATATTTGTTCAAAAACAGATGAACACATTTTAGGCGAGAAAACTACTGTACAACTCAGTAATTGTGTAATTTACATCACAAATTTTGACCATGCCGACATCGGACATGGCACAGTCAATTTTCTTGTAGTTTAAACTGGTCAAACTTAAGCGTGCCATACTGAGTTTGGCCCACTGATGTGAGGTGGTCTCAACACGGTGCCAGACAAAGCAGGGTTAAATTTTCGTAGTGTAAATGCTTTCTGGTCTGAGAATGATTCCTAGTATGGATTACTGCACGGGAGCAAAAAAGGCCTTGAACATTGACAATTCTGTCATTAGTTCTGTCAAAATGGCTGTCCAAACTAAATAAACCCTTCATAACTGTTTTCATCAGGGTAATGTGCACAGGGACTGAAGTTAACTTTTCTGTGAAGAGTTCTACATATGGTGTGCCTGGCATGGTTCCGAGACTCGTTAGTGTAAAGTAATGTGTAAAAACGGCTATAGCCCAGCTTTATAAACCCCATTAGTGCAGAAAATTAGGCCTTAAACCCCATTTTATTTCAGAACAACAGGTGGGAGCCTATTTTTTTTAGACGATATATTTTTACTTTCTGATTGTGTTTTTTAAAGTGGAGCCTATTTCTTTTTTGATGCCACATTTTTATTTTTTGATTTTGCTTGAGCTTCCTTGAAACTTTTGAACAAATTTTCTTTTTTCGATAATTGTCTTTCATATCTCGAGAGGTGATCTGACTCGTCTGAATCACTATCGCTACTTTCATCACTGCTGTCATTTTTATTGTCACTTGCAGCATTCGTATTTGCGTTGCTGTCCTTTTTCTTATTATGACTTTTATTTTCGTTGCTCTCATCATTACCGTCACTTTCGTCATCACTTTTTAAAACATTTTTATTTTTGGATGAATTTAAATGTTTGAAAATCTGTGAATCCTCTTCGTCAGTATTTGAATCTTGGTCACATGGTATTACATCATCGGACTCGCATTCATCGATAGCCAATGGTTTCGCTGTATTTAATATCGTCTCATTATCTCCCTTCTTTGAATTTTTGGTATGTTTTGTTCGGGAAGATGATAAAAAGCTATCTTCGTTACCATCTGTTGGTTCAATGGCGTCCCGATTTGTTTTTGATTCATCTTCTGAAGACGATGATTCGTACTTCAAACGCCTTCGTCTATTCTGAATTTTACTTACTTTGTTTTTTCGTTTCTTTTTGCCAGATCTCTGAAATAATTAGAAAAGATGATTAAAATTTTCTAAACTTAAAACCTCTCACAATCATTATTTGAAGGTTCATGAATCCATTGTAAATTATGTGATATGTGCAGTTGGTTCTCTAAAAGCTACAGAAATCAAAGCATAATTTGTTTAAATTTAAAATCTATATACATATTATAGTAGCAAAACGTCCACTAAACAAAACATCCGTTTGTCATAGTGGCAAGTACCCGTCCCAGATTTCTCCGGTAAAGTTGGTTTTGTTCGCTTGTGAACTCTTCTAGCTTTACTGACATTATCAAAATGTTTATTTGCGCAGTCTCTGAACTTCTATCATAACGACTACAGATAAGCATGTGGGCGTGACTATTTGGAAAACTGGACTATGTTATGAAGCTGCATGCAAGAAGCTTGACAAGATGAGGCATCTAACACAATTCCTCTTGTGCTTTCATTTTGTCAGGCATAGATTTCTCTTTCTTTTTGTGTTTTTTATCGTTTTAAAATATGTCATGTACTCCTTCATTGCCGGTTTTGTATGCTTTTGGCATAATTGGTAATACTAGGCTCCCATTGTCATGTGACGCGTTAGGATAGGAGTTTCGCTATTGAGTCCAAAATGAAGAACCATTCAGATACGTTTCGATACCATCACAATCATTGCTAAGATGGACCTCGATATATGATAAGATCACCACGAATACTCAATGGTTAAAACCATGGTTTCAATCAATCACAGCATGAATCGTGATAGTGGGAAACCTAGCATTATGTCTCACCTCCCAGCCCAATCACAGCACGAATCGTGATAGTGGGAAACCTAGCATTTTCTCAGCTCCCAGCCCAATCACAGCACGAATCGTGATAGTGGGAAACCTAGCATTGTCTCAGCTCCCAGCCCAACCACAGCACGAATCGTGATAGTGGGAAACCTAGCATTGTCTCAGCTACCAGCCCAATCACAGCACAAATCGTGATAGTGGGAAACCTAGCATTGTCTCTGCTCCCAGCCCAATCACCGCACGAAAGGTGATAGTGGGAAACCTAGCATTGTCTCACCTTCCAGCCCAATCACAGCACGAATCGTGATAGTGGGAAACCTAGCATTATGTCTCACTTCCCAACCCAATCACAGCACGAATCGTGATAGTGGGAAACCTAGAGTTATGTCTCACCTCCCTTGCCCAATAAACCTCACCTGTTCTTCCTCGTGGCCAGAATCAGATGATGTTGTTGTATCTGATTCATCATCATCAACAATAAAATCATCGTTAAATATATCAATTGATTCAGCATTGTATCGATTGTGTCTGTAAAATAATCAATCATACCAGGTAGAAATTATCACATCTTCAATTTCCATGCAAAGGGGGGAGGGGTGAAGAGACAGACAGAAAAATGGGGTTTAACATCCACTAAATACAAGAGAGAGAGAGAGATGGGGTTTAACGTCCACTCGACACAAACTAGGTCATTTTGTGACTAACATATGGTTTCATTTTATTCAATAATTTGCTTGCGCGTAGGGGTCTTTAGCAGTGGGAGGAAACCCACGAGGTTGAGAAGGCGCCCCTATTTCCATATGCTCACACCAGGGCTCGAAACGACAGCCGCAAGCCAGAGGTGACCGGCCAGCTAGAGGTCGAAGCGTGGCACTCTAGACCACTTGGCCATCCCCCCCCCCACTAGATACAAACTAGGTCTCTCCATGCAAGTGGGGGGGGGAGAGAGATGGGGGGGGGGAGTAACCCCCACACTTATTTCAATAATTTTCAGCAGAGAGAGGACCCTGCTGCTTGTTACATCCTTGCCAGTTGAGTCAATGACAGACGGTATCATGCAATGCACACACACTAACCATTCAGCCCCTCTCCCCATCCCTGCAAGTGGACCAGGGTGCCACAGTGGTTGTGTAGTTAGACTCGCAAATTGTAGAATCCAGGCACAGGTAGAGAAGAATCTTCAAGACTTGTTCCTATTTTTCAAAAATGGAGCATGTCGGACTGACAAGGAAAATGTGTCTAATCAGTGAGATGGTGCAAAAAAAGAGGTCCTGTGTACAAATTGAAGTGCATGGAGGATGAAAGGCCTTGTATTGTAAGGACAAGTGGTGCCAGGCAGAGGGCCTAGCTAACAAGTTGTACAGGATGGAGGGCCTTGTAAGGAGAAATGGGGCAGGATCAAGGGCCTTCCCTTGTAAGAAAAACTGGTGTAGAATGGAGGGCCTAGCAAGGACAAATGGTGCAGGATAGCGGGCCTAGCAGTGACAAGTGACTAGTCGTTTGAATACGAAATGACTGGTGTCCACCTGTACATCTAACCAAAAGAACCCTTGGCATTTGGAGCCAAGTGATGATTTCCCTTATAGCACACTGCATGGAGTAGCCTGTCTTCATTAACAGGAATAGGTTGCCGGCCAACAAAACATACACCAACAGCAACTAAATCATCCGAGCAGTTGACAACTTGAAGGGTTGTGGCATATATATTCTTTTGTAGGTAGTGGGAAATTTTACAAGACATACTGATATCAGTTTCATACAGTTTGAATAATAACATTTCTTATTCCCAAGGGGAATAAATTTGAAACAGATCATATGAGAACTTATGTTGATAAAGCGTTCACAGGGTTGAAACAAGGACCATAACTCTAGAAATAATTAACGGAAATTGTTGAAAAAAAATAAGACTTCTTTGTCTCACTAAGGAAAACAACATATATAAATTTCAAATTAATCAAATGTAGTCTGTGACTCTGTAGAGTATTCACAAGACAAATGCACAGGGGTTGACGGCAATATAGGACCACATTTCTCTGTGGGTGTATACCCCCCCCCCCACCCCCACAAAATACTTACACACGCAACATGTCATTGACTCTTTTGTTAGGTGATATATTTGCTAAACGTTTTTCTGAAGATGAAGGAATTTTATTCCATATACTGTCTCTTGTTGGTTTTACATATGTTTTACGTTTACGTTCCTGAATTCGACTCGAACTTCTTCCACTCATCACATCACATTTAATGTGTGTCACCTTCAAATAAAATAAATATAGTACGGTAATCTATGATAGCCTATGCACAGAGAGAGAGAGAGAGAGAGAGAGATTTTAATTTCACCCAGGACAAAAAATATGATTCACTTTTCGCGGGCATAGTGGTCTTTAGCAAAATGGGAGGTGAACTGGAAAAAAAACCGACAAGGTTTGACAGGGGGGAATCTAATCTAAACCACAGACCATATGATATAAAGCTCACACATTAAAGAAATCTAAATTACTGTCATGTAAAGCAAGAAAGAATTAATGTAAGAATTAGGGTTATTCATTGACGATGACACATCTCACAAATGATGACTTGCAAATACGTTTCCCTAAAAATAATCATGATTTATTCATCAAATCAACAAAAAATAAATGCTTCTGTCTGGCGTTTAATCAAGTACAATAGGTCACCTCATCACCCGAAGCTTTTGGTGCTGATACAGCATTGTCATCACCCGACTCATCTGACGACTCTATTCTTCTTTTCTTTGCAGATGACTTCATTTTAATTCTTTCTTATCTTAAATGTAGATTTCTTGTTTGTTGATGCCGCCATTACAATAAAGGGGTATAACTCTATTAAATCTCTGGAATTAGACCACAAATATGGGCGCCCAAATATGTTTGCGGGCCGTAAAAGTGGTCTGCTCGAGAACCAAAATTGATTATTATTCCAATTAATTCTATATTGATATTACAATCATTATGTTATAATTTAACCATCATCTAGATAAGATGTGCCAGTTTAGGTGAGATCAAGCCTTCTACTGTTCTGAAGATATAGTTCAGTGGTTCTCAATCTTTTTTTGCAGGAAATGGGGTTTAACGTCTGGCTAAATATGTTAGAAAAATATTGAATTTTGCAAAATAAAAACATAGCAAGTCATAGACGATATACAATCGTAGACACAGACTAGTCATCATAGCGACATCGACTGACTCAAATAAAGCCCCCTCCTTCCATTGGAAAAAAAATCGGCGCCCCCAATGGGCTCCCAAGGCGCCCTTTCCATTGGGCGCAATGCCAACGACAAACGTGCCCATAACAGTGTGGCTCTCCATAAAGCCGAGTGACATTGGTATTGGTTAGGCGCCCAAGACGAGGTTGGCGGGACGCCATCCACCGTCACTTAATTTACCAAACATTGTTAGGCGCCTCATGATTTGTGGGTGCCTCATCCGGAAGCGGCGCCTATAATGCCGAGTGAAATTGGTTAGGCGTCAACGAATGAAGTCGTATTTCTTCCCTAATACACCAATATTGCAATTCCATCAATCTCATTCAAATACAGATTTATATTTTGTTTCGTTTTTTATTCTTTTGATGGACTACAAAACATGAAGATCTGGTCGGTTGTTGCGAAAGGTCACGTCTGAGGTCATTCGAGCGGCTTTTGACCCTGTGACGCCAGACATTTGATTTACCAATCAGCATTGATGTCACTATACAAGCAGTTTAGTGCAAATCACGCCTAAAGCACGACGTAACTGACCGTTTCATTGGCTAATACCTCACACCATTCAAAACATTTCAATCATAACAACTCTTTCAGATTCTAATGTAGTAGAGATCTTTCTAAGTGTGCTGCGAAATTTTGAAAAGCGAAAAATCGTCTGACCCCAATTGTGTATTCACTGGTGTCTATACTGCATGGTACGTTCTTTACTTAGTTTGAGTCAGTCTATGTGTCTATGACTGGCCTGTGTCTAAGGTTGTATGCCGTATATGTGTTTCAAGGTGTGCCGTTGGCAAAAAAAAAAGGTTAAGAACCACTGCCCTATCGCCCCTTCGGGCCAAGTTACCCCTACAGTAGGCCTACACTGTATAACGGATTCACATCTTCATTAGCTTAGTCAGGACAGAACATTACGACGTTAAACACAATTTCTACTTGTCTGTGTCAATCGGGTTATTGAAGATACAAGGCATATGCAGTGCAGAGTGCTATAGCGGAAAGTGTGTCAATGGACGGTGGCCTTTCTTCATAAAAATTCAACTATGAAGAATAATTTTATTTTTTTTCCATCTACACAATTTGACACTGTACTTTGTCGTGATGCAGGTTATGAAGGGCGACAACACGACATCACAACATGTTTTAAATGAGCAATGTGTCCCTGAGTTGTGTTATAAAAATACATACACAACGTGAAGTGATAAATCCATAATAAAGTCCATATGAAGAGCTGTGACATAAGTGTTTCATATATTGGATTTGTTGCTGCTCTGTTACAAATGTTAAAAACAATATTAGAGGCCTAGACTTGTTCGCACGGATTTAACACTGAGATAAATGGGGTAAATATGAAAACAATGGATCGCGGAATCCGATACGGGAGTGTTCTTCACTATATTAAAGTATTCTTTAAGAGGCATTTAGTAACTGGGCAGATTAATAAACTAAAAACATACTTATGGAAAAACAGCTACTGATTTATTTAGGCGACGTTTCGAAGAGTATTCTCTCAACGTTTTCAAGCTAATACAATATAACAAAAAATGAAGCAACATATATAGACAAATCAACAACAACAAGGTTGAAACCATTCATAGAAACAACAAGATCAAAGGTCTATGACACAATGGGTTATGGTATAATTATGGTATATATTAAAGTAGATGATACACAGTGAAAACGGTGTTAGTGTCTCTTTGTTTATCTTCTTTCATATAAACGATACGTGAGGTCGGAAAGCCGAATGACAAGGAGTAGAATCGCCTGTCCAATCTCGTTCGATTTCTGCGGGTCCTCCGGTTTCCTGCCACTATACGCGCAAGCGAATTATTGAAATAAACTTGAAACATATGTTAGTCCCGAAATGACCTAGTCTGTGTCGAGTAGACGTTAACACACACACACTCTCCCTCTCCCTCTCTCCCTCTACCGCATACTTTTATTCTGCTTCTTACAATATTAGGTACAAACATCATAATGTAAACGACCGTAGAACTAACTTATATGAAGGTAGTCGAATGTCTTAGCTTGTGTGCTAACTCCAGAAGCTCTCGTCTCGTCTCGCCTCGTGCCAAGGCGCCCGTGGCCTTCGCTCAGTCCTGGCCGGACCTAACTCCTAGCCCTGACTGGACCTCACTGAAGATTCGTTTCTGTTCTGAGTTTATAAACGTATTCAAGACAAAGGAGCTCATTAGACACCTGTTTAATGTATCAAGCATCATATCAGGTTTAAAGGGACAATAACACTCTTGCTGGCTTGGCAGCCCCAGAAAATAAATAATAGCCTTATTCTAAGTACTAGATGTTTAAGTGTCCTACCTGTTGTGTAAATTATCCATTACAACCTATTTTACTTGTCCAGAGGGTTCGAAAATATCTTAAATCAAAGTCACATTTGAAAAGGTTTACGTTAGACTTTTAAAATCAATTAGTTGAATTTTTCCATTTTTTTAAATTAGGTGTGTTAAGATGAAATTTATATCATCAATTAATTGGAATATTGTAAAATAATACAATTTGTTGACCAGAATGAAGATTGGGACATATTATTCAGTTACAACAAGAGTGTTATTGGGGCTTTAACATTCAGTATAGTTTATCAGACAAAGAAAGTTAGATAAGACATGATAACAACAAGTTAAAGTTACACAATGACATAAGGAATGCTACCAAGATCTCCAGTCGGGTGTTGATAACAGGTTGACATTACAATCACTAACACGTATTTTAATATGTCAGGACGCTTCTATGACATATGTCATTGTGTTATATCTATCCGATACAAATGCATGTTATTCCCTGGTAGAATATTTAGAGTTTTTCAGACTCCAGTTGGTATTTACGTCCTATTTCCAATGAAAAGAATCATGTTGTTGTTGTTGTTCTGGTGCTCAATCTGTATCAAAGATATATCATGTTTGATATTTTTTACATATATCGACTTTTTGTTCAGTCAAGTGAAACAAGAAAATTCATACCATGGAACAAGTTGATAAAGTTCAACTGAAGGTTTCTACATATACAATATTGATAATTAATATGTACATTCAAGTTAAACCAACTAGATCTATTTATTTTATGTTTTACGCCTTGCTCACTATCATGGCCAACATTTTAATGACCCTAGAATTTTCAACACCAAGTATATTGCATCCAGATATTTAAAGCGCGTTAACAATATATTCATTAAAAGAGTCAATTCCGATAATATTTTTGAGAATAAAACTGCGTAATTTTGTGTTAAAATCCTTTACCCTAGACCGAGCAACTAACTCAACATATGTAATATGTTTTTAAACAACTTAAACCCGTCAGTCTTCATCTGGAAATGGAGACCAGTGTCCGAAGCTGTATTATACGGTGACTGGATAAAACCAATGATAATATGCAGGTGGCATTTACCTTTCGTTATCAAGTGCAGCACATGGGTCATTCACTGTATAGCCCTCTCAAGGAACGGAAATCGATTATCTTGTCCCCCAATGAAAAAATTGAACCGAAATCTTAAAAGGGTTACGTGTCCGGATAAGCAGTTTTGACCAGTGCCGGCCTAAGCCTATAAAGAAAAAAGAAAAGAAAAGAGAAAGAAAGGAAAGGGGGAGAGAAAGAAGGGAGGAGAGGGCAGGACACAAGACAGGAGGAAGAAAAGATAGGAAGCTTTGGTCTGAAATGCTTGGAAAATGGATTTGCGGTTGTCAATTTTCAAAATTTTCCTTCTGGAGGGCGAACCCCCCAAGAACCCCCCCTCCCCCTTCCCCAGCCCGGCACTGGTTTTGACGTTCACGACAAACGGCATGGTAAATACACCACTCTTATATTTTGTTGCATAAGTTTTATACGTACCCAGACTTTTCGGACTCTGTTCTTATTGGGATAGTCCATTTAAAAGATACATTATGGGAGATAAGATAAAGAGTTGGCGGATCTCACTATAATAGTTCAAAACTTTACAGTATAGTGTAAATGTAATTTGCTGAAAATTTCAGTCAAATTGATCCACTATAGGCCGAGAACGAAGTGCGTGAAAATCATTAATATAAACAGGGTAGTCTCGATTATCCAATATTGTGATTTAATTACAATGGCCGTTCAGCGGCATAATTGAATCTAATCCAACTTACATCGAAGGCTAGCCTTGACATCGAGAGTTTATTTAATTAATGTCTAATTGATAATTTAAACAACATTTCAGTCCTAAAGGAAGACGCGTAATAGGCAGATTTTGCTCTCGCATAATGCAAGTTTAAGAGAAACTATGTCAATTCGGGATTAACATATCGTACAATTTGACGATCGACTGTAACACTATTTAGGCGATAAGAGTGGATCAGTTTAGTAAATATAGGGTTTATTTACATCGGATTAGAATATCAAACATTTACATAGATACAACGTGAACTAAACCATCAGGAACAATAAAAAAACACAACGTCTGTAGCTCGAGACCATTAAATCACTCCTAAAATGTAAATAAAACAACTAGTCTAACAACTTAAAATTCAGACATTATCCTGCACTTGCTTTTCAATGAAATACGTCATGCGAGTCCAATATTTTATCTAGTATAGATAATGTACGATTGGCGAGTTTCCCGTACATTATTTCAAATAATGTACGCCAACATCAAAGAATGACGCCACAACTGTATTTTAATGCCATATGTAGTGCCATCATTTTGAATGGTTATCAATAAACGACCGCAACCTTATATAAAACTTTACGAATAAATAGTAATTTTAAGTTGTTCGTTATTGAGCAAGAGGGGATTACCATTTGGCTAATCCCTTAATGCCCTTCCGAAGACCTTGGTTTGTGACTCACTGAAAGGTGTGGCTGGTGGCAGAATTACCGTCACTGAAAGCAGATCTCTTGTTAGAGGACGCTACAATAGTAATACACTCACCAAACAGTAATTTAACCGATTTGGAACACCAAACTTTACTTTTACGGTTTATCCAAAGTCCATACAGGAAGAAGAAACAGCATAGAAAGTACAGTATATCTTGTTGACCTCAAGGGGGTCATGGTGGCTAAGACGCTGGCTCGCTAGTCTGGATTTTTAGGCGTCGTTTCTCCTTGTCAGTGGTGCAGGATGGAATGCCTGACAAGGGCAGCTATCTAGTCGCTCGGATGGGACGAGAAACAGTGTACACATTGGCAGTTCGAATTTGATATAGGCGTAGGCCATAGGGCGGCCGCCTGTGCAAATTTTCGTCATAGATTACTGTATAGCATATGTCCGTCTTCATTAGCCCTGTTTAGGAACAGAACAGTAGAACAGTGGACCTTAATAGAGCAGGAGCCCAGGGGGTTAACCTAGCTGAAAAGTGTACCAATTTTTTCCTTTATGATATCAATGCATGTATGTCTGGTATCATCAAAATGTAACTCTGTCGGGTTTCTGGTGGTGGGTGAGGTGTTCCACGCCCATTGCGATACCCCTCAACTAGTCTAGATTAGCTCAAAAGTGTACTACATGAAATTCGTACAACAGTGTACCGTACATCTTCAGGTATCACCAAAACACTCTGACAGACATTTGTAGTGGTAGGGTACCCTTGACAGAGCTATGTAATTACCAGACATGTGTAGTGTTGGAGTATCCCTGACAAGAGCTATCTAATGTCCAGTTAACAGCTAGGCTAGATTAGCTGAATCTGTACGACCTAAAACAACTTTGGCGTTGTTCAGTACCACCACCGGAGTCCTGAATGACCACTGCCAGACAGTTTGTGCGGTGGGTTACCCGTAACAGACACGTCCAAAATGCCACGGACCCGAGTAGAAGAATGATGTTGTAATGGAATCGCGCTGCAGGCGCAAAAAAAAATCAGATATGAAACAGAGCTTTTAAATTTTTGGGACTGGATTTGAAAATTTGAATCAATGTCATGGCAAATGGAAACAAATTCTCGTTAACGAGAGGATAGGAAATGGGACAGAATCTTGAGGCCTATCTATCAATTTCGCCTGTTTTGTGATTGTTTGTTTATGCCATTAATTCATTTAGTCGGAGACCGACTGCTTTGAGTACTTTTTTTGAGACCGACTATTTTTTGCCATGGTAGAAAACATTTCATAGAACAACATACTCCTCACAACAGAATAAAAGTGACAGGCAGACATGGTTATTTTATACTATAGTTTTGTGTGACGTGTGCAATTTAGGTACACGGATTCACGCAACTACTTAGTATTTGGGATCTATTCTGGCATTGTTTTTGAGACCGACTGCAGTGACTGCACTTATTTTGTGACCGACTATTTTTCTCCTTGGGTGGAATTTTGTTGTTAGACCAACATAATCACAACAAAATGAGAGTGATACACAACATCTTTTCAAACATGATAAGTTGACAAGATTACTTTATACTAAAGTTTTGTGTGAGTAGCGTGACGTATACAGTAGCCCCCCCCCCCCTTAGCGCCGTCACTGGAGGGTAGCAATGTGAAAGCATTATGCAATTGGTTCTCCTCGTGAAGTCGATCTGCCACACAATTGAGGTGTCCAGGTATGTGTCGTGCTACGATGGAAAAGTTATAAAACACCTGTAACCAAAATAACTCCCTAAGCCACACCATCATCAGACTATCCCGAGAAGAGCCATGGTTAATGGCCGCTTTGGCAGTCATATTGTCAGTGGAAATGATAACCCTTCTATTTCTTAAAACCGGAGCCCAACGTCGAAGAGCCAAAATGGTTGCGAGAGTTTCTGTTGATCTCTAATGTTAGTATTTGGGAAATCTGTAGACCAGTTCACATAGAAAGAATCACCCTGGTAATATCCTGCTGCACCCACATGCGTCAGTCTGTATGTTAGTCACCGGGCGTGGGTCGCTTGTGCCTTCTATCCTTGAGTTTATTGTTACAATCGATTAATCTACGCAAAAAGGTCCGCCCTCCTTGGATTACTCTACATGCCCAGTTTAATTTGCCAATAAGAGATTCGATTTGTCGCTTAGACGCTCGTTTTCGATTACGAAATTGCAGTAGCAAATCTTGAAATGCACACACTTTTTCATTTGGTAATGACAATGTTAGTGAAGTTGAATCGATATCGATTCTCAAAAACGTTAAGCTTTGACTAGGCCCTATGACTTTATTCCAGTAAATACTAAATCCAAGTTGTCTAAGGACACAAATGGTTTGTGAAAGCGCCTGATTGCATTGTTTGAACGAATCCGCAATGATCAAGAAGTCGTCTAGATAGGCCATTACTATAACATTATACTGGTAGCGCATGATCCTACAGACAGCACTACTCAGCTTCTGGAAGATCTGTGGGCTTTTAGAACACCCAAAAGGTAACTTCCTATCACAAAGGTAGGTATCATAACTATCTCCAGAAAAGCACCAATATAAGCCGGTAAGAGCTTGGTCTGACGGATGAATTTACTGGAACATTTGGCTGAGTCACTGAATATCCTTTTTTGAGAAGTTTGGCGATGCAAATCTGAGACCAGGGGAGGGTGAGTTTTGGTTGTGATGATGACGCGAAGCACCATGACTTTGACTAAAACAGATTGTACAGTTATGCGCTAACCTGCAACGCGTATCACTACGAATACAACAATTCGACGAGTTGTAATGCCGACATATCTCGCGTCCATCCGGGAGGAAAGGCCCCCTTTTCCTTTCGTAGGAATTCGAAATGGCATATGGAGACTTTGAAGTACCGGCACTTTTCTCTAATTCCTTGATGGCTGCTAATGTTGTTTTGGTATTCAGTGGAAGTCCCTCAACTCCATAATTGACCCCCCCCCCACTCAAAGGAATCGGCGGCCTGTCTCTCTCGATACTCCTTATCGTACAGGATAACACTCTGCCACACGTGATTAGCCGAAAGCCGAAATACGCTTTGCATTATATATACCGTAAATAACCACTTGGATCAGGCAGTTGAAGGGAAAATAATATCTGGATGCTGGCGTAGGCCCGTTGTTCCAAGGAGATCTTTCCAAATGAATTCCGTCTTTGGCCCTCATCAATAATGTCAAGTGGGTATGTCCACAAGTAATCGAGAACCTGTTTAGCCTTGACCTTACCTCTTGTTGAGTCTGTATCAGTACTCTCCGGTCGAATAGAATTCACATCTGGTGGGAGCCTTGGGTTGTTATGATGTCTGTTTTGATTTGCGTTTTAATCAGGTCCCGTGTATGTTGGCGAGAGAGAGAGAAATGGGGTTTAACGTCCACACAACACAAACTAGGTCATTTCGGGACTAACATATGGTTCAATTTTATTTCAATAATTCGCTTGCGCGTAGGGGTCTTTAGCAGTGGGAGGAAACCGGAGTGCCCGGAGGAAACCCACGAGGGTGTATGTTGGCCTTATGTTAACTAAAATATAGTCCTTTATAATAAATTTGTTGTTTTAATGTATCAAATGCACCAATAAGAGACTATGTACAGTGATTTGTGTTTCTGGATCCAAGATATTTATTTTAAACAGTGAATGAAAGTTGAGCAAATTCTCAACGTCCGTCTGAGAATGCTTTGAGAACTCGGGACAGATTGAACCATAAGTTATTGGGCTGACGAGTATACAGAAAAAGACCGGGGACTCAAATTTTTCTCAAGATACGGGACCAAAATTCTTCTCAAGATACGGGTTTTTGTCTCGATGGTTTTGAATAATTAAATCATTAAATGACGCCCAAGACTCAAATTTTACCGCTAATCACCGACGTCACTCCTGGTAAAAGGACGGACATCGAAGATACGTTTGTACTGGCGGACAGTTCTTTGAGGATTCAAGGGAAAGGATAGATACGCGAATTATTAAACATACATTATGCAAGAACTAAATGTGCCTATTGCAAGCCTTTCTTTAGGCCTGAATCGTTATCTTAATTATTAATTAAACACGCAGCTCCTTCGTCATTTTGAACCAGTAACTCCGCCACAACAGTAACTAATATTTAAAACTGGACAGACACTGCCAAAACGTGGATGACTTCTCAATTTCAAAAATTTATTAAAAACCATACCTGTTTAAAGAATACTATGCGAAATAGAACTGTCTTAGCACATGAATCACATATTCCTGAAGCAATGGCCCGAGAAATCCCTCTCTGGCCATTGCTGGATTAGCTTCTGATTCTTGAACTTTTGCTGGAGTGTGTCTATTCTTCCCGTTGAATCAAAGCTATCACTTGAGTACAGCAACATGGCAGTCCTTCGTTTAATCTGGGTCTTCCCTAAAACTTTGGACAGTGAAATAAGGTATTAAAAACGATGAAAATATGTTCGTTTCCAAACAGTATTGTTTACATTTTAATCGATTTGATAGCCTCGTTTGTCACGTAATTAGTTTTACTGCAATATTCTGCTATGTACTGGTTAATTGGGCATAATAAAATTGTGAGCCATGACATAACGTTATGTATAAACATGTTTGGTCCAATTTGGCGCCTTGTTTTAAAGGTAAAGCCTTTGTAGCGCTGTCAGCTACTGGTTGTTAATGGGACTACTGGCCAATCATAATTTAGAACAAGAATGTTCGCTCAATATAGCAGTGAGTAGTGGAATTAGCTCTAATCAAACGAAACACTGTGGGGAGTATGATAAATAATAACATCGTCAGGCTTTTTGTAGCGCGCTAAAAGTGCACTATTATTATTGTTTGAGAGACCATCACATTCAGGCAAGACGTCGTTGGTGTAGGGATCGTCAACACTGGGATAATCGACGCTGGAGAAATGTGATGTTTTTAGATGAGTCAAGGTTCACTGTTGATTTTTTGGACAGACGTAGGAGGGTGTGGCGTCGTCGAAACGGGCGCTTCCAAGACATTAACGTCATCAGACATGATCGATTTGGGGGTGGTTCTGTTATGGTGTGGGGAGGCATCACTGTTGCTGGAAGAACGGCTTTACATGTTGTTGCAGGGCGTGTTACAGGCCAGTACTACCGGGACAACATCTTGGCAGTCCATGTTGTGCCGTTCGCACGACGTCATGGCTGCCGTTTCATCTTCCAGGATGACAACGCAAGATGTCACAGGGCCAGGATCGTTACAGGTTACCTCCAAGAACAGAACATCACAACATTACCTTGGCCAGCACTGAGTCCCGACCTCTCCCCCATCGAGCATGTCTGGGACATGCTTGGACAGAGGTTACGTCAACGTCAACAACGTCCTGCCAATGTCCAAGAACTTGCTGCTGCGTTCAATGCTTGTTTGGCAAACATAGGAGGATTAAACCGTTACTGACTTTGTTGTGATGCTGTGGTAACTTTGCTGTTTGACCCCGGGTATCATTTTACCCTTATAATGGTCAGTCTGTGCCTTACTTAGTCTAACGATCATTTGGAATAAATCGATGAAAGTGAACTTCGTTTCATTTTGTCATTTGTTTCTTCGTCAGTTTCATTAGGTGACTTTAATAACACTTAAAAATCAAATATCCCCTACTTTTTTTGAATAGTATATGTACGTGAATGCATTTCGAATTACGTGTGTAATGAATTCAGTCCCAGGAGTACACAATATATAAAATAAATGGAGATGGAAGTTTGAAAGGCGAGGAGAGTGCGTTTTAACAATGGAAAATGGCGCCATCTTTGTTTAACAATTAATAAGGATATTCTCGAATATGAGGTTGTTAATTGTTCTGCGAACAACAATGAAAGTTGCGTTTTATGTAACAATTTATTCATGAAGATCAATATTTGCTAATAGTAAATGAAATGGGGTTTAACGTGCTACTCTTTTGGACCTAACCTGGGCTAATGGAAGACGGGCATACGCCATACAGTGTGCTATGAGGGAAATTTTTCCCGGGCAGCGGCGCTACGGCCTACTCTTTTATCGAATTCCAACTGCAAAGGGATCTTTTACGTGCACTCCAATGTGTACACGAGACCTCGGTTTTTCGTCCCATCCGAACGACTAGGCAGCTGTCCTTGTCAGGCCCTCCTTCTGCATCACTGACAAGGGGAAATCACGCCGGATAATCGAGATGAACTTTCTCGGCCAATGCAGGGATCGAACACCCGACCTATGGGCTAGCGAACCAGCGCCCCAAGATCTATATTTCGTTTCGTTTTTTATACTTTCGATGGCCTACTGTATATGCAGATCTGACAAGTTGTTGTTATAGGTCACGTCAGAGGTCATACGAGTAGTTTTTGATCCTATGACACCAAACATTTGATTAACCAATCAGCATTGATGTTAGTAGTGGATTATTCATATTTCCGCGGAAAACACGCTTAAAGGTCGTCGCAACAGACCGTTTCGTTGGCAAATACTTCACATCTTCAAGGACAACTCAATGATAAGATCCTAGTGTAGTAAAACGAAATTTTGAACTATAAAAACGAAACGAAATAGGATCTGTGATCATATTAAACCTTAACCAGTTATTAGGGTGACGAGTATACAGAAAAAGACCGGGGACCCAAATTTTTCTCAAGATACGGTTTTTTTCTCTCGACGGTTTTGAATAATTAAATCAATAATTAAATCATTAAATAACCGCTAATCACCGACGTCACTCCTGATGAAAGGACGGACGGACATCGACACTACGTTTATACTGGCGGACAGTGCTTTGAGGATTCAAAGGAAAGGATAGATACGCGATTTATTAAACATACATTATGCAAGAACTACCTTTCTTTAGACCTGAAACGTTATCTACTGTCTGTTCCAGGCGAAACTACAACTCGAAAAATTGCTTGTTATTTCTTTAATTTTAGATTAAAATGGTTAAAACTTAACGACCTACCTGGAATGGCCACCCCGTTACTTTCTTCGTCAAACCTTAACGCCACATTTTTCGACACAAGTCAATTTCTCAGAACATAAACATTACCACTGCGCCTGCGTAAATTGGGTCACTCGTATATCATGTAGGGAGTATAAGGTATTCCACAGATCGGGTGCATTCGGTTAATAATACTTTGGGCGGGAGTAATATGTATTTTCGATTATTTTCAGTGCTGTTTCTAAACGTTTCATGCAAAATAAATCCAGTGCAATAAACAACTGTGGTCTGAAACCAAACAGCAAATTTATATTACTTGCCGTAAATAGCGCTTTTAAGTAAGTTATATTCTACTATGTCGAAACAAAGATCTAAACATTCAGGTACGACGAAACGACACAAAGCCAAGTCCACACCCTTGTTCGAATTTGGTTTATCCCAAATAATTAGGTCAAGCATGGCAGTTGGAATTCGATGCCCGTCTTCATTAGCCCTGGTTAGGAACAGAGCAGTAGGACGTTAAACCCCATTTCATTTCATATCATTTGTTGGTGGATGGATGCCCAAGTCACCCCAAGCAACAAAAAATTCAAAGTTTACAAGTTTGACAGAAACAAAATAATTTTTGTTGGTTGTGGGGCATTTCATATCACCCAAAGCAACAAAAAAAATTATGCAAGAGACAAATCTGCCTATTCAAAGTCTCTATTTAGGCTTCAGATGTTATAGAAATTATTAAGTAGACCTTTATTTACACGGCATGACAAGCTCAAAATCAAATCTGTAGACCATCGGATGGCTTGGATACAGATTGGATTTAAACAGTCGTCCATTTTAGATTAAATCAAAAAATGACTGTTTATTGGTGATGAAAGGTCTTCCAAGCGAGATTAACATTGCGCTTGAGAATGTTACTTGATAATCGAGAATATGTTGGTGGAGTTATCGTCTATCAATCAAACGATCGGCAATTCTCGTTGACGGTACAGACACAATTGATGCCTATTTCTAGCCCAAACTTCAACAGTCACAACTCTGTTTGGAATAAAGTATTTTCTTTATCTTTTTTAAAATTAATTAGAGCAAGAATGGCCAACTCTTTATTAAACTCTGAACTAATGTATCTTTAATTATTGTATTAACTATTTCCGTAGAGTTTAATTCAATGCTCAGTATTTGCCAATCAGATACAACTTGGTTATTAGTTTGAAACCAATACATGTTCAAACTATACAACACATTAGAACTACACAACACACTGATGTATCAATACATTATAACTATATAACACACTGATGTATCAATACATTGTCACATTATAACGTATCAATACATTGTCACATTATAACTATACAACACACTGATGTATCAATACATTGTAACTATACAACACACTGGTGTATCAAAACATTGCCATGTTATAACTATATAACACACCGATGTATCAATACGTTGTCACATTATAACGTATCAATACATTGTCATATTATAACTATACATGTACAACACATCTGATGTATCAATACATTGTCACATTATAACTATACAGCACACTGATGTATCAATACATTGTCAAATTATAACTATACAACACACTGATGTATCGATACATAGTCACATTATAACTATACAGCACACTGATGTATCGATACATAGACACATTAGATATCTAAGAAAAATAAGTTCAGTAGAATGAATGGGTTATTCAAAAAAACGTTTAGGCACATAAAAGTCAAAAAGGAAAGGTCAAAGTTCATAAGTCAAAGTTTGGAATACGACTCCTTTAACTGAGTTTTTGAGCGAGTGTGTCTATTCTTCCCGTTCAATAAAATATATCCCAAGTATAGGAACATGACAAGTTTTCGTTTAATCTGGGGTGTTCCCTAAATCTTTGGACAGTGATGTAAGGAAATGTTGTAAGTATTGTGCGTCTCCAAACAGTATCGTTTACATTGTAATCCTTTTGAAAGCCTCGTTTGTCACGCAATTACGTTTTCTGCAATATCCGGCTATGTACTGGTTAACTTGGCATAACAAAATCGAGTCATGATGTAACGTTATGTAAACTTAATTATTTGATCCAATTTGGGGGTCTGTTTAGAGCGTAAAAATATTGTTACACAGTTAGCTATTGGTTGTTAATCAGACTATTGACCAGTCATAATTTGGAACAGAAATTTACTTCATTACAGCAGTGTTAAGTGGGATTAGCTCTAAACAAACGAGAACCTTCTGGTCTTCGATGAATGTTTGTATGATAGAGACTGAATTTAACAGATAATAATAATAATAACGACTCGTGAATGAAGATGTAATAATAATTAATTAATGGTTAAAATTTCACACATAAACGGGCTATCATAAGATGATGAAATGTCATTCATATCTATATTTCCTCCAGGGTGCATTTCAACGACATTCTCCTTCTCATTATCAGGGCTCACAAAAGAAGGTTCGCCAGAACCCCAGAAGGCAGTGTTGATGGGGTTATTACGGTTGCTGATCCATCGATATTCTTGTTTCTGCATAGCAGCACCAACAGGTAGAAAACCACCCACTAGAACATTATTACCTGAAAGGTAAAAAAATATATATCTGGATAAAACCATAACTCGGACAATATTGCTTTGAAGTTTACCGGGTGATTAATTTTAGGTCTACCACCCTCATTTCAGCACCCGTATTATATATTTTCAAACCAACTTACCTTGACTTACACTTAGTACGTTTGACCTTTTTTCTGTTGTTTCTATGGAAACTAGGTTTCCGCCATCTTGTTTACAGTAATGTTCAGCACCCGTCCAGTTTAAAGGAGTTCTTATCATCTTCAAACAGTAATTTGTACCAGAAAACATGGTGTAATTTCTGGATACACAATCAGATCTGTCTGAAAAATACCATTAAGGACCAGTCCCGATAATATTTTGGAGAATAAAACTGCTTAATTTTGTGTTAAAATCCCTTAACATTCTCTACCCTAGGCCGAGCAACTAACTGAACATAACTGATATATTTTTAAACAACTTTTAAATTGTTTAAAAACATATCACTTATGTTCAGTTTTAAAAACCGCCAGTCTTCATCTGGAAATGAAGAGCGGTGTTTGAACCTGTATTATACAGTGTCTGGATAAAACCAGACATTTGTTTTATAAGAATAATGTGTAGATGAAATTTACGTTGCTCATTCATTGTATAGACCTCTAAAGGAACGGGGATCGATCATCGGGGTACCCAACTATAAAACTGGCCCGAAATCGTAAAAGGGTTACGTGTCCCGATAAGCAATTTTGACCGTCATGTCCAAACAATTCAATATTTTGAGCTGAAATTTTGAGACAGGGCAAATACACCATTTCTCTATATTTTGGCGCTTAAATTTCATTCATACTCAGACTTTAATTTTGAGACTCTGTCCAAATTGGGATAGTCTCTTTAATGGAAATGATCCTATTTAGAGTTTCGGAATTGTACTAGAGTATTCGGAAGTAAACTGGCATCAAGAACATGAAAATGGATGATGAAAATTAGATTTGGTTTCTTTTTTGGACAGCGATCATCGAAATAATCGTACGAAAAACCAATGTACCTTGTATATCATTATTGACAAATGGCAATTAAGTCTATCGAAGTAAGATAATATAATTATATGCCCGTCATCATCGCCGTATCAAAATATGAAATGAAAGTAAAACTTACCTCGGAACATTTCATATATAGAATCACCAACATCAATCGTCTGATTTCCTATTGTTTCTGATAATGGTGTATAATTTGGCGCCAAACAGTAGCATACATTACTTTTATAATAAAGTTCGCGCCATTTATACAACTCAGAACATAGAACACCACATCGTATTTCACTATCAACATCAAAACTTTTATAATATCGCGGTTTTATTATTTCGTTTAATTTACGTTTAATCCAAAATGACCCTTCTATCGCACCACATGAACTAAAGAAACCACAAATTGAAAGCAGCACATAGAAACGACATAATCGAAATGAAGACATTTTGAATTGTTTGGTATTAATAATTGCTCCTTAGTCAGTGTCGTTTCTATGACTGAATTGAGGAATCATTGACCACAGTTTTATGGAGTAAAGTACCTCATTATAATGTCTACATTAATTATTTAATTCCCAGAGGCCGGTTGCTCAAAGCTCTGTTTACTTTTAACGATCCGTTAACATGGAGTTAACGGATCATAAATTTGGAAGCCCCGTTAACTTTAACGTGTCGTTAACTTGTCGTTATAGTTAACGGACGTGTTGGGCTCCGTTATCTGTTTAACGGTGGCATTAGTGGGCTGTATTATAAGTCATACATGTAGACTCTCGTGTAATTTTCTACTGAATATTCTAGAGGGTTGGGCGATGGGGGGGGGGGGAGCTATGCCATTTTCTATAGGATGAAGTTCTATAGTATTCTGCAGATTTTTTTTTTTTTTTTTTTGGGTGGGGGGGGGGTCTGTAGAAAATAATGGTCCCAAATATTCTGCAGTACAAATCCCATCCCATATAGTTTTTTTTCCGTAGTCAATTATCTTTTTGTCTTTAATCAAGTTGTGTGAACAGACTGCACAGTTAGTTGTCCCACATTCTTCAGTTTCTTGTTAATACTAACTTCTATGAAGTTGTTATATACATGTACATTATGTAAATTTAAAATTCAACCAATGGACAAACAGCTTTCTCTTGGATTAACTTTAATAAATCCGTTAACTAACGGATAATGAAATTGACTTTCCAGCAACAGAAACAAACGACACGTTTGCAAGATAACGATCTGTTAGAGTTTGTGGTTAATGTTTTAAACAAAGCCATAGGTACCGCTGTAATAGCCGTCCATATACCTGATTTGGTTGATAAGGTACTTTTTACTACCTTGACAAGACCACAATAAATTCTCGATGTCATCGGAGGCTCGAGAATTTCAACGGATTTAAATACATCCACACTCCTGCTTTGACTGATAAGGTACTTTTTAAAATGACCAGAATGAAATATGAAATGTCTGCCACGACTGTTATGTAACACGAGGCAATGAAGGTTAGGTGTTGTGTTTTTGTGTTTGCCAAGTTTACTGACTATACAAGTGAGGATACCACCGCCCCTGGGGTCGGGGCATGCATCCAAAATCAATGGAAGCCGCCCTTAGGGCGTAAGGAATAAATATGCACAGTTTCAAAAGTATCTCTGGGGTCGGTAATGCAGCAAAAATAATACAGTCTAGCCCTAGAGCCGATCCATTTAAAAATGCGATCTGTCGGCGACAAGCACCAAAAACAATATGGGTCATCCTTAGGGTATAAGGAATAAGTATACAAAGTTTCAAGACGATCCATTAAGAATTGTGGCCTCTAGATTCCACACGCACACGCACACGCACACACGCACAAGCATAATGTCCGCATTATGACTGTGGACGTATCTAATCGTGACTTTGTTTACTATCGCATCAAAGGTAGCAATGGCAATTGACAATTTGCAATACTCCAAATGGGTCTAAAGTCGCTTAGAATGAAATAATTTGAGTGAAATTTTCAAGGTGTTCTCTTTTCAATATCTAGTTTTTATCTATTAAAGCGTCACCTGTCAGCACTTTATCTTTTATAATGCATCTTAAACCTTTAAACGTCAATTTCATATTTTTTAGTTATATTTTTAAAATATATTAAAATAAAGCCCTAAAATAGGTTGTATCTATAAACAGTCCCACCTTGTTAAAGAATAACCCTATTAATCCTATAATTCACTATTGCCAGTTGAGAAATTGGCAAAAATATCATTTTAAACTTCAAATTCAAACGTTTGAAGATCGCCATTGCATAGAGGGAAATGGGAAAACAAGGGAGGTAATTCAAGTAATTGTGATACTATTTTCTGTGTCAGGGATTTCTATGCCTGTGAAATATTGCCCATGATCGTATAATAGTGAGTTGACAACCTTTTTGAGCAAAAGACATAGAAATAATTATGTTTCGATTTCTTAGAAAATATGAAATTTCCACTTTTACTGACAATGAACAAATAGAGGGCAATTAAATGAGGCTTAACTTCCTACGGCCTACTCTTATACCGAATTCAAACTGCCAAGAGATATTTTACGTGCACGCCAACTTGTACACGGAACCTCGGTTTGTTCGTCTTATACAAACGACTAAACCACTGTCTTCGTCCTGCATCACTGACAAGGTGTTACCGCACAGGAAAACAATGAACTGTTAAATTCCAAGGGACTTTCAACCTGAGTGAATCGTTACATAAAACAAAGAATTACAAACAACAGTGTTTTCTCAAGTCAATTCTATAGCCTGTGTCATGTCAAAGACGTATATAAATACTTGTAAAGACAGTTGATCATTTCATAGAACTATCTTCCATGATTTCATTAATGGGAATATTTTATCAATTTATTGTCTTACTGAGAGTAGAAGCAGTGAAGTGTTGTCAATATGTACTGACGCGTTAGTCTGGAGTATCTGGAGTAATAAGATATTAATTGCGCACCGGAATAGCTTCATAATAATTATATTACATCAATCGCAAACTTTCCTCCAATAAAAAAAAGTGACATGTTGTATTGGCGCAGATTGACGACTACTCACGGAGAACGTAGGAAATCGCTAACGTTGACATATATAGGCCTGTAGCCAAACTTTCTGGCTTGCTTAGAAGCACAATTCCGCTACACGGTCTGCACTAATGAAAATTGTGAAGATGACATAAAATTAAATATTGGCGAAAAACACCCGATGCCTTCATCCTATGCAAAGAATATATTATTTATTAAATTTTAATTTAAACCAAAATGCAGAAAACCTAATAGACAAGGGAACATAAAGAATTCTGGGAATTTATTAACGGTAATAGAGAGTTAACTCCCTTTCTATCAAATGTCTGCAATTGGTAGGCTAACGGTATTTCAGATGCGTGTTGACTGCTAATGCGGTATGACAGACAAGACCATGTGCGAGCGCACAAGCCCATTACGTATATCGTTAATAGGGTCAGAGGGGACAGCAATTGGTGTGTGGGTGTTACCTAGAAATTATGCTCAATTATGGTTGAGCAATTTTAGTCCTTTGGCTCGTGTTTTATCCCTGTGTCGACATTTTCCAGCATGGATCCACATTATCAGTGGTATAGTCGTTCGGATGGTATGATAACCCGAGGTTCCGTGTACGGGGTTGAACAGTAAGACGCGAAACATTCCATGAACCCCGACATTTATTATTGATGCAGGAGGGGTTTGGAGGACTTGGCCAGGAACAGCAACTCGACTGGACGGTACTAAAAACTGACGCCCCGTTTTGACAGCTGGAATTCGTCATAGGGTAAAACACACCCCGTTGTTGTTGTCCCGCAGAAAACTGCGTGGATTCATTTCACGGTTGGCAATTAAACATGATTGAATCTTATGTCTAACTAACACGTACTAACAGTTTTATATTATTTCATACCGGAACAGTAGAATGATTCATTAAAGTGCCTCTCTAATCGTATAGCTTTAAGGGGACCCTCCCGATAAGAACAGAGTTTCAAAAATTAAAGTCCGAGTATTTATGAAATTTATTGACCAAAATATAGAGGCGTGGTGTATTTACCTTGTCGCAAAATTTCAGCTCAAAATATTGAGTCGTTTGGACGTGAACGTCAACACTGCTTATCCGGACACGTAACCCTTTTAAGATTTCGGGTTCATTTTTTCATTGGGTGACCTGATAATCGATTCACATTTCTTGAGAGGTCTATACAGTGAATGACCCATGTACTGTACTTGATAACAAAAGGTAAATTTCACCTACATATTATTTTTATAGAAAAAAGTCTTGTTTTATCCAGATACTGCATAATACAACGGTCTCCATTTCCAGATGAAGACTGTCAGATTTAAGTTATTTACAAGCGTATCACAAATATCGTGTTAGTTGGTCGGCCTTAGGTAATGGGTTTTAAGGGATTTTAACACAAAATTAAGCATTTTTATTCCTCAGAAAGTTATCGGCATTGGCCCTTTAACTGTGTCACATAGGGTAAGCTTACTCTTCCGGACACCTGTTACCACTGTTTGTCGTGTATTTTGTACACGGGGAGCAGTCCATTTGCTGATTACACTATTTTGCCTATAACGTTTTTTTAGGACTTCGAATTCTGTTTAATGGTTTGGATTGTTCGTACTTGGTTTTATTTTATATTACTATAGTTGACTGTATTAATTCTGTCCCATATCATGTATAACTATTAAAATGAGAATTTCATATTTTCTCAGAAAGTCATAAATGTAAATATTTCTATGTCTTTTGCTCAATAGGTAGTTCCTTTTGGAACTATCCTTGAGCGAACTATATTCGCTGGCAGTTCATATCCGGCCTTCTATAACTGCAGTATGATAATACCGTTTTTCCCCACCTCTGTTCTACGGCTAATTTGGAATCCTTACCTACTATGGTTCACCTTGATTCTACTTTATTCGCCAAAGGAATCATTTCTTGCCACAGCTGACACACATAATAACACAATTACTTCAATTATTTTTTCTATTCCTCCATGGAATGGGGTGGGGATGGCCTAGTGGTCTAGAGTGCCGCGCTTCAACCTCTAGCTGACCGGTCACTTCTGGCTTGCGGCTGTGGTTTCGAGCCCTGGTGTGAGCGGATGTGGCATGGAGATAGGGGCGCCTTCTCAACATCGTGGGTTAAACATGAATTTATTAAATGATTTAATTTTCCTTACAAATTGAACATTCCTTCATATATGTAATAGATAAATCATAAAGTATCTGTACTCAGATATGATCTACATCTTGAACTATGTTATAAATCTTCTAATCTTTAAATCTTCTAATCTTTTTGCGAGAATTTTCTGCTTTATTAAGCTTCTTCAGGGAAATTTTAACAATTCCAAGAATTGATGTGACGTAATAATGTCATGGTTACAACAATGAACAATAATGGATATGATAATATATATGTATCATTAACAAAAGTGTTAATTAACCATTTATAAATTTTAAAAAAAATCAACACCTTGAATTAAAAAATGGTTTGAATATTTCAATAAAATATACCCTTACAGCCCGCACAAATTTTAACATATATCATGTATTCGGATTTACAAGTCATTGGCTATTCCACATGAAATATAAAATTGTCCGTAATATTTATGGATGGACCTTCAATTATGATTGAACACGTCTTACAATTGGTTGTGGGAAACCGGAAAATTTGCTTCAATAATATTGACAATTATATGTTAATAAAACCAGTAATTGTTAATTCCGTCTTACTCCAGGCACAGTAGTGGCTTTTCCTACAGAGTTCCTTTGCGCAAGTTTTTTACTCAATTACTTATTCCAATACAAACTGTAATGATATGTGTTGACAATTAATTGTGCGTTTGAACCTATTTGAACTTGCGTAAATGGTTCTTAGACTGTATCAATCCCGATAACTTTCTGAGGAATAAAACTGCTTAATTTTGTGTTAAAATCCCTTAAAACCCATTACCGACCAACTAACACGATATTTGTGATACGCTTGTAAATAAATTAAATCTGACAGTCTTCATCTGGAAATGGAGACCGTTGTATTATACAGTATCTGGATAAAACCAGACTTTTTTCTATAAAAATTATATGAAGGTGAAATTTACCTTTTGTTACCAAGTACAGTACATGGGTCATTCACTGTATAGACCTCTCAAGAAATGTGAATCGATTATCAGGTCACCCAATGAAAAAATTGACCCGAAATCTTAAAAGGGTTAGTACGTGTCCGGATAAACAGTCTTGACGTTCACGTCCAAGCTGAAATTTTGAGACAAGATAAATACACCATGCCTCTATATTTTGGTCCATAAATTTCATAAACCCTCGGACTTTAATTTTTGAGACTCTGTTCTTATCGGGATTGTCCCTTTAACACAGTATAAGGTTGCAAGTATGGTAACTAGGATGTCAGTGTGCAGTATGTGGCAATAAATGAATTAGAATTATTAGTGCAAATAAAATCCTTGAAATGTGCAAAATACAACTGTATCTATTTATTGGTTAAATACTATCTTTTAAATATTATTTAACCCTGTCCGATCTATTGGCCTTTCACTTAGTTACCAAGGCGAGTTATTCCCCTTTTTAGTTCTTTCACGTCTAAAGTTTAAGTAGGGTGGTTTGTTACTAAATATGGCCGACGACGCGCTGTGTTTTTTTTTAAAATTTAGTTTAATTATGTATTTAATTTATGAATTAAGAGCAGGTATTTTGTTATAAAGATGGCGGAGGATTCATCGAATTCGGCATATCTGGAGAAAAAGCTGGTCATCGGCGTTCTGAAATATCTCGGTAACTAAATACACTGTGTAGAAACTGTCAACATTCACTAATCACTGTCAAATGAATTAGAAAAAAGTCACATTATTGTCATTATACGGACATTCTACACAACATGGCTACAGTTACACACTTGCAGTGGTAATAATAATAATATGTAACAGACCGTGCCCGAGTAGAGCGAAGCTGTTGTGATTGTTGTCAAATATACAATATGATTTTAATTTAGATAAGATAAAGTGGTTCAGGTCAAAGTTTCAAATGACAGAAACATTTTTCTTAAAAATATTTTGTGAAAATATACATAAAATGCTACCCAAGTTTTTTTATTTCATCAAAATATTCCAATTAGATCCAAAGTTAAGGAATTTTAAAAATAAAATCCGAGATCGACGTCAAAAATGTAATCAAAACGCTCTCTACCAGTCAATGCGTGGAATGGCACCAACATAAGTACTTTTCAGTCATATTTGAGTCATAATGGGTATTTTCCCTTCAGAATGGCTAGTACCAATTTTAAAACTGAAATCCGCACATTATTATCAGCTAAGATTTATTAAAACCGTAATAATTTGAATGATAATATGTCAAATATTTATAATCTGGATGATACCACAAAAAACGTAGATATATTTAGTCGAAATTTAGCAAATTTCAGTCATCAAAACAGATAAATCACGTTTTCTACGGCTCTAATTGTCGGATAACTTGGTATCAAACACAAAAATGTTATCTATCGTTTGATTGGTTCTATATCCAAATCCACTGGAAACTAAGGTGCAGATTCACCAGTTAAGCATGTAAACAAACAGTAATTTCGATTACATTTCGATAACTTTTTGAGTCTGAATCATTGCAGACATGGTTAAACAGGCTACAACTAAGATGATTTGGTTGTTTATAGGCTATACATCCGGTTATAGGCATCATTACAAAAAAACAAATAAGTTCATGTACATTGTGTTATCTAAAGAGGCTCACTATCTTTTTTTTGTAAAGAACGAAAAATTATGCTTTGAGTATTGTTTTCCAGAAAAAAAGAGAGGTGTATGTAAAATTGAATTAGCTGACATCAAGCCTGGAGATAGACACACAGTTCTTTCATGGGAACAGGTAGGTCAATATTCACAGGGTTTGATTGAAATCACTACAAAAACAAGGCTCTGCTTAAATACACCTGTGACTTTATTAGTTGATACTCGACTGTTGTCAATTACATGTATGTACCCTTTGCTCAAGATATTACAAGTGCCAATTCACTACTGCACGATATAGTAGTACTTGCATGTACTTGATAAGCCATGGCAATGGTTTTTCGATTGGGGTCAGCATTTGATTATGATTCCAAAATTATCTAAAGGAAAAGCAGTGGTATCATGGTCTGCACTCACACCCATGGTAGAAGTGGAGGCTAAACCATTATTGTGGTACACGCATTTCGATAGGCAAATAATATTTGTAATTGTATAAGATATTTACATGTATCTTCTTTCAGAGAAACGCTTGTTTACTTCCAGAGGACTTGAGAAACTTTTACCTTTCAAGTAATGGCTTTGATCTCACTTGGTGTGTACAAATTGACAGTAAGTTAATCAATCTAAAATCATTTTAAACTGGAGAACAATCTCTCCAAATCAAAATACCATATTCATTTGGCAGGTTTCAAATAAATTCAAAATTGAACAAAATAATTTACTACTGTTCTGAACTGGGCTAATGAAGACATATGCCATGCAGTGTGCTATGAGGGAAATTTTTCCAAGACACCGGCACTACGACCAACTCTTATATGGAATTCCAACTGCCAAGGGATCTTTTACTTGCATGCCACTGTGTTTTTGATCCCATCCAAACGACTAGACAGCTGTCCATGTCAGGCCCTCTGTCCTTCATCTCTGACAAGGGAGAGCCACGACGAAAAATGTGGATGAACTTTCTCAGTCAATGCAGGGATCGAGGCAGCATCTTACTCACTTAGCCACCATGAGCCCCTCAAAATTTAACAAAATCCATCTTCAGAAACAAATGATGGAAATCAGTCCGAATGACATTTTCTTAAAGTTGAGTAACTGATATTTAAACATACCTTATGCACCCACATACCAACATAATGTTAAATTTACGTAAAGTTTATGTAAAAATGGTCGGTCAGTTTACCATCATTTTGAACATCTTGTTAATGATAACTTTACGTCAGAAAATGATGTTAATCTAACGTAAAGTTTACATCATTTTTACGTTACATTTACGTCATTTCTGAAGTACATCTAAACTAAAATTTGCGTAAACTTTACGTCAGGAAATGATGTTAATCTAACGTAAAGTTTACATCACTTTTACGTTACATTTACATCATTTCTGAAGTACATCTAAACTAAATTTTTGCGTAAACTTTACGTAGCTAAATCTGTCGATTTTGGCATGAAATGTATCTAAATTATTAACTAAACATTAATTAACTTATCCAGACCATAATCAACTCTCGATGGCATCGCTAGCCTGCGATATTTATTGAATTAGGATTCGATTTGCTCTTCCACTTTCATTTCTGATTTAACCACGAAATGGATAATTGAGATTAAAGGTTTTTTTATCATACTGACTGTAGTTATGATGATCGAGGTTAGGCCAAAAATTCAAATAAATTCTCAGTTCAGGGTGGATCAATTTGACTGAAATTTTCAGCATATTCTCTTTACATTATCTAGGTTTTAACTATTATAGCGAGAACTTCTTGCTCTTTATCTAATCTCCCATAATGTATCTTTAATAATTGTTGGGGTTTTTTTTTCAGATGGTGAGTTACCTGTCGGTAGAATGCACATACATCCTATAACGCAGGTTACTAAATTAAATGTTACCCCGAGTAATAGTCTTTTACATCCTTCATTAGCAGATTTAGAAACGGAATCTGATGATGAAGAAATAAGTGGTAATTATTTTAGTCGTCTGTTTTCTACCTAATTGGATTTGTTTATATAGGTCTCTAGTAAAGGTGAATTTATTTACATGTTTCTCTGTAGTAAAAGTGAATTTGTTTATGTAGGTCTCAGCAGTAAAGGTGAATTTGTTTACATGGGTCTGTAGTAAAGGGGAATTTGTTTATCTAAGTTTCTGTAGTAAAGATGAATTTGTTTATATGAGTCTCTGTAGTATAGAGTTTGTTCCCACTTTTCTATGTTGTAAGGAACAATGAGCATCTCTGGTTCCACTCTAAGAGAATTGTGTGTATGCGAATTATTTGGGTAGAAAGAATGAGCATCTTGTTATATTGAGGAGACATTAAAATCCACCTCTCTATTTCCCACAGATGTTAAAACTTAATCTGTCATCCTATTTTATTTGATGTAGGTCGAGATAAACCAAGGTTATGTGGATCTAGTGGAATATTTGAACTAGATGATTGCGGAGGATATGGTAAAGTTTGTCTGGTTGTAAAGAAAAAAACAGGTGAGTTGATTGTGATAGTTAAAATCTCTCCTGCATTGGTTGAGAAAGTTCATCCAGATTTTCCGGCGTGATTTCCCCATGTCAGCAGAGGTGCAGTATATGTATGAAATATTAAATCACAAATAAATATTAATATTTGATGGTCACAGAGATAACAACAGAGCTCAAATGTCGTGAGAAATGTGCCGAAATGTTTAGGTCAGTTACACACTTGAATTAAACCATTTTTATATCTGATGTATGTGACAATATATATATAACATCCTGCTTATTTAGTTCTGCAAACATCAGCAAGTATTGAAAGTGAATATACATCAGATAATGAAGACGAGTTACCTACTAGAGATAGCAGTACTGGTAATCACTGATAACAACATCTTAACAACATCCTAACAATAACATGATGACACCTAGACTGTGTTAGCTGACTTTAATGATAACAACATCCTAACAATGACCTGGTGACACCTAGACTTTGTTAGCTGACTTCAATGATAACAACATCCTAACAATAACATGCTGATACCTAGACTCTATTAGCTGACTTAAATGATAACAACATCCTAACAATGACCTGATGACACCTAGACTGTGCTAGCTGACTTTGCTGTAGACCTGGACTTGATTAGATAATGTTTGTTGAAATCAAAGATTTATCCTACTAAAAGGAATATACAAATTGCCAAACAGGTTTCCCCCCACCCACTGCAAAAGACCCCTACATACAAGCAAATTGTTGAAATAAAATTGAACCATACTAGTCCCGTAATGACCTAGTTTGTGCCCAATGGGACATTAAAGACCATTTCTCGCTCTCTCTCTCCATTCCAAGCTGCATTCAGATAACTCCCATATTAAGAGGCCTAGGACAGCTGTCTAGTCGTTTGGAGAGAGAAAAAAAAACCCTAGGTCCTATATACAAATTGGCATGCACGTAAAAGTTTCCTTGACAGTGGTAATTCGATATAAGAGTAGGCCGTAGTGCAGTTGTCTGGGCAAACTTTGCCTCATAGCACACTGTCTTGGGTATGCTCCTCTTCATTGGCCCGGAACGGTTCAGAACAGTAAGACGTTAAACCCCATTTCATTCCATATCCCATAGTTAAACAAAGTCAGCTAAAGAAGTCTAGGTGTCTGATATGTTATGATAACATTGTGAGGATACTGTTTCAATTCCTGTATATATAATACAACATAACCCTTGAATATAATCAACAGCTAAAATAAACTTCTTTTTTTCACAGGTGTACCTGACTCTCTCATAACAAAACATTCTCACTTCTTTTATCCGCAGGTGTACCTGGATCTGTCATAACAAAACATTCTCACACTTGGCTAAGAATTTACTCAAAATTTCCTATCAGCCTTTGGGAATTAAAAAAAAAACAACACCATTTAGTGAACAGATTAGTAGTGTATGTAAAAATAACCTTGGCTGCTAGCATGGCAATATTTTTAGCAGATGCACTCATGTATCATGAGTCAACCGGCTTGGTTTTGATTCCTGGTTGTATGTTACAAGAAGTAGGGTCACCTGTCCAAATTCATGGGTTTTCTCCAGGTCTTCTCCTCACTGCTAAAGACCCCTACATGCAGGTGAATTATTGAAATGAAATTGAACCATGTGTTAGTTCCAAAATTACCTGGATTATACCCCATTCTTTTCTCTCTTTCCCCCCCTTACCTTGGATCAGTTAGGAAACAAATTAAATATGAGTAAATTCTTAGTAAGTAAATTCTTAGTTAAGTATTCTTCTTTAGATTTAATTAATTAGTGATAGACAATATTTTATGTATTTATATCTCATCTAATAATTGTCAATTTTTTGCCAGTTCCCCAAAAGAATCGATAATACCCCAAAACACTATCGCCAAAATCATGATTTCATATTTTTATCGCGAATTGCGACTTTGTCGTTCAACAACAGTGGTTCTATATCCACAAACATTTAATTAAACAGGCATTATGCATGAGCTAAATCTGCCTACTGAAGCTCTTTTTGTGGGCCTTAAATGTTATGTAAATTATTAGACAGTAACTAACTGATCCAGGCCATAATCAACTCTTGGTGGCATCGTTAGCCTGTAATATTTAGTGGATTGGAATATATTTTGTGATAGATAATTTAACGTAAAAATGGATAATAGAGAATATGTAACTATTAGAGATGGTGATGGATTCTAGCCGAAAATTAAACCGCTAATATCTCCTTTCAGAGTGAAGCAATTTGGCTGAAATTTTCAGCATTTTCTGTTTTCATTATCTATTTTTAACTACGATCTTGAGAACTGTCCGCTCTTTATCTATTTTTTAACTACGATCTTGAGAACTGTCCGCTCTTTATCTATTTTTTAACTACTATTGTGATAACTGACAGCTCTTAATCTAAATTAATGCTCCTTTAAACCTATAAACCAGGAGCCGATTTTGTAAAACATATACATGTATATATATTAACATTTGGGACAGGTTCCCGAATGGTTTATCATCAAAAAATTAATCCGTACGTTTAAATTAAATTATTTAGTGTGGTCCACATTGCGCATTGAAATTTTGTTAGTTGTTGTGTACAGGTTAGACCCAAACAATTTACTGTTATGAACCATATTTAATATTTCAAAACTGAAAATGGATACATAATTTGTTAAAAGTGATTCCAAAGAATAGAAATTTATATTGGGTGTGGTGTATTGATGTTGGGGGGATGGGGTGTAGATGGCTGAATGTTAAGCGTGTGTTGTGTGTTGTATTGATGTATGGGACTAAATGGCTGAAAGGTATAGCACGTATTGTATTGATATGCCGTAAAAATGAGATCCATGTTTTTTACTTCCAGACCCAGTATATATTTTATTTATTAATCTAATTAAATGGTTTCTAGGTATTACTGAACAGAAAGTAGAAATATGGTTTATGGATCGTAGTATTAGATGGCATTTTGTAGCTGATTCGTTCTGCGCATATTATCGATTAATGTTGATGCATCTTGGCCTTCCTCAATGGCAGTATGCATTTACTGATATCGGATTAAGTTTACAAACCAAGGTATGTATATATAGTCGGGAATCGAAGCTGCAATTTCAAGCATGGAATCTGAACATCTCTGTCAAAATAGCTCTTGGATTCCCCCCCACCCCCACCCCGTGACTCAAACGGTAGGAAGATTAAACTGAAGACAGCACAATCTACTCCATGTACCTGAAGCAACGCCTGCAATTTTTACGCCTGCCATTTTTACATCTGAACGTTGCTAGATTACTTCACAATTCCCGAATGTGCTAATGGTTAGCATGTGTGCGCTGTATCATAAGGTCAATCATTGAGTCAACTGTCCAACCTCATAGGGTTTCTCCCACTGATAAAGACCTCTAGGAGCAAACGAATTATTGAAATAAAATTAAACCATATGTTAGTCCTGAAGTGACCTGGTCTGAGTCAAATGGATGTTAAAACACATTTTTTTCTCTCGCAAAACTTCTGAAATGTTTCCTATATTCTTTTGAGGGAAGTTTGTGTTGAAACCAAATTAACTACTGAGTTTGATACTAGGCGACATTTCATTTGCTTGATAAAGACGAGAGTATCCTCGTCGAGACATCGCTTAGTATTAAACTCAGTAATTGTATATCTTTTTGTTGAAATCTAGCAATGGTTTAATATGTATGCTCCTATAAGATTAGAAGTTGATCTGGAAGGATTGTATGAAATGAATTCACCACGTGATCAAGATAACACATCATCTACAGGCTCCCAACTGGATGTTAATAAAGTATTTAAAGGAAAAGGAGATAAAAAGTAAGTTTTTACTATGAAAGAGTTTGTATGTGTCATCCATATTGGATTATAAAGTTACATTCCTTTTTGAAATAAAAATAGGTCATGCTGTGATAAAATGGTTCCTTAGTACCAGACTCTAAAAGACGCCTTTCCCTGTACAAACTGGGAGACTTGATAAACATTAGTCTCGTAATCTGTTTTACATTTAAATCTCTGCGTTTAAATGTACAACAATTAGTGAAACCCTCTCATTTTTGTCCTGTGTGCCCTCTATTGGGTATTTTTCAGGGAATCAAGTATTTTTCTAGTGAGAATGGGGGTCTATACTTTCCATATATACCAAATTTGCCATACTTAAATTGGAAATAATTACCCAATAAATACTTTTGTGGGCAGTACTTTGAATAACTCAGATTTATCTATCTATTTACTGTAAAAAAAATACATTTACAGTACAAATTTTAAGCGTGCCAGGTACGGCACCGTTAATTTTTTTGTAGTGTAAACGGGTCAAACACAAGCGTGCCGTACTGAGTACCGTGCCAATCTGGCCCACTGAAGTGAGGTGGTCTCAGAACCGTGCCAAGAACGGCTTGCTTTAAATTTTCGTAGCCTGAAATAACCGGTCTGAGCACAGAAGATTACTGTGCATGCGCCAAATGAACCTTGACTTTTTTTCCCCACGAACTTTGACAGCTCTGTCATCAGTTCTGTCAAAATGGCTACACATACCAAAATCAACCGCCATAATTGTTTTCATCCGGGTAACTTGCTTAGGGACTGAAATTAACATTTCTGTGAAGAGTCTCACATTTGGCGTGCTTGGCACGGTTCTGAGACCGGTAATGTAAACGGGTCAATTTCTTGAAATTTATCACGGCCTAGTACCGTGTCCGGTATGGCACGGTTATCGCGGCCAAGTGTAAACGGGGCTTAAGAGTTTGTATGTGTCATCCATATTAAGGGAGATTTACAAGATGACTAAGACCCAAACAAAATAAAATTTCTAGTTCTCTTAAAAATCCTTTCAAAAAGCAGATGACTGGGCTAAATGACCTCTCAGGAAGTAAATACACGTACTTATAATTGGGCACTCATTATCAAAATTGAATGGTCAGCTTTAAACTGGACACAAGTACAAATTGGATGATTTTGACCATTTTTTAAACCAAGATTTAATATTAAACAAATGTGAAAGAAGTTAGTGCGGAATAGACAATATTAAATGTTACCAGCGGTACTGTGTTCTATTCTTATAGATTAGTTTTTAATTGCCTCTATTTTGGGTGATTTTAATTGATTTTAACAATTTTTAAACCAAGATTTAATATTAAACAAATGTGAAAGAAGTTAGTGCGGAATAGACAATATTAAATGTTACCAGTGGTACTGTGTACTATTCTTATAGATTAGTTTTTAATTCCCTCGATAAATATCTATATTTTGTGTTTTTTTCTTCATAGGAAACAAGTTAGCCAGACACAAAATCTTGCTCAAACTAAGAAAAAGGCAGCAGTCTCATCAGCCAGGTTAATATTTTAATCAATTTATGAATCACATCAGCTCTCCTTGCAACAAAACCATTCTGGTTAGGAATAATTTCAATTTACTGGTTATACTGGGAGGGGGGGGGGCATAAGGGGGCGATGCCTGAACAGTCAGTGTGGGCGCTGTATCATGAGTCAACTGGCTTGTCCAACCTCGTGGGTTCTCTTGGTCTTCCGGTTTCCTCCCACTGCTAAAGACTTCTACGCCCAAGCGAATTATAGAAATTAAATTGAACCATCTGTAAGTCCCGAAATGACCTTGTTCATCAGGATTTTTCAACGTGGCGTGGTGACCCCTTGTCCGTGGTGCAGGACAGAAGGCCTTACAAGGATAGCTGTCTAGTTGTTGGGATGGAGTAAAAAAAAAACAAGGTCCTGTGTACATATTGGTGTGCAATTAAAAGATCCCTTGGCAGGTGGACTTTGATAAGAGTGAGCCAGTTTGGTTTTTTTTTTTTAAGTCTGTGCTTGTCTATAAAAGTTACATAAGTACTTACAGTAATACACATTAATATACATGTTTATTTGATCATTTTGATTTTACTTTCAGATCTCTGAGTGCGTTACCTGGAAAATCAGCCAGTTCCTCTTCACAATCGTCAATAAAAGCCACCAGATGATATTCAACTGGAAGATATTTCTACATCAGTTTTAACGTGTACCATAGTAGCTACATGTATATATAGTATTAAATATTAAATGGCAGCCGTCGATGGGTCATGACCAGTTACACAATAATAATGCGAATATTTCTGTAGCGCTATACCACACTGATTGTATGCTCGTAGCGCATGCAAAGATAGTGATAATTTGAAAGTTGATAGGGTTGGACACTTGTTTCAGATAAGTAAGCAGATTATTCCAATGTGAAGCTGCCAGATACGAAAATGATTCTGCCCCAGAGTTTTGAAATTGTAAGTTGGTAACTGTAGCTGAAAGTTATTTTTTGGTCTTAGGTTCCTACAGGGTAACTGTTCCTGGAGGTACAGTTATTTTGTGAACTGCCTGATATATTAAACACAGTAATTTGAATTCGATGCGTTCATTTATACAAAGCCAATGAAGAGAGGATTAAACGGGTGAAATGTGTACCTAGTTGCATCATCACACATCTGTATCTACTTATCTAGGATCATCACACCTATGTATCTAGGAACATCACACCTGTGTATCTAGTTATCTAGGAACATCACACCTGTGTATCTAGTTATCTAGGAACATCACACCTGTGTATCTAGTTATCTAGGAACATCACACCTGTGTATCTAGTTATCTAGGAACATCACACCTGTGTATCTAGTTATCTAGGAACATCACACCTGTGTATCTAGTTATCTAGGAACATCACACCTGTGTATCTAGTTATCTAGAAACATCACACCTGTGTATCTCGTTATCTAGAAACATCACACCTGTGTATCTAGGAACATCACACCTGTGCTCTTAAAGAGTAAAGAGACAAAAGTTGAAAACTAAAGACTTGTTGATAATTAAAGTTATTTTATTCCTGTGTAACAAAACTAGTAAATGAATAGAATCTATTTTTGTACAATTTATACAACGAATAGTACTTTAGATTTAAATAAAATATATTTATCTATACTTGTCTCTGTACAGGTGAGTCGTTTGTCTTGATTGATTTAAAGTTTTCACATATCTTTTCATAGATAATACAATAACAGCACTATAAATACGGTGCCCATCCGATATACATTTGACATAAATTCTTCTCATCTGTTGCTTCCTGAATAAAAACAAAAAACAGATGCAATAGAGGGTGAAATTGGTTTCAAAGTAATCAGGTTTCTAGATATATAAAGACGCATACTAATCAGACTAAATAAATAGCAATGACTACACAAGGGACCATTCTTAGGGTATAAAAGAGAGAGAGAGAGAGGGGGTTCACTGTCCACTCGACACACACTAGGTCATTATGGGACTAACATATGGTTTGATTTTATATCAATAATTTGCTTGCGTGTAGGGGTCTTTAGCAGTGGGTGTAAACCGGAGTACCCGGAGAAAACCCACCAGGTTGGACAGGCGAACCTACTCCTTGCCATGTACAACTGGGGATTTGAAACCATGCCAGTTGACTCAAACGACAGGCCGTGAGATACAGCGTGCACACGCTATTCATTCGGCTATCCAACCCCCCTCCGGAGCAACAGCATAATACCTCAAAATATTATGAAAGTGGCCATATGAAAATGTCCCAGAAGATTTGAGAGGTTGTGAGAGGTGAGATATGTGGGTTCCTACCTGTATCAGATGATTAACGTGACCTTCTATAGATAACGGTAAACCTCTAGGTTTTGTTTTATTCTTTAATATACCTTTTAAACGATGTTCTATATTCTGGACATGGTTCATAGCCTGATAAATAATTATATAAACACAAATATAATGTCATGGTGAATAGATCATGAAATGTTAAGAATCCCTAGTAAAATTAGACAAAGATAAGTTTTAACAAGAGAACATTGAAACGGCTAATGCCTTAATCCAAAAATATGCAATTTTTTTTTTCCCCCATAAAATTATACAGGAGCTTTAGGCTTATCTGCCTATTGCAGGTCTTACTGAAATGTTCTCTAAATTAGGCCTGAAATGTTTCTAAATTATTAATTAACTGATCCAGACCATAATCAACTCTTGATGTCATTGTTTGCCTATATTATTTATTGGATGAGATTCCGATCTGCTGCTCAACGCTCATTGATGATAAAATCAAAAAATAGATAATCGAGAATCTGTTTTTTTATCGTTACGACTTTAGTAATGATGACCGAGGCCAGGTCTTTCCATCCTTTCTGAGCCAAGTTATCACTGTTTATAGTTTTGACAAGATGTATGCATTGTGGTAACCAGGATACTGGTATATTCAAGACTTAGCCTCATTGACTCCAGGGTACTGGTATATTCAAGACTTAGCCTCATTGACTCACTTTTAGATTAAATTTATAATACTATTATTAAATTAATCTAAAAGTGAGTAAATGTCGTTAAAATCTTGGGTATCCGATTATGGTCTTGTCATGTTATAATTAATGTCCAATTGATAATTATATAATATTTAAGGCCTGGATAGGTTAATTAATGTCTAATTGATAATTTAGAGAACATTTAAGGCCTAAAGAAAGACCTTCAATAGGCCGATTTAGCTCTTGTATAATGTATGTTTGCGTAGTCAGGACAACTTACCTGTTCATTTGATATTTCCCCAGTATCTGTTGGATTAGATCTTTGTCCTCGACTTGGTTTACTCCATTCCACTAACGGATCATATATAAACGGCCGTAATACACTGAAAATATATATATATACATCACGGACTGATGACCATCTGTAACACTACATACAGAGAGAGAGAGAAATGGGGTTAAGTTTCACTCAACACAAACCAGGTCATTTTGGGACTAACATGGTTTTTAAAAAAAAAAAAAATTTATTTCAATAATTTGCTTGTGCTTAGGGGTCTTTAGCAGAGGGAGGAAACCAGAGTGCCCGTAGGAAACCCACGAGGTTGAGAAGGCACCCCTTTCTTCATGCCACATACGCTCACACCAGGGATCGAAACCACATCCACAAGCCAGAGGTGACCGGCCTGCTAGAGGTCAATGCGCGGCACACTAGACCACTAGGCCATCCCAACCCCCCACTACATACAGACTTGTGACCATCTAAAACACTACAGCTAAAAGAAGATCAGCATAATGAAATAGGATCTGTGTTTCAATCAGATTGTTAAAAAATTTGACAAACTTTAAGTTCTTCCGAGTGCTAACATAAATAACACATATTGTGGTATTAGTTGGCGCAGTTCTTCCTAGTGCTAACATCAATAACACATATTGTGGTACTGGGGTGTATAGGCCACAACATGGCCTGGATTGTTTATGACAATCAGAAAGGCTAATTAAAAACAGCCATCTTTCATTTCACTCCACCCCTGAATTTCATCTAGGATCAAAGCCTTTTATTAATAAAGGGAAGTAACTCATATTAACACAAAAGAACTCAAGAAGGCTTCAGACCACTATTCCTTAATAATAATATGAATAAGTAGGATTAGTAAAGGAGTATATGACAATATACCAGTGTTACGACAATATACATCAACTTTTGAATGCAAATGAATAAAAACTACATGATTGAAGATTTGTTTTTATTGAGAATATTGAATATATTATATCACCTCATTAATGTATCCATTTGTTTTTATTGAGAATATTTTACCTCATTAATGTATCCATTTGATCTCTCATTACACGTAACGATACTTCACAAGCTCGTCTAAATATACCCTCTACTCCCATTGGTCCCTACAATATAAATTATACATAAATACACTCTCAAATAAATATCTTTTGAGCACAAATTAACAATGGGGGCTGGATGGCCAAATGGTTAGCGAGAGAGAGAAATGAGGTTTAACGTCCACTCGACCACAAACTAGGTCATTTCGGGACTAACACATGGTCTAATTTTATTTCAATAATTCGCTTGTGCGTAGGGGTCTTAAGCAGTGGGAGGAAACCGGAGTGCCCACGAGGTTGAGAAGGCGCCCCTATCTCCATGCCACATACGCTCACACCGGGGCTCGAAACCACAGCCGCAAGCCAGAGGTGACGGGCCAGCTAAAGGTCGAAGCGCGGCACTCTAGACCACTAGGCCATCCCAACCCCCCCGAATGGTTAGCACCTGAGTTCTGTATCATAAGGTCAGTCAGTGAGTCAATTGGTGTGGTTTAGATTCCCTGGCTGTAGGGTCGCCTGTCCAACATTGAGGGTTTTCTCCTGGTCCCCCGGTTTCCTCCCACTGCTAAAGACCCCATAAGTGCAAGTGACACATTGAAATAAAACCGAATCATCGTGTGGAGTTAAACCACTTTTCTATCTCTCAAAGCTCTTTGCAAAATGCTCATTGGGATATAGTAGAGATGTGTTAGAAACATTATTTTAGGGTTTTATTAAACTGATCTTTCAAATAATCTGAACCATGCTTTATAATATAAACAGGGTTATTCTATTGAAATAATACATACCAGGACATCTATCATGTTTGGTGTCAGTCGAAAGGGGACTTTCTCTGCCCATTCAAATGTTTCACCCTGTTGAAAAAGACATTACACTATTTACAAGATAAGCAACTAAATTATAACACATCTACAGCATTATGTGGTCTAAGGGGAGATAAAATGACCATAAGGTCACTTGGAGGAGTTACTTCCCCTTGTTCATTTTTTTCTGCTTTCTGCATGTCAGTACAGAATAAAATTTCTAGAGTTTCTACCCCTGTTAAGTAATTAATTACTGTGTATTTGTTTTAAACATAAAAGTTATCAGGCCGGATAGCATACTTCTGTAGTAGTCTGTGATCATAAGGTCCCTTTTTTCTGCTTTCAGTATGTCAGCACCCCTGTTATTTAATAAATTTATACTGTGTATTTGTTATAAACATGAAAGTTATAATTACTATATATATGGTAACTTACCTTATTAAACAAACAATTAAAATCAACATGAACTGTATCACCAGTTTTAGAATCAAATAGAATATTTTCACCATGCCGATCCCCTAAACCTAGAATATACCCCACTACACTCATAACAGCTGATGTTCTAGCATACGCTAACCGTGCATTATACCTGTGCGAAAGAGAGAAATGGGGTTAAACGTCCACACAACACAAACTAGGTCATTTCGCGACTAACATTAGAAGTGGGAGGAAACCTGAGGACCCAGAGAAAAACTCATGAAGTTAAACAGGCAACCCTACTCTTTGTCACACACAACTCAGGAGAACCCGGAGAAACCCAACGAGGGTGGACAGGTGACCCTACAACTTTTCAAAATCAGTTGAATTAATGACAGATTCGCCGCCCCCACCCCACCCTGCCTTATACGTGTAATCAATACATGTATATCATGTAAAAGGCGTGTCAAATCAATAGATATTGACTGATTTTTCTGAAATTTGGTGTGAGTTCATAGTAAGTCATTCTGAAAACACCCTGCAATAGTGTAGAAAAAATCCTGTATAAACCAAAAAATAAAATTTTAACATACCACGATGTTGGATCTGGAAAAGTTCTCAAAAACCACTCCTTAAATACTGGAGGATGTTTAGGTAAAAATTTGGTTTTAAATATTTGAAGTTTGGTACTGAAAAGAAATATTAATATTATGAAGCATGTAAATTCAGATATTCAAATTCAGATAAGTATGATTTGAGATAGGGGGTTGATCTTGAAAGTCTGGACTGCTCGGAATCGCAATCAAGTGACATGGAATTTAATCCTGTCTCAGCTCTGTCAGACATTTTTGGTGATGTGGTGTGAGAATAGAATAGTGATGTAGTCCAACAAACACATTGCACATGTTTGAGTTTTGGCATTTGGAAAGAGGGAGAGAAATAACATTTAATGTCTCCTTGACACAAACTAGATAATTTTGGGACTTACATATGGTTCAATTTTATTCCAATAATTCGCTTGCACGAAGGGATCTTTAGTAGTGGGAGGAAACTGGAGGACCCCCCAAAAAATATGTGAGGTTGAACACGCAACCCTACTCCTTGTCACATACAACTGGAGAATCGAAACCAGTTGCCAGTTGACTCAATGACAGACCATATATTGTAACGCTCACACGCTAACCACTCAGCCATCCAAACCCCTTTTGACGCTAAGTCTAGATATTTCCTAATGTATGTAAACTTACTCTATAGAAGAATGTAAAGATGGCATCATGGCTTTAAGTTCTTTACCAGTCGTATATAAACCTTTCTCTTTATAGAGTTTCATTAATATATAGCGTAAACCACTCGTATTATTCACCCATTCTAATAAACCGCATTCTTCATTTAATGGTACAACCGTCTGGATAAAACAATATAATATTACAACCGTCTGGATAAAACAATATCATACAAAATTCAAAAATTTTTTTAATTAAGACACTAATCCCCAAATAATAATATAATAATAATAGTTTATATATATCGCACAATATCTATGCATGAGCATGCTCAAAGCGCAATTCAAAAATGATCACAACTGTCTTAAACAAAAAGGTTTTAAATTTGGAATACAGCAACATCCGGAGAGTCCTATATTTCCAATGGCAGATCATTCCACCCTGTTGAGGCTGAGTAGTCCTTTGACTAAAACGGGCTGTTTTAGGCTAAGGCACTACAAGGAGTTTCTTATCAACTGATTTTAGGATTGGAAAAGATCATTCAGGTATTTTGAGGCAATGCCATTTAAACATCCAAATGTATGCATCTAGAAGCTGTTCTACTGGTATTTAGCAATTGAACACAGTAACTGTTATCCATAGAACTACTGTTGTGTTTATTTTAGAAGCTGTTCGTTGACAGGGGAAACCATGCAGGTAAATTCATGACCAGCACCATACTACCAACAAACCGCGCAGTTTTTCTTCCACCTATTTTACTCTTTACAAAAAAAATAACAAACTTACGTAAGTTCGAATATGGAGATTTCTTCGTCTTGATTCCGGATCTTTTCTCAGGAATTTATTGATAATTGTATTAAATTCCATCAACCTACAATCTTTTCTCAAATCATCCTGGTAAAAATAACAGGGATAACATGAGTCCGTTACAGTTCATTATTAGAGAGAGAGAGAGAGAGAGAGAGAGAGAGGTAGAGAGAGAGAGAGAGAGAGAGAGGTAGAGAGAGAGAGAGAGAGAGGTAGAGAGAGAGAGAGAGAGGTAGAGAGAGAGAGAGAGAGAGGGGGAGAGAGAGAGAGAGTTTAATCTCAACACAAAAAAGGTCATTTGCACTATTTTGTGCGTTGGTCATGTCTATTTCAGATATACACAATCAATTCTAATGTTTTTAGTATTAGGATTGACTAATAGTTAATTATGTCAGTTCTAAACAAATATTCTAAACTTTAACGGAAATTTAAAAGATAGCCAAATTCTGGCTGGGATCACTGAGCAAAATGGCCATTCACTGTATACATGCAAAAATAGACAGCCACCAATTAATTTTTGTAGGTTAGTTATGTACGATCTATTACCTTAGGTTTACACATCATAACATATCTTTTACCATCACTTCCAATCATAGTTATCTTCTTAGGTTTCTGTAGAGATGCTAAAACTTCTATCTACAAAAATAAACACAACTGATAGAGTGGACTACTGTATCTGTATCGGGTAATATGTTTCACTGCCAGCATCTATTATCAGTAAAACTGATAGTACCTGTATTGGCACATCATTAATAGATCAATCTAAGATAGTTTTAACATGGATGGATGGAGAGAGAGAGAGAGAGTGTGAGAGAGAGTATAACCTACACTCCACACAAACCAGGTCATTTAATGACTAATATGGTTTAATCTTATTTAAATATTTCGCTTTCATATAAGGGTCTTTAGCAGTGGGAGAACCTGGAGAAAACCAACGAGGTTGGACAGGCGACCCTACCCCTTATCATGTACAAGCAGGAAATCGGAAGCATGTCACTTGAGGAGTTAACCATTCGGCCAGCCAACCTCCCAGTGGTTTAAGAGCACGAGTTCCACGTCGGCCGTATATGCCGGTCAAGTCCTAGGCCTATTGAAAATGACTGTTTACAACTATCTGTGTTTTAATCAGGTCCCAAGTTCACAAAGCATTCTCAGACTTTCAAACTTTACACATAGTTTATAATTGATGTATTTGATACATTAAAACAACAAATTTTACGAAGGGTTATATTTTAGTTAAAATAAGGTGAACAATTCTGAGCAAATTCTTAATTCAAGTCTGAGAATGCTTAGTGAACTCGGGGCCAGATTGACAACTTACTGTGTCTTCAAAGCCTTTGATATAGACAAGTCTATCAGGAAACGGTCTATGGAGAGTAGAATTGACAGGACCGCTGGGTAGAGTCACAGTCATAGCAGATTGTAATGGTAATATCATGGGACTAAAATCACTATAAAAAAAACAAAATGTTACAAGTTACTCTGCGTAAGATAGTCCATAAAACAGTCGTCATATGAGTTATGATATGAAATGGGGTTTAACGTCCTACTGTTCTGATCTTAAACGGGGCTAATGAAGACGTGAACTACATATGAAAATCCAAACAAAAAAGGGAGCACTCGATTGTCAGCTCGGAACATTCAGAATTGACAGAATTGGGGTCGAGCAATACAAATTCACCTGTGTCAATTATAGCGACATACTCATTTGGAATATGCCTTGTGACCTAAATTCTTATGCTGACTCAATTGAGAGAATTCAATTCTACAACTTTGAACTGAGCATCCCCAAAGATGTTAATAAATAATATATGATGAGAGCAAACACTTAAAGGAGGGAGAGACAAATGGGGTTTAACATCCACTCAACACAAACTAGGTCATTTTGGGACTAACACATGGTTCAATTTTATTTCAATAATTCGCTTGCACATAGGGATCTTTAGCAGTGAGAGGAAACTGGAGGAGCTGGCCGAAAATCCATAAGGTTGAACCGGTGACACTACTCCTTGTCAAGCGCAACTGAGGAAACGAAACCACGACAGCTGACTCAATGACAGATTTGGACAAGCGACACTACACCTTGTCACATATAACCGGGGAATTGAAACCACGCTCATTGACTCAATGACAGACCGTATGTTAATAATAATAATAATAATGTATATTTGTATATAGCGCCAATTCCATCCAAAATTACATGCTCAAGGCGCAGTCATGACACTCTGTACACTTTACATTATTTACACTAGTAGCTTAATCACTTGTGTTCTGGATTAAATATGTGAGTTTTCAATTTTTTCTTAAACAATTCGAGAGAACTTGACGTTTTAATGCTGTGTGGTAGGGAATTCCATACGATACAGTGTACATGCTAACCATTCGACCCCCCAACCACCCTCAACACAAAAAGAAATGAGACACTACTCCTTGTCACGTACAGTCGAGGAATTGAAACCAAGCTAGTTGACTCAATGACTGACCTTATGATAAAGCACACACATGCTAACCATTCCACCCCTCCAACACCCCCCCCCCCCAACACAAAATAAATGAACACCATTATGTCATCTCACCTGTCTTCGAGCAGACGTTGTAATGGTCTGAAATGTTGAGTTATACTTAACGTAGCGGCATTACCGAAATTAGTCTCACTCAACTCCAACAATCTCTCTGTAAGTTTTGTTGCATCCTGTTGATAAATAAATGGAGATTATGCTAAGAAAGAAATAGGGTTTTAACATCCACTTGACACTTACCAGTTTATTTGTTTCAAAAATTTGCTTGCCTGCAGGGTATTAACAAGTGGGGGAAAACCAGACTACAGTCTCTGAAGGTGATCTAAAGAAGGAAATCCGTGACACCAATGTTTTAAACATTTTGCTCTACGCAAACGGAAAGTTCAACATTTATGGAGGCGAGATAGGAATAAGTTTTATTTTCAAAATAGCAAATGATCCAGAGTATAGATGGAAATACTTACTTGAATAAATTTATGGAGATCTGGACTTGCCGCCCTGTAATTGTAATATAATATTATGTTTATTAATTATAACACATATTGAGAGAGAGAGGGGTTTAATTTCCATTATGGGATTAACATAAAATTCAATTGTATTTCAAATCTCGATTACTCGCGTAGCAGAGGGAAGAAATCGGAGGACCCTGAGAAAACCCACGATGTTGGAAAGACAATTCTACTTCTTGTCACATACAAGCGGAGAATCGAAACCACGCTATTTGAGTAGACCTTTCGACCACCCAACAACCACTTGACATGTTATCTATAGCCCATTAACCCTTTGAACCCTGACCTCCTGGCACTTAACAGTACTGGTACCTAGCCTCCTGGAGGAAAATCAGCTCTTTACAAACATATATGAAAAACAGTTGAAACATTCATTTTAATAACCTATAATCAACTCAAAAGCATGCCAAATGATAATTATAGCATGTACTAGCTAAAATTATCATAATATTTAATCTTATTGTGCCAGTCCATGCAGCATGTTGAGCCTTACGTTTTCTATATGGGGGCGTGACTTGTGCCTCGGCCGTGTCAGGAATACCTGGGTCAATATCTTCCGAATTATTCGAATTATTGTCTAAAACCACATTGTCAAATTCTTCGATAAAATATCATCGGCAGGATAATCTTCGTCTAAGTTTTGTTCGTCTGAGCTCTAATAAATTAGCGACTTCTTTGACTGAATAGAACTGACGCTTCCTGTTAGTTCCGCTGCCACTGGGTTCCATTTTGACAGGTAGAAATTAGCTTCGATATTATCAAAAAATCAACCTCAAAATCAAATCAAAGATAAAAGCATGGAGGCTGACATCTTTGTGACGCTATCCCAGCATTACCACACAATTCTTACCCCTGATTGGTCGTTATATTTAGCGTTCTTTAAATAGGTATGACAGCATACCTTGAATCCCGGTGTATCGGGATTACGGTGTATGAGCACTTACTAAAATTCCCGATAGATCGGGACTACGGGTTCAAAGGGTTAACAATGACAGTAGACTTAAAACAACCGAGAATCCCCAAACACTTACCTGGCTGTGGCAAATATCTCTTTACATCGTTTTACTCTCATTGGATACGAAGACTGCAATCATAAACATAGTAATAGGTAATGAATGAAATCATAACCATAGTAATTGGAAATGAATTGAAATAGGGCTTAATGAGAGAGAGAGAGAGAGAGTAATGGGGTTTAACGTCCACTCAACACAAACTAGGTCATTTCGGGACTAACATATGGTTTTTAATTTATTTTATTTCAACAATTCGCTTGCGCGTAGGGGTCTTTAGCAGTGGGAGGAAACCGGAGTACCCGGAGGAAACCCACGAGGTTGAGAAGGCTCCCATAGGGCTCGAAACCACAGGGTTTAATGTCCTACTAAACCATCACTATCATATTATTAATGAATAGTGGTCTGAAACCTTGAGTTCTTTTTATTGAGTTATTTCATTTTAATAATAAATAAAATAGAGTTTAATGTCCGACTGTTCTGCTCCAAACTGGGCTAATGAAGACCAGCATATGCCATACAGTCTGCTATGAGGGAAATTTTACCGGAAAGTGGCACTACAACCTACTCTTATGTCAAATTCCAAATGTCAATGTATCTTTTACGTGCATGGCAATGTGTACACAGGACATTGGTTTTTTGTACCATCCGAATGACTACACAGCTGACCTTATCAGGCCCTTTGTCGTGCACCACTGAAAATTTGGAAAAATATAGTAATAGGTGTAAATAAATTAAATACTAAGTTCGAATAAACAAATTTTGGATTAAAGTTCCAATAGCATTTTTTTAAGTTATATTTTTAAAATTTATTAAAATAAAGCCCCAAAATAGATTGAACCTATAAACAGTCCTACCTTGTTAAAGAATAATCCTATTAATCCTATAATTCACTATTGCCAGTTGAGAAATTGGCAAAAATATCATTTTCAACTTCAAATTCAAACGTTTGAAGATGGCCGTCCATGGAGAAGAATAGGAAAACAAGGGAGGTAATTGAGTAACTATTTCCTCAATCAACCAATGTCACCCTTTCTAACCCCCCAAAAATTTTGTCCATGATCGTATAATAGTGAGTTGACAACCTTTTGAGCAAAAAACATAGAAATAATTATATTTTGACTTTCTTAGAAAAAGTGAAATTGGAACTTTAACATATAGTTCAATTTCATTTCAATAATTCATTGGAGGACTCAGAGAAAACCCACAAGGTTTGACAAGCAACCCTACTCCTTGTCACGTAACTTTATTTATAAGGTCAAGGGCTTCATTCACTCACCTTAGACACAGACATCAACATCCAGATAGCTTGTTTAGGAAAAGATACGAGTAATTTGGCAATTATATCCTGTTATAACAAAACATTCATTAAAATAATGTACAAATATAGGATGGAAATCGACAGTTCACAAAACTTTTAATCTTCAGGACACAATTTTGAAAACTTGGCCTCTAATATCAAATTATGTAATGCCAAAGAGAGAGAGAGAAATGGAGTTGAACGTCCACTCGACACAAACTTGGTCAATTTGGGAATAACAAATGGTTCAATTTTATTTCAATAATTCACCAATCTAATTAAAATACAGATCTATATTTCGTTTCGTTTTGTATCATTTTTTATACTTTCGATGGCCTACACTCATGTAGATCTAACAAGTTATAGTGGGAGCTCATGTTCTATGACGTCAGGTATCAAGCACGGGACATTTGACCCGATAACGTCAGTCATTCGATTAACCAATTAGCGACCGCCATGCTTTTTAAAATCTACTTTTGTTTTGTTTTGATTTCTATCCGCTGGTGTTAGTATAGACGTCATTGGCTGGTAATATCTACCCACAGTTCCACACATGAAAAGGTCAAACGGTTGATTCGACAGACCATTTGATTGGCTGACCCCTCATTTCAGGCAGAACACGACATAAATAACAAGTCCTCCAGATCCAAGAGTAGTAAAGACAAGTAAAAACGAAATTTTGAACTATAAAAAACGAAACGAAATTGGATCTGTGTTTTCATCAGATTGATAATTGTCTTTTGCAGTGGGAGGAAACTGAAGAACCCAGAGAAAACCCACGTAATGCTAAAGACTCCTGATTTCCATCAACAAATATCAAGATCAAGTTTGTTTTTTTTTTAAATTAAGACAAATTATATGATTACCTGTAACTGTTTAAAAACATCTGGATGAGCGTGACAGATACGAGATATAAGTTGTGGAAAGGCTGTAAAAAATTGATATTCCGCTAACTGTCTTATTAACCCTTCCATAGTCTAAAATACAATACAATAGTCTAAATTAAAATAGTCCAAAAAAGAGTGTAAAATAAAATAGTCTAAAATACAATCGTTTAAAATACAAGTCTAAAATACAAAAGGTTAAATCACAATAGTCTAAAAATACAATAGTCTAAAATACAATAGTTTAAATCACAACAGTCTAAAATACAATGGTCTAAAATACAAATTTTAAATTCAATAATCTAAAATACAATAGTCTGAAAAACAGTAGTCTAAAATACAAATTTTAAATTCAATAGACTAAAATACAATAGTCTTAAATACAGTAGTCTAAAATAAAATAGTCTAAAATACAATAATCCATGTAGCTTGTTCATAGTGTTGCAGTAATCTGTTGATAACTTAAGCATTTCGAACAATTTTCATTTCAGGAACATAAACAATGCATAAACTACAAGGAGAAAGATACACAACACATAAAACAAAGACAGAAAATACCTTATTGAGTCTACTAAGTATAACATTATGGGCCTGAACTTTATGTTGTGATTTTCCTCGTTCTTTTCTCTCAGCTTCTACAACTGTTGTACCATAATCTAACCACAAACTCAGTAATCTAGGCATTGATTGGTAGATATATTGACTTCCATACTGTAACGACTGACCGAAATACTTCACAACATGTATAATAAATTCTCTGTAAAATACATGACATAATAATAAACTGACAATTATTTCACTAAGAGTATCTTTTTTCACTCTTTATCCAAAACAGTAGTTTCAATGATACTATTTCAATTGATATCTTAATTTGTTAGTATCTCTTTTAATCAGCATTGTGTTATTTTCCTTTCATAAGCTATTATTTCAGCTTTCGTAATCTAATTATTCACTTTAACCTACATTGTTATTTTTCCTGTTCATAAAATATATCACATTTTGAAGCAGTGTTGGGATTTCGCCCGTATTCAGTTCCAACCTACATTGTTATTTTTCCTCTCCATAAGAAATATATCACCTTTTGATGTGTTTTACAGAATTTAGGAATGAAAATGGCCAGTATTTGTGAATTCATTTTTACCCTTGTTTATCTGGTCTATCTTTATCATCGATTAAAGTTGTCATTATTTTATCGTAATAGTTTGCCAGATAAAAATGGCCATCTTCCCAGTTTGGTAGAATGTCGATGACATCTTTGTATCTTTTGACTATAGCATTACTCTCCATACTAGATGTTTCTTCACTGTATCTCCCGTACAGCAACAACACCTGGAATACACCAAACGATCAATTTTACTCGTAGTCAACGGTGCCTGCTTCATTTGTCTGCCAATAGGTGAGTTGGTTTCTAACACAGAGCTAATGCCAATGCCCCTTTGTTAAAATTGTCAAGAACAGATCCGGGATGTTTTGTATTGGTGAAAAGGACACATTTTCTTGGTGTCTGACTATGGCAAATTTTATTTAACTAAGAGAATAGCCTATTTTTTTAGTAAATATTGTGTTTTTTGTTTAGATATATGTAGATACAAAAGGACACATGATGTTATGGCACCCATCTTCAGTCTCCCCATGATTATGTACACTTTGCCGCCATGTTACCATAGATAGGTAAAAACCTAGCTTGAAACATCTTGACAACTGGTTGGATCAAAACACAATGAAATTAAACTATTCGTTAAAAACAAACCTTGGCATAGACGGCACGTTTGGCCTTTCCTTCATCACTGACGTCACTTTTCAAATTAACAATATTACTAAAATGTTCGTTGATTCCTTTCTCGAGGCAGGTGAGAGCAGCGTCATTATCTCCTTTCTCCCACAACCATTTGGCTTTCTCTAGAGCGAACTCTGGTAGATTAAATTCTCCAGCATGTAGTAGACAACTATACGCTGTTTGAAAATATCCAGCTCTATAAACATAAACCAAAATGTATTAAATGTCTAATCACTATTTATACTTTCGATGGACAACACTACATGAGTACCTGACCCGTTGTACTGGAAGGCAGTATCAGGGGTCGTAAGGGCCACTTTTGACCCTATGATATCATACATCAATTAATCAATCAGGGTTGACGTTTCTAGTTGTTTATCCAAGAAATTGCCAAAACAGACTGTTTCATTGGCTGCTATAAGTCGTCATAAGAGATCGCTTTCTTCACTTCAACCAATACGCCTGTTACATAACAACTCTTCCACTCTTGCAGATCTTAGTGTAGTAAAGACAAGGAAAACAAAGTAGGATGTGTTTTAATGAGATTATGTACGAGAAGAATAAAAACTTACTTTCTTGCAACTTTAGCACTTCTCAGCCACCATGCACCTATTTGTGTATCGATATTAGCTGGACGATCTACATCAACCAATGAAAATAATGTACGACGAAGAGTAAGAATTGGTTCTTGAGTTCGGAATGATGACTGAAAAAAAGATAGGTTGCCAGGCAACGAAACATACGCCCACAGCAGCTAAATCGTCCGGGCAGTCAACAAGGGTTGTCGCATATTTTTACTTTTTTTGCTAATGAAACATTTGTAATACACTAAAAACTGATTAAGAGTAACGGCTCATTATGTAATTATCAGAAAATCATTAGAATTTGATTGATTTTTATAAAGTGTTACCCCACACTAACAATTAGTATATACATGAAACATTTAATATCATGGATTTAGCTGTTCAGTTATCAAAATTCAATGAAAATCAAAATACTTGTTCGTTTCAACACCTTAAATTCTGTGTATCAATCTAAAGTCAATCGGATGATAAGTTTAGCCTCTATAGCGTAACAAGATTTTTTGAAGTTATCAAGGGAGATAACTCAAGGGAGATAATTATTTGAAATCTCTGAAAATCAATATGCTTCTTCGTCTCATGACCCTAAACACTGTGTGTTAATTTAAAGTCAATCGGATATTAACTTTAGCCTGTAGAGCGTCCACAAGCAATTGTGGACGCCGGACGGACGGACGGACGGACGGACGGACGGGGGCGACGACAATATACGACCACATTTCAATGTGGGCGTATAAAAAATACAAACACAGATCAGAAATATTCAAGTCATAATGATACTATCAAATAAGCGGGGGGCAGATGGTCGAATGGCTAGCATGTGCACGCTGTATCATAAGGTCTGTCATTGAGACAACTGGCATTGTTTCGATTCCCCAGTTGTACGTGAGAATGAGTTGGGTCGCTGTCCAATCTCTTGGGTTTTCTCTGGGTTCTTAGGCTTCCCTCTACGTTTAAGCGAATTATTGAAATAAAATTGAACCATTTGTTAGTACTGAAATGCATAGTTTGTTTCTGTGTTCATCCATCACACTTCATGCCCACAATCCCCCGCCACATGTGGTATCAAATTAACAAATGTAATCCCAAGAATGTCTTTGGCCCCGGGCAAATTGCATCCTGGGCGAATATGGGCCCCCAGAAAACTAGGACTAAAGTGTAAATTTGGGCCCAAGAGCCAAGGCAGTTATCTTGCTAGTACACATCTTCGATAGGTTTAATCTCGCTTTAATTAAGTACATCTTATCAAGGCCTTCACGTATTTATAATACCCTGAATATTTCAGCACTAATCAAGATTTTTGCGAATACCAAGTCTCCGTTTTCAAGCAAAAATGTCTACCTGTGATAATTGAGTTGCAAAGTTCAAAGTTCATTCAATGTCAAGGTTTCTGTGGAGGTCGCAATGTCACAACCCCTGATTGGATGGTAGTATTCATGTATCTGTAGATAACGTAGCTATAAGTTCAGGAATTTTGAAGTAATCTAACAACGTCCAGATGTTGTAAAACTCACAGTCGTTGCTTCAGAAACATGGATAGTATAATAATAATAAGTCAATTTATATTGTTTTATATCCCTACCTGTGTAGTTAATAATCGTGATTCCCACTGACTGAGTAAACTGGCTTGAGATTTTCTACAACTTGGTTCACTATTATCGTCATTGGTTACAGGAAAATCAAACAAAACTTTCATAGATTCTTCTATTTCATTTAATATATGAAGACTGTAAATATAACACAGAATAGACACAAGTGTAATGAAGACAGGAAAAACATTTAATTGAGTAGAACAATACCTTTGACAACTGACATTATCCCTTTAATCAACAATATTCTTGATAGATTGAAGTGCTGGAATGTCAGGCCAGTCGGGAGGGGCAAAATGTAATATTCATCACTTTGGTTTCTTTATTTTGTCAGGCAGACAATTTTTGTCACATTTTGTTCATCCCAGATTCTCCGAACCGATAACATATTTAAGGTATTTATAGGACTGAAGCTAGAGACCTGGTCATAATACTGTGGTATTGGGGTGTATAGGTCACAAGATGGCTAATTAAAAACAGGCATCTTGATATTTCACTCTATCCCAGAATTCCATCTAGGATCAAAGCCTTATATTAATCAAGGGAAGTAACTCAGGACAAAGAACTCAAGAAGGCTTCAGACCACTATGCCTAATAAAAATATGGTTTCATATAAAACAGATATGGTAGCCTACCCAACAATGTTTTCATAACCTCTATGATAAGATCCCGTCTCCATACTCGCAGCTGACAAAGGTCCCATTTGTTCCTTTCGTACAATCTGTAGTTGTTGACAAAATTCTTCTTCATTCTGAAATATTAATCAAGTATTCAAATATTCAAGCAATTGGACTGTATTTTAAAGCAAAGAATGATTACTATCAGTAGAAGACTTGTACTGGAAAATACCAAAGTGGTCAGCTGAATGGATCTAATTTCTTCCCGTGGTGCAGGATGGAGGACAGCTGTCTAGTTGTTCGGTTGGGATGGAAAACTGAAGTCCCGTGTACACATTGGCGTGCGCGTAAAAGATCCCTTGGTAGTTGGAATTTGATATAAGAGTAGGCCGTAGCGCAGCTGTATAGGCAAAATTTCCCTCATATCACACTGTATGGCGTATGCCAGTCTTCATTAGCCCAGTTCGGAGCAAACAGCAGGACGCTAAACCACACTTCATTTCATTTCTTGATGGTTGAACATAAAGGCTGTAATTTTCTGAATGTGTATGTGGATGATTGAGCTTACCCTATGTTTAGCAGCCAATAAGATTCTTCCAACACCAACAGGCCAATTTCTACTATGTCTCTCCTGACAAAAATTAAAGAATAGAATAACTTTAGTTTCAGCTAATTATGGTCTGTTTTTAAATTAACAAGTCAAATCATCGGAAATAAGATCATTACAGTCAATCAGCGGTTGCCTGAAATTTTCATGCTTATTTTATTGACACCATTTGAGCAATTGAAAAACTTCAATCCCGAATGTTCCATCAAGTGATTCTAGTTTCCTCAGGGTAATGATTGTATAATTGAACCATACGATAGATGCTCAAATTAAATCACTTTACAAATATTAACCAACTTACCATTTTTTTAAATGTCTCTAGTTTATCCCAACTTCCTAATTTCCATGCAGCCTCCACTCTATAGGCATTTAATTGTTGAGTCCAATTTGGTCTTAAACATAGAATAACAATATATCAGTCCGATAAACTGTTTCCATGGCATTTAGTAATTGAACTAGAGTATACAGGTCACAATTCTATGGAATACAATTACTGTTTTTTACTGAGCAACATTTTGACTAGGCTTCTCTAGAGTCATTATCAAGCAATGATAAAATTTGAAAATATGCCATATATTGACTTGTCATATTTTCAAATTTTATCATTGCTTGATAATGACTAGAGAATTAAGCCTAGTCAAAATGTCACTCATTAAAAAGCAGTAATTGTATTCCATAGAATTGTGACCTGTATTATATATCAGTCGGTTCTATTTTGTATTAAAAATGTAATATTATAGGGTCAATATGGAAGATTATATAAAGAGTTGGCAGTTCTCACTATAATACCTAAAAACTAGATAATGTAAAAAGAATATGCACAAAATTTCAGTCAAATTGCTAAACTCTGAACAAAGATATTGAATTAGAACATAATCAAATAACACACTTTTAATGGAATAACAATTACTATGGTTTATTTCACTGCAATGTTTCAACATGTCATCATCAAGCATGTTTTAAATATATGTGTATGCATGCAGACCTTAATAAACATCTAATCTTACCGTTCAGCTATAACACCAGTAGCATGTAATAAGGCTTTATTATGCTGAGATAACTCCATTAAACTACGTAATAATCCCTGATGATGTCGAACTTCGTCTGGTTCTAATTGTACAGCTCGTTCATAACAAGCCTGGGCATCTTGTTGTTGTCCTGTATAAAATATACTTCCCTCAATCAATTACCTCTAGTTTAAAATTGTTTCAGATTTCTTTTAAGGGAATGCTCCCCTTTCTAGTTTTCGGTCACCTCTCTTGTGAGATTGTTTTTATTTCAAGTGATGGCCGTCTAATAATACAATAGTCAATATAACATAATGTGCAGGTGAAATTTACCTTTTGCAATGAAGTACAGCACATGGTCATTAACTAAAGACCTCTAAAGGAACGGGAATTGATTATCAGGTCACCCAATGAAAAAATTGACTCAAAATAAAAAGGGTTACGTGTCCTGATAAGCATGTTTTGGTGCATAAATTTCATACATACTAGGATATCCATTTTTGAGACTCTGTGCAAAGTTTTGTGTTTCTGGATCAAAGATATTTCTCATAACCAGTGATTAAAACTATCCCATCCAAACAACAGATGTCCCTGTCAGACCCTCGGTCCACTCAAAAGAGAGAGAGAGAGAGAGAGAGAGAGAGAGAGAGAAATGGGGTTTAACGTCCATTCGACACAAACCATGGTCATTTTGGGACTAACATATGGTTTCATTTTATTTCAATAATTTGCTTGCGCATAGGTGTCTTTAGCAGTGGGAGGACAACGGAGAGCCCGGAGGAAACCCACGGGGTTGAGAAGGCGCCCCTATCTCCATGCCACATACGCTCACACCAAGGATCGAAACCACAGCCGCAAGCCAGAGGTGACCGGCCAGCTAGAGGTCGAAGCGCGGCACTCTAGACCACTAGGCCATCCCAACCCCCTCCACTCAAAAGGGAAACCACATTGGAAAATTCTGACCAATGCCGGGATTAAACACCAAACCTCCAGGCTAGCGAGCCAGCATCTTACCCACTTAGCCACCGTGGCTACCCACTTACCTAGATTAATCTACTATGATCTCAATCGAATTAAAATATTTTTTATACCTAAACTTTCGTGTGTTCGTATTTCTTGAATTAACGTAGGTTTTTTCTGGCAGACGGCAGCCACTCCCAATACACCATCCTGTTCATCCATTGATACATATAGTCTCTAGAATTAAAATGGAGAGGGGATTAACATCCACTCCACACAAACTAGGTCATTTTGGGACTAACGTAGTTTCTTTTTAAATTTTATTTCAATAATTGTCTTGCGCGTAAGGGTCTTTAGCAGAAAACCGGAGTACCCGGAGAAAACCCACAAGACACACACAAACTAGGTCATTTTGAGACTAACATATGGTTTAATTTTATTTCAATAATTCGCTTGTGTGTAGGGGTATTTAGCAGTGGGAGAAATCCCACAAGGCTGGACACGACAGTGTTGTCAAAGAAAATCGATTACTCCACAATAGCTATTTAATAATGAGAAGTTCCCAAATGGGTACAAGTCATCGACTACTACGCAGCAATAGTTGAGATTTTGATATCAGAAGTGTCATATTGTGGTATATTCTACATCGTTGTGGTCTGAAACCTTATGTTTAAGCAGACACAAGTTGTCTCCTGTATGTTGTAGTTCTTCTGCCTTTTTGAGAAATAAACAAAGATTGGAATTCTAACATGGAGAATGGTTGAATTTTATTTTCACCCACACCTCTGGATCCATGGATCCAAATAAGCCAAAAAATACTCAGTAGGATTTGAACTCTCACCTGCATGAAATCTAAGTGGTCTTGTAAATTTTGATCAGTGCTTGATAAGTATTGTTCAAAATGCATGAGGCCTCTTGTAAAGGCTTTACAATTAAAACACGCTTCGGCTAGTTCATCTTGTGGTATTCTCTCGAGAAAATTATCAACGGCTTGATAGCCAGGATCTTTTAAATACGCCGCCTCTACAAAATAAACAAGCCAACAGTGAGGCTGATGTCCCCCGCCGAAATCCCAAAATAAATAGATGACACATATTAATTAATAGCACATTTATTTTTTTCAAACGTATCGCCCAATCAAACTGAACACGAAGTGTCGTCCAAAAATTGCTTATCTCTGCCTACCGTAAGAAGAAAATGCTCATCTTCGAACTCCATCAAGGCATTGACCTAATAAGCATACACACCAATTTTGAACATTTTAACTCAATTAGAAGGAGAGTTATTGTGTTCCAAAGTCTCGACCAATCCAATTGCGTATCGCTCTGCTTACCCTGAGCAGAAAATGCTCATTATCGAACTTAGTCGAGGTATTACTGTAATGAAACTATACATCAAGTTTCATCACTCTCACTTAATTAGAACTAAAGTTATCGTGTCCCAAAGCATCAACCAATCAAATTGCTTATCTCTGCTTACCCTAAGCGGAAAATGCTCATCTTCGAACTCCATCAAGGCATTGACCTAATAAGCATATCTACCAAGTTTGAACATTTTAACTCAATTAGAAGGAGAGTTATTGTGTTCCAAAGTCTTGGTAAATCAAATTGCTTATCGCTCTGCTTACCCTGAGCAGAAAATGCTTATTATCGATCTTAGTCAAGGCATTACTGTAATGAAACTATACACCAAGTTTCATCACTCTCACTTTATTAGAACTAAAGTTATCGTGTCTCAAAGCATCAACCAATCAAATTGCTTATCTCTGCTTACCCTAAGCGGAAAATGCTCATCTTCGAACTCCATCAAGGCATTGACCTAATAAGCATATACACCAAGTTTGAACATTTTAACTCAATTAGAAGGAGAGTTATTGTGTTCCAAAGTCTCGACCAATCAAATTTGTGTATCGCTCTGCTTACCCTGAGCAGAAAATGCTCATTATCGAACTTAGTCAAGGTATTACTGTAATGAAACTATACACCAAGTTTCATCACTCTCACTTAATTAGAACTAAAGTTATCGTGTCCCAAAGCATCAACCAATCAAATTGCTTATCTCTGCTTACCCTAAGCGGAAAATGCTCATCTTCGAACTCCATCAAGGCATTGACCTAATTAGCATATACACCAAGTTTGAACATTTTAACTCAATTAGAAGGAGAGTTATTGTGTTCCAAAGTCTCGACCAATCAAATTGCGTATCGCTCTGCTTACCCTGAGCAGAAAATGCTCATTATCGAACTTAGTCAAGGTATTACTATAATGAAACTATACACCAAGTTTCATCACTTTCACTTAATTAGAACTAAAGTTATCGTGTCCCAAAGCATCAACCAATCAAATTGCTTATCTCTGCTTACCCTAAGCGGAAAATGCTCATCTTCGAACTCCATCAAGGCATTGACCTAATAAGCATATCCACCAAGTTTGAACATTTTAACTCAATTAGAAGGAGAGTTATTGTGTTCCAAATTCTCGACCAATCAAATTGCGTATAGCTCTGCTTACCCTGAGCAGAAAATGCTCATTATCGAACTTAGTCAAGGTATTACTATAATGAAACTATACACCAAGTTTCATCACTTTCACTTAATTAGAACTAAAGTTATTGTGTCCCAAAGCATCAACCAATCAAATTGCTTATCTCTGCTTACCCTAAGCGGAAAATGCTCATCTTCGAACTCCATCAAGGCATTGACCTAATAAGCATATCCACCAAGTTTGAACATTTTAACTCAATTAGAAGGAGAGTTATTGTGTTCCAAATTCTCGACCAATCCAATTGCGTATAGCTCTGCTTACCCTGAGCAGAAAATGCTCATTATCGAACTTAGTCAAGGTATTACTATAATGAAACTATACACCAAGTTTCATCAATCTCACTTAATTAGAACTAAAGTTATTGTGTCCCAAAGCATCAACCAATCAAATTGCTTATCTCTGCTTACCCTAAGCGTAAAATGCTCATCTTCGAACTCCATCAAGGCATTGACCTAATAAACACATACACCAAGTTTGAACTTTCTAGCTCAATTAGGAAGAGAGTTATTGTGTCCCAAAAAGTGTGACGGACAGACAGACGGACAGACAGAAGGACAGACAGACGGACAGACAGACGGACAGACAGACAGACGGACGAACCCATTTTAATAGTCCCCCAACTTTCTTCGAAAGGCGGGGGACAAAAAATAAAACATGTTCGTGTTGTTACATTCATAAATATTGTTGGGTGGAACAGGTGCAACACAACTTTTGATGGCGTGGTTCTCAAAAAATTTGAATTTCGTGGGGGAGACGGCGTGTGTAAAATTTGGAAATGTGTAAGCAAATGGAGAAGATATCTCAACATTTTAAATATCTAATAAATACCAGACACAAAAGGTCTTTACCACGGTATGATAAAGTATGAAATTACAAAATGGACTGAAGTATCAATTATATATAAGAAGAGACTAACATGTTTAATTTTATTTCAATAATTCGCTTTAGCTGTTAGAGAAAACCAGAGAAACCTGAGAAAAATCACGAGGTTGGGCAGGCACCCTGTACAACCGGGAAATCGAAACCACTCCAGTTGACTCAATGACCGACCTTATGATATAGCATTTGGCCATCCTCTCCCCCCCCCCTATATAAGGACTGTATAGAGTTTAGTATAACACTACCCTACATTCAAACTTACCTTTAGGATTGGGTTTTTCAGCAGCTTTTGTTTGAGCTCTGTGTCTACGCCATTTAGTAAGATAATCTATAACAGAAAACACCGTCTGTGCACTCATATGACGGAAATCAGACGCACTACCATGTCTCGTATCAGGTTTCTTGACTTGTGTTAAAACTTCCATTATTTCCGCAAATACCTATCATAACACAATTATAAAAATATTCAAAAACATGTTGAAATTAAATTCATTGTTTCCTCTTCTGAACAACGCACATGAATTTTAAGCAGATTTGACTATGAATTTTGTTGTGTGATCATTACAAGATATTACAAAGTGAGTGAGGGCTATAAATATAGAAGATTTTCAATAGGATTCTTCATTTCACTAATTCGTGTACCAACGGCATAAGTTTATTTTGTATTAAACATTTGATATCAGAAGCCCATCTTTTCCCGGTAAGATCACAGCAGCAATGTTGATTTAAATTGATGATATTGAGTTCGAGACTTAGCTACTTTAAATAATGCACATAAATTTCAAATAGATCAGAAGATAAATTTTGTCATTAGTGTACTGATAGTATTCTACAAAGAGTATTTCCTTGATAACGTTACCTATATGCATATTGAAACGTAGCATGTTAATAAAATTCAGAAGTCCTATATCCATATAAGTGTTTTAATTTTAGTGAAATATTTTTCTATTATGTATCATAAGGATTAAAGACCAGCATACCCACGTAAGACCAGTTTACCTACCTCATTAACATCTTCCTGGACACCATCTTGTAAGACTTGTACTGTAACATGAGGTAATATATATAACGCTACATGTATGTGATATTTTATAGTAGCGCTACAAGTCTGAAATACTCGAAATGCTTTCGGTTGTTTCACCTAAAATATAAAAAATCATAGTACAATGAACAAATCATAGCACGATGAACAAAAAAATATAACAAATCATAGTATGATGAACAAAAAATATAACAAATCATAGTACGGTGAACAAATAAAATATAGCAAATCGTGTATTTGTGTTGCATTGATAAAACAGTGGAATGGTCAATACAATACTTATTTCTATTTCTATCACCTACTCTGTCTTGAATTACTTGCAAGTAGGGGTCTTTATTAGCTGTGGGAGAAAACCAGAAGACATGGAGGAAACCCACGAGGTTGGACAGGCGACCCTATTCCTTGTCATGTTCAACCAGGGATTCGAAACTACGCCAGTTGACTCAATAACAGGCTTTATGATACAGCATGCACATGCTAACCATTCGGCCATCCAACCTCCCCAGAGAGAGAGAGAGAAAGAGAGAGAGCAACATACACGTTTTTTCCTGAAAAATGATGAGTTGTTATAAAATACTATACAAACCTTTGATATAAGATATCCTGTCCAGTTACTGACCCACTCTTTAAAGTTATTCCCTTTAACGCTTCTATAAATAGGTTTAGGTAAATTAGACCAACCAGCCCCTGTATTTAATCTGTACCTGTAATATACAATAAGTTTAGGTAAATTAGACCAACCATCCCCTGTATTTAATCAATATCTGTAATATACAATAGGTTTAGGTAAATTAGACCAACCAGCCCCAGTATTTAATCGATACCTGTAATTATACATACAATTAAACAATAAACATACATTATGGGAGTGTAGATAAAGAGGTGGCAGAGAGAAAGAATTTACTTGATTAAAGTGATTTGTCATGGGGTTTTTTGTTTGGTTTTGGTTTCATTTCATATTTCAATAAAATTTAGATAATAACAAAAAGATAGTAATTTTATTTTTTGTCACTTTCACAAGAATTGGGTTATACTCGTTTTTTTTTTTAAATGGACTTTAAAATCAGTTCACCATGGTTATAGACAGAAAAATGCATTTATATTAAACACACATTACGCAAGAGCTAGTGTATTAAACATACATTATACAGGAGCTAAATCTGCCTATTATGTGTCTTTTTTTAGACCTGAAATGTTATCTAAATTATTAATAAGACATTAATCAACTTATCCAGACCATAATCAACTCTTGATGTCAAGGCTAGTTTTTGATGTTGCCTGGATTAGATTCCTATATGCTATATTTACTGGATTAGGATACGATTTGCTGCTCAACTTTCATTCATGATTTAATCATGAAATGGATAATCAAGACTATGTTTTTATCCTACCAACTTTAGTAATGATGATCAAGGCTAATATTTCTCAGCTTACTTTGAATTGAGAAGTGGATTAAGAATTTCTTGAACATGAACAGGAAAACGTTTCCAGAGTTTTCCAGGCGATATTTCTGTCTCTTTCTGTACAGCTATTTCATATTCCTGTATCAATTCCTGCAGAGCAAACGCAGAACAATCCTGAAACTTTGGTTCTGTGGCTTCAAGAAATGCTTTAACAATCTTATTGATCAGCTCCACGGCAAAGTTATCGTCGTCGATTGAAGCTTGAAATTTCGCCATCTCCTCTTTAGGGTTGTTGGTCATTAGATCTAATCTGAAAATATACATTGTAAAAATAAATTAATGAAAAATATGCAGAAATTTATATAATTAAAATTTGATCTTTCTAAGCTTTGAATTATGAGACATGAGACTCACTTCTTGTGCTTAAAGGGTATTATGTATGATTTAGATATATGTTTATAGTGTATTTTGTACACGGAGAGCAGTCCATTTGCTGATTACACTATTTTGCCTATAACATTTTTTCAGGACTTCGAATTCTGCCTTATGGTTTGGATTGTTCGTATTTGGTTTTATTTTATTTCAAAAATAGATAATGCATAATGAATATATTGAAAATTTCATTCAAATGACTTTATTTTAAGCAAAGTTATTAATAGTTGTAGTTTTGATGAGATTCTTGCATTAATCGTAACTACTGGTTATTCGAGTCTTAGTCTCGCTTCTCCATTTTTAAATAACATTATCAAATGGCCAAACCGTTCTAATCTATTTTAAATCGGAGGCATCTAAACCCCCTATTCTGCCTGGGACCAGAACCACAAGTTCTAAAAGCCTGTCAAATCAACATAAACAAGTTTTATTAATTAAATTACATTTCGGAGTGGATCTTTAATACTTGCAATATTTTGTTCCATGTCACAATGTCAGGGGTTGGATGGCAGAATGGTTAGCATGTTCCCGTTGTATCATAAAGCCTGTCATTGAATCAACTGGCTTGGTTTTAAACCCCAGGTTGTAGTGACAAGGGGTAAGGTCGCCTGTCAAACCTTGAGGGTTTTCTCCGGGTCCTCCGGTTTCCTCACATTACTATAGACCCCAACGTGCAAGCGAATTATTGAAATAAATTAAACCATGTTAGTCACAAAATGTGTCGAGTGGACATTAAACACCATTTCTCTCTCTCTCTTGTTCAATGTCTGCTATAAAAAGAAATATTTGGTATATCAAAATTCCTTTTTTTTCTGTTTAAGAATTTTAGTAATATTTTACGAACCTTCCTTGGTCTATGGCTCCTACTTCACCTAAACACTGAGCATATAACATCTGTAACTTTGGATCCGAGTCACGACAACCAGACAATAACTAAAATATCATTTATGTACATTCTAAAAATATCAAAACATTGAATTCAATTAACCAATGTTTAAAAGGCATAACCTTCTGTAACATGTTAGATTGTATCATTGCTTGATAACGGTGAGAGTACTACCATCATTGAAACTTTGCTTCGTTTTACTTGTCTTTACTACACTAGGATTTGGAAGAATTGTTATATATCCTGCGTTATGGATGATGTGAGGAATTAGCCACTGAATTATACAAGGCACAGCAGATGTCTTTTTAAATCCTAGTATTTGAAATGAAATGAAACGAAATGGGATATAACATCCTACTGTTCTGCACCTAATCTGGGCTAATAAAGAGGGGCATACGCCATACAGTGTGCTATGGGAGAAATTTTGCCAAGACAGCAGCACTAGCCTACTCTTATATTGAATTCCAACTGTCAAGAGATCTTTTACGTACATGCCAATATGTACAGGGGACCTCGGTTTTTCGTCCCATCCAAACGACTAGACAGCCATCCTTGTCAGGCCCTCTTTCCTATGGTTGTTGTGTAAGAAGAGAGTGTAACTTACCACGGATAAAAGTTGTGATATTATAGGATCAGCTGTTTCACTTCCCATAACATATTCATACAATACATCCTGTAATATATATCTTAAATACTAGTACCGATTTATTATCCTATCCATAGAACTATAAAGATAATTTCTTTGTCAGGAACAGAGAGGGAGAGAGAGAGAGAGAGAGAGATAGGGTTTAACGTCCACTCGACTATGGTTAAATTTTATTTTTTTTAATAATTTGCTTGTGCGTTGGCGACTTCAGCAGTGGGAGGAAACGGGAAGAATTTGAGAAAACCCATGAGGGCTGGATAGGTGACCCTACTCCTTGTCATGTACAACTGGGGAATCGAAACCACGCCAGTTGACTCCATGACAGACCTTATGATACAGAATGCAGACCGAAACCAAATAACAGATCAAGAACAAGTATAAATTTACCTTTTCTTCTTGTACAAGTTTACGTAATTTTGTTAAAGCGTGACATCTTACATCTAAACTTTCATGTGCTATTCCTTTCAGTGAATGTTCTAGTTTCGTCTTCAAATCTGACTGACTAAAAATAAAAAGATTTGACAATTTATTCTCGAGCACACAACTGTCAATGAAATGAAATGGCGTTTAACGTCCTACTGGGCTAATGGAGACCGACTGTTGATCAAAAGCTCCTTTTTGGGTCAGAATTACTATTACTGTCCGGTAGTAGATCCTGCAAGATTAAATAGTTATTTTAATTGTTGATAAAACTCGTATGCTAATCTGTCACATTGACAGCCAGTGATCTAACAGCCCACCTGTCAAACAGCCCCACCAGTCAAACAGCCCACCTCTAGCAGACATTTCAGTTATTTTCAGGCTTGTTATATCAAACAGAGCTACAGCAGTCCTGATACTAATAGTATACTGTTCCATTAATATAGTTTTACTTTGATGGACCCTCTGTATATTGTTATAAAACTATAGTTTACCTTGATGGACCCTCTGTATATTGTTTTAATACAGCATTAACTTCCATAAGCTCAGGTATATCAGGTACAAAATACACCTCATTAAAATGAGTATGTAAAATTTTCCTGAAATATAAGTAGATCACAGCTCACCATTCTTGCAATAATAGCTCAAAAATGGATAAAATGAACAAACTGAAAATTTGGAGCCTATCAAATTCCTCACGCTTTCAAGCTAAAATGTGTACCTGTGATAATCAAGTTACAAAGTTCCAGGTTCGTCAAATGTCAAGGTTTCCATGGAGGTCGCGATGTCACAACCTCTGATTGGACGCTACTGTTCACGTGTCTCCATATAAGTTCGGGAATTGTGAAGTAATCTAGCAATATCCAGATGTTGTAAAACTTGCAGTCATTTCTTCAGGAACATGGTTCTTGTGTGTTCAATAAATGGAGATAACGTAGCTATAATTTCAGGAATTGTAACTTTACCGGTAATCTAGCAACATCCAGATGTTGTAAAACTTGCAGTCGTTGCTTCAGGAACAAGAGTATTACTTCAAGAATTCCTGGTTTTTGTTTTCTAAAACAGTATTTTTTATTCAGAAAGTATCTGAAGATGGAATTGTTAAGAGGCAAAGCCTATGTAAAATCAACACTGCTTCATTAATTACCTATTTTCTACTATCATATAATTAAATATGTCTGCCATCTGTCTAGGTAGCTGTTCTATCAATGGTAAAAGTGTAGCAGTTATCAAAGACAGCATCTGTCCTAATAGATTTAAATCTAAACTGAAAAATAAAAATCATCATAGATGGAGAATGTGTGTAATAATTATTTAAATAAAACCCAATGGGATTTAACTTTCTTTTTTTCTGCACCAACGTCAATTTCTTTGAACCCATACAAGGTCATTTTGGGAGTAACATATGGTTTAACTTTATTCTACAATTCACTTGTTCTTTAGCAGTGAGAGAAAACCGAAAGAACCAGAGAAAACCCACGAGGTTATACAAGCGACTCTACTTCTTGTCACTTACAACCATGGAATAGAAACCACGCCAGTTGACTCAATTACAGACCTTATGATACAAAGTGCATGCGCTAACCATCCAGCCAGCCAACCGCACTCTAAAGATTGATTAATTGAAACTTTACGTGATGACATACCTTCTGATGAAACAAGCAGGGAATCTAAACCATGCAACTTGACTCAATGATGGACCTTATTATAACACAACGCGTTCGTGCTATCCATTAGGCCAAACAACACCACTAAAAACTAATACTTGATAACCTACCTTCTGATGAAACAATTCCATGCTCTACACGAATTCTCCACAAACGTTTTATCTTTGAATTGTAACCCAAGCCTGCCAATAAAGAAAGTTAGAAATGACATCTGCTTAAATTTTGCTCAATGTTTATGTGATCTAGAAGCACAAAACTTTGCACATAGTTTAATTTTCATAGATGTATTTGATACAATATAACAACAAAAGTTTTATAAAGGGCTAGATTTAAGTTAAAATAAGGTGAACAATTTTGTGTAAATTCTTAACTTAAGTCTGAATGGGGGACCTGTGGTTTAAGGATTGATGTGTACATAGAAAACCTTTCAAGATTTTTGATGATTTCTTGCTTTTTTATGCTAAATACCTACAGGACCGGGTCTATCCCTGTCTCAGCAATCTAAACCAACTTACCTAAGTGTATTTAACACTTTATATCTGATAGAACTGATGTGTTTCGGTCCCATTAATCTGATAATAGCTGTTAAACTTTCAAGTGCCTGAAAACAGACAAATTTTACAGCTTTATTTTATATTTATCAAATGATGAGGATTAAATTTAAATATTTCATTTTTATTTTCAAATATCCATCATCAAGTACACATTTCAAATCTACATTTAAGGGCGGAGGCTACAAGCAAATTTTTGTTTAAAATGCCAAAGCTATTGAATTGAAAGTGATAAACGCAGTTAGAAAAGGTAATAAACAAAGGAAAATTAACATTAAAAATAAAGAAAAAAAAGTTGTTGCCAGGGTAACACATTTTTGGAAAAGTATGAAAAATTTCCCTCAACACAATATTTTGTCTTTGGAGAAATATTTTGTTAAGTTATATTAATGATAATTCAAATTGCTTACAATTTGGTGAAGTTATCTTTAACTAGTTACAGAGATATAGTGTACATACATTTTTCATAATTTTTTCATAATGGTAGTTATTATCGTAAATCGCTGAAAAACAATAGGCTTCTTCGTCTCATGCGCTTAAACACTGTGTATAAATTTAAAGTCAATCGGATATTAACTTTAGCCTCTAGAGCAAGCAATTGTGGACTGACGAAGGGGGCGACGATAATATACGACCATATTTCAATGTGGGCGTATAAAAATGTTGGTGTTCTCTTGTTTATAACATTTCCTAACTACTTGTACAATCTTCAATTTAATAGGTTTAAAATTTCAGAATAAGATACATAAAAAATAATTTATATTTTCAGTCTGTGACACTGAATTATAATTTTCAGTTCATATGAACAAGACAAACTAAACAACCAAGTAAATAACTTGGTAGATTTTGGTTTCCGAGAGCCATGCATGGAATCTTTAAACATAAATAAAATATTCGGTATATTTGTGATATAAACCTATATTTCAAATTTGGTCGAAATCGGATAAAAATTGTGTCTTGTAGAGTGTCGACAAACAAAATATGAACGGAAAAACGGATGGGTCCGACAGAAATGACAACAGTATTTTGTATCTCTATATCTGAGATTTGTATCATTATTGGACACCTCTAACAGACTCTAACATACCAGTCTCTTATCTTGTATGATAAAATAAGGGTTCATCAACTTGAAATCTAAATAGGCTAGAACACCCAGTAGTCTTGGCTCTAAATAATCTGCCTGTAACCAAAAATAAATGATATATCAAAACAAAGAAAAAGACAAAATGAATGATAAATCAAAAAAGTTTTAAGACAAAGAAAAAGACAGGACAAGTTCAAAAGGTTCCTATGATTGAAAATCTAAATTTTCTTCCAAGAACATTAAACACAAACTAAGTCATATGGTACATATTCATTTCAATAATTTCTTTGTGTTGGGGGACGGGGGTGGGGGCTTCTTTAGCAATGGGAGGGAATCAAGAGGACCAGCAGAAAACCCAAAAGGTTAGGCACAAACTAGGTTATTTCCGGAGTGTTATCTGGTACATTTTCATTTCAATAATTTTCAAGTGTGTGGAAGGAAATCAGAGGAGCAACAGAAAACCCATAACATTAGACACATGCACACCAATCGACTCACAGACAGAAATTATGATCTAAAGTGCATGTTGCCATCTAATTCCCCAACTAACAACACGATTATAACAAATCTGTATTATGATAATTATTTACCATTTGTTCTTGTGTAACAATAGGCGGTCCAGTATATTGTTCATCATAGTCTGATAACATCTTTAACCCAACAAATACCTGTAGATACAGAGAGAGAGAGACAGACAATCTCATTTAAACACAGGGTTAATGAATCAAAACACATTCAGATGAATAAATCAAAATACATTCGGATGGATATAGGGGTAATAAATCAAAACATATTGGGGTGGATAGAGGGTTAATAAATCAACACTCATTCGGGGGGGGGGGGGGGACAAAGGGTTAATAAATCCAAAAACAGTTGAGTGGATAACAGGGTAATAAATCAAAATACATTTGGGTGGATAAAGGGTTAAAACACATTTGGGTGGATAGAGGGTTAATAGATTAAAATATATTTGGGTGGATAAAGCGTTAATTAATACAAAATACATTTGGGTGGATAGAGGGTTAATCAATGAAAATACATTTTGGGTGGATAAAGGGTTAATAAATTTCAGGTAAAAACAATCGGAAGCCACATCAAACCATGGCTCTTCTGAAATGGCCTCCCAGACAAATACAAGTCCATTGGACCCTTTTTTGACCTTAATTTGATTGAAAAGTTGCAGTCATTTGTACTGATAATTATGGTTCGTGTTAAACATCATTTTGAAATTATAATTAAACCCACTCATTGTTCTGTTCGTGTCAAGCATTCTCGTCCAAAAGTCTATATTGCGTTTTATGCAAAAAGACAAAAATGTGACTTAGATCATTCTCCCCCTGGACTCTTCATACGGTTTTAATTTTATTTCAATAATTCGCTGGCGCATACGGGCCTTTAGCAGTGGGAGGCGGAGAAAACATGAGGTTGGAGAGGCGACCCTACTCCTTGTCATGTACAACCAGGGATTTGAAACCACACCAGTTGACTCAATGACTTTTATGACACAGCGCGCACATGCTAACCATTCGGCCATCAAACCCCTCTCAGATTGAGAGAGATTAAATTACATTTAAAGTAACTAGACCTTTCACTGAACCAACCATGTGGGTAATTCTATTTGAATATTTCGTTCTTGACTTGCATAAGACCTACCTCTTTGTAATTGGTGCCAAGATGTAACAGTAAAACATTGTGAGCTCTCTGAAAGTCCATTCTCAGCAGACTACCAAGATCAAAGTTTGTTTCAGACTGAAAACAAAATAAAAATTCATTTTAAAGCTCCTGTGATTCTAAGTGAAGATATTACATGTGTGTAAAACATTCATGAATACGAGTAAACATCAACAGACAAAATTAAACAAACAAAAAAAAAGGGACTTTAATAATGAATTTAAACAGATATCATGAAAGAATTAAATCAGCCTATTGCACTTCAAGGGACTTTATTAATAATGAACTTAATCAGGCATTACAAAGAAGCTAAATCTGCCTATTGCACATGAAGCCACGTTTAAGATTAAATCTATCTATTGCAGGCTATTCTTTTGGCCGAAATGTTGTATAAATTATCAGATAATATTCACGTCTTGATGTCATTGGATGGCTATGATTTAAAGTAGATATACCGGTAATACTTTTTGAGGTTGATGATTCCATAAAAAATGGATAATTCCGAACTTAGATAGGTATAAAAAACATACATACCTGAAAATATGCTATAACTTTCTCCATGTCGGAATCTTGACAAAATCTTACAATGTGAGAGAAAATATATTTAGCATTGTGAATCATCATCATCTTTCGATTCTAAAAGAAAAATACATTTACAGTTAAAACAAAATAATTAATGGCTGGTTTCAATTAAAATAACATGAGTAGAACAGTCCTGCCACGATATATACGAAAGATTCTACATATGGGAGATAACTCTCGAGTACTCTAGTCAATAACAAAGGGGAGAGAATTCTTCCATGAAAGGTGACATTACTATATGACAATATTACTGCGCTGGCATGAGATTTCCTATTTAACACCCTTTCTTCATACCACAATTAACTAAAACACTAATAAAGATAATCATTCTTATTTTATTACATTGACAGCTGATCTTTTAAAATGTTTATACATATCACTGTTTTCTGGAAGCAATGTCAGGTTTCATTAGTGCCTGACATTTTGTCAGATACATCTAAAACTGTTATTTCCAAGTCTGCTATATATCCATAAGAGAATATTTGTATAACTTACAGCTGTAGTAAGAGATGTAGCCAGTAGTTTAATTATACTTGAAGCTTCCGGTGTCGCCTTACTGACTAGAATAGGTAACATATACTTCTCACAATCCTACAGCAAAAAAAACAAAAAAAAATTAACGTTCATAATCCTACAACAAAAATATAAAAACAATCAACGTGTTTTGTTAAATGTGTTTATATTTCATAACCTTGAAAATACTACTACCTTTAAAACATGTCTCTATTTTCATTATCAAACATTCTGACGGAAAATATGCCCATCTGCACTTTGAGAGATAAATAACACAAATTTATATGGAAAACAATCACTGAGTTTATTTCACACTACGTTTCAACAAGTTCCTCTCGTCGTTCTCAAGTGACTAATGACTTTGAGAGAGAGAGAGAGAGATGGAGGGAGAGGGATGGGAGAGAGAGAGGGTTTAACATCTAGTCATTTCAGGACTAACATATGGTTCAATTTTTATTTCAATAATCTGCTTGCGCGTAGGGGTCTTTAGTAGTTGGAGGAAACCGGAGAACCGGAGAAAACCCACAAGGTTGGACTGAGAGAGAGAGAGAAATGGGGTTTAACATCCACTCAACAAAAAACTAGGTCATTATGGGGCTAACATATGTTTCAATTTTGTTTCAACAGTTGGAGGAAACGGGAGAGGTTTGACCCTCCCTTATTACCTGTAAACATGTTTTTATATCTTGAAATCCGAGAGCTTCTGAAACTTTATTTAATATCTGTTCAGCATTTCCACCTTCTGTCATCTGAGCTGTATGTAGAGCTTCAACCAAGAACTGAGACAAATGGATGATATAGTGTTAAACGTTTTCCACAGTACCAAATAGTCTAATTATATGACAGAAAATTATCCATAACAAGATCGATAATAGAGAGAGAGAGAGAATCTAAGAGATAAGACGTAGTTATCCCAGATGTCAGCAACTTGTTTCATTCATATTGAACTCTTCAGGATGATTGGACTCACGTGGTGGGATTTTATTTATGCTATTCCAGAGTCACACATTGGAGGGGATACCAGGGTTTGCCCTCTTGGTGGGGATTGCTAATTTATTTTTGATTGAAGTGCCAGTGTCTATATTTCTTGTAAGAAGGATGCCTTTGGTTGGTTTGAAACATTGTTAATTGCCATTACAGTTAAAGACACATTATGTAAGATTTAGATAAAGAACTAGTCATTCTTGCTATAATAGTTCGAAATTAGATGATGTAAAATGAATAATTTGAAAATTTCATTCAAATTACTCTATTGCAAGCGAAGATATTAGCCTTTGAAGGTTTGACAGACGTGTGCAATTATTTCAACCACGGTACTGGTTGATCAAAGATATGTCTCAGTCCACCATATTTGATTAAATCAAAGCGTCGCTGAACCATTCCAATCTGTTTAATATCCGAGAAATCTGACACCATCAAGAGTTGATTAAGGCCTGGATAAGTTAATCAATGTTTAATTAATACTTTAGAAAACATTTCAGGCCTAAAGAAAGACGTGCAATAGGCAGATTTTGCTCTTGCATAATGCCTGTTTAAGGGATAGTATTTAGACACAGGTGTTCAGGTATCAAGTTCTGCAATGTGTTCTATATTCAATGTATTCAATCAGAATAGCCTACTGAAAACTGGTTTAATGTCTTTGGTCAGTGAGTCGAACAAGAAGTCAATAATAATAATCAAAGTAACATACCTTGCATATATCACCTTTATATCTACGAAATAAATTCTGGGGTGTACATTTCTTATGTTTGGCTATTTCTTGAAGCTGTCAACATAAAGAAATCTTCGCAATAATCAAATTTTATTCTATATTAACAAAACCTAAGGAGAATTTTTGCCCAGACAGCAGCAGTAATTGTATTCCATAGTTGAAATGTCACCCGGTAATTCCATAGAATTGTCACCTGTATAAATACATATTGATTTAGCAAGCAAGTCGATAGAAATACTTCTAGCAGCCACAGTTGATTGATTTGTATACGAATAAAGAGATTATTTACCTGTAAATATGCCACTGAAGATATCTGTGGTATTGGTGATAAGATACTCTCTAATAAATACTTTAATATCATCAATAACAAGTCATTCTCCGTCACTCTATTACATACAGAAATAATTTAAACAAAAATATTTAAAAAAATTAAAAGAATGATACCAATGGAATTGATCTAATATACACCTACACCAAGTCTGAACATTCTACCTCATTTTGAAGAAAAGTTATTGCATCCCCAAAAGTGTGACAGACAGGCAGACCTACAGAGAGAGAGACAGACAGACAGACGGACGAACCCATTTTAATAGTCCCTTGCTTTTTTCGAAAAGCAGTGGACAATAAAAATTATGTGTTTTTCTGGGGAATAATTCGTTTGCATGTAGTGGTCTTTAGCAGTGGGATAAGACCGGAGGACCCACAGAAAACCGACAAGGTTGGACAGGCGACCCTATTCCTTGTCACGTACAACTGGTGATTCAAAACCACGCCAGTTGACTTAATGACAGACTTTATGATACAGTGCGCACACGCTAACCATCAGCCATCCAACACCCTGACTTCTAGAAGGTCCACAACCTTAGTATGACATAGTTTTACACTATTTTCATCCAAAATATGGGCGTATAAAAGGAGATAATAATGATTAAAATACTCACCTGCCAAAATGTCCGATAGTTATCATGACTGTCTCCATGACAAGTATATTATTATCTGATTTAGCTTTGAGTAACACATCTTTTAAATGTTTAACAATAAGTTTGTTAATCTCGCTCGGATTATCTGTATCCGGTTGTTTAGATTTATCCACCAAGTAGCAAATAACTTCACTAAAAATAAAAATATATTCCAGCTAAATCAGTTTATTCAATTAGAATTTCCATTGACAGCCATAAGAATTTAGATTTATCGACCAGGTAACAAATAACTTCACTAAAAAAAAAAATATAATACAACTAAATCAGTTTATTTAATTAGAATTTCTATTGACAGCCATAAGAATGGTCAAATAATCTGTACAACTGTGGAATTGAAACTAGGGCATCTTTAAATAAAATACCAAGATTTGATCAACACAATAGGATTTAAAGAAGGATATCTTCATTTTAACAGTAAAAGTGTTAATAATAATAGTACATTCTTTCAAAAGGGTAGAAAATTAAGACTGGGCCTTTCTTACATTATGCTCTTTTAATAATATCAAGCATGCATAATATCCGCAACAAATCTTTTACATATCGATATTAAATATATTGGATATGCTGTTTGATCAATGTGAAATTTATGTACACTATACAATTATACAATATATCTCTCTATATATATCAGTATTTGCTTGAAAAGTATTATACAATTAAAAATCCCAAGAAGGTAACGAAAAACTTCACACCCATAGGAAAGGAAGGGAGGAAGCGCCTCTATTAGTATTATACAAGAACATGGAAGCTGAAGACTTAGATCCATAAAATATGTATGAACAAGAAAACATTAAATTATGAATCAAAATGTTAGTATACCTGAATTCTCTTCGTACAAAATATGCTGTATCCTGTGTTAAATTGAGACATCTGCGTAACATGGCTAGATACGTCTTAGATTGACAAGCTGTATCCATATGATTAAACAAAAACTTTAAACTACTCACAAAATCTGAAGAAAAAAATACACAATTATTTTAAAACTTGTGAAGAAAAAAAACATAACGCTAACGCTTCAATATATGTCAACATTTACGCTTTAATTATGGTAACTTTTTAAATTGAAGAGACTAAAATATGAAAAAACTGTAATGAGTATGGCAAGAGACAAAGAAGGCTAGGTGTAGGGTTTGCTTTGCCAACTTTAGATACTAAATATCAACAAAAAAGTGGGTGTGACAGTGCCCAGGGAGTCGGGGCATGCACCAGTTGTAATTAAAACTCACCAATCTTTATAGCGGAGTTAGTAGAAAGTAAGGTTGATTCCAGCTGCATGAAAGGACTAAATATTGTTATATCAATAGGCTTATTCTTCTCACTATAATCTTTATGTATTCCATCTGATCCTGTAATAGATATATACTCAATTAACTCGTCCTGCTTGATTATTAGGCTGAAATACTAGATTGGGAAACAGACAGAAGCCTATAGAGACACCCCCCCTCTCCATTTTTGAACGTACTTGTTCTTACCTTGTAGACTACAAATTGAGCACTGGATGGTTGAATGTTCATAAAATGGTAAACAACTTTGTCTGTATTTCTCACTTAAAAAAACAAAAACAACAAAATAAGGACCGATCACAATTACATTTTAAATCAATTATTAAGTTTAAGGGAGTTGGGTGGCCAAATGGTTAACGCATCAGAAGTTCTGTCATTGAGTCAAGCGGCTGGGTTTCAATTCCCCACTGGTACGTGACATTTTATTTTTATCAGGATGACGATTCAGCAAACTTCTGTATATAGCACACAAAAAATCGCCCAGAACAAATGACTGCTGCAGAGAGGAGATCAGAACGTGACAACAGTATGAAATGTTAGCCAATCAGCCAGATAGACAATTTATATTAATAGAGAAAAGTTATATATAGCTATCATCTTACCAGATTCTAGACGTAGTTCGAGCAATAATACATGGTAAATACTTTAAACAATAAACAACACACGCTTGGATTTCAACTTCTTTAAAATTCAGTTGAGGACTGAAAGGGAAATAGTTAACGAAAGTTGAGTTGATGGGCAGAAATATGATATAGAGAGAGAGAGAGAGAAATGGGGATTAACGTCCACTCGACACAAACTAGGTAATTTTGGGACTAACATATGGTTTTAATTTTATTTCAACAATTCGCTTGCGCGCAGGGGTCTTTAGAAGTGGGAGGAAACCGGGGTGCCCGGAGGAAACCCACGAGGTTGAGAAGGCGCCCCTATCTCCATGCCACATACGCTCACACCAGAGCTCGAAACCACAGCCGCAAGCCAGAGGTGAATATGATACAGAACCAGAAAGAATCAAATGGTAGACAACCGCTACTCAATACAAACACATTTCATCAAAAAATAAAATTATCAAGAATTTCTACACAATACCAAACATTTAACATAGTTCTTAGCTGATAATGAGTTGCACTTTTGCCAATCAGTGTTTTGAGAAGGATTTGAAGCAAAATTTAGAGAGATAAATTAGTCCAAATCCATCATCAAATCACCAAGTTTGTATACTGAAACGCATTTTTAATATATATATTTGTTGATATCTGACAGATAGACATTTGTTAGGATTCTCAAATTAAACTTTAAAAAATAAAAAGTTTCTATGTCTTACTGCAATAAATCTTGAATTAAATGTGTACTATTTGCACCGAGTGTTTGTATTAACATTGGTAATCCTCTAATGGCCGCAAAATGTATTTTACTTCCTCTTTCGCTCTGAAAAATATATATTAAACATTTATTTTACATTAGAAATGGAAGGGAATTAATGTCTCATCAAAGTAGACTATGTAATAGTTGTCAAGTAAAAGTATCATCGACATCTACAACCCAATATACCAGGTAAACTCAAATTCAATATTTACAATACTTGTAAATTAAATATGCCAGTTTCTGAAAACAAACGTCTTTCTTTAGACTTTAAATATTATGTAAATTATTAATTAGACATTTGTCACATTTTTGTCTTTTCGCATAAAAGGCAAAACAAACTTTTGGATGAGAATGTTTGACGCGAACAGAACGACGAGTGGGTTTAATTACAACTTCAAAACGATGTTTAATATGAATCATAATACCAGTACAACAACTGACTTCCACTCTTCAGCCAAATTAAGGTCAAATAAAGGGTACGATGGACGTATTTGTCGGGGTGGCCATTTCAGAAGGGCCTTGGTTCGATGTGACTGAGCGTTTTACCCGAAATTGATTGTTCCACAGAAAGCTTATACAATTTGCTACCAGATGGCGCCATTAACTGGGGTTCGTTAAAAAAAGTGACTTAGATCGTTCTTCCCCTGTGCTTTTCATTTATTAGCAAGGCAAGAACATAATTAACACTCAATGCCATCTAATGGGTCCAATTTACAACAGATTTGAATTCGACCTTTGGTTCAATGGCCAGTGTGATTAACCATAAAATGTATAATTAAGACTTTGTTTATTATCGTAACTGCGGTAGTAATGACAATCAAGGCTATATTGTTTTTAAAATGAGGTTTTCTTGGCTCAGAGAGAGAGAGAGGGAGAGAGAGAGAGAGAGAAATGGGGCTTAACGTCCACTCAACACAAACTAGGACATTCGGGACTAACATACGGTTTTAATTCAATAATTCCCTTGCACGTAGGGGTCTTTAGCAGTGGGAGGAAACTGGAGTGCCTGGAGGAAACCCACGAGGTTGAGAAGGCGCCCCCATCTCCATGCCACATACGCTCACACCAGGGATCGAAACCATAGCTGCAAGCCAGAGGACGAAGTGCGGCACTCTAAACTACTAGGCCATCCCAACCCCCCCTCTTGGCTCAGAGTGAAGTAATTGGACTGAAATTTTCAATAATTCACTTTACAATATCTATTTTTTAACTATTAGAGCAGAACTGTCAGCTCTTTATCTAACTTTCCATATTGCCCCTTTAGGTGAATTATTGCAATAAAATAAATATACCATTTTTGGAGTGGATGCTGAACCTGATTTTTCAGGACCAAATAAAATCTGTACTAGAAGAATAGCAAATGGCTTGTGATGGTGTTTTTTTAATATTTAAACACTTACATTAGCTTATATTAAAGACTTAACATTTTATAAATCAAAAGAAAAAATAAATTTATACCATAGCTTGTTGAAATACATGTATTCTCCATTGTGATGCTACTTCTTTTGGTAGAAGAGTTAAAATTGATAAGCATCTGCAAGTTACATCTTCACCTATAAAACAAACAGATGTCAGTCAAATATTGATATAGTGTTTATATAACGGAAGGCATCACAATTCAAGGCCCTTCTGTAGAGTTATAAGGACAAAGGAGCAAAGAAATGAGGAATCAAAAACTTGCGTGTAGGGGTCTTTAGTAGTAATGGAATAAAAACGGAGGACCCGGAGACAACCCAAGAGGTTGGACAGGCGACCCTACTCTTTGACATGTACAACCGAGAAAAATAACCACGCCAGTTGACTCAATGGGAGACCTTACGATACAGCGCATGTGCTAACCATTTGGCCATCCAACCCACCGACAGATAGAGGTGACGACAATATATGATTTCAAAAGGTTTTTTGAGAGACTTCTGTTGAAATGCACTCGTTTTTTTTGGAAGGGTGTATAAAATCCCTAAAAATAAAACAGATATAGTATATTGTATATCAAGCCACTTTAAATGTAGTAGGACTATCAAATTAATTTATTATTTGTATCATTTTATTATTAGTAGGACGTTAAATCCATTTCATTTCTTATTATCATTACGAGATACGAACCTAGTTTTTCAGATAACGTATAGCTGATGTTGGCTACATCTTTTGGTCTCGATGGTCGTAAATCCAGCCATTTGGGATCATTCTACAAAATAAACAACATACTTAAATAACTTCGGAAAGAGAATTCAAGAGGTTTTTTTTTTTAAATTTGGAGCTTCTTTTGAGATGACTACACAATATGTGGTTGAAAAGTCCTTATGATCACAAAAACAATCCCTATGAATTTGAAAAGAATCCTTAACAAAAGTGTCCTTTAGTGTGAACTTGTGGTCAGTCGACAGCTAAAAATATATTCCAAAACTTCAGCAAGCAATAAGTTGAAAACTACAAAGGTTCTTTAACAGACAATAAAGACTAGAGAAGCCTTGTTGAAACATCGTTCAGTAATAAGCAGTAATTGTATTCCATAGAATTGTAACCTGTATATAACATTATTTACCAAGAATTGACATACTTTACACCTCTTCTCATTAGTACCATGACTTACTCTAGCTTGGAAAGTTGCAGTTTACGACATCTCTACTCAGTACCACGGCTAATGCTAGTTAGGAAATTTGTAGTTTACCGCACAAGTTGGGAATATCATATACTTACTGCTAACCATGGTAAGGAGAGCATCCATGTCAACTCTTGTAATATCTTGTTGTCAATCAAATTACATTCTGAAATATAAACATTAACTTATGATTTTAATAATATGACACAGCTTGGGCATTTCCACTATTGTCTGTAACACAGGGAGAGCCACCGAGGCTAAGTGTGTAAGACATTGGCTCACTAACCTGGAGGTCCCTTGTTCCAAGGGATAACATTAGCGTGCACGTAAAAGAACCCATTCAGTTGGAATTCGATATAAGAATAGGCCGTAGTGCTGCTGTCCAAGCAAAATTACCCTCATTACATTTCATTTGATTGGTGATTGCTTGTTGGTAAACACCCACTAACTGAAGGACAGATTATTCAGTGTTAATTGTACCCAAATCATGTGACAGGACCACTGATTGAATTTCAGAATCTGGATTACTCAAAACCTTTCAGGTTAAAGTAATTAGAAAATAAATCAGGACATGAAAATGATGTCGGATTTCACAGAGTGACGGACTAATGAAACATGTATAATAACACTAAAATCTGATTAAGAGTAACAACTCATTAAGTAATTATCAGAAAACCATTAGAATTTGTTTGGTTTTTATAAAGTATCGGAAATTCTTGAAATTAATAAGCTTTGTTATCTCATAACCTTAAACACTATATATAAATTTAAAGTTAATCGGATATTAACATTAAGCTGTAGAACGTTCACAAGCAATTGTGGACGACAGATGGGGGCGACAATAATAAACAACCATATTTCAATGTGAGAGTATAAAAAGATAGTGAACGAACCTAATGATATCAAGGCACCAATAGAATCTGTTATAATAATCAAAGTTTTATTTATATCAGGTAGACTTATATCTTCGATAGTTAGTTTCAGGTAATTCGACCAATAGTTGATTATATTCGTTAATAAATCTGGATTCAACATTTCACAAACGACATCACTGAAATATAAAAACAATATTATTTTATTTTAACAAAGATGTTTGGATTTTTTATTTAGTTGGATGTCCTGATCTAAAGTGTCACCCTTCACTGATATTCTCAAAACATTCTCAGACTTAAGAATTTACTCAACTTTCAATCACTGTTTATATGAGATGCACATAGTTTCTTTTTAATGTATTTGATATATTAAAACAACAAAAGTTTAATAAAGGGCCATATTTTCGGTAAAATAAGGTGAACACTTTGAGTAATTTCTTAACTTAAGTCTAAGAGGGTTTTGTGAACTTGTCGCCAGGGTGTGGGTTTGCTGACATGGACCATATTTGAAAAGTGTTTACAAAATCTTGATGCCAATATGCTGGGTTTCAAGTGCCAAATGATTATTATCGCACTATCCCTGCTCGGTATCCCAAGTGGTTATAATAATTGTAAATCGTACTGCTGGGTAGTGCCTTTGTAGTCACAACACGATACATATTGCTATTCAGTTGCTATGATATGACTCATTTGACGATGTGGATCAAAAATAAGGACCCAAATATGGATAATGTGTGACATGTAAAATTAAACGTGACAAGTTATTTACTGTACTGTCAAAACAACACGATAGAGGATAGCAAAACATTGAGACAGCATCTCGCGATTCCAGGCGTGAATCGCAAGAAGATAAATAGACTGTTTGGTTTGAATAGTTTTCTTGGTTTGTCAACACTCGGGACAATACATATTTCTACCTTTTGTTATTTTTTAAATCTGCGGATGACCTGACGGCTACCTCTATTACAATATAACAGGCTTCTAGAGTCTCTAAACATGGCATCTGTAATAAAATAAATGTTTTCTTACAAAAATATTGCGATGGATATTTATAAGTATTATGGCAATTATCTGCTCCAGCTATTTTTAGATATGAGAGAAAGAGAAACTACGTCATTTTGGGACTAACATATGGTTCAATTTTATTTCAATAAGTCGCTTGAACGTAGGAGTGTTTAGCAGTGGGAGGAAACTCACATGCTGGATAGGCGACCCAACTCCTTGTCATGTACAACCGGGTTATCAAAACCACGCCAGTTGACTCAATGACAGACCTTATGAAACAACATACACATGCTAACCATAAACCATCCAATCTCCCTTTTTATAAATGGGTCACAATAAAAATATTATGCAAAAAAATTGTCGTTCCGACTACTTGTTTACAAAAACTGTGAGAGAGTGGTAGTCACTAATTTTTTGTGGATGTTTAAAATGAAGATTTTGTATAATGGTAATTTACCTCGGAGGAATTCAACAGAATAATTAACCTATCTACAAGATTTCTGTAGAGTTCCGTTACACGACCAATACTACTTGATTCATCATCAGGGGACTTCTTCCTGTAAATAAATAACATATATGTGTGAAATAGGTTGCAAAACAACAAAACATACGCCAACAGCAGCTAAATCAACGGAGCAGTTGACAAGGGTTGTCGCATATTTATCATTTCTGTAAACAGATACCATATATATTATGTGTAAAATGCTTGTTCAGCTACCTCTGTAAGTTTTTCTGTAAAATGCTTGTTCAGCTATCTCTGTAAGTTTTTCTGTAAAATGCTTGTTGATTAATGCTATTTCTGTAAGTTTTGCGGTTCTTGCAATACTGAAACAGGTTTTGGCAAAATCCAAATAATGTCTATACAATAATTATTGTTACAAGAGAGAGAGTGAAATGGTTGCAGAGAGAGAGGGAGAGAGAAAGAGAGAGAATTGGATTTAGCAGGTCCACTCGACACAAACCAGGTTATTTCTGAAATAACATATGGTTGAATTTCATTTCATTAATTCACTTGCGCTTAAGCGTCTTTAGCAGTGCGGAGGATGGAGAGACTGGAGGATACAGAGAAAATCCAGAGAATTGAAAACCATGCCAGTTGACTCAATGACACAACATGCACATGCTAACCATTTGGCCGTCCAACTCTCGAAAACCCAAGAGGAAGCCAGCGACAAAAACACATTACAGTAGAAAACCTATGAATATAGCCACTTTATGTCTTCCCTTTGATGCGCTGACAAGATTCTTTAAAAGAGTTTTTACTTAAATTATAACAAACAACAATATCTAATACTGAAAATGGAAGCAAGGTCCACCCGAATCTGTGTTCTAAAATATATGCCCATTGATTGAGCTAGGCATAACATAATCCTACCTTTTCTTTTTAGCTGAATGTAAGGAGAGTTTCTTAGATGATTCACTGTCTGTATCTTTATCAGACTCTAGCCTTGTATTGTTACATCTAGTTAATTGTTGATATACCAATATAGACAGTACAGGTACTACAAACTACAATATATACAGTACAGGTACGACAATATAGACAGTACAGGTACTACAATATAGACAGTACAGGTACTACAATATAGACAGTACAGGTACTATAATACAGACAGTATGGGTACTACAATATAGACAGTACAGGTACTACAATATAGACAGTACAGGTACTATAATACAGACAGTATGGGTACTATATTATAGACAGTACAGGTACTACAACATAGACAGCATAGGTACTACAATATAGACAGTACAGGTACTATAATATAGACAGTACAGGTACTACAATATATTTATAACGCATCATCAACAACTTAATATTCAATTTTAACGGATGATTAAACGAGAAACCACAAACTTAGCATAAAACAGTTCTTTGTTATAGTCTTTAATGGGGGGCCGAAACCACAACACTTGCTTCAATGACAGACCTTATAAGACCAGTTGTGTTTTCATAGGATCAAGATTTAAGATATGACTCACAAATATGAGGAGAGAACTCTTAATAGGTCATTTTGGGACAAATATATGGTTCAATATTATTTCATTAATCTGCTTGTGCATAGTGGTCTTTAGCAGTGGGAGGACCCGAAGGACCCAGAGAAAACCCATGAGGTTGGACAGACAACCCTACTCCTTGTCGTGTACAAACAGGGAATCAAAACCACGCCAGTTGACTCAATGACAGACTTTATGATACAGCGCGCATATGCTAACTAATAACCATACAGTCATCCCTCCCATATTGAAAAAAAATATTGTTTAAATAAAATAAAACCATGTACGAACAATCCAAACCATAAGACAGAATTCGAAGTTTTAAAAAAACGTTTTGGGAAAATCAGCAAATGGTCTGCTCCCCGTGTACAAAATACACAACAAACAGTGGTAACAGGTGTCTGGAAGAGTAAGCTTACCCTGCCTGGCGCCACATCCGCCATCGCTGCATAAAGAAGCGTTATGCAAGATCTAAATCTGGTTATTTTTTACTTTAAAGTTTATATACATATCAATTAGCAAGAAATATAAGCTCTTTATCTAAATCTTACATAATGCATCTTTATTTCAAAATTACGTTAAACGGAAGAGAAATTTTACTCTATTCTTCAAATTTCATCTGCAAAGGTATAGTATTTTTACCTGAAAATCGTAAGTAGCACCAAGAGTTGAAACTAAACAATTCATAATTCCATCAACAGCTGGAGCCAAGATTTTACCAATAATTAAATTCTCGGGTAAAATATCCAAACAATAACACAACAATCCTGATAGAGACTGCTTGAAAGCTGCATCCCGCACGTTGACTAATCCATACTGATTAAAAAGTTCTGATAATTTTATCAACATCTGTTGATGATGTCTTTGGGTCATATGAAAAGTTAAATGTGTTTTGGAATCTTGGATGATAATCTGTTTAATCAGATCAGCGGCTTTGTTCTCCAGCAGATATATCTCTCTGGAATTACAAGATATAGAAGGAATATTGGTTATATCATATGATTGGAGAGAGAGAGAGAGAAATGGGGTTTAACGTTTAAGGTCTACTAGACACAAACTAGGTCATTTCGGGACTAACCTATTTCAATTATTCACTTGCGCGTATGGGATTTTTAGCAGTAGGAGGAAACTAGAGTACCCGGAGAAAACCCATGAGGTTGGACAAGTGACTCACATGATTGGATTTAATTAACTTTCGTTCAAACATACATTATGCAAAAGCTAAATAGGCCTATTGCAGGTCTTTCTTTAGTCAGCAAATGTTATCTAAATTATCAATTAGACATTAACTTATCCATACCATCATAAAATCTCGATGTCATTGCTAGCCTGCGATTTTTACTGAATTAGGATCCCATATGCTGCTCAATCGTTATTTATGATTTAATCATGAAATTGATAATTGAGACTATGTTTTCTATTGTATCAAATTTAGTAATAATGTCTGAAGCTAGGCCGAAAATTCAATCGCTAAATTTATGGTTCAGAGTTGATCAATGAAATTGTTAGCAAATTCCCTTTACATTATCTAGTTTTTAACTATTATATTGAGAACTGCCAGCTCTTTAAGTAATCTCCGATAACGTATCTTTAAATATATTAACTGTATCTTACTGTTTCTCTAGATTCTGACATCCAGACATAACAAGTTCTATAAGACCATGAACACATGCTATTAGATAGTCTAGTATCTCTGGTGGGGGTAATCCTAGTTCTTCCAGTAAATCTATACATACATTAACTGATGTCTGAAAAAAAAGAGTTCAGTGATTTTATAACATGTCTACTATCTTATTTCGTCGTGTTTTTGCATTATCTTCTTTGACTGGCATTTAGTAATTGAACATATTAACACAAGGTACAATTTTATGGATACGCAATTACTGAGATTAAATTTATTTGGTTGTAATTTTTGTTGCATATTCTGTATATATATGCCTACTATTCACATAGCCGAATCAAGAATATCCTCGCCGAAACATCGCTTAGCATCAAATTCAGTGGTTTTGCAGTAGTTGACTAATGATAATAATATTTGCAGATGAAATTTATCTTAAAGGGCAAATAAAAATAAAATTAACGCGTTTATCTAACATATGGTTCAATTTATTTATTTCAATAATTCGCTTGCGCATATGGGTCTTTAGCAGTAGGAGGAAACCGGAGGACACAAAGAAAACCCTTGAGGCTAGACAGACGGCCCTACTCCTTATCACATACAACCAGGAAATCGAAAGCACAGCACTTGACTCAATGACAGACCTCATGATGCAACATGCTCACTTTAACCATTTTCCGTCAGCACCCCGTATACAAAGGTTTGTCATGTACAAGCAGAGAATTGAACACATGCCATCTGACTCAATGACAGAACTTATGACGCCACACACAGGAATTAACAATTATTGATAACATTGTATTTTGATATCCGTAGTTACATAACAAAACATACCACTTTAAGTTCTACATCACCAAATTCAAGATGCCAGCACATACAACTCCAGACTATATTGGTTTTCATGACATCGAACTGATTGATACACTTGGCTAGTGGTAATAAAATCTTCCTACAAAATAAATACACCATAATACTGTTGTTGGGTCTTCTGATATAACCCACGTTAATGGCAAGACCCTACATATCTCCCGTAATCTGGAAAAACCTAGTAACTCTGTTGAATGTAGATTTGAGAAAACAAAGGAAAACTGTTTTGTTTCAGAATCAAGCTACTGAATATAAAACCAATTTTATTTTGTCTTTTTAGATGAAGATAATTAGAAGCCCATTCAGTGCAGGAGAAAAATTCCTAAAATTATATACATGTGTATATGGGTCCAGCTCAATTTTCACCAAAATCGGACTTGCTAGGTTTTTCAAGATTACGGGAGATATCAGCATGAAGGGCTTGATTATAATGCTGTTGTTCGGTCCACTGAGATATCATCCACGCTTACAGCAAGTCCCTACATATCATACCTAAGGGCTTCATTATAATACTGTTGTTGGGTCCACTGATATAAAACCCAAGTCAATAGCAAGTCCCTACATATCACACCTAAGGGCTTCATCATAATGATGTTGTTGGGCCCACTGAGATATATGAAATGGAATGAAATGAAATGAGGTTTAACGTCCTACAGTTCTGCTCGAAATTGGGCTATTGTAGAAGGGCTCTGGAAGAAATTTTGCCCGAACAGCAGCACTACGGCCTACTCTTATACTGAATTCTAACTATCAATGTGTACGCGGGACCTCTGCTTTTTGTCCCATCCAAATGACTAGACAGCTGTCCTTGTCAGGCACTCCTTCCTGCATCACTGACAAGCGGTAACCACACGGAAAATCTGGATAAACTTTCTCGACAAATGCAGTGACCCCGACAGAGATATAGTCCAAGTGGTGATTTTATTTTAATGAAGTAAGTATCTTATTTCATTTCAGTGTAGTTAGTATCTTATTTTATTTTAATGAAGTTAGTATCTTATTTTATTTTAATGAAGTTAGTATCTTATTTTATTTTAATGAAGTTAGTATCTTATTTTATTTTAATGAAGTTAGTATCTTATTTTATTTTAATGAAGTTAGTATCTTATTTTATTTTAATGTAGTTATTATCTTACGTGAGGTTGAGTTGAATTCTTTCACAATAATCCACATCTGTTACATCAATATAAACATCACTTAATTCAAACTCAAGTTCTCCTACATCCTGTAACAAATAAGATATATAATATTTGTAACCATTTAACAATATGGTAATGATCAATATAAACATCACTTAATTCAAACTCAAGTTCTCCTACATCCTGTAACAAATAACATATATAATATTTGTAACCATTTAACAATATGGTAATGATCAATATAAACATCACTTAGTTCGAACTCAAGTTCTCCTACATCCTGTAACATATAACATATAGAATATTTATAGCCATTTAATAATATGGTAATTCTCTTACATCCTATAGCAAAAATCATATATAACATTTATAAGGCGTTTTTTATCGACCACAAAATATTCAGGATGGTGGCTAACCTTGCGCAGTGGGCGCCAACAAACAGTCTGAACTGAAATAGAATAACGTTTCCAAAACTTAAGCCAATAAAAATAGAATTCACTTACTTCCGACGGATCGTGTAAGCTTTCATGTATCATAGAATTCTTCACGAAGAATCTCTTCAGGCATTGAGGTTCACCAGTTGCATACAATTTATCACTGATCTTCACAAGTTCTAAAGTTAAAATAAACTAAATATAGGTTGCCCGGCAATGAAATCCACACCCACAGCAACAAGAGAGAGAAATGGGGTTTAATGTCCATTGATAAAACTAGGTCATTTCGAGACTAACATATGGTTTAATTTTATTTCAATAATTCGCTTGCGCGTAGGGGTCTTTAGCAGTGGGAGGAAATCAGAGTACCCGGATTGGACAGACGACCCTACTCCTTGCCACATACAACCGGGGATTTGAAACCACACCAGTTGACTCAATGACAGGCCTTATGATACAGCGCGCGAACGTAGAGGTGTGCACATAGAGGTCTAACCCTAACCCTAACCCAATCCTAGCCCAGAGAAAACCCACAAGGATAGACAGGCAACGCTATTCCTTGTCACATACTACACGAGAATTAAAACCTTATGATGGCCATCAAACCCCCCAATATAATGAAACAAACCCGAACCAACCTGCAATGGCCAGTTGACACAACGACAGACCTTATGATACAGTGCTCACATGCTAACCATTCGGGCATCCAATTCCCCCCCATACACTAAAACAAAACACCGAACCAACCTGCAATAGCAAACACCATTTCTCCAAGTAATTCTCGATATAAACAACAATCTTTTAACTTTATCGTTTGCAGTAGATGAATAAGATTCGAATTACATCTCTCTTGTAGACTAGAACAATTTGCTAAACCCAACAATCGTATTATTCTTCCCATCAACCATAAACAAAATCCTGTAATTAATATACATGGGTTAATCATTACCTTATATACAGAAGCAGAAAGAAGTGGAGCTTTTTTTTGCTGGTGGACTTTTAAGTCAAGCAGCTAGAAATAGCCTGATTACCCCAAAAATTGCAATTTCCCTTATAGAGAGAGAGAGAGAAATGGGGTTTAACGTCCTCTCAGCACAAACTAGGTCATTTCGGGACTAACATATGGTTTAATTTTATTTCAATAATTCGCTTGCACGTAGGGGTCTTTAGCAGTGGGAGGAAACCGGAGCGCCCGGAGGAAACCCACAAGGTTGAGAAGGCGCCCCTATCTCCTGCCACATACGCTCACACCAGGGCTCGAAACCACAGCCGCAAGCCAGAGGTAAGGCCAGCTACAAGTCGAAGCGTGGCACTCTAGTCCACTAAGCCATCCCAACCTCACTTTCTCTTATAGCAAAGTTCAAGTTTGTTCAATGTCAAGGTTCCTGTAAAGGTCGCTATGTCACAACCCCTGATTGGACGGTAGTATTCATGTATCTGTAGATAACGTAGCTATAAGTTAGAGAATTGTAAAGTAATCTAGCAACGTCCAGATATTGTAAAACTTGCAGTCATCACTTCAAGAACATACTAGGCTACATACGTGTGCTACCTCTCAGACGTGATAACCAAGCTACGAACTGGAATATATTTGAGAGACAGTGATCATAAATATATGTCTATGTAATTTAATACCTCTAGATAATTTAGCTTCAAGTGATATATCTTTATTTTTAACGGTTGATAAACCTGGTGTTGATGTAGCCATTATTCGAGGTGAATAGTGAAATGTGTCGGACTTGGTATCTAGACAATTTACGATCAATTGAAGCAGTAATAAACAATCACTCATCCCATCTTCATTACCACACGATTCTTCAACTAAAATATACAAGTAGAAAATATCTATACAATTTTACCATTCATCAATAAATAAATAGCTTGTTTAGTAATCTGTGCGAGAGAGAGAGGGAGAGAGAGAGAGAGAGAGAGAGAGTAAGAGAGAGAGAGAGAGAGAGAGAGAGAGAGGGAGGGTTCAACGTCCAATAGGTCATTTTGGGACTACGACATGGTTCAGTTCTATTTCAATTTTTCGCTTTGCGCGTAGGGTTCTTTAGCTGTGAGAAGAAACCGTAGGACCCGGAGAAAACCCAAGAGGTTGGACATGTGACCCTACTCCTTGTCACCTACAACCGGAGATTCGAAACTGCACCAGTTGACTCAATGACAGACTTTATGATACAGCGCACATGTTAACCATTCGGCCAACCCACTCGGTCTAAGCTAGCCAACACTTTGGTGGATCACACAAGTTAAAATTGTTAAAGATGTGTTTATTAATGCCTTTTCCTATTATCTTTAATTTCTCATAGGTTAGTTATACAGTTAATTTTATTTCAATAATTCGTTTGAACGCAGGAGTTTTTAGCAGTGGGGGGAAAACCAGAGGATCAAGAAATAACCCACAATATCTTATGAGATTCCACTACCTCTCAAGGGAAAATATTGAAAACAGCATTCCTACCCTTTTTTAAATCAGTAAAGAATGTTTCCACCATTCTACAGATACATGTCCTGTATTTATAAATTTCCTGTATTCCGCCTTCTCCTTTCTGAGCACTGAAATCAAAACAAATTACATTCAAATATGGCCTGAAGTGTCATTATATAAGCACACAATTTACTCAACATTTGGTCATTTCTAAAGATCACCGAAACGTTTGTGATTTAGTATGTCAAAGAGATATAATTCTGAACAAGAGAGATAGAGAGAAAGAGAGAGGGAGAGTTGGGATTTAAAGTATACCCAGTACTCGACACAAACTAGGTCATTTCGGCACTTACATATAGTTCAATTTTATTTGACTTATTTGCAGTGGGAGGAAACCAGAGATAACCCACGATGGTGACCCTACTCCTTGTCATGCACAAGCTAGATATACTAACCACACCACTTGACTCAATGACAAGACCTTCTGATCCAATGCGCACGCATTAACCACTGGGCTATCCAGCCCCCGCTCTACCTCTAAGAATATTATTGAAACATGCCTCTTTAAACCACATATCTCTAAGGTTGTGAAACAAAATTGTCAGCAGATCCGGTCTAAGAAAATCGATATTATGTACCATTAAAATATTCTTTGAGCTCAAAATACAAGTGTATGGTCATACAAACAAAACAAACATTAATACAAACTTACTTTGTGAGTAATTGTAAATACACTGCCAAGTTTTCTCTTTGCATTTTGATTTTTCTCGTAATTAATTCTAGAAATCAGAAATTATACAACCATATGTAGATCAAAGGCACATCCTTCCAGACTCTGAAATAAGAACAATTAGAAATAAATCTACAGAGAGAGGGAGAGAAATGGAGTTTCACTTCCACTCAACAGAAACTAGGTCATTTCGGGACTAAAATATGGTTTAATTTTATTTCAATAATACGCTTGCGCGTAGGGGTCTTTAGAAGTGGGAGGAAACCGGAGTACCCAGAGAAAACCCACGAGGTAGGACAGGCGACCCTAATCCTTGCCACGTACAACCGGGGATTTGAAACCACGCGAGTTGACTCAATGGCAGACCGCATGATACAGCACGCGCACGCTTACCATTCGGCCATCCGACAACCTTGAAATAAATCAAACATTTTACCACAGGAAACTGGGCCACTGGAAAATCATAACTGGAAGGAACATACTAAACTTATGCTGTCCGTATACCAATAGCTCTGCTTGAGAGAGAAATGGGGTTTAATGTCCATGAGACACAAACTAGGTCATTTTGGGACTAACATATGGTTTGATTTTATTTCAATAATTCGCTTACGCGCAGGGTCTTTAGCAGTGGGAGGAAACTGGAGTGCCCGGAGGAAACACACGAGGTTGAGAAGGCGTCCCTATCTCCATGCCACATACGCTCACACCAGGGATCGAAACCACAGCCGCAAGCCAGAGGTGACCGGCTAGCTAGAGGTCGAAGCATGGCACTCTAGACCACTAGTCCATCCCAACCCCCCAGCTTCGCTTGAGAACAGACACTAAGCTAGTTGACGAGATTTAATTCCTAAATTGTGAGAAGTATTTATTTTGCTTCTATTTTATACAATAGAAAAGATTTATTTGGTCTTTGTGTGTAAGACAGATGTGAAACGGAGTAAAACTGCAAAACAAAACAGTATACTAATTTATAAGTATGGTAGCCATTTAGGGCAGAGATCTCTGTGCAGAAAGAAGATGAAATTCTAATAATTTGAGATATATTTATTGAGGTCTTTTATAACGACATGTAATTCCAAATCAGTCAAACATCATATCTTAATGCTTACCTAAACCACAAGTTGCTGGTATCTCAAAGTAGTTTCATAATTTTACTAAAAATAAATGTTTGTATTTTAAAAATTAACTGTCTTTTTTTTTCAAGTGTGAATGACTCGTTTTATTATAGGGTATAATTTTTGTCTAGGCCTACTTATCATTTAAAATCATTACGAAACAAATCATTGTTTATACGCCTTAAGCTAAACATCATTTTCTACCCTTACCAAAAATATAAGATATTTTCATTATTATGATCTGGATAGACAGCAAAAGAAAGTTTATCTGCCAATTGTTGCTGTGTGATCTTCAGACAGGGATTTTCCTAATGAAGTGACATCAAAGCAAAGGATTCGATAGAGCCTACAAAATGGCATTATAAATTATCTGCAATGCTTTGTAGTGGAATTAATTGTCTCATTGCAAGTGGTCTAAATGTTAACACAAGTCGATCGATTGTGCAGGGGTAAGAATAAGAGTTTTTTGTATATTGATATTATAAAATCATTTGTTTTGTTGACTGTGCAATTATCGATATAAACAGGACATGAATTTCTGTAAGCTCTTGCTTATTTTCAGATCCCAGAATTACCAATATATAATAGGCCTATATAGGCCTATAGGAGTGTGCTATTATAATAAGTAAATATTGAATAAATAAAATAAATAGAGTCAGAAAAATATAAGTAAACATATTGATTGCAGGATCAATTTCGGGCCCGTAGCCAGCTCGTAAATAGGGTGGGGCTGAGGAATATTTTGGAGGGGCTGAGGGTGTGACCTGCTATGAACACTCCTAAGAAATCAGTTGGCGAAATATTGTGCTGGAGTGGAGGGGGGGGGGGTAATTTGATTGGGTGGTGTCTAAAAACACGCCCCCCCCCCCTCCGCATAGCTCCTGGATCCGTACGGGCCCATTTTCAGTTCAGTGTGCCAATTAGTGGAAGTGGAGAACGATTAATATTTAATATATTTCAGTCAGGCTTATATTACGCCTACAATCTTTGATCCGGGTCTTTACTTGAAGATTTTTTTTTTTAAAATTCATTTCTACTTCAACTTTCGTATAAATCTTTCACTTTAGCAATACCTTCGACTTTGGCGGGAAAATAAGTTGCAGTTTATCAATTGCAAACAAATCCAGTTCTCAAACGTACGGCATGATTATAGTTTGACTAGGATACCCTCAAACATTTAAAACTTAAATATCCCAAATGAATAAATCAATGTTTATTCAAGAGAGTAAAGTTTATTTCGGCTTCTATTTTCTCTGTTATTGTTTTTCAACTTCAATAGCCTGGTTAATCGTGACATAATAAGAGAGTTATCGCCCCTATTAAATAATCTAAAAATAGCCATGGTGCAATATCCTGGCAATCTTTGGTGTAACTGTAAGTGTATGTAAATAAAACAGTAATGTCAGCACTACTTCAGTACTTGATATATAAAAGGTATCATTTGGACTTTATTCATTTCTATCTCAGAGCAACCAAATAGTCCCCGTTTGATTGTGGGAGAATAAATGTTTATAACGTCAATAATCTTAGACTGTGTAAAGTGTAAGAACTAAATTATTGTTGAGTATAAGATAAGATATTTATCCTGGCCACAAATAATGTCTGCTAGTGCTAAATCAAAGAATACTAAAATGGTTAAAAATGTCAGATATGTACCTTATGCCAGAGGATTTAAAATTCCGACTAAAAAAGATCAGGTTCTGGCTTTAGGCTTAGGGGTTGGAAATAAACTACCCATTCCTAAAGAATATACTGACGCAACATTTTCCGATGTCAACCCATTTACATTCTTTAAGAATATCCAGCAACCTACCTCCATAGATGATTGGTTGGCGCAGTATAATGAAGAGGGACAGACGTACTCTCAATACTTGAAACAGTGTCCATGGTTGTCCCCGCGGAAAGTGAAAGGGATGCACGACAACTTTGTATCTTCGGCTAAGACTTTATCAGGCAAATACCCAGGCAGTAAAATATATATAGTGCCCGTTGGAGAATTTAATGAAGAGGATTATATTTCATTCAACGATTTACTGGATTACTCCAAACGTTTCCTCTGCCTTCCCATAGCAACTCTACCTCACTTCAAACTTCAGCAAAATGGTGATAAATTGTTTTGGGTCGATGAGCCTTCGACAAAAACAACTGTACGTTCAAGTCCCAGAACAAGACTTACAGAACTCACAAGCAGGTTCCATACTAAAACGGGAAATTTACAAGTTCAGATAACTCCATTGCTGACAAAATTAAGACAAAATATACCTCGAGATGCCTTTTGTTTAATTGGATTGACTCGTCACGATCTTTATGCAGATGAAAGCGATCTGTTTGTGGCGGGCATGGCGGCAGGAAATCACGGAGTAGCTGTATTTAGTCTCAACAGATATGATCCGAGTTTGAGTTTTTCTACAGAATTTTGGTATCAGAGATACAAAGTTCCTGGATATACGGCAGAAGAGCGACGTCACTTAATCTTGCAGAGGTCATGTAAACTAGTTGTGCATGAAATCTGTCATATTTTGGGTTTAGATCACTGTATCTTTTTCGACTGTTGTATGAATGGTTCAGGACATCTTGCCGAAGATTTTCAACAACCCATGCATCTGTGTCCAGTAGATCTACGTAAACTACAAACACTGTGTGGTTTTAACCCTTTGAAAAGATATGAAGAACTTCTGGAGTTTTATAAAAAATTCACAATGGAATCAGAAACAGATTGGGTGGAAAGAAGAATTACATATTTGAAACAGAAATAAAAAATGGACTACAAAATACAATTTGGACCATACAATTAAATAACATCATATGATAATAAAAAAGACACTTGTCGTTTTTCATCTCTGTGATAATTTATGCGAAATTGTATTAGACGAGTATAAGTGCACCAGAGGACGTGATTTATAATTTTGATAAATACAAAGTTTTATTTGTATTCTCCATTGTCAGTATATTAGCTATGGTATCAGTTTATTTCAAACACAAATTAAATTGTTTATGAAATATTGTGAGAATAACAGGAAAAGGGGTCAAAGACCAAGGATAAATTCTATGTCTAAAAGCATGTGATATGAAAGTTACCATTCCATATTTGGCATGTGACCAATCACATGATTAATTACATCATAATTAGCCAATAGAATAATTAATGGCCGTGAATCTGAGAATGTATAATTAATAGAATGTGTGCTCTAGAGTAGACTTGAGAGAGGAGACAACCATTTAAGAACCGCATCTGTCTATTGCAGGTAGGGGGTTGGGATGGCCTAGTGGTCTAGAGTGCCGCGCTTCGACCTCTAGCTGGCCGGTCACCTCTGGCTTGCGGCTGTCGTTTCGATCCTCAGTGTGAGCGTATGTGGCATGGAGATGGGGGCTCCTTCTCAACCTCGTGGGTTTCCTCCGATTTCCTCCCACAGCAAAGACCCCTGCGCGTGCGATATCACCTTCGGTGGAAGTGGACGTTAAACACCAAGAACAACATGCTCTTGGGTAGACTTGAGAGAGGAGACAACCATATAGTTGTTAAATGAACTGACTTGCTGAGTATACGATGGCATCAAGAGTTGATTATGGTCTTGTTTTGTTAAGAAATGTCTAATTAAAAGTTTATATAGCATTTCAGACCTAAAGACAGACTGGCAATATGTAAATTTAACTCTTGCATCGTGCCTGTTTAATTATAAATTTGTTGCAATAAGTTATGGTAGCATTAATTGTAGTTAAAGATTTGCAGAAGTATTGGTTATAATAGCACCAATCATAAGAATTGGGGATTGGGGTGTAGCTCCACTTAGCTCGTGAACTGACTTATCAGATATTCAGGCAAATGTTCAAAGTGTTGTTTCCTTTATGGTGCAGTTAAAGGACAATATTGGTGCCAGTCATTATCACATATGTGATAGAACTGATTAAACACTTTCCAAATATAATATTAACACAGTGATCATCGCTACCATAGAGGAGTAATAAAGGATTCATGAATCGGAAGTGACGAACGCCAAAGGAAAACAGGAGTTATCTCTCTATGTGAATGACTGAAGTGACGAGTGATGACAGACAAACGGCCGAATTTCTGCTCACTAATAATTCCTTCGAAGACAAAAGTTGTTATATGGGACCGCAAGAGGTTATCTGACGACACAATAAAGTAATTAAGTGTCATAAGATAAGAGAACACAGGAAAATAGAAATACTCCGTACAGCCCCTTGTTTTTATTCATTCTATAGGGGAGACCGGGGCACATTGAACCACTTTGTTCACATACATGTTTGTCCTCATTTCATATCAAATGTTTTTATTAGAAGATCTCTTTATTTCATGATCAAAATATAAAAAAAATATCAATATGCCCTCTTATATGGAGCAAACCCCAGGTTATTTGGATTGTATAGATTAGACATATGAACTTAAGTACAAGGATTTCCTATGGTAAGAAGTTAACATGTATGGAAAATGTTTCTCTTTTAAGCGCTTTTTTGAAAAATTCACTGCCTAAGAAAATAAACACATGGTAATGCACGGACTTTAACCTGTTTTTCTTTCCTGTTCTCTTATCTAGTGGCAGTCAATTCTTTTTATGAATTGTAAGATATTCTCTCACAGTGTCACACAGCAATTTTAGGTCTTCGAGGTAATTATTAGTAAGCAGATATTCGCCCATGTATCTGTTATCACTAGTCACTTCAGTTAGTTATATAGAGGAATAACTCGTGTTTTCTTTTGGCGTTCGTCACTTCCGATTCATGAATCCTTTATTACTCCTCTATGGTAGCGATGATCTCTGTGTTAATATTATATTTGGAAAGTGTTTAATCAGTTCTATCACATATGTGATAATGACTGGCACCAATATTATCCTTTAAATGTAAAAGTTTAGTCCTTATCTAAATTAAAGATTTAGAATTAACATTGATATGATATGTTTGTGTACACTCCTGTGGTTCTTTGATTCCGGATATTGTATATCAGCCCTCGGGATATAGTTATATTGTTTGCAAGTACTATAAGACTGTTATTGTTGACTATTATTAAATAAAATGCTTTAGAAGCATTTGCTTATTTTATTTCTGCAAAGCAAAAGAGGTGACTTTTTCATATTAAATGCTAATAAATTGTAAGTAATTGTATGTCCAGGCACCTTTTACATGAATGTGTAAACAGAACCCTTTCTTATCTGAGTTATTTGATCCCTGCGTTGGCCGAGAAACTTCATGAATGTGTAAACAGAACCCTTTCCCATCTGATGAGTTAGCGTGTTCGATCATTGCGCTGGCCGAGAAAGGTCATGTGGATTTTCCGATATGGTTCCCTCTTGTCAGTGGTACAGTACAGAGGATCTGACCTGGGACTATGTATAGTGGTTTAGATATGATGAAAATATGGCAGTTGGAATTCAATATAAGAGTAGGTCTTAGTGCCATCTTCATTATCCCAGTCGGAGCAGAACAGTAGGACGTTAAACCCCATTTTATTTCATTTTATCCCATCAAGCATAGACCATTCAAAGATTCTTTGTTGTACACCTTCAAATTTAAATCTGCCATAGTCTGTCATGGATCAAATTCCTCAGCCACACTACTTCACATTCAGTAAGACGATATTTCAAAATGAAAAGATACATTTACATATAAATTTTATTTTTATTTTATCACAATTTTAATTTTTTAGCAGAGTTTTTATCTATAGCTTGGTTTTTCCGTTTCATTTTTTCAGCTTTTCTGGATAAAACTTGTGTTTTAACCTCCTCTTGTAACTGTTTGAAGAAACTTGTAGACGATGTCAGAGAAGATTTCTTTTTATCAGACTGAAATAAAAATAAAAATTTATTTTAATTTAAAAGAGACAGAGAGAAATGGGTTTAACACAAAGACCTGGAGAAAAGCTACAAGGTTGGACAGACAACCCTACTCCTTGTCACGTACAACCTGGGAATCAAATCCACGTCAGTTGACTCAATGACAGACCTTACGATACAGCGCACACTTGTTAACCATTCAGCCATCCAACTCAAGTCATGAATATAATTCAGTGTGCTGACCAGAAAACAATTTTACAATGTCTAAACCTTGTCACTTATGTGATTAATAATAATAATATCACACATCACACAAATGATTACTGAACAACCATTTCTATGGTGATGTTGGTTATCTATTAAAGGAGGCAACAGGAAAATGGCAACATTAATTTGGACTGTTTCCATATTTTGACAAACAGAACTGATTAAAAACAGACATGAGAATGGACGGACGGACCCTACCCCTTGTCATGTTCGAGTGGGGAATCGAAAACCAAGCCACTTGACTCAACGCCAGACCTTGTTATTTTATGTTCCTTCAATATACCACTACACCATATACCACTGATTAATTAGGACTAGCTTTCTAACCTTAACTACAGTAACATCATTCTTTGTAATTTTACTACTTTTCTCTAAATCTCTGAGTGCACCCTCCTTGCTATATTTATTTCCCAGACCAGGGTTCATCTTATTAACTAATTTTTCTCTTTTCAGTTTTTCCTTATGTTTTGTTCTTTTTTCTGCTTTCTTCTTTCGCCTCTCTCGTTTTCTGTCTGTTTCTGATTTCTCCGTTGTTCCCTTTAATTCGCCTTTAGATTTGGCCTGTAAATTAAAAATTGTAATTTATTGCCATTGTATATATTTTGGATGGCTCCTAAAAATAACAACTGACTGTTAATCATTCGACAAAAATAACAATTCACTTGTAACAAAATCATTGGAACAAAATGACCAAGCTGTTATCACCAAATTTTTTGGCCGTCATGACCAAAATGTTTTGCTGTTACGACCAAATTATTGGATCGTTTTGGTTTAGGATCGTCATATCCATAACCCTGGGTGATGGTCGTGACCTACCTTCTTTCAGGAACCATGGTTAATTTTGCTAGTCATGCTTGTATTTCCTGTCGGAAACTATGATGGAAAAAAAACCTGCAGTTTTATTTTACAACAGCCATTTTTGCATTGTGGGGAGTGGCAAGCTGGGCCAGCGCTACAAACTTACTTTAATTTCTTCTGGAGCTATTAATTGAGCATCACTTTTGCTGACCGGTGCCACTTCCTCAATGGTGATGGACGGTAGATTGGAAATTACTCGTAATTCTGGTTGAATCTGAAAATAAAGGCACAGAAATATATGAATGTAGATCAGCACGATTAAAAGAAATAAAAGCCTATTATTAGTGTAATTCTTTCTTCTAATATTGCCAATTATATATAGCAATCAGTTAAATTGAGATAATCCTGTAGAATGGTGTGTAGAGGGTTTTAAAATTATACTGTGTCATGTGTTACATGAGAGAGACTAACACATGGTTCAGTTTTATTTCAATAATTCACATGCGCGTAGTGATCATTAGTGGGAGGAAACCGAAGGACCCAGAGAAAACCCACAGGGTTGAAGAGGCGGCACTACTCCTTGTTAAGTACAACCAGGAAATCGAAACCACGCCGGTTGACTCAATGACAGACTTTCTGTTACAGCGCCCACATGTTAACCGTTTGGCAATCCACCCACCCACCTCGTCCCATTATATAAAATAAGGGGAAGTGGTTAAATAAGAAGAATTTTGCTTTCGAACGATCATATGAATTTTTAAGTTGACCCCTTGTTTTCACACATCCGTTTGAATCCAGGGAAACATTCGAATCATGAGTCGAGTATAAAATTAGCTTATGTTCCATGCATGAAGGAATATAAAGCCTTGTGTACAGTCTACAGTGAGTTGTGAATAAAGATAATCTGGTTTGTGGAGAAAGTATGACAAGTACCTGTTTGGGTGTATAATGGAAGTTAGATAAAGCATCTAATTTAATAAATAAAGATTGCATCATATTCTTGATATTTTCTCTTTCTGGATCTTTATCTTCTTCTACTTCTTCCTGATAAATAAAATACAATTGATACTTTTTAATATATTGAAATCTTGGCAATCAGTGCATATATATGTATGTTACCCAAGCAGTATATGCTCATCAGACAGACAGATTTTAATAGTCCCCTGCTATTGTTGGAAAGGCAAGGCAGGGAACAAAGAATAAATATAGTACCTTATCTTTTTTTTGTTGTTTAATATATTCCTCTTCGTATATCTGTGCTAAACTTTGTTTACTTTTCTCTTGATCCAAGACAATCCGTTTCTTATATTCCATCGTATCTTCTGTTGGTTTCACTTTTCTCTCAACATCATCCCAGGCCTTCAATATTCAATATAACATAACATAATATAAACTACACACAATTAAGGTTCATTTAATATAATCATCCATATAAGATGCTTGGACTGGGCTAATGACGAGAGAGTTCTGAAATTGGTTTAATGTCCATTTGACACAAACTACATGTAGGTCATTTCGGGACTAACTAGGTCATTTAAATAATTCACTTGCACACAGGGGCCTTTAGCAGTAGGAGGAAACCGGAGAAAACCCACAGTGTTTTGCAGGCGACCCTACTCCTTGTCACATACAACCGAGGATGTGAAGGCTAATGAAGATTGGCATACACAGGATCTTTAACTTGCACAACAATGTTGACATTGGACCTCGGTTTTGTGTTTCATACATTGTCCCTTGCCAGGCACTCAATCCTGCACCACTGACCAGCGGCTATCAAACCAGAAAATTACAGGACTTACACATAGTTTAATTTTATTTCAATAATTGCTTGCGTGTAGGGGTCTTTAGCAGTGGAAGGAAAACGGAGGACCTGGAGAAAACACAAGCCAAATCAATTAAACGGTCTAAGTAATCTCTGTTGGCTTACCTTATCTTTAATTCTTTGTATAATAATATCTTCAACTTTCTGTGATGTTTCTTCTGTAATAACTGGTGCTGTGATAAAAGAAATGAATGTATATATTCCAGGAAAAGAATATGAAATCAATAAATATTCATACTAGTCAAGATTACTACTGATAATCAAACTTTAAATAGAAAACTTAGATTGAATCACCAATGGAACATTTCTTTCAGTTGCAATTTTGTCATTAGTGGTTTACCCACTACACTTGGCCCCGACTGATCAGCAGTGAATATTTGCTGAAATGAAATTGGGTTTAAAGTCTTACTGTAACGCCATAAAGTGTGCTATGTGGGAAATTTTATCTGGACAGCGACACTATGGCCTACTCTTAAATCAAATTCCAACTGTCAAGGGATCTTTTAGGTGCACACCAGTGTTTACTCAGGGCCTTGGTTTTTTTCGTCCCATACGAACAACTAGTCAGCCACTCCGTCCTGCATCACTGACAAGGGGAAAATCTTGATAAACTTTCTCGGTCAATGCAGGGATCGAACACCTGACCATCCAGACTAGCGAACCAGCGTCTTACCCACTGTGACCCCCTTTGATACGATTAAGAACTTTTGGATCCCATCCAACAAATGACATTCTTGTCAAATGTGGTTTATTTATGGTGTATCAGGTATATAAGCTTTGACAGGGATGAAATATTCTTCCAAACTTACTCATTTTGGTTGTATGATCAAATTGTAGGTGTTCCTCTAATAAACTGTTCTCCGGTCTTAAAGTAGCACCAACTTCTCCAGACATCTGCCATCCCTTCGATGCTAAATTTGAAATCTCCAACTTGTTGATCTGTTTTTTTAGCTTTAAAAAAAAAGAGACTAATCAATACAGATTTTGAACGTAATTCGCTAATATTTGGGATCTAGAATTTCATACAAATTGGTAGCAACGCATATAATAATGTAATATGAATGTATATTAACTGATATACATTCAATCTTGTCCGTTTTTACTCTAATTTCAAATCTGTTACGTTCTGCGAAATACGCCAGAAGTTTCAATCGAATGACAATCTCTAGTGTCTGGTTATTCCAGTATACAGCGATAGTATTTATTGCGCATGTTCTCCAGATAAGAATATGGGGTCACCGTTTGACAGGACTTGTGGAATATGTTTAGCCTCGTTCTTCGAGTCCCTTGTTACAAATGGCGCTGAAACTCATAATCACCAGAAATAATTGACCAGTTATACGTACTTTATCTTGTCTTATCTCGTATGAAGACTTGACATCTTCTTTCTTAGCACCTCCACCGAGTATATCTCTTACATCTTCTCCATCACTGTCTCCAGCTTTCAGTAGATCAACTTTACCTTTTGTTTTCATTAATTCTTTAAAGTCTTTTTCATCGTCATTATCATTTTCATTAGCCTCGCTACCCTCCTCCTCAATTTCGTCTTCTTCCTCCTGATCATTATCATCATCATCATCATCTTCTTCCTCATTCCCATCATCATCATCATCGTTTAATTCACTAAAATTTAAAGATCAATATTTTGAAAACCATGAACTACATGCGAGCTGCACCCACAAAACCAGGCTCTTGGTCATTTTTATAAAAATAGAGCTGGCAACATATTTGAATAGTCCACAGCCTAAACTTTCCAAAAATGCAATTCTTTTTAAATTTTAAAGTTCCAATTTCATATTTTCTAAGAAAGTCAAAACATAATTATTTCTATGTCTTTTGCTCAAAAGGTTGTCAACTCACTATTATACGGTCATGGGCAAAATTTTGGGGGCATTATAAAGGGTGACACAGGGTGATTGAGGAAATAGTTACTCAATTACCTCCCTTGTTTTCCCATTCCTCTCCATGGACGGCCATCTTCAAACGTTTGAATTTGAAGTTGAAAATGATATTTTTGCCAATTTCTCAACTGGCAATAGTGAATTATAGGATTAATAGGATTATTCTTTAACAAGGTAGGACTGTTTATAGGTTCAACCTATTTTGGGGCTTTATTTTCAAACATTTTAAAAATATAACTTAAAAAAATGCTATTGGAGCTTTAAGTTGAGTTCTGCTCATCCAGAGCAACAGGAAGGCATACTGTTTATGCTTTTGTGCCTGTAGTACAAAATGAATTTGTGAGACAATAAACAAACCTCCCATGTACTGAAATTAGCTGAGAGCCAATAAAATAATTCTTTTTGTATACATCAATCAATACACTTTCATACATAATGTTGAAATCATATAAGTATCATGAAAACTATGTATCACAAAAATGTGTATCCAAGAAATGTGCATCATGCATGTGCATTTTTAATAACGTAATAATCTTACTCTTCTTGATCATCTTTAAATCTAACTTGTTTTTTATCCACCATACTTTCACCCTCGGCATCATCAAAAAATTCATCATACATAGCATTTCTAGCATCTTCCCCCTGAAAAGAGTACGGTAAAAATAATATGAAGTTATTATTCATGCACTACTCTGATGTATCCACCGTATTACAACTGACATTTTGAATTGCTTTATTCAATCGTACATGTGATAAATCTACCTGGGTATATCAAAATTTAGTGGAAGAAACAGAGATCTTCTGAAATCCTTTTATGTTGAAGCAAACCAACCAAGCCAAATCCCTATATTATTCTTTTTAGAAGCTTGTCTAACATGGACAAAGAATTGGCTATTTGCAATTGTTAGTCATTTACATTTACTTTAAATATAGATGTGGGAACATCTACTAAAATATGGGACAACTATCACTGTATCCAGGTATCATTTTATCTTGTGTATCTGGGAGCAGGTCGTTTCATCCCACAACTGTTTCACCCCAGTTGTTTCATCCCAAAATTACAAGGTCATTTCATCCTACAAATCTTTGATAATGACTGTTCAAAAATTAATCATTATACATGTATATATACATCAATGTTTATATTTTAAAAGTGATCGAGAAATTAAACTCTTGTAAATTGAACGGTCGATTTTAACCTGGATTCAAGAACAAATTAGATGATTTTTATTGATTTTAATCTGTTTTTACCAGTGCTTCACGCTTTCATCACATTTTACACACTTGTCAAAAACGAACCATTTTTACGAAATGTTAAACAAATATTTGATATTAAACAAAAGTGAATGAAATTAGTACTAGATACACAAGATTGAATGATACAACAGTGTATACACCAAAACTTGGCTAATAAATAACAATATTATGGTAACATTTAATTTTAGTACCTCCTCATCTTCAATATCTTGAAACATATCAATATCATCATCTTCATCCTCATCTAGACCTCCATCTCCCATATCTTTCTTTCTCTTTCGCTCATCTCTATTTTCCTGTTCATTAAGAAACTCTTCCAACTGCGACAACTTAAAAAAGTTATCGTCTACCACACTAGATTTTTTCGAGGATTTGGATTTTGAAATTGGAGCGGAAGATTTATCTTTTTTGTCTTTTTCACCCTGTTTAAGAATATCCTCATCTGTTTCCCCCTCTTCACTTCCCATATCAACATTATCAAAGTCGAAATCAATTTCATCTTCGGAATCAGAATTCTCTGCTCCATTTAACTGTGATTTATAATTCGTAATTTCTTTATCTATTTCACTTTCTTCTGATTCTTCGCTTTCGTGCAGATTATCGATATCTTCATTTTCTGAATCCTCTGCATCTTCAGGTTCATTTTGCGCGTTTTCATCGTTTTGAACATAAAAATGTATAGAGTTTTTTCCAGCTACTAATTGTGAAACAGAAGATAATAAATTTGACACATCTGGTTCATTGTTCAATTCTAGTTCTTGCCAAATTTGTTCCTCATCAAAATTATCCACAATTAATTCAGATAGAACATTCTTCTTCTCAGTATTTTCACACAATATGTTCCAGTCATACAATTGCTTTGCACATTTTTTAAATTTAACTGCTAATTTTTCTTGTGGACTAAAAAAAAAAGATTTAACAATAGGTTTATCATTTCATAAAGAATCAACATAAAAGTATGGACTAAAACTTTGAAAGAAAGTTTTATTATTTCTTGCCAGGCCCTATTTGTCCTCCATGAATATCTACGTCAAAAAATCTGATGAACGTTATCGGCCAACACAAAGATGGATCTCGGAACCTCAGCGTTAATCACTGAGCAACTGTGGCTCCGTTAAAATTACTTTAAATAGTTAACGAATCAGATTCATCTTAATCTTTCAAATCCAAAATCTGTAGGCCTACAACTACCAAAAGAAATGTAATGGAGTTTAACAACAATAAAGTCCTATTGTTCTGCTCCAAATGGGCTAATAAAATGGAGTTTAACGTCCTACTGTTCTGCTCCAAACTGGGCTAATAAAAACGGTCAATGACCATAAAGTGTGCTATGCTATGAGGTAAATTTTGTGTCCTATGAGGTAAATTATGCCCGGGCACTACGGCCTACTCTTATATACATGTATATCGAATTCAAATTGTCAAGGGATCTTTTATGTGCATCCCAATTGAATGTGTACACGGGACCTTGTTTTTCCATCCCATCTGAACAACTAGACAGCTGTCCTTGTCAGGCCATCCATCCTGCATAACTGACAAGGGGGTACCACCACGGTGGAAAATGTGGATGAACCTTCTTGGCCAATGCTGAATGTAGGGATCGAACACCTGATCACCAGGCTAGTAAGCCAGCGTCTTACCCACCGTTACCCCGAATCACAAAAAGAATTCAATACTTTATTTTTGAGACTTAGAGGATATGAAGCATAAACAATAAAAGGATGTGTTCTTTTTTAGGGGGGAAGCAGACTGAGAAAATCAAATCAAAATGTCTTGTCTGCCTGGCTTATTTTAGAATCACGTGTCAGTTAGTAAACAATACGTGTTTAGAAGTTTCAATATTTATTCTTTACATGTACCTATAACATTTCTCATAAAATATGACCAATATACCTTAAAAACTCCTCTAGTTTTTTAGTGGCATTAGAAAACTCAGACAATGTGTTTTCCACGAGGAAATTTACTGCCATTTTGGTTTTACAAATGCCAAATTTTACATTTTCCGGATAACGAAATTGTTATGTTATAAACGACATTATCCGGTTGATCCGTGTACTATGGTTGTTTAATGAATTAATTATTTAATTATTTCATGCCAAAGTATTTTAATATTTCTCATTAAAGCAATTATTTATGTAGATTTGCATTCGTATTTTTATCAAATATCAAATTTGCTTTCTCCAACAGCAGCAGCGACCTCTCGTGGTAGTTGATGTTGACCAGCCGCAAAAAATAAATATTGTAAACATTTTGGTGATCTAAATTGATTTTGATTCCATTTGATGTCTTGTTGGCCGTGTAAGAATAACCTCTTTTCCTCTGTTGGAGACTGAAATACATTTTGGTGTTCGATCAATCCTAAAGCACAGACTATATTGTAAATCTTGTCATTTTTGGTGGAGGGGAGTTTAAATAGTTTTGAAAATGAAACCATCCATCCATGATCAAATAATAAATAATATAGTAGTATTAGTTATCACTGGGCTTGGACAATAAATTTTTGTTTGAAAGTCTGAAGTTTAAGTAAACAGGGATAAGGCTGAAATAAATTATTTATTTGTAAGAAAATTTTCCCAGCCTATATTTTACTTTTACTTTCTTGATTGAGTCAGATCAAACTGCTTATTACCAGAAAAAAAGAACTGGAAAAACCCAGATTTATTGTTGATCTTACGTAACCACCTGCAATATAGAGTTTATAAAAGACCTAAATAGGCTACAGAATCCAGAAAACTTTAATACTTTGTCAAGATAGCACACTGGTATTTAGCACCTCCTCCTGGGGGCAGATTTTTCTTTTGTCCTTTGACATATTTTAAAACTTTATTTTAATATACATTTTACTTTTACTTTCATTTTGTCTTGTTGGGAAACCTATTTATATTAATATCCTCTTAGAAATCTAGAGACATTATCATGGTATAGGTATTTGACACATATATAGCTGTAACCTGGGTTTCATTTAATCTTGTGTGTCTAGGTCTAATTTCTTTCACATTTGTTTAAAATCAAATCTTTGTTTACATATTTGTACAAATCATTTAAAATCACCCAAATTAAATGATACCCGAGTTAAAGTGTAACATAGATTTTGTTAGTTTTATTTCCATGAGAAAATAATACTCAGCAAGACATATTTAATATCATGGAGGTAAAACACAAAATGTAAAACTGTTGTATCCTTGGTGATGTAGACCTGCATATCACATTGTTGCTTGTGGTTTCAGAGTTAACATAGTTTTTTGCTAAATAAACATTGTCATAATGTGTGCAGTTTTAGAGTAAGCTTATGATTGAACTTTTAGGGAAAGTAGTTGATTATGCGAAATCACAGATGAATGGTTATATAAATATTATTATCTTTACAAATAAAATGTGACCTGCTCCTTCGAAACCAGGCATTTGTCGCACAACTTCATTTTGTACTATGGACACAAAAGCATCAACTGTATGCCTTCTTGTTGCAGTAAATGAGCCAAACTCAACTCCAGATGATACAACAGATTTAAAAAGAATTGCATTTCTGGAAAGCTTAGGCTGTGGAGTATTCAAATATGCTGTCAGTACTATTTTTATGACAATGACCAAGAGCCTGGTTTTGTAGGAGCATATCACAAATAGAAATTATAATATAAATGCACATGTAAATTGTAACAACATTGCCCTTGATATTTTACAGAATTTGTCAATGAAGATTAACAGCCATTAAATAACTTTATAACTGAGAACTCATTCTTGTTCATAATGAGTATATTTGGAGGAGGAACATCATCATTTGGTCAGAGTACTGTATTTGGACAGGGTACAACACAAACTGCACAAAACATGAACCCTATGAAGGACTTTGAGGTAACGTAATAGTTAACAAAATTATATCACCAATTTATATCAGTTAACTATCTTTTGAACGTCTGTAATTCAGAAAAGATGATAGATTTGTACCAATTGCGTAGATCTGCAAAAAATTAATTTGCCTCTTTCGAGACAAATAAATGCAATCTATGCAATTCAGTGTTCTTGTAAGTCCAACAACACTGTATGAAAATGTTGAATGGATATCAATCACCACCCGAGTGCATAAAAATTTTCACAGAGTATTATGAAATATAGAATATGCTTTATTCCCACAATTCCCAATGAATCTATGGCACAAATATTTTTTGTTATATAACGTCAGTATATTTGTTACACTAAAGACAGGGTCTTGTCTAGCTAGTGGCTTATAACGTGCATCTGAAATCATTGAGTCAAGTGGTATGGTTTCGATTCCCTGATTGTACGTGACAAGGAGTAGGGTCACCTGTCCAACCTCATGGGTTTTCTCCAGGTTTTCCACTTTCCTCCCACTGTTAATAAAGACCCCTACACGCTGGTGAATTACTGAAATAAAATTGAACCATATGTTAGTCTCAAAATGACCTATAGTTTGTGGTCCCTCTGTTACACTGTAACTATTTGATGTTTAAATGTTTATTTTGTAGGTGACATCTCCACCAGATGATAGTGTTAGCTGTTTAAAATTCAGTCCTGGCGTCTTACCATCAACATTTTTAATAGCTGGTAGCTGGGACAATAATGTTAGTACTTTCATTTTTAAAATATTTATCTTTTACTACCTATGCTTCCTTTTATGTTTTACTTTGTTCTTCTTGGAGCCTAAATCTCTGTTAATTCAAATCTGTTCCACATGAAAATTGACATGGTTCTTCTTTGAACAATTCTGCATCAATTTGATGAATTTGATTTTTGAATTACTCTCAATCACATGGCAAGGAATTGGATACTGTTTCATTCCAGCGCCACCCCCCCCCCCCCTCCCTTGCACGCAGGCGAATTATTGAAATATAAATGAGTCGGTGTTAAACCCCATTTCTTTCTTTCTCTCTCATATGTTGATGGGAGCCACGGTCGCTTAGTGCGTAAGACATAAGCTTGCTAACCTGGAGGTGCCTTGTTTGTTCCTGATGTTGGCCGTCAAAGTTTGGGGGGGTTGGGATGGCCTAGTGGACTAGAGAGCCGCGCTTCGACCTCTAGCTGGCCGGTCACCTCTGGCTTGCGGCTGTGGTTTCGAGCCCTGGTGTGAGCGTATGTGGCATGGAGATAGGGGCGCCTTCTCAACCTCATGGGTTTCCTCCGGGCACTCCGGTTTCCTCCCACTGCTAAAGACCCCTACGCGCAAGCGAATTATTGAAATAAAATTAAACCATATGTTAGTCCCAAAATGACCTAATTTGTGTTGAGTGGACGTTAAACCCCATTTCTCTCTCTCTCTCCCCGTCAAAGTTTATCAGGATTTTCCAGCATGGTTCCACCTTTTCAGTGGTGTAGGAGAAGGTACAATGTGTTGTTTTTCGGATGGGATCAAAAACTATAGTTTTGTATACAGATTGCCATGCACGTAAAAGAACCTTCGACAGTTGGAATTCGATATAAGAGTAGGCTGTAGCGTCACTTTTCAGGCAAGATTTCCATCATAGCACACTGCAGAAAAAAGTTTGAAAATTAACCCCATTTTATTTTATTTATGTGTGACAGGTTCGATGTTGGGAAGTTCAACAGAATGGTCAAACAGTTCCAAAAGCTCAACAAACACATACAGGACCTGTCTTAGATGTAGACTGGAGTGATGTTAGTATATTTTACATCATGTTCTATCAATTCAACTCATTGTAAATAATAGCCAGTAATTGAATGAGATTAGGCTTGCATAACTCACACGATCTGTTAGGGTTGGGTGATAATCAAAAAAATATCATGATAATTTATCAAATATCACGTTAAACGATATTATTGAGATAATTTATACTTGTGTCTTAAGAAGTCAAAATTTGAATACTTGGGCCGAAAATCATTGCTTGATGTCAAATTATTGTTGCTAACTTTGGTACACTCCATGATGGAGATTTACCCTACCCTAGAAGTCAAATTTTGAATACTTAGGCCGAAAATCATTGCTTGATGTCAAATTATTGTTGCTAACTTTGGTACACTCCATGATGGAGATTTACCCTAGACCAGCTGGTACTTACAAATGATGTTTGTGCTGATGAATTTAATTTTATCAATAGAATGTCACAGGAGATGATATAGTATATGTATTATCATCAATATGGGGATACGATAATTATCACATTGCAATAATTTTGGTTATCCTGATATATACCGGTTTTTAGGTATTTTTAAATAAATATCATCACTATGTTGAGAAGTCTTGTTCGTTTTACAATATTTGTCGTCATGGTGTGTAATTATACAATACCTTACATTAATCTGGTTCTTTTAATGCGATCGATCTCTGCTTTGGCCGAGAAAGTTTATCCAGATTTTCCGGCGTTGTTTCCCCCCATGTCAGTGATGCAGGATGGAGGACCTGACAAGGACAGCTGTCTAGCCATTCAGATGGCACCAAACACAGAGGTTCCGTGTACAAATTGGCATGCACGTAAAAGATCCCTTTTCAGTTTTAATTCGATATAAAAATTTCTCTCATAGCACACTGTATGATGTGTGCCCGTCATCATTAGCCCTGTTTAGGAGTAGAACAGTAGGACGTTAAACCACATGTCATTTCATTTCACTATGGTCCTCATACTAAGTTTATGACAAATTCTGTAGGTCATTTCATTTTTACTGTATTATTTATCACATGAAATGACTGATCTGAAAGACGAGCACAAATAAAGTTTAAATTTGAATATGTATTTTCAAACAGGATGGTACCAAAGTTTTTACAGCGTCGTGTGATAAAACAGCTAAGATGTGGGACCTTAACAGTAACCAGTGTACACAGGTGGCTCAGGTAAATTAATCATTTAGCTCATACAGATGAAATTGACTGTGATGCCACAATTTGTGAATTAATATAAGATAAGTTAAAAATAAGTGAATGTGGTTGACCGGACTTTGGTAAAGTAATATATTTGTGCATTAGAAAAAAACACGCCCCACCAAAATTTTAACGGCCAGACAGTTACTCTAGCCATTAGACCTATAGTTTTATAAATATGTCCCGAGAAAGAGAAATAGATTTAACATCCACTCAACACAAACTACTTCATTACGGGACTAACATATGGTTCAATTTCCTTTCAATCAATCACTTGCACATAGGGCTCTACAGCAGTGGGAGGAAACTGGAGGACCCACAGAAAACCCACGAGGTTGGACAGGTGACCCTACTCTTTGTCACGTACTAGCTGAGAATTGAAACCACGCCATTAGACCCAATGACATTATGATAAAATGAACAACTATTCGCTCCCCCCCCCCCAAAATATGTTGAACATTGAAATCACTCACTTATGCATTTCTTGTTTATTTACAGCATGATGCACCAATAAAAACAGTGAATTGGATCAAAGCTCCTAATTATAGCTGTCTAATGACGGGTAGCTGGGATAAAACGCTTAAGGTAAAGGAATTGAATTCGGTTTTAACGACGTCCTGCTTTTCCATACCAACCGGGCTAACGAAAATAGAATTATGTCATACAGTGTGCTATGAGGAAGATTTTGCCATGTCTAATCTGTTTTGGATTCATGCTATCATAGGCGTATAGGGAAATATTTTTGACTGGGAGTGGGGGCAGTGGTGGTTGGGGCCCAAAAAATGTAGTTAAGTTCTTAGTATGTTAGTCGTGGCTTACTGTACTCCAAACAAAGGGTTAAGTCTTAAGATTTCTATTAAATTGCCTAAATTGTTAAATTGGACACATTCAAGAACACAATATTTTTTTATGAAACTTTTACAAAGTACAATTGTGGGCATAAATTTTCCCAGCATTTTGGTGCCCCAACTCGTACGCCTATGCATGCTGTCTGATTGATATACATAGTAGTGCTGGTACGATAAATTGATTGTCTGATTGCAGATTAATATACATAGTACTGTTGGCACGATATATCGTCGAATCGATGTATCCTGATTCATGTATTGAATCGCAAGCCTCTGAATCTATTTTTTATGTTTCTTTTTTCTTATTTTTTTTGTCGCTTCAGTAACTTACCTGTCACTGTTAATTAAACACAATTAAATTATTTTGATCCATATGAATATCGTGATATAAAACAGTTTTATTTTCTTGATTTCGGCATTACTGAAACTCCTCACCATAGAAATATGAATTATTAATTTATGCTGTTGTTGCCTTGGTAAATATTGACCTGGTTTTGAATCGTGATGCGAAACGTATCGTAGTACCTGAATTGAAATATGTATTAACTGGTTTCCTGTGATATAACCATATGCAAGTAATGGTGTGATCAGTACAACATCATGCCTTGGAAATCCAACCCCTCGTGTAAAAATTTTTAAGACCATTAACCAAAGAATACTTTATTTTTATTTATCAAGTAATGTATATTATTTATTTTTATGTATCAAGTAATTTTAATGTACATGTATATGATTTATTTTAGTTTTGGGATACAAGAACACCAAACCCAATCTTATCTATAACATTACCTGAAAGAGTTTATTGTGCTGATGTGGTAAGTATACAGATATTAATTATTTTTATGAACAAAACCAATTATTTTAGAGTACACTGGGGTGCAAATTTGTCCAAAAATAATAGAACTTATATTGCATTCTATATTTTCTTCAATTATAACATTGCATCTCACATAACGCAGAAGTAATTTATTGCATATAAACAAGAAACTGAACATTAACTGTACAAAAGTTTGATTCCCTGACTGTATCTGTTTTGTTTTAGAAATACCCAATGGCTGTAGTCGGAACTTCTGGTCGAGGAATTATTATTTATCAGTTAGAAAACCAACCTCAAGAGTTCAAAAGAATGGAATCACCATTAAAATATCAGGTAATATTTCAGATATAATCTTTCCTTTTGAATTATTGTTTGTGGTTAGTTAAAAACCATCTGCATGTTATCTATCTTTAATAATAGTCAGGGACTTCCAGTCCAACAAGGTAAGATATATTAAAAATGGTCATTCAAATGTAACTTCCAGATCAACAAGGTTAGTAAAAAAGTTTGGCCGTTCAAATATAGCTTCCATTCCAACAAATCTAGTAAAAAAAAAATGTCCGTTCAAATATAACTTTTATAATTATATAATAGTAAGCAATGTTGGATTGATATTACTTCAGGGGTGGTGGATGGCACGTACGTACTGTATCATAAGGTCTGTCATTGAGTCAACTGCAGGGGCGGATCCAGAGGGGGGTTTGGGGGGTCCCCCCCCCCTGCTCAGCTACATAAAAAAAAATAATACCTTGCATCAATGAAATTACATCACAAAGTGATCCTACATCAGTATAAAAATGATTTCTCTGTTTAAAAAGCTCAATTTGTATGTATGTAATTTAGAGACGATGATGGCAGATTTCCGTGACAGAAACCTGGCAAACCTCCTGCAAAAATTCCTGGATCCGCCCCTGAACTGCTGTGGTTTTGATTCCCTGGTTGTACCTGACAAGGAGTAAGGTCACCTGTGCCACCTCATGGGTTTTCTCCGGGTACTCCGGTTTTCTCCCACTGCTAAAGACCCCTGCGTGCAATCGAATTATTGAAATAAAATGAAACCATATGTTAATCCCGAAATGACCTAGTTTGTGCTGAGTGGACGTTAAACCCCATTTCTCTCTCATCAGCCCCTAATATTGACGTTAAACCCCATTTCTTTCTCTCTCCCTTTAAAATGTATGTAATTGTTGTTTCAGTCGAGATGTATGAGTATATTCCTAGATAAGAAGACGAGTGCTCCAACCGGTTTTGCTCTCGGCAGTATTGAAGGAAGAGTGGGAATACAGTATGTGAATCCCACGAATCCTAAAGATAATTTCACCTTTAAATGTCATAGGTCAAATGGATCTACTGGCGGTATGCAAGATATTTTCCCTGTAAGTTGTAAACACATTAATCTAACTGATATTGTTATACTGTGAAAGGGGTAGAAGGCCGAATGGTTAGCGTGTGCGTGCTGTGTCATAAAGTTTGTCATGGAGTCAACTGCCATGGTTTTGATTCCCTGGTTGTGTGTGTGTGACAAGAAGTAGGGTTGTCTGTCCAACCTCGTGGGATTTATCTCTGGGTCCTCCGGTTTCTCCCCACTGCTAAAGATCCATATGCACAAGCGAATTATTAAAATAAATTGAACCATTTGTTAGTCGCGAAATGTGTTGAGTGGACGTTAAACCCCATTAGGGTCGCCTGTCTAATGTTTTGAGTTTTCTTGAGGTCCTCCCACTGCTAAAGACCCCTAGGCACAAACGAATTATTGAAATGAAATTGATTCGTGTGTTGATCCTGAAATGGCATGGTTTTTGTCCAGTAGACGTTAAACTCCATCTCTCTCTCTCTCTCTTTACTGTAGAAGGGCGCCACAATGTTTCAGTGAGTATGATGTTAGCTCGCTGCTTGGAGGTCCCGTGTTGGATCCATGTCTTAACCAAGAATGTTCATCAGTATTTTCCCGGCATGCTTCCTTCTTGTCAGTTGAGCAGGACCAAGGGCCTGACAGGCGACAATGCATAATCATTCAGATGTTATGTAAAACCTAGGTCCTGTGTAAACATTGCTGTGCATGTTAATGATCGCTTGGCAGTCGATATAAGAGGAGAGCGTAGTGCTGCTGACCAGGCCAAATTTCCCTCATAGCACACTATATAACATTTGCCCGTCTTCAATAGCCCAGTCAGAGCAGAACAGTAGGACGTTAAACCCCATTTCATTTCATTAATTATGAATGACTGTTCATAACGACAGTTAATTATTACTGCCAGATAGTCCAAAATGCCATGATCTTGTTCCAAAGCCAAAGACACGATTTCATTGAATGTTACCATTCGTGTATTATATACTATTATATAGTTACGATTATAAACCCCCATATTTTATATTCCAGGTGAATGACATTTCATTCCATCCAGTTCATGGTACCTTAGCAACAGTTGGCTCAGATGGACGTTTCAGTTTTTGGGACAAAGATGCTCGAACCAAATTGAAGACGTCGGAAGTATTTGATCAGCCCATAACATGTTGTAATTTCAATGCCCAAGGAAATATATTTGCATATGCATCTAGCTATGATTGGTCTAAGGTAACTAAATTATGCTCAGTGATGATTCATTTTTCGGATGGAGTTTTTAGCCCATCTAATTTGGAACCCGGACAAATTGGGCTTCCATCGCCGCTCTCCACCCCCATATGTGGTATCACAGTAATGAGCATGACCCCATAAATGGTTTAGGCCATCGAATTTGGGCACACATTTTGCAAGAGATGGATAGCAAACAAGCTAAAAAAAAAGCCTGTAATAAGGGGCCATAATCCAGCATGTTTTGGTCCGACATGAGTCAATATCTTTGGGATATAAACATACATTTTAAGTTTCATTAAAACCGATAAAAATTGTGTGCACAAGCTAATAACACGATTTTTCGTGCAATGAGGGGCCATAATTCATGAAGTAACGGTCCGATACATTCCAATGTCAAAAGGAAACGAAATTGTTACGGTCCGATACATTCCAATATCAAACGGAAACAAGATCTTTGGGGTATCAAAATATATTTCAAGCGTCTTCATGGTGATCTCAAGAGGGCCCACAAACTTGGTATTACATGCTTTTATCCGGTTTGCGTAAAGGGATCAGCCAACCATGGGCGTATAAAGACAAATCTGTACCAGGCAAAATGACAGAGAGATTGTGGTTGACAACATCTGAATTTGTGCCCGACATTGTGACAGGTGCTGTATTTCGCGGGTTGTTATTTAACGTGCATTTCATCAATCTTGATACGCACAAGAATACCATCGTTAAAATGTTACAAATTATAATAAACCAGTTTGAAGGGTTTGCAGAGAAAATTTGTAAGATAAAAGATCACTTACCTTACGAGACAAGAATTTTGTTTTATAATAGTTACACATTACCAGTATTTGACTATTGCTCTTTTATTTGGGGGAATGCTACCAAAAGTATTTATTTTGTTTACAGGGACATGAAGGTTACGACCCACAGAAGATGAAACCACACGTGTTCCTGCGATCATGTTTTGAGGAATTAAAGCCATCAACTAAGAGAGCTTAATGATATTTTGTACATAATATGGATCAAAATCATTGTTATATGAATGTGCTTTATCTTTATTAAATCATGGACATAATTATACAAAGACAAATGCTAAAATGTATTAAACATTTTTTTTTGTTGAAGATTTACATTGTCTATAAACATGATTCTGTGCCCATCTTAATGTTTAATCCTCTATTTTTAAAGAAGTGTTAAGAATTAAGCTATCAAAAAGTTGTAATTCTAGCAAAACAGGATATTAAATAAGTCCGATTGCGATCAAGTTTGTCCAGAAAAATATCATTTTGAAGCAGTTAAACCCCTTTTCATTTTGACAAAGCTCGTATATGTAGCTTATTTATTTAAAAACCTATTCATGCTTGGGTGGATGAAGTGATTAAATATCATACTATTTCTATATTGTATATTATTCCATTTTTTGTCATTTCAAATAAAGGATAGGTATTTTAGTAACTCTAAAAATTAGAGATCAATATTTTTCAATAATCGTAATTCCTGATAATATGTATGTTTGTTCGTTTCACAAACTATTTACCCATTAAATCATTTTGTAAATATATCATATGTAAAGATATATATTTTTGTTGTCATTTATTTTTCCAGCTATGTTCAGAGCAGGCTGAGTCCACAAGGCATTCTCAGATTTAGGTTAATGATTTACTCAACTTTCAGTCATGTTCCACAGAAATATCTTTGATCCAGAAACACAAAAATTTACACGCTGTTTCTCTTATTGATGTATTTGATACATTTAAACAACAGAAGTTTTATAAAGGGCTATTTTTTTTTGGTTAAAATTTAACGAACAATTTTGAATAAATTCTCATCTTAAGTATGAGAATGCTTTGTGAAGTTGGGGCCTGGTTAACAGACTTGTGTGATCACTCCCAATTACCTGCTCCTGTCTTGAGTATTTGTCCACAACCAGTACAAAAACATTTGAACATGGGGCATTTCTCATCCCAAAAGTCAACATATATATTTGTGGTGTGACCAATGTATCTCATGTTCCTCGCCATTGTTTACTTGATTACAACACTTTGCACATGATAAAACCTGCTTCCCACAATTTGCTACCATGACCAACTTCATGCCACCATTTGTCCCACGACAAGACCTATCGCCACTATTGCCTCATGACAGACTTATTGCCACTAATTTTATTCCAATAATTCACTTGTGCGTACAGGTCTTTAAAAGTGGGAGAAAACCCTTGAGGTTGGACAGGCGAACCTACTCCTTGTCAAGTATAACCGGGGAACCAAAACCATGTCGACTGACTCAAAATAAATGAAATGAGGTTTAACGTCCTACTGTTCTTTCCCTAAACTGGGCTAATGAAGATGGACATACGCCATACAGTGTGCTATGATGGAAATTTTGTCCTGGCAGCGATGCTACGGCCTACTCTTATATTGAATTCCAACTGCCAAGGGATCTTTTACGTGCACGCCAATGTCTACACTGGACCTAGGGTTTTCGTCCCATCCGAACGACTAGACCACTGTCCTTGTCAGGCTCTGCATCACTGACAAGGGGAAACCATGCCAGAAAATTGGGATGAACTTTCTCGACCAATGCAGGGGTCGAACACCCGACCTTTTGACTAGTGAGTCAGCGCCTTACCCACTTAGCCATGGTATGAGATCATTTTAAGGCAAACGTGATAAATTTCATTTGTTTATTTAAGTGTCTAGGGGGGGTGGGGGGATTGCAGAATGTTTAGCTGTTTGGTGTAGTAAAATAAGGTCTGTCCTTGAGTCAGTTGGGGGGAATCACATGGCTAAGCGTGCATGTAAACGATCACTTGGCGCGCAGTTGGAATTCAATAAAAGTCCTCCGTAGAACCGCTGCCAGGGCAATATTTCCCTCATAGCACACTGTATGACGTATGCCCATCTTCCATTAGCCCAGGTTATTTTCAGAAGAGTAGGACGTTAAATCCCATTTCATTTCATTTCATACCATTAATATAATATTTGTGCAGAGGATCCAAGAAGCCAAGCTATGACCTTCTTGCCAAGTCGTATTTTAAATAATGACAAAAAAATAACAAACTATTTATTTTCATAAATAATACATGTAATATCAAAATATAAAATTTTAAAAATGAAACTAGATAAAAAAGGTTTAGATGTGCTTGAAAAATCCTGAATAGTTTAGTTTCCAATGCTGGTTGCAAGATGGAAGAAACCTTACATATGATTATTTCTGAAATTATGTAATTGAGATTATGAAACAGAGAGCATCAATGTTTACAGACGCCTCTCATATCTCTCAAAATATCCTTTTTATGCAGGGGGGGGTTTGGGGGGTCCAGACCCCACCCTGCTCAGCTACATAAAAAAAAATAATGCCTAGCATCAATGAAATTAAATCCCAATGTGATCCTACATCATTATAAAAATGATTCCTCTTTTATGCCTATGTAATTCAGAGACGATGATGACAGATTTCCTAACCAGGAACCTGGCAAGACCCCTCCTGCAAAAATTCCTGGATCCGCCCCTGTTATGTGTAAAATCAACACTAACATAATACTGTCATCAATCTTTGTAAGATTTCTATGAGTTATGCATCCTCGGTTACCCAGTGTACTCATTCCTTTCTACTCCTCTATCCCCTGGGTTAATCAATAGGGTTTCCACGATTTCAAATTATCTGATTGTAGTTAGAGTGTACGAACCAATCAAAAAACAGTTTACAAACCACTCCTACGTAGACTCTTTAGCGTCATTTTTTTACGTCATAGAACTACATTGTTTGTAAACTATGACGTAAAAAATGACGCTAAAGAATCTACATAGGAGTAGTTTGTATTGGTTCGTACACTCTAACTACAATCAGATAATTTGAAATCGTGGAAACCCTATTGATTAACCCAGGGTATAGTGGAGTAGAACGGAATGAGTACACTAAGGATGTGAGTTATGGTGAACCAAATAATGGAATGTTCTTCAGACTCTCAGATCTTGCTAACGACACACAATGTTACACCAACCATTACACACAGCATACCAATACAAGTTTCTACGAAAAAAAAAAAACATTATTGAAAACTTCAATGCTCCAAAATATTTCTATTTATGTAAATCATAGATTCATTAGTTAAGAGTGTTATAAAGAGTTGGCCATTCTTGCTATAATAATTCAAAAATAGATGATAAAAAAAGAAAATGTTGCAAATTTCAGTCAAATTACTTTGTTCTGAACGAAATTGTCATTGTTATCAGTTTGGACCAGAAATAGGCATAAATTTTATCTTCACATTCTATGAGAATTGGCGATCGTTTGATTTTGAGCTTGTTGTGTAAATAAAGGTCTAATTATTTATTGTTTAATGTTCGAGAGCGAGACATTAATGCACACGGCCTGAGTGTTTTTACAATATATTACAACCACTACAAACATCAACGTTGATTGATTAATCAATGTATGACTCATAGGGCCAAAAGCCACTCGTATGACCCCTGACATGACCTTCCAGTACAACTTGTCAGATCTTCATGTAGTGTAGGCCATCAAAAGAATAAAAAAAAAAAAAACGAAATATAGATCTGTATTTTAATCAGATTGCCCTTGGTAGGTACATATATAATGAAATATGCCTCAAATTAATTTGTTTGATATTAACCCCTATTTGTTTGATACTAACCCCTATTTGGTATTTTCTCGCCCAACAACCTGCTTGAAAGACTGGTGAAAATGAATGTCAAAGAATTAGTAATTGGAACAGCTAATGACAGATCTACAAGATAAAATAATTAATACAATATGTTTGCATTCATATTTCTTGCAGCATATGACAGATCATGACTCATGCTGACATTATACAATGATTTCTTTGGGTTGTATTCCCTATTATTTTCAAATATGAGGGAGGTCTATGTCATCAAAGGCCTGGGACTGCACAGCGCAGTGGATGTTTACGGCTAGCCCCCGGATCCATTCACTCTTTTTGAATTGTTTGTTTGTGGTCTCTGAGTATGATGTCTTGTCCATAGATTTGTTTTTTTGTAAATTGTGTGTGATGCAGTCCCCCTGCACTTACTGATAAAATACTAATAGACATCAACAACTTGGGTTAATATTTGGGTGGTAGTCGGGTACTCAACTACTAGTATGTCCTTAGTAAGAATTTTGCAATCTGTTTCACAGAGAATTAATTATCTCTGTAACACATGACTGTCCATAACACGTGCGTTGACTGCACGCACCGGTAGTCATTGGCTCAACGGCTCGTGCAATGTTTACTTAACATCTAACTGCTTCGGGCAAAATGATGCATTTTACTCATTTTAATACCCATTTACACTAAATAGGAAATATTTTTTAACTACAAATACTTCAAACGTCTTTATTTTTTCTTTTACCTCAAAAAAATGTTTGAGAATTTAATTTGTCGGAGTAAAAAAGTTAATATGCCGTACTCATTAAGCCTCGTCGATGTCATGCTTATCAGTGATTGTAGCGGCCAAGCGAATATTCACTGCGGGATCAGTTTGAGAATTTTGGTGTTGGCTAAGAACCTGTGGAGTTTTTCAAACCTGACATTCACTTGTGAGAGGTGGCGCATTTGGGGCTATCAAGAGAGAGAGAGAAATGGGGTTTAAAATTCCATTTGACACAAACAAGGGACAAAGTAAACTTTTGTATACTTACCAGCGGATGATAGTGTGATGTAGTAAACAACTGATCCAGACTGATTGACGAGGAATGGAAGAAGATACTGAAAATTGTTAGAGAAATTGTAATTTTACAACTATTTTCGGGATAAATAATAAAAATTAACATTCCCTTCATGTTACATAGCAATATCCTAAGACAATAAAGAGGGAGAGCGAGAGAGATAGAGAGAGAGAGAGAAATAGGGTTTAACATCCACTTGACACAAACTAGGTCATTTCAGGACTAACATATGGTTTCATTTCACTTCAATAATTCGCTTGTGCGTAGGGGTCTTTAGCAGTGGGTGTAAACCGGAGTATCCAGAGGAAACCCACGAGGTTGAGAAGGCGCCCCTATCTCCATGCCACATACGCTCACACCAGGGATCGAAACCACAGCCGCAAGCCAGAGGTGAACAGCCAGCTAGAGGTCGAAGCGTGGCACTCTAGACCACTAGGCCATCCCAACCCCCCAGAGACAAATGGGGTTTAACATCCACTCAACACAATCTAGGTCATTTTGCGACTAACACATGGTTCAATTTTATTTCAATAATTTGCTTGCACATAGAGACCTTTAGCAGTGGGGAGAAACCGGAGGACCCAGAGAAAACCCACGAGGTTGGACAGCTGACCCTACTCCTTGTCACATACAACTGGGTAATCGAAACCATGGCAGTTGACTCAATCACAGACCTTATGATACAGCACACATGTGCTTACCCCTTCTGCCATCCGACCACCCAAGACAATATGCAAATACGCTAACAGTTGTAAGTAATACAAGGAGTTTTATTCACGAAAATTACACTAAAATAGTTTCATAAAACTGTCTTTTTATTGGTGAAGAGATATAATCTCTATAAATTCCCACCAATCGTTGGTCTCGAGAGCTGATCATAGGCTTGTCATGTCAATAAATGTCTAAATAATGATAAATATTATAACAACTGAAGCCAAGAGACAGACCTGCAAAAGGCAGATATAGCTCTTACATAACGCATAAGAGCTGTAATTTGTGCTAGGGTTTTTCATTTTTACCCTCGACAAATGAAAAGGCCACATCATTAAATTATTATAGTTAAAAGTTTCATGATTAAGGCCCCGGGTCTTTTTTTACTCAAGGTTTACACAGATTTCTCCAATTCAAAATTTTGTTTTTCTTGTGTTTACTACACTTCATGTAGTGTCGGCCATCGAAAGTATAAAAAAACGAAACGAAATATACATGTAGATCTGTACTTTAATCGGATTGCACACTTACCTTCCAATTTGAAAAGAGAAAGATGAGTTCTGACAGGAATTGTTTTATAGGATTTTCATGTTTGATCTCTTCTATACCTTGACTTCCTTTTTTGATGAATGGGTTTGTGCCACCCCATAAAACAGCAACACAGACTAACCAAAAGGCATTTACTGAAATAATTAAAGTTACAATAGATGGTTTATGTTCTGTTTATTAAAACTTAAATTATTATATCATCAATATATTATTTGAAAGAATTTAATTGTTTTTTTGTGGTTATGACTACTGGTAAGAAGTGTAACTCCAAATTAACCAAAAGATATTTATTGATATATAAACTGGAATTTGTTTCCTGCAAAAGAAAAATAAATAAAGATATCAATAAAATAGGGTATTTAATAGTATCTCAAAATCCCTACACCCACTTCTGGATATGTCCCGCGGATGTGCGTCTAGCTAAATCCTAACAGGGAGGCTGGGGGTGAGAAAAGAACTTTTGGGATTCTTCAAACCTGTTACATATCACAGTAGACAATGACAGAAAGTCTGCAGCAGGATTGTACACGAATTAGGCCTACCAGTAACCTCACCACAGGGCTGTGAGACAAAAACAATGTCATCACCCTTGGTCAGCCTTAGTGCACATAAAATAATCCTTGGCAGTTGAAATTAAAAATTGCTATTGTCTTAAATAGCATAAAATTAAATATGACAATAGCTTTCACAACTCTCTGAATATGATGATGTTAAAATGACTTATAATTCCCCAATGCCATTCCCGGCCAATTACTGAGTAGGCAACAGATGGAAATGAAATATGGTTTTGTTCTGCACCGAACTGGGCTAATGAAGATGGGCATACACCTTACAGTGTGCTATGAGAGACATTTTGCCTGGACGGGTTTACGGCCTACTCTTATATCAAATTCCAACTACCAAGGGATCTTGTACGTGCACATAAGTGGGTACACAAGACCTTGTTTTTTCGTCCCATCCACACGACTGGACAGCTGTTCTTGTCAGACCCTCCATATCACTGACATTAAGGGGGAACCATGCCGGAAAATCTGGATGAACTTTCTCGGCCAATATGAATATGCAATGGCTTCAATTCTATTATACATGTTATCAAATCAAAATCTAGCGGTTCGGATTATCACGTGCATGATACATCTTATATATTCTATGTATCTAACTAACGCCAAAACTACTTTATCTAGCTTGCTTGCACTTGATTTAATTTAAACATACATTATGGAAGAGCAAAAACTGACTTTTGTCAGTCTTCCTTTGAGCCTCAGATGTCATAGAAATTATAAATTAGATCTTTATTTAAACAACAAGCCCAAAATGAACACTGTAGACCCACGGATGGCTTGGATTGGGCTCGGATTTAATCACTATGACGTCGTGGGTGGGGTTTCTCAGTGACGTTGACGTCTTCATACTTCCGGAAATTATTCATAAAAGACAGTGATGACCGAGGCTATAAACAAGCTTCACTGGATACCGTTTAAACATTACTTGATGATCGAGACTATGTAGGTGGAGTTAACGCCTGTCAATCAACAATCGGCCATAGTGGGAAAAGGGTGTCGATGATTTTACCTACACATACCATTTCTAGTAAAAAATTATAGTGGTAACAACTAAACAACTTTGTTCAGGATAAAGTTATTTGACTGAAATTTTCAATATATTCTTGTTTCAACATCTATTTTTGAACTTTTATAGCAAAAATGGCTAACTCCTTGTCAAAATCTCCCATAATGTATCTTTAAATTAACCATGTACATGTAGTTTATTTTCAGCATGTAAATTAAATAACAAAAATTGAAACAAGTAAACAGTTACAGTAAAGTAGGCCTAATTATCCACTGATTCAGATCTGAGATATGAAAACTGCAATTGAATAATACCTAACTGATCATTACTGTCATACATCCTATAATAATTTTTGTACTTTAAAACAGATTTCTCATATAAATTTGAAAAGAATGTGGAAAACACAAAATTTCTGAGAATGAGCAGACCATGTTTACATTTTACAGGTCACGTGTAAACATAGCTTCCTCGAACAATGCGCATGCGTACTTTACGTTTCCGTTATAAACAGCAAGTGCGCGTAGTTGAGATTCCTTCGGAAAATACACCTTATTAGTAAGTTTGAACTAATTTTAAGATATGATATATCATCAGATGCCTTGCCCTAATATTATTTATAGACTGAGCAATGATTATATTACAATCTAACCGGCTTCAAGAGGCGAATTATTGAAAATTGCAGCAACCACCTGTACAGGTATCTTTAGCTCGGTCTGCGGCGGTCAGATCAAACGAATGTCAAAATGAGTAACAAAGTTTTGGGTGTGTTTTAAAAGTAGGCCAAGTTGAAGTTATTAAAGTTATGAATTTATCCTTAAAAGTCCCTTTTTAAATATGCAATTTGTTTAGTAGAGTGACATAAGACTAGGTGATTGCTCTGTGTTAGGTGGGAGTGGTTTTCTAGAGTACCGGTAATAGTATTGGGCTAAGTAAAATGGGACACTGTCAGTGCCAAGTCAGTGACAGTGTGACAGGTAAAATCAACAGGGGGTTGAAAGCCTTAGAATTAAACCATGCCAAATAACCTAATAAAATAAAACCAAATTCTTTCATCTAGTATGATCTAGTGAATTAATTACCGGTACCTTTGCCACAGAGCTAATAATATAAATAAACAATTATTAAAAAATGCTTAATTTGCACCTTTGTTATTCAAATTGTAGTGATGTGGGTTTTTTTTCCTGTGGGATTACTCATAGAATAATCTAGTCATGATTATGACTGAGGTAAACATTACATATCGCACATCCAAATTTTAGGCTGTAATGATTGTATTGTAGAGTACGGTATTAGAACCTATAAAGTAATTTTTTTGTTAATGGTATGACACTTCATTTTAAATAGTGTGCTTCTTATTTATTTGACTTTACAAACATTGTAACAGAAAATTATTACCTTTGGTGACTTAAAAACCCATCTTCAAATATTCTCTCTGAGGATATTTATTTAAAGGGGCTAAATCACTAACTTTTGGGACATAGAAATTGACACAAGTGGGTCGCAACGCATATAATACAGTAATATGAATGTATATTAACTGATTTACATTCAATGGTTTCTGTTTTTTCTCTAATTTTAAATCAGTTATGTTCGGCGAAGTAAGCCAGCAATCTCAATCAAATGCAAATTTCTAGCGTCTGGTTATACATGTACCAGTCAACATACGCCGTTTGATTTGGTGCAATGTTTTTAGCCTCGCTCCTCAAGTCTCTTGCTAGAGCTGGTTCTAAAACGCACTATGGTATTGGTACACGATTCGTGTACCAATGATAAAATGTTTATTTTGTTTTAAATATTGGATGTCAGAAGCCCATCTTTTTCCGGTGAGATCACAGCATCAATGTTGATTAAAAAATTGATAAATAATTTGTGTTTTCAATGTTGAAGATTTTGGATGATATAGAGTTAGAGACTTAGCTACTTTAAATAACCCACAAAGTAATTTGTAGGCCTACATTGTTTAAAAGGACTTAGACTTAATAAGATCAGACTTACTTTTTGAATTCATCAAACCTGGTCAGAAATAAAGTTATCCCTTTCATTAGAATTTTACATGTTGATATGTTTAAAATTTTAAATGAAGCCAAAAAAATAAAAAGTAGTCTAATTAATCAAATGCATAACTTTTTTTTTCAGATATTTTTTTTGCATTGCTTATGATGTTGATGATATAAGAAAAAGATGTCTCTTGTTGCAGGTATGATTAATTTTGATGTGTTTTCTATATTTGAATCCTGGAAATTTAATAACGATTTGAATTACATCTTTATATTTTTGACACTTGTTTTGTGATTTAATATATTGATCTGTTGGAGTTTGTTAAACAGTTTAACTTACTACAGTTCTGCTCCTAAACTGGGCTAATGAAGACGGGCATATGCCATACAGTGTTCTACGAGGGAAATTTTGTACACAGGACCTCGTTTTTTCATCCCATCCAAAGGACTAGACAGCTGTCTTTGTCAGACCCTCCGTCCTGCATCACTGACAAGGGGAAACCTCACTGGAAAATCTGGGTGAACTTTCTCGGCCAATGCAGGAATCAAACACCTGACCTCCAGGCTAACTAGCCAGCATCCTCCCCACTCAGTCATTATATACAACAGTTACATGACGTATGACCTACAAGGAGCCAGTTCAAGTAAATTAAACATATACACATGTACATGTAGGGTCGACCCAGACCTCGACAAAATACGTTAAACTTGGAGAAATATCACTGGTGTGAATTTGATCAAAAGTACGGGTCGACAGTAGTCGGCACGTTTTCATTCTATCGTATTATGATGACATGTAATCTTGTAGAAATATTACTGACATATAAATTTGAATTCTGTACAGGATTTAAATATGAAAAATAACAGGGTACACCTATTTTATTACATACAAATTTTAATAATTCCTCGACACATGATTTTTGTTTGGGTCTAAAATGCCTTGCTCAAATAATGATAAGTGTTATGTCCGACTAATATTTTGAAATCCCATCACTGGGGTACACATTTATGTTAAATGCATAAATAAAATGTAAAGGAACAAATTCAGCAGATTTTTATGTATTGTTTAAAGCTTGGGCACACATGGGTCACAAATCCCAACTTGAAACAATTTCGTGGGTGGCTGGGTGATTTATTAAAGTAGCCAAATCTTTAACTCAATATCCTCCACATTCTTGAACAATGAAAACATGACTAATTGGCAGGGCTGGGGCCATTACATTGCCAATGTAATTAATTACATTACCATTACCATTACTTTTTAAATGTAATCATTACAATTACTTTCTCATTTTTAGCAAAGTAATTAATTACCATTACCCATTACATTGAAAGTAATTAATTACCATTACCCATTACTTTATGACAATATAAATAAAAATCATTTTTCACATAGAAATTAAAAAAAGGACACAATTTTCTGCCATGGACAGCCTACATAACCAAACTCAAAATAATCCTTGCATCACTTTAATAGATATTTGTTTATGAATTGTTATTTCTATAAATTATCAAGGCAAATTTTCATGTGACGGACAGTGGTGATAAAAACTGACGAACTTCGTCGAACATAACTGATTAGAGATTACAATTAAAACAGAAAGGATTGAATGTAAACCAGTTTATATGTATTCATATTACATTATAATATGTATTGCAACCCATTTGGGTCAATTTCTGGGCCCAGAAAATATCAATTTAGCTCCTTTAATACGTAATTTTATGAGATTCATAATCAATCCAAATAGTCTGTCTATAATACATTGTATAACTGATAACCATAAAATAATGAGATGCTTGAAAGCCATTGTTTGGTTTGTCACTTGTTACTTTGTGATTAAGATTAAAGGGTAGTAAGACTATTGTCTTTTAATCTAACTGATTGATTGATTGACTGAGTGATTGACTGTAAATTAACACTAATCTTTGATTAAAATATACTTCTTTTCAAAGATTCACTTTTTTGGTTACATGTCTAAAGAAGGATCCTGCATAAAAAGTAATAAAAGAAAATGTTGAATGCCTTCTTATTTATATTTATTAAATCTGATTTAAATCTTTTTTTTTTAAAGAATTATAACAAATTGGATTTTGTGTCAGATACACTTAATTTTTCTTCTTTGGGGCTATAAAATTTGATGTTTATCATATGGAAATATTTATATGTGCCATAAAATGTAATTGAAAAGTAATTGAAATGTAATTGACCATTACATCATTTTTGGAATGTAATTAATTACATTTCCATTACTCATTACTTTTGAAATCTTCCATTACTCATTACATGACCATTACTTAAAAAATGTAATGATTACATTCCATTACCATTACCCATTACCATTACCCCAGCCCTGCTAATTGGTTAATTTAAATCAGCGTTGATATTATTATCTTACCATGAAAAGATGGGCTTCTGATATCCAAAGACACAACAAGGGACTTGATGAACAAGGTTAAACATATCCCACAAGGGACGACCATCGGAGTAGATTGGAATAACCAGATGCCAAAGACTGCCATATTTTTTGTACTCTTCGCATATTTAGCCCAACAAAACTGATTAGTAATTACAGTAAAAACAGAAACGATTGAATGTAAATCAGTTTATATACATTCATATTACATTCATATCCATTTCTAGGTGCCAAAAAATTTATCACCCTATAACTGTCAATAACACATTCTACAGTAGATATCGCTTGTGTTATAAATTTCATTATCTATTGCGATATTTAATTGGATTTTGATGGAAACACTCGGTTAATAATAATACACATGTATAAAGGACTTTGCAATCGTTGAATTCCTGTCAAAAAATGATGTATCACTACGTCAAATAATCACATTCAGTAAAAGTGAAATCTACATGTATACCAAAGAATTATATTTATTTATTTGTGCATGTAAGAAAGGATTGGGTGATAAATAAAAACTCCAACTCGTCTTTTTTGATATCAAAATATATCAACAGTTGTAGATAAAGTAAAAAAAAACCTCGACAATGCCTTCTATTTTTTTACTTTATCGATTTCTGTTGATATTTTTTGATTAAATAAAATGTCCAACTCGTCTTTTTTGATATCAAAATATATCAACAGTTGTAGATAAAGTAAAAAAAAAATCCTCGACAATGCTTTCTATTTTTTTACTTTATTGATTTCTGTTGATATTTTTTGATGTTAAAAATGACTTGTAGAAGATTTCTATTTACACGTAGCACCTTTAAAATACTGCTGTTCAATCTCTTTTCTCTCTTTTTTCTCAAATAATTCCTCATATTTATTTTAGCCTCTTTAGATAAAAAAATTAGAATATCTTTTTGTGAATATAAACGCCCCAGATTGCTCTTCTTGGAGATTGTTAATTAGGACCTTGTTTTCAAAACATGAAATTTGTAAACGACATGCAGCGTCAGATGAACTGTTTAATAAAAAGTATCTTTTTGTCGTGTTAGAAAAAGAGAAAATGAGATTTGGAGAACGAAATCTGTACATTAGGTTGTGCCAATTGAAGTATTTAATTAAGATGTATTGATTTTATCAGAGAGCAAGTGTTAATGGCATCCAAAGCTTTCAGAAATGAAAGCAATTTACAGGAAATTAGAGTTTCTGAAAGAAATGGAAATAACTGAACCAGAGGCGATTCTTTCCATTTAGCAAATAACATTTTGTGTGTAATGTACAATGATACTTTACTATATGGACGGCTGGTACTCAAGGTTGCTATCGTCTTATCATCTGTAAAATTTGAGTTAAATCAGCTAATCTACATGTAATTGATAAAGCAAGTCCAATTACTGGTAGAGTTGAAATGTGAAAAATCATCATATTTGATGAAAAGGGTGAAATGCAATTGTATTAATTTAATTTAGTTGGGTGTTATCTTTTATGTGTACGTGTACCAGTAAGTCACAAGATGAATATGTTGATGTATTTTTTAAATCGTGCCCTCGAAATTACATGTAATTTCAATAGTTTTGTGTAAAAAATCAAAACATAATTTAGGTAGACTGGCTGATTACCAATGTGTCTGACAAAATGAAAATTTAATTGTATAGATGTTGCCGTTCATCTAGACTGAAATAACACTTTGTAGTTTTTGTATTAACCTATTTCAATATCGCTATTCTTTAAAGTCTTTAATAATTGTTCTGGGATTTTTTTAAAGTCTTTTATAATTATTCTGTTTTCTTTTATATCCCTTATAATGGTTCTGTTTTAGTAGTTTATAATTTTTCTGGGTTTTTTTTTTAAGCCCCTTATAATTATTCTGTTTTGGTTTTTTTTTTAGTCGTTTATAATTATTCTGTTTTGGTTTTTTAATTGTTTATACATTGTAATTGTTCTGTTTAATTTTTTTCTAGTTGTTTATTATTGTTCTGTTTTTTTTTTAGTTGTTTATGATTGTTCTGTTTTTTTGGGTGGTTTTTTTTTTTTTAGTTGTTTATAATTTTTCTATAAGTCCCTTATTATTGTTCTGGTTTTTTTTCAAGTTGTTTAAGATTGTTCTGGTTTGGTTTTTTTTTAGTCGTTTATAATTTTTCTGTTTTTTTTTAAAGACTTTTATAATTGTTCTGTTTTTTCTTTCTATTTTAGACAGTGAACAAGCTGCTGATATTGTAGATCGGCTACAAGCTCGCTTACAAGAACAGGGTGATTTTTCTCGAGATGAGGAACTGTCATCGGTTATTTGCATGCTGGAGAGTCCATTGTTTCACCAACTTCTAACTTTACAAGAATCTATTCAAGAGCTGAAGAATATATCCGATAATGAGCCCCTAACTGAGGATAGTTTTGATTTCTCTTCGTCTGGAAAACTCCATCTTCAACCCAGTCATGGTCACATGCGGGATGTAGGACACATGAGATACGATGAGGACGAGGCATTAAGTGATACAGCAACCTTAGATTTGCGAAAAACTTATTTGAACAATGCAATATCAACACACAACTATAAAATTGAATTTCAAAAAGCCATACAAAATTCTGCACACTCCAGAACAGTTGAAACAATTAAGTTATTCAAGCCAGACAACAGTTCATTGGGTTTCAGTGTGGTTGGTTTGAAGAGTGAAAATCATGGTGAACTGGGTATTTTCGTACAAGATATTCAACCGGGAGGAATAGCAGCCAAGTAAGTAATTTATTAAAATGTTTTCACAAATTTAGTTAATAGATTGCACAAACAGTGGTACAAACTGGGCGTTATTGAATGAATCTTGATGGTACTAACACTTTCTGGATAGCAATCTATTAACTGAATATGTGTATTAGATTATAGATGGTAAGCTCAGTTTCTTTCCTTTTTTCATTAAATCTGAATGATGATAGCGCTTTAGAAAAATAATTTTTAGACATGTATTTAATAAATCAATGTTGATATGCTGATGTAAGAGCAGGAAGATCGCATCACATGCATCCATCTTTTTTTCTTGTGTTCAGGGCCTTGAAATTGCTAACAGTCTTCTTTAAGTATTTCACACAGATTTCCAATAATGAAACACTTTAAGATTACACATTGATCTAAAGATCTATACCATATCTTCTTTCTGTACGAAGTAATTTAGAAATGCATGTAAGTGTGGTACATGTAGATCTACGGTTTTATTAATTAGTTGTATAAAGGGCTGATTTACATGTATATGAGCAAGAAATTCATATTTTTCAACTTTTATAAGATTTTTAAAATATTAATGGATGTGCCATTGAATTTAGATTTTTTATTTCTCGCTGTAAAATTGTTTAATATAAAATAGTTTTGTTATTTTATGTCCACATGTTAAGTCATCCAGTAGAAGGTGTAACAATCTTGCTACATGTACCGGTACATTGTTCAGTACTTGTCAGTAGATCGGTTGAACATGATTAATGTTATCCAAGCATAAGTAAACCATACACTAAAAGATTTGCCGGATAGGGAGCTGGGGTTGTCAAGATTTCAGTATGTTGTAGGTCTAATTTTGATTTAAATATTGCAGATATACTGTAACAATATTAGCATACATGTATGTATTTATTTATTTAATTTGTTATGTCCTGTAGATGGCATATTGTCAATATATTAGGTGATATTCCTTTTCTCTAGGGGCATCCTAAAAATATTTTTATGTTTTCGTTCAACATACATGTAAGACAAATTGAATTATTGAAAACCCCAAATTCTTCCTCACATATGACTAGTCATATTTATTTATGTGTACTTTAAAGTTTCTTTGCTCTATTTAATCCAAAATGTGCAAAACAAAATCTTAAAAATACATTATTTAAAATTTAGATAAAGAGCTAGCTATTCTTGCTAGAATATTTTGAAAGTCGATAATGTAAAGTGAATAGTTTGAAAATTTCATTCAAATTACTCTATTGAGAGCAACGATATTTGCCTTTGAAGGTTTGACTAGACATGTGCAGTAAATCACAATGTGGCTGAACATTTCCAATCTATTTAATATCAGAGAAATCTTATGTGATGGAGAGTTGATTATGGCCTGGATCAGTTAATTAATGTCTAATTAGTAATTGGTTTTATCATGGATAAGACAATGTCTCTCATCCCACAGGTTAACAATACTCTGTGTAAAATGTACATGAGATTAAAGCCAAAATCCAGAATCAGGAGGTATCTTACTAAAGACTCATGTGCTAGAGTTGTATTAGCCCTGGTCATATCTCAGTTGTACTAAGGGAATGGACTCCTGGCTGGCGTTCCAGATTTCTCCCTCAACCGCCTTCAAGTTGTACAAAATAACTGTGCTCGACTAGTTGCCAAGTCATCTTCTAGAGATCATTTATCAGAAACTCTTAAAAATCTTCACTGGTTGCCTGTCTATAAAGCTTTGTTTTCGGATACTGCTCCCTCCTACATGAAACAATTATTCACATTCTACAAACAGGAAAGACCGAATCTTCATTCGTCCACAGATACTACTTTACAGTACCTGCTTACAAGAGACCCAGAGGAAAATTATCTTTCCCTATAAATGGTGCCCATATGTGGAATAAGCTACCAAGATCAATTAGAGAAAGTTCAACTTTTGTTAAATTCAAATCAGAGTTAAAAACACACTTGTTTAAATATTATTACGATCTGTGATGTGACATTTGTTAAGCGCTTAGAAATATCACCGGAGATAATGAAGCGCTATAGAAGATGAATAATAATAATAATAATTTCGATAACATTTCAGGCCTTAAGAAAGACTTCGCTATTGTATATAATGTATGGTACATTAAACTATACACTTTGTTCCAATTAAAATCACATCATAAACCAATAAAGCAAGTCATCAAAATTATATTATTATAATTGCATGTCAAACACAAATTTATTGTTAACGAGAAGAAACGGAAACCAGATTCTCTTTCTTTTTGGATTAAATCCAAAATTTATTTGAAGTCCAAGAGGCCATGACATAGAAATTTCCCCACTGGAAGGTTAATGGAGTAATTGTGAGAAAAGTATAGCCCAAAGCAAAGAAAGTGAGTCAGACATAGTCGAAGATTGGTGATTTGAAGCCATCTAATAGAGATATTGACCATAATGGGAACCAAAATCAATTTCTTGCTTCATTGAGTGTACAGAGTGGAGATCTCCCACACAAGGGAGATAATCCTAACCAGCTTAGTGTAGTAGGCTCTTTTCTCAATTGATTTTATATTGGATGTCTAAATTATCCTTTTAATAACGTCTTTCAGAGATGTCTTATCTTTGTTATTGAGTACAAAATTCAGTTACTATTATAAGTACACTAGTACATTTTACTAAGCATGGATGGAAGTTAGCCACCTGTCAATGACAGTCGACATACAGGGGGGGGGGGGGGGGGGGCGACACAATTTTCGTATGATCTGTGTAATGAGTTTATATTAATAGATTAAAGATACATTGTCCAGAAAGTATTTATCGGGTGGTTATTTCCAATAAAAGTATGCCAATTTACGTACATGTATATATGGAAAGTATAGACACCCAATCCTAATTGAAAAATATTGGATTCTCTGAAAAACATCCATGGGGCAAGAACGGGGCAGAAATGTCAGGGTATCACTGACTGACAAGCCGACTGTTGTCTGCCAGCTTATTACGTGCAAGCTTGATGGAGGGAGCGGTTGTTATTTCTTGATGAAAGGGTCAGGCAGTTTTGTTAACATTGAGAGGTGTCAATGTACAAAAGACTCTGCAATTAAACGACTGAAAAGAAAGTTGACAGAAATAATTACAAATTTACTTTTAGCTTGATATATATGGTAAATGTACAGTTAGTAATAGTAAATACATTCTGAAAAATGGACCCTCCCGCAATAAAGCTAAGGTTTTTTTTATAGCTACAGGTATTCCCGGCGAATACAAAGTTTTTATAGCTACTTGAAGCTAATTTTTGATAGATTGATTAGTTTGAATATATTTTTAGTCTAAATATATCATCAAATCACAAAGTTTGTACGGGGGAACGCCTCTTTAAATGAAATAAACAGATTCAGTAAAGTGAGAGGAAATCAGATATATCACGTAATTCATCTCAACGTTATGATGACATAAAAACACGACAAAGTTTGAAGCTTTTTATATGTTTTTGTTTAATTTCCTAATATCCGTTTGAAATATTTTTTTTTCACTCAAAATGATTAATTTTCACATCAATAAATTTTTGAAACGTTCCCCATACATGTATAATGTAATGGGGAAAATATTTCATAATTCACATTTCTTTGGATTTTTTTTCGTGGGAAAAATTGATTTGTTGGATGACTGTCAGAAGTTTTCATCCATAGGAAAAGCCAATGTAGAAACGAAATGGAATGAAATGGATCTTTTGCGTGCGCGCCAATGTTTGGCTTTTGTCCCATCGGAATGACTAGACAGCTGTCCTTGTCAAGCCCATGTCCTGCATCACTGATAAGGGGAAACCACGCCGGAAAATCTGGATGAACTTTCTGGACCATTGCATTGATCGAACAAGTTGCTGTCCGCTTACGATATTTTTTCCAAACAAGAATATAATCGTGAAGATTTTGCCCCATTTTCTAATAAAAATCACAAATCAAAACATATAAATCCTCAGTCGAAATTTTAGTTTGATCGGAATCAAAAAGCTTTAGTTCCGTCTGGTTTTCAAGAAATAACTGGTGAAATATGTATGTTGTTCACCCACAATCTTTATGGGCTTTAAAATGATAGAGATCTTGGCATTTGCAAATTGGCTATATTTTTTTTAATATGAATGCCGAATGCCACAAGGCAGCTGACTCATGGATTTTAACTTTGAAAGATAATTTGTTAGGAATTTTATCTAAGAAATATTTACATAGATAACAAAATTGTGCAGATTGAATTATATTTTTAAGGTCATGGAACACAAAATATAGACTCTAATAAAAGGATTTTATAAACTCTAAAAAGGACTCCTTAAAGGATTTTATAAACTCCTAAAAGGACTTTTAAAGGATTTTATAAACTCTTAAAAGGACTCTAAAGGATTTTATAAACTCTTATAGGACTGTAAAAGGATTTTATAAACTCTAAAAAGGACATTTAAAGGATTTTATAAACTCCTAAAAGGACATTTAAAGGATTTTATAAACTCCTAAAAGGACTTTTAAAGGATTTTATAAACTCTTAAAAGGACTCTAAAAGGATTTTATAAACTCTTATAGGACTGTAAAAGGATTTTATAAACTATAAAAAGGACATTTAAAGGATTTTATAAACTCTTAAAAGGACTCTAATTTTATAAACTCTTAAAAGGATTTCTTATAAACTCTAAAAAGGATTTTCTATAAACCCTATAAAGGATTTTATAAACTCTAAAAAGGATTTTATAAACTTTAAAGGATTTTTTATAAACCCTATAAAGGATTTTATAAACTCTAAAAAGGACTCTAAAAAGACTTTTTATAAACTCTAAAAGGATTTTATTGTAGATTTTCCTGTACCTTTGGACCCTTGTGTCAAAAATAAATTTCTTTTGTTACAAGTAGCAATTTCAATTTAATAGATGAAAAATTTGTACATGTGTAATATACTTTACAAAAACTTGACCTGAAATGAATATCTTTATAGTGTCATTTCGCATGTTCCAATTTACTCGAGATATTAGATTTTTTTTGCAGACGGTTTCTGAAGGAGTTATTATAATGAAGTTTTGAAATGTCAGACTTCCCGCAAGTAATTTTCACATCAAATAGTCTGATAATCTATCATATAATGCAGTTTATCATGAACCTTCAGATAACCAATATCACAGTTTGTGCTAGACTTAATTAATCTATCGTTCCACCATCTTATTCGTAGATTTAGAATCAACCCAAAAAGCATAGATTGGCTTTCATCTTTGCTAGACAACAATTGAAGTTGGGGTAAATTGAGGGAATTCATGCACAGTCAGATACCGCAAATTGCCCTGCTAATAACAATGAATAAATGAATGAATGCAATATTCTGGTTATTTACCCGCTATTTCTGTAATAATTCTAGTTATCCGTTAGTTTTGTACTTGCGCTACTCCTGTCATCTTTAGCTTGTATCAACGATATGAAGGGTGTCTATCTTGGATGTTGTTGATTCGTACTCGGAAACTTTGTTTAACCGGTTGACTTTTGTTAGACAAATAATTGTTCATTAACTGGACACAAGATACCATGAGATTTTCGTCTTTTAAATTGTTTTGATATTTGTTTATGCCCAATTTGTAACATGGCTGTATATTGCCACAGATGGTCACTTTAAATGATACAGTTGACTCTAATTCGTCGCTTGATTTTCGTAAAACTACATTGATAATTGGTCATTAATGGAAGAAGGTGTTGAATGATATTCTTCCTTTTAATCTTTTAAAGTTACATTATGGGAGATAAGATAAAGAACTGGCAGTTCTCACTATAATAGTTAAAAACTAGATAGTGTAAAGGCTATTTGCTGAAAATTTCAGTCAAATTGATCCACCCTGAACGAAGAATTTACTGATTGTATTTTCAGCCTAGCCTCGATCTTCATTACTAGATAACATTTCAGGCCTAAAGAAAGACCTGCAATAGGCAGAATTAGCTCTTGCACCATGTATGTTTAATATGTGTCCAGTTTGTAATAGCTTTAAGAGATTGTAACGGATAGTAAAATGATTCAGATAATGGTGGCCAATGGTTAGCACATGCGTACTGTATCATAAGGTCTGTCATTGAGTCAACTAGTGTGTTTTCTAATCCCCGGTTGTATGTAACGAGTAGGGTCGTCTGTCCAACCCTGTGGGTCTTTGCTTGGTCCTCTGGTTTCGTCCCACTGCTAATGACCCTTACGAGAATTGTTGATATTTAATTGAACCATGTTTTAGTCCCAAAATAACCTAGTTTGTGTCGAGTGGATGTTTACCCCCCCCTCCCTCCCTCTCTCTCTCTCTCTCATTATCCTACTTGACTTACCTTTCTGCCATGACATATGCTAAATGTTCCTGGGCTCCAGTAGACCTTTGAGGCATCGATATTCTCTAAAAATTATATCACAATTTGTGACTATTTTCTTATTATCCAGACAAGCTCAATTATAAAATGGGAATTAAAGCAATAACATGTTATAATTGAACACATATTTTGTTCAGTATCTTGTGTTTGAAGAGAAAATGATCTAAAGTTTGAACACATAAATATTTGAGGATTATGAGTTATGACTGTTCAACCCTATAATGTAAATTGAATCTTTGGTTCGTTCTGACTAGAATTTTTGGTCTACTGGAGATAAGATATATTGATAGATCTCAATGATCATTGAATACCGCTTGGGTTATTCAATGGTTCAAGAGAGTGTATCCCTACGCAAGTATTCTACATGTCCTAGCGACTGGAATGCGACGGGGATATACATGTACTTGAGTGATCGTTATTCAATGTCATTGTGCCTGTCAATCCTCGTGGGTTTTCTCCGGGTCCTCCTGTTTCCTCCTACTGCTAAAGACCCCTACGTACAAGCGAAGTATTGAAATAAAATTAAACCGTATGTTAGTCCCCAAATGACCTAGTTTGTGTCGAGTAAACGTTATTCTATAACTACATGCAAATCTAAAAATACACTGTTTTATCCATATTATCAAAAAAAAATCACCAATAGTGTTAAAATTCATCATTGGTTCCGCCCTTTTTCTTTCTTTTTTACAAAAATGTGGTTGCTCGTGGTGACGTCATTACAGTTTAACGCAATTATGAAAGTCATTTTCGACAAAAGTAGTATGTGTTCAAGCGTTTGAATACAACCATAGGATATTCAATCGCTGTATTCAATGATATTTCCTTGTATTTGCATGTACATGTAGTTACAGAATAAAACCACATCTTTATTGGTTATTTGTTGCCTATGATTGCCTAAAATTATTTTAGCCACAACAAGGCATTAATTGGAGTAAATGGACTTATGAACTCTGATTCTGATTCAACCAAATAATTAAAATTTAATCTGTAGTTTGTTCTAACTGGGAATTATAGTCGACTGGATATATAACATATAACCATTTCTTTATTGGTAATTTTTTGTAGATGATTGCCTAATTATGGCCATAAAAAGGCAGTCTTTTAGGGGGTTAATTGGAGTTTATGGACTGATAAATCCTGATTCTGCTTCTTGGGTTAGTGTGAATATTATGTAGTAAACAATGATTACATTAAGGCCAGGTGAAAAATAAAGTGTTCTTGTGGAATTAATGGCGAAGCCACGCAGGAAAGATAACCTAATTTGGAGATATCGAAAGACTTTAAGTAAAACAAATGTAAAAATCAATTGAATATCAAGTTACTAGACTATGAATAATTCAACAAACTTTGTGGAATAATGATGTCTAATCTGTGAAATAACACGCCTTTCGACAATCGCGCTTCTACTTAAAGAAAAAACTGTTTTTGAACATTTATTTTTCCTTCAATACACCAGACACTTCAAGATTATGAATCTAAACTATGCCTCCTGTTTTTAATGAATATTGAATTGACATATCAAGGCAAGATAAACATGTATACCTTGTATATTTCAAACACCTGATATCACTTCTTGAAATCTGAGAAATATTTCTATTTTGTCATTATCATTTTAAAGCTAGTTTATAGATACATTGTAACAACCCCTCCATGCTTTTAGTTCAATCTATAGCCATTTACATTGTCCTCTTGAAGGCATCTTCAAAAGAAGACTTGATCTCGCTTTAACTAATTTCACCCAGTTTGTGAGCCTATCAGATTCCTTGATCATTGCAAATGGCATTTTACTCATTATTATTTTTTTGGTCATAAGTGACAAAGATATGTCGAAGACTGATGTTTCTGTCTTCCAAATCAAGTCTATTATATTATTTTATTGTTGAATTAATGAAGGAAGTTCTATATACAAAATGATATTACAGTATAATCTCTCATCAAATTCATTATACATGTACAAATTATAAATGTTTTCATAAGTAAAAATCATTCGCTGATATTGATTATTGATCGGAGGATGGTCAGCGATTATAGATACGCGAAACCGCGTAATTACTGTAGTAAAATATCTCAAGGTCACTGAATTCAATAATCCACTTTTACCGTGTTTTACCCAAGAAACAGATTTTTTTGATAGCTCCTCCTCTTCAAGCTTTCAGTCTTATGATCAAAATCTCTATAGTCTCATATTCACAAATGAAAATTAGTAATCTTTTTTTTTGTTGCTTGATTTTGTGTTTGTACACAATGACATACTCAATTGTACAGAATTCATTTGAGTTGTAATCCAACTTATAGTTTTTCAAAACGTAATTTATAATATATACGGGAAAGAATTGCAAGATGAATTACTGTTAAGACATTCGTAGGATCCAAAAAGTGCCAAGATGAAAGTGACATAGAAGATTAAGAATCATTAGAATATTAGGCCACCTACGTATAAAAGATCTTCAGTATAATTCAATCTAATGGGAATCTATACAGTAAATTAGATAAAATAGTAAGATAGCATTCGTGCAGCACGAAAATCTAATTTGTAAGATCTTTTGACCTTTATCCAACTGTTCTTAACTTGAAATTACATTTTTTTTCTGTCAGGTAATTTTTTTTAGAATATTATAAATGAAGAATTGGTGGTTATTTCATTTTCTTGTTGTATAATCTGATATGATACAGGATAAATTCAGTAAATACCCTGCATAACAATTTCCGATTATAAACGATAACTTACAGGTCAACAACAGCATTCACCGATTTTACCTTACTTACATGTATTTGATAGAAATGGTTAAAAAATTTATGATTAGATTTTACGATAGAGATTGTTGCTAGGTTTGGGAAGAAGGGTGGGGTCTAGTGGTTTAAGTTAAGTCTGAGAAATAATGTTTTGTGAACTCAGAGCCTGTACCAGGCGAGGATCCAGAGGGGGGCGCACCTGGCACACGCCCCCTCTATTTTTTGAGGTGGTGCACAATTTTTTAGCTCTATATATTCTCGCGAGAAAGGAGAACAAAAATAGTTTAGGTTGGAAATCGTAATTTACGCAGTACTAGTATGAAATTAGTCTTTGTGCCCTTTATTTCATTAAAAAATCACGGTTTTGCACTCCTAAGTGGGTGCAGCACGCCCCCTCTTTCTAAAAATCCTGGATCCGCCCCTGATTACAGTGGTATTATTATTATCACTCCATTACTGTATTTGTCTAAGAGAGATGAGATAACAATTATATCTATAGCACTTTATAACATAGATATATATACATGTAGCACATAAAAGATCCCTTGGCAGAAGGAATTTGTTATTAGAGTAGGTCGTAGTGCCACTGTCCGACAAAGTGTCCCTCATAGCACACTGCCATAGTGTCGCTGCCCGAGTGAACGTCTAAGATTATCAAATTAAACATACATGTAGAAATGGAGACATTATTAATAATTTGAGAGAGAGAGAGAGAGAGATGGTTTTAACATCCACTAGGTCATTTCGGGACTAACATGTTTCAATTTTATTTCAATAATTCGCTTGCAGTTTGGATTCCCAGGTTATATAAAAGTGTGACATGTATTGATCTTTTTTGTTTCTTTGTTTGTCTGTTTAGAAAATATTAATCTATTTTATATTGATACAAACCAAACGGAAATAATTATATAAATTATCCCTAGATATTGAACACGTGCAGACATTACACATACATTTATTGAGATTAAACAACCAAAAAAATATGACAGGTCTCATTGTGTCTGGCTAATAAAATAGATAAATAAATTATTAACTATTTATCTTCATCATCTCAATGATATATACAGAGTCAACGTAAATAAATATTAAATTATTTAAATCTAATATCACCTGATATGAAACATATTGCTTGGATGTTATGTTACATTATTATATGTGAAGCAAGGAGAAGTCAGGGAGGCTTTGTTGTGTTTGGTATTGATTATTGTTTAAACATGTATCTTGAGCAGTGAAGGCCATATTTCTCTCACTCGACTCTCGAGTAATTTCCACTTTTCTTCACAATACCAAACCTCTGATTATTACGGGATATATATGGAGATGAGATGAACTGAAGCATGGTAAATGTTCAATAGAGGGTTTGCACTATGGAGAGTTTTAATTGAGCCGAAGCTTACAGGGTCAGACTATTGTCTTGGTGTGGTTGCTGTCAGGTATTCGGCAATAAGCTTCTCTTCTTTTATATCTTGGCTCGGGGAGAAAGTTATTTAATTAGTGCTAGAAATAACCCTAGTCTGAGACATCATCGTTTGGCTGACTGGTTGGTACTGTGTGGTAGAAATTGTATCGATGTTTAGTTGTTGGGATCATCTATATTAATGGCAGCCGTCATGTTATGACTTGACAAGTCAGAACCACTAGAGATGGCACTACAGTAGCATACCTTCTGGGCATGTGCGGATATTGAAACGATTTGTCGTCGGTAGTAGTATTTATTGGAGAAATTCAGCATGATTCTAGTGACTTGGATACGGAAACGGAATATTTGTGATTTTCCTGGTTATAACAGCGTATAGGCCAGGTTGGTTATTTTTGCATTATTTAACGTGTTATTGTGGCTCGAAATTCCACTGTGTTTTAATTATAGATTTTTTGCACGGTTGGATCTCACAGCATGTCTCGAATTATTGACTGGATACTGACAAGTTTAATATTAGAATCAATCGTAACCTGATTTACGTTAATGTGAACCCGTGTTTTGAAATTAATCGTTGTGGTATTAATGAGATTGTTTTATGCTAGCTATTCCTGTTTACAAAGTATTATCTCAGTTAGTTTGTCTATTTTTAACATAAAAATTGCAACTGATAATAGCTAAACCATTTGTTGTTTGTTTATTACATGTATTTGGAAGACATTAATGTTTTTACAGGATTTCGTTAATGTTTTTACTGGATATTGTTCATGATTATCAGGTATTTTAGTAGTGTCGTTTTAAGCATTTATTCTAATTTCGATTCAAAATTTTTGTGTTTATTTCACATATAAATTAGAAAAGTGTTGTCAGTAATGGTTTAGTGAGAATTGTTACTGATATTTAGTGTTAGATGTTTGGTATAGTTGTAATTGAAGGTACACAGTAAGCAGCCTTATAACTATTGATCAGAATGTCGAAGATTATCAAATTAGACATACATGTGGAAATGGAGACATTACTAATATTTTTAGAGAGAGAGAGAGAAATGGTTGTAACATCCACTAGGTCATTTCGGGACTAACATGGATCAATTTTATTTCAATAATTTGCTAGCAGTTTGGATTCCCCGGTTGTACTTGATAAGGAGTAGAATAGGGTCGTCTGGCCAACCTCGTGGGTTTCCTTAACTTTCCTCCCACTGCTATTTATCTAAATGCAAGTGAATTATAGAAATATAAATCGAACTATATGTCTGTCTCGAAATGACCAAGATTGTGTACAGTAGATGTAAAACCTCATTTCTCTCTCTTCCTCTCATTAACCCAGCAGAACAGTAGGATGTTAAACCCCATTTCATTTCATTTTGTATGCCTGTGTTAATAAGCCCAGTCAGAGCAGAACAGTAGGACACTGTTTCCTTCTACAAACTGTATTATTGAATTAAAATTAAACCATATGTTAGTCCCAAAATGACCCTGCTTTGTGTCAAATAGACATTAATCCCCATTTCTCTCTCTCTTTCATTCATTGAGAATATAGATTCTAGAGATGTGTAGAAGTTTTAATGATAAGGAAGTAATATTTTAGATTGATCGTGCATGGTATCTGTTCAGGATATCCGATATCTTGATATTGTTCTGGACTATGTGATTATAGTGAAGGTTGATTATAATTATAGTATAGATCTACATGTATGGTTGTTAATATCATTAACAATATATAATTTATCGTGAATTGTTATAGGGATCTTGTCATGGTATTAAAGTTCCAATAGCATTTTTTTTAAGTTATATTTTTAAAATTTATTAAAATAAAGCCCCAAAATAGATTGAACCTATAAACAGTCCTACCTTGTTAAAGAATAATCCTATTAATCCTATAATTCACTATTGCCAGTTGAGAAATTGGCAAAAATATCATTTTCAACTTCAAATTCAAACGTTTGAAGATGGCCGTCCATGGAGAAGAATGGGAAAACAAGGGAGGTAATTGAGTAACTATTTCCTCAATCAACCAGTGTCACCCTTTCTAACCGCCCAAAAATTTTATCCATGATCGTATAATAGTGAGTTGACAACCTTTTGAGCAAAAAACATAGAAATAATTATATTTTGACTTTCTTAGAAAAAGTGAAATTGGAACTTTAAGGGTTGGTCATAATATCGTCATATTCCCAAGCCTGGAAATAAGGCACCTGTCACTGACAATGTCAGAAACAGATTCAGGCTTTGACAGGCACAAAACCTCTGGTGCCTGTCATTTTGACCGGCACTGATTTGTCTTTTTTTGTTGATATTATTAATACATGTCTGGCACTAAGTTGAAAATGTCAGGTACTATTTCATTAGTGCCTGACATTTTGGCAGGTACTTCCAAAATTGTTATTTCCAGGCCTGCATATTCCACTTGCTGGTTTTTCTCAATGATAACGGTGTTGAGATGGTCGAATGGTTAGCATGTGTGCTGTATCATAAAGTCTGTCATTGAGACAACTGGCGTGGTTTCAATTCCCCAGTTGTACGTGACAAGGAGTAGGGTCACCTGTCCAACCTCGTGGGTTTTCTCCAGGTCCTAAGTTTTCTCGCACTGCTAAAGACCAGCGAATTATTGTTAGTCCCGAGATGACGTAGTTTATGTCAGGTGAGGTTAAATACTCTCTCTCTCCCTCTCTCTCTCTCTCTCTCTCTGACAGTGACAAAATAACCTGTTCTTATATCAAATTTCAACTGTCAAAAGTCAAGAAGCGAATGAGCTAGCGTGGTACTCACTAGCCCTAATGGTAAGCGATGTACGTGGATATTTATGAGACCTCCAGGCTAACGAGCTAGTGTCGTACTCACTGAGCGTTAATGCTAAGCCATGTACAAGAATGTTAATGAGTATACATGTAATAAATATAATGTTTCATTGATTTAAACCTGGAGGTATGTATGTGAGATTGTGATGATGAACATTGTGAATTATTGATTATAATTCCAGGGTCGATCTACTACTACCAATAATAATTATTTATAAAATCAACATATAATACCGGCTGACAAGAACGGCTGTCTAGTCGTTTGGATGGGATGAAAAAAAAAGGTCCCATGTACACATTGGCTTTCACATAAAAGATCCCTTAGTAGTTGGAATTTGATATTAGAGTAGGCTGTAGCGTCGCTTCCTGGGCAAAATTTCCCTTATAGCACTCTGTATGGCGTATGCCCGTCTTCATTAGTATGGTTGGGATGGCCTAGTGGTCTAGAGTGCCGCGCTTCGACCTCTAGCTGGCTTGCGGCTGTGGTTTCGATCCCTGGTGTGACCGCATGTGGCATGGAGATAGTGGCGCCTTCTCAACCTCGTGGGTTTCCTCCGGGCTTTCTGGTTTCCTCCCACTGCTAAAGACCCCTACGCACAAGCGAATTATTGAAATAAAATTGAAACCATATGTTAGTCCCGAAATGACCTAGTTTGTGTCAAGTGGCCGTTAAACCCCATTTCTCTCTCTCTCTCTCTCTCTCTCCATATATAAGCATGTACATACACCAAATAATCTCTGGCAATTGGAATTCGCATTATACACTCAGCCATTGACATGAAAAATTGTCTCTCAAAATAATCAAGCTTAAACCATATTGTCTTATATGTGAATGTAGTAGAATAACAGAAAACTGTCTTGGCCACCTGTTCTTTACGTTAACTCCAGGTAGCGTTGTAAATATATTGTTGCATAAGATATCTAAGAATAGTGTTACAGAAATAACTGATAGCACACTCGATTCCACACTTGATTCCACAGATAATGTATGTTTGTTTACCTGATCTGATCCCACACTCGATTCCACACTTGATTCCACAGGTAAGGTAGGGATGTATGTTTGTTTACCTTGTATTATTAGATGTTGATTACAGGTAGATGTGTTTGACAGTGTCAAGAGGTATACTGGATAGGTTAAGTATGAGTTGTGATCGTAATGGCTCGACATCAAAGATAGGAATTAAATTGAGAAAGGAAATTGGATAAGTATGTCAATGTATAACACCAGAGAAAAACACAAATACTTATCAACAAGATATACAATTCTATAGGTTATAAGTATGATTTGAGATCAGAATGGCTTGACATAAAAGATACATGTAGCAAGAAAATATAGAGACATCAAAGATACGAATTGAATATAGAAAGGATATTGGATAAGTGTGTTAATGTGTAACACCAGCGAAAAAACAAATCTTTATAATTTCTACTGGTGTTGATAGATCGAACACAATATAAATTAGATATAGAAAGGATATTGGATAAGTGTATTAATGTATAATTATAACACCAGCAAAAAAACACTAATCTTTATAATTTCTACTGGTGTTGATAGATCGAACACGATATAGAAGTGTGGATGGGCAAACTATGATAGTTTAGATAAAGTACAGTAAGAGAAATGATATTGAATAAGCATATCAAGAACTAGTGACAAATGTAAAAAAACTTTCTACCTAATTGTGGGGCTATTGATACCTCTAACAAGTTAGAAATGTGTTGATGCTAACTATGATAGTCGAGATCAGATTGACTATACTTAGAATCTAGTACCGTGCATGTATATTGAATAAGCATATCAAGAAATAGTGACAAGTTTAAAGAATACCTTGTATTAGTGTTGATACATCTAACAAGTTAGAAGTGTAAAGGTGCTTACTATGATAGTTGAGATCAGAATGACTTGACATAGAATCTAGTACCTTAATAGAAGTGATATTGAATAAGCATATCAGTAAACAGTGAACAAAATATAAAGAATCTTTGTACCTGCAACTGGAAGTTAGTATTTACTGTTACGAGACGTAGGTATATTCTTACGTACCACTAGATATAGAGTTGAATAAGTTAGTACTTACTCTTGGATACTGTTAATAGATATATACTTACGTACTAGATATAGAATTGAGTAAGTTAGGATAGTTGGGATCACAATGGCTTGTCCTAAAATCTAGGAATTAACGGAGGATATTGAAGAAATACTGGATAAGTACCTGTTACGAGAAGTTGAGTACATGTACATGTATTTGATACTAATGTACACAATATAGAATGGTGTTGGATAAAAATACAAGATAATAGAAACCAAGGAAACAGAATTATATTGGATAAAAATATAAGATAATAGCTCGGTATAGAAACCAAGGAAACAGAATTATATTGGATATGCTTAAAAATGTAGAACAATTCTTATAGTATTATATTATTACAGAATTTATATAGCGCAGTATTTTGTATTCGTTGAAGTTTGTTAACAAGTTTAAGGGGTAAGCCAGCTAGAAGAGAGTTAAAATTATCGAGTCTTGACGTCACAAGGGAGTTAATAGGAGTTTTTGTTGCATCTCTTGATAAATAGTTTCGTTACTGGTGATCTGTTGTCTGTGATCATTCAGGTAAGATATCATGTTCATTGTTGACATTGGTTGGTATATATTGATGTAAATTGCATTGTTGACAACTCCCTGTAGCACAATCTATCAATGTTTTATTAGACACTATCTATAGTGTTTACTGTTCACATCCCATTGTTCTTAAACTTGTGCAAAAAAAAGAATGGTACATGTAAAAGTTGGTAGGCTACACACGTAAGATCATTCATTCGGTTTGACATACCGATCTGGGGGGATTGGAGGGACGAATGGTAAGCATGTGTCTGCTGTATCATAAGGTCTGTCATTGAGTCAACTGGCGTGGTTTAGATTCCCCAGTTGTATGTGACAAGGACTAGGGTCAACTGTCCAACCACTTGGGTTTTCTCTAGGTCCTACGTTTCGTCCCACAGCTAAAGACCCCTACATGAAAGCTTATTATTGAAATAAAATTGAACCATAATATGTTAGTCCAGAAATGAGCAAGTTTGTGTCAAGCGGATGTTAAACTCTCTCTCTCTCTCTATTATAATGAACAAAACAATATACTGTTCAAGGTTGATAGGTTCCAGCCATTACAGATTAGCCTAATCAATGTCATGTTCCTTAAGCAATGTCCGCGAGTTTTACAACATCTGACCGTTGCTTCAATACTCACCAATTAATTATGATGATACAAATTTCATCTTAACACACCTAATTTCAAATAACGTAAACCTTTTCTGGACAAGTAAAAAAGGATGTAATGGATAATTTACACAACAGGTAGGACACTTAAACATCTAGTACTTAGAATAACGCTTTTATTTATTTTCTGGAGCTGCCAAGCCAACAAGAGTGTTATTGCCCCTTTAATGAATTAAGTATGAGTTATTAAGTACTTAGTGTTCTGTGGTACTGGTTTATTAGTTACTTGAATCCAGCTGGGGTAATAACATAATACTCAATGTTATAGAAGTGTATAGCTATATTATAAAGTGTTTTAATATGTATGATGATCATAACTTTCAGGCCGGGAAATAACTGTTTTTATATAGTTATACATGTAATAGTTGACTTAAAAAGTCAGACACTAAATGAAGTTGTAACTAATATTTTTAACTTTGTGCCTGACGTTCATTGAAAATATAAATAAAACATAAAAATGAGAGGAGTTATAAATAGCTGTTCCTTGAGCCTGTTCTCTGACATGTAATAAAAATAAAGAAAAAAAATTTGTTTATACCGTAGAATCAATGATAGGTAAATCGTTTTGAGAACTGATGACTGTTTTATACAAATGGTTTAAAATGAGGGGTTTTTCAGTGCAAAGTTCAACGATTAAGGTTTCTGAAATAAGTTATTTAGTAACGATTGACTTGGACGGATATATAGGAAGGTTGTTTGAGGTTGGGCCCATGATGGCTGAATGACTAACGCGTGCACGTTGCATCATAAGGTCTGGTGATGTGGTTTCGATTCCCCCTTTGTAAGTGAAAAGGAGTAGGAAAGTGGGTTTTCTCTGGTTCCTCCAGTTTCCTGCCACTGCTAAAGACCCCCAGGAGCAAACAAACTATTCTAATAAAATTGAACCATATGTTAGTCCCAAAATGACATAGTTCGTGTTTAGAGGACGATAAAACATCTCTTTGTTTTTGTAAGCAGTATTCCTGTTTCATTAATTAATTAAACATGTTCTTGTGGGTTTTCTCCTGGTCCTCCGGTTTCCACCCACTGCTAAAGACCCTTACGCGCAAGCGAATTATTGAAATAAAATTGAACCATATGTTAGTCCTGAAGTGACCTAGTTTGTGTCCAGTGGCGTTAAACTCTCTCTCTCTCCCTATAAATTGTTGAACATGTACATAAAATACTTGCTAGTTACAGTATTTCTATGACCACCTGTTTCCCTGCTCATATACAACTTTTAATGACATCTACATGAAGCTTTTAACTTCTGAATCGGTAGCAGAATGACAACCAGTGTTATAAATGAGTGTCTACATTCAATAATAAATTCTCCCTTGATACATCAAATATTTATCAGGCATAAAATTGTGAAAAGTGTTTTAAAAACATATTGATTAAATTTTTTTGTGGGATTGCTGAATTTCAGTCTTTTATATTTTGCTTTATACAAGGTAAAACGAAGCATCACTACAATTTTAATTTTAAAGGAGAATTTAAACCATATAGATCTTCGGTGGTCTATAAACAGTTCACTGAAACTTTAATTTTAAAGGGGTATTGGAACTTTGGAATGTCTTTGGTGATCTGTTAATTATTCATTGAATTTGAACTACATCACTGAAACTTTGATTTTAAAAGGGAATTGGAATCTTGGAAGATCTTTGATGATCGGTAATTTTAAAAAGATATAATTTTTTATTTTGCTGTATGAAAATACTGATATCAGGGCCCTGTTTCACTAAATTTTAACTAAAGATAAAATCCAAATTTTAATAGATACTTCAATTTTGATTGGCTAAGAACTAAAATCAAATTACTAAAATTTGGATTTTATCTTAGTTAAAATTTCGTCAAACAGGCCCCAGGTGTGTTCAAATTTGACTATCCAACACCCAGATATATAATTTGTTGAAGATGAGCATTCCCCTTTAATCTGATCAATGTCAGGTTACATTCCTTAGATCATTTTCATCATTTCTTTTTGCACTTGTATGTTTGGTAGAAAATATTTTCATTAATTTACATTTCCATACATATAAACAACGCGAACTATTCAAAAACAAATTTATTTTTGCGTTACTCGAAGATTGGAGTTATTTCTTCTAATCCATACAAATTCCTACATGGGCAATTACTGGTAAATAGGAAAAGATAAATTAAGACAAAATCAGTATGGCGAGAGAAAGCGGACCATTTGTTAGTAATTATCGAATTTGTCTATATTAATTATGTATAGGGTCTTCAGGTACTAAAACACCCAATCATGTTTATGATAATATTATTCTCATTTTCAATACCTTGTGGTTTGACTTGGTACCCTATTTGAATCGGTACCTTCTTTGATTAAAAACATGTAAATATAAGTAAACTTGTGCATGATATTTTGTAAATATTTAAAAGTGGAAATTTCATATTTTCTAAGAAAGTCAAAACATAATTATTTCTATGTCTTTTGCTCAAAAGGTTGTCAACTTACTATTATACGATCATGGGCAATATTTCACAGGCATAGAAATCCCTGACTCAGAAAATAATAACACAACTACTTGAATTACCTCCCTTGTTTTCCCATTCCCCTCCATGCAATGGCGATCTTCAAACGTTTGAATTTGAAGTTGAAAATGATATTTTTGCCAATTTCTCAACTGGCAATAGTGAATTATAGGATTAATAGGATTATTCTTTAACAAGGTAGGACTGTTTATAGATACAATCTATTTTAGGGCTTTATTTTAATATATTTTAAAAATATAACTAAAAAATATGAAATTGCCGTTTTAAGTGGTAGGTCCATGTGATATACAATACAGGATTTAGTAAAGATGAAAGACAAATATATTCGTTACACTAAACAACATGGTTAGATACGTAAAAATGAAATGAATTGGAGTTTAACGTCTCGACTGGGCAAATGAAAAAATGTAGACGCCGTACAGTGTGCTATGAGGAAAATTCTTCCCCAGCAGCAGCTCTATGGCCTACTCGCATATCAAATTCCAGCTGCCAGGGGATCTTTTACATGCACGTATTGTATACATGAGTCCTGGGATTTTTGTATCATCCCAACGAGAAAATGTCTTGACGTTTGTCCTTGTCAGGTCCCATACCATTATCAAGAGGAAACCACACTGGAAAGTCCTGATGAACTGTCACAGCCAATGCAGGGATCAAACACGCAACATCTAGGCAAGAGAGCCAGCGTCCTACCCACTAAGCCTCTGTGTCTCCTTGGATAGATACATAACCAGCTAGATCCATGTTGAAAGAACCAAGCCAATTTCGGTACCAAGCCAACCTGCTACATCAGTATACACTACTATACACCATATGTTACACTTACAGAGTGGTTAAAATTAATATGCCAGATGATGTACACATATCTCTCTAGCCTTAAATGTGTTATCTTTTATTGTAAAGAATGAGAAGATTGTCTAAGTTAGCAATACCACAGCAGCCAGTAGGCAAAACAACATTTTCCTGATGGAACAGAAATAATGATTGAAAAAATTCTTTATTTATATTAAAATGATTTATGCAGTTGATATCTTCAGTCATGATATCTAATTTCAGGAAAAAACGATCAGATTTACATCGAAGCAAGGCCCTCTTGAAATGGCCTCCAAAACAAATACATGTATGTCCATCTTACCCTTTATTTAACATTAATTTGGCTGACAAGTGGAAGTCAGTTGTTGTACTGGTACTAATGTTTCGTATTTAACATCATTTTGAAGTTGTAATTAAACCACTTGTTGTTCTGTTTGCATCAAGCATTTTCGTCCAAAAGTTTGTTTTGCGTTTCACATGATGTGACTTAGATCGTTCTTCCCCTGGACTCTTCATATTGTTATACAACTGTTTATATAACCTGGGGTCAGTGGGGGGGGGGGGGTGGTGAGAGGGTGGGTGGCCGAGTGGTTAGCACGTGCATGCTGTATCATGAAGCCTGTCATTGATTAAACTTGCATGGTTTCGAATCCCTGGTTGTACGTGACAAGGAGTAGGGTCGCCTGTCCAACCTCGTGGGTTTTGTTTCAAAATTATATGTTGTTATGCAACTGCTGGTTTACTGTTGGAAAACAGAAAGAAAATCATCTCAAAATTGAGTCTTGCACTTTTTCTTCTCTGAATGTTAAACATGAATTACGCAAGAGGTACATGTAAATCTGCCTATTACATGTCTTTCTTTAGGCCTGAAATATTATCTAAATTATTAATTAGACATTAATTAACTTATCCAGACCATAATCAACTCTTGATGTCAATTTTCTGTTCATTATTTAATCATGAAATGGATAATCAAGACTATGTTTTTATCGTATTGACTTTAGTAATGATGTTGGAGGCTAGGCTGAAAATTCAATCGCTAAATTCTAAGATCCGAGTGCATCAATTTGACTGAAATTGTCAACAATAAATTCCCTTCACATTATCCAGTTTTTAACTACATGTATTAGAGTGAGAACGGCCAGCTCTTTATCTAATCTCCCACAACATATCTTTAAGCCATCAACCATATTTTTCTGTGATGAAATTCATTTGTTTTTTCAAAGCAACATTTAATCCTTTTTTCTACTGAAATTTCTTCAGAGCCCATGATGTCTGCTTCTTGCAAGAAATAATAACTTGATGTTGAAATTGAAATCTTCCCTCGGGATGGAGATCAGATCTTCCCATTTACTCATCTTATATTTCTGACATAAAAAAAACAACATTTAATCTTCGTTCCTGCAAATATTTCTCTAAGACACGCTATGTGTGGTTCCTTTTAAGAAATAACAAGACAATAATTTTCCCTTAGGAAGGTTCTGTGATCTCTCCCAGTTTGTCTGATCCACTGGTGTTGATATCTGGAACTGATTCTCCTTGCTTTTACTTCCATATTAAAGGAGCTAATTCTCTTTTATTTAAGTCCAAAATAACTTGTTGATTTGAGTTAAAATAATTATTGTTGATTTGAGTCCAAAATAACTTGTTGATTTGAGTCCAAAATAATTTGTTGATTTGAGTTCAAATAATTATTGTTGATTTGAGTTCAAATAATTATTGTTGATTTGAGTACAAATAATTATTGTTGATTTGAGTCCAAATAATTTGTTGATTTATTGATTGGAGTTCAAATAATTTGTTGATTTGTTGATTGGAGTCCAAATAATTTGTTGATTTGATGTGTTATTTTGATTTTGTTGGTTTCTTTACTAATATAGTTTCATTTAGGCTGAATTGGGGGGGGGGGGTGAGTGGCGGATTGGTTAACATGTGCGTTGTATCATTGAGTCAAGTGGCATTATTTTTTTATACGCCCACATTGAAATGTGGTCGTATATTGTCGTCGCCCCCGTCCGTCCGTCGGTCCGTCCGTCCGTCCGTCCGTCCGTCCGTCGGTCCGGCGTCCACAATTGCTTGTGGACGCTCTACAGGCTAAAGTTAATATCCGATTGACTTTAAATTTATACACAGTGTTCAAGGTCATGAGACGAAGAAGCCTATTGTTTTTCAGCGATTTCCGATAATAACTACCAGAGTTATGGCCCTTGATCACTTCAAAAAATCTTGTGGACGCTCTAGAGGCCAAAATTAATATCCGATTGACTTTAAATTTATACACAGCGTTTAAGGTCATGAGACGAAGAAGCCTATTGTTTTTCAGCGATTTCCGATAATAACTACCGGAGTTATGGCCCTTGATCACTTCAAAAAATCTTGTGGACGCTCTAGAGGCCAAAGTTAATATCCGATTGACTTCAAATTTATACACAGTGTTTAAGGTCATAAGACAAAGACGCCTATTGATTTTCAGCGATTTCCGATAATTAGTGCCAGAGTTATGGCCCTTGATCACTTCAAAAAATCTTGTGGAGGCTCTAGAGGCCAAAGTTAATATCCGATTGACTTTAAATTTATACACAGTGTTTAAGGTCATAAGACGAAGATGCCTATTGATTTTCAGCGATTTCCGATAATTAGTGCCAGAGTTATGGCCCTTGATCACCTCAAAAAATCTTGTGGAAGCTCTAGAGGCCAAAGTTAATATCCGATTGACTTTAGATTTATACACAGTGTTTAAGGTCATGAGACGAAGAAGCCTATTGATTTTCAGCAATTTCCGATAATTAGTGCCAGAGTTATGGCCCTTGATCTCTTTAAAAAATCATGTGGACGGTCTAAAGGTCAAAGTTAATATCCGATTGACTTTAAATTTATACACAGTGTTTAAGGTCATAAGACGAAGAATCCTATTGATTTTCAGTGATTTCCGATAATTAGTGCCAGAGTTATGGCCCTTGATCACTTCAAAAAATCTTGTGGAGGCTCTAGAGGCCAAAGTTAATATCCGATTGACTTTAAATTTATACACAGTGTTTAAGGTCATAAGACGAAGATGCCTATTGATTTTCAGCGATTTCCGATAATTAGTGCCAGAGTTATGGCCCTTGATCACCTCAAAAAATCTTGTGGACGCTCTAGAGACCAAAGTTAATATCCGATTGACTTTAGATTTATACATAGAGTTTAAGGTGTTGAAACGAACAAGTATTTTGATTTTCAATGAATTTAGATAACTGAACAGCTAAATCCATGATATTAAATGTTTCATGTATATACTAATTGTTAGCGTGGGGTAAAACTTTATAAAAAGCAATCAAATTCTAATGATTTTCTGATAATTACATAATTAGTTGTTACTCTTAATCAGTTCTTAGTGTATTACAAATGTTTCATTACCGAAAAAAGTAAAAATATGCGACAACCCTTGTTGACTGCCCGGACGACTTACCTGCTGTGGGCGTATGTTTCGTTGCCTGGCAACCTATCTTTTAATCCCTGTGTGTATGTCACCTGTCCAACTTCGTGGGTTTTCTCCACGTCTTACGGGTTCCTCCCACTGCTAAAGACCCCTATGCCCTCATGAAATATTGAAATAAAATTGAACCATACTAGTCCCAAAATAACGTAGTTTGTGTTGAGGGTCCCCCCACTCTCTCTCTCTCTCTCTCTCCCTCTCTCTCTCTCTCTCTGTCTCAATCTGCATCTGCAGTTGAACACAAAGTCTAAACATGTGCTCCATCTGTGCCCCGTAAAATGTTAAATGTAAGGCAGATACTTGCTCACATCAATACACCAGGTTTGATTAAATAGGCACTCACATTTTATATTTTACCGAGATCTAGTCACTTCAAAGTCAAGTTATGTGAAGTAAAACAGTACAGCAGCCAATCCTTTCTTCTATTTACGATTATCACAGCTTGAATCTCGGATGATTTATATTGACATTTTAAAGCTTGTTTAATATGATTAGTTCTAACAAATTCTCGAATAATATTATTCTTACAGTCTTCCTTTCCTGTAGTAGACAATCATCCAGCGGGAATGCATTTGGCAGAAATGGGGACTAGAGTTTAGCCCAAGTAAGTTTTGTGGGGGGTCAGGGAATGCAATTATTGGGAGTAGCATAATGTGTATTTTTATATAATTTTTGTGATTCTTATGATGCATATTTTTATATAATTAATATTTTAGTTACAATGTTTTCTAGTCAAATGTTATTAGGTGAGGGACACTAATAGAGTTCTTATACCTTGATTCAGCTATAAGCTGTGAAGGCCTGGATCATTGCCACTAAAGCCCAATTAGTCTTTATTTGTCACTGCCAATTATTACTTTAAGCTAACAGACCAATTATTTGATTCCGCTATACGCTGCGGAGACCCTGCATCATATCCCCTAAAGCCCCCAAGTCTTTATCCTTCACTGCCCATTATAATATAACTTGAGGCTACATGTGTACATCTCAAGTAACTGACCAAGATTGACCATAAGTAATGAAACATTTAGGTACCTTTCTTTTGTATTGAAATTTGGAGTTGACTGAATATAACGGACATTTTATTAACTTTTGATAAAGTTTAACAAGTGTACAGTAGAACGAAGAAGAAATTGACTTGGAGCGCTCTATTTCTGACAATTTATTTTCAGGAGGGATTATTTTATGGTCCCATTTGAGCGACTAGGCAACTAAACCTTGTTCACCCTACATTCTTTCCCCCGAACAATTGGAATCAATGTTTATAAAATCCCAAATAAACTGCTTGGCCTACAATGAAATATAGTTAATCAAGATCGAGTCCACCCGATCAATTTAAATTGTAACGGAGGATGTTAACCACCTGTATCGATAGAGAGTTTAAACTCTAATTATTGGAATCGTTAGAATGTAGTAGCAGATGGATGATAACTTATAATCGATGGTAACAGGCTTGGAAGGGTGAATCTCTCCCCCTCTCTCTCTCTCTCTCTTTCTCTCCCAAGGATTTATAAGAGAAATGAAATGGGAGAGAAATGAGGTTTAACCTCCACTTGGCACAAACTAGGTCATTTCGAAACTAACATGTGGTTTCTATTTTATTTCAATAATTCGCTTGCGCACATGGGTCTTTAGCAGTGGGAGGAAACCGGAGTGCCCAGAGCAAACCCATGAGGTTGGACAGGCGACCCTAGTCCTTGCCACGTACAACCGGGGATTCGAAATGAAATGAAGGTTTAACATCTTACTTTCTGCCCAGACTAAGCTAATGAAGATGGGCATACGCCATAGCACTCATGGTCTATTAGGAAATTTTGCCCGGACTTCACTGTTACAATCAACAGTAACAGGCTAAAGGGTGGATCTTACGTTTTGATTGTAATTTGTCCCGAGATTGAAGTAACATATGTCCCCTACATTTTGTGTTCTAATGATCTTAGGACATGTGTATTGCACAATAACCCCCCTCTAAATACCAAACAGGAAGTGTTTATCTCCTAAAAAATGGATAGATATTGATCTCCTGACATCAATATTGTTCACATGATGTAACCTCCATTGAACTAGTATTTATCAATACCTGCCACACCGCTATCAACAATCAAATTATTTGGTTAATTTGTACATGGATTTTAACGCTAAGCAACTGAATGGCTGCATGAATAATACATCTGATACATGTACATTTTGATTAGCAAGAAATTTTATTTAATTTTGAAAAATTTGATTATAACATGCGAGTAACGATTTGAATAATTCTTCACGAAAAGACTATAGAATGAAGATATGTTTCAATATTCATCAGTTTATGATATACCCTATTGTTCAGTTATGCCTAATTCGGTTTGATGACTGTTAGGTTTCGTAAATTGTTACACAAATTCCTTGCAGCATTATATTTGAAATGATCTATATTTTGTTTCGTTATATTGACACTTTTGATGGCCCACTAGATAAAGATCTGACCAGTTTTAGTAGGAGGTCGTATCAGGACATATATTGAGCGGCTTTTGACCTATGCTCTGAATGGGTAAGATTCTGCACAAAGGAACGACCAGGTTTGTGTAACCTCCACCTGCTTTAATCGGATGGGACCCAAAAAAAGAGCCCCCTGTGTATACATTGGCATACATATAAAAGATCCATTTGTCATAGTGCCGCTGCCTGGGCAAAATTACCCTCCTAGCATACAATATGCCCATCTTCATTATCCCAGTTGGAGCAGAACAGCAGGACGTTAACCACCATTTCATTCCATCTTGAATTAAATGGCCTGATGTCTGGCTATTGTTAATCATTCTCCTGATGCCGCGTTAGTCCAATACTAGATCGTGCGTCGCATACTGTACAATCACTGATGCTAAATGAGCATTGTTATTTTTAATCATTTATAATATTGGTGATAAGGCTATAATTGATCAGTATTCATGTGCCATTTTAGTCCCATAATTGATCCTGAAATCCATTCGATTCTGAGCTTCAACAATGGTCTGTACTGTATATTCTGTGCAATCAGCGAGGCTAAATAAGTATTGTTAATGTTAGCACAGTATTAGTTCTAACTGAACACTTCCTCTCTCCAGTCTAGATGATAATAATAATAATACTTAGTCTTTGTAGACTTTATGTTTCGTGACAAGTATTCCATGATCGTGTGTGTGTGTGTGTATATAAGCTTTGTTTTATGTTCTCTGTTTGACTTGATCACGGTAAAAGTGGTAATAATACCTGTCATGAATACAGCATTAGACATACCTGAGCTCGTTACTTATATCATATTATGTATCTTCTATGCTAAAAGACAATTTTTCGTTTTGTTTAATTTATTAAAGATGCATTATGGGAGATTAGATAAAGAGCTGGCAGTTCTCTCTATAATAGTTAAAAAATATTTTGCCTGTAGCCTACTGTTTTATTAAATTCCAACTGCTAATGTGTACATAGTACCTTGTTTTTTGTCCCATCCAAAGGACTAGACAGTTATCCTTGTCACACTCTCCATCTTACACCACTGACAAGGGGAAACCACGTCTGAACTGAGATATCGAAACAAACTAATCATCAAAAAATAGAAATCAATGTGCCGAACTTTAATTTCAAAAGTAAAGACAATGATCTATCTCCACATGTTCGGGGAAATCAGTATTGTCGGCTGTCGCAGTAGACATCAGATTGATACTGTAAAAAAATGTATATTTATTTTATAGGTGAAGCATATTTAACCAAATTTCCATATTAAATTGATTCCCCTGTAATACGTGACAAGAAGCAGGATCATCTGTCCAAACTCGTTGGCAAGGAGTAGGGTTGCCTGTCCAACCTCAAGGGGGTTTTCCACAGGTACTCGGGTTTCCTCCCATTGCTAAAGACCACTACGCGCAAGCAAATTATTGAAATAAAATTAAATCATTCTGAAATGACCTAGTTTGTGTCGAAAGGACTTGAACCCCATTTCTCTTTCTCTAAACTTGTTGGTTTTCTTATACGCGCAAGGGAATTATTGAAATAAGATTGAACCATATGTTTGTGGTGAGTGGACATTAAACCCCATCTCTCTCTCTCTCTCTCTCTCTCTCCCCGGATCAATTTAAATTGTAACGGAGGATGTCAAACACCTGTATCGAAAGAGAGTTTAAACTCGTAATTATTGGAATCGTTAGAATGTAGTAGCAGATATGGATGATAAGATACCATCACTATTTGTAGAATCAATGTTAACAGGCTTGTAAGGGGGAATCTCTCTCTCTCTCTTTATCTCTCTCTCTCAATGATAATAGAAATGAAATGGCGGTTTAACATCCTACTTTCTGCCCAGACTAAGCTAATGAAGAGGCTTGAGGGTGAATATCTCTCTCTCTCTCTCTCTCTCTCTCTCTCTCCATATTAAATTGATTGGATTCACAATCACAAACAAAAGCAATACCTTTCTTTCTTAATGTGGAGCTAAGTCAAGTCATATGCCTGGAGTTATACAGCCTCTGATACTTATATTTTAAGCTGACATTTATGTATCTGATTTACACACCAGCATGTAATTATTAGACAGGACTTTAGATTTACATTATTTTCTCATTATTATAACGAAAGCGTGTGTCTTGCTCGGCTCTCTAATGGGTAATTTTCCACTGTCGTTCAAAAATATTGTGAAACATGTTTGTATTTCTATGATTATTGTCATGTGGCCATTCTTTGTAAGATTTTCACTGACAGGCAATTATAAATAGGGAGTTACATACAACTTGTACAAGGGGGGTGGGGGGTAGGATGGCTAAATGGTTAGCGTGCTGTATCATAGAGTCTGTCATTGAGTCAACTGGCGTGGATTCCCCAGTTGTTTGTGACAAGGAGTAGGGTAGCATGTTCAACATCGTGGGTTATCTCTGGGTCCTACGCACAAGCAAATTATTGAAATAAAACTAAACCAATTGCTAAAGACCCCTACACGCAAGCAAATTATTGAAATAAAATTAAACCATATTTTAGTCCGGAAATGACCTAGTTTGTGTCGAGTGGACTTTAAGCCACATTTCTCTGTCCCTCTCTCATCTACTACAATGAATATGGAAAGCTACAGAATCTGTTGAAATTTAGATCTCAGCTGTCTGATAATTTCAAACCTTATGTATAAATCTCAGAAGATTTTATTCAATTTTATTGCAAATTTAATTTGTTTGACTGTTTGGACAGATCTGTGTGTTGTGGTTGAGCATAGACCTTGTAGATTTAATGAATTTCTGGCAAATTTGAGTTTTAATGTCTTCATGAAACCAAGGTTATTTGACATGTTTTCCCCCCGAAGTAACAATGTCTAATGAAATCTCCGGAGATGACTTGAGTTATAAACAGGTTTTATAGCACACGCTGATCAAATTCGTTGAAGCTCAGGTTTTAATGTAAGGCTAGTTTTTTGGCTTTTTGGGTAAAGAGAAGTTTGTGAGATGTTTGCTAAAGCTAGCAGAGTTGCCTTACACTAACTACAGGGTTTACATACATAGAGAGAGAACATGGTTCAATTTTGTTTCAGCAATTCGGTTGCGCGTAGGGGTCTTTAGCAGTGGGAGGAAACCTGAAGGACTCAGAGAAAACCCGGGAGGATGGAGGAGAGAGAAAAAGAGTGTGTGTGTGAGAGAGAGAGAGAGAGACTAGGTCATATTGAAACTAACAAATGGTTCAATTTTGTTTCAATAAATCGGTTGCGCGTAGGGGTCTTTAGCAGCGGGAGGAAACCTGAAGGACTCACAGAAAACCCATGAGAATGGACAAGCAACTTAGAAATCTTGAGGGTTTTAACAACAGCAGGGATTATTATTCCAGCTGAAATGCAGAGTTGGAGCAAATAAACCAGTTTAAAAACGAGAATTTAATATTTTATAAGAAAGTCAAAACATTAATATTTCCATGTCTTTTGCTCAATATACGATCATAGGCATTATTTCCCACACTTAAAAATCTTTCATACCAGAAATAATAACACAATTACCTCCCTTGTTTTTAAACCAGCTTAACTTTAAGCATCTGTCCGACATAATAATATCAGCTTTTGAAGACATGTTACCTTTATGAGATAGCAATTTCGGTAAATGAAATTTGAAGATGATGAATATCAAAAATTTCTCATCAACATCATGAAAAATAAACTTTCAGTAAAAAACAACGAATATATTCCTTCATCTGGGTTTGTTGATTTTTCATTTAAGAAATATTCGGGTTTCAGATTTGGCAAGCTTGTGTAAGAGTAGTTGTTGACACAGTGTTTCTTACTATTTAATTTCTCACCAGTTAAATGATCTTTTTGCATGGAATAAATTTGGTTCATTTAATCAAGTTGTTTTGCAAAGTTAAGTGGTTTTGGGTAACGGTCTATAGTATAGTGTGCTGCCAATATAGGGCTTGTTATACGCCCACATTTTCATGTGGACGTATTATGTCGTCGCCCCTGTCCGTCCGGACGTCCGTCCGTCCGGACGTCCGTCCACAATTTGTTTGTGGACTCTCTACAGGTCACAATTCTTATCCGATTTTGACGAAACTTGAAATATAGGTTTATCCCCAAAAGATCTTGGTTCCTTTCGATATTGGCATGTATCGGATCAATACTTCATGGATTATGGCCCCTGATTGTACGAAAAATCACGTTTTTAGCTTGTGGACCCTATAGAGGTCACAATTTTGAACCGATTTTGATGAAACTTGACATGCATGTTTGTAACCCAAAGATCTTGGTTCCTTTCGATATTTGCGGCTATCGGAATGTAATTTCCTGAATTATGGCCCCTGATTATCCGAAAAATCACCCTTTTTAGCTTGTGGTCCCTCTGGAGGTCACAATTATTATTTGATTTAAAAAACCGTTTGATTATATCACCGTTACACCCTAAGGTAGGCTGAGTTCGAATTTCGGGAAAATCGGACGAAAATTGCCATACAAAATGGCCACCGTTTGTACGCGAATACTGTTAAAAAATGGTATATCATGGTTGTGGACCCTGTGGAGGTCACAATTTTGATTCGATTTTGATGAAACTTGAAATTCATGGTTATAACCCAAAGATCTTGCTTCCTTTCGATATTTGCGCATATCGGATCGTAACTTCCTGAATTATGGCCCCTGATTATACGCAAAATCGCCTTTTTTTTTAGCTTGGAGGTCACAATTATTATCCGATTTAAAAAAACGTTTGATTATATTACCGTTACACCGTAAGGAAGGTTGAGTTCGAATTTCGGGAAAATCAGACCAAAATTGCCATACAAAATGGCCACCGTTTGTACGCGAATACTGTTAAAAAATGGTATATAAAGGTTGTGGACCCTGTAAAGGTCACAATTTTAATTCGATTTTGATGAAACTTGAAATTCATGGTTATAACCCAAAGATCTTGGTTCTTTTCGATATTTGCGCATATCGGATCGTAACTTCCTGAATTATGGCCCCTGGTTATACGCAAAATCCCCCTTTCTTTAGCTTGTGGTCCCTCTGGAGGTCACAATTATTATCCAATTTAAAAAAACGTTTGATTATATCACCGTTACACTGTAAGGAAGGTTGAGCTTGAATTTCGGGGAAATCGGACCAAAATTGACAGACAAAATGGCTGCTGTTTGTACGCGAATACTGTTAAAAAAATGATATATCATGGTTGCGGACCCTGTTAGGTCACAATTTTAATTCGATTTTGATGAGGAAGGTTGAGTTCTAATTTCGTGAAAATCGTACCAAAATTGCCGGACGAAATGGTCGCCGTTTGTACGCGAATAGTGTAAAAATATGGTATATCATGGTTGTGGACTCTCTACAGGTCACAATTCTTATCCGATTTTGATGAAAAGTCACATTTCTAGGTTGTGTACCGTCACACCATAATCATTGTCGGTTTCGAATTTCATTAATATCAGACTGGAACTGACCAACTAAATGGCTGCTCCCAATACAGTATGAAATACAGGACTTAAAGATGTAGGAAAAATCACTTTCGGTATTGCTTGTTCTCTGTCCATCTCTCGAAAATGTGGGCGTATCGTGCCTGGCAGTGCCAGCCTATCTTTTTACATGTAAATACAGTTATCTGCTTGTTTCCAGTCTAGTCAATCTTACTAAAGATAAAATTAAAATTTTAGATGTAGCACAATACTCCAACGATTAAAGATGTCAGCTGTCAACCATCTGTCATTAGTTAATTAATAATAAACGATTAATAGAACATAAGAATAAAAGAAATGTTTAATTGAATGAATGAATACTGAACAAATTAATTATTTAAAGAATGAATACAATTTATTAATTTATATCAACATTATAATACCAATCTCTGTCATATGTCTAATACCCTAACAGACACTGTTTTGTAAGTTAAATCTACTATTATGGTTAAATATCAAAATTATATACCAATAGTCGTCACATGTCTACTGCCCACACAGATACACGGTATTGTAAGTTAAATCTATATCTACTATTATCTTTGTACACAATGTATGGTAGTCTATGGCATAGAAACTAACAGAGTCTTGGGGCCTTTTTCTAGAAAAATATCACATCTAAGTTGAATTAATGTCGAAATTATTTCTTATTGTGAGAGAGAGAGAAATGGAGTTTAACGTCCACTAACAGAGTCTCGGCGTCTTTTCCTAGAAAAATATCACATCTAAGTTGAATTAATGTCGAAATTATTTCTTATTGTGAGTCAGAGAGAAATGGAGTTTAACGTCCACTCGACACAAACTAGGTCATTTCAGGACTAACATATGGTTTCAATTTTATTGCTTGAGGGGTCTTTAGCAGTGGGAGGAAACCGGAGTGCCCGGAGGAAACCCACTAGGTTGAGAAGGTGCCCCTATCTCCATGCCACATACACTCACACCAGAGATCGAAACCACAGCCGCAAGCCAGAGGTGACAGCCAGCTAAAGGTCGAAGCGCGGCACTCTAGACCACTAGGCCATCCCCCCCCCCCTTCTTATTGTGAGTCTGATAGAAAATATAATCGTCTTTTCTCATAAGTCGTGAAAGATTACCGTACTGTTTTTATACGCCCACATTTTCATGTGGACGTATTATGTCGTCGCCCCTGTCCGTCCGGACGTCCGTCCGTCCACAATTTGTTTGTGGACTCTCTACAGGTCACAATTCTTATCCGATTTTGACGAAACTTGAAATATAGGTTTATCCCCAAAAGATCTCGGTTCCTTTCGATATTGGCATGTATCGGATCAAAACTTCATGGATTATGGCCCCTGATTGTACGAAAAATCACGTTTTTAGCTTGTGGACCCTATAGAGGTCACAATTTTGAACCGATTATGATGAAACTTGACATGCATGTTTGTAACCCAAAGATCTTGGTTCCTTTCGATATTTGCGGCTATCGGAATGTAATTTCCTGAATTATGGCCCCTGATTGTCCGAAAAATCACCCTTTTTAGCTTGTGGTCCCTCTGGAGGTCACAATTATTATTCAATTTAAAAAACCGTTTGATTATATCACCGTTACACCCTAAGGAAGGTTGAGTTCGAATTTTGGGAAAATCGGACGAAAATTGCCATACAAAATGGCCGCCGTTTGTATGCGAATACTGTTAAAAAATGGTATATCAAGGTTGTGGACCCTGTGGAGGTCACAATTTTGATTCGATTTTGATGAAACTTGAAATTCATGGTTATAACCCAAAGATCTTGCTTCCTTTTGATATTTGCGCATATCGGATCGTAACTTCCTGAATTATGGCCCCTGATTATACGCAAAATTGCCTTTTTTTTAGCTTGTAGGTCACAATTATTATCCGATTTAAAAAAACGTTTGATTATATTACCGTTACACCGTAAGGAAGGTTGAGTTCGAATTTCGGGAAAATCAGACCAAAATTGCCATACAAAATGGCCACCGTTTGTACGTGAATACTGTTAAAAAATGGTATATCAAGGTTGTGGACCCTGTAAAGGTCACAATTTTAATTCGATTTTGATGAAACTTGACCCGAAATGGCCTAGTTTGTGTCAAGTCCAGACAAAATATCTGTCATATTCCATACTGTATATCGTAAGCCTGTCTCCATTAGCCAAGTTCGGGGGGTTGGGATGGCCTGGTGGTCTAGAGTGCCGCGCTTCGACCTCTAGCTGGCCGGTCACCTCTGGCTTGCGGCTGTGGTTTCAAGTCCTGGTGTGAGCGTATGTGGCATGGAGATAGGGGCGCCTTCTCAACCTTGTGGGTTTCCTCCGGGCACTCCGGTTTCCTCCCACTGCTAAAGACCCCTACGCGCAATCGAATTATTGAAATAAAATTGAACCATATGTTAGTCCCGAAATGACCTAGTTTGTGTTGAGTGGACGTTAAACCCCATTTCTCTCTCTCTCTCCATTAGCCGAGTTCAGAAAAGTAGGACGTTAAACCCTATTTACATTCTTTTCCGAGTTTCTTAAGCACACAAATACTGTGTTATGAGTTAAACTAACCAATATGTAACTCAGACTGTAAATATACAGAGAAAGACTGGTTTGCCTCCTAGTAAGGAATCGGGCATGTCTATTAGAGGACCAAGATAAACAGGAATTTTAGCCTGGAGTACAATGCACAATAGAAGTGAAGGGATTGATATAGCATCAATACGAGAACGTACAGTTATTCCACGCTTATATACACATATTTCTACAGATTCTTCTTGCCTCAAAGTCTATTTATCTATACAGAATTCCACAGATAAGTAAGATTATTTTTTCTAACCACTCCTAACAATTGATTTAAAAGGAGAAATTGAGTTCATCTAATGTTTTAATTCAATAAGATACACAATCCCTATACAAATAGCGTATCATTTATTTCGCAGAGTTTTTGCTTTGATTGAAGTGGCACTCTTTCGTTGGTTTACGTCTAGAATAATCTTGTTGATTTGATTGCATTGAGGTGTTGATTTGTTTTGTAAGATGATATTCCTTCTTGGTTGATAACACTCTTGCTGGCTTGACAGCCCTAGAAAATAAATAATAGTCTTATTCTAAGTACTAGATGTTTACCGTATGTGTCCTACCTGTTGTGTAAATTATCCTTTACATCATATTTTACTTGTCCAGAGGGTTCGAAAATATTTTAAAATCCAAGTCACATTTGAAAAGGTTTACGTTAACCTTTTCAAATCATGTAGTTGAATTTTTCCAATTTTTTAAATTAGGTGTTAAGATGAAATTTGTATCATCAATTAATTTGAATATTGTAAAATAATACAATTTGTTGACCAGAATATAGATTGGGACATATTATTCAATTACAACAAGAGTGTTATTGGGGCTTTAAGGTGTAATAAAGCTGAAATGAATAAAACTTTCTCTCAATCTCTCAAAATCGGTACCTACTTTATTTTGTCTGTAAGCTCATCACAGGTCAGTTCAATGAACTCAGTACTTGATTTTTGACCTAAAAATTTTGACCTTGAGTTCAAATTTATATCACAAGTCAACAAGTACAAGCTTGGTTTGAGTTAAATATTAAGGCCACATGCAGATTTCATCACAGTCCCGAGATGTAAACGGGCTAGCGCTAACCCTTACCCAAGACTTAGCCCCTAACCCACGATGCTTAGCAAATCGCGTGCCCTAACCTAAGACCTGGCCCTAACCCTTGATCCTCAGCAAATCACGTGCCCTAACCCTAACCCACGATGCTCAGCAAATCACATGCCCTAATCCTGTTTACATCTTGTTAACAGGATGAAATCTGCAGGCGACCTTGATATCTTAGATCTGACCATACAAGCATACTACTATGAGCCGGGAATCAACCTTGACATAATTGCAGCCATGTTGAAATTGTGATTTATCAAAATTAAAAATTCTGTTACTTCATGTACAATTGCCCAAAGAACACAGGCAAGCATACTGATCGAGTTCTAGGTTGATCTTATTTGGGGGGGGGGGGTTGGGATGGCCTAGTGGTCTAGAGTGTTGTGCTTTGACCTTTAGCTGGCTGTGGTTTCGAGCCCTGGTGTGAGCGTATGTGACATGGAGATAGGGGCGCCTTCTCAACCTCGTGGGTTTCCTCCGGCACTCCAGTTTCCTCCTACTGCTAAGGACCCCTACACGCAAGCGAATTATTGAAATAAAATGAAACCATATGTTAGTCCCAAAATGACCTAGTTTGTGTCGAGTGGACGTTAAACCCCATTTCTCTCTCTCTCTCTCTGATCTTACTTGAATTGGCAGAGCCTCAGCCAATATTTTGAAGAGTGTCATCCAAGCTTGGAAATAAGACGACAGGCACAGATACAGGCTTTGTCAGGCATAAAACCTCTGGTGCCTGTCCTTTTGTCTGGCACTGATTTGTCTTTTTTGCTGATATTATTAATACATGTCCAGCACTAAGTTGAAAATGTCAGGTGTATTTCATTAGTGCATCTAAAACCGTTATTTCCAGATCTGGTGTCATCCCAACAACAATATAGCTCAATTTTCAGGTTGGAATGTCAAAATATATCGGCGTTAGCAGATTAATGAACGGATGAGATTCAATTAAATTAAGCAAACAGCTATATAGATAAACAAAACAGTAGAGGAGTAGAGGACTTGTTTATCAAGTTAAATGTTTATAACATAATGATTGGCAGCCATTCAATGCTGTTAACGTATTCATAATTTGTACACTATCTGATTAAAATATTGTTGTCTCCCCCCGTCCCTACATCAGTCCCTACATTCCGCAGAGTACATACAAACTATATATCATTATAAATAATAATACATGTGGTGTGAGCGTATGTGGCATGGAGATAGGGTCGCCTTCTCAAGCTCGTGGGTTTCCTCTGGGCACTCCAGTTTCCTTCCACTTCTAAAGACCCCTACGCTCAAGCGAATTATTGAAATAAAATTGAAACCAGATGTTAGTCCCAAAATGACCTAGTTTGTGTCGAGTGGACGTTAAATCCCATTTCTCTCTCTCTCTCGATAATACATGCATACATTAACTGAAGTGAGATCATGGTGGTTAAGTGGGTAAGACGCTGGCTTTCTAGCCTGGAGGTTGGGTGTTCCATCCCTGCATTGGCTGAGAAATTCCATGCTGATTTTCCTCGTGGTTTCCCCTTGTCAGTGATGCTAGCCTGGAGGTTAGCTATTTGATCTCTGCGTTGGCTGAGATATTTCATCCAGATTTTCCAGCGTGGTTTCCTCTTGTCAGTGATGCAGGATAGAGGGCCTGACAAGAACAGTTGTTTTGTCGTTCAGATGGAACGAAAAACTGGTCCCGTATACACATTAGCAAGCACGTAAAAGATCCCTTGGCAGTAGGAATTCAATATAGGAATAGGCCGTAGCATTGCTACCAGGGCAAAATTTGCCTCATTGCACACTGTATGACGTATGCCCGTCTCCATTAGCCCAATTTAGGAGCAGAACAGTAGGACGTTAAAGTCGTTAAACCCCATTTCATTTCATTTGCTAATAGGAAGTGATAAAACTATCCTTTTGTTTACAATATTTACATACATGTACCAGAACTTGTTATTGGGTTTTATCACGATATTTGATTCATTACTTACACAATCATTCAGCCATTTTAATGGTTTCATTATCTTTCGATGGCAACATCATTCATAATATTTCATCTTTTGTTGAAGCTGTCTTCCTGTGCTAGATACATACTGTTAAAGTGTGTGCACTGTCTCAAAGATTATTAAAACATTTCATTGGTTTTACTCCGTGTTCAATACTGTATCATAAGGTCTGTCATTGAGTCAAATGGTTGTATGTGACAAAGAGTAGGGTCGTCTGTCCAACGTCGTGGGTTTTCTATGGGTCCTCTGGTTTCCTCCCACTGCTAAAGACCCCTACCCGCAATCGAATTTTTTATTTCGAAAGAATATTTATTCACAGAAACTGGATTCGAGAACAGGCAGAAGCCAACAGACCTCCTCTCCATAAAAGTACATGTACAAACATAAATATATATTGAAAAGTAAAGTAAAGTAGAGAAGGGATAAAATTATATGTACAAACCACAATCAGAATGTTTATATTTCACACATTTTCATACAGAATTTACAAAATCTTTGCAAGATATCGAGGAAGTACTTCCGAAAGCGAATCATTGAAATAAAATTAAACCATATGTTAGTCCCAAAATGACCTGGTTTGTGTTGAGTGGATGTTAAACTCTCTCCCTCTCCCTCTCTCTCTCTCTCCAATACAGGTGTTCAATGAATTTAGGCCTGAAAGACTATTGTATCCCGTTAACAATAAATGATGTTTTTATTGAAATCTTTTTGGTTAAGGTATACGTAATGAGGTTAGAACATGAATAATACACATTCTTACTTACTTAATTTATGAAAAACAATTTATATTTATTCGGATACAGTTTTTTTTTAAATAAACCTCAAATTTAAAAATGTCATTCTGTCTTACATTTGATTCATGTGGAGCTTTATGAAGAATAAAACCAGATCTGTTTTTAAATCGTAGTTATTTGACCTTTAGAATAAATGACAATGCTAATAAGAAAACGTTAAAAAGAGATTTTTGTAATCTTCTGATATTTCTGTTTTAAACGTATTGTGTCAAGATTGCAACTGGAAAATCAGATAATTGCTTTGGGGACTTTGCAGATGTGTACAAATTCATACACAAGAGCTGAGCGAAATGTAATCATTAAAGCACAAGATATTTTAACTTAAATTAGACGATTGCTTAGAGAATTTTCTTGAAACATATACAAATTCAAATGCGAAAGTGGGGACTTTGCAGAGGTATAAAAATTCATACACATGAAATGAGCGAAGCCGAATCGTTAAAGCACAAGATATTTAACTTAAATTAGACGATTGCTTAGAGGATTTCCTTGAAATGTATACAAATTCAAATGCGAAAACTAACTTATTAAAGCATAGGATATTTATTTTAAGTTAGGTAACTATAATAATTTCTTTAGGGATTTTCAAGCATACTGTCTTCAAGTTCAGATATGAACGCTAAGTGAAAATAATTATTATTAAAACACACGATATGTTAAGTTATAAATGTTTCAGGAATTTTCTAGAAATGTACAAATTCAAACATGGAATTAGAATATAAGTTAAAATGAAGAATTATAAAAGCAGAGGATATTTTAAGATAATTGCTTTAGGAATTATTAAAGCACTGGATATTTTTATTAATTTTAAGTTGAATTTCAGAAAGAAATTAATTTGTTTGAAGACTATGGATATTTGGACTATCTTCACAGCTTGCGGTTGTGTGCTATTGATCATGATGTTTGTTAATTTATCCTAGGTTAGAATGAGACTAGAAGAATAGGGTTGTGTGTACACATTGGCGTGCACATAAAAGATCTCTTGACAATTGGAATCATATGTAAGAATAGGTCATAGTGCCGCTGTCCGGGCAAAATTTCCCTTATAGTACATACATATGCCTGTCTTCATTAGTCGCGTTCGGGACAAAACAGTACCACATTAAACCTCATTTCATTTCATTTCTTGGAGATAGAAAGAATGAATATGTAGTGGAAGATGTAATTGGAGATATAATTCTGTTTACTGAAACAATTGTCTTCCCTAAACCATGGACACATACTTTGGCATAAAAATATTCCAAATAGAATAAAACCAAGTACGAACAATCCAAACCATTAGGCAAAAGTTGAAGTCCTAAAAAAGCATTATAGGCAAAATAGTGTAATCAGCAAATGGACTGTTCTCCGTGTACAAAATACACGACAAACAGTGGTAACAGGTGTCTGGAAGAGTAAGCTTACTTAACTTATTAAAGGATTCTGGAAAATTTTCTAATTTTCCTCACATTTGTTCGTGGTTACCAACGGCAAATAATAGTAAAAGTACGTAGCTGCATAGGGCATTACGAGTCGAACAAATAACTGATGATCTACTCTCATATGATAAATAAATTGATTCATATTTCAATCTGCGAATACAATAAAGTGAAGAAAATCAAATTTGACTGTGCCAGTCTGAGTTATGAAGGCTTCCTTGTCGGATTTAAATGGATATTAAACCATCATTTCGCCCTTTATCTTCGCGTGTACTATAGCAGTAGAGATCGAGAGACATTATTTACTATGCTAGGGACACATTCCTTGTATTGCAAATAGAACTGGAATTGACAGGCCAGGTCCTTAGGGAATTAAGCTGTTAAGTCCACCATGGTCTTTGTAGAATGGCACATTGTTCGTTGAATAATTTCAACAAGATTTTGTTTAGTTGTTGAGTCTAGACGTGTAGCATACTAGTAGAAGGTTAATCTAATTATCTTTAATTTGTTAAATCTGAATCTGTTGTTCGTTTAAGAATAGTTTCCTGATGCAAGTTCCTGTACTTAATTAATGTAGCTTGCTTCGGATGTTTATCAGGGGGTAATTTCAATAGTGAAACCAATTTAGGGGTTTCTATTCTTTAGAGTTTCATTGAAATTATGATTTTTTTTTTTTAAAAAGGTTTTATCAGTCTCGTGTGTCAATTCAGTAGGGGAACCAATGTAGGGGTTTGTTGTATTCTAAGTTTCATCTGAAGTACGATTGTTTTTTATAAGCGGTTTTACCAGTCTCACCAAAATCATGTAAATTTAAAATAAAATCATGTTCAAAAATACGCTTCACATATCCCACGAACTTAATTTTCATAAGCATTCGTTAAACACCAACAAGAAGCCAAACAACCAAATTTTCTCTTTAATATGGATGAAATTATTTTCTTACACTGAATATACATGTAAATTAAACTTCATTTTTATAAGCATTCATAACACGAACAAGCAGTCAAACAAATGAATTTTTTCTTTTATTTGGATAAAATTATTTTCAAACTGAATATAAATTAAAATTCTTTATAATGGTACGTTTGAAATAGCATTATCAAGATGTTTGACTTTTTCTCTTTTGTAATATGGATGAAATTATTTTCAAGCTTTTTTTACGAGACATTTGAATAGTCTTATCAAGATGGCAGACTCTTTCAACTTGTCCTTGAAACGTGATAAAAACAATCTCCATATGAAATCTGTCGAACAATATATCGTATGTAACTGGAACTGATTAGACGAGAGTAATCGGCATGTGCGAGAAATGAAGTTTATAATGATTATTGGAAGGGTTTATGGATAAATTTTATTGATATCTTTCATATGGTCATTTGATTATTGATTTTCATCTTTAACAAGTTGTTCCCTTGGCTCAATCAACCTCTGTCTCTGATTAAGTGCATGTATGTAACAACTCTTTTATGGTTCAAATCAGACTTTCTAAGATTGAACGTATCATTACTCATTAAGCATTCCTCATTAGTTGTTGTTGTTTTTCTTAGTGTGTAACATCCGCTTCTACTGAAGCCAAGTTGTCTTTTTTTCATTGTGGGGGGGGGGGGGGAATGTCCTAGTGGTCTAGAGTGCCGCGCTTTAACCTGTAGCTGGCCGGTCACCTCTGGCTTGCAGCTGTGGTTTCAAGCCCTGGTGTGAGCGTATGTGGCATGGAGATAGGGACGCTTCTCAACCTCGTGGGTTTCCTCCGGGCACTCCGGTTTCCTCCCACTGCTAAAGACCCCTACGTGCAAGCGAATTATTGAAATAAAATGAAACCATATGTTTGTCTCAAAATGACCTAGTTTGTGTCGAGTGGACTTAAACCCCATTTCTCTCTCTCTCTCTATTTTCATTGTTATCATCTTTGCACACGCAGATATCTTTTCTGTGGGTGGAAACCAGGGTACCCAAAGTAAACACACAAGGTTTATGCCTGTAGGTCTATCAAGCTCTGATCTGACTTATGACTGATGCCCGCAGGTCTATTAAGCTTAGATGTCACTTGTTTATGGTTGATGTCTGCAGGTCTATCAAGCTTATGTTATCTATCTTTTAAAATTGGAACACTAATTTTAATCGCTTGCCAGAATACTTCAAGCGCCATTTGTATAAAGCGACTCGATGAATGAGGCTAAACATGTTACATGTACATGTTGGAGAATACTATAACTGGTGTAGAATGGAATCAAAGACTGCCATTCAGTTTAGACTCTAGGTGTATTTCACAGAATATAACTTTAAAATAATATTCCTTTCGCAAACGCAGCCTAAAATGTACATGTGCATTAATGGGTATTGCTGTTAATTAACATTGTCAATCTGACAATTTTTTTAACCATTTAGATGTGTCATACATGTACATTTAGCGGTAATGTTTGCATGTGCAGCTTGTCACAAGAAAATCATTATGGTCTTAGAGGCCCAGGGACAACCTGCTATCAAAACCTGACTCAAGATGAATCCTAATGGCCGAATAAGATTACATTTGGGACCAGTTTGTATTTGAAGACCTGCATAGGCTATTAATTCTTAGATAATTTATTTCTTTATGGCAATGATTCATGAGACTGGGTTAAAAAAAAACAAGTTGAGTTATTATTTCTAGATATGTGATTTATTTCAATGGTATTTGATTGCCTTACTCCTTCTTACATGTATTTCCATTTTGAGAAATGTTTTTTAGTAATTTAATAACCATTAATGGGACAATAACACTCTTGCTGTTTTGGCAGCTCCAGAAAATAAATAATAGCCTTATTCTAAGTACTAGACGTTTAAGTGCCCTTTCCTGTTGTGTAAATTATCCATTACATCCTATTTTACTTGCCCAGAAGGTTCGAAAATATTTTAAAATCCAAGTCACATTTGTAAAGGTTTACGTTAGGTTTTTCAAATCATTTAGTTGAATTTTTCCAATTTTTTAAATTAGGTGTATTAAGATGAAATTTGTATCATCCATTATTTGGAATATTGTAAAATAATATACAATTTATTGAACAGAATAAAGATTGAGACATATTATTTCGTTACAACAAGAGTGGTATTGAGCCTTTAATGTGATATGAGGATTGTCGGAAGTAAGATCAGAGCACCGCCATTGATCTAACAGTTACATCAAGTGTAGGATTATAGAAAAACTACTTTATATTATCAATTTTTTGGGGCGATTAAATGCAAACTACTATAAAGAAATCTTTGAACCGCAGACTTGATAAGGTGCTATTGATCTTTGTGTATAGTATTATTGTTACACATCCTCCTGGTATTGAGTCAACTGGCGTGATTTCGAATCCCTGGTTGTACGTGACAATGAAGCCTGTCCAACCTCGTGGGTTTTCTCCAGGATCTCTGGTTTCCTCCCACTGCTAAAGGCCCTTACGCGCAAGTGAATTATGGAAGTAAAATTAAAACCATATGTTAGTCCCAAAATGACCTAAGTTTGTGTCTAGTGTATGTTAAACCCATCTCTCTCTCTCTCTCTCTCTAGTCCCAAAATTACCTAGTTAGTGTCGAGTGGACATCAAACCCCATTTCTCTCTCTCTCTCTCTCTCTCTCTCTCTCTCTCTCTCTCTCCTGGTTTGGGTCTAAAGAGTGATCCTGGGAGATGAATGGTATCTGGTTGAATGATATGTCCCGTTGTTGTCAGTCAGTTTGTCACACGTTACCTGCAACCTTGTGAGTTTTCTCTGGGTACTCCGGTATCCTCTCACTGCTAAAGACCTCTACACGCAAGCATTTTGTTGAAATAAAATTGAACCATATGTTAGTCCCAAAATGACCTAGTTTGTGTTGAGTAGATGTTAAACCGCCTCTCTCTATCTCTCTTGGCAAGGAGTAGTATCGCCTGTCCAACTTCCTGGGTTTTCTCCAGGTACTCCGGTTTCCTCCCTCTGCTACAGACCCCTACGCACAAGTGAATTATTGAAATGAAGTTAAAACGATATGTTCGTCCCGAAATGACCTAGTTTGTGTCAGTGGACGTTAAACCACATCTCTCTCTCTCTCTCTCTCTCTCTCTCTCTTAGCATTGTGTAAGTGAGGCCATATTTTTTACTCCCAATTTAAATCCAAACAAATCTCTGTACCAGAGCTGAATTTCATGATAAAATTGAAGTGGGTTGTAACAGGAACTGAACCACTAATGATCATGTACAAGGATTTCAATTTACCTTAAAACATGCATTTAAAGAGCACCTTAGATTGACAGGGATCCATATTGATATGCTGTTGAATTCAATAAACTCCAACAAATTAGTTCAACTGAGTTCATCTAGGGATAAATTTCAGGTGAATTTTGTTCAATTAGGTTGGTGGAATGACAATAAATATTGATTTTGATTCTCCGAGGAAGAAATTAGTTTAGAAAAAGTTTTCACTTAAGTTTTGTTTTACATTATTTTTATTTTTTAAATGGAAATTAAGGGTTAAAGAAATATAGATTTTTTTGTAAGTTATGGGAAATATCAAGTTTCAAAGGGTAAAAGAAAGTCACACATCTGTTAGAATTTGAACGAATCAATGCATATTTGTCAAATATCTAATCCATCAGTATCACACAGTTAATAATTGTTTTTTATTTAATTCATCTTGTTCAGGAAGTAGGATTGGATGACCAAATGGTTAGCACGTGCGCACTGTATCATAAGGTCTGTCATTGAGTCAGCTGGTGTGGTTTCAACCCCCGGTTGTACGTGACAAGGAGTAGGGTTGTCTGTTCAACCTCGTAGGTTTTCTACGGGTCCTCCGATTTCCTCCCACTGTTAAAGACCCTTACGCGCAAACAAATTATTGAAATAAAATTAAACCATATGTTAGTCCCGAAATTACCTAGTTTGTGTTGAGTGGATGTTTAACCCCATTTCTCTCCCTCTCTCTCTCTCTCTCTCTACGGTCGCCTGTTCAACCTCATTTGTTTTCTCTGGTTTCTTGGGGGGTTGGGATGGCCTAGTGGTCTAGAGTGCCGCGCTTCAAACTCTAGCAGGCCGGTCACCTCTGGCTTGCGGCTGTGGTTTCGAGCCCTGGTGTGAGCGTATGTGGCATGGAGATAGGGGCACCTTCTCAACCTCGTGGGTTTCCTCCGGGCACTCTGGTTTCCTCCCACTGTTAAAGACCCTTACGCGCAAGCAAATTATTGAAATAAAATTAAACCATGTGTTAGTCACGAAATTACCTAATTTGTGTCAAGTGGACGTTAAACCCCATTTCTCTCTCTCTCTCTATGTGCCCGCGACAAGGAGTAGGCTCGCCTGTTCAACCTCATTTGTTTTCTCTGGTTTCTTCCAAATGTAAAAGACCCTTACACGTTTGTGTCAAGTGGACGTTAAACCCCATTTCTATACAATGTACAGTCCATTTGCTGATTACACTGTTTTGCCTATAACGTTTTTTAGGACTTCGAATTCTGTTTAATGGTTTGGATTGGTCATACTTGGTTTTATTTTATCTCTTCTAATTCAATGTTGTTAACGAAGAATTTTTTAGGCTATAATGATGGAATGATTTTTGTAGCTTAGCTGTATGTAACTCTGAATAATTAGATTGTGGAATTGACAAAATGTCGTCTCATAGAAAAAATATTAGGAAGTCAAACTTGTTAATAAGTGTCTTTTGAGATTGAAAGCAGAATTGACTCAAGGTGGATTTTTAAATTAAAAATCTTGAATCCAGATCAATGTGACCTTTCCGCGGTAGTTAATGTCTTTTTGAAAGGGTTAGAGAGTGTGGTGATATGTGTACCAAAGATAAGATAAAGATCAACCAATGTACAGGCCCTTACTGAAGAATGCACAATTCATTAACGACTAAAAACGTCAGCGGGAATAATGCTTTAAAGACTTTTTTTATATATAAATGGCTTAATTCAACCATCTTTAAAGGTTATGTTTGTTTGGGCAATTATGAAAGCAGACAGATTTAGTCATGTGACATGCTAACTATCCAGAAACAAGAACACAATTTCTTAAGCCTTTGGTGGTGAGTGACCATATCGAATTTGGTTGTCATAGCAATAGAAATAGAAAAAAATGCATTTTGGACCATTTTTAATGATGTTTAACATGACTAAATTGATGGTTACCCCATTTTAAGTTTAAAGCAGTTTAAAATATTTGAAATCGATTTAATGTCAGATGATGAGTAAAGTATTCTGGATTCGGAGCTATTATCATAGCAACCATGGTTATTTGTTTTTCAAAAAGCATTACTTTCCAATAATTTTGACATCAATATTGATTGTGTTATTTTAAAATCAGTTGCTATCAGGCAACATTTAAAAACATATATAAAATCAAAACATTTGTATGCCATCTTTCAAGAGCATGAAAAAGGAGCAAATTACCCATTTTGATCCATTATTGAGACATGAATGAACTACATGTATTATGAAATTCTGATCTTGAATTGAAATTTTGTGGATTATTAAAATAACATACATGTATCTATAACTTTATATTTGGTTGTTAATAGCAACCAAAACAAAAAACAAACCCCAAAAATCAAATTTTATATAATTTTCAATGGTATTTACCATCTCGAAAACACCATATTTTAAAGTAACCTTTTAGCATATTTACAGCCTGTGTAATATCAAATGTTATGAATTGTATAATTTTAAGTTAAATATTGAGAACTTTATTGGATGGTTGCCTTAGCAACTACATTGTTTTCAAAATAAGATAAGTGCAATGTTGTTTCACTATCATTGTTCTCGGCATTTATTGCTTGTACAAGAATTCTACTTTATTTTCTCCTAACATTAAATTCACCAATGAAAACAAAATATTTTTGTTGTGATTTTACGTTAATAATTCTCTTAAAGAACAAAACAGTAGGACGTTAAACACCATTTTATTTCAATTACCGGTATGTAAAAATAAGTTATCGCTAATAAAAAGACAGTGATGAAGTATTATCATTCACTGCCCTGTGTATGACAGTTGGTGCAACTATTAAATCAGGGCTTTGTGAATTACCGGTACAAGAAAATGCACCCCATTACAAGAAAATGCTCCACATTTTATTGACTCTTCCTAACGATTTTCATTATGCTATGGGTTGTATTAAGTTCTCTATTGATGAAAACTGTCATTCAGGACTTGTGAATCACTCGAAAATACCCCTCATTTATTTGACTCTCTCTCTTTCGACTGTTCCTAATGATTTTCATGATGCTATAGGTTGTATTATGTTCTTTATTGATGAAAAGTATCATTCACTGCCTTGTGCATGGCACATATAGGACTTGTGAATCACTCGAAAATATCTTGCCTCTTACTAATGGTTTTCATGATGCCTCAGGTTGTATTATGTCCTCTATCATGACATGTTAGTTAATGGTCAGGAGATTTATGATCGAACAGGGAGATAAAAACAATCAAGATTGATTTCTATCTCATTTTATAATAAATTGGCTAAGTCATGTCGTTAATGATAGGCATCATTAATCTCTTGGTAAATTAAGGACTGTATGTGTATCAGATTAAGGATTGTCTTCATCGTTCATGCATTATTTATTTAAACGTCTACCTTGATTGAATTTAGACGACCAGGGGTGGTAATATTGCTAGATGTAGTCATTAGAACTGTTTCCTCACTTTTATCAATGCAATTTATTACCAAAAGGTCGTTAATAACCCATCATGTCAAAAGAATTTGTTTACCGTTGGTTTGAATTTAAAATAGGGACATGCGATGTGTATCGATATCTAGAAAATTGAAACGTTTGACACTTTTACGTACACCGACATGTGCACAGGATCTTGGTTTTTTATCCCGTCCAAATGACTAGATTTTGTTCCTTGACCGTGGGTTGGATGGCAGAATGCCTAGTTTGTGGCCGACTGCGTGCTGTATCATAAGGTCTGTCGTTGAGTCAACTGGCGTGGTTTTGATTCTCCAGTTGTACGTGATCAGGAGTAGGGTTGCCTGTCCGACCTTATGGGTTTTATTGAAGTAAAATGAATTCATATGTTAGTCCCGAAATGACCTTCTTTATTGTGTGTTGAGTGGACGTTAAACCCCATTTCTCTCTCTCTGATATTGAACCCAAGACCCCTGGCTTGTGAACTAGTTAATCACAGAGCTATCTTGAATGAGAAAGTTCACATAAATGCTTTGTTTAAAAATAACATCAATATTGCATGTTGAAAGCAGTTTGCTTTGTTGGAGGTTTTTTTTTGGTTCAGATTACAATTCTGAACCCTGTTTATCGAAATCTAAACTAAAGATAAAATCCAAATTTATTAATTGGCTAAACACTAAAATAAATCTGATATTATCCAATTACTACAATTTCGATTTTGTGAAACAGTCTGTTGATAAATAAATGTATTATCTTATGTAATGGTTATGGTGCCTTTGAGAGAAATATGGAATGTCTGTGTAACTGTTATAATGTTTAGCAAGTAATTGGAATCATCACACAACAGTCCCATAAACACATGAATAAATACCAAGACATATTGTGACTTTATGGCTTGCTTTATCATTTCGTCTGCAGGGGTGTATCATGAAGCCTGTCATTGAGTCAACTGGCTTGGTTTCGAATCCCCAGTGGTGGTACGTGACAAGGAGTAGGGTCGCCTGTTCAACCTTGTGGATTTTCTCTGAGTCCTCCGGTTTCCTCCCACTCATAAAGACCCCTATACGCAAGCAAATTATTGAAATAAAATTGAACCATATGTTAGCCCCAAAATGACCTGTGTCCAGTGGACATTTAACCCCATCTCTCTCTCTCTCCCTCTCCCTCCCTCTCGCTCTCTCCTGTTTCTGATGGAAATCATGATATAAAATATGTGAACTTTGACCTTTTATCAGATGAATGTGTATATATTTGCCATGGATACAGGCTATTACTGTTCCAGACACCATCATTTCCTACTAAAATTATGTGGTATTACAAGAGATTAGGCACTGAAAGTGTTAGGTTTCAATTGTTAAAAGCTGATAATCAGAACTATAGTATCTCCTATATGAAAGTAATGGTGATTCTTTAAAACCTTCTTTCACATGATCTTGTAAAGATAGATGAGAGTATGATAATCATCATGCTTGATCGTGTTATTTACTATTATATCTCTTGGTATTCAACATTATATCATTTGTTATTCACCATTATATCACTTGGTATTCACCATTATATCACTTGGTATTCACCATTATATCATTTGTTATTCACCATTATATCACATGGTATTCACCATTATATTACTTGGTATTCACCATTATATAACTTGGTATTCACCATTATATCACTTGTGGAAGTAATAGGAATTCTTTAAAGGCCAACTTATACTTGGATCTTGTAAATGAAATGAAATGGAGTTTAACGTCCTACTGTTCTGCACCTAACCTGGGCTAATGAAGCCGGGCATATGCCATACAGTGTGCTATGAGGGAAATTTTTGCCTGGCCAACGGCGCTAGGCCTACACTTAAATCGAATTCCAACTGCCAAGGGATCTTTTACATGCACGTCAATGATCAAACACCCGACCTCCAGACTAGCGAGCCAGCATTTCACCCACTAAGTCACATGATCCCCGGATCTTGTAAAATATATGTTCTAATTTGCTATTATGTAATGAAGAAAATCGTGATTAGAAATACCATCCTGGCGCTGCCTATGCTGTGCCCAGAACTTGGGCAACTGTAGGCCAATGCCATCTATGTTACTTCTTAGTCCGACCTACTCCTATACACCAACCCAGAACATACAAACCGACAAACGACAGTCACAACTATTAGATGTTTTTATGTATTAAAAAAAGAATTTCTTTAATGAACTAGCTGACTTGTACAATGTATATTTGTTAAGGACACTGGAAGATTGTGGAATCTATAGAAATCAAATGGGCGATATAATTAGAATTGTTCAACTACGAACAATCTGTGTTGTCTGTCACATGTACAGAATCCACGTCTGTTCATGATTGATGTTACCGAACAGTATACATTATTGTAAATAGAGTCTTATACGTTCTTGATAATTGAAGAGAATCGCTCGCGGTAAATGTTATAGAACAATAAGAACACATTTCTATACATCTTTTTATTGTCCGTTTGTCAAAAGAATTTCCTCGAACAAAGTCGTTACGATACTTTTACGGACACCGGCAGTGTAAATGATATTAATTTGATATAATAAAGCAATCAGGAACAAAGAACTGTTTTGAATTTCAGATATCATATTAAAAATGAATTCTTAGCCGCGTCAGAAAAATGATTCCCATGCTGTTTATTAGCAATATTGATAATCAGCACGTCAGACAGGTGTTAAGCGACTTTGTAAATGTTTGCTTTTATTTTGTCATTATTGGGTTCGCTCATGCTAATTGTGAAGTTTGTCATTCCTTTTGCTTTCACATCAATATGTGATTAAGGATACATTATATAAGAAACAGATACAGAACTGACCATTCTTGCTATAATAGTTAGGAAGTAGATAATGTAAAATGAATAATTTGAAAATTTTATTCAAATTACTCTATTGCGAGCAAAGATATTAGCCTTTGAAGTTTTGGCAAGAAATGTGCAATAAATTCGACCGCCACACTGCTTGTTCAAAACTTAAGTCTTGCTACTCCATTTTTAGATTAAATCAAAACATGGCTGAACCATTCTAATCTGTTTAATATCGGATAAATCTGATGCCATTGAGAGTTGATTATGGCCTGGATCAGTTAATTAATGTCTAATTAATAATTTAGATAACATTTCAGGCCTAAAGAAAGACCTTCAATAGGCCGATTTAGCTCTTGTATAATGTGTGTTTAACTGAGGGTGGGTTGGGTGGCCGAATGGCTAGCGTGCACGCTCTGCCATTGAGTCAGCTGGCGTGGTTTCGAATCCCCGGTTGTGCGTGGCAAGGAATTGGGTCGCCTCTCCAACCTCGTGGGTTTTCTCTGGGTACTCTGGTTTCCTTCCACTGCCCAAGTGAATTATTGAAATAAAATTAAACTATCTGTTAGTCCCGAAATGACCTAGTTTGTGTCGAGTGGACGGTAAACCCCATTTCTCTCTCTCTTAACTGAGAAACATTCAATGTACAGATTTACAGATTATAAATTAATTAGTTTTTAAAAGTAACCTGATTGTATAATTGATGAAATTGTCTTATATGAACCACAAGTGACAATAGGCCTTTAATGATTATAGATTGATGAGAAAGCGAAATAATAATAAAACATGTGGTTATATAGTTAGCCGGTCAATAAAAGGATTGACCCTGGTCTTTCAATGTGTAATGGGTTCTCTTGAGTTGTTTTTCTCATGTTTTCCACGTTATTATGATGATTGTGATTTATATGAAAATGGTAGCGAATTAACAGTTACAAAACAGAATTATATGTCTGAGTGCTATCAATTAGCTTTTATCTTCTGATGGATGAATTTCGAATGGTGGCTCTAATCAGTGGTATGTAATAACTATATAGTTTTTTCATTCATTCAAAGTTCATCCAGATTTTCGTGCATGCTTTCCCCTTGTCAGTTGTGCAGGATGGAGGGCCTGAAAAGGACAGCTGCCTTGTCGTTCAAATGGGACAAAAAACTGAGGTCTGCATGCACATAAAAGATCCCTTGACAGTTAGAATTCGGTATATGAGTAGGCTGTGGTGCCACTGTCCGGGCAAAATGTCCCTGATAGCACATTGTATGGCATGCCCGTCTTCATTAACCACGTTCGAAACAGAAGAACATCAGGACGTTAAACCCCATTTTGTTGGTATGCCGTATGGTCTGTCATTGAGTCAAGTAACAAGAAGTAGGGTTGCCTATCCAACCTTGTGGATGAATCAAATGTCTGATGTCATAGCAACCTCATGGGTTTCCTCCAGGCGCTCCAGTTTCCTCCCACTGCTAAAGACCTCTACACGCAAGCGAATTATTGAAATAAAATTTTTAAAAACATATGTTAGTCCCGAAATGACCTAGTTTGTGTTGAGTGGACGTTAAACCCCATTTCTCTCTCTCTCTCTAATGTCATAGGGTCAAAAGCCACATGTAGGACCCCCCTAACATGACCTTCCATTACAACTGGTCAGATTTTGATGTAGTAGAAGCCATCTAAAATATAAAAAACAAAACAAAATATAGATTGTAAAATTGTAAAATCAAGCCTTCAAACTTCCAAAATTGACAGATGTTATTTAGACAACAGGTGAACAAGCAAGAAATTGATTGGGAGGAAAATTTCACATTCTCTCTTGTACTTTTGTAAATATGCTGTAGAGCGTTTTATCAGATCAGATTGACCTCCACAATAGGAATCTGATACAATTCAAACAAATTTTGAAGGTTTCAATCTCATCAAAAATGAAAATTATAAAACACTTTTTGATCTGAAACAAACAAATCTGATCTGAAAAACAGCAGAAACTAAAATATTGAAGAATGGTGCTAAATTTACAAATAGAAAAATACAGGAAGTTTTCAGGAAGATAATGTAATTGTCTATAATTGATATTTGCTTAATAATTCATTTTAATTTCACAGGACAAAATGTCAGGATGTTGTATTGATTTTATTTCAATTACTTTTTTAAACGCCCTGCATTGAATGTCATCGTATATTGTCATTAACCCAGTCAGTTGGTTCATCTGTCTGTGGGGGGGTTGGATGGCCGAATGGTTAGCATATTTGTGCTGTATCGTAAAGCCTGTCATTGAGTCAACTGGCGTGGTTTCGAATCCCGGGTTGTAGTGACAAGGAATAGGGTCGCCTGTCCAAGCTCGTGGGTTTTCTCTGGGTCCTCCGGTTTTCTCCCACTGCTAAAGACCCTATGCTCAAGCGAATTTTGAAATAAAGTTAAACCAAATGTTAGTCTCGAAATGACCTAGTTTGTGTCGTTGACGTTAAGCCCCATTTCACTCTCTCTCCCCATCCATCGGTGTCAACTGGCGTGGTTTTGATTCCAGGGTTGTAAATGACAAGAAGTATATGTAGGTTGAGCTATCCAACCTTGTGTGTTTTCTCGGGGTCCTCCGGTTTCCTCCCACTGCTAAGGACCCCTTTGCGCATGCTATTTATAGAAATATAATTGTATAATCTAGTATTGGGGTGAAGGTTAAATCTTTGTCCATCTCTTGCAAAATGTGGGAGTATCTCACATGGCAATGGCTTGTTTATTCGATTTGTGATTTTTTCGTCCTTTTTTAATAACATTACAGAAATATGGAACGAATTTGATTTGTAATGAGTCTATTTTATCTTTATTGATTTTTATTCTGCATTTGCAAATATACACGTAGTTGAGTAGATCAGAATAAAACAGGATCCTTTTCGAAGGTTGGAGTTGATTTTTTGCGAGGGCAGAATTAAAGAGATCTACTGCTGTGATGTAAGACTATTAGAGTAATTGATTATTTGTGGGACTGGTCGATGGACTTGTGATCTTATTCTCAACAGTTATCTGTCTTGGTTAGAAAAAAAAATGCGAAACCCATTTGATGTTTCTTAAGACATTGGTTTCTTTTCACGTTCTTACCATAACTGATCAGCATGGAATTTAATAGGACATTGGCTATGAATCCAATGATGCACAAACAATTGGAGATTTGCTTGATTCTAGAATAGAATTCCATGTTCTGGATTTAATTTCATGGTTGTTACGTTGATCAGAGGAGCTGTTTGATGGTCTAGGATATTAATCTCTTCTGTTCTCCAACATCAAATCAAATATGATATGTGTACTTTTGTAATTGGTAATATTTACCCAGTTGTTGAAATTTTCATGTTGTTAGAGTACAAATATCGCAGGAAACCATTTAGTTGTGTGTATTAATGATCCGAAAACATTGTAATAACGACAGCCATTCACAAAATTTTACTCATTGAATTTATTAATGGGTGTCCACAATCATTGGAAAAATCGCCATATTGGGAATTTTCAGACTTTAAAAAATTGCGGCTGAACCCAAAAATTGGATGTTAAAAGGAACAATTCCGATAATATTTTAGATAATAAAACTGCTTAATTTTGTGTTAAAATCCCTTAAAATCCGCTACCTTAGGGCCGAGCAACTAACTCAACATATGTGATATGTTTTAAATATCTTTAACCATTCAGTCTTCACCTGGAAATGGAGACCGTTGTCCCAAGCTGTATTATACGATGTCTAGATAAAACCAGACTTTTATTTTATAAAAATAATATATTGGTGAAACATAATAAATGCCTACACCATTCCTCTATATTTTGGCACTTAAATTCCATACGTACTCAGACTTTTATTTTATTTTCGAGCCTCTGTTCAAATCGGGACAGTCCTTGTAAACCAAAAATAAAATGAAAATTAAATTTTAAATTTTTTATGATTTGCAATAATCCATGAAGTTTTCGGTCCGATATATGCCAGTATCGAAAGGATCCAAGATCTTTGGGCTATTATGGCATTAGATTATTACTTCCTGAAGTAGTGTACATATCAGCCATAATTTGAATATTTATTGACAAATACGATAATTTCAGTTTCTGCCAGATAAAAGCGATTGTGCAATATTTGTAACTTGAGAAAGCAATACTACTGGAAGAAGTAAATGAATTTTAGATTAGTTATTTCAGTCCATAACGAAGAAAAAAAAAACCGGGAGAAGAATTGTATCCTAAAGGGGAATAAAGTTTGATCGATTAATATTTTTACTTTGATAGAAATTGTCTGTGTTGTAAATGTCACTGGTGATTTTGTTTTTATTAACTGTTTACTCGTAAAGAGTCGTTTTAACATTGCATTATGGTTATCACCTTCACCATATTGCTGCCTTATCCAATAAAATCTTGAGTAAATAATTCGCTGAGGAGGACGATGGTTGCATAAATTGGAGAAGCCCCCTACTAAACATAGTAATTGGTATTTTCTAATAGTTAGATTGAGTTATAAGTCTAATCGTTAATGGCTTCGCAGATCGAACGAAAAAGCTAATGCTCTACTAAGAGCCCACTCTCCCATCAAATCAGTTGAAATCCTTATTTAGATTTGAAAAAGACCATTTTCATGTCTTCATCGTTTGGTATTTGTCTTACCGCGCGGAGCCAGAAACATTACTGAAATTATATCAGGTCTTGTTACGTTTGTTCCAGATTTAATAGCTACTTTGATATTGTTTCTTTTTTGTGATAACCATTTATGGTTGCCTGCTGTTTTCCATTTACAAAAATAGGATAAAGCCATAAGAACTGTGGCGGAGAGAAAGAATTTAATTGATTAAAGTGATTTGTCATGTTTTTTTTTGTGTTTGGTTTTGGTTTCATTTCATATTTCAATAGCATTTAGATAATAACAAAAAGATAGTAATGTCGTTTTTTTAATGGATTTTAAAATCAGTTCACCATGGTTATAGATAGAAAAATGCATTAATTTATATTAAACATTATTTATGTTTGAGCTAAATCTGCCTATTGCACGTTTTTCTTTATGGCCTTAAATGTTATCTTAATTATTAATTAGACATTAATTAACTTATCCAGACAATAATTCACTTACACGTAAGGGTTTTTAGCATTGCCAGGAAACTGTGGAACCAGAGAAAACTCACTGGTTAGACAGACGACCCTACTCCTTGTCACTTACATGTACAAATGGGGAATCGAACTTACGCCAGTTGACTCAATGGCAGACCTTTTGATGCACCCAACTCCCCTTCTTTTACCCCTGATTTAAGGGTTTTATACAACTTCACTAAAATTACACAAGACTTTTCAAAGAAATACACTCAATTAGAATTTATTATTAGAGAGCGAAGTTTCAAGTTTGTTTCTTTAACCTTTATCAAGCCAATCAAATTTTAATTATTTCTGGGTTGTTACTCTTGATCACTTTTTTTTAGTGTCTTGTTAATGTTACTGTGAATTACTAAAAAATAAGTATGTGATGATCTTTGTGGGCTGCTTTGGGCCTGTGTTTTATTTCCTGGCAACTTGTCTTTACATGGATATTCAATCTAATATGGGGATCACGTGGCTAAGTGGGTAAGACACTGGCTCACTAGCCTGGAGGTCGGGAGTTCGATCCCGGTATTGGCCGAGAAAGTTCATCCAGATTTTCTGGCATGGTGCCCCTTTGTCAGTGATGCAGGATGGAAGAAATGTTGTCTAGTCGTTTTGATAGGATGAAAACCGAGGGCATGTGTACACATTGGCGTGCACATAAAAGATCCCTTGATAGATGGAATTCGATATAAGAGTAGGCTGTAGTTCTGCTGTCCTGGCAAAATTTCCTTCATAGCACACTGTATGGTGTATGCCCGTCTTCATTAACCAAGTTTAGGAGTAGAACAGTGGGACGTTAAACCTCATTTCATTTCATTTCATTTTTTGTTTTTCTCTTTCAGAGATGGAAGACTACAGGAAAGGGATCAAATATTGGCAATAGATGGTCAACCGTTAGATATCTCCCATCAAGAGGCCATTCGTATTTTGCAATCTGCCCAGGGATTGGTAGATTTAGTAGTAGCCCGTGGTCCAATCCCTGAATTCGACGAACCACAGGCTGTCACTGAACCTCAACTTGAAGAAGTTGATGCCGAAGAAAATTTCGCAATCCCTAATTACGTTGAAAAGCCAAGTGACGACAGCTCTGATAAAACAGCCGACATGGTGGTAAGTACATGATTATATAAACGATCGGATATTGATGTAGAAAGTATATAAAAAGTAAATTATTATATAGATATCATTTAATGTTGTCATGACAGACCATGAGTCCATGAGCTTAATAAGTTTAAATTTTGAATTTAAGCCCCAGGGCTTGAATTTATTTAAGATTTATTTTAGAGTGGTATCCCTATTAAATTTTCAAACCACATGTGATGACATTGATGCAAGTCTCGTTGAATTTGTGTACATTTTACGGTTAGTGCCATGAGAGAGTTTCACACCTTTAAACTCATTGGACTCCAATTGTAGGTGACATCTTAGACACTAAATGTGACCATTATAAAAAGAACCCAAATGTTTGTCGTTTTTTCCTCTTTTCGAACTTTAGCCCTGGGCTTAATTTCAGTAGAAATGTTTTTATTACTGACATTGTCAGATTCGAAATTAAGCCCAGGGCTTAAATACATGTACCAGAATTCCTGGTAAGATGTACGGAATAATTTGATGGAAATATACATACTATGACACAAATACATACATGTATTACATGTATATTACAGATGTGCAGGGGAGGGGCTACATCCTCTGTAGCCTTGGGATTTGGATGACCGAATGGTTAGCACGTGCGTGCTGTATCATAAGGTCTGTCATTGAGTCAACTGGCGTGGTTTTGATCCCCAGGTTGTGTGTGACTATTAGTAGGGTCGCCTGTCCAATCTTGTGGGTTTTCTCTGGGTCCTCCTGCTTTTAATATTAAGGCGAGTTTTCTTAAGGGCGAACGAGTGATCAACCTTTTCGGCCATGACAAACTTTAACTGTGTTGGTTCATGTTTAATCTTGTTGGAAAAGATAAAAACATAAATTTAAAGATATGTTCTACAAAAAATTATTAACTTTTATGACATTTTCTCATATAATAATGAAAAAGACAAATACCATCAATATTCTTACACCAGACTATGGTGTGTTTATATTTTCTCATATAATAATGAAAAAGACAAATGCTATCAATATTCTTACACCAGACTATGGTGTGTTTAAAGGTTCTAATGTCACCTTGGAGGTAGGAAAACAATTTGGAACTCCAGGAATTAATTTAGAAAATGTCTCTCTGTTGACAGACTGTAAAAACTGTAATTTCTGTTCCTGACATCTCTTTTATGGTTAAAATCACATTTCGCTCAATATACAAGAAAGGAAATATAGAATTGACTATAGAATTCGCTACAAGTGTGAATTCTATATTGAATTATCGTAAGTCTCATTCATCTGTGGTAATGAGGTGAACAGTTCCAGCAAATTTAATAAATGAACACCAAAACTCAATTTTGGTTTGTGGCAAGTATTTGAATTGTATTATACCAGGGTTTGAGAGGTTCGTTTATTTGCTCTTTGTGTATGAATTCATTGACTTTTTATTCCTACTTGATTCCGTCATCTACTGAATACCCGATATGATCACGATTTTAGCTTAATTTTTCTTCTGAAGCAATCTGACAAGGGGAATAGGATGGCCAAGTGTTAAACGCGTGCACATCGGATCAGGTCAGTCATTGAGTAAAGTGGCGTGGTTTTGAATCTACACTTGTACGTGACAAGGAGTAGGGTCGCCTGTCCAACCTTGTGGGTTTTCTCCGGGTTCTCTGGTTTCCTCCCAATGTTAAAGACCCTTGTGCACAAACAAATTATTGAAATAAGACATGAAGACCACGTGGGAAAAACAGGTGATGTCCACATTTATGCTTTTGTTCGATTACTTCCCCTGATTTTACCCCTCGGTCCCTTCTTTATTCTCCATAAATATTGTATGGAACAACTGGACATGTCACTCTCTACTGAGGTTTTTTTGAAAGGCATAAAAGGGAAAAACGGGTGATGTCCAAACCATGGTCAGTAAAATCACAATACACCATAGGAATGCTATGGGAGTGAGCACCAGCTTAATTAATGTTCTCACTAAATGCATGATTCTTCATAGAAACTTGCAATATTCAAAAAAGTGTTTAAACTGGAAATGATTGTTTAAACTGGAAATTTCCATTTACTCAAAAGTCAGAAAATGTGACATCACCAGTTTTTCCCCTGGAGTTTGTTTTCATATGTTACTCTCAAAATGCTCTCTCTCTCTCTCTCTCTCTCTCTCTCTCTCTCTCTCTCTCACACCTATCACTTAGGAATTGATGTGAGATATCCCTTTAACACAATCACAACAAAAATTTAAAAGCATACCTACTTTCACTCAAACAAAAACGGTAAATTGTTGTAAAATTTGCCTTTGACAGAAAGCAAACACTGACTCATGGATCATACTCTGTGATAATATGTTTTGTTTGGTTTTTGTGTCAATGGCAATCGATTCCTTACTTTGATTGGAGTCAGTTTGCTTAGTGTGGTTTCATCTAATGCAATTTTGATTTCGAATAACAAAACAGCTCAGCTAAAAACAGCTAAAAAATTTCTTTCGTTTTCTTTAAATAACCTGAAGAACTAGATAAACATGTAAGGAACAGATTTGATTGATCGGTTCACCTGTAACGAAGACGTCAATTTTATATCTTATATCTCACTGAAACTAATGCGACCACTAGTGGCAGCACTTGTTTCTCTTATAGAAATCCACTTGTTCTCTGTCAAGTTTCAGTCGAGATGACATTGGGTTTATTCTGCCTTTATTTTGTCACGTTTGTTAAATATTGAAATGAAGATTTTCCAAATTTTTTCAGTCCAAAATGTTGAGGTATAATCATGTGACCTCAGCTTAAAACTGGGATTTCAAAAGTCATGTCAAATGATGGTGCCTTATTCTTATCTGGAGAACATGAGCAATATTATCAGTGTAGACTGGAATAACCAGATGCTACAGACTTCAGGCATACTTTTCCGAACATAATAAAATCAGAAACGATAGAATGTAAATCAGATCATATACATTCATATATATGCATTGCGACCCAGTTGTGTCAATTTCAAGGTCCCGTAGCGACTTACCTCCTTTGAAACCGTGATTGCGTAGAGATCTTTGTACTGAGGATGGGCATCTATTGGTGAAAGGGGGGTTAAATGGCGGTATGGTTAGCCTGTGCGCGCTGTATCATATGAAGATATAGTGTGGATTGTTTATTGAATTTTAAATCTCACTACAACCGTTGATAACGTCACTCAAAATAAAGAAATTAGAATGAAATTTTCATTATTCATTTTGTATTATCAGTTTGTGAAATAATTCCCCTTTAAAGTTCCAATTTCACATTTTCTAAGAAAGTCAAAACATAATTATTTCTATGTCTTTTGCTCAAAAGGTTGTCAACTCACTATTATACGGTCCTGGGCAAAATTTTTGGGGCATTATAAAGGGTGACACAGGCTGATTAATGAAATAGTTACCCAATTACCTCCCTTGTTTTCCCATTCCTCTCCATGGACGGCCATCTTCAAACGTTTGAATTTGAAGTTGAAAATGATATTTTTGCCAATTTCTCAACTGGCAGTATTGAATTATAGGATTAATATGATTATTCTTTAACAAGGTAGGACTGTTTATAGGTTCAATCTATTTTTGGGCTTTATTTTAATACATTTTAAAAATATAACTTAAAAAAATGCTATTGGAGCTTTAATAATTACTACCGTTATTAATAGTTCAGGAGAAAGAGAGGGAGTCAGCTATTTAATGAAATAACGTGAGAGAAGCTTTAATAAGCCAGCATAGACTCGATGTATTTTTTTTTACCAGACAATATATTTTTACATTGAGAATCATTAATATTCCAGTGACACTCCAAATACTTACCGGATTAATTCCGGTCGCCCAGTTACTTAGATACCGTCGTCAAGTGTTCACCCTTCATGCTTGCTAATTTATCTGTCTTTGCCGCCTCAGACAAGTTTTTTTTTATTAAACTCGGAAATGTTTCATTCCCTTGGTTAGATTTGAATTTATTTAATTTTCTTCACGGTTTAACCGTCGGCTCAGAATTAAACAGAATGTTATTGTATTTGTTCTCTCGTGGGATTATGAATTGTTTGAAGCCGTATGATGGACAGACGTTGTTGATGGGATCTGTGTGATATATTACACTTATTGAGTTCCTAAACCGTCTGGTCAGGAACGGAGCTGCGGTGGCTAAGTGGGTAAGATGCTGGCTCACTAGTATGGAGGTCACATGTTCGATCCCTGCATTGGCCGAGAAAGTTCATCCAGATTTTCCGGCGTGGTGTAGGACGGATGGCCTGAAAAGGACAGCTGTCTAGTCATTCAGATGGTACAAAAATAAGTCCTGTGTATTCATTTGCGTGCACGTAAATGATCCCTTGGCAGTTGGAATTCGATAAAAGAGTAGGCTGTAGCGCCGCAGCCAGGAGCAAAATTTTCCCCGTAGTACACTGTATGACGTACATGTATATTAGCATAAATTCAACAATATTTATGAATAATTCTACATAGATTAGAAAATAACGCTATTTACCCGTAGTTGCACGGTACCTGGGTTACAGTGTATGCTCGTCTTCATTAGCCCAGTTGGAGCAGAACAGTAGGACGTTAAACCCCATTTCATTTTATTTCCGTTCCATACAAGTGACCCCTGGGGTTGTCATGGATACATCTATTACCTTATTAAATACCCAACCAACCAAGATATCGTTTTATTGAAACGAAATTTCATTTGATTGATGCCAGCTGGAATCGTGTCTGACATTTTTTCAACACGAATAGATCCATTTATGAGTAACTTCCGGCATTTATTGTCTGGATAGAGGAAAAACAGAAACACATATGTAGGGAAAACTGTTACTAGGGTATATGACATATTGTTGTATAAAATCACAGGCACATCATGAAACAAATGGTTAACATGTGCATGTGCGTGCGGGCTTCTCATTGATTCAACTGGTGTTGTTTCAATTCCCCTGGTGTACGTGACAAGGAGTAGAGTTGCCTGTCCAACCTCGTGGTTTACTGCGGGTCCTCTGGTTTCCTTCAACTGCTACAGAATCTGCGCGCAAGCGAATTACTGAAATAAAAACTTGAACCATGTGTTGGTCCCGAAATGACCTAGTTTGTATCGTGGACATTAAACCCCATTTCTCTCTGTCTTTCCATTGCTTAGGTCAAAGTCTAGAACTCCAAAAAATTTAGTTTAAAGGAGCTAAATCGGTAATATTTGAGACCTAGAAATTGAAACAAATGGGTTGCAACACATATTATCATGTAACATGAATGGCAACCTCTAGCGTCTGGTTATTCCACTGATACATGTAGTATTTATTAATCATGCTCTCCTGATAAGAATATGCAGTCACCGTTTGACATGACTTGTGGGATATGTATAACCTCGTTCTTCGAGTCCCCTGTTACAAATGGCACATTATGGTACACAATTCGTGTACCAATGGTAAAATTTATTTTGTCTTAAATATTGAACATCAGAAGGCCATCTTTTCCTGGTAACATCACAACATCAATGTTCATTTAAATTAACAAATAATTTGTGTTTTCAGTTTCAAAGACTGGATGATATTGAGTGAGAGACTTAGTTACTTTAATATTGATAAGCTTACAGTAAAACACTGAAACTTATATAAATGATTTATATTAAAAATTTGAAATTTGACAGGGGTCTGTTACATGTAAAATCTCTGTGATGAATTTAGACCATTGTAATTAAAGGGAGATAATCAAGTTTCTCAATCTTGATCTGACACTGATTGTTGGTTAGTGTTGATATTCCAAGTAAAACTCACGTACATTAGTCCACATATATACACATAAAACTAACCATTGGTACAAACATGCAGTGTAAAGGGCAGGGAGACTGGAACCTGGAGCCTACACATTCCAAGTATGGATAAAGCATCTATGGTTGTTTTGGTGATTGATGTATTCACCTTAAAGTTACGTTATGGAAGATTAGATAAAGAGCTCGCAGTTCTCACTATAATAGTTAAATACTAGATAATATAAAAGGCATTTGCTGAAAATTTCAGTCAAGCTTTAGCAATTGAATTTTCAGCCTAGCCTTGATCATCGGTACAAAAAACCCCCATAGTCTGAATAATTTTTCGTTTCATGACTAAACCATGAATGAAAGTTGAGCAGCAAATCAGATCTTAATCCAGTAAATATACAGACTAGAGATGACATGGAGAGTTGATTATGGTCAGGATAATTTAAATTAATGTCTAATTAATAATTCAGATAACAATTCAGGCCTAAAGAAAGACCTGCAATAGGCAGATTTAGCTCTTGCATAATGTATGTTTAACTTAATACTATGTTATGATTAGTTAAAGAATCTGGGCAACTTTCAAATTAATAAAACATCATTCATTCTCGATTATTGTAAAACAACTTCAGGATTATACCGGACAAATTGTCCCGTTCAATTATAGGATTTTGTATCGTGACTGTCGTGTTTTTGTTTCTGAATCAATATTATATATCCATGACCTTCAAATGGCCTAAATAAAAGACAAAACAAAACTCTCTACTCAACAACCATCGAATATTATGATTTAGATAATCCAAACCCGGCCTGGAAATAACAGTTGTAGATGTACCTGACAAAATGTCAGGCATTAATGAAATAGTACCTGATATATTCAACTTAGTGCTGGACATGTACCATATTAATACTATCAATATAAAAGACAAATCAGTGCCGGTCAAAATGACAATTATAGGATTTTGTATCGTGACTGTCGTGTTTTTGTTTCTGAATCAATATTATATAACCATGACCTTCAAATGGCCTAAATAAAAGACAAAACAAAACTCTCTACTCAACAACCATCGAATATTATGATTTAGATAATCCAAACCCGGCCTGGAAATAACAGTTGTAGATGTACCTGACAAAATGTCAGGCATTAATGAAATAGTACCTGATATATTCAACTTAGTGCTGGACATGTACCATATTAATACTATCAATATAAAAGACAAATCAGTGCCGGTCAAAATGACAGGCACCAGAGATTTTGTGCCTGACAAAGCCTGAATCTGTGCCTGACATTGTCAGTGACAGGTGCCTTATTTCCAGGCTTGATCAAAAAGATAGGTATGAAATCTTCGACCACCATGTTATGACGGATATTCTATTTTCGCTTCCTCTTTACATGAACTTCCAATAGCTAGACCTTGTGCATTGTTCATTTCTAAGCCCTTCAAACAGCACCTCTGACAAGGAGAAACCATACTGAAATATCCCGAGATCATGTGGTCAGATCGAAATATTAAGGCCAGCTACAGATGCCGTCAAAAATGTAAACAGAGTTAGGGCACATGACTGTTGACAAGGATTGTGGGTTTGTTCTAGGTCTTGGGTTAGGTTTAGCACAAACCTTATTCAAATCTTGTGACCTTGACGAAATCAGATTTAACCAAGACCAGGTGGTTAGTGAGCCAAGTGCTGCCATTCTCACTGAGTCTCCTTGCTTGAGATTCTTGGTAGTAACATCACTCTGTAAATATCGTAATTGTATTCCATAGAATTATTTTCCAGGGCTTGCCACGAGACGCGAGCAGTTGCTCGCGCTCGCGCTATGCTCGCGTAAATCTACATTTACGCGAGCTGTTCGTTGCTCGCGCAAAATTTTAGGAAAAACCTGTAAAAATAATCAAAATATCGACAAGTTTATTGCCGAAAGTAATCCAACAATGTCAATAACGTCATAAATTCGTCTGTCAAACTGAGATTCATCAAGCCGCACGCGGCATTTCGTCCTTAAATTTGATTGGCTAATAAAGTCATGTTACTAAAAATACACTTTATACCTGAACGTCATGACTGGTTTTCCCATGAACACTAGTAACAAACGCGTGATAATCGAGTCTAAAGTAGAGAATGTTTACATCCGGATGATTTGGCATTTCACGCTGGTACCTTTTACGCTAAATGAACACGTTTCAAACTTATATCGGTATTTCTTATTTTATCAGAACTTCGGTTTCAATCCCATTGTGCAGTCATATAATTTTCAATCTAAGCGTAATTATGGCCAAAGGAAACCTGATTGCCCTACCTATCCACATTTATGTCATGGGGTGAAGAAATCTGTACGGAAATTGGTTACAAAAAGAGTATGACTCATTGACTGTCAAAAACAGAAAAGCGATGGTCACACATGTTTACTGCAAACTCTGTGCCAGAAAGAGAAATTTTGTTGCTCAATCGTTTGTTTTGTTGTTTTGTTATGCTAGTGCCAATTAATGATAGAATAACCACCTTGTATAATTGTTAAGTTGTTGCAAAATTGTTTATTTTGTTGTTTTGTTATACTACTAGTGCCAACTCATAGTACTATCACTATGTAAATAAAGAATTGAAAAAAAATATATATAATATTACAGACTTTAAACAGCTTTGTCATTAGTTTTTTAACAAAAGTATCCAGGCAACAAATTGATTTTATATTGAAATAATGTTACAAAATGTGTGCTCACGCAAGCAACATTTTACGTGAGCAATTTTTATTGCTCGCCCTGCTCGCCCAAACCTAAATTTGCGAGAGCAGTCATCTGCTCGCCATCAATTTATTCGTGGCCAGCCCTGATTTTCTGGTCAATTATTAAATGTCTTTGAAACAATTTATATCATGAAACGAAACAAGATCTGCTAGGAAAATAGAACCAGGGCCGTATGTTGGATTTTAAAAGTGGGGGTGCATCAGAGTGTTGGGGCGCCATAGAATCCACGTAATTGATATACGAAAGTTTGGATCAGGGCAAACGAAACTATTGGCACCCTTAAAACGAACCGACTGATCAGTGCCTTAAGAGAATCACTGTGTGATTATAAAATCAAGTGTATTGTTTTATAATTGAACGATTGTCAAATTTTATTTTTAAGTGGTGGGGAGGGGCGCTATATTTCTAGGATGCAATGTACCCCCTGCACCCCGCTAGATACGGTCCTGTATAGAACTTAATTTGAGTTGAACTATTTGTAGAGGAATTACGTAAGTCTATAGGGAGCTTGAAACTCTTACATACGATACGCCACATAACACATTAACAGAGTTTCATTAAAATCAATTCAACGGCTGTATACACATTCTCGTAACGCTTCTCAATTTCTACTCACTGGATGTTTGATAGACATTTCAGTCAGCTTTATTAACAATGAAGAAATCGCTGTGAAAGGGTCCAAACCATTTCATCCGTCATCTAAAGCACTTTGACAGTGTTTCATATCACTACATCTAAATGACTCTTCAAACTTTTCCTACAATTTCAGTATCGATTGAAACTCGAAAGACATTCGGACCTAGAAGCTGTTTCGTCTATATGTGTCTAATGTATCAGAACGTCGGTATAACTATTACAGTAATTGTATTGTCCGATGTTTTAATCAATACAAAATATCAGTATCTCTTAAACATCTCCGTGGAATGTAGACGAGGCACGGAAACGTTTCAACTTTTAACGTCTAACATATCAAACACTGATGTCTGGTAAAGACATTTTATCCAAAATTCAAAATTGTACAATCAGTGGAACTCCCGGGTGAAAACTGTGTGTGACAGGCTGATGTCTGGGATCGTGGAAGGTTAATAGAATGTTTTAGCATAAAGAATAACCCGTGACAGATGCTTTAAATTATCATTGATTTTCACTGTCCTACTGTTTCACAACATGAAATGAAATGGGGTTTAACGTCCTACTGTTCCGCCTTGAACTCGGCTAATGAATATGAATATGGGCATGCGCCATTCAGTGTGCTACGAGGGAAATTTTGCCCATGAACTGAAGTTTAACGTTTTACCGTTCTGTTCTGCTTGGGCAGCGGCACTACGGCCTACTCTTACATCAAAAATCCAACCGCACGCCAATATGTAGATGGGGGACCTCCTTTTTTTTTTGTCCTGTCCGAACAACTAGACAGCAGTTCTTGTCAGGCCCTTCCTCCTGCACCTCGTAAAAAGTGAAACCTCTCGGGGGGGGGGGGGGGGTTGAACCGGCCACCTCTCAGCTAGTTGAGTTCTATTACATGGGACTTCATTCCTTTTTGTACAATCTGACTAGACAGCTGTACTTGTCAGGCCTGGATAAATTTTCTTGACAAATGCAAGGATCGAACACCTGACCTACTTAGCCACCATGATCCCACTCCATAGCATTAACAACAGACCAATCCTGAATGTGCTCCTAAGTTTAATCATAATTGTAACATGCTTAAGGGTGAATCTTGCGTTTTGATTGGTCGATTAGACACTGTCGATTGGACAATAACACCCCTCTGTTTTAGCAAGGCGATTAACTGCGTATAAATATTACAGTGCACTTTTTTTTCATTTTGTCCTCAGCCATCTTCCTCAACTCAAATTTTTATTGGCAAATATCTTCATGAAATTCTGCTCAAATGACCATCACACTATTTTCAAACTTCATCTTTTATACAAACACATCTCTGAAATACATAAAACAGAAGAAAATCAGTCATAAATTAATGAAAACCGTTTTCAGGCAACATAAATTATTCGTAACTAAGCAGTGTGGACAATTTTGTTTTTGTTTTTTGCACTCCGCAGCAGGGATCTTAATCGGCTGTTTTTTGTCGGCTTTAGCCGATTGATCTTTAATCTAGCCGAATCGTAAAACAATGAATCGGCCACTATGGTATCATATATCAATCAACTTTCGGACGATTTACAAAGAGTTAATTATCATGCTGATTGATAAAACAATGAACAACAAGCCACTACGCCTACGGTGTCATATATCAATCTATTTTCGGCCGATTACAAAGAGGTAATTATTACTCGTGGATTAATTAACCCATCTTAAGAGTCAATCAATGCAATGAATACCTTCAGTGTCAATCCTTCTCGGCTCATTTCGTAAATAAACAACTTCGTTGAGTTAATTCATGCCAAGTACGGTAAAAGAATAGCCGAAAATAATGGCGGCGTTGACCTTGAACTTCAAGCATTGTTGAAGACTAGAAGGTATTTTAGATCCGAATAGTTAGCTCCTTTCAAACGTCTTTCGTTTGATAAAAATTCACAGAAAATGTTTTGTCTTATATAGGTTATTAAAATCTACTTTTTGCGAGAACCGGTAACACTAAAAATAAACTATTCTGAATCACAATTGGCCACGTGACCTTTCGCCCGTACGGCATATTTCCGAGCCCCGACTATTCACGGAAAATAATTTGTGCTACATTGTTTTATTATTACAAATATACTTTTATATATTGACAAGTGTTTACGTATAAAATAATTAAAAAACGAACGTATTTGTATTTGCTTGTAGTTTTTCTTTTTACTAAATAATTCTAACTTCCGTTTGTTTGGGTGAAAGCAAAAGTAGATTATGCATTATGCAAGTTGCCAAAATTTGACTATAAATTTCGATAATGTATGGATATATGAATACTAGTATGGAATAATAACACAGGCTTTATTTATTAGAAGTTATTATTATAATATTACACGGAATACCGTAACGTTATGCAATTATTGACGTGAATAAAGTACCGGTATGCATAAACCAACAAGTCTGTTGTTCAAAAGACGACTATCCGTTGGGGGTGCCCGTGGCCGGTTCATTTCAAAATGGATTAAGAACCCTGCTCCGCAGTGTGTTTACTTTAAAGTGGAAATTTTAAATCAAAGTTTGCCCAAATTCTGAATAACATGATCCGCCTGGCAATGAGTCATTAGTCAAAAGAAAGTGTTTGGAAATATAGTAACTAGGGAAGGTGAAATAACAGCTGAGAATGGGCCAAAATAACGGGAAATTATGCCAAAATTGACAATGATTGACAACACGTCAGAACGATATACATAGCAACCACGTGAATCCTAGGCATCGCATAGTTTTATAGGGTATTTTGAGGGATGTATGTAAGAACTGCTCTACTCCGAACAAGAACCAGCAAAAAATTGTGTTGACAGTCTGCAAATATAATAATAAAGGCTAAAAACTCACCCATGTTATCACAAACTGCGAAAACGAAGCCATCATTGTTGCCAAGAAGAGTTACCTTGTGTAGTCTCGGTTAACAGGCCGTAACTAATTCGTTCACGACTGGCACTGCCGGTCAAAAAGACCACACTAAGGCTAATTAACATATCTTTTTAAGTCTTCAAACGTTAAAAACATTTTATTTGAAATATTCGAAAAACATTTTCTTCCATAATTTATTTACCAGAGACCAAAGACTCAAGCATTTTAAACTTGAATTTATCTTCGCTTGGATTCGACCACTAATTCGGCACACCTCGGTAAAACGGCAGTTTGTTATCAAGTTACGTCACAACGTTGTCTGACGTCAAAATTGATTTTTTTGATTTTTACGTCATTCAAACCGATTTGCTGTTTTGCGAATTTTGAAGTTTACACAATAAAATAAGTTCTTTTAAAATCCTGAAAAAGAACATGTTACAATGTCGATAAACACCTCCTGTTTGGCATATAGAGGGGTGTTATTGTCCAATAGACATGTCCTGAGATTTTACATTATAATGATCTCAGGACATGTCTATTGGACAATAACACCCCTCTAAATGCCAAACAGGAGGTGTTTATCTCCTAAGTGTGTCGTATATGTTAGTCCCAAAATGACCCAGTTTATGTCGAGTGGAGGTTAAACCCCATTCTCTCTCTCTCTCTCTCTCTCTCTCTCTCTCTCTCTCTCTCTCTCTCTCTCTCTCTCTCTCTCTCTCTCTCTCTCTCTCTCTCTATCTTTTACTGAAAGTAAACAAATATCAAATATCAAATCTTCTCAGAATCAGACAATTCATTTATTATTAAAGACATCAATCATCATTTACAATTATATGGAATACAAGTTACTTAAAGGATTGGGGGGTTGGAATGGCCTAGTGGTCTAGGGTGCCGCGCTTCGACCTCTAGCTGGCCGGTCACCTCTGGCTTGCAGCTGTGGTTTCAAGCCCTTGTGTGAGCGTATGTGGCATGGAGATAGGGGTGCCTTCTCAACCTCGTGGGTTTCCTCCGGACACTCCGGTTTCCTCCCACTGCTAAAGACCCCTACGCACAAGCGAATTATTGAAATAAAATTAAACCATATGTTAGTCCCGAAATGACCTGCTTAAAGGATTTATTTTTGCTTGATAAATACAGTAGAACCCTGGTCGAAACATCACTGAAATAAATCCTTTAAGTAACTTGTAATCTGTATAATTGTGTCATGTGTTATCCTCATCCAGTTACTAAATCCCACTTAAACAACTCAAACATCATTTATAATTTTTACACATCATCGCACATACCTAAACGTACTGAGAATTGATAATTTAAGATTTGTTTTGTTTTTTTGTAATTAAAATTACAAAAAAACAAAACATGAATATCGATAGATGATTAATCGCCTTGATTAGATACGAGAGAGAGAGAAATGTGGTTTAACGTCCACTCGACACAAACTAGGTCATTTTGGGACTAACATGGTTTCATTTCTTATTTCAATAATTCGCATGCGTGTAGGGGTCTTTAGCAGTGGGAGGAAAAGGGAGTGCCTGGAGGAAACCCACGAGGTTGAGAAGGTGCCCCTATCTCCATGCCACATACGCTAACACCAGGGATCGAAACCACAGCCGCAAGCCAGAGGTGACCGGCCAGCTAGAGGTCGAAGCGTGGCACTCTAAACCACTAGGCCATCCCAAACCCCCTTGATTAGAAACCCTTGGATTATAAAATGATATAAGTTTTAACTTCCTACTGTTCTACTCCAACTGGGCTAACAAAGATTGGCATCCACCATGCAGTATGCTGTGATTGAAATTTTTCTTGAACATCACCACTATGGCCTACTCTTATATATCCTATTCCAACTGTCAATGGATCTTTCTGGTGCATGCCAATGTGTTCAAGAAACCTCCATTTTTTGTCCCATCCTGTTGACTAAATGGCTGTCCGTGTCAGGCCAGGGGAAACAATATGGGGAAATTGCGGTAAAATTTGTTGGCCAAAACCACTTTTAACTCTTTATCTAATCTTTTATAATGCCCCTCAAGATACATTCATTGGTCACAGTCCAACCTTGTGGGTTTTCTAAAGACCCCAACACGCAAGGGAATTATGGAAATAAAGTTGAACCATATGTTAGTCCCAAAATGACCTAGTTTGTGTTGAGTGAACGTTAAACCCCATTTCTCTCTCTCTTTATTGGTTACAGCTTTAGCCTAATTTATTTTTGAAGTCTGGTAAATCTTATACAGGTCTATGGAATACAATTACTGCTTATTACTGAGCGACGTTTCGACTAGACTTCTCTAGTCGTTATCAAGCAGTTGTTGAATTACATACATGTATGGAACTATGGATATCAAGATGGGAGATTGTATGGAGTGCTGTTATCACTCGCGATTTATTTCACTTTCCATCTATAATAATTTGTGGGGTTGATGATAGCAACCGATCGAAGATTAGTTTAGTGTATAGTTATGTGTGTTTACTCGGCAAACATCGTCAACGATTCTCTACACCACGAGTACACAACTTACTTTCATTCCTTGACATCGTCGAGAACAGTTTCATCTCTTCCAGTCTCTAAGAGCAGGCAGGGTTAAGACATAGCGCAGTCATTCTGCAGTTTGTCAAAGTCAGTTATTTTGAGGAATGAGATTATTCCGATTCTAGAAAGAAGAAATTATCAGATAAATAAACATGATGATAAATTAGGTCTCACATTTCTGTTTTATTTCCATAATTGCCAATAACTTTAAGATTTTTTTATCAATAAAATTGAAATGAAATGAAATGGGGTTTAATGTCCTACTTTCATCAATAAAACTTAGATGATGAAGATTCTCTTTTCCTCAGTTACAAATGTTTTCAAGAGTTTTTAGAAGTTTTATCAAAGAAATTGATTTTATACGAAAGCATAGCCCCTGGTACAGGATGGAAGGCGGGATAAGGACAGCTGGCTAGTTGTTCGGATGGGACAAAAAACCAAGGTCCCATGTCTGGGCAAAATTTCATCCCGCCTCCCCCCACCCCATTGAACTTCTTTTACAGAGAATAAAAGATTAAAATTTTCCGATAAAACATGTCACGTTAAATGGACATGGAAAAGCAGGAAGTATTTATCTCCTAGTTATGTTTGAGAATATCCAGACATCATTGAACATTTCACAAGACATAAGGAAATTCAGTATGCATTAACCAATTTTCAAATACTCTGTCCTCCTCTCAATAAGAATATGACAGTTTTTGTCTACAACAAGCGCTTCAAGCATCAGATTACACAGCAGTTACATCGGTGCTTGTCAGTTCTTTCATAAACTGGAATCAAATACAGACTGTAAAAGTAGCTTCATCAATACCAAGTGTTCTGTCTTGAAGGCAATTTCCTGTCGGCCAGACTGTCTGTTGTCGGATTCTATGAATTGAAATAAAATCGAATGGGGTTTTAACGTCCTACTGTTCTGCTCATACTCGACTAATGAAGACGAGAAAACTACACCACACGGGGAGTGGGGGGGGGCTAGTGGTCTAAAGTGCCACGCTTCGACCTCTAGCTGGCCGGTCACCTCTGGCTTGCGGCTGAGGTTTCGATCCCTGGTGTGAGCGTATGTGGCATGGAGATCGGGGCACTTTCTCAACCGCGTGGGTTTTCTCCGGGCACTCCGGTTTCCTCCCACTGCTACGCTCAAGCAAATTATTGAAATAAAATTGAAACCATATGTTAGTCCCAAAATGACCTAGTTTGTGTCCCGTGAACGTTAAACCCCATTTCTCTCTCTGTCTCTACACCATACAGAATTTCAACTGTCAAATGATCTTTTACCTGCACGCCAATGTGTAGATTGGATCTCAGTTTTCTGTCCCATCCGAACAACTAGACAATACTGGGAAAATCCTGATGAACTTTCTGTGCCAATACCGGGATTAAATTTGCAGCATCAAGGTTAATCGAGATCTATTACATGCACGCTAATTTATACATGCGTTTTCCATCCTATCGGTACAAGTATATGGTGTCCCTTGCCAGGCCCACCTTCCTACATGTACATCGATTCCCGGTTGTACATGACAAAGAGTAGGGTCAACCTCATGGGTTTTCTCAGGGTCCTCTGGTTTTCTCTTATTGCTAAAGACCTCTATGCGCAAGCAAATTAGTGAAATAAAATTGAACCATGTGTTAGTTCCGAAATGACCTGGTTTGTGTCAAGTGGAGTCAACACACGCCCTCTCTCTCTCTCTCGCTCCCCCCCTTTATCTAATGTCAATTAGTATAGAGTACAGTAAAATTGATTTAACCAACTGCTTGTCCTAGTCTACGAATAGGCACTTTAAAATCATCATATCTGTCTGACGTTTGACCTTTTCTCTAGAATATTCGAAAACATCAAAATTATAAAAAAAACGAAAGAATATTCAAAGCCATGAATAAAGGAAGCAAGCAATCCATGTTTAAATGGTGATCTGAAAGGCAAATTATTGACATTTTAAAGACGGAATAGAAAACGGTTTTATTTTTACTAAAGATCCAACAATCCTGAAATCATCGTTATCAATTCAAAAAAATTCTGACGTTTTCCTTGAGATCAATTTTGGCAGTAGTTTATTAAAGATGGAATAATTTACGGATTTGACAGACTCAATAAGAAAGATGTATAAAAGAATTGTCCTAAGATATTGATGGAATCACAGTGTTTGTAGTCTTTCTTTGTATTGGACATAAAATGACGATTATGCAAAAGTTGACTTGACCTTTGTCTGTCTTCTCTTCAGTTTTCTTTCATGTTGGTTAGATGATCAATTCTTGGTGAATAATGTTATATACAGGTCACAATTCTATGGAATACAATTTCTTCTTATTACTGTATCATTGAGTCGACCAGCTTGGTTTCGATTCTCTGGTTGTATGTGACATGCCTGTCCAACCTCATGGGTTTTCTCTGGGTCTTTCGGTTTCCTCCCACTGCTAAAGACCCCTATACGCGAATTATTGAAATAGAATTGAACCATGTGTTAGTCCCGACCTAGTTTGTGTTGAGTGGAGGTTAAACCCCTTCTCTCTATCTCTCTCTCTCTCTCTCTCTCTATATATATATATATATATATATTACTTAAAAAGGTATCTCTAGTTAGTCAGCATTAACCAAGTATTGTTATGTACATGTATATATTGCCTTGTTATATTTCATATTTATCATTGTTGGATAACGACTAGAGAAGCCTAGTCGAAACATCGCTCAGTAAAAAGCAGGAATTGTATTGTATAGAATTGTAATCTGTATATTCCAGTTCAATTATTAAATGCCATTGAAACAGTTTAAGTGAATCTTTTGTTATATAAATTATAGACAAGGCCGAATGGTTAGCATGTGAGCACTATATCATAATATAAGTTCTGTCATTGTGTCAACTGGCACGGTTTCAATTCGGTTGTTGTCCATCCACCCTCGTCGGTTTTCTCCAGGCCCACTGGTTCCTTCCCACTGTCAAAGACCTCTTGTGACTTGTGTGCAAGCTTATTATCAAAATAAAATTGAACCTAGTTTCAAGTGGAGGTTAAACCACATCTCTCTCTCTTTCTCTCTCCCTCTCCCTCTCCCTATCTCTCTCTCTCTCTCTGTAAACTGCAATTTACTTCACATTTAATGTTCACTAATTAAGTTAACTCAAAATGATGTTTGTAAAAGATAATACAGAAAAGAGCCTCGCTGTCCACATCTGAGACAAACTCCATTCAGAGTAGAATTGGTGTTAGTACAGATGGCACGCATGGCTTCTTGTTAGAGTGATTGTTACATATGGAGAATTTATATCAATTTGATTAGGTGTGTCATAATAGACTCTAGTTATTGCATTATGGGTTCTGGCCAGAGAATTTAACCGCATGTCCTCGCTTTAATGGTTTCTAGTCGGAAACCGTTTTCATAAACGGCACTCAATTCTGTCTTTGTTAACATATATATATGGTGTTTTCACAGTCGGCTTTATTAGTTCCGTCTGGATATTATTTCTATAATTTGGATCAATAGCAATAATAACCAGTCTTATTGAATGGAATATTGTTTGTTATAAAAATATTATATGGTCTTGCATCTTTCTGCGTCAATTTGAAAATGTAATTGGAAACTCGGTGTTGAAAGCTGTGATGGGTTTGCACGTCATAGATCCCTGAAAAGAATTACTTCTCTTTGTGTTTTGATAGATTTAAAGAAAATTGAAAATGTCAAGATTTGACCTTTGTGTTATTATGTATGCCATGGTTTCTAACCCTTATACAATATGGTAGTTCTATAAGAATAAAGTCAAGACCAGATACACAAATAAACCACCTGTCTCAGGCTCTATTTCTCTTGTAGCGGGGGTACTTGCGCTTATTATATCAAGTCTGTCATTTAGTCAACTGTCATGGTTTCAATTCCTCGGTTGTACGTGACATGGAGTAGGATTGCCCGTCCATCGTCTGGTTTTCTCCCACTTCTATTTAAGTCCCGAAATGGCATAGATTGTGTTGAGTGGATGTTGAACTCTATCTCTCTCGTACCTCTCTCGAACCTGTTATTTTGTTTATATTTTAGATCTGTCGCAATGTTAAAACTACCAATTTTCATGTCAAAACCTAGATTAGATTATCATTTGTCTTGTTTGTAAATAAATATATTATTTGTCATATTGCTATATCTTTATGTTCATATTGTATGCTGTCCTCAATGGATGTTTTGACACAATAAAATCTTATCTTATCTTATTGGACTTGAATTTATGAAGTCTTAGACTTTTATCAATGAGCGTCACCCCGGAAACATGAACAAGGAAAAAAGTAAATGGTTAAACCCAGTTTTATTTAATTTCATTTCATTTCAGGAATAAACAATAACGTCATTATTTAGTTTTTGAGATGATTGCTTTATCTGGTTAAATACAGTCCTTGTCTTGTTTTTGACTAAAACTAAATTCACTCTCAACATTAATTTTATCATTATTTGTACTATTTAATTAGTATAATTTAGTCACTGTTCCACTGACATTAATTTGATGTAAACATTCTGAATTTTTTTTTAAACATTAGACGCCCTTCAATTCCATTGACAGTTGTGTGTTTTTATGGCTTGTTCGTACAATATCTATGATTAGAGAAGAACATGGGAACATAAAGAGTGGCACACTGTTACTCCAGAGATTATTGATCTTGAATGCAGGAACTGTCCCGAGTAGAAGTGTTACTATATTTGGGTTCAATTTTGGTTCAAATACGAGAAAATTGTTTTAATTTATTATCAACAATTGTACGTAATTATGAAGGAGACTTTATGTAGTCATAAAGTGGACTATTAACTGATGCTGGTTCGTCTAGAGTTGTATGTAAATGTGTTGTTATGTTTCTCGAATCATCTCTCTTGTTGATACACTGTATGTCGACTTCATTCATTTATTAGATTTTATGGTGTCTGCCTTATAGCCAGTCGTTGATTCAGCTCGTATGAGCATTGGAAAGCAAAGATCAGCGTTAATACAATTAGTGCATTCAAATGAGGATTGGAGAATAATTGCACCAGTCCTCTAAAATCTTCAGTTCATTTTCGACGTATTGGAATTTCTTGATTCTGGCTTGAACACTTCAAGAGATGAAGGCTCGTGGATGACTGGCCACAATCAGCCATAGGCCAATTGCTAATATGAAGAAAAATGGTTTAGGATAGCGAATTTGTTGTGTACAGTCTAGAATATTGCCATGTAATGGAGAAAATGTGCCAAATAATTACGGAGAATAAAAGGGATTTCATTGTTATTTGTCAGCGTCAGCTTCGTGTTTTAAGCGTGAGCTGCTGGATGTTAAAAGTGAATTATTTGAAGAGATAATTCTTGTTTTTTTTTATATAAACGAGGAGAGTATGTGATAAACAAGATAATAGCTATTTGTACTTGTATTGAATTAGAGAAAAAGGTTGGCACTGATTACACATACATCGTTTCGACATTATCTTCAATCTGATGGCAATTTGCTGATTTGTTCCAATGGCACATGGACTGCGTTAGTTCCATTAAGGTCGATGTTGGCTTTATTTAAATCTACTTGATGACATTCTGTTTGTCGATGGAATCTTTCTATATATTCCTACACATGAAGGTATTTTTTTTTGTTTCGCTCGCTGTAGTCTGTGCTTAGATTCCTTTAATCTAATGATGTTTATGACTCAGTTTCAAAGCAATAGAGATATATAAGAATTGTTTAGTGACAGTGACGTTTGTTCATGCTGATTGGTTTATTTAATTCCACTGTTTACTGGAATCTGTATCGATTTAAATCCCTTGGTTGACAATCTACATGCAGCTGTACATATATTTGACCTATTAAAGTCGGCAAGCATTAGTTTACCTGTGAATTACAATTTGACTTGGTGTTTTGATCAAATCGTTTACAGATATTTCAGTTGGATAAAAATGTATCGAGATTTTGAAAGTTTGTGTATATAAATGTTTAAATACTGTTCACGATTACGTTTACGGATTCCATGATTTACGATGTTTTATTCACCAAAAATGTGTATAGATTTGTAAAGTTTGCCACGTCGTGATGTCTTTAAATGGAGCAAGTTGGACGTTCATACCACGATGTAATATGTGGAGCACTTGTTGCGGCCATGTGTTATTTGAAGTCAAGACAACACGCTGTAGCCTATCCACAACTTCCCATCTGTAAAGCTGAACCGGTATATAATTTTATATTACTTGTTTTACATTTGAATGTTGACCGTCTGCCCTGTGAAGCACGTTTTCCATGGTCACGTTTCTGCACACATCTTCACCAGCAAAATATCTGTCTAGACATAGGCCCCAACTCTGTGAGGCTTTGGGGGTGTTGGGATGGCCTAGTGGTCTAGAGTGCCGAGCTTCAACCTCTAGTTGGCCGGTCACCGCTGTGGTTTCGATCCCCGGTGTGAGCGTATATAATTTTATATTACTTGTTTTACATTTGAATGTTGACCGTCTGCCCTGTGAAGCACGTTTTCCATGGTCACGTTTCTGCACACATCTTCACCAGCAAAATATCTGTCTAGACATAGGCCCCAACTCTGTGAGGCTTTGGGGGTGTTGGGATGGCCTAGTGGTCTAGAGTGCCGAGCTTCAACCTCTAGTTGGCCGGTCACCGCTGTGGTTTCGATCCCCGGTGTGAGCGTATGTGGCACAGAGATAGGGGCGCCTTCTCAACCGGTTTCCTCCCACTGCTAAAGACCCCTATGCGTAAGCGAATTATTGAAATAAAATGAAACCATATGTTAGTCCCAAAATGACCTAGTTTGTGTTGAGTGGACGTTAAACCCCATTTCTCTCTCTCACTCTGTGAGGCTTGTTTTTCAATAGCAAAAAGGTTGGTCTAATGCAAGTGTAATGAGACCGTTTCTATGTATCCGGTGAAAAGTGGATGGAAAACTGGCCTTCTTGTTTTTTGGGGGGGTGGGGATGTCTGAATGTTTAGATTGTGCATGTTTTATCATAAGGTCTATCATCTAAGGTTCCCTCCAACTGCTAACGCCCCCCGTGCTCAAGCGAATTATTGAAATAAAATTGAACCATGTGTCAGTCCCAAAATGACCTAGATTGTGTCGAGTGGACATTAAACCCCATTTATCCTTCTTATTTGGAGACATTAACTCAAGTTCTGTTCTTGGGGCCACTGCTTGATTGATTAATTGTTGACCATTATATAAAGTGCTATATATAGAAACTATGCTGTACCTTTAGCTGTAGGTTGTTTTTTTTTCACTTTGAAACCCTTAATTTATGACCCCTTTTGAATGAGTAATGTTCCCCATTAGTTAACACATTTAAAATACAACTAGTATATATATAATATATTTGCATGTGCATTTGTATAAAATTATATTTGAGACGATCCATTAGGCTGACGAGACAACTCAATTTGTAATGTACACGAAATTATTCCAAATCTATTGACCCATATGACACTAGTAACGATTGACAAGAGAAGAATATTGATTGGCTGACTTGGCTTCGTTAAGATTTCCCCTTTTTTCTCCTCTATTCTTTCAATATTTAAATATTGTGTCCTCTAACATTAGAGCTAAGGTCATAAAAATCTGATGTCAACGTCTATGTTTATTTTGGACTATTTGAGGATGTACTTTTGGACATTTGTGAGTTACAGATGTTAATGGAGAGAGAGAGAGAGAGAGAGAGAGAGAAATGAGGATTAACTCCACTTGTCCCAAACTAGATAATGTGGGGACTAACATGTTGTTTGTCGCATGAGAGAAAGAGAGACACAAACTAGATCATATAAGGACTAACATATGGTTTGAGATAGGGTTTTTTCACCCACTAACATATGATTCAAATTTTTTGTAATAATTCTCTTACACATAGGGGTCTAACCCATAAGGTTGGACAGGTTACCCTACTACTTGTCAGATACAACTGGGGAATCGTGGAAACCACTCCAGTTGACTCAGTGACAGACCTTATGATATACACCCCCCCTCCCAATCCTCGCAACAACAATGTTCTGTTCCTTGCGCCTCCACCCCCCAAAAAATCGAATAAGCCCCCCCCCCAATATTTCTTTCGCCAAAAATAGTGGCTACGGCCCTGTTCTGTTCCCTTCCATGAGTGAGAGTTACGTCAAATGTTTTTCTTCAAGTCTTCTTGTTTCCCCACCCCACCCTCTGCTAATGAACTTTACTCCCAAGTGTATTGAAATGAAATTGACCGATATATTAATGGATGTTGAACTTTACATCTTTCTCTCTCTCTCTTTTGATGCAGAAGGAGCGCCCGACAAGGACAGCTGCCTAGTCGTTCAGATGGTACGTAAAACCGAGGTCCCATGTACACATTGGAGTGCACGTAAAAGATCCGTTGGCAGTTGGAATTCGATATAAGAGTAGGCCCTAGTGCCGCTGCCCGGGCAAAATTTCACTCATAGCACACTGTATGGCGTATGCCTGTCTTCCATTAGTCAAGTCGGTGCAAAAGAGTAGGATGTTAAACCCCCATTTCATTTCTCTATCTCTCTCTCTCTTTCTCTCTCTCTCTGCTTTACTCATATTTCCATCTGCTCTTTCTAAATACATGTATGTCAGTGGGATTTTAATATCTGGTAAAATACTGTTTTATTACAGTTTCCATGACAACATAAGAGAATATTGATACATATCACTTTTTTTTTTTTTTAATATACATATCGTGACAAGAATCAGATGGTTAGCTCGAAATTGCATGAAATTGAGAAAATGCGACCTGATCGGAAGGGTTAATGGATTGTGGGATATGATAGAGTGAGGTTTATTAACCTTGATTTATTCTCTCGATATCAGATCATTGAATTACGGATCGTTTATCAAAAAACATCTCATGAATCCTTCATGAATTCTTTCTGCTGTATTGCACAATTATTTAAAACTCTTCTTGTTTTTGATAATAGAAGTTTTAAGTGGCTCTCAATAATCAATAAATAATAATATAACCCAAAAACATATTTCTCGTGAAGTTAATTCACCAATCTGATAAAGACACAGATTCTATATCGTTTGTTTTTTTATAGTTCAAAATTTTGTTTTATTTGTCTTTACTACAAGTGGAGTTGAGTGACGAATGGTTTGCGAACGCGCACTGTATCAAACAGCCTGGCGTGGTTTTGAATCCCCGGTTGTACATGGCAAGGAGTAGGGTCGCCTGTCCAATCTTGTGGGTCTGTCATGAAAGGTTCCCTTTAACTGCTAACGCCCTCCCATGCGCAAGCGAATTATTGAAATAAAATAAAAAAACATGTGTTAGTCCCGAAATGACCTAGTTTGGTTGAGTGGACATTAAACCCTATTTCTATTTCTCTCTCTCTTTACTACGAGGCATTCTAGTTGATGTGAGGAATTGACCAATGAAATGGTCACAGCGAGTGCTCATCGTGCACGGCACAAAACTGTACATGTATGTTCCCAGTAGAAACATCAACGCTGATTATAGTTAATCAAAAGGCTGACCTCATAGGGTCAAAAACCACTTGTGTGACATGATTATATTAATTGATCGTAAAATATTTACTGTAAATAAAATTAACGGGTTGTTTCCAAATATGGCTATTGAATGGCAGTTAGTAATTGAACACATTAAAATTAACACAACAGTTCTATGGATAACAATTACTATATTTCTATTAAAGCCCCGTATCAACAATGATTCTCTTGTCGTTATTTCAGTGACATTTCAGTAGACCAAAATATATTTTATTTCAATGGAATTTTTAGTAGATCAAAAAATTTGATTATTTCAGTGAAATTTCAGTACTAGACCAAAATATTTTTCTATTTCAATGAAATTTTGGCAGGGGAATTATTGAAATAAGATTAAACCATATGTTAGTCCCGAAATGACCTGTTTTGTGTCGAGTGGATGTTAAACCCTATTTCTCTCTCTGTCTCTTCTGTACTTGGGATAGATTTGATTGAATGGGAAAAATAGACACACTTCCTCAAAAGCTCAAGTAGAAGCCACTCCAGCAATTGCTAGAGAGGGATTTCTCAGGCCATTGCTTCAGGAATATGATCATATAAGTGTTAATTTCGATGTACTTTTGTTTTGAGAAAGTTTGACGAATCTGGTAGACTAAGATAAGGTAGTATAGACAGCTGAGATGTGATTTAATGTTATGGATGACAGTGATTATATTGGATAAACAAACACGCTATGATGATATAATCTGAAATATTGTCCGAGGGTCGAGACAGGGGGATAGTAGCTATTAATCAGTGTCCATTTGCAGAGTAGGCTGATAACTCTTTGAGACAGAAATTTGTTTTCATAGACATGCTAGTTATTATATTTTCAATTGATTTATGGTGATTCTCTAACAAATCGACATACTAATTAACTGACAGTAACATGGGTAGACTTCTCAACTTATAACTTAGAGGACGTGCCGGGTGGGAGAATGAAAAACTGAGGTTTACACATTGGCGTGCATGTAAAAGATACTCTGGCAGTTGGAATTCAGTATAAGAGTAGGCCTTACCGCAGCTGTCAGGGCAGATTTCATTTGAAATCCTGGCAGGAACCAAGAAAAACCTTGAGGACATTTCGAGCCTGATTCTCACTAATCAACGGTACAAAGTCAGAGGGGTCAAAACCAATAGTACGACACAGATGTCAGTAGCGCGTGTGTCCTCCACTGTGTGTGTGTCGTACTTTTGGTTTTGACCCCTCTGGCTTTGTACCGTTGATTACAGATTAAACATCCATAAGTGTACAAATGTGTTGTTATTGATGTGTTCCCATTTGAATATTGTTCACAATAAGAAGCAAAATAAATAAGATATGTTTACAGGATCATTTTGTTACATGAAAAACTATAAGTTATGCATTTTCTATGGCCGTCAGTTTATTACACCTGAATACAGATTAGTTGTTTATTATTAATTGTTTTATATTTGTTTATATTATTAATTTTTGTTTTATATTTGTTAATATTATTAATTGTGTTTATAATTGTTTATTAATTGTGTTTATAATTGTTTATTAAACGTGTTTATATATCTGTTTATCTTATAGTTGAGTACAGAATGGACACAGATAGAGGTAATTGATCTAATTAATGATGGTACTGGATTAGGATTTGGTATTATTGGGGGTAGAAGTACAGGTGTGGTGGTAAAAACAATATTACCTGGCGGTATAGCTGATAATGTAAGTACATGTTTCTGCAAATCAAACGCACCAACGCAAACACTGAATCTCGTTGATCATTACAAACACATGTCTATTACAACACTAATTTGAACAGAGTCTCAAATATAAAAATCTGAGTACGTATGGAATTTAAGTGCCAAAATATAGAAGAACGGTGTTGTATTTACCTTGTCTCAAAATTTAAGATGTGTTGAGTTGGTTGCTCGGCCCTAAAGTAGACGATTTTAAGGGATTTTAAGACAAAATTAAGCAAGTGTTTTGGCAAGTGTTAAAAGTTTCTGGTGCTAATTAGGAGTAATAATTCTTTCCAGACCTTTTTAAAATGTTATTATTTATTTTTATTTTTTTATGTATATAGGATGGACGATTACGCAGTGGGGATCACATTCTCCAGATTGGTGATGTCAATGTTCGGGGAATGAGCTCAGAACAGGTGGCATTGGTGTTACGCCAGAGTGGCAGCCATGTTAGATTAATAGTGGCCCGATCGATCTTAGAACCGCCACCTTTCCAGGTTCCTCATGCCCCGATCATCGCTACCCATGCCTTAGACGAACACCTGATGCAAATAAACGAGATAATGGCAATGGATAACCAGGAGAGCATTGATCGGGGAATGGCCGATGAACAGAACGAATATAATCGACGGGGAGATGCCGAGAGAGATGCCGCCATTGATAGAGAGATGCAGAGAGAGAGAGATATGCAGGGACAAGTTCAAGTTCATCCTGTAAGTAATATTGTAGAATCTCTTTCGCAAAATTTCCACATTCGTAATGCAACCCTTAAAGGACATATTGTATTTCGAGGGTTTATTTTAGGTAAGGTCGTACTTTATTGAGTCCTCCTTGTGAGTGGTCCCGGACAGAATGTCTGTCAAGTGTCCTCCAGTTTCCTCCCACTGTTAAAGACCCATACGTGCAAGAGTGGATATTTAACCCATTTCTCTCTCTCTCTCTTTAGCTTCCCTAGTAGGTGACAAAGAGTAGGGTCGCCTGTCCCATCTCATGTGTTTTCTCCGGGTACTTTGGTTTCCTCCCACTGCTAAAGACCACTACACGCTAAAGAATTATTGAAATGAATTTGAACCATGTTAGTCCTGAAATGAACGAGTTTGTGTCGAGTGGACCTTAAACTCTCTCTCTTACATTTTGGCGACAATTAAGCCCTGATTTAAATGTCCAAAAAATTCAAACGGCCATCCTTTGCTTTAACAAGTAGTTGTGGTGCCATATATTGTAAGTGATTATTTTGTATTTTTTTATATCTGTAGTATTTGGAATTACAGCAACCGACGTATGACATGAACGAAGATTTGGACGGAGCTGAAGTATTTGATGTTGATTTAGTTAAAGATCATCAAGGTGTTGGTATCACTATAGCTGGGTATATAGGAGGAGAGGAGACCCCCGGAACAGGTAGCTTAAAATTTCATTTTATTCAGGGATGTGATGGCCTTTGGCACGTGGGAAACAATATTCCTAATTTTATTGGTTCAATTTTAGCGCTCTGGCTTCTACCCACTATAAAGAGACATGTTTGTAAGTGAATCAATCGGTCCCCCAGTTTTTCTCCCGCTGTTAAAGACCCCTACGCCCAATCAAATTATTACAATTAAAATTGAACCATATGTTAGCCCCGAAATAACCTTGTTTGTGTCAGATGGAAGTTAAACCCCATTAAACAGGTTCTCTCCCTCTCCACCCTTTTTATCTGCATCAGAAATACGATATAGCTCTTCGGCTTGAATGAATTACAGAGGAGCTTGAGAAAGCTTTGCATAAGTCGTTATCTCCCCTTTTGCATGTCGTGCCTTGAAGGTAGTATCAGTAGTATAATGTGTGACTTAAAGTCCGATTACTACAGAACAGCGTAAAAATCAAATGCAGTGATTGAATCTCGCTGGAGATTACCATTGCCAATAGCAGTGGTAAATCCATGGCAACATATATTGTTTATGGAAATGGTGGGGGTGGATGGCCGAATGGTTAGCGTGTGCACACTGTATCATACGGCTTGCCATTGAGTCAACTGTTGGGCTTTTGAATCTCCGGGTGTACGTGGCAAGGAGTAGGGTCACCTGTCCAACTCCGGGTACTCTGGTTTTCTCCCACCACTAAAGACCCCTGCGCGCAAACGAATTATTCCCGAAATGACCTAATTTGTTTTGAGTGGACGTTAAGCCCCATTTCTCTCTCTCTCTGTTTATGGAAATGAAATTACAGTGTGTTGTGAGGGCAATTTTTCCTGGATAGTGGCTCTGTGGTCAACTCATGTATCTAATTTCAATTGCCAAGGTATAAATGTGACCTTGGTTTTTGTCCCATCCTAACAACTAGGCATTGTCCCTTGCCCTGCCCTATGCCCTTCACCACTGACAAGGACATGAACGTTCTCGGTCAACACCCAGATCAAACATCGTACTTCCAGGTTAGCACGCTATTGTCTTACCCCCTGAGCTACTATGGTTCCCTCCATGTCTACGACTTGAAATCACATGTTACAGGAGATAACTCTGTTTGATTCCTAATTTTCAACAATGGCATGTCGGAATACAAGGCTGAATGATGACACAAGGCCCTTGTATCATAAGGTCTGTCATTGAGTCAACTGACATGGTTTTGAATCCCCGGTTGTACGTGGCAAGGAGTAGGGTCGTCTGTCCAACCTCCGACACTGGTTTCCTCCCACTGCTAAAGATCCCTACACTCAAGCGAATAATAGAAATAAAATTTAACCATATCTTAGCCCCGAAATGACCTAGTTTGTGTCGAGGGGACGTTAAACCACATCTCTCTTCTCCCTCCATTGCTGTATGTCTTGTCGTAAAGTTTAATGCACAAATTTATCATGTATTTGTATCACCTTTGTTATTGTTTGTATATTTTCAGAGGACATATCAGGTATTTTCGTGAAAAGTATAGCAGAAGGATCCGCTGCTGCAAAAGATGGTAGAATTCAAGTTAATGATCAAATTATCGAGGTAAGTTCAAAAAGTTTTTTTTTTTTGTTTTTTTGTTAGTTTAATGGAGTTCTCTATGGAATTTTTCAAAATTGATTAGGATTACTGCGTGGGATTTGTTGGCATTGGTTTTAAACTTTTGGCAAATTCCTATCTAAGCAGATCTACCAACTCTTGAAAATGTTTTGTTTCAACAGGTTGATGGACTATCTTTACATGGTTACACGAATCATCAAGCAGTGGAAGTTCTACGCAACACGGGACAAGTTGTTAATTTAAAACTTGTTCGTTATAATCATGGTCCAAAATATGAAAAACTACAACAATACTTAGGTAAGTTTATAATATTTTGTTTTAACAATGCATTTTCCAAATTGAAGGGTAATACTTATTAAGCAGGTTTAAAGGAGATAAACTCTGCTATGAGGGAAATTTGGCCTGGGCAGCGACGCAATGGCCTACTCTTATATCGAATTCCAACTGTCAAAGGGTTCTATTATGTGGATACCACTCTGTAAACATTCATCCAAACAACTATGTGTTTTCCCGTGCCAGGCCCTCCATCCTACACCAGTGATATCAATGTCTGATGTCATAGGGTCAAAAGCTGCTCGTACAAATCCTTGCACAACCTTCCAGTACAACCAATCAGATCTTCATGTAGTGTAGGCCAGTACTATGGCTTACTCCGATATCAAATTCCAAGTGCTGAGGGATCTTTTACATGCATGCCAATGTATACACGAGACCTCGCTTTTGTAAAGCATACCAACGACTAGACAGCACTGACAAACGGAAACCACATCTGAAAATCCTGATGAACTTTCTCGACCAATGCAAGGATCAAACACGCGACCTCCAAGCTAGCGAGCCAGCGTCTTACCCAAGGAAGGCAATAACTGGTATCAGATATAGCAAACAACTGGTAAATAAGTTGATATATATTTTGTTTCAGTTCAAGCCAATCAGATGGTGATAACGACCCCTGTTACTAGTAATACACCGTCTATAACAATAGAAGATAAAGAAGAAATAGAACTAGATGATGTCAACGTGGAGGAAGATTACAGTAAGTTTTATTCATTCATTTAGTGTTGGATAAAGCACGAGACTCGGGTTATGCTGGGGAAAGAAAGACTGACGAAAATAAACAGAGAAAAAGAAAAGCAAGTAGGCTGTGTTTTTTTCTATTGAAGGTTTTTTTCCGAAGTTTTTCTTCCCCAGCATAACTGAATCAAGGACTTTATCTTGCTCATATATCGTCTTTGTTTACATGTACGCAAAATGAGAATATCCAAGAATTCACGTAAGAAAAACCTTAAATCATGTTTCCTTATCCTGGAAGAATAACCTGTTACAGCTTTCAAGAAAAACTTTCAGAAGAAAGCCCCCAACTTTGAGATCGCAAGTTAATATGGGCATAGAGTGTACACCAAAGATCAAAGAGATTTAATGTTGCCGGTTTTACATTCATTTTATTAAACGATCATGAGCAGTCAAGCAGTCTGGACTTTCCACTAGAATATATATCGATGGATTCAGACCAGGTTGAACATTTCCAAGGTTGAATAAAATTACCTTGTCCTTTGGATGGTACAAAAAAAGGTGGTCTCCACATGAAAATTTTAGCATGAGAACTCTTGATACTTGAAAAAAGTTTAACCCTTTGGACCCAAGCAGCTGAAAGAACAGCCCAGACACCTCTTGGCTGGAGTACCGAGTGACCAGTAAATACCTGTTTTTCCAATCAGTAACAAACAGGTACCTGTGGCAGCTGATTTACTGGCTGTTCAGCATTTTAGCCAAGCTTCTTAATAGTTTTGGTCCATTTTTACCCTGGAAAGCTAGTATGTAGGCCTAATATCGTTCAGAGTGTTGGTATCCAAAGGGTTATGTGTAGTTTAGTTGGAAAAACTGCTGTCTAGGAAACACCACTGTCTAGGAAACATCTCTGTCTAGGAAATATTTCCCTATCTCACATTATACACATAACTGTAGAAGTAAAAATGATTACCTGCTGGTCTCAAAGTTTTGCTTCATTTTTACTTCTTTGTTTACAGTAGATAAATGTATATATAGATAAAAAATATGTCTAGGTAAAAAATTCTCCACTTGAATTCATTCTGACATACATTAAATCATATAATCTGTCCGCCTTCTATGGGCATCTTCAGATATTAATAATGTATACAAAATATTGCAAATTCTTAGAATAATAGATTTCCATGACAACAGATTATGAATAATATTAGGAAATCAGTAAATATACCAAATAAGGATTGATCATGATCAAGGGAAAGATAACTCCACACTACCTACCTACAAATAGATACAGTATTTATGTTAGTGGTTCTCTATTATAAATGAAATGATATGAAATGGGGTTTAACGTCCTACTGTTTTGCTTCTACTGGGCTATTGAAGATGGGCATACGCCATATACATTGTGCTATGAGGGAAATTTTGCCTGGGCAGCGGCGCTACGGCCTACTCTAACATCGAATTCCAACAAAGTTTCTAATTGACTTTAGCATGTTCAACCCTGGTGTTGAAATTCTTAATATAACTGACTGTACTATAGCATAACCAGCAAGCAGTGTACCATTATGAAATAAAATGTGGTTTAACGTCCTAGTCTTCTACTCCGACTGGGCTAATGAAGACAGGTACAAGGGGACATCCCAACGTATGTACTAAGGTTGCAAGGATGCAGAAAAAAATATTGCAATATCTCACAATATTGGTAACATAAGTAATTGCGATATCATGGTTTATCGTCCGGAGTAAATTATCGCGATAATTAAAATTATTGCGCTTCAAAAATTCAATAGATTGATTATTACTGATATAAAATTAATATAACTTATTAAAAACTAATAATGCTTAATTAGAGATCTCAATATTTAATCATGCCAGAATTCTCGATTTCTGATTGATTTTATTCAAGTAAATATACTGTTAATAGATTTAAACCTCCCGAAAAAAAAACAAAACTTTCTTGTAATAAAGCTTCAGCTAGAAAAAAATAACCAAACCAAAGTTAAAATACGAAAAAAAGTGAATGTAGTCTAAGGACCGACTTGTAAATCATAGAAGAAAATAATTGGCCTACTCCTCTACTGTCTAAATAAAACTGGCCATTAATTACTCGGGTTTAGAATCATTGTTTCATAAGATGAAGTGAGAGAAAAGAAAGCTGATTGATATTGGAGGGGGGTTTATTGATTTATTTGACGCAGGAAAAAAAACCCAAGAACATGATGGTCTAGTTCCTTGGTTAATGTATCTACCTCGTTCATTATATATATCATTGAACATCATTGATTTATATCGGACCATGGTAAATAATAGAAGAGATCCCAGGTTGGACGGTCGAATGGTTAACTCGTGCGCATTGGAGAAGGGTTGTTATTGAAATAAAATTAAACCATATATTAATATCAAAATGACCTAGTTTGTGTTGAGCTGTCATTAAGCTCCATTTCTCTCTCTTTCTATTTCAAGACACAATGTATGTTCCAACCTCATGGGTTTTCTCCAATTCCCTTCCACTGCCAAAGACTACTACTGCAAGTGAATTATTGAAAAAAAATTGTGTATTGAATCGTTAGATGATGATGTATCGCGATTCTTTTTGATCATTTTTTTGTCGCTTCAGTAAGTCACCTGTTACTCTTGATTATCCACGTCACGCATTACGGATAGGTAAACAAACAATATCGTGATATGAAACAATTTATTTTTTGGGACATCAGCAGGACTAAAAATATCAATTATTCATTTATCCTGTTGTTTTCTTGGTAAATATTGACCTGGTTATGAATGGTGATATAAATTGTAACATGGCACTTGAACCATGTACGTGGCAAGAAGTAAGGTCGCCTGTCCAACCTCGTGGGTTTTGTCCGGGTACTCCAGTTTCCTCCCACTGCTAAAGACCCCTACGTGCAAGCGCATTATTGAAATAAAATTAAACCATTAGTCCCGAAATGACCTAGTTTGTGTCGAGTGGACGTTAAACCCCATTTCTCTCTCTCTCTGAATCGCAATATGTATTGTATCATTCCGTGGTGGCAATATCCAGCACTACTCTACTTGAACAAACCTAAAATTTTGAACATAGCCAAAAAGAACCACTTCTAACTACAGTGTGTAGATGAAGACCACCTTCTTCTGAGTTTAAATTAAGTCTTTTAATTTCTTCGGCAAACTTTTATAATAATATTTTGCTTCCATTTCATCAGCCAACTTTTATAATAATGTTTTTCTTCCTGTATCATTGATAATAAACGTTCGTGTTGATTGATTAAATTATGATATTTTAGTTTTTGTTTGATCTGAAATATTATGCGTAAAAAAGTCTTATAATCCGTTTAGATGAAGAAATGTTATATAATTGATTTCTTAAAGATCTGTACGCCCCTTTCACAAGAAATTAAATAAATGGTTCAGCCAATTTTTTTTAATAATATTTTTTCCTCCCGTGTAATATTGACACTAAAGGAAATCAATTAAGTGACTTCAAAAGATAATGGGTGGCATGTTCGATTCTCACGGCTGCCATCTTATCTTAGTGTCCTTGGCTAAGACTTAGTTTTTCGCTGTATTCCCGCTTTCTTTACCGATGGCACTGTCTTGAAAATTATTTTGTATTAATACGATTGTTCCAGTAAACAAAACTGACAAATGACATCACTAGAATGTTTAAAACATCTATTGAATCGTAGAATTAAATTCACCATTCTGCCGTGAATGAGATTTAGTCTTTCAATGTATTCTGTCTTTGCTAATGGAAACAACAAAACGATCATTTTGGTTTGCAGCACCCAACTTGTGGAACTCACACCCCACACCATATTCGAATAATATCATCCTTTCTTGTAGAACTTCCTCCCCCACCATATTCGAATAATATCATCACTGCATGTGTTTAAACAACTGCTTTCTAAAACCAGTATTGGACAATTTGCCTAGTGCAATAGAAACTTTAATTAACATTATAGCGCAATGTCGACGCCCCCATTCGTCTGTCCGTCGTTAAATTTATACAAAGTGTTTAAGGTCGTGAGACGAAGAAGCTTTTTCCCTTGATCACTTCAAAAAATACTTGTGGACCCTCTAGAGGCCAAAGTTAATATCTGATTGAATTTAAATCTATACACAGTGTTTAAGGTCATGAGACAAAGAAGCTTATTGATTTTCAGCGATTTCCGATAATTGCTGCCAGAGTTATGGCCCTTGATCACTTCAAAAAATCTCTAGAGGTTAAACTTATCATCTGATTGACTTAAGATTGATACACAGAGTTTAAGGTCTTGAGACGAACAAGTATATTCATTTTCAATGAATTTTGATAACTTAAACAGCTACATGCAAATCCATGATATTAAATGTTTCGTATACTAAACGTTGGCATGGGACAGATCCTTTAAAAAAAAAAAAAAAATATTATGATTCTGATAATTAGTTAATTATTAGATTTTAATGTGTTATAAATGTTTCTTCTCCAAAAAAATTAATAATATGAGACAACTCTTGTTGACTGCCCTGACAATTTAGATGCTGTGGGCGTATGTTTCGTTACCTCATGCTTATTTTTGTATCCTATATATACTGTAATTCAGCTATAAAAATTGCAAACATTGTAATAAATATTATTTAACCAATATGTTAATACCATAATCCCCTGTTTTGTGTATATCAGGCAGTAGATAATTCATCCATATGTTCATTCGCAGTGGTTATTTATGGTATAATGAAGTATCACCATTATTTAAAATCATGACGTTATATTATGTTTCACTTTTGTTTGGGAAACTAAACCATAAATATCTACTAATCATGTTGTTTCTATTGTAAATTTGTACATAAAAATATGTACATTACCATAAAATATAGCTGTGACATGTCATGGGATTTAAAATTATAGTCTTTGGTTTAAAGCAATGGTTAGTGCGGTCTGGTGTGGTTTCGATTCACAGGTTTAAGTGACAAGGTGTAGGGTCGCCTGTCTAACCCTGTGGGTTTTCTCCGTGTCCTCCAGTTTCCTCGGAGATTGGATGGCCTAGTGGTTTAGAGTGCCGCGCTTCGACCTCTAGCTGGCCGGTCACCTCTGGCTTGCGGCTGTAATTTCGATCCCTAGTGTGAGCGTATGTGGCATGGAGGTAGGGGCGCCTTCTCAACCTTGTGGGTTTACTCCGGGCACTCCGGTTTCCTCCCACTGCTAAAGACCCTTACGCGCAAGCGAATTATTGAAATAAAATTAAACAATATGTTAGTCCCGAAATGACCTAGTTTGTGTTGATTGGAGGAGGTTAACCCTCCCTCTCTCTCTCTCTCTCTCTCTCTCTCTGTTAAAGAGTATTGTTGTTTATTCTGGAATGTGGGACCTATATCATATAAATCGACATGTTGATCCTATTCCTTGCCTTAAAATAGATCAACATAACTGATTGACAGATTTGATCTACTTCGATAAAATTTGTGGTATTACCTTTATATAGGTGTGTGATTAGATACAAGGTTAACTGACTAAATAGGTCATAAAACTCTTAGATATTAAATATATATTAAAATCTTGTATTATCTTTTACCATCAGCCATCTGTTTGTAATTCTCACTTCTTTAGCTATAATTTCTCTGATCTATTTTTATTTATTTAATGTTTTTAGTCCCTCTTCAGATATTAATTTTGACATACAGTGTTGAAGAAAAAACCAATCAAAATTGACATTTGTCGATATGAACCTTTATGTATGTTAAAGAAGCCTCATCACGTTCGAGATCACCAAGAAAAAAAAATGACATAACTTTGAAAAGAATAACCTAAGACTCATGATGTTATAGAAAATCCTAGCACTGATTATGACTTTCATATAGTAAAAGTATTTTTCAAAACTCTTGGTTAAAGCGATGATTTCATATTTTCAAAGAAAGTCAAAACATAATTATTTCTGTCTTTTGCTCAATAGGTTGTCAACTCACTATCATACGATCATAGGCCTTATTCCCCACTCTTATAACTCAATAACACAGGAAATGATAACACAATTATCTCCCTTGTTTTTCTATTGCCCCCATGCAAAAGCTATCTTCAAACGTTGAATTTGAAATGACATTTTTGCCAATTTCTCAACTGGCAATAATGAATTATAAGATTGATATAGATACCATCTATTTTAAGGCTTTATTTTAATATATTTTAAAAATATAACATGAAAATATGAAATTGCAGCTTTAAACACTCGAGAAAATTTGCACCATTCATATAATTTACTAAAATGTTGGCACGTGAGTAAGACACTGGTTCTCGGGTTTGATCCCAGTGTTGGCCGAAAAAGTTTATCAGGATTTTCTGGTGTGGTTTCTCATTGTCAGTGATGTAGGATGGTGGGCTTGACATGGACAGCTGTCTAGTCATTTGGATGGGACTAAAAACTGAGGTCTTGTGTATACATTAATGTGAACTTTAAAGATCCCCTGGCAGTTGGAAGTCGATATACGAGTAGGCCATAGTGCTGGTGTCTGAGCAATATTTCCCCCATAGTACACTGTATGGCGTATGGACGCTTCATTAGCCCAGTCGGAGTAGAACAGTAGGACGATAACCTTATTTCGTTTCATTTCATTTCATTTCATATAAGTACCACCTGTGTTGTTATCAGTCAAATGGAAAATTATTTTTTAATGGATCATACTGTATGGATCATACTGTATGGCGTATGGACGCTTCATTAGCCCAGTCGGAGTAGAACAGTAGGACGATAACCTTATTTCGTTTCATTTCATTTCATTTCATATAAGTACCACCGGTGTTGTTATCAGTCAAATGGAAAATTATTTTTTAATGGATCATGGCTGTCTTCATTAGCCCAGTAGTAGTATTTCAATAATTCGCTTGCGCGTAGGGGTCTTTAGCAGTGGGAGGAAACCAGAGTGCCTGGAGGAAACCCACAAGGTTGAGAAGGCGCCCTTATCTCCATGCCACATACGCTCACACCAGGGCTTGAAACCACAGATGGTAAATAGACAGCATGTAAATAATTAAAAGTTGAGTTAGTACACAGTAAACATCTGTGTTTTTACATAAAGTTTGTGTCCAGCTTCAACCACTTTAAAATATAATAATATTAAATCTGAGTACTGTAAACATATATTCACTTATAATAATACTGTAATGGGTCTGAATACAGGTTACACTACTCTTATATCTAGGTATAAACGTGAAGTGCATCAAGCGTAGCAAGGGATATCAAGTTGTGAAGCAGACATTAGTTTGAAAAGGCTTCTTATTGGACTGTTGGACTGTGTTCAAATCTTTCTTTCCTTCTAAATGATTAGTAGACAGATAGGCTGAGTTTTATAATGTCAACAGTTGGCTATAGGTAGTTAGATGAACAACGTGTCCTACTCCAGCGTGTACAGATTACTATTAATATTAGTAGGATTAGAGTTCGTTATTGAGGAACATGACCAATGCTGTTATAAGGGATATTACCGGTAGTTTAACAAACTTTTAATAAGATACATCTATCATGTGTCGGACATAAAGTTTGTGTAATTTAGAAATCGACTGGGAATCTTAATTGTACATTTTATGATCTGTTCAATCTATAATTTGTTGTACAGTTACCCAGTCTTTGAAAGACTTATTGGAATTGGATACTCAATATTTTTCGTGATTGTTTGATTGGAGTATATTTTGTGTTCGCTCTTGGTTTGTTTATTCTGTGATTTCTTCTGCAGTTTTCCTTCATTTTCTGTGAGAATTCATATATTGTCAACTAGTTTTATAAGTAAAAACAAATGTGAAACTTGTGTTTCCCCGCTGCTACCTTGTGTTGTTGATTTACTCCAGTTGAAGGAAGTGCCATAATCACACTATTTGGTGTTTCATTCAGGGTCATGACTCGAAGTAATGTAAGCAATTGTGTGATAGTTATGGGCAGAGTGGGGGAGTTATAATTGTATTAATGCTGACCTTGACTCGGAATAATATTAGTAAATGTGTGACAGTTTGTTGCTATAGTTATGGGCAGAGTGAGGTAGTTATAATTGTATTAATGCTGACCTTGGTTATTCGATCTATTGAAATCATTCAGTGTTTGTTTATTTTCAAATGATTTGTGACCCCAATATTGAGTTTACAGTGTGACAGTTGAAATAGTTTTTGTCCCTATACCAGTGATTGTGGTTGGGTTTTTATAAAACAGGATCGAGTGTAGGGAAAAAAAATTATGTCTGAGTCAATTCCCTGGTTATTTGTGACAAGATGCTCGCCAACCTCGTGGGTTTACTCCGGGTTCTCTGGTTTCCTCCCACTGCTAAAAATCCCTACGCATAAGTGAATTATTGAAATAAAATTGAACGGTATGTTAGTCCCAAAATGACCTCTCTCTCTCTCTCTCTCTCTCTCCTTTAAATCTGAGGAGTCATGTCATGGGTAATATTTGTAAATCATGTTAAAATTTATGTATTATTAGTTTATATAATAGCATATTGAAATAACCTAAAACTTATCGAAAATCCATACACTTAGCGTTTAGAGTAAAGTTTTCATGAGCGTTGAGTTCATTTTTTATTGTTCTGAGCAAGAAAATGGATGTCTTATTAAATGTTATTTTATAACGTAGTCAAAATAACCATAGACTTATCAAAAATCCATACACTGACTTCCAAATGTGACATATTTTGTTATGAGCACATGTTAAGTTCCTTGCAATAAACTAATAAATTTATTACAATTCATAAAATTGAAATTCAAGTGGGTACATCTTGGCAGTGCCTATGCAGATTTTGTTTAAATAACTGTTGAAAACCTGTAAAAAAATGTTCTGAAATTAAGGCTTGATTACTTGATTTACGATCTTTATAGAAATATGTTATTCCACGCTAGGGAGATTAACTTTTTAATGGGTCCTAAATCAGTTAAAGGCCCATTATAACTGGCTTGATGTTATTTAATGACTAAAAAGGTTTCAAATGTTAGTTTAATATCTAATCTGTGGACAGTTGATGAGTGATTTGATTGGGTTGATTACAGAGTGACTCAGTGTCTTGGATGTAGTCTCCATTACTTAGTTTGACCTCCTGCCCGAAACAATATCTGAATCAAGGAGAAAGACTAACATGTTTTAAGGTCCACCGATTATTTGGATAATGTTTCAGTTAATTTTAGGTGTATTTAGCCAGCACATGACTATTTTACTTTACCCAATTTTGTTTTAGTGTTGTAATAGGATCAGCATGGATGATATCACGACACGTCATCGTAATAATATTGCAACACTGTCTGTTTGAATATCAATGTCTTCTGGGGGGGTGGATGGCCGAATGGTTAGCGTTAGCTCACGGTATCATACGGCCTGTCATTGAGTCAACTTGCGTGGGTTGGAATCCCCGGTTATAAGTGGCAAGGATGTGGTTTTACTCCGGGTACTCCGGTTTCTTCCCACTGCTAAAGACCCCTAAGCGTAAACAAATTATTAAAATAAAATTAAATCATACATCAGTCCCGAAATGACCAAGTTTGTGTCGAGTGGACGTTAAATCCTATTTCTCTCTCTCTTCGGGTCCTCCAGTTTCCTTCCACTGCTAAAGACCCCTACCCACACGCAATTTATTGAAACAAAATTGAACCATATGTTAGTCCCAAAATGGCCAGGTTTGTGTGAACTTTAAACCCATCTCTCTCTCTCTCCCTTTCTCTCTCTCTCTTTAAATTTCTGCTCTCAGAAGTAATTTGACTGTAATAAGAGGAAATTTGTGTAGTTTATCACTGATGTTTGGCAATTATTTGCTTCAAGTGAACTCGTTGAGACATGCTACATACCATTCCAATTTGAATTTTTTTTGTGTTTAAGTGTAGGGTAAATTTACACCTCAGCACCTGTGAAAATTATAGATCTGTTGATATTGGCTAAGGTTGATTAACAGAGATTACATGAAACGAATTTCCTGAAATATCAAAAACATATCGAATAACGTCCAAGATGGCTGATAATAAGAACAGAAGGCAGATATTAAGATGAAAACTTTTAGATAAAACTTGGTTATAGATAATATTTGGCATTCCTGAATCACGATAACCTTCGAAATTTTAAAATCCCACTTGGCTTTGATCAATCAGGCTTGCGTTTGAGAAATATTTGTCAGTCTATCCATCGTTTAATAATTTAATAATAGAAGTAAATCATTGGATGCTCGCTATTTTCAATGGATTGAAACGATCATCATTTAATAATATACATGTAATAGAAGTAAAGTCTATTCTTTCGAAAATTTTTAATTTAGCAATTATTGTGTATCTTTTATTATGAGGTCTATTGTATTATGTGAGCTTGATTATGAGGTCTATTGTATTATGTGCGCTTGATTGACCTTTTTGACCTTGGTTGACGGTTTTGTAGCATGGTGGTCCCTTTTTTTGCGAAGAATTGAAACAATGGTCATAAATTTTTAATTTTTAACTCTATATCAGTGAGGGTTGAGTTTGTATTCCATGTATAGGCTTCAGGAGTTGTCCAGTTTCCTCCCACTGCTAAAGACCCATACACGTAAGCGAATTATTGAAGTAAAATTGAACGGTATGTTAGTCCCGAAATAACCGTGTGTGTCAATTGTATGTCAGACATCCATATCTCTCTCTTTACGAGCCATAACAAGAACTATCAGCTCTTTATCTAAATCTTTTATAAGGTATCTTTAAATTTGTTGATTTTCACGCCAGGAATTAGACAGTTTCATTTAATTTAGGTTTAATTGTGTTAACGATGACGAGCAGAAAAGTATACGACGGATAAAATTTTGTAGTTTGTTAGATAGTGCGCAGAAAGTGTATTCACTGTATTTGAGGAAAATTTGGCATTATTTCTTTCAGACATGTAGAAATATAACCACAGCAGTGTTCTGTTTCAATTTGTTGGTAGCAAACAATGTATTCACAGTTACATGTAACTAGACTTTGTTGAACAGCGTGAACATGAATTATCGTCAGATCTTAAAAATTACATGGCTTTATGATAGTAAACACCACTTTAAAACTACATGGCTTTATGATAGTAAACACCACTTAAAGACTACATTACTTTATGATAGCAAACACCACTTTATGATAGTAAACACCACTTAAAGACTACATGGATTTATGAAAGTAAACACAACTTAAAACTACATGACTTTATGATATTGTATAGCAGCATGTAGGTGTTAGATGTTATTTAGATTTCCTCATTAAATCATGTCCCTATTAAATGTCTATAAGTTGATCAGATTATATTATTATATTTGTCATAACGATATTTGCGAAGATAAACAATCTGATAATGATAGCTTTACACTAAAAAAAACTAAAGTAGACTTCCTGTTCGAGATTCTAACCAATTATATTTGATTGTTAAATAAATTTAACAGTGATATTAACAGTTTTTATAAACACGCAATTCACAAAACAAAAATGAAATATTAAATACATAAAAAGTCAGATCATTCACACATGTTTTTATACCAAAAGATTTTTATTATTTGAATGTTAAATCTGTCATTATGTAGTTAAATTGCCTTTATCTAAATAATTTTAAAAAATAATACACTTTTTAGTTCAGTATATGAAATAAAATATAAAATACATAAAAAATCAAATTATTCTGGGCACGTTTCAAAACTAGAAAATTTTTATTTGAATGTTGAATCTGTCATTATGTAATTAAATTAATTATGTTGGAATCTGATTAAAACACAGATACCATTTCGTTACATTTTTATAATTCAAAATTCCGTTTTACATGTCTTTTCTACAATAGGAGGGGGGGTGGGTGGGATGGCCTAGTGGACTAGAGTGCCGCGCTTCGACCTCTAGCTGGCCGGTCACCTCTGGCTTGCGGCTGTGGTTTCAAGCCCTGGTGTGAGTGTATGTGGCATGGAGATAGGGGCGCCTTCTCAACCTCATGGGTTTCCTCCGGGCACTCCGGTTTCCTCCCACTGCTAAAGACCCCTACGCGCAAGCGAATTATTGAAATAAAATAAAACCATATGTTAGTCCCAAAATGACTTAGTTTGTGTTGAGTGGACGTTAAACCCCATTTCTCTCTCTCTCTCTCTACAATAGGAGCGGGAAGAGTCATTATAATCGACATGTCTTGTCTGATGTGAGGAATTATCCAATGAAACGTTCTGTTATGGCAAGCTTTTGGTCTTTTGGTGCGCTGATTGATTGATCAATGTCTGTCCTATGGTCAAAAGCCACGCGTTTGACACCTGATGTGAACTCTCAATATAACTTGTCAGATCTTCATGTAGTGTAGGCCATCGAAAGTAGCCCTGGTGTGAGCTTATGTGGCATGTAGATAGGGGCACCTTCTCAACCTCGTGGGTTTCCTCCGGGCACTCTGGTTTCCTCCCACTGCTAAAGACCCCTACGGGCAAGTGAATTATTGAAATAAAATTAAACCATGTTAAACACCATTTCTCTCTCTCTCTCCATCGAAAGTATTAAAAAAAATAAACGAAATATGTATCTGTATTTTAATCACATTGTCTATATTCGATTAATTTGAAAAATAATAATTTTTTTATCGTCGATTTTTATTATACTCATTAAGATCATGTAATATACTAAAAAAATAAATCTGATAATTTACGATAGAAAAGGTTTTCATCCATATGAAGAATAATAAATATTTTATTTGGATGATGTTATTAATGTTCTATTTTAACCATCGTAAAGTAGGAAAACCTTTTATTTTCACAACTGGTATATGATTTATTTTTAGTAATTTATTTGTCAATAAAAAGAAGTAAAGAGCTTGCAAATTTGATTTATCAATTTTTATGATAGAGTTTTCTATGCTTGTGTTTAAGTAGGTATAAATTGTGACTATTTATTATTGATTTCGTATCCTTCGAACTATGAGGTGAGACTAACATGATACTAGCTAGCTAGTTAATTATTCATCTTCATGTCAGTACGTTTTATCCATGCCATATTCGGTGATAGTTTCAACTACACATTAAAGTTACATTCCCATCTACAGACTAAGTGATTTGATGGACTAAAAACATATTCAAACTAATTAATCTATCAAAGTTGCGCTTCAAATCCTTCACAAAACAATGTTTTTGCGAGGGAATACCCCTGATATAAAAAGTCTGTAAAAAGAAGTCATGTTTGTGTCACATGACTTTGCTGAGTCATTGAATATACAAGACGATGTTGTCTTGAATTGCTGTCCGTTTATCATGGGTATCGAAGCCTAATTAAATTCTTGGATTATCCACTACCTACATTATTTTCCATGTTTTTTTATCTCAGAATCTGTTGTACGTTTAAGCTTTTCATCAAGTATATCAAGCGCTCACTAACGCTGGGAAATTAGACACTCTTTGCATGCAACCATTGACATCACACAAGCAGACGTTCCTATTCCTCATTAATGGGTAGTCAGTTAGCGAAATCCTTATATTTTTGTCTTGTATGTGCTCCATTGGGTGTTTTCTAGGAAATCCAGTATTTTTCTAACTACGATTGGATGTTTCTGCTTTCAATATATACCAAAATTACCATACTTTTGGGGAAAATAACCACCCGATATATATTTTTCTGGGAATGTATCTTTAAGTTGATTTTTTCTGGGAATGTATCTTTAACTTGATATTATATTTATATCCATCGATTTATGTAAACAGATTTAATTTTTTTAACTACATCAAAAGGTCTGATTAAAGATGGATGATTTATTAGTGTAATCTGATAGTTTTGATGTGATGGTCTCTTGTTTTATTAATATGATATTAGGTGATAGCTACTGCTACGCATTAACTTAGTATTAATTCTTTATCCATTGATTTATCTACGCAGATCTTCTCTATTTTTTAAATACATCAAAAGATATTATTAAAGATAAAACTCGTTCAGAAGATTATACTTCAACTACTGCTAGTTCAAAATCAGCATCGGGTTTGAATGACTGAATGAATAGTGCATGTGCATCGCATTATGAGGTCTGTCATTGAGTCAACTGGCATGGTGAATGGTTAGTGCATGTGAACGTTGCATCTTAAGGTCTGTCATTGAGTCAACTGGGATGGTTTCGATTCCCTGGTTGTATGTGACAAGGAGTAGGATCGCCTGTCCAACCTCATGGGTTTTCTCCTGGTCCTCCAGTTTCCTTCCACTGCTAAAGATCTACGCGCAAGCAAATTATTGAAATAAAATTAAACCATGTTAGTCCCGAAATAACGTAGTTTGTGTCGAGTGGACGTTAAATTGTGTTGAGATGTATAGTCAGTACTATGTTAATAGATGTAGGAATGTGAAGCGTCAAGGTGAAATTTAGATATGAATATATTGTAGAACAGAGATTGCTGAATTTCAGTTTTAAGAGTCTAGAATTCGTGGCAGTTAATAATGTTGTATGGGTTCTATTAAATAAACTGGATATTTGACTCTGATTTAAAATGTGGAACAAATTTAAATTTAGGTTTTATTTTTGTGGTATTGTGAAAATATGTGAAGTATATGATTTTTATGTAAATGTACTTGCAAAATATTTTTGTTTAACATGGATATTCAGTTCTGAATTAATGAGTTGAAAGCTTCAAAATGATCGTAATGAGTAGGGTTAGGACTAAAAGCTAAGACCAATTGCAGATTTCATCATAGGTCACAAGGCGTTAATAGGGTTAGGGCTCAAAGCTAAGACCAATTGCAGATTTCATCATAGGTCACAAGGCATTAATAGGGTTAAGGCTCAAAGCTAAGACCAATTGCAGATTTCATCATAGGTTACAATGCGTTAATAGGGTTAGGGCTAATAGCTAAAACCAATTGCAGTTTTCGTCATAGTCACGAGACGTTAATAGGGTTAGGGCACGGGTCAGGGGGTCAACAGTCACATGCCCTAACCCTAGAATTAGCTCGAGTACTGTATTGTACTGTATTGCATTTACCTTGTTTTTCATCTTCATGATGTCAAGTTTTTACAACAGATGTTTTATACCTTTATGGTATTTGTCATTTCTTCATTTACACTCGTATCAATTGAATAAAATCATTCTTATTGTCAATGATTGCAACAAGAAGCGCAATTTTGTGCAGGTTGTCAGCTTGGCATGTGGGTCCCTGAGGAAGTGGACCTTCTTTGACATAAGACAATATATTAAAAATATGAATTATCAAAAAATATATAAATATTACATCTTTTTTTTCCACTTACATATTTTTTGAAAATTTAATTTATTCATTTTAACAATTAAATGGTCGAATGTTTTTGGTGTGTGAGCCCACTTTGTGTCTTGGCAACCAATATTTTCAGACTTTGCGTAACAGTAGTTCATTCAAATAACCTCCTCTATACAGCTAATGCTGTCCAAGTATCCATAATGCCATTTTACCTTAATATCAGAAAGATTTAAGTCAGTACTTTATAAGTACCCGTTGCCTTGTAGGCTAGAATTTTCTTTTATAACCCACCTATCAAGTAATAACGTACAAAAGATTAGCTTTGACTTTAATTAGGATTTTCATTGAAGCTTTCCAATCCATTCCTTTCATCAGGGTTTACTGCTCACAGAACAAAAACCGGCAATTGTTTTATAGGATATTAAACGTGTTAAGATGAATATTTGTTACAATAGCCTACAGATTGATTTTTCTACGACAAGGAAACGCTATACAACACCGAATGCAATGTGTAGTTAGGTTTATTATCTTTGTGCATGGAATTATGAATTGTCATTTATATTCATTGAAGCAGTCGTTTTCGAGTCACTCTGCTCTTTGCTTCATTTATTTATTTATTTATAATGTGGGTGTTTTTTTTGGGTTTTTTTTGTGTGTTAATGTTACAGTTATTTTGGTCTCTCGGTTTATGATATGTTTTTTGGTTACAGACAATGTTTTCAAGTTACGCTGCCCCTTTCTTCCTTCATTTGGTTTTTGTGCATTACGATTAATTCTGACAATTATTTCTGTCACTCGTTCATGATGTAATAGTTTTCCTTCAGAATTATGAATAAAACGCCATTACTGGCTCTGCATACGTTTGAGTGTTACGATTATTTTGACCTGTGGTTTATTTATTTAGAATATAGTATTTTTGTTGCAGAAAGAGAATAGATCACAAATACTGGCTTTGTAACAACCTTTGTTAACGATTAAAAGATTGTAATATCTAGAAACATTGGAGTGTTTTATAAACAAGCGGTCGCGGTGTTGTGTTTGTAAACTGATAGTCATACCACCATTATTCTAGTAATTACCGATTAACGATCATAGAATATTAATCGGTATTACATGTACGGAATTATACCAGTTATTTACTCTGGCCGCCATGGATTATAGCAGACAACAGTTGTGACATATAGCTATCTCATCCGTGGATGTCTGTCTTGGTGTTTGGTGTGAGGTAGCAGAAAAGTCGCTTGTTCCAGAATGAAATTTGTGACGCAGCGTCAGATAAGAAGTAACCAGGATATTATTTGGAGTAAGTCGAACAGGTTATTTTAACGTAAAACAACTGTGTCATAGCTCTCTAAGTGTTTGTGGATTAACATTATTATAGAGTAGTGTGTGTTTATTGCAAACAAAGATCATATTATTTTAACTTCTAAATTTCAGTTCAGCTATTGGGATCTGTTAAAAAATATTGCAATTTGTTGTGATTTATACACGTAAAGGAGCTAAATCTATATTCCTTGGCACAGATGGGCAGAAATAGGTTGCATTAACACATATGATATAATAATGAATGTATACAAACGGATTTACATTCCAATCTACACCAGTATTCTCCTGTCAGATATGTTAAGCCACGTTCACTTCATTACAAATGACGCTCGAAAGAACATAAGCACACAATTCATGTGCCAGATTTAAAATTTTCTTTTTGTCGGAAGTCCATCTTTTTACCTTAAGATAACAACATCAATGTTGATGTAAATTGACCAATACGTCGTGTTTGCAATGTCTAAGACTGTGGATGATATTGAGTTAACAACTTGCCTTCTTTAAACATTCATTATGCAAGAGCAAAATTTGCCTATTAGGTCTTTCTTTAGGCCAGAAATGTTATCTAAATTATTAATTAGACATTAATTACATGTAACTTATCCAGACCATAATCAACTCTCGATGTCAAGGCTAGCCTGCAATATTTGCTAGATTGTCGTTCGATTGTGCAGCAAATTTTCCTTCGTGATCAACCGATTAATTGGATAATTGAGACTACTGGTTTTGTCTTACCGACTTTAGTAATGATGACCGAGGCTAAGCGGAACATTCATTCGCTTAGTAATCGTTTCATAGTGGATCAATTTGACTGAAATTTTCAGCAAATTCCCATTACATTATGTATTTTTTATCTATTGTAGTGAGAACCTCCAACTATTTATCTAATCTCCCATAATGTATCTTTAAATTAAGTATATTATGATATACATTGAAATTTTATCTTTTTATTTTATCATCTTTACGGTTCTGATTTTCTACACTGAAGACCGAACATTTATTTACAGCAGCTATTGTTCGAAAGGCTGACAATGACTGCATTATGCATGTGAATTGAGTGATTTTATTCATCGATTACTCATTTTATTAGCTGTTTGCTGTACACAGTAAAACTTTTATTTTGTCCGTATTTAAAATACACTTTCTGTCATTTCAATTTGTTAAAAAGCCTTGGATTCGGGACCATAGCCAGCTCAGAAAATTTGTGGGGTGTAATGGATATTTTGGAGGGGCTGAGGATGTGGCCGGCTAAGAACACTCCTAAGAAATAATTATTGTTGGCAAAATATTTGGAGGGGGGGGGCTACAGGCCCGCTTGGATTGTTTTCTCTCTTTGACTATTTTACAGAAATTACTTTTTACATTTCAATTGAGATAATTGAATATTTGCATTGTCTCAAAAATGCTAGAATAAATGTTAAACATACATTATGCAAGAGCTGGATCTGTCTGTTGCATAATTTTGTTTTTTTTTTACAAGCCAGCCGACACATGGTGACAATACAACACATGACATATACAACACATAGTGACGTTTATTTTAAACTTAAAGGGCCAATCCCGATTACTTTTTGGGGAATAAAACTGCTTAATTTTGTGTTAAAATCCCTTATATCCCATTACCTAAGGCCGACCAACTAACCCGATATTTGTGATATGCTTGTAAATAACTTAAACCTGACAGTCTTCATCTGGAAATGGAGACCGTTGTATTATACAGTATCTGGATAAAACCAGACTTTTTTCTATAAAAATGATATATAGGTGAAATTTACCTTTTGTTATCAAGTACAGTACATGAGTCATACACTGTATAGACCTCTCAAGAAACGGGAATCGATTATTAGGTCACCCAATCAAAAAATTGACCCAAAATCTTAAAAGGGTTACGTGTCCGGATAACGTCGTTAACGTCAAAACGACCCAATATTTTGAGCTGAAACTTTGAGCCAAGGTAAATACACCATGCCTCTATATTTTGGTCCATAAATTTCATAAAGGCTCGGACTTTAATTTTTGAGACTCTGTTCTTATCGGGATTGTCCCTTTAATGACATAATAACAACCATGATGGCATTGTATTTTTTTAAACAAATGAAAACAATCTTGTGCCTTTAATTATTTGAGTTGATGATCTTCATTGACAAAGATAAGTGGGAAAAATTGATGAAGTTTAGAAAATGTGCGGTCACATGACCAATGGATTATATCGAACCGCTTAGTGTGGAGTTCGATAAGAAGGTTTCAGTGAGAAGACTACAAAAGGATGGAAATGCAGCCCTCCTCTTCACATATTTCTAATCTTACTGAAGTCTTTGAACGGGTTGTTACATGATGCTTGAAATTGTTTTCATTTTGGTATCAACGAACCTGCTCAGATGTTGAGTGTCTTACTGGTCATAGTGTTTAAATTGATGATGAGCCAAAACTAATCAATCAATTCTAAATCTTTTCTTTCAATTGTCAGATTTCTCTTAAAAGCTTTGCCAATTAAACAAACACACACCTAAAAAAAATAACATCTAACGAGAATTTGAGGTTTTAGAAATCTTTTCCTTCCTTTATTCCGGAATTTTAACCATTGCTTAATCTTCAGGGAGATTACCAATTAAATAAACACTTGAAAACAAACAACTAACCAACAAAATGTTGTAGTATGAAATCAGTGGTCTTCCTCCAACCAACCAACAAAATGTTCTAGAATGAAATTTGTGTTCTTCCTTAATTCATGAATTATAATCATTTTGAAATCTCTGATTTTTACCACCATCTTGAGACAAGGATGAAGAAAATGATTTCACTGACTCTTGTTAGACAATATACAGTTACAATACAAAAATACTTGAAAACAAGGCTAACTATCCTTAAGCAAATTTTGGAGATTGGGTGGCCGAATAGTTCGGTGGTTTTGATTCCACACTTGTGTGTGACAAGAAGATCGTTTGCGTGTCCGACTTCATGGGTTTCCTCCCACTGGTAGTGAGCGTATGTGGCATGGAGGTAGGGGCACCTTCTCAACCTCGTGGGTTTTCTCTGGGCACTCCCGTTTCCTCCCACAACTAAAGACCCCTGCGCTCAAGCAAATTATTGAAATAAAATTGAAACCATATGTTAGTCACAAAATGACCTAGTTTGTGTCGAGTGGATGTTGACACCTCTCTCTCTCTCTCTCTCTCCCAAAATAACCAGGTTTGTGTGGACATTAAACCCCATCTTTCTCTTTCTTGCTCTCTCTCTCTCTCTCTCTCTCTCAGATAAAGTGGCTTAATATGAAAGATGGTAACAATTTAACAATTATTTTAATAACTTCCTGTCTTACCTTCGACCCTATGCCAATTAAGATTTTGCCAGGTTCGATATTACCCTAGCTAATACAATCAGGTACAGTCGAACATATGTACCACAATCAGGTGGTACCTTTAAACCACTTCTGTCATGTGACTTATATTTTAAACAAAGGTACATGACATATGGAACTATTCTTAGTTTAAATGGACATTTTACTGCTGTTTTTGGCCTCCTTCTTTTCATTATGGTGAGTGTATGTCAATTATCCCGTGCCACTGGTACATCTGTCTACTCGTTTAATTACTTGATTTTTCAAGCCACGTTCCCACTTGTCTGGCCAGTCAGCTGATGAGATAGAATGATATATTGCACATGATATATTGCACATGCATTTAGATCATTAGGTCTTTCATTGAGTCAAGTGGCATAGTCTCAATTGCAGGGATCGAGCCAACGTCTTACACATTGAGTCACTGTGGCTCTCCATGTTATATAATACTCTTGACATTTAGAGGTTAATAAGATGGATCCATTATTAGTGGTTACTTATACGCTGCTTGACGTCAGAACCGTACAATACTTGCGTATGTTTTATTTCATTCTATCTTGTTATGACATCGCTTAATTACTGGAAGTATCGGAGTGCAACCACATAAGCCTACACACTTATTTATTCACAAAGTTACAGAAATATTATAGACTTCTTTGATAGGGGTTAAATAAAAACATGAAAGTGCCAATTCAATAAGATCTTGACACAGACTAGGTCATTTCGGGACTAACATATGGTCTAATTTTATTACAATAATTCACTTGTGCGTAGGGGTCTTTAACAGTGGTATAAGAAACAGGAGGACCTGAAGAAAACACTTTCGATATTGGCATGTATCTTATGATTATACATAGTTGTAGGGTCAGATGTCTAACAATGTCATGTGAGTGTAGAAGAACAATTCTCTCTCTTTCGTACAAGCCCATCAGATGTACTTTGAAATTGCATATTTAAAATATTTGTTACGTTTTGAAATCTATAATGTGCCTTTAAGTATACTGGTACACCGTTCAGACACTTATTTTTGAACCAGTTCAAAATCGCCAGGGTTTTGAAGACAGCATTGTGTTGTAGTCACATGTACTCTAAACCAAACCTGTTAAACTATTCACACCTTTTCGGTCTGAGTTTAGAGTTAACTACTCATGGGTAGCTTCATATTCTTTATTCGTTTTTTACTGCATACTGTGCATGTCCAAAGTAAACTGGAACTGGGTTTTTTAAGCCAACCCATTCAGACGCCAAGATGAACCAGTTTAAAATTGAAAAAAAAAAGCCTTCTCGAAAACAGCTCGGGAGCTGGGTTTTTTAAACTGGTTCATTTGCTCGACATTTGAGTTCAGATAGACAAGTTAAACTTATTTCACGATCCCCAGGTTTTTTTTAACCAGTTCAACTTTAACATCTAAACAGGCTATAATAAGTACGTCTCGTTAGTTCTGAGTTGCACAAACAGAACTACGATTGTACAGACGATGTCCAATTTGCATTTCAGTAACTGAATTGATTCCTTGTGATACCATAGTAACCAAACATCTAACGATTCCAATAAAAATGGTACTTAAATTATATCCGATAATAACGGAGGGGCATTATTATCGAGTTCCTTATCATTATCATCCATAGATTAAAAACACTTTCATTTGGAGTATATTTCAAAAGCAAACCATCAGGAATTAATTGTCGTCATTCATATTTTTCCTGATTTATTTCAAGTGTCAAGCTTTCTATTAAGTTCAACTAATGTCCAGGGCATGTAAATTGGATAAGTGCCAAATTAATCAAAGAGATATTGCGCTTCAGGTAGTCTCAAGAACATTTCTTATTTCCGTAGTAACGTATATATCGAGTTGTTTTTATGAACAGATGGAGAACATTTTAAGAGCAAGCGTTTAATGAGGCTAGATGAAATGACACTCAAGGGTACCATTTCCTGATTCTGGTAATAATCATGATGAATTTATATACCTACCTATCTTTCATTTAAAGCGAGAATTTCATATTTTCTTAGAAAGTCAAAACATAATTATTTCTATGTCTTTTGCTAAATAAGTTGTCAACTTGCTTTTATACGATCATAGGCATTATTCCCCACACTTATAACTCATTAACACAGGAAATAATAACACAATTACCTCCCTTGTTTTTCTATTCCTCCCATGAATAGCTATCTTCAAACATTTGAAGTTGAAAATGATATTTTTGCCAATTTTTCAACTGGCAATAGTGAATTATAGGATTATTCTTTAACAAGCAGGGATGTAGCCACGCTGGGCGGCGCCGGGCGCTTGCGCCCGGCACTATTTCTTGCCGCCCAGCACAAAGAAAAAATCGAAGAAACCCGCCCAGTCGTATTTAATAAACCCATTCATGATTCATCCTTCTTTCACTCTGCTGACTGTACGTACACAAACTCATCGCTCGAAATTTACCACGGCAAACGGCAAAGCCATAGTCATAGATTAAAAGCCGACGCAAACCATGTCTGCCACGGCATAATTTAATTTTGTGTGCTGTAGTAAACCCTTCCATCCTAAATTAGTTTAAAAAAGGAGTATTCATCAATTTATAATTCTGATTCTATAGGGTCTTTGAATTGTATATTTGCCGTAAATAGGCCACCCAGACCAATTTACGGCATTTCAATGTTGAAGTGTTGGATGTCGTAAATGGTGTCGTACGTTCGGTTTTACGACCAATTTTTAATGTACTCATTCTTGCGTTAATTCTACCGAATCTAAATTAAATCCGAGAGACCGTTGGGCTACAGTCCATTTTATTTACACTTGCCGCAAAATAAATCAATTAGGCGGCAAGGCGAGTGTACTGTTTTACTTATCATTCACTATTACGTTAGTCACTACATCATGTAATTAATATAAGTACGACTACCACTACAGTACCAGAGGCTTTTGACTTAGAATCTTTGAAACTGATCTTTTTTTTAGTAAATTAATTTGAAATGGTATATGTAATACCAATTACCATTTACATAAGTTTTTAGCTCCCTGCAAGAGTCTCTGTATCATTGATGAAATTAAGTTAATTTGGTAAAAATTTGATGAATATGTAAATATAAAAGTTAAGTAAATTTGATTTGTACTGAAGCAAATACAACAAAAAGGCAGCAGATGCTCTGGAAATACACCAGGAAGGATTGAATTTTCATAAAAGACCACGCCCCCCTCCAAAAAAAATTTTTTCCTCGCTTCGCTCGGAATTTTTTTTTCCCACCACTCAGCAAATCCTGGCTACATCCCTGAACAAGGTAGGGCTGTTTAATAGACACCATCTATTTTAGGGCTTTATTTAAAAATATGAAATTGTAGCTTTAAATACTTCAAATATCATTCTTCCTGCTTAGATTAAAAAAAAATGGTTGTTTTTTGTATAATAATACTTTAAAAATAGATAATGAAACATGAAAAATTTAATGAAACATAAAATTTAATGAAAGCTACATTATGGGAGATAAGATAAAGAGCTGGCAATTCTCACTATAAACGTTAAAAACTACATACTGTAAAGAGAAATTGCTGAAAATTTTAATAAAATTCATCCACTCTGAACCAAGATTTTAGCGATTGAATTTTCAGCCTAGCCTTGATCATCATTACTGAAGTCAGTACAAAAATGGTCGCAATAATCCATTTCATGATTATATCAGATCCTTATCCAGTAAATATCGCATTGAGATTTGATTATGGTCTGGATAAATAAACTTTATTTAGAATGTCTAATAACATTTCAGGCCCATAGAAAGACCCGCAGTAGGTAGATTTAGCTCTTGCATAATGTATGTTTAGATTTCATTTTATTATAACTGTTTGAATGGCATTTAGTAATTGAACACATTAAAAATAAACACAAAAGTTATATGGATAACAATTACTATATTTCTTGTGCTTGATAACGACAAGAGAATCATTGTTGAAACGTAGCTTTAATAGAAATATAGTAATTGTTATCCATATAACTTTTGTGTTTATTCATTTTATTACCCTGTTCTCAATGAAGTTATGAAAGTTTGAAGTTTTGATATGAAATAATATTTGAGACCAGAAGAAAAACCCACAATAGATAGATTTATATAGTTGGTTTTCTCAGTGTCCTCCTGTTTCCTTCACTGCTAAAGATCCCTACTCCTAGCAAATTATTGAAATAAAATTGAACTATTTGTTAGTCCCGAAATGACCTAGTTTGTGTCGAGTGGATGTTAAACTCTCTCTCTCTCTCACTCTCTCTCACTCACTTCTAAAACATTTCTGACCCCAAGCACTTTATTGATATTTAATCCCCCCTTCTAACTCTCTCTCTCTCACTTCTAAAAAATTCCGACCCCAAGCATTTCATTGATATTAAAATACGCCATGTGTAATCCCCAACTGACCAAGAATTAGGTAAATAGAGTTTAAACCTCGAACGCCATTAATCTTCATAGTCTTCATTGCTTTTTATGACAAGCTCCGTCGAAGGTCGTTTATTGACGAGGAAAAAAAATCTTTAAATAATTTAAGAATGGACCCCAGTGTATTAACTCATAATAAAGGAAAGTCCGCTATGATTAATTTGAATTATCTTGCTAGATTCAATTGTCTTGACAAATAGATTCGAAAGCCCAAGCGATCAATGTAGGCTCTACAGTCTGACCAAACAGATAAGTGTTCCCATTTTCCTTAACCCAACATCATTGGCAACAGCACATTGATGTTGGAAATCTTGGAGCCAAAGTCTTTCGTCTTGTAATCAATTTAATGAAATAAAAAGTATCGGCTTATTGCTGCCGCTTGCTCCCTTTCATCATAGAAAAATCAAGGATTTCTAAGATGAATGAGCGTATATGACATAACTGTCTGGCTATTGGCAATAAGGAAGTCGAAAGGTATAGCTGAACAGAGTCAAGAGCCAAGGCTACATAGTGATAACGGTTCAAGTCACAGGATAAAGACTATTTTCATATGTATGCGAGACCAGACAAAGCTGCAAGGTTATGGGAGAAACTGGTGTATGTGGTAGTGCTGGTCAGTACATTTGAGGCATAATGAGGAATAGCAGGACCAGAGTTTACAAAACATTCTTAAGCTTAACTCAAACTTGTTCACCTTTTTTTTTAACTAAAGTATAGCCCTTTATAAAACTTTTGTTGTTTTAATATATCAAATACAAGAAACTATTTGCAAAGTTTTGTGATTCTGGATCAAAGATAAAGTTGAGGAAAGTCTTAACTTAGGTCTGAGAATGTTTTGTGAACTCGGGGCTGGATATGTATAATAGACTGCATACGTTGATGTAGCTGTTAAAATAGTGATGTGACACTGACAGAATATTTGTTTTAAATTTGGTCGTTTTTAAATTACAGGTGGTGATTTAACAGCGGACGAAGAAGCTGCGTTAAAATCGTGTTGGTCATCAATCGTTGGATCTGACTTCGATGTTGTTGTAAGTACTCCCATTTTTACTAATCTATTCAAAATAAATCAAATAAAATGAAATGGGTTTTAACGTCCTGCTGTTCTGCCCTAACTGGGAGAACTTCAATTTTCCACCAATAGCAAGCAGATTCTTTTTCCCCCAAAGAAAAAAGCAAACGAATTATTGAAATAAACTTGAACCATATGCTAGTCCCGAATTGACCTAGTTTATGTCAGTGGACCTTAAACCCCCTTCTCTGATGGAGGCTGATTCATCATACGAACCTAGTGGTTTAATGCGAGCGATCACAAGATCTGTCATATTTGGTCATGTGGGTGTGTGATTTTGATTCCCCGCTTGAACGCGTTTTCTCCCGGTCCTCCGTCGTTTTATCACAGCTAAAGGCCCATATGTTCGTCCGGAAATGACCTGGTTTTTGTCGATTGGACCTTACCCAACCCCTCTCTCTTTCTCTCTCTCACTTCATAGGCTTTCATTTTAATCATGTTTTCTTGTTAAAACAGGTTAACGATTAGATTGGAAGAACATACCTGCAGCCTTTTTTACCTACTATAAAATTAGTTAATTTGAAAAAAAAACAAACCATAAAATGTCATAAATACATTTGTAGTTTGCTGGGCAAATTGATTTCGAATATTGCTAGAGGAGTTATTTTCAGGAATTTTGACATATATCTGTACGCATGATAAATGTTTCCATTGCTCCGTAAAAGATATTACGAGTAATTATTTGAATCATGAATCTTATTTTGTCTAGCAGCGAGTTAATCCTCATAATATGTAGTCAGCTGAACATTGTCATCCATCAAGGAGACGGTGTCATCCAGCCTTGTAATATGTAGTTAACTAAACTTTGTCATTCATCAAGGAGACTGTGTCATCTAGCCTTTTATACTATAATACAATACAATACAAATAAAAGCTAATATCATTGAATACAGCCATTGAATAACCTTGGTCACCTACTAGTACTTAAAATTGTACAGAATGGCGTCAAATTGTAATGACGTCACCACTAGCAACCACCATTTTTGTAAAAAAGAAAGAAAAAATAGCGGAACCTATGATAAATTTTAACGTTATTGGTGATTTTATTTTTGATAAGGGGGGTTGGGATGGCCTAGTGGTCTAGAGTGCCACGCTTCGACCTCTAGTGTGAGCGTATGTGGCATGGAGATAGGGGCGCCTTCTCAACCTCGGGGGGGGGGGAGGGGTTCCTCCAGGCACTCCGGTTTCCTCCCACTGCACAAGACCCCTACGCACAAGCGAATTATTGAAATAAAATTTAACCATATGTTAGTCCCAAAATGACCTAGTTTGTGTCAAGTGGACCTTAAACCCTATTTCCCTCTCCCCTCTCTCTCTATTTTTGATAATTTGGATAATGTATTGTATTTAATTTACATGTAGTTATACGCAGTGATACACTCTCTTGAACCATAGAATAACCAACCAGTATTCAATGATCATTGAGTTCTATCTATGTATATCCAGGAAATCAATGTGACCATGTGATGTAATACGTATAATGATGTAATTTATTGGGTTGATTTGAGTTTTCCTATCTTGTGTAATTAATCAAGTATTTACTTCGACTAATGTCAACATAAGTCCCACAACAAATTATCGGAAATTTATACATATTGCGAGCCGTGTGTTAACAACTGATATCGTGTTTACATTGCTGTTCATATTCAAGAAGCAAAGATAGTATGAGTGGGTTTCTCTACTGTGGATGAATATTTTATGGCTGATACTGGATACAGTATTTGAAATCAGCGTGTAACGTTTATTTTATCTGCGATATTCAAATTTTAAAGACACAGCAAGACCAGACACCATTATATTTCTCATTTCATCTGTCAATTATACATGTACTCCATGCTTTAACAAGCATTTATCACTCAAAACAACGAAAAAATATTTCATGGAGAGAGAGAGAGCACTTGACACAAACTAGGTCATTTTGAGAAGTGACAAAGAATAAGGTAGTCTGTCCAACTTCGTGGATTTCTCCGGGTCCTCCGAATTCCTCCCACAGCTAAAGACCCCTACATGCAAGCATATTGTTGAAACAAAATTGAACCATATGTTAGTCCCGAAATGACCTAGTTTGTGTTGAGTGGACATTATTAAACCCCTGTGTCTCTCTCTCTCTCTCTCTCTCTTAAATTGAACTCAATATCGAAAAGTAGAAAGTAAAACGGGACTTCTTGCTGTGCGCAAATCTCAGACACAGACACATCATTGATTAATGGAGAAAAACCCTCTTAAAGTTTGGGAAATTCAGTTCAAAATCGATTCTGTGGATGTACAATTTTTGATGCATGTCAAATGTCAGTTGAAAATGCCTAATTTACAATTAAGAGAATGTGAATTGATTATTTTATTTTCTGAACCGTGGTGACTTACTCAGAAAATGTAACGATTATTGCAAAGTATTTATTTATATTTTTTTCGTGTGTTTTTCAGGTTGCTAAGTTATCAAAGTTTAAAGAGGGTGGAGGATTGGGTATAAGTTTAGAAGGAACAGTCGATGTCGAGAATGGTGTCGAAGTACGACCTCATCATTACATTCGTTCTATTCTACCGGAAGGTCCAGTCGGTCAAAATGGAAAATGCAAAAGCGGAGATGAACTTCTAGAGGTAATAATAAATGAATGACACCCGAAATATTGAAAGTCTGCTGTGTTATGTCTTTTTGAAAAAAAACCCTGAGAACATTGGCGCCAAAAGACAAAAGACTTTGGTCTTCCTATTGTGATATTGTCTGTCATTGAGTCAATTAGCTTAGTTTAGCTTCCCCAGAACCTACGTGACAAGGAGTAGGGTCGCCTGTCCAACCTCTTGGATCTTGTCTGGGTCCTCCAGTTTCCTCCCACTGCTAAAGATGAAATGAAATTGAACCATGTTAGTCCCAAAATGAGCTAGTTTGTGTCGACTGGGGGTAAAGCCCTCTCTCTCTCTCTTCTCTCTCTCTCTCTCTCTTTCTTTCACTCATGGAAACAATATAACTGGTTAAAACAGATGTTTAAAGATAACAATGTTTGCAATTTATTTTATGTCTTTAGAAACATTGATAAGTTCGTAAAGGAGTAAATAATGAAATCACAAAATTTCAGTAATTCTACTAGACTTTTCTTATCTGAAGAAAACGACATGCTGTTAGTGTTTAGTCTTTATCAGGAGAATAAAAACACATTAGAATGGAAGAGATAACTGTCGTATTTATGTAAAATCAGTAACAGAAAAAAACAACTTATGGCCTTCTGCTTAACACACACAGAAAATGATATATCCCAGTCTGTGAAATAAAACCATATTCCAGTGATCAATTGGGTTTGTGGCTGATTGATCTAACATAAGTGGTGAAGACCATAAGGCCTGTAATCTGTGCAGGACTTTAATTAGTGCTGATTTGCCACAAAACAAAATGAATTTGATCCCAGATGAAATTTAGAAGTTTTATTCTGTTGCTTTGGTTTTCTTTCACTTTAAAAGAGATAGAGAGAGATGTGGGGGTAATTTCGGGACTAACACACGGTTCAATTTTATTTTAATAACTCTCTCTCTCTCTTTCTCTCTCTCTATCTCTCTCTCTCTCAACACTTATATTTATGATAGATAATAGATTTTACAGAATGTCTTCTAAGGTGTAAAAATGTTTCACAGTTAATCTTGATATTTATCACTTGTACACGACGAGACCTTCTAAGTTACACCTAGTTGCTCTTGTCCTTAGTTGTGTGGGTGTGTACAAACCAACAGCTAGATGTTTTTGACTGTATGCAAACTCCCATCATTTATCGTTAATTATTAAGATAATTCTTATACAGATACCTTGATACCGATCCCTGTATGTGTATTGAAATCTACCATGTTAATAAAATTCAGAAGTATTATATCCTATAAGTGTTTTTAATTATTAAAATGTTTTTCTGTTTTAATATTTAAGAACTTCGGTCTTAATTTTCTTTTTGGAGTTATTGCCCATGCTTTAAATTTTTGTGTAAAAGTAAACACTAAGGCTGATTTTGAGGAATGTATGTGGAATTATTGTCCTTTCTGCAAATATTTTGTAAACAAAAAAAAGTTTTTGATCCACTAAAGCCACAACAAGAATTGATTCTTTTGCTTCAAAAATTCTCTTCAAACAGGAAAAGGGTTTCGTTATCTTTTTAAGTAAGTTTTGCTCTATTTGCGCTTGGGAACTTATTGATTTTTTAATAAATTTGCAATTTGAGATGCATGTAACTACACTTGTCTATCTCGCGGACAATTAGGCTCAAAAGGTGCGTATCTTGTAGAAATTATGGCTGCAACGATACGCCAGACCAAGATACAATGCACATCACGATTCATAGTTTATGATACGATTAATATCGTGATAGGAAATAAATTTAAAAGATAGGCCTACTTTTATGATTTACTTTAAATATGGTGTTTTCTTGGTCAACAAATAAGCAACATCAAGTGTCGAAAACACCTTAACACTCACTAAAAGTAAAAAAATTATTTTGCTCATGGACTTATTTATGCATTTAAAGTAATATTAGTTTATTTGGATAATGAATTGCAAGACGGACATTGATCGTGTCGGGCATTGTGGATTTCTAAAGCATCACGATTCTCCGATGAATTGTTGCAACCCTAGTAGAAATTGATGTCAGAATCAAAGTACGATATTTATTTGTTGAAATTGTTTTTCTTTGACAGGTTAATGGACGTAGACTGTTAGGATTAAACCATGTTGACGTTGTTGGTATCCTTAAAGATCTGCCACAACATGTCCGCTTGGTGTGTGCCAGACGCAAAAATCCACCAGCCACAGAAATCTATGCACAACAGGAAGATGTAGACTACACGAGTCCCGCATTTAATACAGGTGTCAAAGAAAACCTGCCCTTATCGAACAGAATGGTGAAAGCTAAATCCGATCTGGCCATATCGTCAGTCGAAAGCACAGCCTTACAAAACTCTTTAAATAAGTCCAAGTCCCGGTCGTTGGAACCTCTGAGTAGTCTGGCCATGTGGAGTAATGAACCAGTGGTTATTGAATTAATTAAAGGTGATAACGGTCTCGGATTCAGTATATTAGATTACCAGGTAAGTCCGGCCAGATATCTAATTAATAAATTAATTAATGTTTTATCATCTACCAGGTGAGGTGTTTAGTGCTCTCGTTATATTTAATTATGTTTTATCGGCAGAAATTGTGAGTTAATTATACAACAGATTGCCCTGGTTTTTTTTCCTCTGTTCACACCACCATAAAACACTAGTAATATTGCTTGTTAATTAACTTGTTCACCTGCTGAGTGAGATGGTTATACTGGTTTCTAATTGATATTGTTGTATTAAATAATAAAAACTGACCGCGAATAGCAATAGATAGAATAATCATGTTATATCTCTTGTCATTGGTGTGTGCATTAAAAAGAACTCTTGGCCCTTCGAAGTCGGAAAAAGGGTAGACGGAATCTGAGTGTCTGGATACAATGCTCTCCACTCGTACTACACATGCAGCCAATGAAATGTAAATTTATGTTGGTAGAAAAGTTTATGTTAAACATTGACGAATATTAATTACTTGATGCCCGTATTCTACCTGGGGAGTTGAATGGTGCGTTGTGTCATAAAATCTGTCATTGAGTCAACTGGCTTGGTTTCGATTCCCCGGTTGTACGTGACCGTGACAAGGAGTAGGCTCGCCTGTCCAACCTCGTGCCTTTGGTTTTCCCCAGGTCCTCTGGTTCCCTCCTTCTGCTAATTATTGAAAAAGCTTTGAGGGGACAAGAAACCAGGGTACTGTGATGGGACAAAAAACTGAGGTACAAAATATATGGTCCCGTGTACACATTGACGTGCATGTAAAAGATCCCTTGACAGTTGAAATTCGATATAAGAGTAGGCCGTAGTGTCGCTGTCTGGGCAAAATTTTCCTCATAGCACACTATATGGTGTATGCCTGTTGTCATTAGCCCTGTATTAGCAGAACAGTAGGATGTTAAACCCTATTTCATGTTATTCAGAAGCCATATCATCTGATGATTGTTGTTATTGTCATCCAAAGAGGAATAAATTGTCTTGTTTGTTAATGGGATTCTGATATAAAACAATAAAAGTTGATTATTATATGAGAGTCTTTAACAAATGACAACAAAAGGTCCATTGTTCACTATTTTCTGTTTGAGCACCTTTGTTTTGTCCATGTGTCAAAAGAATTTTCTAGAACAAAGCCACTACAGCTGTATGCCTGTATTATTGTCATACACAGCTTTATAGATTAATTAAATCATAGGATATAAATAGCAATCAGGCATAAACCATTGCTTGTCGAATTCAACTATCATATTAAAAATAGGAAACCATGCTTGAATATGTGGATCTCCTAGTCCCTAGCAAGAGCTAAATCTGCCTATTGCAGGTCTTTCTTTAGGCCTGAAATGTTATCTAAATTATTAATTAGACATTAAGTAAATTATCCAGACCATAATCAACTCTCGATGCCATCACTAAATGGATAATAGAGGCCTTGATTTTTATGGGATGACTTTAGTAATAATGATGATTGAGTCTAACCTAAGCTAATATCTTCGGTCAGAGTGGATCAATTTGACTGAAATTTTCAGCATATTCCCTTTACATTATCTAGTTTTTGAATATTACAGTGCTAACTTCTAGCTCTTTATCTAATCTTCCATAATGCCTGTTTGATGTAGTGATGGAACTGAACCACTGTTGAGTCATAACGGTTGTATGTGACAAGGAGTTGATTTGCCTGTCCATACAAGGGGGTTTTCTCCGGCCGCGTGATTTCCGGCCACTCCTTAAGACCCCTAAGCGCCAGCAAATTATTGAAATAAAGATAAAACCGTATGTTGGTCCAGAAATGACCTAGTTTGTGTTGAGTGGATGTTAAACCTCATCTCTCTCTCTCTCTTTGAGTCATAAAGTCTACTTGCGTCCTTGTTTTTTTTATGCTATTAACCATTGCAGGTGCTTGATTTATATATGAATATATATTCCAATTATGGTTTTGATTTTAATCGCAACTACTAATATTTCTCTCTCTCTCTCTCTCTCTCTCTCTTTCTCTCTCTTTTGAGTCATAAAGTCCACTTTCGTCCTTGTTTTTTATGCCATTAACTGTTGCAGGTGCTTGATATATATATATTCCAATTATGGTTTTGATTTTAATCGCAACTATTAATATATATTATACTATTTATTGATCTTTTAACAGGACCCAGTGAATCCTAATGAAACAGTTATTGTAATACAAAGTTTGGTGCCAGGTGGCGTCGCTCAACAAGATGGACGTCTAGTGCCAGGCGATCGACTCATATTCGTCAATGATGTAAACGTAGAAAATGCTACTCTTGATGAAACAGCTCAAGCTTTGAAAGGAGCTCAGAAAGGAATTGTCCAAATTGGTGTTGCCAAGCCTTTACTTTTATCGGAAAATTTAAATGAAGAGGTAAATTTGACACAGTTTATTGCACTTGTCTATTTGTGTGTGTTTATATTTTATATATCTAGATTGGTTTTTTGTACTGCGTGGTGTATTTTATTTAAATACAGTTGTCTGTCGATGTGGGGGTTCTCCTTTTATTCATGTCTTCTAGATGTCGGTGCGGTTGGATGGCCCAATGGTTAGTATCATGAGGTCTGTCATTGAGTCCACTGACATGCTTTAAATTGCACGGTTGTAAATGACAAGGACCAGAGTCGACTGTACATCCCCATGGGTTTTCTCCTGGGCTGTTGATTTCCTCCCACTGGTAAAATCACCTTTGGTTTCGATTCCTCGGGTTATACACGACAAGGAGTAGGGTCGCCTGTCCAACCTCCTGGTTTTCTTGCTGAAGACCCCCTACTCACAAGCGAATTATTGAAAAATATTTGAAACATATGTTAGTGTAGAAGGGTTGACATAAAACCCCATCTCTCCCTCTCTTTTCTAGATGTCAGGGTTCTCCTTTCATTCGTGTGTCCTGACTGACCAACCAGATACATACCCGTCAGTTTTATAATGAGTGAAACAGTCAAATAGTTACAACACTGTTAGAAATGTTACCTTACCGAGGGCAAGAAACCCCAAAAGATTTTAAAAATTGATTATAGAAATAGGTCTGCTAGAAGTGTTACCTTATTAAGCGCAAAAAAAACCCAAAATATTTAATAAATTGATAATAGAAATAGGTCTGGGGATAAACTGAACAAAACTGAAACCGTATGAAAATATGGCACGTAGTCAATCTTTGAAGGATCTAAGCCTTAGAAAGAGATGACAAGATGATGAATATAATTTTTCATTCATTATTTGATTCAGAAAAATACCATGTATTTATCATAATGGATTATTAAATTTACATAAAGGTAATCATCAATTTAATTATTCTGGACATTAAGATCAACAATTATAATAAATTTTACGTACTTATCAGTTAATTGTTTGATTCTTGGAATTAAGGTTTATTTCAATATTCTGGACATTTTAAGTCCTCAAAAAAAAATGGTTTCTATTTTCCAGACCAAACAATCATCATTGAACTCTTATTTTTTCCCTAAATAGTTTCACTTCCAATTTTCCATTTAGGAGATAAACACTTTCTATTTCGCATTTAGATGGGTGTTATTGTCCAATAGACATGTCCTGAGATCAAGAAGAGTTTATTGACATTGTAACCTGTTTTTTAGGATTTTTACTGAAACAGAGGGGCGTTATTGTCCAATAGACAGTGTTTCAATGACCAATCAAAACGCATGTTACTATTTAAGATTACATGAGTTGTTTTAAAACAATAAACCACGGACATAAATTGATACCACCACGGGAATGATGAAAATGCATGTGTTTTTTTTCATTTTATAACATTGTTTGATTTGAACGTAATCCTGCAAACTTTTGATGTTTTATTGTTTGTTTATATTTATTATTAATATTTATCTGATTTAATCTTTACACCAGTTAAAAGGGCAGAATTCTCAACTCATTACATACAATCATACTTTTATTAAAATTTGCGGGGGTAGGTGTTAGGGGTTACGCATCATGCATGTTGTTTCATAAGGTCTGTCAATGAATGGTGCTGTCGCGATTCCCAGGTTGTATGTGACAAGGATTAGCGTCGCCTGTCCAACCTTGTGGGTTTTCTCAAGGTTTTCCAGTTCCTGCCACTACTATAAAGACCCCTATGCACAAGCCAATTATTGAAATAAAATTGAACCATATGTTAGTCCCGAAATGACCTAGTTTGTGTCAAGTGGATGTTAAACCCCGTTTCTCGGTCCCTCTCTTTTTTATTAGAATTTGTACAAGAAAATTAAAACTTTAACATCAGGTTTTAGAGTCAGATTGTTAAAGAAATACACGAATGCCTGTCAGATATTTTTTAAATATCAAAATATGTAAAGTTGAGAATTTCGCCCTTTTTAATGAAATCATGAAAAGAGATTGAGAGAGAATTGCAGAGGATACTGTTGCAAATATTTAGCTGTATTTTATATTGATTTGATCACTCAAAATTGAAAAAGAAAAAAAAAATATATGTTATTTGGATATACTGATTGTATTTGTCATGGAGATACTTGAAATGTTTGCAACAACCTAAAAACACTTTCTCTACAGTCTCTATTGAACTGCTGGAATCAGGAGATCAGCACATTGAATTTTGAGTGGCATTTTCTATTAATATACAAGCATGAGAATAAATGAAAACTGTCAAAAACATCCCGATATCACAGACTTATAGGTACTTTAACTAATTATATAATAATATTCTCGGTCAAAGATAATACCAGATTGAGACAAATCACAATCCCAAACAAAATTAAGTCAATCATATAATCTTCAACTACATCCAGGCCTCGAGTTCACGAAGCATTCTCAGACTTAAGATAAGAATTTACTCTTCTTTCAATCACTGTGTATATGAGACATATATTTCATCCAGAAACACAAAATTTGGACATAGTTTCTTGTTGATATATTGGATACATTAAAACAAAAAAAGTTTTATAAAGGGCTATACATGTATTTTAGCTATGAATCGAAGAAATATCTTTGATCAAAAAACACAAAAATTTGCACATAATTTGTTTTTGATGTATTTGGTACATTGAAACAACAAATGTTTTTTAAAGGGACAATAACATTCTCGCTTACGTTAGTCTTTTCAAATCATTTAGCTGAATTTTTTAAATTTTTTAAATTAGGTGTGTTACAATGAAATTTGTATCATCAATTTGTTGACCAGAATAAAGATTGGGACATATTATTCAGTTACAACAAGAGTCGTATTGAGTCTTTAAGGGGTTATATCTTAGTGAAATAAAGCGAACCATTTTGAGTAAAATCTCACCTAAAGTCTGAGAATGCTTTGTAAACTCAGTGTCTGAGCTCTCATTTCAGTCTTCACTGACTGACGGTAAAATTGATGGATTGGAAAACTTTTAAAGAACTAGTAGTAATTCACAATAGATACAGTTGAATTTGTAGGTAGTATTTTTAAAATTTGGATAGTGCAAAACATCTCATTCTTTGGAAAAAATATCTTGGTATTCTGAATTAGCATAAACCGGAAGTTAAAAATTGAATAGCTGAGAAAATGTAATGTAAAATGATACGTCTTCCAGTGGGAAGGTGGGATTCCACAAAAGCTTAATATACTGAGACCCAATAAAATTAGGGGTTTCAGGTAGGCGAATGGTTAGTGCTGTATCATAAAGCCTGTCATTGAGTCAACTGGCGTGGTTTTGAATCCCTGGTTGTACGTAACAAGGCGTAAGGTCGCCTGTCCAACATCGTGGGTTTTCTCTGGGTTTTCCAGTTTCCTCCCACTGCTAAAAACCCCTACACACAAGTGAATTACTGAAATAAAATTGAACCATATGTTAGTCCCGAAATGACCAAGTTTGTGTCGAGTGGAAGTTAAACCCCATTTCCCTCTCCCAATGATCTGTGATGTTTGGCATGATTGTAGATTGGACATCTAGCGACACAAGAGAATCAACAAAAACCCAGTACTTTAAACTGAAACACTGGAGTAAGGTCTAAAAATCAAAAGTTCAGTAACTTATGTGTTCACCTGCTGCATGGAGAAGATAAGCATCTGAAAGGCCACGTCTCCTCGTGACTCTGGTAATCATACCATCTTCCACAGAACTGCAGGTGAACTGACCCTAGCTTCGTTCGTTAATTCCTAGGTTTTACGTCCACTTCCACCTTGGGAGATGCGGCAGACAGGACCCCAGCTTTTTAAAATCCACTTTTTCTACCCCAGCACCATGAAACCGAAACCGAAATTTTCAACATTCCCATTCCATCCTATTTCGTATTTGTGTTTAAGAATTTGAGAATTGATCTTTTGTCCCTTTTGTGTGTTCACGTTATTGTATTATTGTTGTCGTATGATGTCACATTCAGATATACAAGATTTACGATCAGCCATGGTTCAATTTTATTCCGTCTCAGTATAGTAGCTGGTTATATTGCCATTTCCTTTTTTTTTCTCTCTCTCTCTTTTTTTTTGACAGTTTTTATTTTACTATTGATTAGTTTTAAATTGGTTTCATTGACTGTTATGATTAACTCTTGCTTGATGTGCTCTCTAATTGCACGTGCATTTTGCTTTATTTTTGTCTTCTCCAGTCGTTTGATGCACTTCCTCCGTCTGAAGCAGCACCATCTTCCCCTGACCTTGTGACATCCTTCACTGAGCAGCTCCCAGAATCCTCCACTATCACCATGTCGGCCCATGAATCGTCACTCAACATGTCCGAATCAAGCCATTCAAGCGAGAGCGACAGCAAGTCAAACCTGAAACGCAAAGATAGCTTTTACGATAGTGACGAGGAAGATATTAAAGCACCTCGCAAAGCATCACCGCAAAAATCAAACGAGACCTCGCCAGAGAGACTTGCTCTGTTAAAGAGCATGACACCGGCAACTAAATTAAATTCATTTGGTAAAGAGGCGAGAGACATACACGTCGAGAAAATGGTTGAAGTACAACATAAGTTTGATTATGAAGATATTGATGCACTTCCGTCATATCAGGAGGCGACGTCTGGCTCCATGCAAACCAACACCACCACCACAAGTTTCACAAAAAAAAGGGATGTGAGTCCACTGGCACCATTAAGGATAGAAACACAGTCTTTGGATATCCTACAAAATGTGCAGCATGAACGGAAAGAATCGGATGCAGTTTCGGACCAGGTATTTGGTTTAGACATTCCTGATAGTTCGGAGGCATAAAGCAACGCTGTTTTAACACTCATTAACATTATTCCACTGTGTACTGGACAGACTCATTTAAAAACATGAAGTGAAAAGCATACTTTGTTATTTTTAAAACATTCCGCACAATTTTTTTATTATATTAAAGATTAAACACTAATTTATTAACTTTAATTTGTGGAGTCGTAAAAGTCGGCCATGACTGTGAATTATATATGTGACTTCTATATATTAGTAGAGTAACTAATAATGATTTGTATGTTTTAAACCAGTGTCAACCAATTTGTGGACTTTACAATAAATTTTTGCAACGAATGTACTAATGTGGTTTATATTGCGTTCGAATCCAATTGAATCACTCACATTATTAATTCCACTGTAGAATATATTTGTCATCATTGAAATTATTCCGACGTTTTAATTTTTTTTTTTTTTTTTTTTTTTTTTTTTGTAATTGTTCAAGAGTAGTGACACATAGTAACCTGTATTATTATTATTATTATTATTATTATTATATATGCTTAGCTTCATGTTTTGGTGACCTGTTCAATGCACACGTACGTCTCACACGGTTGCGGTAAAATGCCACTAAAAACACGTCTGCCACCCAAGCTGTTAAACTAGAAAAAAGGCGAAACCATTGCGATTTTTTTTCTTCACTGTCTCAATAAATAAACACTTGAAGCCAGTGAAGAGTTGTTTTGTTTCAAATTTCAAAACAATGAAACTAAAAGCTTTTAAGAAATGCAACCCATGTTTTTTTTTTTGGAATTGGTTTCATTCCCGTAGAAAATAAATTAGAATTGGTGCGACCATTGCAGACGCATATGTAAGACTAGGCTTCATGAGTGGTTCGAGCAGTCGGCTGCTAGTTTTAAAATATGGCTGGGTTTGCATAAATTTCATTGATTGGCTCTTTGAGGGTAGAGGTCTTTAGTGGTTGTTTTATTCGAACCTTACTTCACAATTCTACACAACACCATACATAATATCGACAGTAGAAACAATCGTATCTTGTCGGAAATCACTGCTTTGTCCAAGTTTTAAGCTATATGTTTAACACTCAGTGCTTTCAATAATTTAGAAATCTTTTAACCACTTTTCTTACATGTTAATTTTATAATTCCTGTCACAGGATTCCAATACAAAACAAACTATAGATTGGTGAGAAATATGGCTAGCACAACTCCATCTGCCATTGAAACAGTAGTGGAGAAACTCAGAGGTTCTTGATTTCTCAATATCCGGAGTCAGCACACTGTTGACCTTAAGGGTGGTCCAGCTATATGTGTGATTTCTCATTATGTGGAGTCAGATCTCAGATGACCGTAAAAAGGGTGCAACAGCCCTTAATGGGGAACCCAGAGGTAGCTCGGTTCATGAATTTAATTTCTCATTATCCAGAGTTCGCACACTGTTGACCTAAAAAAAAAAAAGGGGGGTTGCCCCAGCCCTTAGCACCTCTTTATGGCTTCGCTGCCATCATCAATACAAGAGAAATGTAGGGGTTGTAACATTAATTAAAAAGAAGATAACATTCGTACATTACATGGGTAATCTTGTCTTGCATGATGCTTTGTTGGTTTGTGTATGTTATGCTGTATCTGTATATATCTATATATAAATGTGTTTACATTATTTTCATTTGTTTCAATATATGATCGGCTTTTTGTTTTGTATCGCAAACGATTTACTCAATTAGTTGCCAAGGACCAGAAAAAACAAATCGTGTGCCATATAATTAATATTTTACTTATTAATTATTTTCTTTTATGATTCAAAGTTGAACGTATTTGTTGAAACTTTTAAAGTTGAAACCAATTATTGGTTATAATAATATAAACCATAATTCAATCAAATACTTTTTGTGAACGATCAATATTTTAAGCTGATTAATCTAAAAGATTAATTAATAGAATTAGTTTTATAATAATGCAGACATATTTTAACAAAAACAATAATTATCTTAATTGAATTATTTTAGAGCAGATAAAAATAATAATTAATTGTATATTAGATAAGATAAAAAAAAAATATAATTATAACTTTGCCAATTAAACTTTTAAATATATTTAAAAAATTTATATATAATGATAGATATCTTTTTTTTTTAAATTTTTGTAGCTTAAAATCAAAACTACGTACTTTGTAGGTTGTGAAAATTGTTTTCTTAATAATGCAATGATTTTGTCCCACCTGTTACTGTATGTAGAATATTGTACATTTATTTTTTTAATTTATATTAAACGAATCTCACATAATTCTATTATATATAATACATCGAATATATTTAATATTATTAAGCAGAAGAATATGTTGTGATTTTTTTTTTTTAGATAAGATTTTTTAAATTTAATTTTAATTTTTTTACACGTATTATTCCACCTTATCCACAAAGCCCTCCCAAATAAGGATTTAAAATATTTTTATATATCAAATAATTGATTCCCTTCAACTTTTAACCTAATTCATTATTATTGATTAAATTTAACAAATTTATCCTCCACACTATAGCTTAATCGTTTTGTTCATTTAATCTCCCTAATAGACATCCTCGTTATCGGACTTTAAATTCACCTAAAGCGTTAACTTCAATTTTAAAACTTCTTTCTGGAATTAGGCCCGATATTAATTTAAGAATACAATTTTAAAGATTCTGTCATGATTCTGTTGCGTTTTTGTTAGGTATATTATTTTTTATTTTCGATTTAAAAGGAAGAAATTCTTTATAAAGTGTCATCCTTTGTTGCTACAAAGGTTACTAATAAAAGCGTTTATCTTAAACTATTGATTATCGGTACTCAAACTGTTTATTGAGAAATATCCAGACCAAAATAAACTTCAGTTTTGATAGTTATAGGCAAAATTTATTGATTAAATTAAACACGTTGCGTTGAATATAATTGTGGTTCGTCTAAATATACCAAATGTGATTTACGTTGATTTGATTTGATCTGAAGCCATTGATGACAGATGATTAAGGGGAGATAACTAGCATTTAGTTGATCACAGTTTTATATCGATAGATTTTTGCGAAAGTGCTATTTTTTTTTCGTCAGCCATCTTTCATATACATGTGTCAAATCACATCATGAAACGCGAGAGGGTAAAGACTTGCTCATAGGGTAAACTTGTCCGTTTATCACTTATTACAATCATGTCGTTACTGTCCCCTGACTTACGAAGAAAGCAGCGTCACACTTTTTAGGACACAATAACTCAGAGTATAGTTTCAGTTCATCAATACCTTGACCAAGTTTAATGATGAGCAATTTGTTATGTTAGACAACTTTAATTCTAATTGAGTGAGAATGCTCACATTGAGTACTAACTAAAAAGCAAAATTATCAATATTTATTAAAAGATAAATTACTTTTTGAATTTGATAGGGGATATCACCCTCACTCTTGGCTTATTTTAGTGTTTTTTAATGTCTTGGTGATGGACTGCTTCATTCCTGGGGCATACTAGTATCAACTAATTGTTTGGAGGGCTGCAGAGTTTTTACCATAACCTTTTAATGAATTTTGTCGGAAAAAAAATGTCCTTTTGTAGTCAATATTTTAGCACAAGTGCAGCCCCCCTCCATCCCTTCACTCTATATCTAATCTTCTAACTGTTGTGACTAACATTAATTTGGTTCTATTGTTAATTAACATGGTTTTTTACACATGGTAGTGGTGTATATGGTAGTCGGTGTCTACAAATATCCAATCATAACAATCCTGAATATCTCATTTTTTAGACATTTTAGAATGTTATTTTTTATAAATTTAACTTCTTTTTGTTGGTTAGATTTTAGTTACTCTGTTCTGAATTCATTAGTTTCTGTCAATTTATGTTTTACATGTAGAACTTCATTAACGTTAACGTTACACACATTGTTTTATTGTTTTCTAGTCAAATATTTTTTCCTACGATGCATTTACATATTGACACAACGTACTACTTACTGATTATTAAGAATTGCTCATAACTTTCAAAATAGTTTTTTGTATGATAAATCTATCAATTTAATTTTGGGAATAGAACTTAATTGAATGTGTGTAATGGAAGAAGAGAACAAATTGAATTGGATTACGCTTTGTCCTTTTGATTAATTTTACAGAAAAGGGAAATAACTCATTAATTTTACAGAAAAGGGAAATAACTCTTTAATGTCTTGTGACGCAAAGGCAAAGACAAACATATTCATTCATTTATAATTAACCGTGTTCGTAGGCATAAACAATTCTGAGGCCTGCCAAATTAAAACGAAGAAAATTATGCAAAATTGTTTATTAGAAGGCTATGTTCAATTTATATTTATTAGCTTTGCAGATCTCAGGCTATCTTTATATTCCCACATTTGTTTACTTGAGGACAACAAAAAGCAGACTATGAATTTATAGAAAGTTAATTATGAGCAATTCAACAACCTGGTGTCAGTTTATGACTAGTATTTTATACTTACAATAATTTTATTAATTGATTATAAATGTTTATATAATATAAATATATAATATTTTAGAAGTGTTTGGTTTGTTTATCTCAACAATTCATGGATATTATTTTAAAGAGAAGTTAAAGTAGTGGCATGCATGATTAAAGAGGCAATGTCACTTTTATCGAATTGTTTCGATTTAGCATCTCCTGTATTGGCATTAATAATTAAAGAGGCATTGTTACTTTTATCAAATTGTTTTGATATAGAATCATCTCCAGAATATCTCTTGGTTCACAGGATTTTTGAAAAAAATCAAAATGACTTGCTTAAAGAGTCATTATGGGAGATAAGATAAAGAGCTGGCAGTTAGCACTATAATGGTTTAAAAATAGATAATGTAAAGAGAATATACTGAAAATTTCAGTCAAATTGCTCCAATCTGAACCGAGATATTAGCTTTTGAAAAACTGAAAGGGGAGTTACGGGAGATTAGATAAAGAGCTGACAGTTGGCGCTATAAGAGTTTAAAAATAGATAATGCAAAGAGAATATACTCAAAATTTTAGTCCTTTTTCTCTACACTGACCAGAGATATTAGCGATTGAATTTTAGGCTATCCTCAATCATCGTTACTGAAGTTGGTACGATAAAAAACATAGTCTCGATTAACCATTTTTTGATTTATTCATCAATGAGCGTTGAGCAGCTGATCAGATTCAAATCCAGTAAATATCGCAGGCTAGCGATGACATTGAGAGTTGATTATAGTTGGATAAGTTAAAGCAAGAATGTCCAGCTTTTTGTCTAAAGCCTACATGGTGCATCATTAGCTTAAACTGTATCGTGGTTATATTGTGTTGTACCGTGAGCATAACACAGATTGCGATTCATATCATGACACCCCTAGGAAATTCATCTTAAATATTGACTAAAGATTAAATTTGATACAAATAACGTAGGTCCAATTTAACTGTACAGTGAAAGATTGTCTGTTTTTTAAACAGATCGGTAGCAATCGTCAAAGTGATAATGCCTCTTTATTTAAAGTCCTTCAGAATCCTTTCAAATTTATGAATACTTGGAGTAAATTGGGTTTGTTATTATTGAGGTAGCCAGACTGATCCTGCATGTCACACTTCAATCTTCATGAACAGTAGTCTGGCTTTCACGAATAAATATGGCGGTGTCCTTGTAAAATAATCCAATAGTCTGGGCAAAAAGATAGATCGAATAAGGAGCAATGTTGAGCGTATTGATTTTGGTCAAATTGCATGCAATCTGATTAAAACACAGATCCTGTTTCAGTTTGTTTTTTATAGTTTTACTTTCCTTTACTACACTAGGATCTGGAAGAGTTCTTATCATTGACGTGTTCTGGGTGATGCAACTGATTAGCCACTGAAACGATCTATTACAGCGAGCTTTAGGCATGATTTGCATGGAAATGTGGGTAATCCATTAGAAACATTAATGCTGATACGTTAATCAAATGTCTGACATCATAGGTCAAAAGTCGTTCGTACAACCCCTGACATCACCTTCCTCTACAACTGGTCAGATCATCTTGTAGTGTAGGCCATCGAAAGTATAAAAAACAAAACAAAATATAGATCTGTGTTTTATTCAGATTGATTTGCTTGCTATCTGTTAAAAGAGATTGAATGTCTGTGTTCTGTATTTTTTGTATGTGTTGCTTATCCTTAGTTGTCGCCTGCCAACACCTCCCGAATAATAGACGAAGAATTTGCAGACATCTTCAAGATATCCACTCTTGAAAAACCTTCATCTACCACCACATCTAGCGTTAAAGCTACTCCTCCCCCAATACCCCCAAAGCCACGCCTACCACCCAGAGTTGCGCCAGTACCAAAATTAAAAAAGGTAACTTTCAGTTAATATTTCTTGTCACTTATATAGTCCACACTCACAGCACATAAAAAGTATAAACTGGAATAGAGAGAAGGAGAGCAAGAGAGAGAGAGAGAAAAAAATGAACATATGGTTCGATTTTATTTCAATAATTTGCTTGTGTGTAGGGGTCTTTAGCAGTGGGAAGGAACGAGATCTTAGAGAAAACCTATGAGGTTGGACAGGCGAACCCTACTCATTGTCACGCACAACTCAATCACAGACCTTCAGATACAGCTCGTACGCGCTAACCATTCGACCATCTCCCCAGAGACTGAAATGTAAATGTCTTAAGACTTGATAATTCATTTCGTGCCATCTGGTGAATTCTAAGTTAAACCATATTGATTAAATCACAAAAGAGTAAACAAAAAATCTTTTTAACCTGGAATTTGGGTACCCGTGGATGGATAAACAAATAAATTTTACTGTGAAACCCTTATTTATAGAAAGGGTTGTTGGCCACGATGCTGATACCTGCCTTCAATCACATTGTATTTAAATGACATGATCTTTTGTTGATTGAAGTGCCTGGATGCTCAATCAATTTTGTTTGGGTTTTTCGTAAATAGGGCCCTATTATTGTAATTTGGGTGAAGTAAGGGATTGGCCGTGTATGGAGAGTTTAATTTATTTATATATACCATAGAAAAATGACATTATTTTCTCTCGACGGCTGAGTGTTCGATCCATTAATGAAAGAATTGATGGTGTTCGTCCTGAACTGACCTGGTTATGTTAAATGGATGTGAAAACTCACTTCTCCGTCGCTTTCTATTTTATTAAAAGTGATTTATCTGCGATGATTTCCTTCCTTATCAGACACCAGAGACTTTTTTCCCCGTTAAAATTACATGGTATCAAACTACCTTTTACGTGAGAAGTAATGTCCAGTGAGCGGTTTGCGTACTCTCTTCCATTGATCAAAGCAATAAAATCAATACAGCTTTACTTGGGGATTTTCGATTTAGCCTGGAAACCTGAGCTAATGGGTGTGGTCTCTATTAATACCTTGAAGCTTGGTTATCTATTCGATCAATACCGTTGAGAGTTCATTTGCCACATAATATCTCTTGCCAGGAATGTCACTAAAAATCATGCCTGATATCTCGATGTCATAGTTCTGAAAGGTGTTAAGTGTCAAAAATTGTCGGATTTAGTATTTGAGATATGAGAGGAAAACTTATTCCAATCTTAAAACACAATAAGGATATCAACATTTTAATAGCAATGTTTCAATGAAAGTTACGACCTTACAGTTCTGAAATTTTGCATAGAGAAGGCTCTAAATGTGATTACTGTAAAAAACTAAATTATTGCGACATGAAATTATTGCGAGTTGGGGTGGTGAAACATAATTGCGAAATGTAATTATTGCGAATTTCTATAGTGGGGAAAAAATTATTGCGAATTTAAATTTGTCTATAAAATGTGGTAGATTTTTAGGTGACAGTCGGCTCTTCAAAACATCGGTTGATTGGTGATCATTAGTAACAGTAAATAAACAACTATTGAGGATTATGGCTTTGAGTCTGTATTCAACAGATCAAAGAAAACTAAATACCTGTTATCAAACTCCATTTTTAAATAATTATTGTTAAATTTAATCCCTTGATTATTAACTCCAAGCTGACGAACGACTATAAAACACAGATTTTTAAATAATTATCGTTAAATTTGATCCGTTGATTATTAACTCCAAGCTGACGAACGAGGGATAATTCAATATGGCCGACATTTTAACAAATTTGAACTTATTGGGACTCTTTCTTCTGAAGAGTAATGAAGGAGGGATAATTCAATATGGCCGACATTTTAACAAATTTTCACGAAATTATTGCGAACATGAAATTATTGCGAAATTATTGCGAGAGGGCCTCGCTCGCAATTGTCGCAATAATTTCATGCTCGCAATAATTTCATGTTTTACAGTAGTCATCATATGCAAAAAAGCTATTTGGGTCATAAGTGGCACTTACAACCTTCCCGAACTATGACATCGATCTGTCTTATTGGAGCGTTGGATGGCCGAATGGTTAGCGTGTGCGTGCCCTATCATAAGAGTCAACTGGTGTGGTGTCGATTCCCTTGTTGTACGTGACAGGGTGTAGGGTCACAGGGAGTGAGTGGGGTTACCCGTCCAACCTTGTTGTTTTTCTCCAGGTCTTCTGGTTTCCTCCCACTGCTAAAGACCCCTACACGCAAGTGAGTTATTGAATTAAAATTGAACCATATGATAGTCCTGAAATGACCTAGTTTGTGTCAGTGAATGATTAACCCCATCTCCCTTTCTCTCTCTCTCTCTCTCTCTCTCTCTCTCGAATCTATAGAAATCATCTTCAGAGTTATTGCCCTTTAATCTGATGAACACACTAGTGAATAGAGTTATCTCTGTCTCTCTCTCCCTCTCTCTCTCCTATAAGCATGTAAAACTTACATGATAGATGTGTAGATTGGTGTTGACCATCTAACGACTGTGATACTTCTACCTCAAATTGATTAGTTTAAAGATCAACAAAGATTGCAAATTGCCATGCAGAATGTTAGAAAAAGGGGAAAATGAAAAAAATGCATATAAATAGAAAAACTTCTTCAGGAACAATAATTACAACTCCTAATGATATCTCTACTCCATGAAGCATATACATTGTTATTTAGATCATATGGCCTACAGGAAATACATATATCAATCATTCTTTTTATAATGTGTCGTCATTGAGTCAACTGGCCCCAGTTGTATGTGACAAGGAGTAGGGTCAGCTGTCCAACCTCCTGGGTTTTCTCGAGGTTCCTTTGGTACCCTCTCACAGTTAAAACCCCTACGTGCAAGTGAATTATATAAAATCAAGACCATATATTAGTCCTGTTCTCTCTCTCTGTAAATTATGAGTGGAGTTAAATCCCATTACTCTCTCTTCTCTCTCTTGCTCTCTCTCTCTCTCCCTCTATTGAATCTTCAAAGTTATTGCCCTTTAATCTGATGAACACACTAGTGATCTGCTTATAAAACTTCTATTGTTTGCCCAAGGAATAAAAGCATCAATAATACTTGTTGTCCTCAGTACTGGATACATATTACAATTCAGGTGTTATAATACGATACATTCATATCTCGATTCATAACCAGTTCAATCTTTACCAAGAAAACAACACGATAAATGATAGAAAACGATATGGATAAAATTAAAATCCAAAACAAATTAAGAATGTTTGGATAATGTGTGTTGTGGATAATTAAGAATGAAATAACTTACTGAATTAACAATAAAAACATAATAAAGAATAGCGATACATTGATTCAGTATCTCACGAATCATGAAAAAGTGAATAGCGATTCAATGATATATCGTGCCAGCACTAGTTTCCCTACAAAATACCACTCCCTCACTGTTGTACACCAGGGGCGGGGGGGTGGGGGGGTGGGGATGGCCGAATGGTTAGCTGCAAGCGCTGTATCATACGGCCTGTCATTGAGTCAACTGGCCTGGTTTCAAATCCCCTGTTACACATGACAGGGAGTAGGGTCGCCTGTCCAACCTCATTGGTTTTGTCCTGGCACTCTGGTTTCCCCCACTGTTAAAAATCCCAACGCGCAAGCGAATTATTGAAATAGAATTAAACTATATGTTAGTCCCAAAATGACCTTGTTTGTGGACATTAAACCCCATTTCTCTCTCTCTCTCTCTCACTGTTGTTCACCATAGAAATGAAATATTATGAGTTGACTAACGTATTTCTTTCTATTTCCGATATATTGATAATACAAGGAGTAGATTCTTGCCATAGAACTACTGATGAGTGGTTTATTGATATCTAACTTATGTATCAGGGACACCTGCTTAACCTTGTCATATTTCAACAGATCCTCCTGACTACCCGGGGGGGGGGGGATTATTAGCACGTGCCATAAGTTTATTGGAAATAACCAACCTGTAAATACTTTCGTGAGACGTATCTGTAAATTCACAGCTATGAGCTATCAATGAAAAGAAATTTTTTAGTCAGGCACGTTAGATTTCATTTCAGATAATGTGGGTTTTAATGTCAGTTTTTATCTGCCAGTATATAGACATCCTAGTATGACAATATTCTTATCAGTTGAGCTGTCATTAGTTTCGTGTGATGATATTTAAATGGGAGGAAAAGGACAAGAAAAAATAATAATAATGGCCACTATTATTACACACTTTATAGTCGCAAAACTTATTGATAATGTTTTTGTTATTTGATGGAAAGACGAATAGCTGTCTAGTCCTCCAGATGGGACAACAAATTAAGGTCCCATACACACATTGGAGTGCATGTAAAAGATTCCTTGACAGTCGAAATTCGATATAATAGAGGGCAATAGTGCCGCTGCCCAGGCGAAATTTCCATCATAGCACACTGTATAGCATATGCCTGTCTTGATTAGCCGAGTTTGGAGCAGAATAGTAGGATGTTAAACCCCATTTCATGTCATTTTCATTTGATGGTAAGAATAAATTGATTAATTGTTGAGTTGCCTCATTATCTATTGGATAAGGCCACACATATTTGATTTTCTGTTCTTTAGGGTGTTGATCAAATATAGCTTATTGAATCCCATGAAAAATACATAGTTTAGAATATCAATGTTTAGAAGTAGAAACTTTTAAACAGCCCTGGAAGTCACGTGTTCGATCCTTGCTTTGGCCAAGAAAGTTCATCTGGATTTTCCGACAGGGTTTTTTCCTTGTCAGTGATGCAGATGGGAGGTCCTGACAAGGACAGCTGTCAAGTCATTCGGATGGGACGAAAAACTGATCCGGTGTATACATTGGGGTGCATGTAAAAGATCCCTTGGCAATTTGAATTTGATTCAATGCTCAGCCATAGTGTTGCTGCCAAGGCACAATTTCCCTCATAGCACACTGTATGGCATTAGCCCTGTTGTTGCAGAAGAGTAGGACGTTAAACCTCATTTCACTTCCTTCTTCAGTTAGTAACGCAAACAAGTACCATTTATTAATATAAGTAGGGTTGGGTCGCTGAATGATTAGCATGTGCTCGCTGTATCATAAAGCCTGCCATTGAATCAACAGGTGTGGTTTCGAATCCCCGGTTGTATATGACGAGGAGTAGGGTCACCTGTCCAACCTCGTTGATTTTCTTCGGGTCCTTCGGTTTCCTCCCTCTGCTAAAGACCCTTACGCACAAGCGAATTATTGACATAAACTTGAACCATATGTTAGTCCTCAAATGACCTAGTTTGTGTTGAGTCGAGGTAAAACCCTCTCTCTCTCTCTCTCTCTATCACTTTTGAACAATGCAATTAACTACCTTTTATTAATATGAATACGGTTTTTCCATAAAGTAATTTTTTTATCGGGTGTATGTGAAGACGAGAAGATCAAATGGGTGTGGCCTAATGGATCATTAATTTTTGCCGGTCCGTTTATTTGTTCTTTCTGTTCACAACTAATGATCTCAGTATTCTTCCTTTCTTAATTATCATTCGTATTGGCCTCCGAGGCATCAACAGTGCTCGAATAGTAAAAGGGACTTTTATGTGTGTAGTCATAGCACTTGAGGCTGCAAGTATTTCGATCTTTCAACATTTTTGTCAGGAAATGTGAGTCGGTTATATCAAGTTTCCAGAAACTTACTGTCAGGAATTATTAAGTTCTTGTGAATTTGAGGAAATGTTTTTACTAAAGGGAGTATTATTTTATGGTCAGTTTGATGTATATATGATGTGAATAATGATATATTTACATCATTGCATCTCGAGCAGGTGCTTGGTAAATATCGCAGGTTATTTTAGCTCATTACAATATTTATTCATTTTATGATAGACAACCATTGTTTTTATCATTCTGTCATTGAGTCACCTTGTGTGGTTATCAATTCCCCAGTTTTACTTGATAAGGAGTAGCGTCGTCTGTCCAACATCATAAGTTTTCTCCATATCCTCCAGTTCCTTTCCACAATGGGCAAACAAATTTTTGAAATAAAATTGAAGCATATATTAGTCCCGAAATGATCTAGTTTGTGTCAAATGAATGTTAAATACAATTTCTCTCTCTCTCTCTTTTATTATTCAGTAGTTGATCAAATGCTGGAATTGTTCTTTAGAAATGTTATTACAAAATAGTTTATCCCTTGACCCCAATCCACTACCATAAAGCATTTATTTTGAAACACTAGTTTTCAATTATTGTTAAATGATCTTTTATCATTTATTTGATTTTAATTTACATGAAACTAAATAATATTCATTTAAAAGCTAGTTTCATACAAAAGTTATTGGTGGTCAGTCAGTCAGCTTGACTAAGGAAGAATTTGTGTGGACGGGGTTGAATGACTTTATGGTCACGACTGGTTGATTAAAGCCCAGGTATGGGTTTATTGCTCAGGAGGCATTTGTGTAGAAATATTTGAAGGTGTAATGTAATATGTTATAGCTAAGCATGTCACTTAAGATAGTTATGAAGAAGGTTAAAATCATTAGTGCTTTTGTCATTGTGGGACTTGAAGTAGAAGGTTGATTAATATCCGATGTTATTCAAGGATTAGAGAGGATCTGATCTTCATATTGGGGTTTTTATACTGTTTATATATTTCTTTAAGGTTGTCGTTCATTAAAAACAACTTTGATATATGTTGGATATATTTAACAAGGAACTTAAAGAAAGGAATAGTGAAGTTGTGAATGTGTATATTAAATTTATTGTGCACTGTTTATATATTTCTCTAAGGTTGTCGTTCATTTAATACAACTTCGATATCTGTCGGATATATTGAACAAGGAACTTGTGAAGTGATATATTAAATTTAGTGTGCACTATTTATATATTTTTATATCTTTGCATTTCTTAATGTGAATAGTATTTTTGAGACGTTGAGGAAGTATTTTGAGGTGTAAATCATTATTAATTGATGTGCAGATATAAAAATGTGATAATATAATGAAGGCTTAATTATCTTGGTCGAACGATGGACTTCCGGTATCCACTGTAGGTATTAAAGGCACAATATGCGAGATGTGGACCATTTTTATCATGTAATGAAGGACATATAAATACAAAAAGACCTTCATGAATATGTTAGTTTGTACGAAAAAGAAACAACTATAAACTTTAAATAGATATGTGAATATGTTTTGGAGCAAAATATTTTTGAAAAAATGTAGTTATGATTGTTTCCATAATCTGGCATATTGGTGCTTTAAGTGACAGTGATGGATGATGACCAATATACCCTTCTAGAATCTCTAGACCAATTGATGACACTTCTAAATTAGTTGGAAATTTCATTGCACTGGAATTAATGTGTTGCTTTGGGTTGTTCATAATGATGTTGTCTGGATGTTTTTTTGCTGAAGAGTACTGCATCGTTGTTCTTCGTTCAGGTTTTTTGGTGGCGGGGGGTACAAATTTATCGTCCAATACATAATGAATGATATTATGAACAGGTTTATTTAATATAGTTATTTACATCTGAATGAGTAATATATAGAAGTAATGAACTTTGTATATTAATTCCATGTTCCTATTGAGTGTTGAGTATTGCTTCAGTGTTCCTCATAATGACTATATTTTGCATCGATGTGCCTGATGAGTGTTTTGTAGTTTGTCAATATTCCCCAAGAGTATTTGGTATTTCATCAATATCCCCCAGGAATGTTTATTTTGATTTCTGGATAATTAGCACATTTTAAGGATATTGGATTATTAATTGCTGAGTAACAATTACCAATTGGTTTTTTTTTATTATGGTGTTCGGCTGTTGACGAATAATAATGATTTTCTTTGAGAGTTTCTTCCCCCACGAGGATTGATTGTGATATTTCGACATGGCGGTGTATTGATTACGATGTTGTTAGGATATTGGATTGTGTATGTAAATATAGAGAGATATATATAATAATTGTATTGGCTGTCTGGACTCGCAAGAAATAATATGATGACAATTCTATTACACCGTACAAGATCCTTGCCGTTAAACTCAAAGTCACGTCAAGATGCAAATATAATGACTAGACTGTGGCTACAAACTTACAGTATTAAATCTTTAGATTATTATAAAAGGTTGTATTGTCATTATGATAAATATACAACCCATATAAGGATAGACGTAGGAATAGAACCCTTCCTTCCCTTCTCAATACTTCTTGTCTACTTCATGTAATATAAATAAAATTTTCAATATTTTCAATTTACATGATCTATTTTTGAGCTATGATAGTAAGAATGGTCAGCTCTTTATCCTATTTCGTTTCATTTTTATAGTTCAAAATTTAGTTTTACCTGTCTTTACTACTACACTAGGATCTGGAAGAGTTGTTATTGACGTGTTCTCGATGATGTGAGGTATTAGCCATAGAAAGTATAAAGAAACAAAACGAACCATAGATGTGTATTTGAATCCGATTGAATAGTTAAACGTTCACTAGAAATAGACCCGAGTGGAATAAACTTTAATTAATCAATTCGTACATTTATAAATCATAATAAATCTTCTTTTTCAATTAACTACATCAAACAACTTAATCATTAAACAAAATCTTCCAGTGTCACACTTTTCCATACAAAAACATACTTATATCATTCAAATAAAATTCTTTTTTACAAAAGAAAACTTTTTGTCTTGCTAGCAATTTTTTCATTGAGTGAAGTGACATGACTTTCCTCTTGATTGCCTGATCTCCTCCCACTTTTAAATTGTGAATCATATAAATTTTACAACCTATCTGTTCACATCTCCCCTTTAAAACCAGTTTTAAAAAGTTGTTTTATGTATTTATGATGTGACTGAATAGTTTCAAAGTGTTGTTACGACACAAAGCAAATGATTCATAGTTTAAAATTATCAAGTATTTTTCTCGACCAATGCTGATCCAATTTTTTTAACTAAAATAAAATTTCAAAATATAATTGAAATTGGATATAACACGATTATAACGAAATAACGAACGAAAGGGACACACTATAGAGTAAAGATTAATTTCAGTGGTGGAACTATATTAGTAGTTAGATATGACAGTAGTAAATCAATAGTCCTATATAGATAGTATTGTTATAATGCTCGAGAAAACGTCATAACCTGACAGTATTTATCGTCCAGGAACCAATAATTAAAGGTCAACAACCCTTTCGACTATTATTATGCTCTTTGATAATATTTTATAGTGAGCTAAACAATGAGTCTTAGGGCGACTATAGTATTATGGGAGTAACTTTTTAATATAACAAATATTGCCTTTAATACTATTCTGAATAACTGTTTAAAAATACATTATGGAAGATTAGATAAAAAAATTGGCAGTTCTCACTATAATAGTTATTAAATTTAATACTATTTATGGTTGGATTCTGAGTAACTTTTTAATATAACAAATATTGTATATCGTACTTGTTATTTTCGACATAATTTGGCAATGTATGGCAATAACTCCAATAACATCATCACTCTCAGAGCCTAGATTGGTATGGTTCTGGTTTGACTAACTCTGTTACCAGAGAAAATATACTGTTGTTAGTGGTGTAGGATGGGCATGTGTGCGGGGCAATAACTCCAATAACATCATCACATTCAGGGCCTAGATTGGTATGATTCTGGTTGGACTAATTCTGAAGTACCGAGAAAATGTCATGTTAGTGGTGTAGGGGGGTGGGGGGTATGTAAATAACGGCAGTAACATCACATTCAGGGCCTGATTTTTGTTGCACTAACTCGGAGGTCACCAAAGACAATTCCTCGTCATTGGTGTAGGGGAGAGTTGGGTGACTCTGAGATATATGGAAAACCATCTAGCTGTTCAGACAAGACAACAACAAAAATCTAAGATCCAGTGTATACCATTAGCAGCATGTACAAGATCCCGTAGTGGTTGGTCATAGTTGCTGGGCAAAATATTTCCCTCATTCGACACTGAATGTCACATTCTTGTCTCGATTGGCCCGTTGATGCTAAACGACGAGACTTGAAACCCGGTTTCATTTTATTTCATCAAATTAAGTAGGTAACGTTTGATTAAAAAAAAAATATATTATCTTCGTCTGCTGCAGTTTCGTGTGAAATCTACATACACAGAAATAATTCATCATCGGAAAATTTCTAATAATTTGAAAGAACCCCTGAAACCTGATATATTTGACTCTGTTATCATAACATGTCTGGTAAACAAATTGATAAAACTCTATTTTGTCACGTTTCTTGTAAATTCTTCACAAATACTGGCTGTTAATATTCTCGAGATTCCTGTTTTAGATGTTAGAGCCCCAATAAGTCGATGCAAGACTGAAAAACTTATCTGGATTAAAATTAAGTGGGGGCCGAATTATTTGTGTTTGCGCATTGTATGTTAACTGCAGTGGTTTCAATTTCCTGGTTGTACGTGACAAGGAGTAGGGTCACCTGTCCAACCTCCTGGGTTTTCTAAGGGTTCTCTGGATTCCTCCCACTACAAAAGACCTACGTCTAAGCGAATTATTGAATTTAAATCGAACCATGTGCTAGTCCCAAAATTACCTAGTTTGTATAGAGTGGATGTTAAACCCCATTTCTCTCTCTCTGTCACTTATTGCATACATAGACATTTTGGTAAAAGTACTATAAAAGTCACACCTCATTCGTTGTTTTCTGAAGGATTAAACAGAACTTGAAATGGTTGAATAACAACAAAGCCATCTTTGTTTCCTGCACACAATGGACATGTGCAACTTGTCTGGAACATTCTTTCATTTTGAACACTAATTAACAAAAGATACACAACATCTTTGAGTCAATAAACTCAGAGGTCGCAAGTCAATAGTCATGTTTACAGCAAAAATCGAAAAATTCTTCAGTTAGTTTAAAAATTCCAACAGAAAAGAGGATTATTTGCGCAGTGATTGTGTTTGAATAAGTGAAATTTAAAATTGTTCTTTGAAAACTTGAATTAGATTTAGATTATATCATTTGAAAAAAATTACTAGTAAAACAAAAAGGTTTTTTTTGCAAAAAAGAATTTTATTTGAATGGTGTAAGTATGTTTTGTATGGAAAAGTGTGACACTGGAAGATTTTGTTTAACGATTAAGTTGTTTGATGTAGTTTATTGAAAAAAGAAGATTTATTATGATTTATAAGTGTACGAATTGATTAATTGAAGTTTATTCCACTCAGGTCTATTTCTAGTGAATGTTTATCTATTCAATCAGATTAAACTACACATCTTTATCTCGTTTTGGTTTTTATACTTTCGATGGCCTACAATGATAACAACTCTTCCAGATCCTAGTGTAGTAGTAAAGACAATTAAAACAAAATTTTGAATGATAAAAACAAAACGAAATATAATGTGTATATTAATCAAACTGTCTAACATGTCTACGATTTGTTTTGCTTTGAAAGTTTCCACGTTGACAAATTTGTGTTGATGTGTATGGAAGATAAGCTTCTGCAATTGGCCTCTTTTATAACCCACTTAGTCGTCCTATCTTCATTATAAATTGATTAATATAATGACATTGATTTATAAGGGTGACGAACATCGAATATAAACACATTTATCAGTAAAGAGCCGATATACTGTCACGATTTTAGTATCGATTCTATTTGGTGATAACGCCTCGGAAATTTTAAACGAACATTGACATTTAAATTGTTAAAGAATACAAGGACAGTATAAAGTTTAAATGGAATGCTTAGTTTGTATGTTGAGTTTTTTGGGGATAAAAGCGACAATAATCTGTCTTGCAGTTAGAAAGTCTGATATGTTTATGCAGTGAATTATTGACTTGCTTACTGAAATTGTTGAATTTATCGAGTGTTATAAACATTAATTACTGCTTAATTAATTTAATGATTCTAAGTCATCTTTTGTTATTGTCATTAATGAAAGTGTACGTGAGCGAAAATGGCTTGTAAAGTATGACATAAATGTCGCTCCTGGTGTGTCTATATAATCTGGAATTATAGATTGGAATATTAGTCGGATTTCTGTTTTATTTACCAGTGACGTGAATTATGAAAGAATTGATTAGCGAGAAAGTTGATTAAAAGGGTCGAGCGTGGTATACTCTCTAAACTGCTTATATATGACATGCATGATTACATTTGTTATGAAGAAGGACAATATGACTTGATGGATATCATTGATTTTGTCTTATTTTAATGTACATATGAGATACCCTATCATTATTAGTACTTATTGGGGAATTTAGTACAGCCCTTGTTTATATACGTGATTTAAGGTCTAGATTGATTCTCAGTTTCAGTATTAGAGAAAGTGAGAGAGAAATAGGGTTTAATGTCCACTTGACCCAGACTAAGTTATTTCGGGACTAACAGATGGTTTAATTTTAATTCTATAATTCGCTTGCGCTTAATTGTCTTTAGCAGTGGGAGGAAACCGGAGAAAACCTATAAATTTTAAATTTTGAATTAGAAATATTCAGAGTTATATAAATTTCTGAATTTAGGATTGTATCTATTTCAGTATTAGGTAAAATACAGGATTTTAAATTCCCGAATTTTGATTGAATTATTTGTTATAGTGTTATGTAGTATATTCATAATTGTATAAATTTACAAATTTAAAATGGTATCTATTTACTGTAGGTCAGGTGTAAACATACATTATGATAATGGATAGTCAAGGCTGTCCAAACGATTATACGTTAAATCACATTTCTTGCTCTTTAATCGGTACAGAAACAAATACTAAAGGACTTTAAACTGGTGATTTTCCAATCTTCTAGATATATCAGTCGACATTTAGTAACATCAGGGGGTTGAGATGGCCTATTTGTTTAGAGTGCCGCGCTTCGACCTTTAGCTGGCCGGTCACCTCTGGCTTGCGGCTGTGGTTTCGATCCCCGGTGTGGGGCTGTGGGCATATATGGCATGGAGATAGGGTCGCCTTCTCAACCCCATGGGTTTCCTCCGGGCACTCCGGTTTCCTTCCACTGCTACAGACCCCTACTTGCAAGCGAATTATTGAAATAAAATGAAACCATATGTTAGTCCCAAAATGACCTAGTTTGTGTCAAGTGGACGTTAAACCCCATTTCTCTCTCTCTCTCTCAGTAACATCAGTAAAGATATGGGTGTTGATTATTTATATAACAATTGTTGGATAGCTTCAGGCCTGTTATTCATACAACATTATATTTATTCAATATTTACTATATCTCAGTTTCTCAGTTTCCAATTATATTAGTGTGATATTTTTGATGAGTTTGAAACTTCTGGATTTTGTATTGAGCTTTTTTGTCCGGTTTGTTGAGCATCTAGACTGTGTTGTCCAATGGATAGTTATAATATTTTAGATTGAGCTGTATTACCCATGGGAAGTTATATTATATTGGATTGAGCTATATTAAATGTTACAATTTATATGTTTTGTTCATCTCCTAGGCTGTGTTACCTATGGACAGTTATAATATATTGGATAGAGCTATATTGTCCGGTTTGTTGAACTCCTAGGCTATGTTGTCTTGAAAAATAGAAGCATATTACATGTATGTCTGGTTTGTTTAATATTTAGTTCAATCCGAGGCTGTGTTCTTCGTTGCTGGTTATAATATTTTGGATTGAGCTATGTTACATTATGTCCAGTTTGTTTAATGTTTAGTTGTAGCGTGCGTGCGCTATGTTATACGGTATGCCATTTAGTTAACTGACATGGTTTCGAATCACGGATTGTACGTGGCAAGGAGTATGGTCGCCTGTCCCACCTCGTGGGTTTTCTCCGGGTACTCTGGTTTCTTCCCACTGCTAAAGACCCCTACGCAAATTATTGAAATAAAATTAAACCATATGTTAGTCCCGAAATGACCTAGTTTGTGTCGAGTGGACGTGAAACCTCATTTCCCTCTCTCTTTCTTTAATGTTTAGTTGAACACAGGGGCTGTGTTACCTATGGATGATTATAGTTTTTGTTAATAATTATATACAAATGAATGTTTGAATACCTGTTGGTCTAATTAAGCAAAAATTAAAAGTTGAGTGAACATGAAACCCCATTTCCCACTCTCTCTCTTTAATGTTTAGTTGAACACAGGGGCTGTGTTACCTATGGATGATTATAGTTTTTGTTAATAATTATATATAAATGATTGTTTGAATACCTGCGGGTCTAATTAAGCAAAAATTAAAAGTTTGAATGTTTTTTATAATGATGACCACAAAATAAACAACTGGATTACCTTAAAGTTCTTTCCGTTAAATTCAGATTTTGAAGATTGTTTTAGAAATATGGAATTCATGATCATATAAATTTGGATGAGTGTTTCTCAGTAACTCAGATGAGTGTTCATTAACAAACTGAGTTTTAGGATTAAAAAGTGATTGGACAGATCAGTTGTGTAGCTGATGAATTTTAAAGTGAAACACGTAAACAGTTCTTAATGACTCGTATACGACCAACCTCATATTACAAATAAACGAGCTAGTTCATATATGAACATCTCCTACAACAAGCTCCGGTATGCATGCATTTTGTTGTCGCAAACCACGGACACTAAGTATAATTAGTCGACAAGGAACGTCTACCTACAGAAAAAAACAAAAAAAGGTAAAAACAATTAGATGGCTTGATTTTATGCATGATTTTACTATTTTAGATGTTGTGTGTCTGTGTATGTGTGTTTGTGAAATTAAAATTAAATATCTATTTTTCTTCTATGAAATATCAGTAAATGAAAAGTGAATGTTTTAACAGATTTTATATGGGGGTTGGTTTTTATTCTATTTTGTAGAATTTTGTTATTGACATTGACTATTTTTTTTCATTTTATCTTAATGTGGATTGAAGGCCTTTGGGTTTTGTTTTCATTTTTATTATAATAACTTTTTTTTTCTTGATATAAAAATCTACTAATAAGATGTATGAACAATAATATATACATTTTTCCTGAGAAAAAAAAAATATTAAAGATTGATAAATATTTATGATATTCAGAATGTGTCCCTGTCAAATCATCTCTATTGATTTGAGATCAGAATTTATTTGCTACGATTGGTATTTTTGTTATTTGCGACCCGAGAGGTCAGGTCACATTCCTTGCCATAATATCCACGGGGTGGATAAATATAAAATGAATGTTGATAGATTGATGCACAGCCAATCAATTGAACTATTTTAAAGGAAAACACGAGATAGCTGGGAGTAGGTCATAAATTCTCACTCCTTGTTGGATCAGAATTTTTTAAAAATTTGTGTGTGTGTGGGGAGGGGGGGGGGGGTGCCTGGGTGATTCTCAATCCTTATTAGATGAAAGATTGTTGAAAATCGGACATCATTCGGTGCTTTTACCTTTATGGAATTAAACGAAAGACTGAACCTTTGCTAAATTCTTATTCCCATTGTTATAAAGCATTACTCCACAAGCAAAAATACATTCACTTAACTATAAGAAATTAGACAGCCATAAGCTAAATCCCTCAACTAGTTGCTGATAACGACTCTTATTATACAAAATTACTTCAAATGTGATAATAGTCTTTAATAGCTTCAAGCTTATTTCTTTAATTTGAGATAAGCATTAATAGGGTTATATATGATATACATGTTTATATAAACTATACTAGCAGAGACAATGTCCTACAAGGAGGTTAAAATTAAAAATATCTTAATCCAAAAAGAACAATATTTCATATAAAAAAAAATTAATCCAGAGATAAGGACAAATGAGCCTTTTGCAATAACGAATATTTGATGGTCGCAGACTAGGCAATCTGTGACCGATGCCTTGTTTCCAGGCATGTATTTGGTAAATTTATGAAGATAGAGATATTTATTGCTCCAGACCTTCATCTGCACTATTGTTTTTTTTGTGTTTATTTTTTTTAAAAGAAGAAAAAAAAGGGCAATAGATAATATAAACATATATCAATATATCCAGAGGGTGAAAGAAAGAAAATGTGGGCCCATCAACAGTTTTAAAGGGTTTCTATTTTTGTTGGTGTTAACTAGAGCATTACATATTTAGTTTAAACTATTACAAACAATAGATATAGTTTCATCTGAATCTCGTACCCATTAGTGTATGCTGGAGCTCATAGCTAGGCTCCTTCGTTTTACGTTATCTGCCTCGGTGACCATCAAATATTACTTCACAGGATAAAAATAAATAAATCTGGATTTGATTTAAATGTCTGAAAATGTCCAGGTATAGTTAAATATTACGTGTATTGTGAGTCTTGTTGTTAAGGTCAGTCAGTGGATGACCTTGGGGGTGGGGGTGGGGGTGGGGTTGATGGAAGAATGCACTGTATCATATAGCTATAGCCTGTCATTGAGTCATCTGGTGTCCCCGGTTTTATGTGGCAAGGAGTAGGGTTGCCTGTTCAACCTCGTGGGTTTTCTCCAGGCTTTTCACTTTCCTTCCACTGCTAAAGACACCTATGGGCAAGCGAATTATTGAAATAAGATTTAAACCATGTGTTAGTCCCGAAATGAACTAGTTTGTGTCGTGTGGAAATTAAACCCCATTTCTCTCTCTCTCTCCCTCTCACCCTCTCTCTCTCTCTCTCTCTGTATGACCTTCACCCTACACTAGAAAGCCATCTTGTACCTTATAAGTTGTATATTTTTTTTAGGATGAGACTCCACCACCTCTGCCAGCATCAACACCTCCTGTACAGTCTGCTTCTTCACCCAAATTACAGTCTACACAGTCCACCATAGATTCACCAGATGTCAAGGTAAGACAGGATATTGCTATTTTTAAAATGGAAAGGATCTATGTTCAGGAATTTTGAATTTCAATTTCTCTGACAGAACTAACCCAGTTATATGGGAAAACAATCACTGGTTTATTATACACAAGCACAACGTTTCTCTTATTAAAGAAAAAATGAGTGGTCTGTTTTCAGAAAAATGAATGAAATGTATGCTTTGTAGACAACAGGAAAACTGTGGTACAGAAACCAGACATTGCAGACAATATACTGTAATAGTGTATTATAACAGAGGTGCCAATTCTAACCTCTATGTCATGCATCTTTCATTGAGTCAACTGGCGTTGTCCTGATTCCCTGGTTGTTGGGTTGCCTGTTCAACCTTCTGGATTTTCTCCATGTCTTCTGGTTTTCTCCCATTGCTAAAGACCCCCACGCGCAAGCAAATTATTGACAGAAAAAATTGAACCATTTGTTAGACCCAAAATGTACCAGGCACTAATAAAATAGTACCTGACATTTTCAACTTAGTGCTGGACATGTATTTATAATATCAATAAAAAAGACAAATCAGTGCCTGACAAAATGACAGGTACCAGAGGTTTTGTGCCTGGCAAGGCCTGAATCTGTGCATGACATTGTTTGTGGCAAGTGCACTATTTCCAGGCATGGTCAAAGTTAATACTTCCCTGTTTTTGTTTTGCAGCCAAATAGATTTATTGTTGCTCATAGAAAATCTGAGAGTGCCGACAGTTCCGTTTCATCTTCGTCTGAACATTTTACCACAAGTGACCTTAAAGTGATGCCCTCACCACCCCTATCGCCACGAACGATGTCCCCGGGGTTGTCGACATCACCAGGCATGTCTCCTCTAGCTTCCCCGAGTCTGATGCGTGGATCCTGGATGAGTGGTATAGATATTATTCCACAGAACTATGAAAAAGTTATAAAGATCAAAAAGGGCAATGATCAATTAGGTGAGTACAGTATTTCATTTTCACGGTGGTTAAGACGCTAGCCAGCTAATCTGGAGGTCATGGGGTTCGATCTCTGCATTAGCTGAGAAAGTTCATCCAGATTTTCCGGTGTGGTTTCCCCTTGTCAGTGGTTTAGGAGAGAGGGCCTGAGAAAGACAGCTGTCTAGTTATTTGTATGGAACGGAAAACCAAGGTCTTGTGTACGTAAAAATTCCCATGGCAGTTGGAATTTCGATAGCAAGCCATAGTGCCGCCTCCCAGCCAAACCTTCCCTCAAAGCACTCTTCATTAGCCCAGTTGGAGCAGAATAGTAGGACGTTAAACTCCATCGAATTCATTTTATCTCTTTGAACCCATTCGCAACATCTGTTCTATTAAAAGCTTTGAGGAATATTATTAGGGTATTGAATGTCAAGTTAAATCCACAACTGTCAGCATCGTAATAACGCTTTAAAGCCGCTAAAGTTCATCGACATTTTTTACCATAAACTAATTTTTTACGGCTTAATCCACGCTAAAATGTTCTCAAATGGATTATTTAACAAAATCAAAATGTCAAGGGGGATAATCTGCCAGCTTGGTTTCATTTAGATTGAAATAAAGACCATTTTATGGTTTTACTGGAGATAGCTCATATTAAACATATTATCAGTAGAAATAAAATTAAATGGGGTTTCATTCTTATGGTTTTAGTGAAGATAGCTTGTATTAAACTTATCATCTGTAGAAATGAAATTATATGGAGTTTAACGTCCGACTGCTCTGGGGGGTGGTGGCCTAGTGGTCTAGAGTGCCTCACTTAGACCTGTAGCTGGCCGGTCACCTCTGGCTTGCGGCAGTGGTTTCGATCCCTGGTTTTTCCCTTTTCTATTTCTAAATATGTTTCATGACCTGCTGCTATTTCACAGGTGGTTTTTATTCAGATTGCTCTCTTGCATAATGTATGTTTAATTGTTGAATTTTTTTTTTTTTTTCAGGGATGACCGTTGAGTCTGTAGACAAAGGTGCTAATGGAACTGTTATTAGGAGTATTACTAAAGGCAGTGCTGTCTCTAAAGATGGCCGTCTATTACCGGGCGACTACATTGTCTCCATAAACAACGAAAGTATGAGAAAAATTACGAATGCTCAAGCTAGGGCCATTCTCAGAAGAGCGTCACTTCTCAGTACGGATATCAGGTATGTATTTATTTTAGCAGTAGCCCCAATGTTTCTTGTTTATTCGACTTTAAACCAAGTTCGAAAGGATTAATGATCATAATTATTGTTGTTTCCAGGGAAACGAGTTTGACTTGATTTTAGGTATATCATTTTTATTCTGGAGCGTATCTCACAAGCAGTTGAAGATATCTGCCTTTGATTTTGTACGTCAACCTTTTATAGAAATTGTGTTGTTTTTCTAATACGAAATTTCGTGGATTTAATGATGTTTCTAGGGATAAGGCGTAGTTTATCTTTATATAAATTTTGTGGGTTGCGTGGCCGAGTAGTTAGCATATTTGTTTTGAGCGTGTTTGTGTCACAGCCTCTGATTGGATGCTACTTTTCATGTGTGTGCAATAAATGGAGATGACATAAATTAAAGTCCTGTGTAAAAGATCCAGTGGCAGTTGGAATTTGATATAAGAGTAGGCCATAGTGCCACAGCCCACGCAAAATTTGCAGTGTAGCACACTGTATGCTGTGTGCCTGTCTTCATTAGAGAGAGAGAGAGAGAGAGGGTTTAATGTCCACTCGCCACAAACAAGGTTATTTCGGGACTAACATAATTTAATTTTATTTCAATAATTCGCTTGCGTGTAGGGGTCTTTAGCAGTGGGAGGAAACCGGAGGACCCGGAGGAAACCCACGAGGTTGAGAAGGCGCTCCTATCTCCATGCCACATACGCTCACACCAGGGCTCGAAACCACAGCCGCAAGCCAGAGGTGACCTGTCAGCTAGAGGTCTAAGTGAGGCACTCTAGACCACTAGGACATCCCAACTCCCCAGAACAGTAGGACGTTAAACTCCATTTAATTTCATTTCTACACTAGGCCATCCCAACCCCCGATCTTCATTAGTGCAGTTGGAGCAGAACAGTTCTTTAGCCTTTTAAAGTAATTGAGTTTCTATAAGAATGAAGCAGGTTGTATATTACGGTGACCAGACGAGAAAGTTTGCTGTCAATTAGTTGATAATATTGATGTGATGGCAGACGTAGTAACCTAGTGGCGAAATGACACAGAAACCGTTAAACAACGACTTACAAAACTACCAACTGAAACCCAGCACTTGTCGAAGCCACGGAAAATTGAATTTGTTTTATAGGCTGATGTCAGTCAGTGCTATAACATGGTCACGTTAATTGGGCCTTCTATATAGTGAATGTCACTCAGTAGTAAATTACTAACCTACAAAATTTTAAAATTAGGAATCCCCCCCACCACAGCAGCACAACAGAAATGATTTATAGTAGAGATTTTTTTTAGGAATACGGCATCACCATTTGACATGACTTGTGGAATATTTCTAGCCACTTTCAATAAGTCCCTTGTTACAAAGTCATATACCAATGGTAAAATGTTTATTTTGTCTTAAATATTGGATACAAGAAGCCCATCTTTTCACATTAACATAATATCATCAGTGTTTGCAATAAAAATTAACTCATTTATATGGATATATTACTTCTGAATTTTATTAACATGCTACGTTTCAATACACATGGGGGTTGGGATGGCCTAGTGGACTAGAGTGCCGCGCTTTGACCTCTAGCTGGCTGGTCACCTCTGGCTTGCGGCTGTGGTTTCGAGCCCTTGTGTGAGCGTATGTGACATGGAGATAGGGGCACCCTCTCAACCTCGTGGGTTTCCTCCGGGCACTCTGGTTTCCTCCCACTGCTAAAGACCCCCACGCGCAAGAGAATTATTGAAATAAAATGAAACCATATGTTAGTCCCAAAATGACCTAGTTTGTGTCGAGTGGACGTTAAACCCCATTTCTCTCTCTCTCTTTTTCAATACACATACACGTATCCTTATCAAACTTGACAACGATACTTGTATGTGTATTGAAACGTAGCATGTTAATAAAATTCAGAAGTAGTATATCCATATTAGTGAAATCTATTTCTATATGTCTTATAAGGATAGTGTTTGCAATGTGGAAGACTGTGGATGATATTGCGTTAAGACTCAGCTACTTCAATAAAAACCAATTTTTTTTGTGGATTTTTTTATTTTTAGAGAATATCTCAGAAACTTTGTTCACACATCAACAGTTTACTTATTAAGCATTTTTCAGTTCAATGACTTTTCTGTTTCTATGGAAACAAATTTTACTACTTTGTATACAATTTTTATTGATACAGATCAGCAAATCTCAGAAACCGTTGAATGTATCATTATGGAACTTGGGTTGCTACATAGCAATAAAGAGGCTTTTTTTGCGGCCATCAAAAAATCAAGCATTTGCATTGCATTACTGTTTGTGATAAATTCCATTATTGTTAGTGAAAAATTTCCTGTTTTCAAGATTGGATATGTGTATGCATAATTAATTAAAAACCTTTCTCCGAATCTGTCAAAACAAATAAACTGATTTCGCTTATACTACTTGTGAATGCTACACTGAAGCGGATTTACGTTTTTAAACAATTACATCTATTGCCATCCCGAATAGTAGATTAGATAATCTTTTCCTGTGCTCACCATGACCATTATTGACATTTTGATCCTTTCAAAGAAGTAATGGTCGAGAGCGATTGTGATTGATTTGCAACATTTGAGAAATTAGATTACGTTTTGTATTAGTTACATGTTGTATTGCACAGAAAGTTGCCATATTTATACCATGCATACAGACTCGTAATGCAGTGTATAGCCTACTGCTGTTATTTCATTATGAATTGAGTGCATGTCATTGCCTTCATTGATTTTGTTGAAGACATATTTCATTATGGTTCATTATTGTCAAATGCTTTTCTCTTGCTTTAAATCCTTCATCACTTGGAACATCTAAATATTGACTACTCTGGTTACTGTAAAAACTTAAAGGGTAGTTACAAGAGATTAGATAAAGAGCTGACTGTTCGCGCTATAATAGTTAGAATATAGATAATGTAAAGAGAATATGCTGAAAATTTCAGTCAGATTGCTCCATTCTGAACCAAGATATTAGCTTTTGAATTTCATGGTAGCCTCGATCGTCATTACTAATTTGGGTACGATGAAAACAAAGGCTCAATTATCCATGTTTGATTATTTGTCAAAATATATTCCAATCCACTAAATATTGCAGGGTAATGATGGCATTGATAGTTGATTATGGTCTGGATAAGTTAATTAATTGTAGATAACTTTTCAGGCCTAATGAAAGACCTGCAATAGATTTAGCTCTTGCATAATGTATGTTTAATCAAATTACAGTTTAGTTTGGAAAAATACCTAATAACACATTACTGCTTTTAAACATTAAACAGCACTGAAAAGCATTTCAATATATCTCTGTAAATTAAATGTACAATTAATTGAGGTTGAATAATGTGGGCCACGTATATAGACAGTCATGAAGTGACCTGTGTCTAGAAGCAGACATAATTGGTTTAGTCCAATAAGACATGGTACAATTGGTTTCTGATTACCCCTGTTCACCAATCATCTGGTCCTTCCCATAAGGCATTCTTATTACTAGGGAAGGAATTTGTCCAGGACAATTTAGACACTTTCAGCTTCCTTTCAAACCAAATGTATTGATTTTTCACATCAGACTTTGAATAAGGAACCATTCTATGTACTGGTCATGCAGTGAGAGGGCGTAAAATGTGTAGAGTGTTTATAGCGTCTACATAATTTCCAGTTATCATTCATTTACACTTCTGCTATTTTCTTATTCACCTTTGGAATTGTTGGACATAATTACCGTCTATTATCGTTAAATTCTGTTGAATCTGTGTGGTGTTTGTCACAGACGGGGATTACCATCTGTATGGAAGTGTTAGCGTTGGATGTGTTTGCGTGTTTCATGTCTATATATATATATATATAAACTGAAATGAGAAGTGTTATCGGATGATCTAGGAGGAGTAAGCATATCTTGCCACCAGCACCATATCATTACAAATAACTTCTTTCTTTCAGCAGGTGTTTTTTTAAGTTATCGTATTTAATTTTGAAACCAATAGTTTGGTACTTTGAATTGATGTATAAACAGTTATATGTACTCTGATAGGATAAAAAAATAATTTAAATTTTGTTTCATTTGTTTATGATGGCCTCTAGTCCAATATTTTGGTATGGATATGGGAGTTTAGAAATGAATTGATTTATTTTGTTTCATTTGTTTACGATGGCCTCCAGTCCAAGTAGATCAGACCAGTTTATATCAGTTGTCATCTTGGTGCAATTTGAATAAAGTATTCTTGCCTACTATTCACATATTTGTATCATTTGCTTGATAAAGACGAGAGTATCCTCGTCGAAATTTTGCCTTGTGTTAACTTTGATTTTGTTGTGGAGGTTTGGATAGCCAAATGGTTAGCACCTGCGCGCTATATCATAAGGTCTGTCATTGAGTCATCTGGTGTGGTTTCGAGTCCCTGGTGGTACGTGACAAGGAGTAGGATCGCCTGCTCAACCTCGTGAGTTTTCTCCAAGGTTCCTTTGTTTCCTTCCACTGCCAAAGACCCCTTTTTGAAATAAAATTGAACCATATGTTAGTCTCGAGATGACCTAGTTTATGTCGAGTGGACTTTAAATCTTCCTCTCTCTCATTTTGTTCTGTCTGCGAATATTCAACACAGACTGTCCTTATATTAATCCAGCACATCCAACAGAATTCAATTTATTTAAAGTCTCTTCCAGATATGGGTATGGAGTAGACAAAATGAAATTTGAATCGATGATTTAATCAAATTGTTAATATGGTTATATTTTTTATTATTGATCAAATTTAATAAGTGCTATAAAAAATGGAAATATGAAAAAAATTCTGAAATATAACATAAATATACTATAATTCATGCATAGAAGATATAAATTTGAGTGAAAATGCTTGTATTTATCCATCAAAAAATTACTAAGAATCGATTAATGACTGTTAAGCATATTGTGTTTGAATGTTTCTTGTGTGTGCTGTACAGCAAAATTCAAAATACGATTTTTGTAAAATTTTTGTAAATATTAGGAAGTTTGGAAAATGACATAGTTTGGAATTAGTTGTATTTTAGTGTAACTTGGGGTGGGGGGGGGGCGAATGGTTAGCACATGGATGCTGTATCAAGAAGCTGTCATTGAGTCAACTGGCTTGGTTTCAAATCCCTTGTACGTTACAAGGAGTATGGGCGGCTGTCCAACCTTTTTTTTTTTTATGGGTCCTTTGTTTTCCTCCCACTGCTAAAGACCCCTAAGCGCAATCAAAAATGGCCTAGTTTGTGTCAAGTGGACATTAAACCCTGGTTCTCTCCATATCTCCTTGACATATACAACCAGAGATGCGAAAACACACCAGTTGACTCAATGACAGACCTTATGATACAACACGCACATGCTAACCATTCGGACATTTCCCCCCCCCCCATCATCCTTCTTATCAGGACAGGACCTGAAAACTATTTCGAATTGCTTGTATTTCTGTGTAACTTACGAATCGGGACCAGATATATTTTAAATTGTTTGTATTTCGGTGTAACTTTCGAATCAGGACCAGATATATTTTGAACTGTTTGTATTACGTTGTAACTTGCGTATCGGACCAGATATATTTTGAATTGTTTGTATTACGTTGTAACTTACGTATGGGGACCAGATATATTTTGAATTGTTTGTATTTCGGTGTAGCTTACGTATCGAGACCAGATATATTTTGAATTGTTTGTATTTCTGTGTAGCTTACGTATCGAGACAAGATATATTTTGAATTGTTTGTATTTCTGTGTAACTTACGTATGGGGACCAGATATATTTTGAATTGTTTGTATTTCTGTGTAGCTTACGTATCGAGACCAGATATATTTTGAATTGTTTGTATTTCTGTGTAACTTACGTATGGGGACCTGATGTATTTTGAATTGTTTTTATTTACGTATCGGGACCTGATATATTTTGAATTGTTTTTATTTCAGTATAACATATATATCAGGACCTGATGCGGCTAATCATCGTGAAACTATGAGTAATCAAGTTTGTATTTCTGTGTAGCTTACGTATCGAGACCAGATATATTTTGAATTGTTTGTATTTCTGTGTAACTTACGTATGGGGACCTGATGTATTTTGAATTGTTTTTATTTACGTATCGGGACCTGATATATTTTGAATTGTTTTTATTTCAGTATAACATATATATCAGGACCTGATGCGGCTAATCATCGTGAAACTATGAGTAATCAAGGAACGGCTAACAGTCCATCACATCATTCCAGTATGCCTTCACCAAAGTAAGTTTCAACTTTTATTTTTTATCATCTGACAATAGGGGTTGGGATGGCCTAGTGGTTTAGAGTGCCGCACTTTGACCTCCAACTGGCCGGTCACCTCGGGCTTGCGCCTGTGGTTTTGATCCCTAGTGTGAGCGTATGTGGCATGGAGATAGGGGCGCCTTCTTAACCTTGTGGGTTTCCCCCGGGCACTCTGGTTTCCTCCCACTGCTAAAGACCCCTACGCGCAAGCAAATTATTGAAATAAAATCAAAACCATATGTTAGTCCCGAAATGACCTAGTCTGTGTTGAGTGGATGTTAAACCCCATTTCTCACTCTCTCTCTGACAATAGGTCAGGAATGACATTTTTACACAGAATGTGACAATTTTTACGATTATCTTTTGTGTTTTACTTGCCTGTCCTAAAAAATTGCAAATTAATATAATAACGTTTTTATCATGTCCTTGCGAAAATGATTTGAAGTGTTTGGTAAACTTCATGACAGTATTCATTAACATGGTTGTGTGCGCTGTATCGTAAGGTCTGTCATTGAGTCAACTTGCATGGTTTTGATTCCCCAGTTGTACGTGAGAGTAGGGTCACCTGTCCAACCTCATGGGTTTTCTCTGGGCCCTCTGGTGTCCTCCTACTCATAAAGACTCCTACATGCAAGCAAAGTATTGAAATAAAATTGAACCAATGTTAGTCCTCGAAATGACCTACTTTGTGTTGATTGGATGTTGAACATTAACGTTCATACAGCAAGGAGGGAATAAAGCTATTCAAAATTCGTGCTTTCTCAACAATATTTGATCTGCAAATTAAATGGAGTAAATAAATGACAGAATCATAAAAGCATGATGAATTGAAACATCAATCAATATATTCTCATCTTCCCGTCCTTCATCACTCACAATTTAGTTTGATTAACTAAATTTAAAGTGGGGGGTCGGATGGCCAAATTGTTAGTATGTGTGCGTTGTGTCATAAAGCCTGTCATCGAGTCAACTGGCGGGGTTTGGAATCCCCTGTGGAACGTGACAAGGAGTAGGGTCACCTGTCCAACCTCGTGGGTTTTCTCCGAGTCCTCCAGTTCCCTCCGACTACTAAGGACCCCTACACACAAGTGAATTATTGAAATAAAATTAAACCATATTTTAGTCTAGAAATGACATAGTTTGTGTGAGTGGAGTTAAACCCCATCCCGTTGCTTGTGAAACCTCATTTCTCTATCTCTAATGACCCTGCCTGTGAAACCCCATTTCTATATCCCTAATGACGATGTTAGGGAAATCCTATTTCTCTCTTTTCCTACCCCCTTTGTTAGTGATACCCCATTTCTCTCTCTTGATCCCTTATCAGTCTGTTAGCAAAACTCAATTTCTCGCTTGATCCCTGTTCACCCAGCTTGTGAAACCCCATCTCTGTCTCTATTATTACTTTTGGAAGTAAATGAATTTAAAGGGAGTTACAAGTATATATCAGTACATGCCTTGACAATGTGTAATCTACTGCATGAAGCACATGCAGTGTTCTATGGGGGGTAATGAAGATGGATATACACCATGCCCTGTTCTATTAGGGTACAAAACGGTTTTCGACTTATCCTACTGTCAAGGATCGTTTACATGCATGCCGAAATGTACACAGAACTTAAGTTTATTTTATACTTTCCGATTGCCTACCACTTGTTAGTTGCAAGGCCCTCCATTATATATACTATTCAAAAAAAGTAGGGGATATTTGATTTTTAAGTGTTATTAAAGTCACCTAATGAAACTGACGAAGAAACAAATGACAAAATGAAATGAAGTTCACATTCATCGATTTATTCCAAATGATCGTTAGACTAAGTAAGGCACAGACTGACCATTATAAGGGTAAAATGATACCCGGGGTCAAACAGCAAAGTTACCACAGCATCACAACAAAGTCAGTAACGGGTAAATCCTCCTCTGTTTGCCAAACAAGCATTGATCCGACGTGGCATACTCCTAATGAAACGTCTAAGGTCATTTTGGTCCAGATTGTCCCATTCCTGTTGCAACGCATGGCGTTGTTGACGTTGACGTAACCTCTGTCCAAGCATGTCCCAGACATGCTCGATGGGGGAGAGGTCGGGACTCAGTGCTGGCCAAGGTAATGTGGTGATGTTCTGTTGTTGGAGGTAACCTGTAACGATCCTGACCCTGTGACATCTTGCGTTGTCATCCTGGAAGATGAAACGGTGGCCATGACGTCGTGCGAACGGCACAACATGGACTGCCAAGATGTTGTCCCGGTAGTACTGGCCTGTAACACGCCCTGCAACAACATGTTCCAGCAACAGTGATGCCTCCCCACACCATAACAGAACCACCCCCAAATCGATCATGTCTGATGACGTTAACGTCTTGGAAGCGCTCGTTTCGACGATGCCACACCCTCCTACGTCTGTCCAAAAAATCAACAGTGAACCTTGACTCATCTGAAAACATCACATTGCTCCAGCGTCGATTATCTCAGTGTTGACGATCCCTACACCAACGACGTCTTGCCTGAATGTGATGATCTCTCAAACAAGGGATCACGCGAGGACGTCGGGCGCGAAGGTGACCCCTATGCAGTGGTTTCCGAATCGTCTGGCCACTCACTCTCACACCAGTGTCTGTTTGAAGACGAGCGCTGATCTGATTTGCTGTGATGACACGATTTCTCAAGGCCAAGGTACGGATAAATTGATCCTGGGCTTGAGTTGTCACCCTTGGTCGACCTGAGCGTGGTCTGTCCTGTACAGATTGTGTATCACGGTATCTGGACCATAGCCTGCTTATGACAGACTGAGAAACATTCATCGTCTGCGCCACAACCGCCTGTGTTGTGCCGATCTGTAGCATGCCAAGGGCACGTAACCTTTCATTTTGGGTAAGCCGACGCATATCAAAATTTGTTTTCTGGTCACTAAAACAATTAAACTGATGTTTCCACCCTGGAATTCAATGCCACAATGACTGTAACATTCAAAGTCAGAGTCGTGCAAATCTTGGTTTGGACCCCCATGATGATCCCAAGTATCACCTGCATTCCATGCGGTAGCTATTAGTGCGTTTGGGCGTCACATGTAACTGGAAATGTTTCTTCTGTTAGGTTCTAAAGTGACTTTTTTCGTAGTCATTTGCATATTTTAGTATTATGCCCCCAAAATCAAATATCCCCTACTTTTTTTGTCCCCCGCCTTTCGAAGAAAGCAGGGGACTATTAAAATGGGTTCGTCCGTCTGTCTGTCCGTCTGTCCGTCCGTCTGTCCGTCCGTCTGTCTGTCCGTAACACTTTTTGGGACACAATAACTCTCTTCCTAATTGAGCTAGAATGCTCAAACTTGGTGTATGTGTTTATTAGGTCAATGCCTTGATGGAGTTCGAAGATGAACATTTTCCGCTTAGGGTAAGCAGAGATAAGCAATTTGATTGGTTGATGCTTTGGGACACGATAACTCTCTTCCTAATTGGGCTAGAATGTTCAAACTTGGTGTATGTGTTTATTAGGTCAATGCCTTGATGGAGTTCGAAGATGAGCATTTTCCGCTTAGGGTAAGCAGAGATAAGCAATTTGATTGGTTGATGCTTTGGGACAGGATAACTTTTAATTGAGCTAGAATGTTCAAACTTGGTGTATGTGTTTATTAGGTCAATGCCTTGATGGAGTTCGAAGTTGAGCATTTTCCGCTTAGGGTAAGCAGAGATAAGCAATTTGATTGGTTGATACTTTGGGACACGATAACTCTCTTCCTAATTGAGCTAGAATGTTCAAACTTGGAGTATGTGTTGATTAGGTCAATGCCTTGATGGAGTTCGAAGATGAGCATTTTCCGCTTAGGGTAAGCAGAGATAAGCAATTTGATTGGTTGATGCTTTGGGACACGATAACTTTAGTTCTAATTAAGTGAGATTGATGAAACTTGGTGTATAGTTTCATTACAGTAATACCTTGACTAAGTTTGATAATGAGCATTTTCTGCTCAGGGTAAGCAGAGCGATACACAATTTGATTGGTCGAGACTTTGGAACACAATAACTCTCCTTCTTATTGAGTTAAAATGTTCAAACTTGGTGTATGCTTATTAGGTAAATGCCTTGATGGAGTTCGAAGATGAGCATTTTCTGCTTAGGGTAAGCAGAGATAAGCAATTTGATTGATTAATGCTTTAGGATACGATAACTTTAGTTCTAATTAAGTGAGAGTGTAAAGTTTCATTACAGTAATACCTTGACTAAGTTCGATAATGAGCATTTTCTGCTCAGGGTAAGCAGAGCGATACGCAATTTGATTGGTCGAGACTTTGGAACACAATAACTCTCCTTCTTATTGAGTTAAAATGTTCAAACTTGGTGTATATGCTTATTAGGTCAATGCCTTGATGTAGTTCGAAGATGAGCATTTTCCGCTTAGGGTAAGCAGATATAAGCAATTTGATTGGTTGATGCTTTCGGACACGATAACTTTAGTTCTAATTAATAGTAAGTGCAGGAGGACCGCACTACACGAAAAACAAAAACCTGCCGAAAATATCAAATCAAGTGAATGGATCCGGGGGCCAAGTGATAGTGATGAAACTTGGTGTATAGTTTCATTACAGTAATACCTTGACTAAGTTCGATAATGAGCATTTTCTGCTCAGGGTAAGCAGTGTGATACGCAATTTGATTGGTCGAGACCTTGGAACACAATAACTCTCCTTCTAATTGAGTTAAAATGTTCAAACTTGGTGTATATGCTTATTATGTCAATGCCTTGATGGAGTTCGAAGATGAGCATTTTCCGCTTAGGGTAAGCAGAGATAAGCAATTTGATTGGTTGATGCTTTGACACACGATAACTTTAGTTCTAATTAAGTGAGAGTGATGAAACTTGGTGTATAGTTTCATTACAGTAATACCTTGACTAAGATCGATAATGAGCATTTTCTGCTCAGGGTAAGCAGAGCGATAAGCAATTTGATTTGCCGAGACTTTGGAACACAATAACTCTCCTTCGAATTGCATTAAAATGTTCAAAATTGGCGTGTATGCTTATTAGGTCAATGCCTTGATGGAGTTCGAAGATGAGCATTTTCTTTTTAGGGTAGGCAGAGATAAGCAATTTGATTGGTTGATACTTTGGGACAAGATAACTTAGGTTCATCTTGATTGATGATTTTTATGCCAATACAATGACTGCATTCTCATTCAGTAATGGATTCGACAGTAACAGTGGAAAGAAACAATTGACTCAGACACGAGAGCCCTTTCCCTTGGCCAGAGGGGCCCTTTTGTCAAGCGTGGGGGCCCTTTTGTCTGCCTTTAGGGTCCCCCTAACTAGGGTACATTTTCATTTTTCTCGTCGGTTTTAGCATTTTTCTTTATAAAACACTTTTGGATGGCACTTCGTGTACAGTTTGATTGCTCGATACTTTTGAAAAAAATAAATGTGCGATTAATTAATATGTGTCATCTATTTATTTTGGGCTTTCGGCGGGGGACATCAGCCTCACTGTTGGCTTGTTTGAATAGTATATATATGCCTCTAACAAGATGAACCCAACTCAATCCAGTAAATTCTGAATATCCTCACGATATATGAATGGTAATATTAACTTACCAGAGGTCACAGGCTAACACTATTAATCATTCTCCTTTAGAGTTCGGAAGTGTCCGGTCAGCTCAACCCTGATAAATACTATTGATAATCATAAATGACAATGAACAATTGTAAATTGACTCAGGAATTGACAGCCATCGATTTGTCTGCTTACTTTTTAAAGATCCTTTTCGTCCAGTAACGAGAACAAAATCACTGTTTTTAGAACTCATGGTGGTGAGAGATAGAAGGAGCCAATCTGTTTCACAGAGAATTACTTACGAATTATCTCTGTCACAGATGACTGTCTACAACACCTGCATTGACTTCATGTAACGTCAGTCATTGGCTCAACGGCTCGTGCATTGTTTACATAACACCTAACTGCTTCGGGAAAAAGAAGCATTTTACTCATTTTAATACCCATTTACACTAAATAGGAAATATTTTTTAACTACAAATACTTGAAACGTTTTTATTTATTTTTCTTATACTTCAAAAAAAATGTTTGAGAATTTAATTTGTCAGAGTAAAAAAAGTTAATATGCCGAACTCATTAAGTCTAGTCGATGTCATGCTTATCAGTGATTGTAGAGGCCAAGTGAATATTCACTGCGGGATCAGTTTAAGAAGGAGCAGCGTTCATATTCACAACTATTAGTTACTACGTGTAAATAAACTTGTATTCAATTTTAATGCACAGTAATTGTCAAGGTTACCTATGTAATATCCAACAGTATCCGGGCAAAATTTCCTTCCTAGCACACTGCATGGCATGTTCTCGTCTTCATTAGCCCAGTTGGGGCAGAACAGGAAGACGTTTAACCCCATTCATTTAATTTCATGTCTTAAAGGGACAATAACATTCTTGCTGGCTTGGTAGCTCCAGAAAATAAATAATACCCTTATTCTAAGTACTAGATGTTTAAATGTCCTACCTGTTGTGTAAATTATCCATTACAACCTATTTTATTTGTCCAGAGGGTTCGAAAATATTTAAAAATCCAAGTCACATTTGAAAAGGTTTACGTTAGACTTTTCAAATCAATTGGTTGAATTTTTCCAATTTTTTAAATTAGGTGTGTTAAGATGAAATTTATATCATCAATTAATTGGAATATTGTAAAATAATACAATTTGTTGACCAGAATGAAGATTGGGACATATTATTCAGTTACAACAAGAGTGTTATTGGGGCTTTAATCATGAAGAATTGTGTTAGGATTTTATTGCTCGGACATTATTATTTTTTTTTTTCAAGTTTTTATAAAAAGGGCCAAGGATGCAATTACTAGAATACAACCGATACCATTTGTCATTTATTTGCAAATTTTTCATTGTTGAAAATTCTTGTCGTACTTTGCCATCAAACTAAAATTAAAACACCTAAATATAACAATAAAATGAAAAAACATATTAATTAATCATTCAAACATCGGGGGGTGGGGGTGGGGGTAGGATGGCCAAATTGTTAGCACATGTGCCACGCTGTATCATAAAGCCTGTCATTGAGTCAACTGGCGTGGTTTCGAATCCCCGGTTGTACGTGACAGGAAGTAGGGTCGCCTGTCCAACCTCGTGGGTTTTCTGTAGGTCCTCTGGTTTCCTCCCACTGCTAAAGACCCCTACGCGCAAGCGAATTATTGAAATAAAATCCAACCATATGTTAGTCCCAAAATGACCTTGTTTGTGTTGAGTGGATGTTAAACTCCATTTCTCTCTCTCTCACTTTCTCAATCATCTTTGTCGTTCAAATCAATAACAAAATGTCTATTTCTATTCAAAAAAAAATTTGGCTTGTAATGAAATTTCAGTGGAGGACATTGGCCTTAGTGGAATAAGCTTGGTTTGTATAACGGCAATAGACCAGTAGCTGTCCTAGTTAGCCATTCATTTTAATTTAGTTAATCAAACTATATTGTGAGTGATAGAGGATGGGAGGATGAGAATATATTGATTAATGTTTGAATTCATCATGCTTTTATGATTCTGTCATTTATTTACTCCATTTAATTTGCAGATCAAATATTGTTCAGAAAGCAAGAATTTTGGATAGCTTTATTCCTTCCTTGCTGTATGAACGTTAATGTTAGGTTTGTTTAAAGGCCGATATCCCTGATTTTTTGTAGTGAATTTTAATTTCAACACCAGAAGCCATTTTTTGCTTGTTATTTTTAGAATTAGACGCAAAAACAAAGTGTAACAAACAAAAACTTTTAATAGTTGTAATCACGTAAACAATCTAAAATTAATACAACATTTTATTACTCGGTGCCAAATGAAACGGAATTTCATCGTTTGGAATTTTGCCCAGTCAACCACTACTTGTTCAAAAATGTGTATTTTCTTGTTTTTTTGTGTTTAAAAATACTGTAATTATTGTTTAATACGAGAACACTATAGCAGTAGTATTTTAGTTACAGATGATTTAACCGTGAGAAATGACCCATTTGCTTTCTCAGGTTCAATACAGTTAGGGATAACATTTATTGAAATAAAATTGAACTGTATGTTAGTCTCATGATTACTTAGGTTGGGTCAATTCATTGGATGTTAAACCCATCTCTCTCTCTCTTCTCTCTCTCTCTCTCTCTCTCTCTCTCTCTCAGGCATACTAACACAGAGATTGTCCATCCCTGTACATTGAAAACATATCCAAGGGTGCATTTTGCTTGTATTTATAGTTGTTTAGAGGGTTGACTCGTGATGCATGTTTATATTCATGTACGGAGGAAGACTATTAGTTCGATAATTAGCTTCAAGACTTTTTTCTGCATCCATTGATTTTAAGGAAGATGATTTAGATAGTTTGAGTTTAGATATTGATTAAACCTTCAAGCGCCACAAATTATGATGACATCCTAATAGAGAGGAAAGTTTACGAAGGCAATGATCCCATGAACGGGGAAACATAACCCTGATGACCTTTAAACTGTGAGCAAGAAAATAGATTAAGTTTATAATCTGAGTGGATACTAAATAACGCTGAGGTTTAATTTGTAATATGATATCATCACAATTACAGGCATCAAAGCTTGTTTTAGAAGTTGTTTTGGTTGTTTTAGAAGATCTAGTAGTCTAGACATAGTAGGATAGTCGAGTAATTCCAGTCATTCTACTGTAATTATAAAACAGTTACATCATATAGTATCTAACGTTTGTTTCCTAGTCTTGCTGATGATATGATGATAATAACTGTGGCGAGGCAAGCATTACATCTGGTAAATCAATGATATCTGACAGCATTTCTGACTCAAGTGTAAAAAGCTGAAATCTTCAAATCTTGGTGTTCCTTATTCTATATTATATATGTGTAATATATGTGAATAATCTGTTAGTGATGTGAACTCCTTAAACAAAAAGTGATATCGGATGCTTTTTACGAATGTAAGAACGAAAGTACTAAGATATTTTGTTACCTGTATGAATTTTGAAGGTTAGAATCATTAGGTTTTCAGGATTATGGAGATATTCTTTCATAACTGAAGTGTAATGATTAGATTGGAATTTGTAAAATTATGGTGCCTGTAGTTCTTGTATAAAGTATGGTATGGATTCATATTTAAAGTCTTATATGAGAAGTATGATATACACATATACTTGTTGTGTAAAATATAATCCTAGAGTGGCATTTAGTGAGTGGTTAAACCAGTGATTGTTTTCCATATAAATTGTGTTTTGGTTTTTAGTGTGTAAAATGATGTGGCATATATAGTATTATATACAAGGTATAATTTTATATACAAAATATGGATTTATAGTGTTATATACAAAGTATTATAGTTTTATATATAAAGCATAGTTTTATATATAAAGTAATTTTATATATAAAGTAATTATATATAAAGTAATATAAAGCATAGTTTTATATACAAATTGGTATGGACATGCAGTTTTATATACAAAGTATGGATATATAGTTTTATATACAATTAATGGACTTACAGTTTTATACAATGAATTGACTTACAGTTTTATACACAATGAATGGACTTACAGTTTTATATACAAAGTATAATTTTTTTGTTTCATATATAAACGTACAGTTTTATTTGTCGATATCAAACATATTATAGTGCTATATGTCCATAAAGGTATTTAGTTTTAGATACTGTTATATGACCATGTTAAACATAGAGATGTATAGTTTTATGTACTATGTGTCCATATCGAACATACAGTTTTAATATATTATGTATGATATGGACTTTCAGTTTAAGTGTTTTATACACAAAATCGTGATATTTACATAGAGATTCACATATGGACTTAGAGTTTTATATACAGTAGATACAGTATTCAGATATGGACTTACAGTTTTAAAAACTTTTCCAGGTCCTTGTCTCTTTGAAGCAAATAAAATGAAATTAGAACATCAAGAAAAAAACAGAAATAGAATATAATTTCATTGTATAAAAATGTTTTTTATACGCCCACATTTTCATGTGGACGTATATTGTCGTCGCCCCTGTTCGTCCGTCCGTCCGTCCGTCCACAATTGTTTGTGAACAGTCTACAGGTCACAATTTTTATCCGATTTCAATGAAACTTAAAACATAGGTTTATCACCCTAAGATCTCGGTTCCTTTCGATATTGGCATGTATTGGACTGTAACTTCATGGGTTATGGCCCCTGATTGTACGAAAAATCACGTTTTTTAGCTTGTGAACAGTGTAGAGGTCACAATTTTGAACCGATTTGGATGAAACTTGAAATGCATGTTTATAACCCAAAGATCTTGGTTCCTTTCGATATTTGCGCCAATCGGATCGTAACTTCCTGAATTATGGCCCCTGATTGTCCGAAAAATCGCCCTTTTTAGCTTGTGGTCCCTCTGGAGGTCAAAATTGTTATCCGATTTAAAAAACCGTTTGATTATATCACCGTTCCATGGTTATGAAGGTCGAGTTCGAATTTCGTGAAAATCGGACCACAATTGACGGACAAAATGGCCGCCATTTGTACGCGAATAGTGTGAAAATATGTTATATCAAGGTTGTGAACAGTGTAGAGGACACAATTTTGAACCGATTTGGATGAAACTTGAAATGCATGTTTATAACCCAAAGATCTTGGTTCCTTTCGATATTTGCTCCAATCGGATCGCAACTTCCTGAATTATGGCCCCTGATTGTCCGAAAAATTGCCCTTTTTAGCTTGTGGTCCCTCTGGAAGTCAAAATTGTTATCCGATTTAAAAAAACGTTTGATTATATCACCGTTCCATGGTTATGAAGGTTCAGTCTGAATTTTGTGAAAATCGGACCAAAATTGACGGACAAAATGGCCGCCGTTTGTACGCGAATATTGTGAAAATATGTTATATAAAGGTTGTGGACCTTATAGAGGTCACAATTTTGAACCGATTTTGATGAAACTTGACATGTATGTTTATAACCCAAAGATCTTGGTTCCTTTCGATATTTGCGCCCATTGGATCATAACTTCCTGAATTATGTCCCCGGATTGTCCGAAAAATCGCTTTTGTTCGCTTTTGGTTCCTCTGGAGGTCAAAATTATTATCCGATTTAAAAAAACGTTTGACTGTATCACCGTTCCATGGTTATGAAGGTTGAATTCGAATTTCGTCAAAATCGGACCAAAATTGACGGACAAAATGGCCGCCATTTGTTCGCGAATAGTGTGAAAATATGTTACATCAAGGTTGTGAACAGTGTAGAGGTCACAATTTTGAATCGATTTTGATGAAACTTGACATGTATGTTTATAACCCAAAGATCTTGGTTCCTTTCGATATTTGCGCCCATCGGATCGTAACTTCCTGAATTATGGCCCCTGATTGTCCGAAAAATTGCCCTTTTTAGCTTGTGGTCCCTCTGGAGGTCAAAATTATTATCCGATTTAAAAAACCGTTTGATTATATCACCGTTCCATGGTTATGAAGGCTGAATTCGAATTTCGTCAAAATCGGACTAGAATTGACGGACAAAATGGCCGCCGTTTGTACACGAATAGTGTGAAAATATGTTATATCAAGGTTGTGGACCCTATAGAGGTCACAATTTTGAATCGATTTTGATGAAACTTGACAGGTATGTTTATAACCCAAAGATCTTGGTTCCTTTTGATATTTGCACCCATCGGGTCATTACTTCCTGAATTATGTCCCCTGATTGTACGAAAAATCACCCTTTTTAGCTTGTGGTGCCTCTGGAGGTCACAATTATTATCTGATTTAAAAAAAAACGTTTGATTATAAAAACCAAACAAATTCTAATGATTTTCTGATAATTCCTTAATATGCGACAACTCTTGTTGACTGCCCGGACGATTTGGCTGCTGTGTGGGCGTATGTTTCGTTGCCTGGCAACCTATTTTATAATGTTTCAGTCCATCTTTATCACCGTCATCAGCTATGTTAGTATCCTCCCCTCCAACATCTCCAGCTAAAATTATCATACCACAAGATGTATCAGTGAACCAGGATGAATCCAAAGAACAGATTTCACCGAGACAGAAGTCACTGAAAGCAGATGGTTCTCCAGCGGTACAAGCATGGGGTTCCCCTCGTGCCGTACAATTGGTCCGAGAACCAGGAAAGAGTTTAGGCATCAGTATTGTAGGTAAGAAAGTATTTAGATCATTTCTTAATATATAGTGGGGTTGGGGTGCAAATGGTTACCACGTTGGTTCAGAGTGTCTGTTGTGTCATTGTTTCGATTCTCCACTTGTACGTGACAAGAATTAGGGTTGCTCATGTCTTTTCTCTGAGTCCTCCAGTTTCCGCTTGTATTGTAGGTAAGAGAGTATTGAATCATTTCTTAGTATCTAGTGTGGTGGGGGGGGGGAGTACAAATGGTTAACGTGTTGGATCGATATGATCTGATTCAGAATCATTCATAGGCATTTCATCCACTTATAACATTGATATGTATATTTGTGACTATGACTACCCACAACCAAATTATTGAAATAATATTAGCCCATATGTTAGCCTCGCAATGACTTAGTTTTTGCAAGAATGGAAATCAAAACCATCTCTCTCTCTCTCTCTCTCTCTCTCTCTCTCTCTCTCTCAACATTTCAGTGGTCATCAAGGTCTTTTGGTTTTTATTTTCATCTTTAAAGATACATTATGGGAGATAAGATAAAGAGTTGGCAGTTCTCACTAAAATAGTTAATAAAAGATAGATAATGTAAAGGGAATTTGCAGAAAATTTCAAATTGATCCACTCTGAACGAATGATTTAGCAATTGAATTTTCGGGCCAAGTCGCGGTCATCATTACTATAGTCGGTACGATAAAAAAAACATAGTCTTGATTATCCATTTTATGATTGAATCATGAATGAAAGTAAATGTCTTAGGTTAGCAATGACATCGAGAGTTGATTATAGTTTTGATTAGTTAATGAATGTCTAATTAATACTTTAAGTAATAGTACAGGCCTAAAGAAAGACTTGGAAAAGGCAGATTTAGCTTTTACATAATGTGGGGATTGGGATGGTCTAGTGATCTAGAGTGCTGCGCTTTGACCTCTAGCTGGCCGGTCACCTCTGGCTTGCGGCTGTGGTTTCGATCCCTGGTGTGAGCGTATGTGGCATGGAGATAGGGGCGCCTTCTCAACCACGTGGGTTTCCCCTGGGCACTCCGGTTTCCTCCCACTGCTAAAGACCCCTACGCGCAAGCGAATTATTGAAATAAAATTAAAACCATATGTTACTCCCAAAATGACCTAGTCTGTGTCGAGTTGACATTAAACCCCATTTCTCACTCTCTCTCTCTGACAATGGGTCAGGAATGACATTTTTACACAGAACGTGACAATTTGTACAATTATCTTTTGTTTTTTACGGGCCTGTCCTCTTGTTTCCTTCCACTGCTAAAAGACTCCTACGCGCAAGCGAATTATTGAAATAAAATTGAACCATATGATAGTCCCGAAATGACCTAGTTTGTGTCGAGTGGACATTAAACCCCATTTCTCTCTCACTCTCTTACATAATGTATGTTTAACTATCGTATCTTTAAACTGCACATACTTCAAGCTGAACTGACTCCATTCAAAGCGTTAACCAGTTTAATTTTTCACATTCATGAAGAACGAAAAATTTGATAATAAAACACAAGCGAAAAGAATGCATCGTCATCACTTTAAACATGCATGCCTCAAAATAGACTGAATCTAGGTTTTTCATGCCAAGATATTTTCAACCTACCCGTACTCCAATAAATGGAACACATCACATTCAATCTGTTTTCATGCTTATCAGTAATTTTTCAAACATATGACTGAAAAAAAAATATTTAAATTTGGTGGCTATCAAAGCTCACAAAAAAAAGTCTTAATCGAAAAAGAAAAAAAATAGAACAGAATGTCAAGGTGTTTATTTTTACGACAAATTATGATTGATGATAAATTTGTTGACCTGTCAAATGGGATAAAACTCTTCTTAAATGCCACAGTGCTTGATCCTGGTTTTCCTTATCATTGGCCAGGAACTTAGAGAAGTAGACAGCTTCCTTGTACAGTCAGTGAGTCTCTTGCTATAAAATTATTGATAATATTAGGAGTGCTACAGTTCTAAACCAGTTTCAAGTGTTTTTGCAAGAAAGTTAAATCTTCAATGAGATTTTTGATGACCTTGGTGTGCGTTTTTTGGAGTTAACCTTGTTTTGTTTCAGTCTCATCCTATCTGTGTTCTCCTCTACAGTAGACTAGATATTTCTCTGTAGAGTTATTAGTAACATTGTATGTGTTTTGTATATAGCCCGAGAAAGTTCATCATGGTTTTATTTCAGTCTCGTCCTATCTGTGTTCTCCTCTACAGTAAGCTAGATACTTCTCTGTACAGTTATTAAGGAACACTATGCAGATATTAGACACAATAGACCAAAGCCGGTCGCTCTACATTTCAATTTAGACGGTCATTCGTGTAGGAATGTCATGATTAAAATTATAGAGCTTTTTAAGACTGATCCAGATAATGGCAAAAACGATGCCTTAAGAAAAGCAAATGAATTCAAATGGATTCATACTTTAAGAACTTTCGCACCGGATGGCATTAACAATAAGATGTAGTCCCGAAGGGTCCCCCACTTTATTGTTTACTGTACAGTTATTAGTAACATTGTACGTGTTTGTTTCCAAGAAAGTTCGAGATTTTCCAACATGGTTTTCCTTTCTTACTAGTGCAGGATGGAGGGTCTGACAAACAACAGCTGTCTAGTCATTTGGATGGGACAGAAAACTGTTCCCTGTGTACACATTGGCGTGCACATAAAAGATCCCTTAGTAGTTCGAATTTGATATAATAGTAGGTTTTAGTACCACTGCCTGAGCAAAATTTCCATCCTGTATGGCATATATGCAAATCTTGATTAGCCCAGAGTAGGACGTTAAATCCTGTTTCATTGTTTTTAGGCCTTGAACTTGTTACTGTTATTTCGTCTGTGTTTGTAGCTAGGGCATGTATAACAATTATGTCATATCCTTGACGAGAAGTTTAAGTGATGTTTCCATGCAACAGATTAAAATGTTTAACATTTACAAGTCATGTTTATTGGGTTGAAATCGTTTGTTCGTTTTTTGGCTCAGTTATTCTGCAATGTCTTAAGTACTGTAACTTCCTGCTGGTAAAAGTGTGTAGTTGTTTTAAAAACAAAAAAAATATCAACATATATTTAAAACAAAAGTTTTTGAAATATCAATATTTGTTGAAAAGTTGTTGAACCATTTTGCTTCCTTCTATAATATGGTGTAAAATGGTGGATAAGTTAAAGTGTGTTTATACACTAAAATAAAACAGACTTGAATGTGTTTATCTTGAACCAGTTACTGGAATCTTCCTGTGGAATGTGTTTATAATTGTATTGTCTCTGTTGTGCTCTTATATCATTTGTTCTTTCTCTGTTTGATTGTGCAGTTCTCCCATAGACCGCTTGATTTAAACCAGAACATCGTTTCATAATACGGCTCCATGGTGTGTGGCAATTACGAAACAAAACTAATGACATTCATATCCGTGTATGGTATATAGGTATATCAACTGTGACTGTTTGATTTAAATCAGAACATCGCTTAATACAGCATAGTAACAATCTGTGAAATCATTGATGCTTGTAACCGTGTGTGTGGCAGTGACAAAAAAAACCTACTGGTTTACCTTGTATAGGTAGATTAATTGTGAAAGAATCAAGTTATTTCTGTGTTATAAATGTAATGGATATGAATATTTGTAATTGTAGGTGGGCGTGTTGATTTGTTTAATTTACTTGAAGATCATACCATATCAGGAATATTTATCAAACATGTGTTAGAAGACAGTCCTGCTGGCAGGAATGGAACATTAAAAACCGGTGATAGAATTCTAGAGGTAACGTATTTAATTTTGTTATTTACATATAAATATGTGTGTTCTCCATATAATGCCTGATGATATAATTTTAAAGTTAATGTATGGATCAGTCAAGTGCTGTGGTTTCGATTCGACGCTTGTACATGACAAGGAGTAGGGTCACCTGTCCAACCTTGTGGGGTTTTTCCAGGTCCTCCCACTGCTCAAGACCTAGTTTGTGTCGAGTGGATGTTAAACCCTATCTCTCTCTCTCTCACTCTCTCATGAATTTTTAGTGTGGATAGCTACATACTTAGACTACTGATTGTCCGAAATAATGTAATGACCTGCTGAAATGTAATGTGAGAACAAATTGAAAGCATAGGTTTTGTTTTAAATTCAGAGTTCAAACTAAATTCATACTATTTTCATTTTGCCTGTTTCGTGATAAATGTAAACACTTTCATAAACCATTTGGAAACTATTTAGGAAATTTGAACTGGTTTAATCCGATACCTAGACAGTTTGTTCAACAATTTTAATCTGCCTGATCGATAAATCAATTTATTGGAGAGTTACTTAATTTTTTTTCTACTGTTTTATAGGTTAACGGTGAAGATGTGCGGAATTCTACTCACGATGAAGCCGTGGAAGTTATACGACATGCAAAATCACCTGTAACATTCGTTGTCCAAAGTCTTTCTGATTCAGCTTGTGTGAGTATTTAATGTAAAACAACTAAATTTTAATGTGCGGGGTGGATGGATGGCTGAATGGTTAGCACATGCATGCGGTATCATAAAGTGGTTTCAAATCCCTGATTGTACGTGGCAAGGAGTAGGGTCGTCTGTCCAACCTCGTGTGTTTACTCCGGGTCCTCTGGTTTCCTCCCACTGCTGAAGACCCCTACGTGCAAGCGAGTTATTGAAATACAATTAAACCATATGTTAGTCCCAAAATGACCTAGTTTGTGTCTAGACATTAAACCCCATTCCTCTCTCTCTATATATCCTGTAAATGTGATAGAACGTTGGCCTGAGAAAGGTTATTTACATGACTAAAGTCTGTTTGAAGTTGGTAAATTCTCTTGTATCAAAATTCACATCACAGTACGTCCATGACACCATGCCAATCAATAAAGTCTCTTAACGAACAATTCCTGATAGATTTATGGTCGGTGTGACCACCTCTAAAGAGGTTATTAATGAAGATAGGCACAGAGCGTGGTCGCGTATTTGACAAGCTGTGAGCACGAGTGGTAGATAAAACATCTTCTCGCTACTAGACAATATTACTACCGTTATTAATAACGTCTTGATTCATTCATCAACCCGTTATTCGTCTTGTCAATATAGTCTGACCAATGATATAGTTTACATTATCTTAATTCAACTAAAAGCCTGGTCGTCATATTCTGTGTATTAATCAGATTTATTTAGAAATTTTAATGGTGATTGTATATAGAGGTATGGGATAGAATTTGAATCCCCTCTTCTCCTTAAAAAGTCCCTTTATGCCCATTTTTGTCCCCAAATGGCAGAGGGGAGTTGGTGACTGAATGTTTTACGCATTGTCTCCATATGGTATTTTAAATTTATTTTACTAAGAGGCATATCAAAAAACAATAGAGGTGATAATATAAAGTTACATGTTAATAAGATGTGAAAGTTTCGATAAGAGAAAAAGTAATGATGTCATGAATGATCAGCCTCTTGAGGATAACCCATCAAAACCTGCTTAAATTAAAGCTAGGTTTATTTCCAATGGGGTCCTTTGAACCATATGCTCTCTCAAGGGGGGTTGGAATGGCCTAATGGTCTGAGTGCTGCGCTTCGACCTCTAGCTGGCCGGTCACCTCTGGCTTGCGGATGTGTTTTCGATCCTTGGTGTGAGCATATGTGGCATGGAGACAGGGGTGCCTTCTCAACCTTGTGGGTTTCCTCCGAGCACTCCGGTTTCCTCCCACTGCTAAAGACCCCTACGTGCAAGCGAATTATTGAAATAGAATTGAACCATAATATGTTAGTCTCGAAATGACCTAGTTTTTGTCAAGTGAACTTAAACTCTCTCTCTCTCTGTAATGAGAGAGAGAGAGAAATGGGGTTTAACTCCACTCAACACAAACTAGGTCATTTCGGGACTAACATGGTTCAATTTTATTTCAATAATTTGCTTTCACATAGGGGTCTTTAGCAGTGGGAGGAAACCGGAGTGCCCGGAGGAAACCCACGAGGTTGAGGAGGCGCCCCTATCTCCATGCCACATACGCTCACGCCAGGGCTCAAAACCACAGCCGCATGCCAGAGGTGACCGGCCAGTCTCTGTAAAGATATAAACCAGTTGAGGCCATTATTTATTGTGATAGAATGATTTAATTGGCCATGTTGAATTGGTAATTAAACACAGTATAGCGTGATGCCAATCATTTGTTGAATATCGGCTGTGAAAGACGAATAGTATTGATTGATTTTTTCTATAATAGAAATTCAGTAGTTTAGCTTTTTTTGAGCATTTAATCACAAATTACAACATGGAAGAATTTAGACGCTCAATTAATATTAATGTCGCACTAATCTGTGTTTTAGTTGCCATTCTGAAATATCAATTATTCTTTTGTTTCGTGATAATAAATCTTGAAGCTGTTTAACAATGTATACCCCCATTGTTTAAAACAATGGGGGGGGGGATGCCCGAATGGTGAAAGCTTTAGCATAAGGTCTGTCATTGAGTCAACTGGCGTGGTTCAGATTCCCCGGTTGTACGTGATAAGGACTAGAGTTACCTGTATTCCCTCGTGGGTTTTCTCTGAGTCCTCTCACTGCTTAAGACCCCTAAGCTAGCCAAATGTTGAAATAAAATTAAACCAGATGTTAGTCCCAAAATGACCTAGAACAGCTGGTATGAAAAACGGAGATCCCGTCTACACATTAGCGTGGACGTAAAAGATCCCTTGGTAGTTGGAATTCGATATAAGAGTAGATCGTAGCACCGCTGCGCGGGCAAAATTTACTATAGCACACTGATAGCGTATGCCTGTCTTCATTAGCCCAGTTTAGGAGCAGAACAGTGGGACGTTAAACCCCATTTCATTTTCATCAAATAGATACATTACCAATAATATTTTATTACAAAAGTTAAATTTATTAAAGTAGTTACCATATTTGTTTCAATATAAATTGGTATTTTAAGGTCTAATTTGATTGGCCTATATAATTGACATTTTAAGTAAGCAACCCACAAGATCAGTTCCAGGCAGTCTGAAATTGTGTTTCATTTTCTTCTACGAGATCTCAACCATTTTACTAAAAGCCCAACTGTTCGTTGCATTTGACTGATTAATTACTTGCTTCAAGAGTAAAAATTCTGGTCATATCCAAATGAAAATTGATTTCAACTTGAATAGAATCTGAATGTGATTGAGATTGATCCAGCTGATTGAAATAAAATTTATTTCTTTTTATTTATAGCCTGGTGACCTTGAATCAGCTGAATTAAAATCAGTCCATTCCTTTGAAGAAGTCCACAGTTCAACTGTGAACCCTGTGCAAAGTTCACAAGCACCTGTTCAAAATCCTGTGCCGGTAAGTCTTGTTGCATGAAATCTTGTATAATAATGCTGGAAAAACGATTAAATATGAGCAGAAAAACATGAATAAACATGGTTGGATTGATTTCGAAACGAAAACAGTTGCTGTTAAAATTAAAGTTAATTGGCATCACCCCAAGTATGGTGTAACTCTTGTCAAAATTTGATTTTAGGTGAATCTTAATTCCAGCTATCGACACCAATTGTTACATTCTAAAAGAGATAATTATTGCTTCTTGGAATAAGTAACATAGTTACATCTTCGGTACCTTCACAAAATGATATGTTTTTTAATCATATGTTGCATATTGCCCAAATTATATTCACTTGATACGATTTTTGTTTATTTTTTGCAATGTCTATTTTCTGTCTTGTCCTTAGATTTATTTTGTAGATTTTTGTATTGTGTGTAGTGCGGTCTTCCTGCACCTACTATTAAAGGGATATGTACATTTAGATTGATTTTATCACATTACAGCAAGCTGTTAGTATAGAACAACCAATGGAGGCAGGTAGTGAAAGTGAATCTGAAGATGAATTTGGTTATTCTTCTAGTAAGTTCCTTTTATCTATTTAGCCACTTATCACTAGTAATATTTTTGGGGGGTTGGATGGTCATGCGACTTGTCATTGAGTCAACTGGCATGGTTTCAAATACCTGGTTGTACGTGACAAGGAGTAGGGTCGCCTGTCCAACCTTGTGGGTTTTCTCCGGTTTCCTCCCTCTGCTAAAGACCACTACATGCAAGCGAATTAATGAAATAAAATTGAACTATGTGTTATTCCTGAAATGACATAGTTTGTGTCGAGTGGACGTTAAATCCCATTATTTGCTCTCTCTCTCTCTCTATCACTAGTAGTTTTAAATTTTGTCTGTCTCAATCCCACTATTGAAAGTTACATGTGGGCCTCCCGATTAAAGAGTCCTTGTACAACTAAATTTATATCTGTTGTCATTTCCAATACATTTACCATTGTCTTGAATATATATTCTTTCCTCATTTCGTTTGGCAGAATATATTCCAATATTTACAGTGCACAGATAGTTTTTAAACAAGCACCTGCATGCAATATTATAAGGTCTGTCATTTACTCAACTGGTGTGTTTTTGATTCTCGGTTGTACGTGACAAGGAGTAGGGTTGTCTGTCAAACCTCATGGGTTTTCTTTGGGTCCTCCAGTTTTCTCCCACAGCTAAAGATCCCTACATGCAAGGGAATTATTGAAAAAAAATTGAATCATATGTTAGTCCAGAAATGACCTAGTTTACGTGGAGTGGCCCTTAAACCCCATTCTCTCTCTGTCTTTAAGCACTTTCTATTTATCATAATATTACAGACACCTGAACTGTTTACAGACATGTATAACTCACCATTCTATTTTCTATTTCATTTCACTTTACCCCCAAAAAATTTTTTCCGAAAATAAACATTACTTATATCCAAGTTCATATAAGAGGATTAAATACACGTATCTATCAGTTAGTTGGGATTCGGATTACAAAAACTGACATTGCCTGTAAAATAAGTAAAAATCAATTTTTCCAAAAGAAATTTTGTGCACCTAACTATGAAGATTGGTTTTTATACGTCACAGAATATTGATATTTGTAGAGTAGGACTTTAAACCCCATTTCATTAAATTTCATGTTATACATAGAACCTACATGTATATCTTATGTCATGTTTTTAAAATTGTGCAATATTTCTAAATATAATTGCTTGTCCTTTGGTTTAACTACTGCTCCTATCATATCCCAATGGTTGGTAGAGACTTTTATGAGTGATTTACATCTGGTTCAACATTTCAAGGGCATATAACATGTACACTTTAGGTATTAGAAATATTGTATTGAACTTTCTAGAACAGATATTAAAAATTACTACTTCCATATTCTACAGGGTATAAATCAATAAGGAACTAGAAGTTTTACAATGTTTTCTGCATTCATTCATATAAGAACACGAATATCTGTCAACTGTTTAGTAGTCTTATATTGATAATCAAGTTATGGAGTATTACAGCATTAATTCCCAATGTGGGTCAATTTAGATATTTAGGCGTCGGGGGTATTTGAAAATGGTGTCAATAAGAAAAATAACTTGTTCCATTATTACTTTTAATTTGACGGGCATGGTATAAAAATGTTGATTTGGTAATTGGTACTGGTAGATGGAAATGCAGCTTTCTGGACAAAACTTACATCTTATCGTACTACATCACATGTTCATATTAGCCCAGTTTCTGCTGACAACAGAAAGTTAATCTTCATTTGTAGCACATAATTTCAATTAATCAAAATTAATTTGTTGCAATCTGTAGAACTGTCTTGAGTATTTCAAGTATTGTTTTTGGTTCATTTGAGGAGTTTTTTATTCCAAAATGTCTGATGATAATAGACAATTAATACAATCTTATCCCACATGGTGATAATATGTATCAGTTACTATAAACAGAACAGAATGGAAGACACCTTTAACCTGAAAACGTAACCTGTATGTGTTACAAAATGTTGCTATGTGGCTAAGTGGGTAAGACATTAGCCTGGCGGTTCGGTGTTAAACTCGATTTTCCGGGATGATTCCCACTTGTCAGTGATGCAGAACGGAGAGTCTGATAAGGACAGCTGTGTAGTTGTTTGGATGGGACAAAAAACGAGGTTCTGTGTACACATTGACGTGCACGTAAAAGATTCCTTGGCAGTTGGAATAAGAGTAGGCCGTAGCGCTCCTGCCCGGGCAAAATTTCCCTTATAGCACACTGTAAGGCGTATGCCCGTCTTCCATTAGCCCAGGTTAGGTGCAAAAGAGTAGGACGTTAAACCCCATTTCATTTCATTTGCTATTAAATAAAAGAGAAGTAGTTACATCAATATATACCCTGTGTTGTGTTTGGTTAAGAATACCTTTTGATTTGACAAAGAATACCTTTTGAATACCTTTTGATTTGACAATGAGGAAACTATTACTGCATCTTTCCATGGTCAAATAGTTCTGATTGTTCTGATTATATACAATTTAAAGATACATTATGGGAGATTAGATAACGAGTTCTCACTATAATAGTTAAAAACTAGCTGATGTAAAGGTAATTTGCTGAAAATTTGAATCAAATTAATCCACTATGAACTTAAAACTAAGCGTATTAAATTTCAGCTTCGCTTTGGTCATCATTACTAAAGTCGTAAGACAAAACTAGTAGTCTCGGTTATCCATTTAATCGGTAGTCACGAAGGAAAATGTTATAGTAAATCAAACTACAATCCAACAAAAATCTCATTCTAGCCTTGACATTGAGAATTGATTATGGTCTGGATAAGTTAATTAATGTCTAATTAATAGTTTTCAGGCCTAAAAGATGACATACATGTATATTATTAAACAGATTTTGCTCTTGCATAATGCATGTTTAAAGAATCTATGTATATTTACAAGTGTCGTTGAATATTTGGAATAGCGTCAATAATGTAATTAAGTATTGGTAAATGTACTCTGTAGCGGATGAAGTCACATTTTGAAATGCAGAAGGTTGGGGTTGGATGGCCGAATAGTTTAAAACATGCAAGCTGTATCATGAAAGTCTGTCATTGAGTCAATTGTCGTGGTTTCAATTCCTTGGTTGTCCGTGACAAGGAGTAGGGTCACTAGTCCAATCTCTTGGATTTCCTCTGGGTCTTTCGGTTTCCTCCTACTGCTAAAGACCCCTCTGCTCAAGCAAATTATTGAAATTAAATTTAACCATATGTTAGACTTGAAATGACCTAGTTTGTGTCAAGTGGATGTTAAACCTCATTTCTCTCTTGTTTTTATGCGGGTCTTGTAGAAATGCCAGTAGGCGTATACACTGCAGTTTGAGCAGCATTTCCCTTTTGGCATCTTCATTAGCTCGGTTAGAAGTAGAACAGTTGGATGTTAACCCTATTTCATTTACAAATGCCATCTTATTTGTTTAATTTTTGCAATGTCTCTTTTCTGTCTTGTCCACAGATTTATCTTGTAGAATTTTGCTTTTGCGTGTAGTGCGATCCTCTAGTACTTACTATTATAGCTAGCTTGCTATCATCCGTATTTAAAATTGAGGGTTGTTAGCTAGCTCACAGTCGTTAATCTAACATCTCCAACCACTACTGTTTTACACATGGTTAACTGACATTAAATAACATCATCATCATCATCACCATGGCTCGAGTTAATTATTTCATTACTATAATTTAGTAAATTTGTTTTATTTGTCGGTAAATGCAGTCACATTTTTCCAGTGAGAATGTTATCAGTTATTAATGTTCATGTTTGCCTTTAGGCTTTAGATATCGAATTCTGATAGTTGATATATATCTCCTATTTGCTTTGCAATGTGACACGTTGAATATGTTATTGACATAATGGTATCGCTGTTTTTCTTAAAATTCTACAAGCAGCAATAAATAGTGTTTTCAGTTTGTGTTTCTGGGAACACCTCATACCACTTTTCCATTATTCATTGTTCAAATAGCTAACAGGTTTTATAAAATCTTAATATTAATTTTAGTTTAAATGGGCATTATGGGAGATTAACTAAAGAGCTTGTAGTTCCTACTATCATATTACAAAAACAAACTATATAGAGGGAATTTGCTGAAAATTTCAGTCAAATTAATCCTCTCTGAAACAAGATTTTAACGATTAAATTTACGCTCGATCATCATTACCATAAAAATAAAGTCTCGATTATCTAATTTTTTATTTAATCATAAATGAGTGTTGAGCAGCAGATCGGATGGTTGTCCAGTAAATATCACAGACTAGCAATGACATCGAGAGTTGATTATGGTCTGGATAAGTTAATTAATGTCTAATTAATAATTTAGATAACATTTAGGCATAAAGAACGGTCTGCAATAGGCAGATTTACATAATATATGTTTAATGACTCCTTTGTTAGCTTGTCTTGCAAATAATTGGCAACTCTAAACAAATTTAATGATTAGAAAAATGATATACTGTTAACTTTGTAATTTTAAGCTCATTTGACTATCAACTCAAAGCTGAATCCCAGGTTGTATGTGACAATGAGTAGGGTCGCCTGTTCAACCTCGTGGGTTTTCTCTGGGTCCTCGAGTTTGCTCCCACTGCTAAAGACCCCTATGCTTAAGCAAATTATTGAAATATAATTAAATTATGTGTTAGTCCTGAAATGACCTAATTTGTGTCGCATGGACGTTAAACCCCATTACTCTCTCTCTCTCTCTTTCTTATTATAAAGTATAAGTTACTTAAGTCAAATTGTATTCCACTATATGGTTATCAACTGTAAGATTTCCCGATCGAAAGAGTCGACTTGTGCATTCATAGGCTGTGGAATATTCCACATTAAACACCTAATGACCTTAATTCTCGTTATTAGTCAAGATTTATCTGTAGAGACTCAGCTGCATTAATGATTTGTAAAACAGTTGATTAGTTCAATTGAAAGTGATAATGAATGTATTGTGCCAGTGGTGGAAGTCATACCTGTAACATATACAGTGTCTCTTGGTACGATTTACATAATATAAAAGTAAATAAATAAATGGGATAATACCAATGTAAATCAGTCTGATCTCGAAAGACCTGATCAAGTTGTAGATGTGAAAACATGCATTAGTCGCTTAAAACTTACATAGAAAATATTGTAATGAAATAATTGATTAAATGTATAATCCTTGTGTGGCATTTACCGATTAAGCACATTAAAAAACAATATGGAAAACAATCACTGTTTTATACACTTCGTGCTATATGTGTATAAACCAGTGATTGTTTTCCGCATAAATTGTCTTGTGGTTTATTTTACGAAAAGGGGGGTTGGATGGATGAATAATTAGCATGTGTGTGCTGCATCATAAGGTCTACCATGAAGTCAAGTGGCATGGTTTCGATTCCTCGGTGGTACATGACAAGGAGTAGGGTCGCCTGTCGGACGTCGTGGGTTTTCTCAGGGCACTCCGGTTAATCCCACTGCTAAAGACCCCTACGCGCAAGCAAATGTTTGAAATGAAATTAAACCATATGTTAGTATCAAAATGACCTAGTTCGTGTCATGGATGTTAAATTTTCTCTCTCTCTCTCTCCCCCTCTCTCTCTCTCTCTCTCCCCCTCTCTCTCTCTCTCTCTGCATTGAGTAAATGTATTTATATATTTATTGTAAATAATGTACATAAGCGTACACAAATGAAGGAATGAATGTGAAGAAAATAGATATTATTTTTAAAAAAGGATCATCATATCCTCCCCGATTTATCAGTGTAACCTGGTTTCCTTCTAAAGACCCCATAAGCGAACTATTGAAAGAAAATTAAACCATATGTTAGTCCGGAAATGAGTTTGTGTCGAGTGGACATTAAACCCCATCTCTCTCTCTCTCTCTCTTTATCAGTGTAAAGTATGATAAATCCAAAATGATAAATTAAAAACAAGTTTCCAGCTGATCTTGCCCCATGAATTGATAGCTCATTAGTCACTAGTATGCAAATCAGAAGTGTTAGATTTGATCGTATAATCAGTAGAATACGCAGGCGGCTTTTCTTGGTCACGGTCATGGAAACAATTTGAATACCAGTACCAAATTTTTAAGTTTGTATTGTAAATGTCTGGGTAGTTTTGATGTCGATGTAGAAGATTTTTTTTATTGATATGGTACAGACACATTACGGCTACTCTGTTTGATTTTATAGATTCCCTCGCATCAATCCATTACACGAGAGAGCCACACAATTAGAATTATAACCGTCCTCACTGTTTCAATCTTTTCTGCGTTGAAATTTGAACAGCGGGCGGACAGTTATCAAAGTATTTATGAACGTACGATAGACGATGCATGAAGAACTTAAGAAAATGTAAAGATTTGAAAACTGTAATGATTTTGTCTGATTTGGATATAGAAAAATCAATAGTCTGCAATGCTGACATAATATTTATTGAAGGGAATTGGTTGAATGCTGGTGGCTATATATGTTTTATAACTGATGAAACACATATCTATGAGTGTATATTTATACATGTAGCTGTTTTATCAATTGTATAATTAGTTTTTGAGCATAGAATGATTAGATTGTAGTGGAATATATCGTGGTGGGTTGTACAGCATAATACAGCCATGATCGTATTTCATCTGGCTTCACATACACTGCTGTAATATCATATTGAGGGAAATATGTTGAATATGGAAATATTGACCACACATGGTTTGTAATATTTATTTCTTAATTTGTAATATTAGAAAATGGAGGACAGTTTGTATATGTAATGGCCATTCTTTTAAATGTGTAATATCAGAAAATGGAGGACAATTTAATTGTAATTAGCATTCGTATTAATGTGTAGTGTTAGAAAGGACAGGTAATGTCTGACCATTCTTGTTAATTTATAATATCACTATATGGAAGAGATGGTGTATGGTTTATATATAATGGTCATGGTCATTCATGTTAAACATACATTATGCAAGAGCTAAATCTGCCGATTACAAGTCTTTCTTTAGACCTGAAATGTTATATAAATTATTAATTAGATGTTAATTAACTTATCCAGACCATAATCAACCAATGTCATCGATAGTCTGCGATATTTACTTGACTTGAATTCGATTTGCTGCTCAACACTCATTGATGATTTAATTCAAAATGGATAATCGAGACCATGTTTTTTATTGTAGCGACTATAACAATGATGATCAAGGCAAGGCCTAGAATTCAAAATCTAATATCTCAATTCAGAGTGTATCAATGTGACTGAAATTTTCAGCAAATTCCCTTTACATTATCTAGTTTGTAACTATTACAGTTAAAACTTCCAACTCTTTATCTAATCTCCCATAATGCACCATCACTTTGTAATATCAGAAAATGAAAGGATGATATATATACATTTCCCGTTAATTTATAATTGTAGAAAATGACATTTAGTTGAAATGTTTTACAATTTACATTCCTGTTCATTTCGTATATGAGAAAACGTTTGGCAGCTTTCTTGTTGATCAAACACTAGAGGATTGTAAGAACTTTTACGTTTGATTAATTGCCAACACTTATCCTCCTGATTGACCGTAGGCTTTACATTTCTTATTTGTTTGTAGGGGGGTTGGATGGCCTAGTGGTCCAGAGTGCCGCGCTTTGACCTCTAGCTCGCGGGTCACCTCTTGCTTGCGGCTGTGGTTTCGAGAATCCTGGTTTGAGCGTATGTGGCATGGAGATAGGGGCGCCTTCTCAACCTCGTGGGTATCCTCCGGGCACTCTGGTTTTCTCCCACTGCTAAAGACCCCTGTGCGCAAGCGAATTATTGAAATAAAATGAAACCATATGTTATTCTCAAAATGACCTAGTTTGTGTCGAGTGGACGTTAAACCCCATTTCTCTTTCTCTATTTGTTTGTAGGGGGGATGGTAGTCAAATGGTTAGTTCCTGTGTATTGTATCATAAGGTCTGTCATTGAGTCAACTGATGTGGTTTTCGATTCCCCCGTTGTATGTGACCAGGAGTAGGGTCGCCTGTCCAACCGCGTGGGTTTTCTCCGGATCATCTGGTTTCCTCCCCCTCTCTCTCTCTTCCCTCTCTCTCTCTCTCTCATTTTGTAAATTGAAGAATATAGGTGGAAAATGATGATGTCTATGCAAATTGAGGAGGAAAACATAGGGTTTTATTGGTCGATGCTTTGGGTCAAGATAGCTTAGATTCTAACTGATGGAGAGTGATGAAACTTAGCATGTTATTTCACTAGTTCACTAGTTCAAAACTTTGACTGAGTTTGATCGTGAACATATTTTATGCGTAAACTAAGTAGAGATAATCAGTTTGATTACTCAATACTTTGGTAAAAGATAAATGTGCAATTGATGTATATGGGTCATGTATTAGTATTTCAACAGGGGACATCAGCCTCACTGTTGGCATGTTTTTAACTATTAATGGTTCAAACCAGTATAATAGTATTTCGACAGTTGACATCAGCCTCGCTGTTGGCATGTTTTTAACTATTGATGGTTCAATTGCGTATAATGGTATTTGTTTTATAAAGAGTCGTTTGTCATTCCATTACTGGATATTTACTGACGGTGATTTACCATATTTGAAGTAATTTGTAATATGGAAATGAGTTCTTTATAGTAGCGTTATCTCTTGGGGGCAATATTTATTCATTCTAAGCTTCCAACATTACCAGAGGGGTTGGATGGCTGGATATAGTTAGCATGTGAGTTCTGTATCATAAGGCCTGTCATTGAGTCAACTGGTGTGGTTTCGAATCCCCGCTTGTACGTGACAGTGAGTAAGGTCGCCTGTCCAACCTCGTGGGTTTTCTCCGTGTCCTCTGGTTTCCTCCCACTGCCTGCTAAAGACCGCTACACGCAAGCAAACTATTGAAATAAAATTAAACCATGACCTAGTGTGTGTTGAATGGTTGTTAAACTCTATCTCTCTCTCTTTCCATCCCATCTGGATGAGTAGACAGCTGTCCTTGTCAGGCCCCTGTCCTGCATCACTGACAAGGGGGAATTAATATATTGAAATTTGATTGAAATGACTCTGATCTGAGCGAAGTTATTAGTGTAGACTGGTGGCCAGTCTTCTCCACACACCAAAAATTGGCCAGTCCTCTCAAAAAAAAAAACAAAAAAAAAACGTAATCTCTAGAGACTGGGCAAATAGAGCTTCATTCTCATCTAGTAGGTCAATCTGCATTATGTAGGTCGTGTGACTTCGTGCACGGGATTACTGCATTTGCACTGGCAAACTGGTGTAGGTGCGAGATGTTTGTTGTGGATAACAGTTATTGTTATTTAGTGATACTTTAACGATCTAAGAATTTTGTTGACGGACAATATCTGTCGAATGAACGGATACAACGTATGGGATGAGGTGAATGAACATAAATAATTACACACGGCATCATTATAACAACTTAACGAAGCCAGTTCATGCGTATCGGGACGAAGCCGAATGGCGAATGGAAACAAAAACGTGACATCAGCCCGAAGACGGTTTCAGCATGACTGCTTTGCACTCCATTCGAGACGCATGATTCATGAAGGTAAATATCGAACTTAATTTATCTTAGACATCACATTTACAAATTCGTGTCACGTGACTCGGGGCTTGCTTGACAACTGTCAATCATTCCAAATAAGGAACAACGTAAAACAGGACAAGAAACGCCCATTTTATTGTGAAGCTCGTAAATTGTCCAGTCTCTGGTGCTGGTTACAGGTTTACTCAAAAAATTTTTTTTATACAAATGGAAACGAAAGTGTTGGTTTACTAAAAATTACTACTTTTATATAAATCGAAATGTAAAATAAATAGAAGAGACTGGGCCAGTCTATTATTAGTGTTATAAGATGTAGCGTTGATTGAGTATTATCGTAGTAACAGGACTGGACAAATGAGGCTAAGGCTCAATTATTCATTTATCATTCAGGGGCCTGTAATTAAGATAAGATAAAATCCTAATTTTAGTAATTTGATTGGATAATATTGGATTGATTTTAGTGCTTAACCAATCAAAATTGAAGTATCTACTAAAATTTGGATTTTTAATCCATCCTTTGATCGAACGAGTTGATTATAGGCTTCTCAAGTGAATACATATCTAAATAATAGTTTGTATTATATTTTAATCCAAAAGAAAGAAAGTTCTGCAATAGACCGATATAACTCTTACACAATTCATCTTCAATTTCACAGATTAAAAAAAAAAACATAGTTACGGTTCAAGATCAGTGACAAAAAAGTTAGATTGTAGAATTTATAGACACTCAAGAGAATTGGCAAATATTTTATAATCTCTTGCTTAGTCGAAAAACTCGTCTCGACAATATCCAGCGCTTGTATATATATCCTGTTTCTGATTATTGGCAGGCGTCTGTATACGAAGGTGTCTGTATATTTCTGATTTAATTTAACGTGATTTCCCCATGGTCAAGCTGCTTGATGTAAAAACAGTAATTTATTAGATTGATTTATGTATCCGTTTTTATGTCTATATTGTTATTCTTCGTTACAGTTATATAACAGTGATCAATTCTGATGCATACGTGGAAATACACTTTGGTTTGACTGAATAACGCTGGTGTTGGCGTCCGCTCGTGACTAGACTATCCGTATACACCGGCATTATCTTCAGACACTTCATGATTATATCACTGTTAGTAACCATGGCAGACTGACTTTCCGTCTGATATTTCCATTCTCAGTGTAGATTAATCATTAATTAGAAAAATAATTCATATTGATAGAGGGGGTTAGATGGTCTAATGGTTAGCACGTGAACGCTGTATCATAAAGCCTGTCTTTGAGTCAACTGGCATGGTTTCGAATACCTGTTTGTACGTGACAAGGAGTAGGATCGCCTGTACAACCTCATGGGTTTTCTCCAGGTCCTCCGGTTTCCTCCCATTGCTAAAGATCCCTACGTGCAAGCAAATTTTTGAAATATAATTAAAACACGTATGTTAGTCCTGAAATGACCTAGTTTGTGTCGAGTGGACCTAAACTAACTAACTCTCTCTCTCTCTCCCTCTCATGTTGATAATCTTCTATGGTGGTGTTATAAACACTGTCATGTGTCAACGTACAAATTAACTTAAATCCGTGGCACCTGTTAAGATTTATGTGATCAATGCTGTGAATGTCTTGAAACATTTAAATTGCAACTTGTTGGAATGATATGGTTGATTGATCATATTCTTACATTCGTAATTAATAAAGAGGATTCATTATATGGGAGATTAGATAAAAAGCTGACAGTTCGCGCTATAATATTTTTAAACATAGATTATGTAAAGAAAATATGCTGAAAATTTGATTATGTAAAGAAAATATGCTGAAAATTTACCTAACTCTAGACTGAGAAACCTGAATTTCAAAAACACTCTAGCCTTGCAATGATTGTCATTGTTACTGTTGTAACAATAATAAACAAGGTACAAGGTGTCATCCATTTTTACAAATCGGATCCAGGGGGAGTGGTAATCCAAACCTCACCATTCTCAGCTTCTTAAAAAAAAAATGAATGCCTTGCTACAATGAAATTAAATCACAATGTGATCCTACATCATTATAAAATTGATTCCTCTCTTTCAAAAGGTCAATTTGTATGATGCCTATTAATTTAGAGACGATGACGGCAGATTTCCTTAACAGGAACCTGGCAAACCTCCTCCTGCAAAAATTCATGGATCCGCCACTGCTTTATGGTTAATCATGAACAGCCTTTGAATCACAGATGGAATTCTAATCTATTAAAAATCGTACTTAGCAGATGGCATCGAGAATTGATTATGGTCTTGACATGTTAATAAATATCTAATTAATAATTAAGACCTGCTATTGACAGATCTAGCTCTTGCATAATGCCTGTTTAAATCGTTCAGCAAAGAATTTCCCTGTCAATGCTAATTGGGACAATCCATTGTGAATTGTATCATAAAGAATTGAATATAGATCAATGTCCTCAAAATCCAGACGTGCAGAATTGTTAACACCGCCATGCCATTTGCAATTTGTAACCATTTGTTGATATCTGAGTCGAGAGTATGCCAACAGTCATTGATCAACCAAGTTGCATAACTGACATGCCATGACCTAACTATTTCTTAAAAATAAAAGAAATACAATCATTATTTGTCGGTGTAATATTCTAGTTCTGCTTCAAACTAAAGAATCAAAAAAGGTCCTAATAGAGAAGGCATGTCTCCATAGCAACATGGGTGAAAAGTCAAAATATTTTAAAGAACTGACTTTGAAGAATTGACTTTGTTTTTACCTTAATTCAATAAAGAAGAAGCATGTAGGCTTTAATACTAATCTGGTATAAAGTAAGAACATTATAAGACAAGTCATTCATGTTATAAAATACAACAGGCTCATACATTAACAGATGGGGTTGGGATGGCCTAGTGGTCTAGAGTGCCGCGCTTCGACCTCTAGCTGACCGGTCACCTCTGGCTTGCAGCTGTGGTTTCGATCCCTGGTGTGAGCTTATGTGGCATGGAGATAGGGGCGCCTTCTCAACCTCGTGGGTTTCCTCCGGGCACTAAGGTTTCCTCCCACTGCTAAAGGCCCCTATGCACAAGCGAATTATTGAAATAAAATTGAAACCATATGTTAGTCCCAAAATGATCTAGTTTATGTCGAGTGGACGTTAAACCCCATTTCTCTCTCTCTCTCTCTCTCTCTCTCTTCTCTCTCTCTCTCTCTCATAGATTAATATAAAGTATTACAATTTTCTCCTTTACAATTTAATCTTTGCTCAGAAGGGTTGTAAGTCTGCTGACATCATAGCCGATTGGCTCAAACCCCATTCAGTTGCACCAACTTTTTCATTAAGTAGGTTCTATAGTCGCCTGTCCAACTTCATTGGTTTTCTCAGGGTCCTCCGGTTTCCTCCCACCGCTGAAGACCCTTAATACTAAGTAGGGGTCGCCTGCCGAACATTGAGGGTTTTCTCTGGGTCCTCTGATTTCCTCCAACTATATGCAAATAAATTATTGAATCATATGTTAGTCCCGAAATGACCTTGTTAGTGTCGCGTGAGCCTGTAACTCTCTCTATTGATTCTGAATATTGAAAACATTCAGTTCGTTATATTTTTATGACTGATATTTATTATAGGGATCCAACTTATTGTATTTTAGAAAGGGATAGAAAAATGGGGTTCAACACCCACTTGACACAGACTAGGCCATTTTGGGACTAACAATAATTCACTTGTGTGTAGAGGTCTTTAGCAGTGGGAGGAAACCAGAGAAACCGAAGAAAACCCACAAGGTTTGACGGGCGACCCTACTCCTTTTTAATGTACAACCCGGGAATCGAATTTGTGCCAATAGACTCAATGACAGACCTTGTGATGCAGCGCGCACTTGCTAACCAACCTTCATAATTTTACAAGGGATTAAAGTAACGATCAAATGTTGTCAACATTTCTGTTGGATATGTTTATATATAGGCTATCTTAATATGTGTCATACTCATAGTCACAATGACTTGACTTATCACCGTGGGCCAAATACAACTCGTGTAATACTACTACTATAACTCCTTATTTAGAAATAAGGCAAAACTGAAGGGCATCCCTCAAGCCATATAGTCCAATAATAGTTATACATTATTATTTCTATTTACAACCTGTAAAACACTGTCGTATACAGAACGACTTATTATTTGTTATTTGATATCAGTTTATTGCCTGTGATATTTGTTTTTATTTACATATATGAATATCTGTGATGTTATTTTAATTTCCTCGTTAAATTCACCATATGTTTGACCGGGACAAAAAAACGAGGTCCCGTGTACACATTGGCGTGCACGTAAAAGATCCCTTGGCAGTTTGAATTTGATTTAAGAAAAGGCCGTAGCGCCGCTGCCCGAGTAAAATTTCCCCTCATAGCACACTGTATGGCATATGCCTGTCTTCATTAGCATAGGTTAGGTGTAGAAGAGTAGGACGTTAAACCCCATTTTATCATGTTTGATTTAATATAGCCCGGATGGAGCTGACCTGCCATAAAACCATTCATTCATTATTTCTTCTTTGGTATCCAACCCTTTGATTTCAACTTTGATCATTTCACTGGACCACTTGTACTGGTATACCATCGTTAGGATTTGGATGACCAAATGGTTAGCATGTGCACGCTGTAGCATAAGGTCTGTCATTGAGTCAACTGCCGTGACTTCAATTCCATGGTTGTACATTACAAGGAGTAGAGTCGCCTGTCCAACCTTGTGGGTTTTCTCTAGGTCCTCCGGTTTTGTCGTTTTGCTAAAGTCCCCAATGCACAAGCAAATTATTGCAATAAAAATTGAACCATGTTTCAGTCCCAAAATGACCTAGTTTGTGTCAAGTGGATGTTGAACCACAATTCTCTGTCTCTCTCTCTCTATGTCTCTCTCTCTCTCTCTTGTGGAAAAGGGCTTCAGGTACAGGACAAAGAGAATGGATTTACACTAGCGTTTGACACAGAATTAACCTAATTGTTTCAATGCCATTTATTAGTAACTGAACTCAGGTCACAATTCTATGGAATACAATTACTGCTTTTTACTGAGCGTCATTGAAACGTCGCTCAGTAATAAGCAGTAATTGTATTCCCTAGAAGTGTATAATATACAGAATTAACGAGCTGGGAAGTTTCCTTTAATCACGTTGAGGTCATGTCATTACACTAGTTGCCGGGATCGAGGTCAAATTATCGCCTCTTGCCTATCGTGTCTGGATGGAAGTGCCATTGAAGTACAGTCGATCTCTTTAAACTTTTCAAGCAGTCGTAATCAATTAATCAGAAATGGCTCAATGCAAGTTGAAGTCTTTTAATGGCGGCTCATTCCAAGCCCTTGTATCTTCAAAGTGGAACAAACTACCTTCAAACCTCCACAGTAGTGTATAACACTCAAACAATTTAAATCTGCCTGGAAAACTCATATGTTTCAACTATATTATTAAGCGCTAATGGCTGGCCTGGAAAGAACGGTTTTAGATGTACGTGGCAAATGTCAAGCACTAATGAAATAGTACGTGACATTTTGAACTTAGTGCCTAACATGTATTAATAATATCAGCAAAAAACACAAATCAGTGCCATAGAAAATGACAGGCACCAGATGTTTTGTGCCCGACAAGGCCTGAATCTGTGCCTGACATTGTCTGTGACGGGTGCCTTATTTCCAGTCTTGGCTAATGGTGTTTTCTTATGGATTTAGCACTCCATAATTGATTAATTCTATTAATATTTTTTCATGAGCACATTTTTATGGAATTTGCACTCTATTATTAATTTTTTTATTTCAGAAAAAATTCAACGAAAATATGGCGATTTAAATGGTGATATACATGTAATAGATTTAAATCGAGGGGGAAATGAATTAGGATTAAGTTTAGCGGGTAACAAAGATCGTAGTACGATGAGTGTGTTCGTGGCTGGTATTAAACCTGATAGTGCCTGTTATAGAGATGGAAGAATTAAAGTCGGAGATGAAGTTTTAGAGGTAAAAAATTATTTTATGTAGGGGGGGGTATTATGTGCTCTTCTGCACCTGACCTAGTCTGTGATGAATGGACGTCAAACTCCATTCCTCTATCTCTCTCTGTTAATTCAAATTAGAATTTTCATGTTTTCCTTTGACTTCTTTGAAAATAAAATGCAAAAATACGTCCCTCTGAGAAATGTTATGACCTGGGACCCATCAATATTAGATTTATCATAACATATATCCTTATTGCCTTCTTCCATGTTCACCTATGTTAGTCCCGAAATGACCTAGTTTATGTCAAGTGGACGTTAAACCCCATTTCTCTCTATCTCTCTCTTTCTCTTATTGTTTTTCTCCATGTTCTCATTGGTACATTATTATACAGAGTTTGTCACAAATTAATTACGAGAGAAATCTTTAGAGATGACGGCTTTCGATATTTTTACGATGTTTGAACCACCCGGAGCAAGCCTTCGGGCTACTATTCTGTTTGTAACCTCTCATTATTTTATATTCTTCCAGGTTAATGGTCATGTTTTATATGGCAGAAGTCATCTCAATGCTTCATCAATCATTAAAGCTGTAACAGCACACACAGTCAAAATTATTTTACTCAGGTAAGCAAGAGTTATCTCCCATATAAAGAGTTAGTTATTGGTGTATTTACAACTAGAAGTTTATTTATCCAGTGTTAGTTATATGGATCGTTGTAAACATTGATCTTTGCGAGGCATTTAGTAACTAGATAGAGCAATAAACTATAACACATACTTATGGAAGAACAATTACGGATTTATTTAGGCGACGTTTTGAAGAGTATTCTGTTCGACATTTGCTTGAAAATATTGAGAGAATACACTTTGAAATCGCCGCCTAAATGAAACAGTAATTGTTCTTCCATAAGTATCTGTGATAGTTTATTATAAACATTATCATATCATGGCTTTGAATTCCCATCTATCAAGGAACAAATTTTCAGTTTAACCTGCTCTGCCTCAATCTCATTAAAACACAAATCCTGTTTTGTTTCATTTCTTACAGATTTCACATCGTTTTGTTTCTCGGTTATTTATTCCTTTTGAAACATTTGATTTGCTATTGAATCAATTTATTTTATTTTAAAGTCATCGTCACAGATTCAGTTTGATCAACTTAATAATCTTAAACATAAATTCAAACTCCAGTTTTTTTTCTGGTTTTAACTTAATACGAAAGTTAAAATAGATTATACAAACTATGGATAATTCAAAAATAAATATTGTTTCAAATTTATGTTTTTTGTATAAAAACGAATTTTTCTTCTTGCAGACGTGAAGATTTCTTGGATCATATGGCCATAAAACCGTTACGCATGGGTCCACCACCAACATCGATGGAGGTAAGGAAATAAGTTTAATATCACATAGCATTTGGAATTTAATAAACAACTATTAAACCCAGGTTTCATTTTATCACTGTATCCCGGGTATTGGTTAAAATTGCGTATTTAAGCCTGTTTTTTTTCACATTTATTCTGTATCAAATCCTCGTTTGAAAATTCATAAAATTGTCTGAAATCACCCAAAATACTCTGATTTGTACTTAAGTTTAGTTTAAAGCTGATCGTTTAATTTTGATAACAAGCGTCCAATTTGCAAGGGTTATTACAAGGGGTTAATAGGTCTAATGTCCAAATTCAGTGGTGGGCAAACAACAACGGCCCCTGGGCCAAATCCGACGTACAAACCTTTGTGATCCGACCTGCCAGACCCTTCCACTACATCTGAAAATTTATAAGTGATTATATCTCTAAATGAAAAAAAAAATTGAAATTGTTGGGTACAAACTCGAAACAGGTATTACTCTCTGTAGGATCAATAATCTTTGTGAGTCTATTTATAGCTTGCAGCATGGAGTTGGATGGCCAAATGGTTAGCATATTTGTGCTGTATCATAAAGCCTGTCATTGAGTCAACTGGCGTGGTTTCGAATCCCCAGTTGTACATGACAAGGAGTAGGGTTGCCTGTCCAACCTTGTTTGTTCTCTCCGGGTCCTCCGATTTCCTTCCTCTCCTAAAGACCCCATCACTCAATGGCGTAGTTGCCTGTGACATCACTTGACTTGGGCCTACTTTCATTTTACGTTATTGTTTGATTTGTTGACATACTTTTATTTCTCTCTGAATATAAGTATGGCATCGGATGAAAAGCACCGAAAAAGTTCTTTGTTCTTTATTACTTTATTCAATAAAATGACCTAGTTTGTGTAGAGGGCACTTTAAACTCTCTCTGTCTCTTTCTCTCTCTCTCTCTCTCTCTCTGACAGACCTTATGATGCAACACAAAAGAATTGATTAAAAAGTCTGACAAATTTTTAAACAGAAACCATGACAAAGCTTGGTTAATATGTTACAACATACCCAGTTATATTTATCATTTATTGTTTACTACATATTTCAATCTTGTGATGGTTCTATCAAAATGTCATTTTAAACGTTTGGTTTCCATGGTTATCCTGTCTGTGATTTCTATTTGATCCTATATATATATATATATTCGAACTTGATATAGAATCATCAGAGTGTATGTCCGAGACTGTGACTAACTTGAGGCTCTTCTTATAATCTACCAGATACTGTTTGTAGCTCAGTGGTGCGTAGTGATCCATCACCAAATACGTGAGAGAGAAATAGGGTATAAATGAAATGAAATAAAATGGGGTTTAACGTCCTACTCCTTTGCACTTAACCTGGGCTAATGGAAGACGGGCATACGCTATATACAGTGTGCTATGAGGGAAATGTTGCCCGGGCAGCGGCGCTACGGCCTACTCTTATATCGAATTCCAACTGCCAAGGGATCTTTTATGTGCACTCCAATGTGTACACGGGACCTTGGTTTTTCGTCCCATCCGAACGACTAGACGCCCTCCTTCTGAATCACTGACATGGGGAAATCACGCCGGAAAATCGAGATGAACTTTCTCGGCCAATGCAGGGATCGAACACCCGACCTCCAGGCTAGCGAACCAGTGCCTTATCCACTTAGCTAACCTCTACTCTTCACAAACTAGGTCAATCTAAGTAAATTCTTAACTTAAAGATACATTTTGGGAGATTAGATAACGAGTTGGCACGGACAATAGTTAAAAACTAGCTGATATTAAGGCAATTTGCTGAAAATTTCAGTCAAATTGATCAACTATTAACTTAGAACTAAGCGAATGAAAGTTCTGCTTAGCCTCGGTCATCACTATACTCAAGTCAGTAAGACAAAACTGGTAGTCTCGGTTATCCATTTATTTGGTAAAACATGAAAGAAAATTTTATAGCAAATCGAACTACAATCCAACAAAAATCTCATGCTAGCCTCGACATTGAGAGTTTATTATGGCCTGGATAAGTTAATTAATGTCTAAGTAATAGTTTTTATAACATTTCAGACCTACAATAGGCAGATTTTGCTCTTGCATAATGTATGTCTAACTTGGCGGCCGAATGCTTAACAGTGCACTTTGGACCATAAGGTCTGTCATTGAGTCAAGTGGCATGGTTTCAATTTTCTGTTTGTATTTGACAAAGAAGAGGTTTGTCTGACCAGGGAGACGGGGTTTAATGTCCACTTGACAAGAACTAGGTCATTTGGGACCAACATATTGTTCATATTTATTTCTGGTTTCGAATCCCCGGTTGTACTTGGCAAGGAGTAGGGTCGCCTGTTCAGCCTCATGTTTTTTCTCTGGGTACTCCGGTTTCCTCCCACTTCTAAAGACCCCTACGAGCAAGCGAATTATTGAGATATAAAATTAAACCATATTTTAGTCCCGAAAAGACCTAGTTTGCGTTGAGTGGACTTTAAACCCCATTTCTCTCTCTCTTATTTTTATTTCAATAATTTGCTTGCCCGTAGGGGTCTTTAGCTGTGGTAGGAAACCGGAGGACCTGGAAAAAATGTGTGGGGAATCAAAACCATGCCGCTTGACTCAATGACAAACCTTCTGGTTTCACGCGGACGTGTTACACCATTCGACCACCCATCCCCTCTGATCGCCAAATAACTGGTGATTAAATGGTATTGATGTTATATAATGCACAGGGAACCTGAATCAAGATTACCAATCTAAATTACACTGACGTTAAGTTCATTCGCTTGTTTATTCCATGTCAGCCATATCTTATCAGCCATGTTTGGTAATATGATTGATCAAGCTACCAATCTACACCCTGTGATATGTAAAATTATGTTAAATCAGAGTTTGAACGTCTATTACGCTGTCCAAAACGCAGATTATTTTATACGTTTTTGAGCTAAATTTGCCTATTGCAGATCTTTCTTTAGTCCTGAAATGTTAAAGTTACATTATGGGAGATAAGATAAAGAGATGGCAGTTCTCACTACAATAGTTAAAAACTAGATAGTGTAAAGATAATTTGCTGAAAATTTCAGTCAAATTGATTCACTATTAGCCGAGAAAAAAGCTTTTGAAATATTCATAGCCTCGGTCATCATTACTCAAATCATTAATATAAACAGCATAGTCTCGATTATCCACTTGATTGATTTAATTATCAACGGCCATTAAGCGGCATATAGGATTTTAATCTGCCAACATCGAAGGCTAGCCTTGACTTGAAGAGTTTATTATTGTCTAAATATGTTAATTAATGTCTAATTGATTATTTAGATAACATCTCAGGCTTAAAGAAAGACCTGTAAAAATCAGATTTTGCTCTTGCATAATGCTATTTTAATTAGACATTATTGATAAAGCAAGACCATCTATACCCTCGATGTCATTGCTAGCCTGCGATGTTTACTGGATTAGGATCCGATCTGCTGCTCATTGCTCATTCATGATTAAATCAAGAAATGGTGAATTGAGAATATGTATTTTATCGTACCAACTTTATTAATGATGATGAGAGAGAGAGAGAGAGAAATGGGGTTTAACGTCCACTCAACACAAACTAGGTCATTTCGGGACTAACATATGTTTTTTTAATTTTATTTCAATAATTCGCTTGAGCGTAGGGGTCTTTAGCAGTGGGAGGAAACCGGAGTGCCCGGAGGAAACCCACGAAGTTGAGAAGGCGCCCCTATCTCCATGCCACATACGCTCACACCAGGGCTCGAAACCACAGCCGTAAGTCAGAGGTAACCGGCCAGCTAGAGGTCGAAGCGCGGCACTCTAGACCACTAGGCCATCCCAGCCACCCTAATGATGATGAAGGCTAGGCCCAAAGTTCAATCGCTTGTATAGAGTGGGTCAATTTGACTGCAATTTTGAGCAAATTCCCTTTACATTATCTAGTTTTTAACTTTTATAGTGGGGACTCCCATAATCTTTTCCAACCAAATAAACGGAATATAAACAACAGCTAGTTTTAATTAGATTAAAAGTGAGATCTTTGGAGGACACTTCGTGCCTTTTTATACGCCCACATTGAAATGTGGTCGTATATTGTCGTCGCCCCTGTCCGTCCGTCCGTCGGTCCGTCGGTCCGGCGTCCACAATTGCTTGTGGACGCTCTAGAGGCTAAAGTTAATATCCGATTGACTTTAAATTTATACACAGCGTTTAAGGTCATGAGACGAAGAAGCCTATTGTTTTTCAGCGATTTCCGATAATAACTACCAGAGTTATGGCCCTTGATCACTTCAAAAAATCTTGTGGACGCTCTGCAGGCCAAAGTTAATATCCGATTGGCTTTAAATTTATACACAGTGTTTAAGGTCATAAGACGAAGAAGCCTATTGATTTTCAGCGATTTCCGATAATTAGTGCCAGAGTTATGGCCCTTGATCACTTCAAAAAATCTTGTGGACGCTCTATAAGCCAGAGTTAATATCCGAATGAGTTTAAATTTATACACAGTGTTTACGGTCATGAGACGAAGAAGCCTATTGATTTTCAGCGATTTCCGATAATTAGTGCCAGAGTTATGGCCCTTGATCACTTCAAAAAATCTTGTGGACGCTATAAAAGCCAAAGTTAATATCCGATTGACTTTAAATTTATAGACATTGTTTAAGGTCACAAGACGAAGAAGCCTATTGATTTTCAGCGATTTCCGATAATTAGTGCCAGAGTTATGGCCCTTGATCACTTCAAAAAATCTTGTGGACGCTCTAAAAGCCAAAGTTAATATCCGATTGGCTTTAAATTTATACACAGTGTTTAAGGTCATAAGACGAAGAATCCTATTGATTTTCAGCGATTTCCGATAATTAGTGCTAGAGTTATGGCCCTTGATCACTTCAAAAAATCTTGTGGACGCTCTATAAGCCAAAGTTAATATCCGATTGACTTTAAATTTATACACAGTGTTTAAGGTCATGAGACGAAGAAGCCTATTGATTTTCAGCAATTTCCGATAATTAGTGCCAGAGTTATGGCTCTTGATCACTTCAAAAAATCTTATGGATGCTCTAGAGGCCAAAGTTGATATCCGATTGACTTCAAATTTATACACAGTGTTTAAGGTCATGAGACGAAGAAGCCTATCGATTTTCAGCGATTTCTGATAATTAGTGCCAGAGTTGTGGCCCTTGATCACTACAAAATATCTTGTGGATGCTCTAGAGGCCAAAGTTAATATCCGATTGACTTTAAATTTATACACAGTGTTTAAGGTCATGAGACGAAGAAGCCTATTGATTTTCAGCGATCTCTGATGATTATTGCCTGAGTTGTGGCCCTTGATCACATAAAAAAAATCCTGTGGACGCTCTAGAGGCCAAAGTTAATATCCGATTGACTGTAAATTTACACACACTGTTTAAGGTCATGAGACGAAGAAGCCTACTGATTTTCAGCGATTTCAAATAATTACTTCCAGAGCTATCTCCCTTGATCACTTCAAAAACCCTTGTGACACTATAGATGCCAAACTTATCATCCGATTGACTTCAGATTGATACACAGAGTTTAAGGTGTTGAAACGAACAAGTATTTTGATTTTCAATGAATTTTGATAACTGAACAGCTAAATCCATGATGTTAAATGTTTCCTATACTAATTGTTAGCGTGGGGCAAAACTTTATAAAAAGCAAACAAATTCTAATGATTTTCAGATAATTACATAATGAGTTGTTACTCTTAATCAGATTTTAGTGTATTACAAATGTTTCATTACCAAAAAAAGTAAAAATATGCGACAACCCTTGTTGACTGCCCGGACGATTTAGCTGCTGTGGGCGTATGTTTCGTTGCCTGGCAACCTATCTTTAAAAAAGTTCATGTTATGTCTTTGTATTGACTATAGTCGTAATGTTGCCATCTGTCTCTTTCTAAATTATGTAATCCAATCAGTTATTTTTTGTATGCCAGACTTGAAGTTCACAAAGCATTCTCAGACTTAAGTTAAGAATTTACTCAAAATTGTTGGCATCAGTAAGAACTATGTGCAATGTTTTGTGTTTCTGGATCAAAAATATTTCTCATAAACAGTGATTGAAAATTAATTAAATTCTTAAGTCTGAGAATGCTTTGTGAACTCAGGGCCATGATTATTAACGAGGAATATTTTTAAACTTAAAACTGAAATTTGATGACATGTATTTTGAGTGACAGGTTAACAAGATCCACTCATGATGAGGGCCTTACTATTTTTAGCCAATAATCCACTGATCGTGTAAAGAGCATGTAGCTTAAACATACATTATGCTAAATCTGCATATTGTAGATCTTTCTTTAGGCCTGAAATGTTATCGAAATTAATAATTAAACATTAAAATAGCATTATGCAAGAGCAAAATCTGCTTATTACAGGTCTTTCTTTAGGCCTGAAATGTTATCTAAATAATCAATTAGACATTAATTAACATATCCAGACCATAATAAACTCTTGATGTCAAGGCTAGCCTTCGATGTTGGCAGATTAAAATCCTATATCCGCTTAATGGCCGTTGATAATTAAATCAATCAAGTGGATAATCGAAAGTATGCAGTTTATAATAATGATTTGAGTAATGATGACTGAGGCTATGTGAATATTTCAAACGCTTTTTTCTTGGCTAATAGTGGATCAATTTGACTGAAATCAGAAAATTACCTTTACACTATCTATTTTTTAACTATTATAGTGAGAACTGCCATCTCTCTATCTTATCTCCCATAATGTAACTTTAATTATCTGATCCAAGCCATAATCTGCTCTTGATGGCATAGGATTTGTCCAAGTTGAAATAGATTAGAACGGATTAACTATATCTTAAAAGTGGACGAGCAAGACTTAGCTTCGAACAACCATTACTGTTGTTGCAGTTATCGCACATGTCTTATCAAACCTTCTAAGGCTAATATCTTCGCTCACAATAGAGTAATTTCGATGAAAGTTTCAAATTATTCATTTTACATAATCTATTTTCGAACTATTATAACAAGAATGGCCAACTCTTTATTAAACTCTTAACTAATTTAATGTATCATTAAGGGGATTTCATACGTAAATACAAGTTAGAATTAAAAGCATGAAATAAGGCCTTTCTCTTGACAATATAAATAAGTATAAAGTATTTGAGTGTATAACTCTAACAAGAGTTACACATGTTGTTACATGATTTGAAAGTTACCTTGCAAGTACTGTTTTTATACGTTATCATTAAAATTTATGTCTACCACAGCTGTCGGTTTGACATCTACTGTGTCACAGTGTCTTGTTTATATATCATTTGATTAACTTGATATTCAACAACAATGTTTATGTTCAAAAGAGGAAGAATCCTATTTATAATTTTTCAATAATGGAAGATCTTCTGGTGAGCTTTATATGGAGACACCATTTCCATGATTACAGAAAAATGGCATTGACTGAGGCTGACCTCACATTCAGTATTGTTTCTATTAAAGAAATGTCAACTTTTCAATCTAAGTTGATTTAGAGGTTGGAACTCTGTCCTGAAACCAAGTTTTAATTTAACTTGAAGTAATTTGTAATTGAGATAAAAGCTAGAGAAGAAGCATATACATGTTTGCTGAACTCTTGTCTTCTGTATTGATTATTTCTCTCTCTCAGTCTCTGTGTGCGCAAGGCTTTCTTGATCGACAATTCTTACATCGATGTCTGCTACTGCTAGGTTTAGCTCGACGTATTAAACCAAGTCATTGATTGAAAGACAGAACCGAACCGAAGTAAAACTTGAGGGTGGTTTTAGTGTAGTGAAAATAGTACTATTGATTATAAGTGCTTCGATCTCGACCGACTCTTTAATACCATCCCTCGATTATTTTCCTTTGATTGTGACTACAGTAAATGTCGATGTATTACACGATGATACCATAGACGTGTAAGAAGATCGTAGTGTTGATGTCACTGTAATATGGAATAATTAAAATGGGATATTTTTTAACTAAGAAGAAATAAATTGGATATATTTTTTTTACTGAGAATTGACGTTAACTGAAGAATGTGAAATGATTTTATGTGTTGAAATATGTGCTACGTTAACTTGTATCTGTAGATAAAGGATTAAACTGAAACATTGGGTTCATATTTCCTGGTTAGCTGTCGTCTATTCTAAATAATTATGTGTTAGTCAGGTAAACGTCTGTGTGAATAAACAAGTAATTTTTTTGCTGAATCAGCTTGTAATATGTGAATGGTCATGTTACTGTTATCGTTCACTGTTGAAAGTTACATAATAATGTCAATTTCTTATATTATGGTCGAATAGATAGCATGTGTTTACTGTATAGAAAAGTCTGTCATTGAGTCAACTGAGTCAGCTGGCAGTTCTACATGCCAAGGAGTAAAGTCGTCTGTCCAACCGTGTGGGTTTTTTCCAGTTTTCCACTGCTAAAGACCCCTACACACAAGCAAATTATTGAAATATAAATTAATCATGTTTTGGTCCAGAAATGACCTAGATTGTGTTGCGTGGACTTTACAGCCCCTCTCTCTCTCTCTCTCTCTCTCTCTCTCTCTCTTTATTTCATGGCATCTGATGATGTCCATCAGTGTACATGTTGATATATATTGCTGTCTGAGAATAACCATAGAAAAATGAATAATTCTATTACATTTGCCCCCATTGTTGATCACAAAAATTAATATCTTGTGACTGATCCATGAATTGAGCTAGTTAAGAGAGCAATATGCTTAAAGCCTTGAAGTCTATTTCAGTAATACTTATTTGACCGTACATAACTTGAAGACAAAGCTGTCATGGGTGAATATTGCTCTGTGTTTCAGCATATACTTAATATTGCGAAGAGGACATTATTAAGGTTTCAGAATTTGTTTGATGTGGTTAAACATTTTGGGACTAACATGTGCTTCAATTCTATTTTAATAATTCGCTTGTGTGTAGGGGTCTTTAGCACTTAGTGGGAGGAAACCGGAGGTCCCAGAGGAAACCCACGCGGTTGGACACTTCTTGTCACGTACAACCAGGATTCAAAACCACACCAGTTGACTCAATGAAAGACCTTATGATACAGCGCACACATGCTTACCATTCAGCCATCCAAACCCTGGCTAGGTATAAATATGATAATAATTAATATTTATCTTCTATTCCAGAGAAACACACATGAGCCTCATGAATCACCAGTCCATGTTGTGACACCAAAACCAAAGGATGTAGAAATTGTACCATTATTAGAGGAACCAGAGATAGTTGTTCTTAAAAAGGTGAGTTTATCCCTTCTACTTCTACAACTTTAACTTCTTAGTTCGTAAAAAAAACCAACCCATCTATTACTTTCATTTTGTTTTATTCACTATATTAAAGCAGTAATTTCATATTTTTAAGTTATATTTTTAAAATATATTAAGATAAAGCCTTAAAATAGATGGTATCTATAAACAGCCCTAACTTGTTAAAGAATAGTCGTATTAATCCTATAATTCACTATTGCCAGTTGAGAAATTGTCAAAAATGTCATTTTCAACTTCAAATTCAAACGTTTGAAGGTAGCTATTCCATGGAGGGTATAGAAAAACAATGGATATAATTGTGTTATTTTTTCCTGTGTTAATGAGTTATAAGAGTGGGAAATAATGCCTATGATCGTATAGTAGTGAGTTGACAACCTATTGAGCAAAAGATATAGAAATGATTATGTTTTGACTTCCTTAGAAAATATGAAATTCTTGCTTTAGACATTAAAATGTTTGATTCCTTCCCATATTAACATATTCCTGAAGCAATTGCCCGAGAAATCCCTCTCTGACCATTGCTGGAATAGCGTCTGTTTCTTGAACTTATGCCGGAGTGTGTCTATATTCTTTCCGTTCAATGAAAGCTATCACTTAAGTACAGCAACGACCATGACAGTCCTTCGTTTAATCTGGGTCTTCCCTAAAACTTTGGACAGTGATTTAAGGTATTCAAAACGGTGAAAGTATGTTAATTTCCAAACAGTATTGTTTACATTTCATTCGACTTGATAGCCTCGTTTGTCACGCAATTAGTTTTACTGCAGTATTCTGCTATGCACGGGGTAATTAGGCATAATAAAATCGTGAGTCATGACGTAACGTTATGTAAACATATTTGGTCCAATATTGGCAGCTAGTGATTGGTTGGTAGACGGACTACTGACAAATCAAAATTTAAAACAACAATATCCACTCATGATAGCAGTGTGTCGTTGGATTACCTCTAATCAAACGCAACACTGCGCGGAGTATGCATATTAATCACATATGCATATTAATCACAGGTACATAATTTGAGCTATGATGGTATTTTATCAACATCAATGAAACAAGAGGTTCCATCAACAGATGGAGGTGGGAGGGGTGCGTTAAAGTAGTTGACGTTTCTAGTGGTTTACCCACAGTTCTGTACATCAAAAGCCCAAGAACTCGCTGTAACAGACCGATTCATGGGCTAATCCCTTATGTCATCAAGAACAGGTCAATAACAACTCTTCCAGATCCTAGTGTAGTATTAAAGACAAGTAAAATGAAATTTTGAAATATAAAAAACGAAATAGGATCTGTGTTTTAATCAGGTTGATTGTTCTATGATTTACTAATGCAATTTCTTTAAACAGGGTCCACAAGGTCTCGGGTTTGGTATAGCGGAAGCAACAGTTGAAGGTCGTCCAAGCTTATTTTATGTAAAAAGTATAACACCAGGTGGCATTGTCGATCAGGTAAGAAACACTTAAACTTGAGGGATTTTTTATCGACTTGCTTGATTGATTTGAGTTTATGGGGGAGATGTCATGTGACAGTATAGTCACTTTGTCGAGTTCATTAAATGTCCCGATTGGCTGTAAACAATTCTTGTGGGTGATCACATGATCAAATCGCACCTAGAAATGATTTTACGTTAAACGCCTTGGAAATCGGTGTTGAAATATTTGTTGATTGACAAATCAGTGGTCGATAATAACGCCTTTGTTCAGATATTTTCTCGTAACGGTAAAAAATGTCAGATTTTGAAGCAAAATAAATAGATTTCCAAAGGTAGAATTACTAAATTTATATCAATGTTTTAAAACAGCATTTCTTGGGCTATTGGGGGTTGGATGGCAAAATGGTTAGCATTTAACCGTTGTATCCCTGGTTGTACGTGACAAGGAGTAGGGTCGCTTGTCCAACCTCGTTGATTTTCTCTAATTCCTCCAGTTTCCTCTTACTGCTAAAGACCCTATGCGCAAGCGAATTATTAAAATAAAATTAAACAATGCGCTAGTCATGAAATGACCTAGTTTTTGTCGAGTGGACTTTAAACCCCATTTCTCTCTCTCTTGGGGCTTTTACTGATAAGAATAAAATTGATTTATATAGATGTGGAAGGAAAATAAAAATAGTTATACAAATGGAAAGGTTCAATTGGAATTCATGGTATTTAGGAAAAGAGTACTTCATCAGTCTGATGATGCTCAAATCTGGATAGATTCGGCCAATATTTGCATTGATCTCGTCTGTGTAATCATATTCAAGACTTCATTTCAATGAAACATTGATATTTGAAATGGTTTTGGAAACAGTCCACCAAGATAACTAACTCAAACCATGACCCTTGTTTCTGTTAAGATCGTATTCTGAAATTTGTGCGTATTTCGGGATCGAGTAGTCGTTACACATGAAGAATTGATTTAGAATATTAGATTGAATGTGCTGGATGGAACGCTCTTGTCAAAACACCTAGTAACTAACTTTTTTCTCAAAATTTGTTAAGACCAAATTTGTAATTACTAGGCTATGTACTTCCTGTTGTTGTACTAGATATTCCAATCTTTTGATTTTGTAAGCAACCTAGCAACTTCCTTCATTTGCTTATAATGCTTCAGAAAAATCTAGTAATTCAATAGTCAGGTTAAAATATTCATTCATTATGTTTTCCTTTGTTTTCTCAAAATAAAAAAATGAGTAACTAGGTGTTACCATTTGACGGGAGAGCAGAAGCCTGATTATATAAGGTTTTATTTTCAGGATGGTCAGTTATCAGTTGGTGATCGAGTATTAGAAGTTGGTGATAAAGCCCTCTCAGGCGTAACATACGAACAGGTCAGTCAAATATATATAATAAAGGCACAGTGGTACAAGTGGGCCTGACAAGGATATGTGTCAAGTCATTCGGATGGGACAGAAAACCAAGGTCCTGTGTACACATTGGTATGCATGTAAAAGAACTTTTGGTATATGGGTATACCATACCCCGACAACGAGAGCTGTCTAGTCGTTTGGCTTGGACAAAAAAAAAAGAGGTCCCATGTACACATTGCCGTGCATGTATTTGATAACTTAATATAGAACTTTAGTTGACCTTCATTTATATTTCAATAATAGTACTTTTTATTATGGGGGGTTGGATGGCCGAATTGTTAGCATGCACGCGCTGTATCATACGGCCTGCCATTGAGTCAACTGATTTCGAATCCCCGGTTGTAGGTGGCAAGGAGTAGGGTCGTCTGTCCGGCCTATTGGGTTTTCTCCGGTACTCCGGTTTCCTCCCACTGCTAAAGACCCCTACGTGTAAGGAAATTATTGAAATAAAATGAAACCATATGTTAGTCCTGAAATGACCTAATTTGTGTCGAGTGGACGTTAAACCCCATTTCTCTCTCTCTCTCTCACTTTTTATTATGACAGGACTTAATGTTTATTGTGACGTGACACCAAGATCGTGAGTTAATTTATTTATTCTTTCTGTTTACAGGCAATAGAAATTCTACGCACAATTCAGGGAAGTGTTCGATTAAAAATCCGAAGACTAAAGAAAACTGAAGAAGTGAAACCTGTTATGCAATTATCCAATATGACAGGTATTTTAAAGTAGTTCTTGTGATTTTTTTAAAATCCACCATGAAAGATCCTTGGAGTCCAGTTTCCTCCCACTGCCAAAGACTTAACATGCAAGGAGCACACTTAAGAACCGAATTCTCACATCACTGGAAATGGCATTCCTGGGCTTTTACCTTTGAATTTTTCGGGGAATGGCACAAGGAACTACCATTGTGCGCTTCATCACCTGGTCTTTCTGTACTCCTCCCTATCTAGTGCCACTGCCAGAGCAAATGTTCTGGCATAGCACCCTGCATGGCATATGCCGGTCTTCATTAGAGATATGATAAGCCTCATGTCAATTTTTTAGGCCAGTAATTTTATGACCTGGTAGAATTGAATGACAACGGTAACTCTTTAATATGGGTCTGGTATCTTTTCTCGGGATGTACGTGACAAAGAGTAGGGTCGCCTGTTCAACCTCGTGGATTTTCTCCAGGTACTCTGGTTTCCTGCCACTGCTCAAGTCCCCAAAGCGCAAGCGAATCATTGAAATAAGATTGAACCATGTGTTAGTCCCAAAATGACCTAGTTTGTGTCGAGTGGAGGTGAAACACCCTCTCTCTCTCTCTCTCCCTCTCTCTCACCTCTCTCTCTCTGTCTCTCTCTCACCCACTCTCTCTCTCCCACTTATTTGTGGATCTCTCTCCATTAGCAAATTATTGAAAGAAAATTAATGTTAGTTCCGAAATGAGTTTGTGTCCAAGTGGAGGTTAAACCCTCTCTCTCTCTCTCTCTCTCTCTCTCTCTCTCTCTCTCTCTCTCTCTCTCTCTCTCTCTCTCTCTAATATCATGTTTATATTTTATCCAGGTGAATCATCTACAGACCCAGTCGACTCAAAAACGCATGTAACGGTTGACCCCTTGACCTGTGAAATAGCAGCGGGGCGTGAAACCTATTTAGAAATAGAAAAGGGAAAAACCGGATTAGGTCTCAGTATTGTTGGTGGATCTGATACACTACTGGTAAAATTATATTTAAATTCATTGTTACACATTTAGGTAGCTAAATCTGTGGGGGGTTAGGATGGCTGTCCAGTCACCACTGGCTTGCGGCTGTGGTTTAGTTAGCTAAATCTGTCTATTGCACGTTTTGCTTGTGAACACTCTACAGGTCACAATTTTTATCCGATTTCAACGAAAATTAAAATATTGGTTGATGTCCCAAAGATACCAAATATTTTTTCGATGTTTAAAGATTCCATGCATTTCTCTCCGAAACCAAAATCTGCCATATTATTTACACAGATGTTTAGTTTGGAAACTCATCTTAAATGTACGTAAAAATCTTGTTGATAAAATATAAAAATCATAATTGAATTTCACAGACTAAAAGTATAAAGTATATTTTATGCCTCTTGTGAAACGCTCTCTCTTAAACATACATTATGTTATAGCTAAATCTGCCTATTGCAAGTCTTTCTTAATGCCTGAAATGTTAATTGAATTATTAATTAGACATTAATTATCTTATCAGGACGATAATCAATTCTTATATGTCCTTAAAATGACCTAGTTTGTGTCGAGTGGACGTTAAACCACATTTCTCCCCCTCTGTCTCCTGTTTATAGAATAAACTATGTATATATGAGTTAACTATTTGATGTATATTTACAGGGAGCTATTATAATACATGAGGTATATGATGACGGTGCTGCGGCAAGAGACGGCAGATTAGTGGCTGGGGATCAGGTTCTAGAGGTCAGTAGAATTATTTTAATACTGGCACCATACACTCCCATATGAAATTAAATCTGATTTGTGACTCCGATTGATCTCAATTATGATGAAGCTGTTAATTTTATTGAATCACTGGCACCACACACTCCCGTATGAAATTTAATCTGATTTGTGACTCTGATTGATCGTAATTATGATGAAGCTGTTAGTATTCCTGTTAATATCAACATTTCCTGTGAATGATTCTCAGCTGATATTGATTCTAATCTACAATATTAACAAGTGTTGAGAAAAGTGCCACTGTCACATCCAGATTGTTCTTGTTGCCGCCAAATAAATATCAATTGTTAGTCTCAAATCTGACAAAAGATCCCGAATCTGATAAAAAAAATTCTTCCTTGATTCTGGTAGTGATTCTCATCATGTGAAGTATAATCCAATGTGTCACTTAGTGAGGGTGGGGGGATATGAGTTGACTGAAATGCCACTGCCTTGGCCAAATGTTCCTCTTTTTATCAATAGAAGGTAATAGATGTAAAATTTATTTATTTCCAAATGAAAACAGATGCCACATGTGGGTATAGGAAGAGCATCAAAAAGATGTAATGTCTGTCCCAAAATTTTTTTTCTTGTGATTGTATCCATATAAGATAAAAGAATTCCTTCTGTATATCTGTCTTTGGGATCCCTGGTGGTTCAGTGTGTAGGACGTTGACTGTGTTTGATCTATGTGGCATGGGGATAGGGGCGCCTTCTCAACCTCGTGGGTTTCCTCTGGGCACTCCGGTTTCCTCCCACTGCTAAAGACCCTATGCGCAAGTGTATTATTGAATTAAAATTAAACCATATGTTACTCCCAAAATGGGGGGGGGATGGCCTAGTGGTCTAGAGTACCGCGCTTCAACCTCTAGTTGGCCAGTCACCTCTGGCTTGCGGCTGTGGTTTCGATCCCTGGTGTGAGCGTATGTGTCAAGGAGATAGAGGCGCCGTCTCAACCTCATGGGTTTCCTCCCACTGCTAAAGACCCCTACGTGCAAGGGAATCATTGAAATAAAATTAAAACCATATGTTAGTCCCAAAATGACCTTGTTTGTGTCAAATAGAGGTTAAACCCCATTTCTCTCTCTCCCTGTCGATTTCTTCGTATGAAGTGTTTAGTATTATTGACTCCGATTGTTATTTACAGGTAAATAATGAAGATCTAAGGGACGCAACTCATGATCATGCAATACAAGTATTACGTCAGACACCAGCTAGAGTTGGCATGGTTATATATCGGGATGATAATCAAGTACGCGAGGAAGATATTTACGATATATTTACGGTAGACTTGATGAAACGACCTGGTAAAGGATTAGGATTAAGTATTGTGGGTAAAAAGAATGATGTTGGTGTCTACATATCAGATATAGTAAGTCTGTTTTATACAATATTCATCCAACCTCATGGGTTTTTCTCCTGGTTCTTCGACTACTAAAGACAAATACAAGCAAGCGAATTATTGAAATAAAATGGTCTGTCATTGAGTCAACTGGCGTGGTTTCGATTCCACAGTTGTATGTGACAAGGAGTAGGGTCACCTGTCTAACCTTTTTGGGGTTTTCTTCTGGTCCTCTGATTTCCTCCCACCGCTAAAGATGGATACCAATTGAACCATATGACAGTCCCACAATGACTTAGTTTGTGTCGTGACAACTTCAAACCATTTCTCTCTCTCTGATTAAACCTTACAATATATAACCTTAGATCAAATTCTGATAAAATTTTCCCTTATATCTCAATGTATGTTGGATCCACAGTGGTTAAGTGGGTAGGATGCTGGCTCGCTAGGCCCGAGGTCACACTGGGCGAGAAAGTTCATCTGGAATATCCGACGTGGTTTCCTCTTGTCAGTGGTGCAGGAAGGTCTGTTTGACAAGGACAATTGTCCAGTCTTTCAGATGAGATGGAAAACCAATGTCCCTTGGAACTAGATAAAATTAAAGTGCTGCTGCACGGGCAAAATTTCCCTCATAGCACACTGATTGGTATGTGCCCATTTTATTTGTTTTAAACAAGATAGTAATTTTCCAGGTAAAAGGTGGTGTTGCTGAAACCGATGGTAGATTAATGCAGGGGGATCAGATTCTAGCTGTAAATTTAGAAGATATGAGGAATTCAACACAAGAATATGCAGCTGGTGTTTTAAAGGTAAATTGTCCATTGTTTACGTGGGCAGATCCAGGATTTTCAGAAAGGGGGGGGATGTGTTGCACCCACTTGGGAGTGCGAAGCCCCGGTCCGTGATTTTTGAGTGGACAAAAATGCCCACAAGAACTAGTTTCGTATTAGTACTGTAAATTACGATTTCCAACCTAAACTATTTTTGTTCTCCTATCCTGTGAGAATATATGGAGCTAAAAATTGTTCGCCACCGCAAAAAATATAGGGGGTGCGCCCCCGCTCTGGATTCGCGCCTGGTGTATATAGTGGTAGAAAATGTTGGCGATTATATTTTTATGAACGGGCATTATGTTATAGATTAAAGGGACAATAACACTCTTGCTGGCTTGGTAGCTCCAGAAAATAAATAATACCCTTATTCTAAGTACTAGATGTTTAAGTGTCCTACCTGTTGTGTAAATTGTCCATTACAACCTATTTTACTTGTCAAGAAGGTTCGAAAATATTTTAAAATCAAAGTCACATTTGAAAAGGTTTACGTTAGACTTTTCAAATCAATTGGTTGAATTTTTCCAATTTTTTAAAATAGATGTGTTAAGATGAAATTTGTATCATCAATTAATTTGAATATTCTAAAATAATACGATTTGTTGACCAGAATGAAGATTGGGACATATTATTCAGTGACAACAAGAGTGTTATTGGGGCTTTAAGAGCTGACCACTCAAAAATAGATAACTCCCAAACCACACGTTTTCTTGTGGATGTCTCTGTGCAAGTATGTGCATCCCCAACCTTTTTGGGCCAACAGCACACCGTTGAACACGTGGAAAAATAGTGGCACACATGACAGAATTTATATGAAAAATATTTGAATTTTGAACCTGTCATCCCATATGTTTAATTTTTGTTCTCTTAAATTTTAGACTTTAATGGGAAAAGTTTCAATGACAGTTGGTCGATTAAAAGCAGGTTCACGTACATCATCGAGAAGAAATTCCAATTCACCAGGTCATCCGTTAAAGAAATCCGAATCCACCGCTAGCAGTCGATCAAGAGGAAAACATACAAAAAGTGAGATATTCAATATTTTTACTGCCTATAATAACTGACGATTGTTATTGTAAAAGTAGAAATCGGGAGTAAAAAATTGAAGAGAAGCAATAATTTATAAAAGATATGGATTTTTTCCGTTCACTGAATGATGAACATGTACATAAAGTTGAATTAGAATTTGTATATTAGGTCAATCATTATGTATGTCGACAATTTCGCTCCTTTTCCTAACCAAATGGGTTTTATCCCTAAAGATACCAGCCCCTTCTTCTTTAACCCTTGTACAGTAGATTTGTATTAATCAAGGCACAAAGCTGCTTTCTTTGCTTGGTTCGGGTATTTTATCCTGGTCGTTACTAAAAAATCCTCGCTTTCGCTTGCCTTGTGAGTTCCACTCTGGTTGCAGGTAGCGAAAGATAAGTTGAATTTATTGCCACGGATGTACTAAAATGGATTCATTGTTTAATGAAATAAAAACAAAATAACTCTTCGGTCCCAAAATGTCTTGGTTTTGCTAAATCGTAACAGCTTTGTTCGTCAAATACCAATCAGATTAAAATACAGATCTATATTTCGTTTCGTTTTTTTTATACTTTCGATGGACTACACTACATGAAGATAGGTCGTGTCAGAGAACACAAGAGCGGCTTTTGACCCTATGACATCAGACATTTGATTAACCAATCAGCATTGATGTTTCTAGTGGATTAGCCACAGTTCTGTGCTCCACATGCCTAAAGCTCGCTGTAACAGATCTTTTTATTGGCTAATCCCTCAAAATATCTCGATGACGTTAAATCTCCACCGGTTCCTACTAATTCTAATTACATGTTCTGTCCTTTTCTTCTCTCAATTTATTTACAATATCACAACCACAATATTTTTAAAATAATGTCTTAAATTCTCAATACCTTTTCTTTGCTTTTTTTCACAGGTCTGCCCTCCTCCAAAAGCTACTAGCCCCCTTTTCACCCCTATTCTTTATTTATATTTTTTTCATTTTTTGGTTTTATTTCTTTTTTTAGTTAATTATATTTATGAATTTATTTGGGCACCTCTGACTTGTAAAATCCATTTCTTCCAGCAAACTGTTTATGTGACTGTATATTGTATTAAAACAAACTGTGTTTTCCGTATTTTTGAATGGAGTAAAAGTATTGTTGTGTACTGTTGACGCATCATTCTAACCTTATAAAATATCATTCCATTTTATTGTACAATATCGTTTTGAAATCTAGTGCTATTTCAAATTTTGTCCGTAGGTTTGATATTTCTATCCTTGACTATGCACATGGATTGACATATAGACCCCCAAATCTTTCACACAAATCTCTGTTAACCATGCTGAACTAATTATATAATCAATTCAATTTGAAAGCTATGATTAATTGTCTACAGCCATTAGAAATAATAGTCTTTCTTCAATAGTCGTTGTGATAGTTAGGGCATAATTTATTTTCATAGTATAAGCAATTTCAGAAGTTGATACAACTACTTAAATCAAACAAATTTGATTTTTTTACTTCTACAGGAACACATATTACACCTTTGCTTTATATTTCCTGGAAGAAAAAAATAATTAAAACAAAATTACTTGATTGCTCTTCCCAAAGACTCGTAGTTCCAAATTAAGTTTTAAAATTGTTAACGTTTACACGTTGTTTCAATTCCCTGTCTGTATATGACATGGAGTAGGGGGTTGCCTGTCAAACCTTGTTCGTTTTTCTGTGGGTCCTCCGGTTTCCTCTCACTATTAGCATCCAATTTTAATATAAAAACAGCGTGAAGAAAAATGTAATTAATTGCAAATAGAATCACTTTATGTAAGAAATGTGAAGCACTGATGTACTTGGGCAGACATTGGTAAACTCCTTGAAATTCCGCGTCTCATATCCTTCTGATTGGAACAAGCCCCCATAAACTAGCAAAGCCCCCAAATTAAGACATTTTTAAATATGAAAGTACCAATTTGAATCAGATTTTCAGATTTACAGTAGTCATTAATTTAGTAGAATGTAAAAAAAACCATCACTTTAGATAAGATTATAGTACCAGACTGTTTTTATACGTTATTTTGTTTCACCTTTAGTGCTGAATTTAGAATATTTTAATTTGATTGGGAAGTAAAAATGGATTTTACAATTTGCATTTTGAAAAAGAATGCAGGCATTGAACTTTCAATATCTCAAAAAAATTAAAAACAAGAAAGAATTTTTTTTACAAATTGGTTATTCGATTTTAAATTGGGTACGTGTGGGAATGGTTAGTAGCTTTATAGGTAAGGGCCATTTATAAGATACGAGGTTAGAACCATTTCCGGATTATTTGCATGCTGCATTTTTTTTCATATTCTTTTCCTTCCTGCATGATTCCCCACCCCACTCTCTACCCACAATGCAAAGGAAATTATATTACATATACTTTTATATCGATTATTTTGTCTATAAAAATGGGAAATTTTGGTCTTTTTTTTCGTCATTAATGAAGATTTGGAATTAAGGTTTTTTTATTTGAATAATTTAAATTTAATATTATTGATGTTTTTAAGTTTCATTTTAAGTGGTGGAATGCATGTACAGGATTGGAACATTTTGGTCTTTTTTTGTTTTATTGATGAAAAATTTAAATATTAAATTTAATATATAAATCAAGTTTGACAATAATGTTTATTTATTTAATCTGTGCTATATAAAGTTTGCCAGAAAAGGTAATGTTATGTTTGATATGAACCCAATGTGCTGCAATTATTATTAAATTTAATGAACTTACACGTTTCTTGAAACAAGACTTAAAGTCCCTGATTTTCATTAAAAGGAATTTGAATCTATTGCAAACTACTAATACTGTGAAATATGAATCCCTGAAATAAATACCAGCTCAGAAATGGTTGAATTCTATTTAGTAGTTACAAAGGGATGATACATTGAAAATCATACATTGGTTAAATGTTAAATTAATTTGAGTATTGCGTGGTTTATTCGATTCAATGGCTTTAAATTACCATGACAACAACATACATTATACAAGAGCTAAATCTGCCTATTGCACATCTTTCTTTAGGTCAGAAATGATTAGACATTAATTAGGGCTGCAACGATACGCCAGACCACGATACGATGTGCAACACGCTTCATAGATTAATATCGTGATAGGAAATAAATTTGAAAGATAGGTCTACTTTTATGATTTACTTTGAATATGCATTTTCTCGGTCAACTAATAAGCAACTTCAAGTGTCGAAAACGCATTAACACTCACTGAAAGTAGAAAAGTTATTTTCCGCATGGACTTATTTATGCATTTAAAGTAATATTAGTCCTTTTTTGTGAATTTTTATTTGGATAATAAATTGCGATACAGACATTAATTGTATCGTGCATTGTGGGTTTTTAAAACATCTCAATTTCTCGACGAATCTTTGCAGCCCTAACATTGATTAACTTATCTTGTCCATAATCAACTCTGAATGCCATCGAATATCTACGATATTAAACAAATTATAACAGTTCAGGCATATTTTCATTTAATCTAAAACTGAAGGGGTCGAGACTTAGCAATTAATGCACACGTCTTGTCAAGCCATCTAAAGCTAATATCTTCGCTCGCTATAAAGTAATTTGAATGAAATTTTCAAATTATTCATTTTACATTATCTATTTTGGAAATATGATAGCAAGAACTGCCAGCTCTTTATCTAAATCTTACAAAATGTATCTTTGATAGTCATATTATGAATCAGAAATGTTTGTATTAAAATCAATTCTGCCCATCATAGAGACAGATCCAGAAGTTTATCAAGAGTCAAGTTATTAATTTCAAGTGCAACTTTCAAAAGTAATTTAAAAACTTTACTGTGCTTTCTAAGTATTTGAAATCTCCATTAACTTTTTCATTTCCATTATGTCAATTTTAATTTTACACGCTTAGACGAGTGAAGTTGGCAACTCCCTTGCTCTTTTTCTTATTTTTTCATAGACGTAAATATTACTGATTAAGAGAAGAGAATGCATGATATAGTTTTCCCTCAATGCATTTGAGCACTTTGTGTTTTTTGTCTGGTTTAGTTATTTGTTTTATAAACGTGACCTGTCTACTGTGATGGTTTCCCCAGTGAGTTGATCTACAGCATGGCGTGAACTTATATATATACATATTTACAATCCCTAGTTGTTTTGTAATTTATTCCGGGGTTGAATGGCCAAATGGTTAGCACGTATATACGATCGTAAAGCCTGTCATTGAGTCAACTGGCATGGTTTTGATTCCCTGTGCAACTTCATGGGTTTTCTCTGGGTGCTCTGGTTTCATCCCACTGCTAAAAACCCATACGCACAATGAATTATTGAAATAAAATTGTGTTGAATTGATGTTAAACCCCATTTCTCTCTCTCTCTCTCTATCTATCTCTCTCTCTTGTAATTTATTATTAGGATGGACTAGGTTTTGCTGGTCTTCGTGGCACCAGTCTAGATTGTGCTAACTGGCTGGCTAGACCATTCACCAGTGAGTTTCGTGAAATGTTATCTCAATCAACCTGTCCATCCAATGCAAGGTGATGGTAATTTTTCCCTTTCAGCCACTCAACCAATCTTTGTATGATGACCCTTGACACTCTGCGTGCAAGTTTTCTGGGTTTTTGGGCTGGTGTGGTGTTATTAAGACTAATTCTAATCCACCACTTCCTGAATTCCACGTTTGAGGAATCCTGAGTTCATAACCCTTTCACCACCTTGCAATTGGTTTCTTATAAAATATCGATACCAAAACAGCATCCCCCAAAATATTTATTTGCTTTTGGATTCTATTTTATGATTGTCTGAGGTGTTCGATTCTTGTATGAATTGACTGTAGATGATGGTACTGTCTTTACGTGGTGGGTTTGGCCACCTGCAATTGCCACAAGTAGACCAGTGATGCAAGGTTTACACTTGACTTATTTTGTTTGTTAATTAAAATTTTAATATGAACGTTGTTTGTATGGGGGCCTGAATATAGGCAGGTTATGTTTTAAATAGTTGATACTAGTATCACTCTTGGACATGTCAATAAAGCAGGTTATTGTGATTTGCCGTACAGTGAACCCCTAGTTTTAATCAATGAATGGTTTATTTAATTAGGGACAGCATCCAGTAGTGAAGATACTGGTTTACGACTCGTGGAAATAAAACATGATGAAAGTGGATCATTAGGTTTAAGTATTGCTGGTGGTGTTGGAAGTCCTATGGGTGATGTACCTATCGTTATCGCTAACCTCAACCCTAACGGACCAGCAGCAAAAACAGGCAAACTTAGGGTAAGTGTATTTTTTTTCGATCTGATATGTTGTGTCACTTTCAGCCAGAAGAAAGTACTTTAGATTACCTATGAATTTGAATATCTTTTTGAAACATTTTTTTTTTTCATTGTGGTCTAAATCCATCTGAATGACTGATGATAAGAGTTATGCTCCTTTATTAGACAGGATTCTGGTTTTAACTTTTTAACAGGATATCTCCAAGCTTTATTTAAATTGGGTTAAATTCCCATGAGCAAACACAATAGACTTTCGATTCTCGGTTGTACGTGACAATGAATAGGCTCGCCTGCCAAACCCTATGCATGTGTTTTCTCTGGGTCCTCAGGGTTCCTCGCACTGCTATATATAGACCCTGACATGCAAGCAAATTGTTAAAATAGAATTGAACCATGTATTGGACCCAAAATGTCTAGTTTTTGTCCAGTGGATTTAAACTCTCTCTCACTTAGTCTCGAAATTAACGAGTTTGTGGTGAGTGGCCATTAAACCCCATTTCTCTCTATCTATTGAATGGATGTGTATTATTTACAGACTGGTGATAAGATATTAATGATAAATGGTGATTCTACTGATGGCATGACACATGATACAGCTGTTCATATACTCAAGTCTTCCACACAACTTACACTTCAAGTTCTTCAAGGTAAAAACACATCATTTTATCATCGTCAAGTCAGAATTTTAAATGACATTCAAGTTATATTTATAGCACGGTTTTCGTGAGTTAACAGTTTTAAACATCGAGGCGTAAGCCGAGATGATAAACCTGTTAACGAATGAAGGGTGCTATAAATGACTTGTAATACTGACACCTGCAAAAGCAAGGCTTAGCTTCAAATCAGTGCAACCAGTGCAATTAATCCACACATCTTGTCAAACCTTCAAAATCTAATATCTTCCGGTTTCCTTCCACTTGTGCAGGACTGACAGCCTGACTAAGACAGCTGTCTAGTCGTTTGGATGGTATGAAAAACTGAAGACATGTGTATATATTAACTTGCATGTAAAAGATCCCTTGGCAGTTGGAATTTGATGTAAGAGTAGACTGTCTTCATTAGCCCAAATGGAGCAGAACAGTAGGATGTTAAACCTCATTTCATTTGGCATGTGGAGGTTGGATGGCTGAAGGGTTAGCTAGTGTGTGCTGTACCATAAAGCCTGTCATTGACTCAACTGGCGTGGATTTGAATCCCCGGTTGTACGTGACAAAGAATAGGGTTGCCTTTCCAACCCTGTGGGTTTTCTCCGGGTCCTCCGGTATCCTCCCACTGATAAAGACCCCTACGTGCAAACGAATTATTGAAATAAAATTAAACCATATGTTAGTTCCGAAATGACCTAGTTTGTGTCGAGTGGACGCTAAACCCCATTTCTCTCTCTCTGTCTCTCTCTCTGGTATGTAATAAATCTGTGTTTTTGTTATTTACAGGAGAAGAAATGACTGTAAGTGTAAATGGTCATAAATCTAAACAAGTGAGTATAGATATATCACAACAAGGCAGTATGGATATATCACATCAAGGAGCAAATTCAGCAGCTGCAAAAACAGGAGAAGCTGATACTGAAAGGTACAAAACCATCTTTCGTAAATATTTAAATTTTAACTGAAAAGTCGTCCATCGGGGGAGGGGGGGATGACTGAATAAATACTTAAATTTTAACTGAAAAGTCATCCATCATGGGTCAGGTTGGATAGTCGAATGGTTAGCATGTGCACGCTGTGTCATAAGATGTCATTGACAAGGCGTAGGGTCGCCCGTCCAACCTCATAGGCTGTCTTTGGATCCTTTGGTTTTCTGCCAATGCTTAGACCCTTATGGTTAGCATGTGCACGCTGTATCATAAGATGTCATTGACAAGGAGTAGGGTCGCCTGTCCAACCTCATAGGCTGTCTTATGATCCTTTGGTTTTCTCCCAATGCTGAGACCCTTATGAGCAAGCAAAATATTGAATTATAATTGAACGGTATGTTAGTCCCGAAATGACCTAGTTTGTTTCAAGTTGATGTTAAATCCCATCTCTCTTCTTTCTCTCCTGTACCACACTACATAGTGTTTATGCAAATCTCCATTAGCTCAGTTGGTTTCAGAGAAGTAGGACATTTTTACCTATTGCATTTGTTACTTGCCTTAAAAGAAATTGGATAACCTGTCTTTAATTGTTTTAATAAAAACTTTGTTTAATATTTCAGCCAACCTCCTCAATATAAAAAGATAAATCTAACTCGTGGTGCTGACGGTCTTGGCTTCTCTATTGTTGGAGGTTATGGTAGTCCCCATGGAGATTTACCAATTTACGTTAAAAATGTGTTTACTAAAGGTGCTGCTGCAGATGACGGACAACTTCAACGCGGTGATCAAATTCTGACTGTTAATGGACAAAATTTGGATGGTGTAACGCATGAAGAAGCTGTCAATATTTTGAAAAATGCTAAAGGAAAAGTTATAATGAACGTCATATCTTGATGATACAAAATGTTTCATTGGCTGTTAACTTGATGAAACAGACTTGATCATTGGTTGTTATTCAATGATAAAAGAACCAGACTTTATTATTGGTTGTTATGTTTTATCTGTACATAATTTATGACGACATATTCATTATATGATATTAATTAATTCAAGTATGGAGTAGGCAGCTGTGTTTGCTAGAGGGGTGTGCTATGTACATGGTGTTCCCATCTTCAGTGTGTGACAGATCCATTAAGAAGGGTGTGCTATGGTCTTGGTGTGCCCATCTTTAGTGTATGACAAGTCCAGTTGTGTTGCTAGAAGGGTGTGCTATGGTCTTGGTGTGCCCATCTTTAATGTATGACAAGTCCAGTTGTGTTGCTAGAAGAGTGTGCTATGGTCTTGGTGTGCCCATCTTTAATGTATGACAAGTCCAGTTGTGTTGCTAGAAGGGTGTGCTATGGTCTTGGTGTGCCCATCTTTAATGTATGACAGGTCCAGTTGTGTTGCTAGGGATGTGCTATGGGCTTGTGGGACTCCTCTTTTGTGTGTGACTGATCCAGAAATGAGGAATTTGGGGAAATGAAATATCAAGTCCGGAGAACAAATTTGCCACTGTTGCAAAATCACTCCTGTTCTATTGTGTGTGTTGGCCTAAATTTCTACTGCCATTTTTTCAAACTATACAATGTGATGATTATATGCATGACACAAGACAACCAGGAATTGTCAAGACATCAGCATCAACTAGAACAAATTAATTACTTCGTTATCGTGCTGTGATTTAAACTATGGCAAGGGTTGTGATTTTTGTTTTTCTTTCAATCTGCTTTTTGATCCGTTACGTGAGTCATCATCTCACGAGCCAATGTATATTTTTAATCCAATTTTGATTTGTTACATGTACATAAATAAACTATGAGTATTATTATCCATGATGTATCTTAAACTTTTGCTCAGTTACTAAGTTAGAACAAAGAATACTTTTATGTGCCATTCATTAATTCTAATTCAAACTACCTTCTAGCATTCCAAGTAATATTGTAAATATTTTTGAAATATGATTGGTACATTGTATATTTAGCGTATAATTATTAATGAATGAAAATGAAATCGTTGTATCCTATTGTCATGGTAAAACTACATATTATAAGGTTTTATATTTTTCAGTTTATTGTATTTAGTACACATATCTTTAGTTTACAATAACATAATCTCTAAAGTATCAATGTAAATAATAAAAACCGCATAACCTTATGTTAGGCTTGTATTTTGAAAATATCTATAATAATTCCTTTTTTTAAATAAAAATATTTGTAAGTTTATTGTAGGCCTATTCAGTACATATCTCTAGTATCAAATTACATAATCTTTTTAATATCAATGAAAATATTTGAAAATAGAATAGCATTATGGCTCATATTTTGAAAATATATTGCCTTGATATCTATAAATAATTCCCATTTAAAATAAAAATGTCATCCAAGAAAATGTATTATAAGTTTTTATACTTTTTAGTTTGTTGTATTGTATTCATATCTTTCTTTCTAGTATCAATGAAAATTCAAAAATAAAATAAATTTTGTTAAGGCTCATATTTTGAAAATATATTGCCTTGAAATCTATATCTCATAGCATTTGAATTTTGTAAAACATAAAATAAATTCTCTTATTCTAATATATGGAAAACATTTTGACTTCAAATGAATACAAATTTTATAGCCTACTTATGAAAGAATAAAAATATGTTGGACTTTTTAAAAAATATTTAATTGCTTTTAATTGAGAGATTGTTTTAAATGTTATTTGATTGATCACTAATATTTTTTTTGATTTTGTCAGGGGTTTTTTTTAAGAATGATTTGACCTATATTAACGATCATAACAAGTCTTTAAGAACCGATTCTAAGTTAAAATCGGTTTCTTAGTTGCCGTTGGTTATGATGTAGTTAGTACGCTGTGGTTAGTTTAATCATGACTCGAATTACAGTCAAATGAGGTGTGGGAACTTATTGGGTTCAATGATTGAAGGTCTTTCTTCAAAAGAAAAGATTTCGCTGGAAAGCATCATTTATTCAATATGGCCTTATTAATCAATATCTAACAGTCATTATTTCTCGAGATCCGTGACAAATTTCTTGATTCGTACTGCTTTTACTTGTGTTAATATCTCTAAATTAACATAAGTTTTAAACAGATTTTTATTTATACAGTGTATTCTGTCTTCCTTTTAATGTGAATTCTAATAACAGTACAGCCACATGTCACATATTCTGTGTATGATTTTCCGTCATGATATTCAAATCCAATATAAACATCTGAACACAGAAACCACCCCCAGTTGTAGCTGGCTTTATTGGTTTCATTTATTTTTCTGATTGAAGCTATGTTGTGGGGTTGGATGTCTGAATGTAAATAAAACGTGCACATGGAAGCTTAAGGTCTGTCAATGAGTCAACTAGCGTGGTTTCGATTTCCCGTTGTACGTGACAAGAAGTAGTGTCACCTGTCCAACCTCACGGGTGTTCTCCAGATCTTCTGGTTGCCTGCCACTGCTAAAGACCCCTACATGCAAGCGAATTATTGAAATAAAATTGAACGATATGTTAGTCCCGAAACGACCTAGTTTGTGTCAAGTGGACATTAAACCCCTTTTCCCCCCTCTCTCTTTAAGCTTATGTAAATTTCTTCTTGTAGTATTTGAAGAAGGATACGCTTCACGTGTTGATTTACGGAGGACTGGACAATCATATACTGAATATAGGACATGTAGTAAACGACTGCGCTATTATTATTGTATATAAGATTATATGTATTATTGTCGTCCATTATTGTATATTGCACATGGTTTCATTGAGTAGTTTATGGCGTTTAGTGGTTGCACATTATTTTGTATGGTTTTCCCTATGCAAATCGGTATTCAAACATCTAGCTCTCCTGTAAAAAGGAGCTCAATATATTAACATCAAATTTCATGTAGAAGAAAAGTTATCTTTGGATACAAGCATATTTTCAGACAATTTTGGCAGTATCAATAAAATGGAAACAGATTCACATGACTTTTAATGTAATTTGAATTTAAAAGAAAACAGGTCAGGAATCAATATATAAAATGTTCATTTGATAAGACAAACATTTCCCAGCCAATTAAAAAAGAATATATGCAAAAATAAAAGCAATTGTATCTATTTGTCAGCTGAGAAAAATATTTTTGTGATGATGATCCATAAAGGTGATGTTCTTAAAACTGCATACAAAACTAAATTGAAATTGTCCACTTATTCATACCTCTCTAATGACTGGCAGTGGAACAGACCATTGAAAAACTTTTGTTAGTCAATTTGTAGTGGAAAACACTGAGTCAATTTGTAGTTTTTATGCCAAAAAACTATTAAAAATAATTTAAAAAATTGTCATTCTTTGGAAAAATATCTTATCCGAAGTCAACAACACATCATGAATTGATCGCCTACCTTCTGGCGAAACGTTAAATCCGCTGCTTAATGGGCAGTAGTTTAGATTTGGATTTCGGAAGCAGAAACTGTGTGATAATTCTTGTGCAATGGCCACCAGGCAGGTCAGGAGTCGAAATCAGCTTTTAAATTAATTTTAAGCCCTACATGTAAATTTGTATATATATATTATATATATATAGATCTGTTATGTATGTTGAAGACCCGACGAATGGTGAATTATTATTATTCTCTTGAAAATTGTTACTGACTGAGTTATTAGGGATTCACAATGAATATATTTATATCTCTATCTTATATATATCTTTGTACTTTGTATTTTTGGGAGGGGAGAACATGAGAGTGTAGAGTTTTGGTTTTCTGCTTATAAGTCCAAAATGAATACCAAAATACATGTAAGTCTTTTTCTTGTATATGAATTAACCGAAAACATTCAGACTAATTCATATGCAACAAATATGATATCTTGCATACTTATGGAAAACAGCTACAGATTTATTTTGTGGACATGTTGACCAGTCTCTTGATCGATCTTCTCCACAGCTGTTTTCCACAAGTATATGTTCTACATGTAGTTTATTAATCTATCCAATTACCAAATGCCTCTAAAAGATTAAATATATGAAATAGGCTTGGAAACTTGTATGTACATGTATATTTTCAAAGTCATTTATCTAAATCAAATGGCATGATTGAATTCATTTTAAAATTTTTTTTTTCCTTTCATTTTCTGTGTTATTTAGGACATAAACACTTCCTGTTTTGCAGGACGTGTTTATTGACATTGTAACATGCTATTTCAGGATTTTAAAAGAAATTACTAAAACAGAGGGGTGTTATTGTCCAATAGACAGTGTCTAATTGACCAATCAAAATGCTGGATTTTCCCTTAAGCTTGTTACGATAAATCCCAGCGTGTACATATTGTAGATTTATCTTTATATACTTATTGTTAATTCATAATTAGTAGAAATTATTAACTGTACAGTATACATATATAGATAAAAAGATATCCAGGCTTTTATCCATGAATTACGGCTATAGAATATATCTATTAATATATTGTTTCTGTCTATTATTATTATTATCCAAGATTTATATAAAAAAACTATAAATAAAGGTTATTTACAAAGATTTATAGAGTTGGGTTTATTTTTTAATTCATTTGTTTATCGGCCCCCATGATTTCACAAAAATTTGGTTTCTTTTTTAAATTGATTTGTTTATCTGGCCCCACAAGTTCACAATGCTTTGTCACCCATGTCAAAAATAAGGGCATTTGGAATCCTTGCGGAATTCCCATTCCAGAAATACTTATTATAGCAATTTTAACTTATTGGTTGCGGAGTAATGGTCAATTGAATAGTGGCGGCCACGCTCATTTTGACCAAAATTGGGACAGCCAAATCTCGGATCTAGCTAAAATTTGAAATATCAGTTTTTCCTGTCCAAATTTCAGAAAAATCGAAATGGGTACGGTTTAATTTTTATTTTTTGGCGGGTGATTTGACACGAAATGACCCCAGGTTGAGTTAAGACTTTACTCAACTTCCAATCACTGTTTATGATCCAGAAACACAAAATCCAGAAATAAAGGTCCTGTGTACAATTGGGCTTCATGTAAAAGGATGCTTGGCATTAAACTCCATCGAATTTTATTTTCAAGTAAAGAGATAAAGAATACTAAAACACTCATCAGCCTTAATAAACAGACCTCAAGCAGCAATCTGTTTCACAGAGAAATACGTACGAATGATCTCTGTCACAGATGACTGTCCACAACACGTGCATTGAATTCACTTGTCGTCAGTCATTGGCTCAACGGCTCGTGCATTGTTTACAGAACACCTAACTGCTTCGGGCAAAATGATGCCTTTTCCTCATTTTAATATCCATTTACACTAAATAGGAAATATTTTTTAACTACAAATACTTCAAACGACTTAATTTATTTTTCTTATACTGAAAAAAAAAATGTTTGAGAATTTAATTTGTCGGAGTAAAAAAGTTAATATGCCGAACTCAGTCATGCTTATCAGTGATTGTACTAATTGTAGCGGCTAAGCGAATATTCACTGCGGGATCAGTTTGCTCAAGCAGTAGAAGGAAATGAAATGAAATGGGGTTTAAAGTCCTACTCTTTTGCACCTTACCGGGGCTAATGGAAGACGGGAGCAGTAGAAGGGGCAGTTCAACTTCAACCCATGAAACACTTTCTGTAGTGTGGCAACTTCACTGTGTTGAATTGATACATAGTTGTCTCCCTTTAATGCACAGCGGTTCATTATCAAGTTAGTTCATGCATCAGGAAAGGATTGTGTAGCAAACGAAATATAAAATCTTTGTAAACATGAGCAGATGTTCTTCGTCAAAGTAGCCTCTATGCTTGCATGTACAAAAACGAGGTCCTGTGTACACATTGGTGTGCACGTAAAAGATCCCTCGACAGCTGGAATACGATATAAGAGTAGGCCACATTGCTGTTATCCAGGCAAAATTTCCCTCATAGCACACTGTATGGCCCGTCTTCATTAGTCCAGTTTGGAGAGTAAACCCCATTTCGTCTTATTTCTGGTGTGCAGATCAATTTTAACCAGTTAAAAACTATGATCCCTTTTAGGACTGTTTAGGGGACAAGTTTATAATAGGATCACCTGTCTAACCTCGTGGGCTTTCTCTGGATCTTCTGACGGTTAAAATAAATAAAATAGAACCATGTTAGTTCTAAATTGACTAAGTTTGTGTCGAGTGGACATTAAATCCCATTTCTCTTTCTCTTTTTGAAATGTTGGAGTGTGTTTGTGTGTCAGCAAAATATTCTTTGAGGAGTTGTCTCTCTTTAATGTGAAGGTCTTCATCGAGGTATCAAAATTGAAAAATAAAATGGCAATAAAGAATATCTTATATTTAATTACCAAAGTAAGACAGAATGATAATGGACACTGAATTGTATATAATTATAACTGTATGATTTGTAAAATATATTGGCTATATATACATGTATATGTTTACATTTCCTGCAGTGCCATTTCAACAAGTCCATTAGTAAAAGTTGTATTTTCAAGGATCCTGCCTGCACTATATGTTTGAAAGCTACTGCCTACATGCATCAATTCCTATTCAGTTGATTCTATTCTGTTACTAATTATGCATACTGGCTTTCATCAGAACTCTAGGTTTTTAAGCTTAAGAGTTTTAGCACTTGGGAGTTAATATTGAATACAATATACATGTAATTATTGGGAGCGTTGTTACTCTACAATATGAACGATGTACAAAAACCAAAATAGAACATGTGGTACAGTATGTTAGCTGAACAGTGAAAACACGGCACAAATCCTTAGTCATATTAGCACTTGCTTTAAACCGACTCAGATTATTTTATAGCACCTGTAGAAGTCAATCGTTAATGACAGGGTTTTTCTAGTTGTTTGGGGTTAGGTTCTGAAATAACTTCAAAATTTTAAAGCCCTATTTCTTTTTAGTGTTACTCTTCTGTGATGAATTTTTCAATTTTGTGCTGAGCTTGGTTTTAGAATCAGTTTTTATTTTTTTGTCCGTTTTTGTCCGTTTTTTGGACGGATCATTGTTCCCCATGCCCAATGCATTAGATTTAAACTCTGTCATTTTTTCTTTTAATCGTTCCTGTTTTTGAGCGATGACTTCTTTTCTATTCCACAGCAAAATATTCACGCCCATTCCTGAAGCCAGTGCCTCTCCACTGTGGTTGAATTTGTTTAAAGACACTATTCCTGGAGCACTTGGGTCGAAAAGTTTTGTGACGATCTCTCCTGTTTCAGAATCAATAATATCAATGGTTCTTCGTTCCCCAGATTTGTATCCAGGGAAATTCTGATCAGGATAACGACCGACAACAATTAGATCTTGTAATGGATGCCATGACGCCTTTATTGGGGTAATATGTTGAAAGAATCGGTGAGGATGGAGTATGGTTCTTTCCAATCTCCATTCAGGAGCATTGAATATCTTGATATCACTATGTTGATCTGTGGTCACGAGACGGCAGCCATTAGTCAGGCTAAAATAGGCAGAATTAACCCCTTTACTGTGTTGAAGAACAGCGAGGCTACTTTTGTTGTCTTTGATCATTCTGATGTCCCACAGTCGTACCGTATGATCTACGGATGCTGAACAAAATAACCAACTTTCTCGAGGTGAAAACTCCACGTGGGTTACTTTCTGTTTGTGTAATTTTTTATTCCAAATCTTTTGTCCTTTTTCTGATAAGCACAAAATATTACCTACATTGTCACCTGTCAGTACGGCACCATGAGACGAACTAACATCTAACGAACAATACCAAAAATCCATACAATTCATCGTGTCGGATAATATTTGACCATGACGTCCTTCAAAATCATGTAACGTTAGTTTTCCATTAATTGATGCAGTGCAGAGAAAAGAATTATTCCAAGGCCAGAATTTCATTGCCTGAATAGATCCTCCTGCTCCATCGCCTCCAATAAATTTATCGTTATTAACTGTCCCAGAATCCCACAGTATAATATCGCCTCCTTTCGAACCAACTGCTAAGACATTGGGATTGGATGGATGCCATTCCATTGCTGTTGTTCGCCTATCAAATGGAGTTGCACAGCGACAAAGTCCAAATTCAGACAGCTGATTTATGATAGGATTGGTTAAGGTATGTTTTAGTTTTGGTGATATTTGCAATCCATAATTTGTTTGATACAACAAATGGAACATATTCATACTTTTACTCATTATGGAGGGAACCGAATTTTTAACAACATAACCTGATTTACGGTTCTCAAAATCACAAATAAAATCAGCCTTTTGTCCAGCAATTTGTAGGCCTAATGAATTTGAAACACCCTGATTTACACCACTGGTAGCTTCTAACATAGTCTTACACTTTTTAGAACAATTATTTTGAGATTCTTTATCACTATCGCGGGTTGACGTTTTTGTCCCACGCTGAGAGTCACCCTTAATTGCATTCATATTCAGATCTGTCAACATTCGTTTCCGTAATTTTGATGCTAACGTAACCTCAGTCCCACTTATTACAGTTGAAGTATTATCTTCTTCTGGGCGGTCTTTACATTTTCTGGGCATCGCCGATCTTCTCGAAGAAGTCCTATTATTACCACTTGCAGAAGTAGACATTTTAGTTTATACACCGCTTATACGAGTATGTCTTTTTATGAAATAACACAAGTTAAAATAAAACTAAGCTTTGCGATGAAAGCTATTTATGTTTATTTATCCAAATATCAACCACTTTTAAGATGACAAACTACAGTTGTAGCATAATACACTGCTAAATTACAGCCACTTTTTCCCGGGCATTTTGGACGTTATATAACGGGTCTGTTTGCACGTTCGGTTGTTGTAGAAGAGACAACACTTATCACCACAATGCGCATGTCTACTAACACTAGTATTATACGATCTATGATCCATACAGCTCTATGAGTTCATCACAGGGGAGTCTCGGTTTCAGCATCCTCCCCCTTCAACAAATTGTCATTTTAGTTTTTCTTTCGAAATTCTCGTCGGAAAAATGAATTGAATTTTCTTCAGACTTCGCATTAGGTTTTACTTTATTATCCAACCCTTCTTTTACGGCCAAGTGAATTATTACTGCGGATCAGTTTGAATTTAAAAAAAACACAAAATTCATAGTCTCGGTCACCCAGACCCCCCTAGTCTTCAACGCACGGAGGGTCTGGGTCGGTTCTCAATTATTGACGAAAATTACTGGATAATCTACCACATAAAAAACCAAACTCCCGGTTACGCATGGGCAATGGAACCCTTTGGCTAAAGTCTCGGTAAGTGATAGATATTATGAAGCCGGGCCGATTTTGATAGATTCTATAAGGCGAGGGTAAAATATATCCCACAATTCACTTGGCACATCTATTATTAGAAACAAAATAGAGACGATACAACAGCATGAATCGTGATTAAGGAGATTGTGAGAAGCCATACGTTTGATTCATGACGAGAGAAAATTACCATTTCAATTAAAAACTTTAGAACAAAATTTTAGAGAGTGTCATTGTTGACAAGCGAGATGTTTTGATAGATTCAGCACGTGGTAACTTAAAAGACTGGATAATCCAGACAGTGACCGACTTTCTGTCAAATTTTGAGGACCCATCCAGACTAATATTCGTAGAATATTTGTTTGGATGAATATTCGTAGAATATTTGTTTGGATGATAAGAGACTATTTGTTTGGATGATAAGAGACTACAAAATTCAGAGCTTTTGGGTTTTGGAAAACATACGATGCAAGGGAGCTAACTCTTGTTTTGTTTATGAACATAAGGGACACGGAATGTTATTCTCTCGCTCCCCACTTAACAAAAAATGTAATTCACACCTCTGTCTCTGACTCGAGTAGTACGGAGCAGCACTAATAATAGTATAATGTCTAAACAATAGACTGCCTCAGCTGTTAATGATTTTGGATGTTTTACGATTGTTTATTCATGTTGATGAACACCAGACTAACTATTGTGATTGTAAGTATCATGTTTGAATGACGATGTTAACCAGAAAATTGTATGTTGATTTTAACTGAACTAGTATGGAGCCAAATCGTTGTCATATTTAGAGAACAGAAAGAAAGAGAGAGAGAAACAGGGTTTAACGTCCACTCTACACAAACTAGACCATTTCAGACTGGACTAATATATAGTTCAGTTTTATTTCAGTTATTCGCTTGCACGTAGGAGTCTTTAGCCATGGGAAGAAACTGGAAGACCGTCCCAGAGAAAACTGTGGACAAGACAAAATGAAATGAAATGGGGTTTAACCTCCTTCTGTTCTGCTCCTCTTGGGCTCTTGGCAAATGAAGATGGGCACACGCCATACAGTGTGCTAAGGGAAATTTTGCCCAGACAGGAGCACTACGGCCTACTCTTTTACATGCGCGCCAATGTTAATGTATACACAGGGCCTCACTTTTTATCCCATCCGAACAACTAGACAGCTGTCTCTTCAGAACCTACATTTTGCACCACTGACAAGGGGAATGCAGGGATCAAGCACACGACCTTCAGGCTAGCGTCTTAGTATAAATAACAAATACCGTATCCAATAAAGAAACTGTGGCATTCATTGTTGATTGCCAAAATTGTAAACACAACGCAGGAGAGCCATTTTCACCCAGTTATACATGTATGTGTAGTAAAATTAAAGAATGTTTATTATTCAATCGATATAAATATCAGCTTCATATATATATATATATAAAAAGAATTGACATTAATATATAATGATATCTTTATTTTTTACTTTTATAAAATGTAATAAATAATATTGAAACATGTATGTATACCGTAATCTAGACATAGCTTACCCCCCCTCCCCCCCACCGGTACATTTTAATATTGACTGGAAATTATAGAAATATACTGGGCATAAAAATAAAATAAATAGAAATGTACTGTGCATAAAACTAGAAATAATATGCACTGTATATAATATGTAATATAACATAGGTACATGTACATTCAATATACTGGAACTGATAAATATGTAGGACATGAAAATACAATGTACCGTATATATGATTTATGTGACACAGTAACACGCGTATCATTTAATCTAGTGTATTTAGCACTAATTTCTTTCAGTTTTTTTTATTATTAAATAAAATAAAAACCAAGTACGAACAATCCAAACCATTAGTCAAAATTCGAAGTCCTAAAAAAACGGTTTAGGCAAAATAGTGTAATCAGAAAATGGACCGTTCATCACTGTGAACAAAATACACGACAAAAAGTGGTAACCGGTGTCTAGAAGAATTTAAAATTTGTAAAAATCATTTCAAATCACCAAAAATTATCTAATTTGTACTTGTGTCCATTTTAAAGCTGACCATTCGATTTTGATGAGTGTCCAATTTACAAGACGTGTTTAATTTCTTGATCACTGTAAAAAAATAAACAACCCAATTGATTATTGATGTACCATTATGTAATGTAATGATTCATTTTTGAAATTAAACACTTGTAAATGATCAAAATTAATCAGTCAGCTTTAAACTGGACATACATGTAACTACAAATTAGATGCAGATGATTTGGGAGGATTTTTAAAGATTTTTACAAATTTGTAAACTCGAACCGTGTGGGTTTTCTTATTCTATTTATTTCCAACCATGTGGGTTTTCTCAGGGTCCTCCAGTTTCCTACCACTGCTGAAGACCCCTACATGTAGGTGCAAGCAAATTATTGAAATAAGATAAAACCATATGTTAGTCTCTCTCTCACTCTCTCTCACTCTCTCTCGCTCTCAAATTTTTAAACAAAGATTTTATATTAAACAAATGTAAAAGAAATTAGTACTGATAAAGAAGATTAAATAATACCCAGGTTACAGTGATATATGACACAGATATACATGCAAATCATTCTTAGATGTAAGAATTTACTCAAATTGTTTTGTCTTATTTTAACTAAAATATAGCCCTTTACAAAACTTTTGTTGTTTTAATGTGTCAAACACATCAACAAAAATTAATTGAAGAAACTATACATGTGCAAAGTTTTGTGTTTCTGGATCAAATATATTTCTCATAAACAGTGATTGAAAGTTGAGAATGTTTTGTGAACTTGGGGGTCAGGTAAATATGTCGACTACTGTATATGATACCGGTACATGTAATACAACCCTGGGCCCTGTTTCACGAAATTTTAACCTAAGATAAAATCCAATTTTAGTAGATACTTCAATTTTGATTGGCTAAGCACTAAAATCAATCTAATATTATCCAATCAAATTACTAAAATTGGGATCTTATCTTCGTTACAATTTCGTGAAATAGGCCCCAGATACATAAACCAGTAATTGCTATTTTTGACAACTGCACTATTTTGTTTGATCAGCAACAGAACACATTTAGACAATTTATTTTATGATCAGTAGTGGAATACTGTGTTTTATCAGTGAAATCAAAGTGTTATTCCACTGGCGGACAAAGTAGTCCATGTTGTTTTACCTAAAACTATTGTAAAATCATAAAATAAATAGAACATTTGTCGTTTTGTCGTGAATAACATATTTTATTTCATCTCTAAGCAAAAAAACGTTTATATTTTCACTCATGCTATGCGTTTGTGAAAATATAAGTTTTCTTGCTTCTAGATGAAATAAAATGTGTTATTCACTCTAAAACGACAAATATCCTCTATTTATTTATTTGTATTTTACAGGAAATGGTGATTATACGGAAACGTGTACATGTATTTCAAGTCTTCAACGATTAATTTGATGGATTGGAAGAATTATTATCTCTTTAATTCAACCTGTCAACAACCTGGGTTTTTTCTATGTCATGGTTTAATTGATGTCTCCCTGTTCCTTGATTGATTGATACACATTATTTATTCATTGTTAGTACAAGGCCTTGCGTGTGTGTTCGTATGTTGTTGTTCGTGTGGAAACAATTACATTGTCAACTAGTAGATATTTGAAACGGCTGCCAGAAAGCTGTATATAGATATACTCCATATGTAGTTAGCAGAAGACGGATAATAATCAACTTTTTGTGAAATGTTGTGTGTTTAAGTGGAGAAGGATTATAGTTAAAAGGTAAGAATGATAAAAATGATATAAAGCTATAAATAAGAGCCATGCATGAATAAGACACCTGTATCAATCGGATTAAAACACGGATCCTATTTTGTTTCGTATTTTATAGTTTAGAATTTCGTTTTACTTGTGTTGATTACGCTAGGATCTGGAAGAGTTGTTTTATAACCTGCATTCTGGATGGCTTGAGGGATTAGCCAATGAAACCATCTGTTACGGCAACTTCTTGGCGTGTGATGCACGGAACTGTTAGTAAACCCCGAAATTTGATGTATAGGGGTAACTAGGAATGGGGAGAAACATGCATACGTACCTGTTGGTCTGGTTGCGATGGACTACCACTTTCAGTCTCGGAGTAAACTACCCATACTTTCAGTTTCATGAAACTCTGAATAAAGAAGTGTGGGGGTATTTGGGCCCTGCGGAGTCGGATATTTTGCTGGTAATATATAGTTGTAGGTTGTAGTTTAAAGAGAGAGAAATGTGGTTGAACATCGACTCAACACAAACACGGTCTTATCGGGACTAACATATGGTTCATTTTTATGTGAATTAATTTGCTTGTGCATAGGGTTCTTTAGCTGTGGGAGGAAACCTGAGATAACTCACGGAGTTGACAGAAGACCCTACTCCATGTCAAGGCCTGGAAATAACGGTTTTAGATGTACCTTACAAAATGTTAGGCACTAATGAACTACATTGTAGTTCCTGACATTTTCAACTTAGTGCCGGACATGTATTAATAATATTAATAAAAAAGACAAACCAGTGCTGGGCAAAATAACAGACACCAGAGTTTTTGTGCCTGACAAAGCCTAAATCTATGCCTGACATTGTCAGTGACAGGTGCCATATTTCCAGACTTGGCATGTGTAATATTACAATTAAAGACTAGCCAGTATTTGCTTGTGCGTAGAGTTTTTTTTTTTTTTAGCCTTGGGGGGAAAACCTGAGATAACCCTACTCCATGTCACGTGTCATGAGTAATTGACATGTGCATTATTACAATTAAAGTAGCCTGTATATATCGGTGATCAATAATGGTCTCAGTGTCATCTTAGATTAATGATTGAACCCATTGAGTCATATAGCTTTCAACTACATATACCTTGATCTATATGTCATGTTTTATAGATTGATTGAACTAACTTCATCTACATATCATGTATTATAGATTGATTATTGATATGGTATTGATCTGTCAGATTTTCTGATCAAGTGACGAGGAAGGACATGTCGGGTAGACAGTGGCACTAGTTTTTCTGCTGTACCAAAAGTCCATCTTTATTAGCCCAGGTTTCAAATCCCCGGTTGTAAATGGCAAGAGGTAGGGTCGCCTGTCCAACCTCGTGGGTTTTCTCCACTCACTCTGGTTTCTTCTCACTGCTAAAGACCCCAACGCGCAAGTGAATTATTGAAATAAAATTAACCCATGTGTTAGTCCTGAAATGACCTAGTTTGTGTCGAGTGGATGTTAAACCCCATTTCTCTCTCTCTTTATTATCCCAGTCGGAGTAGAACATTTGGATGTTAAACCCCATTTAATGTCTGTTTCATATATCATTCATTTCTTTTATACATTGGATGGTGGATAGCCGAATGGTTAGCATGTGCACGTTGTATCATGAGGCGGGGGTTACAATGGCCTAGTGGTCTAGAGTGCCGCGCTTCGACCTCTATCCGGCCGGTCACCTCTGGCTTGTGGCTGTGGTTTCGATCCCTGGTGTGAGCGTATGTGGCATGGAGATACATGTAGGGGCGCCTTTTCAACCTTGTGGGTTTCCTCTGGGCACTTTGATTTTCTCCCACTGCTAAAGACCCCAACGCGCAAACGAATTATTGAAATCAAATTGAAACCATTTACTCCCAAAATGACCTAGTTTGTGTTGAGTGGACTTTATTAAACTCCATTTCTCTCTCTCTCTCTCTCTCTCTCTCTCTCTCTCTGTATCATGAGGTCTGTAATTCAGTCATCTGTCGTGGTTTCGAATCCTCGGTTGTACATGACAAGGAGTAGGGTCACCTGTCCAACCTCTCACTTTTAGACCCCTATGCGCAAGCGAATTATGGAAATAAAATTGAACCATATGTTGGTCCCGAAATGCCCTAGTTTGTGTTGAGTGGACGTTAAATCCAATTTCATGCTCTCCCCCGGATCCATTCACTTGATTTGAGTAATTGTTTATTATTTTTTGCGATGTCTCTTTTCTGTCTTTTACGCAGGTTTACATGTAGCTTGTAGATTTTTTTGCATTTACTATTATATACATATACATACCTTGTCATTTACAATTATCTACATACCTTGTCATTTACAATTATCAAATTCTCATCAACATATTGTGAGAACGATAGCGACAAGAAACGATAGTAATAACCATGGCGAAACATTTATTATACATGTAAATGGATTTTATTGTCATATCATGTGCATGTAGCTAAACTAAGGCCAAACAACCGTTTCTGTGTCTGTGTTTATGGTTACCTGAAGGAGTCTGTTTTTATAGCTAAAATCCCAGATTTAAAACTTTATTTCTCATTTCCCTGGCCCCTGTTTCACGAAATCTTAACAACATGTAAAGCTGAAATCCAAATTTTAGTAGATATACTTCAATTTTGATTTGACTAATCACTAAAATCACTCTAATACATGTATATCCAATTAAATTACTAAAATTTGGATTTTACATGTATCTTAGTTGAAATTATGTCAAACAGGCCCTAGATTCTATAAATCGATCTTAGAATGGTTTTCTGTAGGCTAATTTTATTGGATGCTAGGAAATAATTACTAAATACCTTACCATATTATTAAAATGAAAGGAGAAACGGCTAAAGCACAGTAAATGTGACGAGAGTGTCTTATCACTCATCAGGGTTAAAAAACTAATTTTCTTGCAGGCCTTGTAATTCTAACTGTGTATATAATTCTTTGATTGGCATTTAGTAATTGTGCTTAAAATCAAGCCTGGAAATAAGGCACCTGTCACTGACAATGTCAGGTACAGATTCAGGCTTTGTCAGGCACAAAACCTCTGATGCCTGTCATTTTGTCCAGCACTGATTGGTCTTTTTTTGTAATGATATTATTAACACATGTCCTGCACTAAGTTGAAAATATCAGGTACTATTTCATTAGTGCCTGACATTTTGTCAGGTACATCTAAAACCGTTAATTCAAGGCCTGCTTATTAAAAGGGACAATAACATTCTTGCTGGCTTGGTAGCTCCAGAAAATAAATAATACCCTTATTCTAAGTACTAGATGTTTAAATGTCCTACATGTACCTGTTGTGTAAATTATCCATTACAACCTATTTTATTTGTCCAGAGGGTTCGAAAATACTTTAAAATCCAAGTCACATTTGAAAAGGTTTACGTTAGACTTTTCAAATCAATTGGTTGAATTTTTCCAATTTTTTAAATTAGGTGTGTTAAGATGAAATTTATATCATCATTTAATTGGAATATTGTAAAATAATACGATTTGTTGACCAGAATGAAGATTGAGACATATTTTTCAGTTACAACAAGAGTGTTATTGGGGCTTTAAAATACAGATGTGATGTCACGCTTTGATGTTGGTGTACCATTATTTCAAATAATCGTACGGGCAACTTGCCAGTAGTACTTTATTCATACCAGTAAAATATTGGACTAGTGTGACATATTTCACTGTAACATCATGTGCGGAGTGTCAGTATTTTAAGATATTTAATGGTCTCGAGCTTACGACACCATTTAACGATACATATATACATGTATCATAAGGTACAATTTTATGGATACACAATTACTGAGCTTGATAATGTATTTTACCTGAAAGGCTACGGAATACAAGTATTGATAAGGGTTATAAGAAAATTAATCACTTCTTAATCTTACCTCACAAACCCCTAGAAAGGAAAAAAAACAAATTTTCGACCAACCCTATTTATTCTGTATAAATATATAAAGAATGTGGAGACTCTTCAAGACTAAATCTTATGAAATTGTACAGCCATTCATTTTGAAAGTTCCTAAATATGAACCCATTTCGATGTACATGTAAAATGGTTCAAAGCAGTTGCTCGGATGATGAATGTACATGTACAGCACTGTGTTCATCCTTTCGTGAGACTATATATTATAAAGGGAACATCTGTACAATCTCACTTAAGCCTGATGAGTTCAAACTGAACAAAACTAGTCGCTTCATGAGAGATTTCTTGGGCGGCTACTCACCACTCATAGATTTCTTATTCTATTTATTTCCAACCATGTGGGTTTTCTCCGGTTCGTCTGGTTTCCTCCCACTGCTAAAGACCCCTACGTGCAAGTGAATTATTGAACTAAAATGAGACGATGTGTCAGTCCCGAAATGACCTAGTTTGTGTCTAGTGGGCATTAAGCCCCATTTCTCTCTCTGTGTCTGTTCTATTTATTTGGACTAAGTAACCAGAAACACTAGTATTACTTTTTTTGGCCTAACTTGTCTACATGTATTTCATTATAATAGCAATATTAGATCATCTTGTAGTTGGCATCAATCATTCAGAAATCTATTGAGAAAATATTATCCGCTCGAGTCTTTTATACTTATTATACCTGAATACAGGTATTGTTGTGCTAGCTTGTCAGCAAGTAAGATAAATAGGTAATATATTTTATCACTTATTTACAGAAAATGTTCTCTGAAATTTATTTCTGTTTAATAAACTTTGGACGGGTGTAGATCTGTTTTTCGGTCAGAATAGTTTTATTCGTCTCAGAATGATAATACACGTAGGCTAATGTTATAATAAATGTTTGAATGGTCTTGTATACACATCAGCATTCACATAAAAGGTAAAAGATCCTTGACTGTAGTCCCGCTGTTGGCGCAAACATTCTCTCATTTGCCCTTTTTCATTAGACTAGTAGGAACAGAACAGTGTACAAAGGCTGGCTGAATATTTCTCATTGGAAATGGATAGATCAATTGGGTTAACCAAACTTTTGAGAACAACAAATATAGTTATAGAAAATGTGTTAGTCCCAAATGAACTAGTTTGTGTTGAGTGGACATTAAACTAAACCCCATTTCTCTCTCTCTCTCAAACCAGACTATTTTGCGAACCTATCCATTGAAATCACCAAATAAAAGTATGGAAACATTGAATTTGGAACAAGTTTGCATTAAAGTCACAGGCACCTTTATAATCCAATCTGTAGATAAGTTGAGATTTTTAAGCCAGTTTGAACAAACTTGTCAGAAATCGTTAGATAAGGTGACATTGGAGGAATTTTTTACTTTTTTTCTCATGTTCCCAGTACAATATTTGCAACTTTGAAACCACAATTTCTGGAAATTTATGAAATATTAAAATTTCCTTCAGTTGTTTTTTATACGAACCCAAGAATAACGTTTATCTGAAATTTCATTGCTAGTTGTTGGTCAGGTTTATACATTGTAGTACACAGGGTATACACGTACACGTACATGTACATGTATGTACACCTAACATGGTTGCCTGCCCAGCCTCGTGGGTTTTCTCCGGGTACTCCGGTTTCCTCCAATTGCTAAAGACCCCTACACGCAAGCGAATTATTGAAATAAAATTAAATCATGTGTTAGTCCTGAAATGACCTAGTTTGTGTCGAGTGGATGTTAAACCCCATTTCTCTCTCTCTCTCTTAACATGGCTGGACACGTGTAAACAACCTAAAGATATGATACAGGACACTACTTTTATTAGTTAATTATTGTATGTCATTTCCTTTCAACTTGGTACATGTACTTAATTCACAACTGGGAATGTAGTGAACTACACAAGGACAGTTGTTTCAACGGGTCCTCTGGTTTCCTCCCACTGCTAAAGAAAACCTATGCGTGCAAGCGGATTATTGAAATAAAATTAAACCACATGATAGTCCCGAAATGTCATTGAATCTGTTGGCTTGGTTGGCTGCCAAGATTGTATGTGAGAGGAGTAGGATCATCTTGGATTGCTATCTATGTTAATTTACCCTTTTCAGATACACACGTACATGTACATGTACATGTAGAATTACTTGAACAATGCACCTTTGTTTCGATAAACCTGACAGGCTGAGTCAAACTGACTGAATCAATCAAACTAGGCTATTTTGTGGTGGTTTATCTCCGTAAATCTGTTTTTAGGCGATAAGGTCCTACATACCTTGCTTTATATATTTTTTACAAATTTGGTGATTTAACCCTGTCTTTTCACAAACCCTACATACATGTACGAAGACAACTAAACATTTTCTTTGTAATAAAAAAAGATAATAGAATACAACACATACGCCTCTGTGCGTGTATTAAACATGATTATTCAATAGAAACCAGCAACCATGTATGATTGATTTTTTAATGTGAATATTTAAAGGAGCTAAGTCTCTAACTCAATATCATTCAAAATCTTAGACAATGAAAACACAAATTATTTGTCAATTTAAATCAACATTGATGTTGTGATCTTACCGGGAAAAGATGGGCTTCTGATATCCAATATTTAGGACAAAATAAAAAAATTTACAATTGGTACACGAATAGTGTACCATAATGCGTTTCAGGTCCATTTTTAACGAGGGACTTGAAGAACGAACCTACACAGTGACGCATATTCGTATCTGAAGAGCACAATAATATAGACTGGAATAACCAGATGCTATGGATTGGCATGCGGTTGAGACTTCAGGCGTATTTCGCAGAACATAAGTGATTTGAAATTAGAGTAAAGACTAGGGCTGGGTAAAATATCGATATAAATCGATGGTATCGATTGGATGGCCCAGAAAAGCACTATCGATAGCGCTGGCTTACTATCGATTATCGCTCTTAGTCTATTTTTCTTGCGTCTGAAATGTAAATGTTTTCTTTCAGTTAATCATAATATACCGCTCACTTTAATTACTATCAAGTATCAATGTAACACATAACAAAATTTTGACTGCTTATTGAACAGCCGTTTTCATAAACTCACTCTCATTGAAACGTTACTTTAGTTTTGAAGAAATTATATATTGTTGAATATCGCTAAATCGGCGATACCCGGATGTGTAATAAAGTTAGAGTTATTTCCCTTTGCAAGCTTCAGAATTCGTCTGTGCAATTCACTATTTCTGTGCGTGTGCCTCAGTAATAGAGTACCCAGTACAATAAATAGCACACGTGGAAGACGAAACGCTTGTTGATTTTCCCGGGAAAGCTAAAAGTGCTGTGTCGAGGCACTTTGGGTTTTAGACAGGAACAAACGATCTTTCGCAACTTCGTATGGTTTTGAACTTTGAACTTACACTGTATCCAGTCTTGATAACGACCGTGGGCATGAAAATAAGTTTGTTTTCGATACTATCGATTATCGACCGACATTTCATTGCCGATTATCGATAGTAAAAATCACTATCGATACCCAGCCCTAGTAAAGACGGAAATGATTGAATGTAAATCAGTTTATATACATTCATATTGCATTATTATATGCGTTGAGACCTATTTGGGTCAATTTCTAGGTCTAAAATATTAGCGACTTAGCTCCTTTAAATTGTTCTACTACAGATCTTATCTGAAAGTACTCAACCATGTCTTGTTAAGGATTAATTTAAAATTCACAGTTATTGTAACACCTTACACAGATATTTGAATTTAAATAGTTTTTGAAGGTTGTTTAAATTGAATATTTAATTTTCGTTGTTCAACATCAATTAAAACTAATTGAATGTGGTTTCCTATGAAATATTTACCCAAAACATACTATATAATACATGTATGCAAGAGCTAGGGCAAGCAATGTTATATAAACAATTAATTAGACATCTACATGTATTAACAAAACAAGACCATAATCGATCAACTACTGAAGATTTTAACTACGGTAGGTTATAGAACAGTTCTCCATTTAAAAATTTAATTTAGAATTGGAAGAGCGAGGCCAAGACTCGAATATACCAGCGCCCTGGTCAAACTGATCCCGCAGTGAATATTCGCTTGGCCGCTACAATCACTGATAAGCATGTCATCGACTAGGCTTAATGAGTACGGCATATTAACTTTTTTACTCCGACAAATTAAATTCTCAAACATTTTTTGAGGTAAAAGAAAAATAAATAAAGACGTTTGAAGTATTTGTAGTTCAAAAATATTTCCTATTTAGTGTAAATGGGTATTAAAATGAGTAAAATGCATCATTTTGCCCGAAGCAGTTAGGTGTTAAGTAAACATTGCACGAGCCGTTGAGCCAATGACTAACGCCGCGTGCAGTCAACGCACGTGTTGTGGACAGTCATCTGTTACAGAGATAATTCGTAAGTAATTCTCTGTGAAACAGATTGTGCCCTGGTTATTACACATCTTGTCAAAACTACGAACAGTGATAATAGGGCTCAGATTGAAGTAATTTGAATGAAATTTTCAATGTTTTCTTTTTTTATCATCTCTTTTTGAATTATTATTGCAAGAATGACCAAATCTTTATCAAACTCTTGACTACTGTATCTTTAAAATATATTCAAAAAGAATAAACGGTTAAAGGAAAATACATTGATTTGAAATATTTATAGCTTCTGAAAATACACAAATAATATTAGTCGGCCAGATCTATCGTTTTAATTGAGTGAAATTTTTTGAAAATGAATTATTGATTATTCCTATTGGAAAATACAAAAATAAATTATATGTTGAATGTGATTAGTGAACTAAAATTAATAATAAAAGAAAGAAATCCTATAAGGGGGGGTTGGATGGCCGAATGGTTAGTGTGCACACGCTCTATCATACGGCCTGCCATTGAGTCAACTGGTTTGGTTTCGTATCCCTGGTTGTAAGTGGCAAGGATTAGGGTCGCCAGTCCAACCACGTGGGTTTTATCCGGGTACTCCGGTTTCCACCCACTGCTAAAGACCCCTGTGTGCAAGCGAATTATTGAAATAAAATTAAATCATGTGTTAGTCCCGAAATGACCTAGTTTGTGTCGAGTGGACTTAAACTCTCTCTCTCTCTCTCTTTTTCTCACCCCCTCTCCTCTCCTATTCTATAAACAATATTTATTTGTTTAAATTTGCAGAATTTGTATAATAAATATAGGATACGATAACAAGCTTTATCAGCTTATATAGAATCGCTTCCTTAAAATGGATCTTTAACAGATTTGCAACTGGCAGTCATAATATTAACACAGATATACAGTATAAAACATATGATATGTACAATTTAGATGATAATCTAAGAATTCTATTCAGGTGTAAACTGACATTCAATAGATGATTATTCAGACCTATACGATGTGAAGCGAGACACAATTACACTTTCGTTTGAGGGAGTTGGATGAATGGTTAGCGCATTGGGCTGTATTATAAGGTCTGCTATTGAGTCAACTTGCGTTGTTTCGATTCCTCGGTTATACGTAACAAGGAGTTGGGTCGCCTCTCCAACCATGTGGGTTTTCTCCGACCTGGTGTGTGTCGAATGGACATTAAACTAAACTTTAAATCAAACCCAATTTCTCTCCCTTTCTCACACTATTTTTTACTTAAAAGGGCATTAGGGCTATACTCTAAACCGGGAAAACAATCGGAAAACACCAGAAAACTCCGGAAAACTACCTGTGTGGGGGTTAGGGTTAGGTTTTTCCGTTGTGGGTTAGGGTTAGGATTAGGTTTAGGGTTTTTTTTTCTGTGTTTGCCAGAGGACCAAGTGCCGAGTTGTCAATTTAGTGTGTTTTCCTGTATTTAGTGTTTTTCCGGAGTTTTCTGGTATTTAGTATAACATGGTGTTTTCCGGTACTTTTCCAGTTGTTTTCCGGTGTTTTTTTGTGTTTTCAGGTATATAGTATTGCCGGGGCATTAGGTCAGATTAGATAAAGAGCTGATAATTCTCTCTAGTCTATAATAGTTAAAAACTAGATAATGTAATGGGAATGTGCTGAAAATTTCAGTCAAATTTCTTTACTTTGAACCAGTTTATTAGGGCTTTAATTTTAGGCTAGCCTTGATTGTCATTACTACATTGTTACAATAATAAACAATGTCTTGAGTAACCAATTTTACGATTATTTCATCCAACACAAAACGTATTCAAATCCACTAAACATCGCTGCAATCTGATGGCATCGAGAGTTGATCACGGCCTTATGTAAATAAATGTGTAATTAATGATAACATTTAAGCACTTGCATAAAGTATCGTGATTTTGATCCTAAGCTTGTACATGGTAAGGAGTAGAATCGCCTGTCCAACCTTGTGGATTTTTTTCCATTTCCTCTGCTTTCATTGAACTGCTAAAGATCCTATGTGCAAGCGAATTATTGGAATTTTCTTTTAATTTTAGCTCTGAAATGATGTTGTGTAACGTCTGTCTGTTGCTAAGTGATGTGATTCTCTTGTCATTATGACATCTCAGTGTGGATATTAATGGTTACTGATTGTTAAAGAATATATCTAGGTGTATTCAAATTAGTGTTCTGATGGAGAATGGGTTCTTGTCTGTCCCCAGTCTCAAATCCCACACTATCTTGTTAGCCGGTGTGACGCGAAAACAAACATGTTGACGCATTGACAACTCCCTAGAAAACAGCATCACGTCTGCATTGATTAAATTAAAAGTGTAATACTGTTTAGAAATTACATGTTGTATGTGGCCAGTGTAACATCAAGTAAAAGTTGATATAATCGCGACCGAAAGAATTGAAAAGGAGTAAAACGAAGTCATTTATGCTTAATACTATACTTATCAAGTTATAGTAATAAATTGATATCATGGATACCGTTCTCTCAGGTTCAAAACTTTTGAACGTGTTCTCAGGTTCTCCCATCGTTCACAAACATGGCGAACACTTGTTTTGAATACACCCTTCTGGATGATTTATTTACTGTCTATTTAGTTTTGAAAATATATCATTATACTTTGATTTATGTTTCAACTAGACATCGTAATTCATGTTTTTCTATCTAAATGTCACAGAAAATTAAATTATTGGAATAATACAAGTCACAGTTTGAAATTAATTTATAACAGTCATAAAAATAAAAACACAACACAATTAATATGGAAAACAATCACTGGTTTATACACATATAGTACGACCTCTTGACAAGTATTCTCTTATTGTTTTCAGCTCTGCACTGACAATTTATTTATTTATTTTTTTTAAGTGTTCATTCGGCATTTAATTAAAGGACTATCCTTCATTTAATTAAAGGATCATGACACTGTTTATCCTTCATTTAATTAAAGAACTATGACACAGTTTATCCCCAATTTAATTTAAGGACCATTACACTGTTTATCCTTCATTTAATTATGTGCTATGACACTGTTAATCCTGTGTTTAATTAAAGGACTATGACACTGTTTATCCTCCATATAATTAAAGGACTATGACACTGTTTATCCTCTGTTTAATTAATGGACTGTGACACTGTTTATTCCCCATTTAATTAAAGGATCAGGACACTGTTTATCCTTCATTTAATTAAAGGATCAGGACACTGTTTATCCTTCATTTAATTAATAAAGGACTATGACGCTGTTTATCTCCCATTTAATTAAAGAACAATGACATTGTAATATAGTGTCCAGATAATCAAGACTACATAATATATCTTGACTATATAAGATTTAAGCGTCTAGGTAATCTGAATAGTATATAACGACACACACCTGAGGTTGCACGGGTGGATGCACCTGGTTGAATAAAAAGATCTTCAAAGCACATGGTTGCTGGTTGGTCATTTTAGAATGATAGATACATGTACGTATTACAGACTTGTTTATCCTTTATTTAATTATAGGTTATGATGCTGTTTATCCTTCATTTAATTAAAGGACTATGATTATCCTTCATTTAATTGAAAGACGATTACACTGTTCATTTACCATATAATTAAATGACTATGGCACTATTTATTCACATTGTTCGATCCCTGTATTGGCCAAGAAAGTTCATAGGGATTTTCCAGCGTGGTTCACCTTGTTAGTTGTGTATAATGAAGGGTCTGACAAAGACAGTTGTCTAGTCATTCGGATGAGACGAATGATCCCTTGGCAGTTGGAATTCGATATACATGTAAGAGTAGGCCATTTTGCCGCTGCCAGGGCAAAATTTTCCTTGTAGCCGTCTTCATTAGCCTGTTCATTCATAATATTATTAAAGTACTATGAGATGACAAATGTTTATTCACAATATTATAATAAAACAGTCGTGACACTGTTTATTCACCTTCTAATTTAATTACTGTGACACTGTTTATTCATCTTCTAATCTGATAACTGTGACACTGTTTATTTACAAAAAATTATTTACTCAACATATATTTAAAGGACTATAATGTACAGCTGTGTTTAACGGGTCTAAAGCTGTTATACATACATGTAGTATTTAGATGCCAGGGCCCCAAATATAGAATGTTATTTGTAGGTTTTATATTCTATTTCCAATCACTGTCCCATTCACCAGGGGCAGGAGTGATTTGTTGATACATGCACATGTCGACCCATCTGATTAAAATACAGATCTATATTTCGTTTTGTTTTTTTATACTTTCGATGGCCTACACTACATAAAGATCTGACAAGTTATAGTGGGAGTTCATGTCAGGGGACAAACTAGCGGCTTCTGACCCTAATACGTCAGACATTGATTAATCAATCAGCATTGACGTTTCAAGAGGCCAAGAACTCGTCGTAACAAACCATTTTATTGGCTAATCCTTCACATCATCCCGAACACATTTGTGATAACAACTCTTCCAGATCCTAGTGTAGTAAAGAAAAGTAAAACTAAGTTTTGACCTATAAAGATGAAATGCAGTCCTTCACGTTTATAAAATTGTGCGGGAGCCATAAAAAGCTCCTGATACCTTGAATGTATGCAGTTTAAAAGTAAACAAAAACTGAAAGTACATGTACATGTAGTTTATTGATCTCAATATTTAGGAGAGTGATTTAGCAAATTTGCTGGAGTTTTTAATGACTTCTGTGAAGGAAAGCCGACGTGCGTTAAGGGATGCAGGATAGAAAGCTCACCTTAAACGTGAAGGACTGGATATGAAATAGGATCAGTGTATTAATCAGATGTACATGTAGGTGTATGTAGGTGTTAGGCCCAGTTTTGGGATTAATTGAAGAAACTTCTTAAGTTAACCTACAGCTGCAACTATAAATCATTTATAAATACCTGAAAATCTAATATTATGCTAGGCTGATGCGACACGTTTATACCAAATAATTTTGTCTGCTTCCGGTGGGTGGGGGGGATGGATGGGCGAATGGTTAGCATGCGCGTGCTGTATCATACGGTCTGCCATTGAGTCAACTGGCGTGGCTTCGAATCCCAGATGGTACGTTTCATATTGTCATGACTACGTATATTTCTTCTTTTCCAGATTCATGTAGACAGAGTTAAACATGGATAGTTGGGTACCGAATCCTAGAGCGAAACCATACATACCCAAACACAAACTATTTGGATCACGATCAGCAGGTTCTAGAATCAGGGAATTCAGTAGCAGACGATGTATATCAAAAATATTTCAGGTATGAGGTTTGGTAATAATCGGTATTAATCTGTGTTGTCAATCAGTGTTAACCTGTCTGTTGTGTTCTCCTTCATCAGACCTACCGTGTTGTCCTTCATCAGTATTAACCTTCAGTCTGTCATGAGGTTTGGTAATTAGTATTAACCCTCTCTCTGTCGTGTTGTCCTCCATCAGGATTAACCCTCTCTTGTGTTATACTTCATGCCGTGTTGTCCTTATCAGTATTAACCCTCTCAGGTTGTCCTTCATCAGTATTATCCCTCGATCTGTCATGTTGTCCTTCATCAGAATTAATTTATCCCCTTGTCTGTCATGTTGTCCTCCTCAGTATTAATCCTGTTGTATTATCCTGTTTTCCATCATCAGTAGTAACCCCCTGTCTATCATGTTGTCCTTCATCTGTATTAACCCTCTGTCATGTTGTCCTTCATCAGCATTGACCCTGTCGTGTTGTCCTTCATCAGTATTAACTCTGCAGTGTTGTGTTGTCCATCATCAGTATTAACCTTCTGTCCTTCATCAGTATTAACCCTTTGTCTGTCGTGTTGTCCTTCATCAGTATTAACCCTCTATCTGATGTGTTGTCCATCATCGATATTAACCCTGTTGTATTGTCCTTCATGAGCATTAACCCTCTGTCTGACGTGTTGTCCTTTATCAGTATTAACCCTGTCATCAGTATTAACCTTCTGTCTGCCATGTTGTCCTTCATCAGTATTAGCCCTCTGTCTGTCGTGTTTTCCATCATCAGTATTACATCTGTTGTGTTGTCCTTCATCAAATTTTACCCTGCAGTGGTGTCCTTTATCAGCATTAACACGCTGTCTGTCGTGTTGTCCTGTATTAATTCAGTTGTGTTGTCCTTCGTGTATTTAATCCTGTTGTGTTGTCCTTCATCAGTATTAACCCTCTGTCAGATGTGTTATCCTTCATCCAAATAATTGAAAGATTTTAACAATAATCAGTTGGACTGTAGCTTGGGTGGTGCTTATCAGATTTGTGTGAATAAAAATTATTTTTTGACCCATGGATGTTGGGGGGGGGTTTATGTGAATCTTTTAGGGTCAAATTTAAATGTTTTTGAAATGAAAAGTTATCAGTTGAATAAGTGCACATTTATTATTATTAATGTAACAATGTTATGCAGGGAGGCTTATTGGTTAATTTTTGATGGAGGGGAGTATGCCCGAATGTTTAGCATGAGTCGGTTTTATCATTAGATCTGTCATTGAGTCAACTGGCGTGGTTTCCATTGCCCGGTTCTATGATCAAGGAGTAGGTTCGCCTGTCCAACCTCGTGGGTTTTCTCTGGTTTGCTCCCACAGCTAAAGACCCTATGTACGAGTGGACGTTAAACCCCATTGATCAGCAGATCAGATTCTAATCCACTAAATACCACGATGACATCGAGAGTTGATTATGGTTTGGATAAGTTAATTAATATCCAGTTAATAACATTTCAGGCCTAAAGGAAGATCTACAATAGACGGATTTACCTCTTGAACAATGCCTTTGTATGATGGTTAACAATGTCTGTGTTATTTCTATTTCAGGGAGGCTTGCTTCTCGTATTAATAGTAACAGTTGTAATAAATATAACATTTATCATGGACACAAATAAAAAACTTCATACAGATCCACAAGTTTCAGGTAAAATATTGTATAATTATCAATCTGATTAAAATCTCCTGTAATCTGGAAAAATGTAGTAAGTTGAATTTTGTTGAAAATTGAGTTAGACCCATAATTGGACTTGATTTAGTAATAGTTTTTTTCTTCTTCACTGACAAGGCTTCTAATTATCTTTATCTAAAAAGACAAAATAAAGTTGGTTTTATATTCGTAGCTTAATACTGAAACCAAACAATTTTCCTTTATTTTCACAAATCTACATTCAGCAGTGTTCCTAGGTTTTTCCATATTACGGGAGAAATACAGATCTATATTTTGTTTCATTGTTTTATACTTTCGATGGCCAACACTACATGAAGAAGTGTCATGTGTAAAATAACTATTATACTGTATTTTGTATTATTGAAAAGTCTATTCTGTATTTTAACACTGTAACAATGGTATTATTATCGAGCAATGGAAATTGCAAATTGTAAAATTTAAATTCGTACTTTGATGTACTGACATAATGCACTTTGTACAGTGAACATTGAAATGATATTGACAATGATTGGCAGCGACGTTGTTGCCTGGGAAAAGTTATCCATTGCACATGTGACCGTAGAAAAACAAGCAATTGTATCAAGATATTCAACTCCATTAAAAGATCTACTATTTTAATATTCAAGATTATTCCTTTTTGTGATCGTTGACAAAGGAAGACAACAATGAAGTAATTTCCTTTACGGTGATTAAGAACCTAATGGAAAATATTGATTTTATAGAATTTCTATTGAGTATACATTATTAATATTATATATAGTTTGATTATATAATGTTGAGCATCACCATGGATTCCATTAATCCCTATTGAACGCCTTGTTGTTTCTATTACAATATATATTCATTAGGGAGACACAGTAGCTTGCATACTCTGTGCAGCGTTTTGTTTGATTGGAGCTAATCCCACTTCTCACTGCTGTAATGAGTGGATATTGTTGTTTTAAATTTTGATTGGTCAGTAGTCCGACTACCAACCAATGACAAGCTGCTTTACAAAAGCTTTACATTTAAAACGAATGCCAATATCGGACCAAATATGTTTACATAACGTTACGTCATGACTCACGATTTTATTATGCTCAATTAACCTGTGCGTAGCAGAATACTGCAGTAAAGCTAATTGCTTGACGAACGGGGCTATCAAGTCAAATGAAATGTAAACAATACTGTTTGGAAACGAACATACTTTCACCGTTTTTAATACCTTAAATCACTGTCCAAAGTTTTAGGGAAGACCCAGATTAAACGTAGGACTAATATATTGATTGAACGGGAAGAATAGCAACACTCCCTCAAAAGTCCAACTATCAGACGTCAATCCAGCAATGGGCAGAGTGGGATTTCTCGGGCCATTGCTTCAGGAATATGGGTAGCTTGAGGTCCTTGTTTTTCTTCTGTGGTTGGCTGAGAAAGTTTCCTCTTTTCAGTTGTGCAGGATGGCGGGACCTTGTAAGGAACAGTAGATCATGGCACTGGCTCACTAACCATGAGGTCCTGGGCCCTGTTTCTCGGAAGCGTAACTAAAGATAAAATCTAAATTTTAGTAGATACTTCAATTTTGATTGGCTAACCACTAAATTCAGTCTAATATTATCCAATCAAATGGCTAAAATTTGGATTTTATCTTAGTTAAGATTTCGTGAAACAGGTCCATGTTCTCTCCTGGGTTCAGGATGGTGGGGAGGGCCTAGTCAGGAACAGTAGTTCGAGGCTCTGGCTCATTAAACATGAAGTCCTGTTTTCTCTCCTGGGGTGGCTCGATCCTTTGGCATTTGGAATTCAATAAAAGAGTAGGCCATAGTGTTGCTGCCGGGGCAAAATTTCCCTCATAGCACATTGTATGGCGTATGCCCGTCTTCATTAGCCCAGTATAGGAACGGAACAGTAAGAAATTAAACCCCATTTCATTAATATTAGCGTGAACAATAAAGTGGGCTATACAGTTCGTGACTATATCTTGTCGTTAATGCCATCCGGTGGGCCTTGTCTACAATGTCACCCTTGGTGGAAATGAACGTAAAACTCCAGAAACGAAGGAACGATCCTCTGCGAATGTTCTTCAAGTATGAATCCATTTTAATTCCTTGACTTTTCTGATGGCATCCCTTCCTGCCATTATCAGGGTCAGTCTTAAGAATCTCTATAATTTTATCATAACATTCCTCCTTAAGTGAAGTTTTTTGTGACCGGCTTTGGTCTGTTGTGTCCAGGGGCGGATCCAGAGGGGGGGGGGGGTGTATTCCAAAGCCCACCCTGCTCAGATACATAAAAAAAAAATAATGCCTTGCATCAGTGAAATTACATCACAAAGTGATCCTACATCGGTATAAAAATGATTTCTCTGTTTAAAAAGACGATGATGGCAGGTTTCCGTAACAGAAACCTAGCAAACCCCCTCCTGCAAAAATTCCTGGAGCCGCCCCTGCTGTATTGTATACATGTGTGCTGTTGTTAAATAATCTATTATGATAAGAGTAACAGACATTCTGATTAGAACCTGACCTTTGACCTATACTGTCAGTGACTGATATGTAACAGCTGATACAATTACTTATATCATTGTGTCATAGAGTGTATTAATCCTAATTATACCAATATACAGGTGATATAAAACCTGTAGCAACTAAATGTTTTATTTTTGTGTTAAATAATGTTGTGGCAGGTAGTTTTAGGTGTATCCATAGATTTGGTGACAGGTTACATTTGTTCCAACAATAATTACCAAACATGTATAACAGGTACTTTCTTTATAAACTAGCATATTCTATTGCCAGAGGTCCCGTGTAAACATTAGCATGCACGTAAAAGATCCCTTGACAGTTGGTAAGCGATATGAGAGTAGGCCGTAGTGCCACTGTCTGGGGTCAGGGTAAAATTTCCCTCATCGCACATTGCATGGCGTACATGTATGCCCGTCTTCATTAGCCTAGTTCGGGGCAGAACAGTAGGATGTTAAACCCCATTTCATTTCTAAAGACGTGGTATGTTACAAAGAGTAGTGTCGTCTGTCCAATCCATGGCTTTTCTCCGGGTCCTCCTGTTTCCTCCTACTGTTACAGACCCCTACGCACAAGCGAATTGTTGGAATGAATTTTAATTTTGAAGCATATATTAGTCTCGAAATGGCCTAGTTTGTGTCAAGTGGATGTTAAACCCAATTTCTCTCTCTATTGATGTAAATTAAAGTGCCATATTTCCAAAACCCAATTAAACACGTTCGTTCTTCCATTTTATCGATATATTCTTGACTTGGAAAATCAATTTCAATGAAAAAATTAACGAAAGCGGAGAGCCTAAAAAATATTTGCCGTAACCTAGTAACCCTGTGACGCAAGATTTTTGTAGAGAGTTCGAATACATCGTTGTTATTCCATATTGATGAGGCAGTTTGTATACATGTAGGAAAAAAAAAATCACGATCAATAACAGACTGATTTCCCTCAAATTTAAAATTTATTAGAAACCTGCTCTAAATCTAAATAAAGAAATGAATTTTATTCTTATGTAGTGGTTAAGGTCTGTCATTGAATCAGGTGGCTTGTTTTCTATTCCCCACCTGAACGTGAATAGGGTCACCTCTTCAACCTCGTAGGTTTTTCTACGGGTCCTTGTGTTTCCTCCCACTGCTAAAGATCTACATGTATGCAGCAGCGAAAAATTGAAATAAAATTGAATTAGCCCCCAAATGCCATCAAACCCCCTTCTTTCTCTCTCTCTAAACATTGGTTTTCTATAGGCACTTGACTTTTAATAAATTCGGATGGGAAGGAAAACAGAGGTCCCGTGTACACATTGGTGTGCATGTAAAAGATCCCTTTGCAGTTTGCATTCGATAAAAGAGTAAGCCGTAGTGCCGCTGCCTTGGCAAAATTTCACTCTTAGCACATTGTATGGTGTATGCCCATCTTCATTAGACCAGTTTAGGACATCATTTCATTTCTATTCATTTCTGTTAATAAAATATATGGGGTTTAATGTCCACTCGACACAAACTAGGGCATTTCGGGACTAACATATGGTTTGATTTTATTTCAATAATTCGCATGCGCTTAGGGGTCTTTAGCAGTGGAAGGAAAGTGGTCAATCCGGAAAAACTCATGAGATTGGACAGGCCATTGGTTTTGTATTTAGGCACTTAACTGTTAATAGAATATATATCTTTATAATAAGTTACTTAATAGATAAGTATTGATATTTAACTTTGGAAACAGATGGTATTGTATAAAATTACATACTTGTAGTCTATATACCTATACCTGTAGGAAAAACAGGTTATTAACAACTTACCTGTGATAGGAAAATACAACTTTACGTAATTTATAAATGTCAGATATAAATTATATTTTTATGTGAAAAATGACAAATAATTTCTGGATATAGAGTATAGATGTTCAGGATATGTCATATTGTATTTTTATGTGAAAATGACGAATAATTTTTGGATGTTATAAGATAATGATGTAGAGAATGGATGAAAAATGTCCGTAATTTATCTACTTTTAGTTTGTTACTGTATTAATATTGTAATATCGGCGTTATTTTGTTCCCATGACGACAGTAGTTGTAAGAGTCAATCATCGTGTAAGTTACAATTTAGCAAATATTGCTGACGTTTATTTATATTCTTTTAAAATTCTATTTTTATGGCATGTAAAATTGACTGATAGATATTACTCCTTCAGCTTCTGCCATTTTTGGGTATCACAGTGGCTAAGTGGTGTAAGACTGTAATAGTAAGTGCAGGGGGACTGCACCACACACAATTCTACACAAAAACAAATATACAGATAAGACATCATACTAAGAGACCACAAACAAAAACAAATCAAAAAGAGTGAATGGATCCGGGGGCTAGCCGTAAGCGTCCACTGCGCTGTACAGTCCCGGGCCTGTGGTGACACAGACTTCACTCATATTTGAAAACAAGTTGGGAGTAAAACCCAAGGAAACAATTATATAATGTCAGCATGAGTCATGATCTGTCATATGTTGCAAGAATTACGAATGCAAGCATATTGTTGTATAAATTCCGATATACAAGTAACCACACCGTTAAGACACTTGCTCACTAGCCTGGAGGTCGAGTGTTCGATCCATGGGATGAAAATCTGAGGTCCTGTGTATACATTGACATGCACGTAAAAGATCCCTTGACAGTTGGAATTTGATATAAGAGTAGGCCATAGTGCTGTGGTCCAGGCAAAACTTCCCTCATAGCACACTGTATGGCGTATGCCCGTCTTCATTAGCCCAGTTCGGAGCAGAACAGTGGAACGTTAAACCCTATTTCATTTCTGGCCATTTTCAAATGTTAACGATCCATTATGTAAGATATAAATACAGAACCGACCATTCTTGCCATAATAGTTCCAAAATAGACCATGTAAAATGAAAATATTTTAAATTTCATTCAAATTACTTCATTCTAAGCCAAGTTAACACTGTTTATAGTTTTGTTAAGATAGGTACAATGTACACTTCATTCTAAGCCAAGTTATCACTGTTTATAGTTTTCACATGATGTGTGCATAGTGGTGACCAGACCATCAGTATATTCAAGACTTAGCCTTGCTTTCTCATTTCTGAATTAAATTTTTAAATGGCAAACCGTTCTAATCTTTTTAAATTCTTGAGTATCCGATGGCACCGAGAGTTGATTACGGTCTTGCTTTATTAATAAATGTCTAATTAATAGTTTGTTCAACATTTCAGGCCTAACAAAAGACCTGCAATTGGCAGATATAGCTCTTGCATAATGTATGTTTAATAAAAAGGCTGTTATCCTATAAAATACCTTGCGATTGAGAAATAAATTTACAAAATAATGAATTGACGATCTTACAATGGTAAATTAAAATGATATAACAGATTTCAGTTTCTTACAAAGTAAATTTGTTTATGCACGGCTGTATTTTAATGTTGTGGTGTCGGGTAAAACCCCAAAAAGAAGATATTACACCACATATTTTATTTCATTTCATTTGTTTTTAAATGAGTTACTTTTTTCACAAACATCCTGTTGAGTTTATGAAGCCATTTAACGAGTAGGTCGTCTGTAGCTGACATAGATGTAGGGTTGTGTCAACGTAACGCCCATTAACATCTCAAACGCATGCATTAACAAACGAAAGAAACTTATTTATTTCAGATTTCCTCAACCGAACTTCGTGTAAAACAAGTTAAACGACTTCGTGATAACTAGACTTGAATCTTTGATTGAATTTTTGGGAATTAATGTTGTATGTAAATATTTGTGTAAAGTTGGATTTAGGCCAATTTACAAGTCCAGAAACATGAACTTCTACAAGAATCGACTGAGAAAATAAATCAAGTTTTTTTTGGTTTGCTGCATGAAACAAATAAAGAGAATTAAGTTAGTGAGAGAACTGGGGTTTAACGTCCACTCGACATAAACTGGATTATTTCGAGATTAACACATGGTTCTATTTTATTTCAATAATTTGCTAGCGGGTAGGGGTCTTTAGCAGTGGGAGGTAACCTGGGGACCCCGAGAAAACTCACGAGGTTGGACAGGGGACCCTTATTCTTGTCACGTACAACCAAACAAATTGAAACCATGGTAGTTGACTCAATATAACAGACCATATGATGCATCGCGTACATGCTAACGATTCAGACATCCAACCCCTGGAGAATTAAGTGACCATTGAGTTTCTTGAAAATTGACATTGATGATATAAATGAAATGAAATGAAATGTGATTTAGCGTCCTCCTAATCTGCCCAGACTAGGCTAATGAAGACGGGTATATAAGGGATTTCAAGTTTTTGTCATCAATGTAGGGAAATCAGTTGGCAGAATGGTCTTTCATTGAGTCAACTGGCGTGGTTTCGATTCCCGACTTATATGTGAAAAGAAGTATGGTCGTCCGTCCAACATCATGGGTTTTCTCCGGATGCTCTGGTATCCTCTCATTATTGAAATTAAATTGTTCCATTTGTTTGTCCTGAAATGAACTAATTTTTGTGGAATGGTTCTCTCTCTCTCTCTCTCTCTCTCTCTCTCTCTCTCTCTCTCTCTCCCTCTCTCTCTCAATGTAATTTATACTAGCTTGATTGTATTGAACAGACAGTATGATGAAAATACCAGTGGAACGGAATCATCTTGGAATCGAGTCAGAAAGAAAACCTCAAATAGTTAATTTGGAAGTTATATCAAGTAAAGAATTGGTCTTTGTTTCATTTGATGGAACGACGGTAAATATTTTACTTTTATAACAGTATGATAATTCTGCTATAAAAATCATGTTGGTTATTTATGGAACAACGTAATATAGGGACAATTAGCATATATACATCTGTATTTTTATACGCCCACATTGAAATGTGGTCGTATATTGTCGTCGCCCCCGTCCGTCCGTCCGTCCGTCCGTCGGTCCGTCCGTCGGTCCGTCCGTCCGTCCGTCGGTCCGGCGTCCACAATTGCTTGTGGACGCTCTAGAGGCTAAAGTTAATATCCGATTCACTTTAAATTTATACACAGTGTTTACGGTCATGAGACGAAGAAGCCTATTGTTTTTCAGCGATTTCCGATAATAACTACCAGAGTTATGGCCCTTGACGATTTCAAAAAATCTTGTGGACGCTCTAGAGGCCAAAGTTAATATCCGATTGATTTTAAATTTATACACAGTGTTTAAGGTCATAAGACGAAGAAGCCTATTGATTTTCAGCGATTTCCGATAATTAGTGCCAGAGTTATGGCCCTTGATCACTTCAAAAAATCTAGTGGACGCTCTAAAAGTCAAAGTTAATATCAGATTGACTTTAAATTTATACACAGTGTTTAAGGTCACAAGACGAAGAAGCTTATTGATTTTCAGCAATTTCCGATAATTAGTGACAGAGTTATGGCCCTTGATCACTTCAAAAAATCTTGTGGACGCTCTAAAAGCCAAAGTTAATATCCGATTGACTTTAAATTTATACACAGTGTTTAAGGTCATAAGACGAAGAAGCCTATAGATTTTCAGCGATTTCCGATAATTAGTGCCAGAGTTATGGCCCTTGATCACTTCAAAAAATCTTGTGGACGCTCTAAAAGCCAAAGTTAATATCCGATTGACTTTAAATTTATACAGTGTTTAAGTTCATAAGACGAAGAAGCCTATTGATTTTCAGCGATTTCCGATAATTAGTGCCAGAGTTATGGCCCTTGGTCACATCAAAAAATCCTGTGGACGCTCTAGAGGCCAAAGTTAATATCCGATTGACTTTAAATTTACACACACTGTTTAAGGTCCTGAGAGGAAGAAGCCTACTAATTTTCATCGATTTCAAATAATGACTTCCAGAGTTATCTTCCTTGATCACTTCAAAAAACCTTGTGGCGCTGTAGATGCCAAACTTATCATCCGATTGACTTCAGATTGATACACAGAGTTTAAGGTGTTGAATCAAACAATTATTTTGATTTTCAATGAATTTTGATAACTGAACAGCTAAATCCATGATATTAAATGTTTCCTATACTAATTGTTAGCTTGGGGCAAAACTTTATAAAAAGCAAACAAATTCTAATGATTTTCAGATAATTACATAATGAGTTGTTACTCAGATTTTAGTGTATTACAAATGTTTCATTACCAAAAAAAAGTAAAAATATGCGACAACCCTTGTTGACTGCCCGGACGATTTAGCTGCTGTGGGCGTATGTTTCGTTGCCTGGCAACCTATCTTTAAATTTTGGGGCTGTAGTCTGTGTTTGTTGTCAGCTTGTATTCTTATGAATTACGATCAATGACAAATCGTGCAAACTTTATTGCTAAACTATCTTTCTAAGATTTTAAAACAGCCAAAGAAAAATTTTATAATTGCATGTTATTAAAAACATCTCGTTATTTAACGCTTTAATTTTACCTTATGAACTGTAAGTGACTATAAAATAATATATTAAATAAACTGATTTTATACTCACCAATCTCGTGAGCGATTTGTCAAATGTTTTTCATCTGGTCCATAAGATATCAAATGTTATTCATCTGGTCCATAAGATATATAGTTTATTTTATGGTGATATATTTATGTTTCAGGTGTTACAAGATGAAGGTTTTGAGACAAATAGAGGTGTTCATGTATTAGTTCTAAATCAAGCTACGGTAGGTAAAAAAATATTTACTTTGTTTTAGTTAAACCCTTTTGATTCATTTCAAAGTAAAGTATTGATTCAGAATTGGGTTGATCTTTTGAAAAATGAATCTCGGGGCGACTTGATAATTGATTTTAGATTAATTTCTTGTTTAATGTGCCGGACATCAGAACACAGTATCGATTATACTGCAGCACTGGTTTTATCTAGACCGTAAAATTCCAATCAAGTCGAAAGGATTACACATATTTTAATAAACAAAGGGTCAAGATATTTGTATGTGCTTAAAATTTGAATGAATTGGTCCTTATAAGTATAAAGTTCCTACATTGCCTGACATAAAGGTGAAGTCAAGGTGGCTAAGTGGGTAAGACGCTGACTCGCTAGCCTAGAGGTTGGCTGTTTGATCCGTGCATTGGCCGAGAAAGTTCATCCTGATTTTCTGGATGTGTATCCTATTGTCAGTAATGCAGGACGGAGAGTCTGACAAATCGAGGTCCAATAACTCCAGTGTACGCATTGTCTTGCACGTAAAAGATCCCTTGACAGTAGGCCATAGTGCCACTGTCCGGGCAATATTTCCTTAGCACACTGTATGGTGTATGCCTATCTTCATTAGTCCAGTACACAGTAGGACATTAACCTCCATTTCATTTCATTTTAGACGTACATGCATTGTTATTCGATTTTTATTTTATAAGCCTTAATATTTTTATGTTTTATTTTTATTTGTAGGGTAGTGTAATGGCTAAACGTGTATTTGACACGTATAATCAAAAAGAAGATGAAGCTATGGTATTATTTCTAAATATGATCAGTGATGGGAGAATTATTATATTTACAATTAAGGTGATCCTTGTTTAATTATAGGGGGTTGGATGGCATTGTGTGTCAATTGGCATTGTGTGTCAATTGGCATTGTGTCAATTCCCCGGTTGTATGTGACAAGGAGGAGGGTCAGCTGTCCAACTTCGTGGGTTTTCTCCAGGTACTCCGGTTTCCTCCTACTGCTAAAGATCCCTACACACAAGCGAATTATTGAAATAATATTGAACCATGTGTTGGTCTCGAAAAGACCCCATCCTTTTATAAGTTCTGGAAACAAAAAAAAAAAATTTAAATTTTACTACCTCAATAGGTACACTATTTCCATGGTTGTTACCTGTTGCCTGTGTTGTGTTCAGTTTCTTTTGCTAAAGGAAACTTAATTTTTCTTTTTATCTTTTTAATGTTAGGATGAAGGATCGTTTCAACTTAAAACGACAGCTCGACATTATTTAACAAAGTTAGGTAGTGAAAGTATCACAGATCTGGGTTGGAGGGATACCTGGGCTTTTGTTACAGTAAAAGGAGGTAAGAATACCTTTATTTGTTAGAATTAGCAGGGATGATTTCTTTGGTAATGAGGAAATTTACGTTTTCAAATAGCACATTTTAGAGTTATCTCTGGACTTGTGAAATTTTGTGGTCCAAGATGTTGATAGATTTGAGGATTGTTTATTAAGTTGTAAGGAAGAAACTGCAATAGTGTCTTATAGACAAGTTTTTTCCACCAGACACAAATATATCTGTATTTTATTAAAAGAGAATTACTCAGCTTCTAAATGAGATTTTTGCTCATGAATAGGAAGGATAATCATTTCTAAAATTGAAAACACTTGCACAAAATGAACAAATTTTAAATATATATTGGGTCCGGCCCTTTCTAAAAAGATAATCTCTTACAAAAATTAAACCAGTTCTATTGACTTAAATATATATATGGGGACAGGCCCTTTAATATACACTTAGTACATTGTTGTTTATTGATATTTATTTATAGGAAAGAAGATGGGTGAAGCTCATGGTAAATCATCAAGTTTATCAACATGGGGAGAAAAAGCTGTGGTCCATGTTCAAATAACTTTATCACCATCTTCAGGTATGTTCTCTATACAAGCTGTTTGTATGTTCTCTATACAAGCTGTTTGTGTGTCCTCCATACAAGCAGGTTGTGTGTCCTCTATATAACCTGGTTGTGTGTCTCCCGTACCAGCTGTTTGTGTGTCCGGTCCATACCAGCTCTGTAATCCATTGTGTGTAATCCATACAAGCTGTTTGTGTGTCCTCCATACAAGCTGTTTGTGTGTCCTCCATGCAAGCTTGTTATGTGTCTTTCATACAGTCTGGTTGTGTGTCCTCCATACCAGCTCTATGTGTGTCCTCCATACAGTCTGATTGTTTGTCTTCTATACAAGCTGTATGTGTGTCTTCTATTCAAGCTGTTTGTGTGTCCTGCATACAAGCGCTGATTATGTGTCCTCCATTTAAGTGCTGGTTATGTGTCCTCCATACAAGTGCAGGTTACGTGTCCTTCATACAAGCACTGTGTATGTATCCTCCATACAAGCGCTGGGTATGTATCCTCAATACAAGCTGTTTGTGTGTTCTCCATACACGCTGTTTGTGTCTCCCCCATAATGTAGATATTTTAGCTTTGTAAATGGTAAATGAGTCTGTATTTATTGTTGTTTTAGATTCTAAATGTCAGTGGACTGGTGATGATGTAATAAGTACGAGACGTCAATCATTCTGTAGTAAGGTGGAGGGATACGGTAGCGTCTGTAGTTGTACGGATCCAGCTCCAATAACATTTCCACGTAAACAGGTAAAGATACATTCAGTGATGAAACAAAAGCCCCAAAAGCACTGTTAACCACAACAAGGATATCCACTCAGATTGAGGGCCGGGGGTTGATGGCTGAATGGTTAGCGTGTGTACATTGTAATAAGGTCTGTCATTGAGTGGTTTCGATTCCCCGGTTGTACGGGACAAGGAATAGGGTCTCTTGTCCAGTCTCATGGGTTTACTCTGGGTCCTCTGGGTTTTTTCTTCACTGCTAAGGACCTCATACACGCAAGCGAATTGTTGAAATGAAGTTAAACCTTCTTTTCAAAACTATAAACGGTGATAATTTGGCTCAGAATGTAGTAATTTTAATGAAATTTTCACTACTTTCATTTTACATGGTTTATTTTTGAACTATTTTATCAAGAATGCTCTGTTCATCTAAATGTTACGTCATGTATCTTTGAGTATCATGTATCTTTGAGTATCATGTATCTTTGAGTATCATGTATCTTTGAGTATCATGTATCTTTGAGTATCATGTATCTTCGATTATCATGTATCTTTGAGTATCACGTATCTAAATGTTACATAATGTATATTTGAGTAGTATTTATGTGTTTTGTTTTTCAGTTAGATAATAATAAAATATCTGAGATACCAATAGCAGTGATTGCTAGTAATCGTCCACATTATCTCTATAGGTTCGTATTATATGTCACAGTCCATATCTAAAATCATTGTCTAATATCAGTCTATTTGTTTAATCACTGACGCTTTTAGTTAATACGTAAAGTCAGGGTCACAGGGGCTAAGTGGGTAAGACAATGGCGCCTTAGCCTGGAAATCGGGTGTTCAAACCCTACAATGGCAGAGAAATTTCATCAGGATTTTCCACCATGGTTTTTCCTTGCTAGGGGTGCAGGACAGAGGGTGCGACAAGGACAACCGTCTAGTTGTTCGGATGGGACAAAAACAGATCCTGTGTACACATTGGCATGCTCATAAAAGACCGCTTAGCAGTTGGATATAAGAGTAGGCCATAGTGCCGTTGTCCGAGCAAAATTCCCCTCATAGCACACTGTATGGCATAGGCCCATCTTCATTAAGCTGGTCGGAGCAGTATAGTAGTAGGACGTTAAACCCCATTTCATTTCATTTTTTTCCAATTCCAAATTCATTTTGTTTTTCTTTATTTATACAGAATGTTAACAACATTGCTATCAGTACCGGGTGCTAATCCTGATATGGTTACAGTCTATATTGATGGGTATTTTGATGTAAGTAACACTTACAGTTTACCTTTTGATAACTAATGCTAAGGGCAGACAAGTATATTTTTTCGCTTGATTGCACCAATTAAAATTCGTCAGCAGAATTCCTCGCCATGAAGGGGCACACAAACGATGTTTTTTTTTAGCAATTTTCAGAAAACGTTTTGTATGACATTTCTCAGTACTAGAAAATGATTTCTTGTTGCAGGAACCATTAGAAGTAACCAAACTATTGGGTTTACGAGGAATTCAACATACCCCACTTGGTATTAAAAATGCCCGAATATCGCAACATTATAAAGCCAGTTTAACAGCTACATTTAATTATTATCCTGTAAGTTAATTACATAATCTAATAATGTCTGGCTAGGGTTGGATGGCTGAATGGTTAGCACGTGCGCACTGTATCATAAGGTCTGTCATTGACTCAACTGGTGTGGTTTCAATTCCCCAGTTGTACGTGACAAGGATTTGGGTCGCCTGTCGAACCTTGTGGGTTTTCTCCGGGTCCTCTGGTTTCCTCTAACTACTAAAGACCTCTACGCGCAAGCAAATTATTGAAATAAAATTAAACCATCTGTTGGTCCCAAAATGACGTAGTTTGTGTTAAGTAGACGTTAAACACCATCTCGTTCTCTCTATAATGTCTCGACTGCACGATGTATGCCCAATCAATTTAAAGCTACGTATGATATTAAATATCTGGGATCCCACGGTGACTCTCTAACCTTGTAGATCTGGCCCTGTGTTCACAAAGCATTCTCAGATTTAAGTTAAGAGGGAGCCGCGATGGCTAAGTGGGTAAGATGCTGGCTTGCTAGCTTAGAGGTCACAGGTTCGCTTATGGTTTGACAGAGAAAGTTTATCAGGATTTTTCAGCTTTGTTTCCCCATGTCACTATGGCAGGACAGAGGCCCTGATAAGAACAGCTGTTTAGTCGAATGGATGGGACAAAAAAACTGAGGTCTTTGCATGTAAGAGAACATTTGGCAGTTGGAAATTGATCTGTGGACATAATTTTTCCACTTTGCAAATGTAACAATAGAAATAAAACTAAGCAAAAGTGATAGTTAAATCCATGATTTATTCTACAGAAATCCGACTTTGCAATAGTTATTGAGGAAGATTTGGACGTTTCTCCCGATTTTTTGAAGTATGTAAATTTATGATATTTTTATATATATGAAATTATCTGCACACTATCTATTGGTTCTCCTTTTACAAGCTAATATTGAATTATAGAATTAAATGGATTGAGGAATAGCCATGGCATCCCTGCTACTCTTTTACATCTAAAGTTAATATTCATGTGCAACATTGGATTGTTTATGTAGATCTATTAGGGGGGGGGGGGGGTCGAATGGTTAGCATGCGCGCGCTGCCATTGAGTCAACTGGTGTGGTTTCGAATCCTCGGTTGTACGTGGTAAGGAGTAGGGTTGCCTGTCCAAGCACGTGGGTTTTCTTTAGTTTCCTCCAGTTTCCTCCCACTGCTAAAGACCTCTACACGCAAGGGAATTATTGAAATAAAATCTGACCTTATGTTAGTCCAGAAATGACCTAGTTTGTGTCGAGTGGATGTTAAACCCCATTTCTCTTTTCCTCTTATCCGCTAGTTTGTTTGTGATTTGATTCACCGGCAATATATTTTAAGATCAACAATAACTTCCAACTTCTGTGTATCTTTTGCTTGAGATGGTGTTTTTTAATTTTTAATATTTTTTAATTTATCTATTTTTCAGTTATTTTAGTCAAACGAAGCATTTATTAGAAGAAGATCCTAGTCTATATTGTATATCAGCGTGGAATGATCAGGTAACTAACTATATGGAAATCAAATGGAATTTAACATCAAACCTTTTTGACCATTGAAATAGCTTTATTTAACGTCTGCTTCCACCCAAGTGTGGTGGATGGATTGTCGAATGGTTAGCACGTGTGCGCTGTATGATAAGGTCTGTCATTGAGTCAATTGGCGTGGTTTAGATTCCACGGTTCTACGTGACAAGAAGTAGGGTCACCTGTCGTTGGTTTTCTCTGGTTTCCTCCCACTGCTAAAAGATCCCTACGCACAAGCAAATTGTTGAAATAAAATTAAACCATATGTTAGTCCCGAAATGAACTAGTTTGTGTTGAGTGGACGTTTAACCCCCTTTTCTCTCTCTCTGTCTCTACAACATGTTCGAAACAGATGAGTTTTTAAAGTTTCTTGACTGACGATAATGATGTGCATTGGCGTAGGTTAATAAGTAAAGAGTTTCATCTTCTAGCAGTTGCTACTTCAAACGTACGATAACCAAAAGTTTTCATTCTGTAACTTGGTATGGTCAGTTGATTGAGAGATTATCTGTAACACTACAGAAGATCAGAAATAGCCATAATTCGGGAGAAGCTCTGCTACTGCCAGTAAACTCAGATAGTACTAGTTCATTCTCTTCGAAGTCCTGTAAATGACAGATAATCGTGACTTTAAAAAAGTGCACACAGAGTTGTCAAAACAGCTGGAGGTCAACAAGTTCAGTTATATATCACTTTGTCACATAAACTAATCTTGATTCCGTTTGTTTATTTCAGGGCTACGAACATTCTTGTAAAAACGAGAGTTTATTGTATAGAGTAGAAACCATGCCGGGACTCGGTTGGTTACTTAGAAAAAAATTATATAAAGAAGAATTAGAACCACAATGGCCGACACCAGATAAGGTAGGTAGTGTCACATTGTGGTATATCTTTATCATTGTGGTCTGAAACCTTTTATTTAAGTTGACACAAGTTGTCTCCCTTATGTTGTAAGTCTTCTGCCTTTTTGAGTAGTAAAGAGAGAGATTGGAATTCTAAGATGGAGAATGGTTGTTTATCCGTCTCACCCACCTGTTACTGCACACCTCAGGATCCAAATATAACATTATTCCAATTTTCATTGAGATATTCTTAATTATGGTAAACCAACTGAATAATGTGTTAACCTTGGAATAGATCAGTTTGTTTTGGTTTTTTTTTTTACTTTCAATGGCTTACACCACAGTTACGCACGATTCTGTTCATCGCACGTTAAGAACTCGCTGTAACAAACTGTTTCATTGGCTAATTCCACACTGTATAACCAGAACGCTAGTAACATAACAACCCTTCCAGATCCTAGTATAGTAAAGACAAATGAAACTAAATTTTTAATAGACTACACTTGCATAAATTATATTTGTTTTATTTTAGCAATGGGATTGGGATATGTGGATGAGAAACAACGTTGTACGTAAAGACAGAGAATGCATCATACCAGATGTTTCTCGAACGTATCATTTCGGGGCTAAAGGGCTTAATATGAATCCCTATTTTCAAGAAGTTTATTTTAAAAAACATTCCTTAGTCACAAAACCGAACGTAAAATTAAAAGACTTAGAGAGGTAAGTAACTACATTAAAAATGATGGAGAGTCATAAACAGTCCTCCTAAAAACTGTTAAAGTATTTTTATCAAGAAACAGGATTTACAGAATAACAATATTAAGAAATGAAGCCGTTTTGTTGCAGCGAAAGGCGATGACATAATGGTCATATTACGTGATATTGATATAAGTGGCCCAGTTTATATGAAATAAGGGGTGGTGGATGGCCGAATGGTTAGCGTGTACGTGCTGAATCATACGGCCTGCCATTGAGTCAACTGGCATGGTATCGAATCCCTGGTTGTACGTGGCAAAGAGAAGGGTCATCTGTTCAGCCTCGTGGGTTTTCTCTGGGTACTCCGGTTTCCTCCCAATGCTATAGACCCCTACGAGCAAGCGAATTATCGAAATAAAATTAAACCATATGTTAGTCCCAAAATGACCTAGTTTCTGTCGAGTGGACGTTAAACCCCATTTCTTTCTCTCTCTGATATGAAATATTTTAGGATGTTAATAGAATTAATAAGATATCTACTGATGGTGTTGTGTTAATAGTTTGTATTATGTATTTTAGGATGTTAATAGTAGAATTAATAAGATAGTATGTGTTATGTATTTTAGGATGAAACAGAAGGAATACGAATCTATTATCGTAGAATTAATTAAATCTGGTGAAGTTTTATCAGATAAATCGAATCCTTGTGAAGATAAATTTATACCAGACACAAAGGTAAGTTGTTGTTTCATGTTTATTTCGCCTTCTCAACCTTGTGGGTTACCTCCGGGAACTCCGGTTTCCTCCCACTGCTAAAGACCCCTAAGTGCAAGCAAATTATTGAAATAAAATTTAAAAACCATATGTTAGTCCCGAAATGACCTAGTTTGTGTTGAGTGGACTTTAAACCCCATTTCTCTCTCTCTTTCTCTTTCATGTTTATTTATAGAAGGATTAAATCAGAAAGGACTCACGCTTTTCTTTGACACAGGGTCATCAGCCTTAAGGGGGTAGATATGACCACATTGCCAAAAGCTGATTCTGCCATTTAGTTGGTCATCACACACACATTTAAAGTTCAAATTTCATATTTTCTAAGAAAATCAAAACATAATTATTTCTATGTCTTTTGCTCAAAAGGTTGTCAACTCACTATTATATGATCATGGGCAAAATTTCACGATCATGGGCACTATTGAGGAAATAGTAACTCAATTACCTCCCTTGTTTTCCCATTCGTCTCCATGGACGGCTATCTTCAAACATTTGAATTTGAAGTTGAAAATGATATTTTTGCCAATTTCTCAACTGGCAATAGTGAATTATAGGATTAATAGGATTATTATTTAACGAGGTAGGACTGTTTATAGGTTCCATATATTTTAGGGCTTTATTTTAATATATTTTTAAAATATAACTTAAAAATATGCTATTGGAACTTTAAAGAAATATTATGCAAGGGCTAAACGGCAAGCGAATTATTGAAATAAAAATAAACGAAATGGCCTAGTTTGTACAAAGTGGACGTTAACCACATTTTTGTCTCTCTCTCCCCATCAAGAAGTATTTTCATAGTAAAGTAGTTTAATGTTATTGATTGAAAGTGTGAAAGGTGTTATTTTGTTATTACAGGATAAAACCTATATATTGTATATAAAAATGAATTCCCCAGTAGATTATACCACATGGAAAGTTTTAGCAAAGGTAAGGCACACTATCCCTTATATTACTAGATATCGAATTATCAAAAATCACATATAATATCAGATTATCAAAACTTTTATATTACTGGTAAGTCATAATGCCACATAACTGCTAGACTGTTACAAATGAAACATTTCATCTTATGGGTTTTCAGGGTGGGTTGGGTGGCCGAATGGTTAGCGTGCGCTGTATCATACGGCCTGCCATTGAATCTACTGGCGTGGTTTCGAATCCCCGGTTGTACGTGGCAAGGAGTTGGGTCGCCTGTCCAACCTCGTGGGTTTTCTCCAGGTAGCCCTACGCGCAAGCAAATAATTGAAATAAATTAAACCATATGTTAGTCCTGAAATGACCTAGTTTGTGTCGAGTGGACATTAAACCCTCTCTCTCTCTCTCTCTTGAAGTTTCTAGTGGTTTACCCACAGATGGCGTGGTTTTGATTCCATGTTCATGTGACAAGGAGTATGGTCGCTGGTCGCACTGGTAAAAACACCTGCGTGCAAGGAAATTATTGAAATAAAATTGAACCAGATGTTAGTCCAGAAATGACCTAGTTTGTGTTGAGTGGACATTTAACCCCATTTCTTTCTCTCTCTCTCTAAATTATTTTTGGATTGATATTTCCCTCTCTCTCTCTAAACCATTTTTGGATTGATATTCCTATTAGAGATTCACATTTGATATTATTGTAGTTTACTAGGGATTCCTGTAGCTGGAAACGTGCTCAGAGACTTGAATTGACTTTTGATTTTTTTCACCTGTGACTGTAACAGATATGAATATTTTATTTTATAAATTGTTTTTTTCTGTTCTACTCTAATTGTTATTCAAATATTTGATCATTTAATTTCAGTGTTTTCATATCTGGGATTTAGATGTTCGAGGTTTTCACAAGGTAAGTAGTAAACCATCTTTATATCATATTGTCCGAGGTTGGTGACTACAACAGGCCTGTCCAAGATTGACATCAACACTAGGGCTGCCCGAACTACACCAGGGTTGGCAGCTGCACAAGGACAGTTGTCTTGTAGTTTGGATAGGACAAAAAAATGAGGTCCCGTGTATACATTGACGTGCATGTAAAAGAACTTTTAATGTCAGTCTTGATTAGCCTAGTCAAAGCAGAACAGTCGGACATTAAAACTCATTTCATTTCATTTTGGTGGAGACAAATAGGACGTTAAAATCCATTTAATTTTATTTTTAATTTCTTCTATTTAACCTGATGTTTGTATTGTTTGTATTTACAGAGTATGTGGAGAATGTTTTTAAAACAAAATCATTTATTGATAATAGGAGTACCTGCATCTCCTTATGCGTAAGTAGTCTCTTGCTACCAGTAGGATCACTGTCTAACCATATGCGTTGGTAGTCTCTTTCTACCAGCAGGGTCACATGGGTTTCTGCCAGATTCACCGATTTCCTACCACTGCACGCAAGCGAATTATAGAAATAAAATTAATCATGTTAGTCCTGAAATGACCTAGTTTGTAATGAATGGATATTAAACCCCATCTCTTTCTCTTCATGTATGATAACAGTAATAGTAATAGATTATTTTTTTTTTTTTTTTACATATGTTTGGATTTTTTGTTATTTTGAGGGCCCTTTTTAACCCTTAGTCGTTAGCCTGGAGGTTGTGTGTTCAATCACAGCATTGGCCATGAAAGTTCATTGGTGCACATAAAAGATCCCTTGGCAGTTGGAATTCATTACAAGAATAGGCAAAATTTCTATCATAGCACATTGAATTTTAAGCAAATTCAACCTGTTCTTTTATGTGATTGTGAAATGCTTTGCCATTTTTGTGTGTTTTTGTTTGGTGGTTGTTAACAAATTGATTTTATATTTCAGAGAATACAAACCAGAACACATAACACCTTTATTTCTAAATACGACAGTAACGACACAGAAAACAAGAAGATAGCGATAAACGCATAATTTATTATTAATCAGCTGACATATAATTATATCCATTTCATTTACATATTATACATTTTATTTTATTTATAATCTGAAAAAAAAACCAGATCTTATTTCGTTTCATTTCATAGTTCAAAATTTTGTTTTACTTGTCTTTACTACACCAGGACTACTACTACCACCTGGTGTTTTATCGTCCGCTTCCACAGAAGTGATATCACAGACAAGCTCTACACTAGGATCTTGAAGAGTTGTTATATAATAGGCATTCTTATTGATGTGAGGGGGATTGGGATGGCCTAGTGGTCTAGAGTGCTGCTCTTCGACCTCTAGCTGGCCGGTCACCTCTGGCTTGCGGCTGAGGTTTCGATCCCTGGTGTGAGCGTATGTGGCATGGAGATAGGGGCGCCTTCTCAACCTCGTGGGTTTCCTCCGGGCACTCCCGTTTCCTCCCACTGCTAAAGACCCCTACGCGCAAGCGAATTATTGAAATAAAATTAAACCATATGTTAGTCCTGAAATGACCTAGTTTGTGTCGAGTGGACGTTAAACCCCATTTCCCTCACTCTTTCTCTTATTGATGTCAGGAATAAGCCAATGAACCGGCTTTAACGGCGACTTCATATAATAATGTTTTCTGCACAGAACTGTGGGTAAACCTCTAGAAACGTCAAAGCTGACTGATTAATCATTGTTGGATCTTTATGTAGTGTAGAGTTTACAATAACGAAACGAAATCTAGATCTGTATTTAAATCAGATTATTTTTATTTATTACTTACTCGTGATATACATGATACATATTTTTACATATATAAACATATTTATTTCCTAATCAGTCATGTATCATACATTGTTGTTATGTTTCATTATCATTGAAAGTCCCTTTTTTCATGTTCGATTCCCCGGATGTGCGTGGCAAGGAGAAGGGTTGCATGTCTAACCTCGTGGGTTTTCTCCAGGTCCTCTAGTTACCTTCTGTTGTTAAAGAACCCTCCGTGTAAATGTCGAGTGGACGTTAAACCACATCTCTCTCTCTCTCTCTCTCCTCTTGAATCTATTTGCACCTGAGAGATTATCTATTTAATACAGCCATTGAAAACTCTGAATCCTTGAAGTATATTGAAATATAGTCATTATATATATGTTATTCGTATATATATTAGTATTTTATTTTACGTGTTTATTCACAATCTCTGTTTCTAGAGGGCATTATTGTCACATTTGATTGTCTGGACTTGGGACTGACTATCTGAGGAAGCACAATCTCGATCGCACAGATAACTTTACCCTGTTAAAACTCGCCAGCCATTGATCAGTCTGAATTCGGTTCCTAAGCTCCGCCCCCCCAATGACTACTGATTGACAGGATTTGTTAGAATGGAATGCTGCTGATTTCTCGACAATTAGGCGTCGATTCGTTGCATGAGTTATATATTAATGTTGCTTTGAATATTTTCCATGTCTTGGCATCAAAAGTTCATTTGAAAATAGCCGATTTGATGATTTACCGGGAACTATTTTTAGGGCACAATGTCAGTGATTCGGCTAAATATGTGAAATTTCTGAAGAAATACGAGCTTAAGCCGCCATCTTGGTCTTTGTGAAGCGAGTGATGGAAGGATACATCATGTGACATTCAAAATGGCCGGCTAGTTTTCCCAAAGGATAAACCAAGGGTAGACTTGTCTCTGTAATCCAGATTGGAGAAAACTTGCAGTCCATTTACATTTTTTTAAGTTGTTTGTTTCGAAGAATTCGTACTTAAAACACAATTAAACTGTTTCAACGGAAATTTTAAAATTGATATGCAACTAGAGACATAGACATTCTTTCAGCAGATATGTAATTGTTTTCTTATATCGCATTTTTTTAACCGCTCAAAATTATGTCTGTGAATTTTTACAATTTTTATTTTACCAGTGTTCATTCCATAATATTTTGTGTTATCGGGGCCAGGTTTACAAAGGAACCCTGAAAGAGGGATCCACCTACGTACGTCCTTTATATAAAAATGTAATAATAAAAGTAGTTTTATTACTTTTCAAAAGAAGCTGTGCCATTTTAGTCCACATTTTAAATGTCATGTATTATAAGTTCTATGTTGATGTTTACCCAAGATCCTGATGGTCTAAATCTGGGGCCTGTTTCACGAAATTTTAACTAAGATAAAATCCAAATTTTACTAATTTGATTGGATAATATTATATTGATTTTAGTGCTTGAAGTATCTACTAAAATTTGTATTTTGTCGTTGTTTGATTTTGTCTGTGTTATATAAGGCTCAAGTTTTGCCATTTTGTTATGATTTTGAAATGGAAATGTCCACCAAATTTACAATGTAATTAAAATTTATGTTTATTGCTAGATGTGTTATGACAACTGTAATTATAGGCATTTTAAGAAATCAGTCAAGCAGTTAGTAGTTATTTGTTTACTAAAAATAAAGATACATTATTTTTAAAGATACATTATGGGAGATTAGATAAAGAGCCTCGATCATCAATATTAAAGTCGGTACGATAAAGGTCATCAACCAGTAAATATGGCAGGCAAGGGATGCCATTGAGAGTTGATTATAGTCTGGATGAGTTAATTAATGTCTAATTAATAATTTATATAACATTATAGGCCTAAAGCTGGCAATTCTCACTATACTGAGAATTTAGCCATTGAATTTTCGTCCTAGCCTCGATCATCAAAATTAAAGTCAGTATGATAAAGGTCATCAATCAGTAAATATGGCAGGCTAGGGATGTCATCGGGAGTTTATTATAGTCTGGATGAGTTAATTAATGTCTAATTAATAATTTATATAACATTTAAGGCCTTAAGAAAGACCTGCAATAGGCTGATTTAGCTCCTGCATAATGCATGTTTAAGACAAATATAGGTATCAGGGGCGAATCGAGGGATTTTGAAGGGGGGGGGGCTGCAAAATGAGGGTATAAGTACGGAGACAGGGGGTTGGGGTCATTTTCTTGCATCTGTAGCCATTCCAAGAGCTATTTGGCTGATATGTTCGTCTAATAAGTAAACTTGATGTCTGTCAATAGTCACTCTATAGGATTAGGGCACCGTCAGCTAAAACAACTAGAATTCGTTTGAAAGACCAGACTGGTGTGTTTGAGTCGATGATTTGCGTCATTTGGGATTCCTGCAACGGGTTGAGAACGGACATGTTTGGGTCTGAGAGGTGCTTTCAGCAGTAAAAAAGGGTACTGTCGAAAATTGAGGGACGCGCCCTCCCCCTCCTTTGGATCCGCCCCTGGATATTCTGTATATGGATGATTTCTAGCATGAAGATAAACAACTGTTATTTTATTGTCTGTATTGTTATAAACACTTTTTAATCTCAATAAAATACACTTTATATACATTTTGTTGTTTTTCTTGTAGATCAACGCCGCCCATATCCGCCTGTCATTCACAATTCTGACAGGGAGTAGGTTCGCCTGCCTAATATCATTGTTCGTTATGGCTCAGATGCGAGGAAATCGATGATAATTTTTCAAAATTTTCTGGGGGGGGGGGGAGACCCCCACCCCACCCCCTTTACTGCTCGCGCCGACGGCACTCGGATGTGGGTCTGCGGCACCCATCGTTCCGCAGTCGATGAGACATTACATGGGGTTGTCACTGCTAAAGACCCCTACGCGCATGCAAATTTACGAAATTAAATTGAGCCATGTGTTAGTCCAGAAATTATCTAGTTTGTGACGTGTGAGTGGATGTTAAACACACACACACACACTTTCCCTCCCCTCTCTTTTCTCTCTCTCTCTCTCTCCCGCTCTCTCTCTCTCCCTCTGTCGCTCTCTCTCTCTCTCTCTCAATAGACCTCACAAATAACAAGTTCTCTTATCTTTACTGTAATACGATCCCGGTAAAATTATGTTTTGACAGCGACACCCCAAAAATAAATTATGAAAAGCTGCTGTTTTGGGATTCAGAAACGAAGCGTATGAACCTAAAATAGAAAACATTCATTGAACAAAACACATATTGCATGGCAAATGAACCCTTTCATGGGCTTACACTGCTCGTCGTATGAATATTTATAAAGGTTTATCAATTTCATTATAAGTATCGCCTAATAATCTTAGTAGGGAGTTAACATAGGTGTTTTAATCAAGCAAGGCTAATAACTGACATCGTTACATATCTACCACGGGTAAGTAAATAAAACTGTTATCAACTCTAAATGTATATAAAACCGGTCCATCCGAAACACCGGGGAGGATGTCGGTGCACTGCAAATACACGTTCCGAAATATTTCAGCCACGAGTATTACGTTCATATTGAAAAGTATAGGGAACTAGAATTCAAATTTGACTAGAAATAGAATAAATAACATTTTTCTCGATGGTCAGCCCCGAGATACCATTGTGAATAGCTAATTGAGAATGCTAGTGCAAGAAAGCAGACAAGAGCCGTTATTATTAAAGGGACAATAATTTACACTCTTGCTGGCTTGACAGGTCCAGAATAAAAAATAGCCTTATTCTAAGTACTAGATGTTTAAGTGTCCCACCTGTTGTGTAAATCATCCATTACAACGTATTTTACTTGTCCAGAGGGTTCGAAAATATTTTAAAATCGAAGTCACATTTGAAAAGGTTTACGTTAACCTTTTCAAATCATTTAGTTGAATTTTTCCATTTTTTTAAATTCGGTGTGTTAAGATGAAATTTGTATCATCAATTAATTGGACTATTGTAAAATAGTACAATTTGTTGACCAGAATAATGATTGGGACATATTATTCAGTTACAACAAGAGTGTTATTGGGCCTTTAAAAGAAATCATTTGATTTTTTTAAATAAATCCTTTTTTAGGAGATTGTCTAGCTGGCCGGTCACCTCTAGCTTGCGGCTGTGGTTTCGAGCCCCGGTGTGAGCGTATGCGGCATGGAGATAGGGGCGCCTTCTCAACCTCGTGGGTTTCCTCTGGGCACTCCACTGATAAAGACCCATATGCGAATTATTGAAATAAAAGTAAACCATATGTTAGTCCCGAAATGACCTAGTTTGTGTCGAGTGGACGTTAAACCCCATTTCTTTCTCTCTCTCTTTAATCAATTTTAGTCTGGTCTAAAAATATGCCAAATACTATTTTTAGCAGATTGTGTGAAATGGCCCTTATCTACCTTGTTGCACTAACATCCTCAAGTATAACGACGAATTTTAAGGATGATAGTCAATGATTTTTGAAAAGATTATAATTTTATTGTACGCTGTTGTTACGTTGATATTTTCTTATAATGTTAATGATAAGAAAACTATCATATCTAATTAAAGATACATTACATCAGATTTATTTAAAGAGTACGAAATTAGATAATGTAAAATGAAGAATTTGAAAATTTCATTCAAATTACTCTATTGCGAGCCAAGATATTAGCCTTTGAAGGTTTGACAAGACGTGTGCAATAATTTCAATCACGGTACTTGTTGTTCGAAGCTAAGTCTCGTCCTTCCATTTTTAGATTAAATCAAAGGACGGTTGAACTGTTCCAATCTATTTGATATTGGAGAAATTCAATGCCATAGAGAGTTGATAATGCCCCGGATAAGTTAATTAATGTCCAATTAATAATACAGAAAACATTTCAGACCTAAATAAGACAGACTTACAATAGGCCGATGATTTAGCTCTAACATAATATATGTTTAAGAGAAAGTGGTGTAACTTGGAGTATAGTTTCACTAAAGCAAAACCTTTACTACGTTCGAACTTTATAGACAAGCCGTTCGATTGCTCGACGCTTTACAAAAAGATAAATATGCAATTTATTAATATGGGCCATCTAATTATTGTTTTACTTGTCTTTACTACACTAGGATCTGGAAGAGTTGTTAGGGATAAGCCAATGTAACGGTCTGTTACCGTGAGTCCTTTATGTGCTCTGATTGATTAATCAATGTCTGACGTCATAGGTCTACATCCGCTCGTATGACACTTAACGTGTCCTTCCAGTAAAACTGGTCAGATCTTTATGTAGTGTTGGCCATCGAAAGTATAAAGAATGAAACGAAATATAGATCTGTATTTTAATCTGATTGGACCTACGTGTATATTCAAGGGCGGGTCTAGGAGGTTTGAAAGGCGGGGGGGGGGGGCGCAAAATGAGGGCAGTGACCGCGGAGACGGGGCACGCCGCTAAGAGGGGGGTTTGGGGGGGGGGGGTGTCCCAAGAAAATTATTCTTCATTTCCTTGCATCTTAGCCATTCCAAGAGCTATTTGGCTGATATCTTCGTCTAAGTAAACATTCGGAACGGACATATTTGAGAAAAGGCACTTTTAGCAGTAAACAATGGCACTATTAAAAATTTGGGGCGGGGGGCGGGGGGAGGGGGGCGCCCCTCGCACCCCTTTAATCCGCCTCTGGTATTCTATCCATGTTATTACCATTTGTATTTGCGATTATGAACACGTGATACCGCCATGTTAGATAGACAAGAGGCAGTAAGTTACGTGTTTAATTATATTATTATTCTTTCTTCATTGTTATCTTCTCACGTGGCTAAGTGGGTAAGACGCTGGCTCGCTAGCCTGGAGGTCGGATGTTCGATCCCGGCATTGGCCGAGAAAGTACATCCGGATTTTCCAGTGAGGTTTCCTCTAGTCGTTCGGATGGGACGAAAAACCGAGATCCCGTGTACACATTGGCGTGCACGTAAAAGATCCCTTGGCAGTTGGAATTCCATATACGAGTAGGCCGTAGCGCCGCTGCCCGGGCAAAATTTCCCTCATAGCTCATTGTATGGCGTATGCCCGTCTTCATTTACCCAGTTTAAAATGAGGAGCAGAACAGTAGGGCGTTAAACCCCATTTCATTTCATTTCATTGTTCATTTCAGGAAGATGAATTCGCCCAAAGACTTTGAAGAAGATTTTTTATCCTGTTTAATTTGCTTCGAGAAATTTAACCAACCCAAAACGCTGCCATGTCTTCACACTTTTTGTCTTGATTGCTTAAGATCGTACATAAAATCTACAACATATTTTAAAAATAAGACGTCATTCAAGTGTCCAACGTGTAGAGATCTGGCGACTGTACCAGTTCCCAAAAGTCCAGATTGGGCAGCTCAATTTAAAACCAATTTTTTCGTTAACAATTTGATGGAGGCAGCTGCATCGACTAACGCAACTCAACAAAAGACGTTGGTTAGTTCAGGTGACTCCAAATCTCTATCAAATAAGATAGTTCCAATTATGAAATCCGAACTTCAAACCCATAAATTGCAGTTAGATCCTTTTCTGTTGCGTCTGGAACTGTTGAACTTAGAAATCGAAAAAGAACAGACGACCGTGGCAAGTGAAAAGGAACGAATCAGGAATTTGATAATGGGACAATCTGAACAACTTCAGCGCATGCTACAGCACGAAACGACCAGGTGTTTGGGGCGACTAGATTCGATATCTTTAGAAACTGATGGAATCTTTCAAAGTCAAATTGAATCCAACCAAAGACTGCGTTCGTCTGTTGAAAGTACATGCAGAGACATGGAGACTATAATTAACGGACCAGACGCGGATATATTTGAAGGCGTAGAACGAATTTTGGGTGAAAAAAAGAGACTTATGAATAAATTGTCCACTTCATTTGAGATTCCAGTATTTAAAATCAACTATGTTCCTGCGGACATTAAGATGTGTGATATCTTAGGAACTACTGACTTCAGACGAGAGAAACGGATACTGATGTTTGCTGATGCCAGAATACCGAAGTACATCGAGAGCGATTCCAATTCTATCGATTCCACTCCGCGTTTCAATTCCGGAGAAATTTCAAACAGTTCGCCTTATTTCAACCATAAAAGCGCATTGATATTTTTGTCTAAATTAGAAACGAAAGTCAAGGGCGACAAATCCAATCCATGCCTCCGAGATATTGCCGTATTACAAAGCGGAATAATGGTTGTGACCGATTCGGGGAATAATTGCATAAAATCATTTTGCTATATTGAAGGAACAAAAACGGCCAACAGCAGAATATCCACTGGCCTTCCTCCACACTCAATCACTGCAATGGACACACAGGACCAGGACAAGGTTGCTGTCACTTTACCAAAAGCTAAAAAAATCATTGTTGTAAATGTAACTCCGAATCTTGCTCTGGAAAAACAGATAGCTACAGGAAAGAAATATTGGGGAATAACGAGTATCGGTGGAGACATGTTTGCCGTTAGCACGTGTCCTGGTACTGAATTTGGAGTGATTGACATCGTTAATCTTAAAGGCGAACTCCTGCAAAACATACATTCAAGTGGTCTCTTCCCTAATCCCCTTTATCTGACGTCATTATCAACTGGGGTCATCATCGTGTCCGACTGCACAGTTCAAAAAGTTGCTGGACTGCGACAAAACGGCGACGTTTTATTTGGAAAAGATAAGCGCAACGATATTTTCATCCGACCCATGGGAGTAACGTCCGACTCGTTTGATGGAATTTTGATCGTTGATGCAAATCAAAACGTATTTGCTATGAACGGTCGGGGTGTTGTTAAGAAAAAGTTTGCTCTCCATTGTAAAGACATGAAAAAGGAAGTCATTCGTAGCCTGGCCGTTCATGAAAATATGTTATACGTCGTTTCAGAGGAGTCTCGCATATTTACCTTTCAGCTGCAGTAAGTTAAAAGCAAGAAGAAGCTGTTTCTTTTTTTGATTATTTGATCTTGCTAACAAAATTTGAAATTATGATAACATAAATAATCATACTTTAGTGTTCCCAGACAGGGCCATGTTTCTTGAAACCTTAATTAAAGATAAAATTCAAATTTTGGTACTTTCTATTTTGTTTGGTTAAGCACTAAAATCAATCTAATATTATCTAATCTAATTACTAAAATTTGTATTTTATCTTAATTAAAATTTCGTGAAACAGGCCCCAGATAATAAAACTGTCGCGTTTTTGATTAACAACATTCCCGTATAGAGTCGAATGAGTAATATTCGATGGTGCTTATACATGTACCTTAACGTGTTTATTAATATTTTACTAAATGTCTATTAATTAAGCTTAAAGCGAGATTTTCATATTTTCTAAGAAAGTCAAAACATAATTATTTCTATGTCTTTTGCTTAATAGGTTGTCAACTCACTATTATACGATCATAGGCATTATTTCACAATCTTTAACACGGGAAATAAAAACACAATTACTTCTCTTGTTTTTCTATTATCACATGCAATAGCTATCTTCAAACGTTTGAATTTGAAGTTGAGAATGATATTTTGCCAATATCTCAACTGACAATAGTGAATTGCACGTAACCCGTGGGTGAACCACTGTGTGCTATGAGGGACATTTTGCCCGGGCAGCGGCCCTATAGCATACTCTTATATAGAATATAAATTACCAAGGAATCTTTAACGTGCACGCCAGTGTATATACGGGACCTCGGTTTTTCGTACAATACGAACGACTTAACAGCTTTTCCCATAGGGTCTTGCAACGCTGACATGGGGAAACCACCATCTCGAAAATCCTGACCAAGCTTCAGGGCCAATGCGATTCCCGGGATAGGGAGCCAGAGTCTTACCCATCGTGCCACACTCGTGAAGAATAGAAGAGAAGAGTGATGATTCTAACCAACAATGTGCCCTAATCCAGTGATCCCACAGGGTGCCCCTAATCACGTGATACTAATTGAGTATTCACTGGAGTTCATAGCTGCGTTTTTCTTTGTTTAGTTGGGGTCATTCTATGTGTCTATGGTTGTATGTCGTCATATTTTTATTTTGTAAAATTCAAATATTTTTCATATATATTTAATCAGGTGTACCGCTATTTTGTCATGAATGTGGACCGTTGGCAAAAAAAATGTTGAGAATCACTGTCCTTATTAAACGCAATAAGCACGAGTAAAAAGACTGTATCTCTTAATCTGCGATGGGGTTTATCCTGAATAAAAATATATTCGGTAAAAACGAACAAAAACGTAGACATCTTTATTCAAATCCGTTCATGGCAATCGTCCGACTTAATCTTATTCTTAAATTTCTATAAAAATTGAAAAAAGCAAAAACACGAGTGAACATCGTAATTCACCGTCATGCATTGATAAAACTAGAATTACGTCGCAGTAAACGCCTCCACGAGTTCATTGTTATATGCATAACTGTCTCACATAAGGGAACCGCGCTGGCTCAGTGAGCAAGGTACTGGCAGTGGCGGAAGCAGGAATTTTTGCAGGCGGGGGCTTGTCAGGCTCCTGTTATTGATTTTTTTAGGGACGGATCCAGGATTTTCAAAAAGGGTGTCGTGCTGCACTCACTTGGGAGTGTGAAGCCCGGCCCGTAATTTTTGAGTGGACAAGGACTAATTTCATACTAGTGCTGTAAATTACGATATCCAACCTAAACTATTTTTGTTTTCCTTTCACGCGAGAATATATGGAGCTTATAATTGTTCGCCACCGCAAAAAAATAGAGGGGGCGTGCGCCGGGTGCGCCCCCTCTGGATCCGCGCGTCAAATTTATAATGAATAAATAGGATGATATTGTGGTTCATTTTCACTGATGCAAATCATTAATTGTGATATCACGCATGTCAGTAACATTATGCCACCCAGTGTTCACTATGGGTTTCATTTTTTCCCGCTAATTTTTAAATTTAATTCATATACCATACTATACCACAATCTGGGGCCTATTTCACGAAATTTTAACTAAGATAAGATCCCAATTTTAGTAATTTGATTGGATAATATTAGATTGATTTTAGAGCTTAGCCAATCAAAATTGGAGTATCTACTAAAATTGGATTTTATCTTAAGTTAAAATTTCGTGAAACAGGGCCCCGGATCTTCATTGTTGATAATGTCCACAATAATATATTAGTTGAATTGTGAAAAGACCGACCATGCATTTGGGATGCTTATTTGGGACGTTTCTAAGAAGTGGAAAATGTTCCAAGGATCATATTTATCTACGATATCACCCCTGGTGGAAGTGGACGTTAAACCCCAGAAACGAGTATTTATATGTAACTCATGCAACGACCCGATACCTATTGTTGAGAAATCGACAGCATTTCATTCAACAAATCCAGCCAATCAGGAGCCACTGGGGGCGGGGCTAAGCACCCGAATTCACGCTGAGTAATGGCCGGCGAGTTTTACATGTACACTGTGACATTATGATTTTAACAATTTCTCACTTTGATTTTCATTCTTATTATTTATTACGCACATTGTCTGTACCCATGGTGATACTGTTCACCCAGGTACCGTGGTTTCATACTAAAGGTCAATATTGGTGTCAGTCATTATCAGATATTATTATCAGATATTATTAACTGGTTTAACAAGTTCCAAATATAATTTTAACACAGAGGATATCAAAGATGTAATGTTAAAATTATATTTAGAATGTGTTTAACGAGTTCTATCACATGTGATAATGACGGGACACATCTATCGCCACCAACAAGGCACGCATCTGTTGTTTAATACACAGACGTAACATTTCAAAATCTTCGCCAATGTTCCAGCTGGTCAGCCATAAAAAGGCACGTACGCATTTTACGCCAGGAGCACAATTATAGTTTCAGTCCGTTCTCTGATTTAGCAATAGTTACTTGTTCGTGGTGTTATGGTATATTTTAAGGTTTTGTCGTCATCGCGTTGGCTGTTCAACAAAAATAATTCGAATTGAATTTTGCTGGGTTGTTCAAAGTTGGCAGTATGTATTACACATTTAATGTATCAGTGTCGACTGGCAGCACAATAGATGCATTATTATTTATTTCCCTTGCTGAAGGGAGGGATGCTGAAATGGGACCAAACAGTCCCGATTTTTACGATGTTGAGGGAGCTTTACTGAAATGGGACCAACAGTCCCGATATTTTTCCAAGAGAACATCTCAAAATAGTCTTTATTATACTTTCAACACATAATAATCCATTACAAATTTGATAATGTCTAAGTGTCGATGGAAACAAACTTGACGTTTTGGTGCGCAAGGTCGCTAGATACTGGTGACTTAGTCTTCTTACTGGGCTGTTTATGCCGTTATGTATTAAAGGGCACACAGTTTTTCAAATCACTTTGATATTTGTTTTAAATACACCCACAATCCGTCACATGTAAATTAGGGATGTCGTATTTTGTTAGAACTCCATGGTTGAGTAGTAGAACTGACTTGTCCGCGAACGCTATGGGAGAACAACAAGGTTTTAAAATTTTCTTCAGAGTTACATTAACGTTCAGTTGTGGATTCCAGCGATAATTCTGAATCATAATGGTATGGTTGTTGTAAGGTGGGAACGTTGGGTCTGAAAAAAGTAATAAATGTACGCATTACATATAAAAAGGAAAAAAAAGAAAAAAAACCCGAAAAAATGAAATGGGATTTAACGTCCTATTGTTCTGTTCCGAACTGGGCTAATGAAGACGGGTATTCGTGTGCTATGAGGGAAATTTTGCCCTGGCAGCGGCGCTACGGCCTACTCATATCAAATTCCAACTGCCAAGGGATCTTTTAAGTGCACACCAATGGGTACACGGGACCTCGGTTTTTCGTTCCATCCGTCCTGCATCACTGACAAGGGGAGAGAGAGAGAAATGGGTTTTAACGTCCACTCGACACAAACTAGGTCATTTCGGGACTAACATATGGTTTAATTTTATTTCAATAATTCGCTTGCGCGTAGGGGTCTTTAGCAGTGGGAGGAAACCGGAGTGCCCGGAGGAAACAACGAGGTTGAGAAGGCGCCCCTATCTCCATATCTCCATGCCACATACGCTCACACCAGGGATCGAAATCACAGCCGCAAGCCAGAGGTGACCGGCCAGCTAGAGGTCGAAGCGCGGCACTCTAGACCACTAGGCCATCCCAACCCCCCTCTGACAAGTGGAACCATGCCGGAAAATCTAGATGAACTTTCTCGGCCAATGCCGGGATCGAACACCCGGCCTCCAGACTGGCTTTTTAAGGGGAGTTATAACGCTTGCTTTTTAAGACAGGTTATACGGACTGTGTGTGAGTCGAATGGGGATTCCCTGGTTGTACGTGGTTGTAGGGGTAAGGTTGTCTGTCCAACCTCATGGGTTTTCTCTGGGTCCTCCGATTTACTTCCACTGCTAAAGAGAGAGAGAGAGAAATGGGGTTTAACGTCCACTCGACACAACTAGGTCTTTTCGGGACTAACATACGGTTTAATTTTATTTCAATAATTCGCTTGCGCGTAGGGGTCTTTAGCAGTGGGAGGAAACCGGAGTGCCCGGAGGAAACCCACGAGGTTGAGAAGGCGCCCCTATCTCCATGCCACATACGCTCACGCCAGGGCTCGAAACCACAGACGCAAGCCAGAGGCGACCGGCCAGCTAGAGGTCGAAGCGCGACACTCTAGACCACTAGGCCATCCCCCCCCCCACTGCTAAAGACCCCTAGTCGCAACAGAATCATTGAAATAAAATTGAGCCATGTGTTAGTCCCGAAATGTGTTAAAGCCTATTTCTCTCTCTCTCCCTCTCTCTCTTTCTCGCCTTTCTCTCTCTTTTCTCTCTCTCCACAAATCACCAATCACAAAAAAAAATTGGGAGAAGGATCTCCTCGGGTGAGTTGTGAGCCCCTGCCACCGTTGGGCCCTCTAACGAAGTGTCCGCCACCAGTCAGGTATCCGCGCAGCTGCTTTATCTTAACAGTAGAATGGACTGATAAACAACCAAATTTAATTTAATCAACAATTTAACGATACATCAGCTGTAAACACGATTTCTGGCAAGTTGTTCAAGGTTATCTCGCTATTAGACTCATGTCAGGATGTAAACATTAAAGAGACAGAGGAACTTTGAATAGGAATCATTGAATTTCATTTTATCAATTTAGTTCAGCTCTGAACGTGGGTCTCATTACACTCAGGTCTTTAATCCCAAGACCCCGCTTTCATGACAAAAAGATAAAAAAAAATATTAAATTTCCCACCCATCAGTCAAGCGGCGCGATGGTCGGGGTACTGGTTAAATCGGCGATCCCTCATCCTTCTCTGTAACAATTCAACAATCGGGTGATTCGGTGGTTATTATACGCCATTTCCGCGCCTATATGCAATTAGCTATTTGATCGTATTAGGGGCACTGAGAATTTAGTCTGGCTCAAGGCCCCGCTCCGTTTAAGCTCAGCTTTGAATTGACCACAGTTAAAATAGCACTGTCACACCACAAACTAACACTTACTTACAAAAGATAAACGTCCATATCAGATAAAGTGAACGGATTTCATTCCAGGTGTTCAAATCAACATGGTCAACAACTTACCGTTACATGATCCAGTACAGTACGTCATGACAAAACTTCGAGGCATAACAATATTTTCAAAAAATTCTCTTGATTCGGCGTGAAAAGATTTTTTACAACATGTCACTTGTCCGACACGACAATTCGTGTCTCTCGTTTTCGAAGGAGATAATTTAGAATCCATTTTTATCACTAAGTTTGGTTTGTGGTCCGTTTGGAAACCCAAAATATCATTGTAAGGGCCACTGCACTCTTTACACCTACGTCTCCTGGCATTACTACAAGTCTTGCAGTTTATTCCAAACGCCCGAAGAGCACCCGGCTTCCCCTGCAACGTGGTAATTGTCTTCTTCACGTCGAACACAATCCATCGAGAAGTGTTGTCTTTAATGTCTTTTTTCATTAGGTAATTGGCGTCCTTGAAAGTTCCTCTCTGATTCAAAAGATAAAGTATCAGTGTCTTGTTTGTGGTGTCCACGTTAAGGTAAATCGCCAACTCTGCCGACAAGATCCGGTTGCTCTGAATTTGTTTCACCTCCGCAAATTTCATACAGCCATATATAAATTTACTGTCACAGTCTTTCGACACTGAAAGAGAAAATAAATGTAATTGATCCAGGGCATTTCGAAAGAATATCTAGGAAGCTCTAGGCTATATGGGGGGATGGGGGGTGTAGGGAAGAACAATTTCGGTCGACACCAGAATCAACCCAACACTACTAGATCATCTGTTGATAAATCCAGCGCACTGTCCACCGTGTATACGATGAAATGGAAAATTATGGGCTAATTGACGAAGGTGACGTTCGTTTCAGGAAATCCTGCTGTGACAAATTTACGGAAATTAAAGAGACACTATGTAAGAGCAAAATTTGCCTTTTGTACGTTTTTATTTTGGCTTGAAATGTTATAGAAATTTATATACTGAGCGCCATAGAAAACGCATCACTTAGTTTTTCGCATAACAAAATGATCCTGTAAATATAATTATCTTATTTATTTTGCTTCTTATTGTGAACAATATTCAAATGGGAACACATCCTTGTCAAGCCCTCAGTCCTGCATCACTAACAAGGGCAAACCAAACAAGAAAATCTGGATGAACATTCTCGGCCAATGCAGGGATCGAACACCCGACTTCCAAACTAGCGAGCCAGCATCTTACTCACCAAACCACGTGAACCAGAACCCCCACTAGAACGACCCCTATTAAGTATTGATTAATGGTCGAAAGCGAGACATTAAATAATCAAACTGATCCCCAGTGAATATTCGCTTGGCCGCTACAATCACTGATAAGCATGACATCGACGAGGCTTAATGAGTACGGCATATTAACTTTTTTACTCCGACAAATTAAATTCTCAAACATTTTTTTGAGGTAAAAGAAAAATAAATAAAGACGTTTGAAGTATTTGTAGTTAAAAAAAATATTTCCTATTTAGTGTAAATGGTTATTAAAATGAGTAAAATGCATCATTTTGCCCGAAGCAGTTAGGTGTTAAGTAAACATTGCACGAGCCGTTGAGCCAATGACTACGAGGCGGGCAGTCAACGCACGTGTTTTGGACAGGCATCCGTTACAGAGATAATTCGTAAGTAATTCTCTATGAAACAGATTGATTAAATAATATGTTGTAACAACATAAGCTTTAATTATTCCAACCGGTGCAGAAGAGCGGAACGTTAAACCCTATTTCATTTTAAATCACTTACTGTCCGTTGCATATGTAATATATCTACTGTCGACAGCGGTGAAACTGTTTCTATTATTCGCCGCCGGTTCATCTTTCAGCATCTCTCTCCAGTCGTGCATGGAAGGTAATATGGGAAAGGGTTCGACCTCGTTAGAAAGATCTTCTTCGGCAATACCAATTTTCATCAGTACGTGCCGTTTGAATGTCTGTAAGAAAATTTCTCTATTTTCAGCTTCAATGTCACACACAGTCGTATTCAGTTCAATATCACCCGTAGAATTGACAGTCGTAACATCCGTCAAGTTTGTTTCCACAACACTCTCAACTCCTGGGATCACTTCGATGGACTCGTGATCGGTTTCGGGGTTTTGGAGAACCCGTTCAAAGACCTGTTCCAGGAGCGAATCACGTAAAATGTCCCCTTCACTTCCACCAGTAGGAGGCGTGGTTAATGTCGATGGTATAGATATTCGCGGCACTTTTGTGACGTTTTCAATACTCGAGTTCTTCTTGCAATGTTTTTTGCAATCCCTGTACTTCATCTTGCAGTTATGTTGACAACGATTACGTTTCCCAGCAACGCCTTCATTCAGCAAGCAGACGACAAACACTATGAATACTAGGAACCTAAGATAATACATCGTCCTGAAATCCGCTTCAGTCCGCCAGCACACATCTCGCGAAAATTTTCTAAGAATTTGTGTAATAGACTTCACTGTAAATTCATCCCCTTTATATATATAATATAAATTTTTTATCAACTTTGTAAACATCACAATCCGTCGACCTCGTAAAACTGTGGACGTTGATCTGTTCGAAAGGCAGACTTGTAATTATAACAGCCCGTGCTATAGCAGACGTGGTATATCTAGTGTGGTATATAAATGAAATGAATTGAAATGGGGTTTTACGTCCTACTCTTCTGCTCCGACTTAACTAATGAAGATGGGCATACGCTCAGGCGCGGATCCAGGGGGTGGCCCAGGGAGCCATGCCCCCACCCCCTCCCGTCAGCCCAAGTCACATAGTTGATTTTCATTTTCGTTTGCTTTGTTACCATTGTAGGTCACATCTGCTCTTTAATAGGTGATATAAACATGATTTACGCATTGTCTTCGCGCAACCAATCCAAGGTTGCAACGCATTACCATTTGCTCCAGTGTATGGCCCCTCCTTCGACAAAATCCTGGATCCGGGTCTGTACGCTACACAGTGTGGTATAAGGGGAATCTGTCGAGTGGACGTCATCATCTCCCCTACCACCCCCGCCTTCTTTCTTCAAAATTTCTTATATGCCGACCATAGTCTTGCAACTATTGATTCGCGCATATTGTAAAGGGTTTCAGGAAGAGAATCTGTGCAAGAATTCTCATAAATCTCCGAATACTGACAAAAAAAAGAGCACCGCTGTTAAGGATATATTTCCGGTTAGTCTTATTTAAAGTAGCTAAGTCTCTAACTCAATATCATCCCAAATCTTCAACATTGAAAACACGAATTATTTGTCAATTTAAATCAATATTGATGCTGTGATCTTACCGGGAAAAAGATGGGCTTCTGATATCCAATATTTAATACAAAATAAACATTTTACCATTGGTACACGAATTGTGTACCATAATGCGTTTCAACCCTAGTTCTAACAAGAGACTCGAGGAAAGAGGCTACAAACATTGCACCTAAACAAACGGCGTAATGTAGAGTGGATTAACCAGACGCTAGAAATTTGCATTCGTTTGAGACTGCTTGCTTATTTCGCCGAACATAAGTGTTTTGAAATTAGAGTAAAAACAGAAACCATTGAATGTTAATCAGTTTATATACATTCATATTACAGTGTTATATGCATTGCGAACCACTTGTGTCGATTTCTTGGTTCCAAATGTTAGCGATTTAGCTTCTTTAAAGGTAAGATTTAGAGAACAGTTTGCACTGTAATAGTTCAAAATAGATAATGTAAAGGGAATATATCGAAAATTTCAGTCACATTATTTTATTCTGAGCGAAGTTTTTACCGTTTTATGAATAGTGTAGTCTCAATTGTTTTTGTTATTGCTGTTACGATAATAAACATAGTCTCGATTATCCATTTTTTAAATCATATTATCAATTTTCGATCTTGTTTAAAAACCCGTTGAGAATCACAACCGTCCGATGATCTAAAGCGCTGATGACGGAGAGAGAGAGAAATGGGGTTTAACATCCACCCGACACAAACTAGGTCATTTCGGGACTAACATATGGTTTAATTTTATTTTAATAATTCGCTTGTGCTTAGGGCTCTTTAGCAGTGGGAGGAAACCGGAGTGCCCGGAGGAAACCTTCGAGGTTGAGAAGGCGCCCCTATCTCCATGCCACATAGCCGGAGGTGACCGACCAGCTAGAGGTCGAAGCGCGGCACTCTAGACCACTGGACCCCCCCCCCCCCCCGCTGATGATAGACTTGACATGTGAATAAATGTGTAATTAATGATTTATTTAACATTTAAGATCAAACGAAAGATCTGCAATAACTGGATTTAGTTCTTACCCAATGCGCCAAATGGCGTGGTTTCGAATCCCTGGTTGTACGTAACAAGAAGTAGGGTCGCCTGTTCAACCTCGTGGGTTTTCTCCGGGTCCTCCGGTTTCCTCCCACTGCTAAAGACCCCTACGCGCAAGCGAATTATTGAAATAAAATTAAACCACATGTTAATCCCGAAATGACCTAGTGTGTGTCGAGTGGTCGTTAAGTCCCCTTTCTCTTTCTCTTACATAACGTATCTTTAAAAAAGGAGTGGCCCATTCAGAATGGTTTAGTCTATTTTCTGGTCGGTTGGAGAGGTCATTTCCATAAAAAAAACCCACATCCATATATATCAGGCATTCTGTCTCTACAGTCTGAAAATAGACTCATCTGTTCTGAAGTTTCAAGGCCATATTCCCATTAAAGGTACAGAAATGTCTGGTTTTACCAGTAACCTGTGGTATAAGACTTAAAGATACAGCAGCTAAAGCTTCACATTTTACATAAAATATTACTTAGGCATTTATTTCAACGATAAACTCATGATCAACTCGAGAGCCACGGTGGTAAGTTGATTAAGACGCGGGTTCGATCTCGGTTTTGGTCGAGTAATTTCATCGGGACTTCTCGATGAGCTTTCCCCTTGTCAATGATGCATGGCGGAGCGCATGACAGCTAGTCGTTCTGGGGCCTATTTCACGAGATTTTAACTAAGATAAGATCCCAATTTTAGTAATTTGATTGGATAATATTAGGTTGATTTTAGTGCTTAGCCAATCAAAATTAAATTATCTACTAAAATTGGATTTTATCTTAAGTTAAAATTTCGTGAAACAGGGCCCAGATCTCCCGTACACATATTGGCGTGCACGTAATCCCTATCATTGAGTCAACTGGCGTGGTTTCGATTCCCCGGTTGTACGTGACATAAGGAGTAAGGTCGCTTATCTAATCTCGTATGATTTCCCCGGGTCCTCGCCCCCACTGCTCATAAGCGAATTATTGAAGTAAAATTGAACCATGTGTTAGTCCCGAAATGACCTAGTTTGTGTCGAGTGGATGTTAAACCCCATCTCTCTCTCACTTTAATAAGCTAACCCAGTGGTTTGTCAACCTTTACATACCATGTGTCAATGTGTTTACGCAAGAATTCAGATGCACCATTGTAACACTATCTTAGTGCATAAAGGGTTCATTTACATCACGAAATTTTATCTAAGATAAAATCCAAATTTTTAATACTTTGATTGGATAATATTAGATTGATTTTTAGTGCTTAGCCAATCAAAATTGGAGTATTTACGAAAAATTTGGATTTTATGTTTAGTAAAGATTCCGAGAAACAGGACCCTGGTATATAAAACAGTTACATAATCAGGAACTAAACTACATCGAGAATATAGCATTAACGCATGGTAAATAAAGACAACCATTTAGAAAGAGAGAGAGAGAGAGAGCTAGCGAGATAGAGGGTTTAACGTCCACTAGACACAAACTAGGTCATTTCGGGACTAACATATGGTTTAATTTTATTCCAATAATTTGCTTGCACATAGAGGTCTTTTGCAGTGAGAGGAAACTGGGGGAGCCGGAGAAAACCCACGAGGCTGGAAAGGCGACCCTACTCCTTGCCACGTACAATCGGGGATTAGAAACCACGCCAGTTGACTCAATGGCAGGCCGTATGATACAGCACGCGCACGCTAACCATTCAGCCATCCACCCCCACCCCCTCTGTTTAATTAGAACGTGACTAAACAGAAGTATATACAGAGTTGAAGAGTCAATATAATATTATCAAAAACCAGTTGGGTTCAATAGGTTCTAAGCAGTAAGCGCCTAAATAATCGTTCAATCGGATGATAGGTGTAGAGTACTTTGCCACACGATACAAATCTTGCACCCCGGTCTACTTTCTCTGAATATATGTTTCAGAAAAGAAATGGGGTTTAACGTCCTACTGTTCTATCCCTAACTGGGCTATAAGGAAGACGGGCATACGCCATACAGTGTGCTATGATGGAAATTTTGCGCAGATAGCGGCACTACTCTTATATCGAATTTCAACTTACTCGGCCAATGCAGGAATCGAACAACCGATCTCTAGGATAGCGAGCTAGCGTCCAGTCTGATTAAAACACAGAACCTATTTCGTTTCGTTCTTAAAGTTCAAAATTTCGTTTTACTTGTCTTTACTACACTGGGATCTGAAACGGTTATCATTGACGTGTGTTGAATGATTTGTTACGGTGAACTTTAGGTGTGTTTTGCACGGAACTGTGGGTAATCCAATAGTAACATCAATGCCGATTGATTAATCAAATGTCTGACGTCATAAAGCCAAAAGATGGTCGTATGACCTCAGACATGACTTATCGCAACAATCGGTCAGATCATCATATGTAGTGTAGACCATCGAAAGTTTAAAGTTACATTATGGGAGATAAGATAAAGAGATGGCAGTTCTCACTATAATAGTTAAAAACTAGATAGTCTAAAGGTAATTTGCTCAAAATTTTAGTCAAATTGGTCCACTATTAGCCGAGAAAAAAGCGTTTGAAATATTCACATAGCCTCGGTCATCATTACTCAAATCATTAATATAAACAGCATAGTCTCGATTATCCACTTGATTGATTTAATCATCAACGGCATATAGGAATTCAATCCGCCAACATCGAAGGCTAGCCTTGACTTTAAGAGTTTATTATTGTCTGGATATGTTAATTAATGTCTAATTGATTATTTAGATAACATCTCAGGCCTAAAGAAAGACCTGTAATAAGCAGATTTTGCTCTTGCATAATGCTATTCAGGTGCGGATCCAGGAATTTTTGCAGGAGGGGGTTTGCCAGGTTTCTGTTATGGAAATCTGCCATCATCGTCTCTAAATTACATAGGCATGCATACAAATTGAGCTTTTTGAACAGAGAAATCATTTTTATACTGATGTAGGATCACTTTGTGATGTAATTTCATTGATGCAAGGCATTATTTTTTTTTATGTATCTGAGCAGAGGGGGGTTTGGACCCCCCCCCCCCCCCCCCCCCCTGGATCCGCGCCTGCTATTTTACAAAAACGAAACGAAATATTGATCTGTATTTTAATCATATTGGTATTAGTTTTTCCCGCCCATGATAATTTTGATTTGTGTAGAAAACATCATTCAAATTATCTACAAGTTCCATAACATAACAATCATCAACAATACAGTTATTACTCCCTATTATTGGTACAACAGTCACATGTAGGTCCAATCTGAACGACAGACTCACCCTACCAGCAAAAAAGCCAGCTACCAATAAATTTTCGTACGTTAGTTACGTACGATGTAGGTCAGGAATAGCCAGCTAAACATCGCCTATCTTAGCGGGAAATCGGTTGCTAAGCTCCGCCCCCAATGGCTACTTACTGATTGGCAGGCTTGGTTAGAATCAAATGTTGCCAATTTCTCAACAATCAGGCATCGGTTCGTTGCGCGAGTTACACATTAATAATCCTTGGGAACATTTTCCACACCCACATCTTGACATCCGAAGTTCATTTAAAAACCGCCGATTTGATGATTTACCGGGAACTATTTTTAGGGCATAATGTGAGTGATTCAGCTATATCTGGATACAACTGCCAAGGATTGTTTTATGTAGCATTCCCAATTCAAACCAGGGGCGTGGTGAGAATGAGTTCATGAGTAGCCATACTCATGCGCCAAAAAGTTTTTGCGCCAAAATCACAATCAAATTACTCAAAAAATGAAAAACATTTGTAAGTGGAAAAATTGTTTCATCTGACCCAATTAAAAAAATTTTGAAAGAGTCAAGTTGGAAAATTTAATCATATTTTATTACCGTATTTCTTGTCTCGGATTGCTGGAGATTGCGTTTCTGGGCTTCTAATTTTCGAAATTTTCAAGGGGGAGGGCCCCCCGGACCCCCCGCCGCGGGTTCGCGCCTTCGGCGCTCGCGGTCAGTAAAAGGGTTTTTGTGCCAAAATCTTTTTTGTTACTCATAATTTCTTCTCAATAATTGCCCTCACCACGCCCCTGATTCAAACAGACAAACGCACGAGCTGCCACTTAGGGATACCCTTACATTTTTGTTCTGTGCACACTCCCGGGCGCGTAGCCCATCCCCCCACACATATAAAAAAAAAAATCGAATTATCACTAGCGCCCGCCCCAAAATTTCACCAACAATAATGATTTCCTCTAAGCGTGTTCTTAGCCGACCACATCCTCAGCCCCACCAAAAAATCCTGTATGAGCTGACTACGGGCCGGCGCCCGGCACACTCCATGGGTGTTTTTCGGGGAATCCGGCATTTTTCTTATAAAATTGGGTGTCTCTATTTTCCATATACCATATATTTCTTTGCATAATGTACACTTTATTTATCAAAAAATATTTTATATGCTATACTGCTAAAGGAAATAACCACAGGATAAAAACCAAAAATACAATGACGTATATATCTTTACTATCAAGTTCTGATCATGTATATATAAAGTTAAAACATAAAAATAAATTCTATAAAATTAAATATGTAAAAATGATTGTTTAAACATCACAGTTTTAAAGAACGCGAATTTAAGATATGTTATAGTATGTGCAGGAGAACCGCACTACACGCAAAACACAAATTAACCTGCGGACAAGACATAAAACAGACATTGCAAAAAATAAACAAATATCAAATCAAGTGAATGGATCCGGGGACCAGCCGTAAGCGTCCATTGCGCTGTACAGCCCCGGGCCTGTTAATGATACGGGCTTCACTAAAAATGATTTACAAAAAAGACGTAACAGAAATAATGAAATCAATCTTGACAGTGGTCGTCTCTTCAATGGCGATAGTCTGCCAGTGCCAGATGACGTAAGGTGTTGCGTAAGAGCTAATTTCTTTCGGCTTAAAGGGACAATAATATTCTTGCTGGCTTGGTAGCTCCAGAAAATAAATAATACCCTTATTCTAAGTACTAGATGTTTAAATGTCCTACCTGTTGTGTAAATTATCCATTACAACCTATTTTATTTGTCCAGAGGGTTCGAAAATATTTTAAAATCCAAGTAACATTTGAAAAGTTTTACGTTAGACTTTTCAAATCAATTGGTTGAATTTTTCCAATTTTTTAAATTAGGTGTGTTAAGATGAAATTTATATCATCATTTAATTGGAATATTCTAAAATAATACGATTTGTTGACCAGAATGAAGATTGGGACATATTTTTCAGTTACAACAAGAGTGTTATTGGGGCTTTAAATGTTATATAAATTACTATAGACCATGGGATAGCTGGCAATCGGATTAAAATACAGGGGCCTATTTCACGAAATTTTAACTAAGATAAGATCCCAATTTTAGTAATTTGATTGGATAATATTAGATTGATTTTAGTGCTTAGCCAATCAAAATTGAAGTATCTACTAAAATTGGATTTTATCTTAAGTTAAAATTTCGTGAAACGGGGCCCAGATCTATATTTCGTTTCGTATTTTTATACTTTCGATGGCCTACACTACATGAAGATCTAACCAGTGATAGTAGGAGGTCGCGTCTGGGTCATACGAGCGGCTTTTGATCCCTATAATATCAAACACTGATTAATCAATCAGCGTTCACGTTTCTGGTGGTTTACGCACAGTTCCGTGCATCAATCGCTAAAAGCTTGCCGTAACAGAACATTTCATTGGCTAATACCTCACACCATCAAGAACATTTCTATAACAACTCTTCAGGATCCTAGTGTAGTAAAGACAAGTAAAAATAAATTTTAAACTATAAAAACGAAACGAATAAGATCTGTGTTTTAATCAGATTATTATACTATCGTATCTACACATTTATTCATATAAAGCCCATAATCAACTCCACACCAGAATGTATTTTGATTTATTAACATTTCATCCACCAGAGTGTATTTATTAACCATTTTGATTTATTTGTCCATCCAAATGAATTGTGATTTATTAACCCTTTATCCACCCGAATTTATTTTGATTTATTAACCCGTTATCCATCCCAATGGGTTTTGATTTATTAACCAGTTATCCACTCAACTGTGTTTTGATACATTAACCCTTTATACACCAAATTTATTTCGATTTATTAACCCTTTCTACAACTGAATGTATTTTGATTTATTAACCCTCTATCCACCCGAATGTGTTTTGATTTATTAACCCTTTATCGACCCAAATGTGTTTTGATTTATTATCCCGTTATCCATCCGAATGTATTTTGATTTATTAACCCTTTGTACACCCAAATGTATTTCTATTTATTAACCCTTTATCCACCCAAATTTATTTTGATTAATTAACCCGTTTTGATTTTTTAACCTGTTATCCATTCTTGTGTATTTTGATTTATTAACCATTTATCCACTCAAATGTGTTTTGATTTATTAACTCTTTATCTACCCAAATGTGTTTTGATTTATTAACCCTTTCTCTACCCGAATTTATTTTGATTTATTAACCCCTTATCCACCGGGGTTTTGAATAAAAAAAACTGCACCATTAGACTGTAGTACATCAGATTTATTTCTGTTCATGTTCAGCCATTGCTTCCTCCATCATAGTTGTTGCCTGAAAATAAACAGAAATACATAATCTGATTGTACAAATCCTGAAACATCTTTATCTACCCATACAAAGAGAGAGAGAGAGAGATATGGGATTTAACGTCCACTTGACACAAACTAGGTCATTTCGGGACTAACACATGGTTCAATTTTATTTCAATAATTCGCTTGCGCGTAGGGATCTTTAGCAGTAGTAGACTCAATGACAGACCTTATGATACAGCGCGCGTGCTCACCATGCAGTCATCCAACCATCCAGACTTGCGCGTAGGGGTCGTTAGCAGTGGTAGAAAACCGGAATACCTGGAGAAAACCCACGAGGCTGGACAGGCAACCCTACTCCTTGCCACATAGGGGTCTTTAGCAGTGGTAGAAAACCGAAATACCTGGAGAAAACCCACGAGGCTGGACAGGCAACCCTACTCCTTGCCACATGGTTAAATTTTATTTCAATAATTTGCTTGTGCCTAGGGGTCTTTAGCAGTGGGGGGAAACCGGAGTACTCGGAGAAAACTTACGAGGCTGGACAGGTGACCGTACTCCTTGTCATGTACAACCGGGGATTACCCATACATAAAAGGTCTTTAAGTACAATATAAGAATACCTACCCATACATAAAAGGTGGCAGCACCAGCTGATACGTCTCTAACGGCATCCAGTTCATATTTATCTAATAACGTTTTCACACGTTTCGCTACAGGAAGTGGTATCTTAGACGCCTTCAACTCCAGACATCGTCTTTTTACACTCTCTTTACCAGTCTTACCCACCAATGCTTGTACGGCTTTCCAGTCCTTTAATAGATAATAAGGTGTGAAGAATTAGATATTGCGCATGAAATGCACACTAATATAGGCGACTTCAATGAAAAATATGAAACTAACCCTTAAGCGAGAATTTCATGATTGAACCCCTTTAGTGAGCCAGAGAGACTGGGCCTTAACTGAATTATCTTAATTAGTTATCATCAACCTACCTTTGCTTCTTTCTCTTTGTGTCCTAGATTGAACCTCGTTAGTGAGCCAGAGAGACTAGGCCTGACTTGTTGAGCCGGAATATTAAATGAATGTTTTGAATTAGTAATCAACAACCTACCTTCGTTTCTTTCTCTTTGTGTCCTAAAACTAAGAAAGTTGCCGTCATAACCGTATGTACCACCAATGGAGGGTTTTGATAACTTCGTATCTCCGCCACTGTCGACTGTTTTAACTCTAAAATCTCGTGGCGGATTCTCTCCAGTCGTTTTAACCTCGCCAGCATTTTATTGGCTTCAATCATTTCGCTGATCAGCTGTTGTTCAAATCCATTCTTCTTCACGAAGTTCATGGCCTTTTCAAGTTCTTTCAGTTCTCTTTTCGTCATCGCCTTTCGTAAATCTGAAATTGTTATTAATTAAGTCAGAGAATGATCTTTGGGAGTTTTCCGATGTTTAGTCGGTCGGATGGAGGAAGAAAGTAGGTCGTGTGTATACATTGGAAAGTACGTAAAAGATCCCTTGGCAGATGGAATTCGATTCAAGAATAGGCTGTAGTGCGGCTGCCCGGGCAAAACTTCCCTAATAGCACACTGTTTGGCATATGCCCGTCTTCATTAGTCCAACAGGAGCAGAACAGTAGGACGTTAAACCCCATTTTATTTTATTTTCAAAATTGGAGACTTGTCTCAATGACAGACCTTATGCTCTAAAGTGGATGCCTTAGACCATTCAACCATCATATGGCCCAGTGCAGCCTACTTCTGTGAAAGGTAACATTACTTTACACTATAAACAATATTAAACTTTCAGCACATATTTTTAAACTTTTGACAATAAAATAAATAAATTTGTGTAAACTACTTGGAAGACAGCCAACATTAACAAACAAATATTATTTCAAGAAAGCACAAATTGAATCAGCTGTTTGTTGAACTTGTACTGGGTAATATAAACAAAGTAGACAAAAAGATTCATCTGGGCTCATGCATGATAATAAATCGTAGTTGGTGGAGGTTGATTTATAAACATCACAAAATCAAAAAAATTTGGCTGTATCCAAAATTATTCTTGTTTAAAGAGATGGTGTTTAATGTCCACTCAACACAAACTAAAGGTCATTTTGGGACTAATATATGGTTTGATTATATTTCAATAATTCGCTTGCGTGTAGGGGTCTTTAGCAGTGGAAGGAAACTGGAGGACCTGGAGAAAAAGAGGTTGGACAGGCGATCCTACTCCTTGTCACGTACAAGCTGAGGAATTGAAACCATGCCAGTTGACTCAATGGTAGGCACTAACCATTCGGCCTCTAAAGTGTTCATAAGATATTTCAACGTGATCAAGGGTCATAACAATGGCAGTAATTATCGGATATCGGTGAAAATCAGTAGGCTTCTTCGTCTCGTAACCTTAAACACAGGGAATAAATTTAAAGTCAATCGGATATTAACTTTGGCCTCTAGAGTGCTCACAAGAAATTGTGGATGACGGATGGACGAACAGGGGCGATGGCAATATATGTCCACATTTCCACGTGGACGTATCAAAATAAATACTTCATTCTGAACCAAGTTATCACTGTTTGTAGTTTTGGAAAGATAGGTGCATTGTGGTAACCCGGGCACCTGTATATATTCAAGACTTAGCCTAGGCTTTCTCATTTTTAAATTAAATTTTTAAATGGTGAATCGTTCTGCTCTAGTTAAAATCTCAAATATCAGATGGCATTGAGACATGATTCTGGTCTTGTTTTGTTAATAAATGTCTAATTGACAGGTTTTGCTTTAGTTTTTATATTTTACGCTGATGTGTATTGCGTTGAACCTTTCGGGGTCACAAAGAACAAAAATTAATTTTGCAAGTTTACATTATTAATGATAGAGTGATTAGTTTCGATCATTTTTAGCAAGAGCTAACTCTACCTATTGCAAGTCTTTTTTAGGACCTTAATTGTTATCCAAATTATTAATTAGACATTAATTAACTTGACGAGACAATAATCAACTCTTTTATTTTAAAGTAGAGATAAGCGAGTCTAAGACTCGAATGACCAGTAGTTACGATCAATGAACACATCTTGTCAAAACTACAACTGTTAATAACTCAAAGGCGGTGCTCGATTCACAGTCCAGAATGTCCTGAATCGACAGAATTACAATCGAGTGACGCGGAATTCAGTCCTGTCACAGTTCTGCCAGTCCCGACAGCTGAGGTGGAGTGAGTAGAATCGTGACGTATTCCTAGGTAAAAAATATGTTTCAGCAGTCATGATTGGTTGGGATACTTTTTATACAGTCGACGCATGCGCTTTAATACGAAATTCTCCTTTTCACTCGATTGACACCGGTTTTGGAATTCAATTCCGGAACTGTGAATCGAGTATCCACAAAATAAAGTTATTTGAATGAAATTTTCAATATATTCATTTGGCATTAACTATTTTTGAAATATAATAACGAGAAACGGCCAGCTCTTCATCTAAATCTTAGATAACGGCCCTTTAAGACAACAACTTTAAAACATGCTGAAATCAAAACTTACTGTCTCCAGCAGTTAATTCTTTCAATAATCGTTCTGCCTTGGCTAGATCCATCTCGTCATCACTCAGATCGGCTTTTTTAAATTCTGTAACGGAGTACTCAAGTTGATATTTGTCACGAGATTTAATGGCTACCTTCAATTGATATCGTATTCGTTTATTCTTACTCTCTGAAAAAAAAACCAATATATATACAACATCTGGTAAATATAATATAGGTTGCCTGCGAGGCAACGAAAAGCATACGCCCACAGCAGCTAAATCGTCCGAGCTGAATGTATATTGTATTAAAAATATATTGCCATTAGAATTTGTCTGTCTAAACGTTGAGAGATTGCCTGTTGCTACACGCACAGCATTTGATGTACAATTTGTTAAGGCAGGAATATCAAATCATTTTTTGTTCACCTTTATGTAACATTTTTGCTTTTTTCTCTGCTTCTTCCAGATCTTTCTTCTTTTTACCATCATTTTCTGCTTTCTTCTGTTTCTGTAGTTTCTTTAGCTCTTCTTCAGCATCCTTTTCTTCCTTTTCGGCAATCTACGAAAAAAAAAATCGGGAAAAAATGGGTTGCCAGACAACAAAACAGCATTCAATCAACCAGATGCACAGCATCTAGTTCTGATCAGAAATGGAATATGCTTTTCAGTCCCGACTGGGTTATTGAGGATGGTGTTCTAATCAGTATTACAGCCATTTAGAAGTAGGCGAAAATAAAACACAGATCTATATTTTGATTCGTTTCTTTATACTTTCGATGACCTGCACAACATGAACATCTGACAAGCTGTACTGGAAGGTCGTGTTAGGGGTTGTATGAGCGACTTCTGACCCTCTAGTCAGACATAGAGTAAATCTGTACTTTAATTGGATAGCAGAAAAATGGAAAAACAAGAGAAAATTGGTAGAGTTGGATCCAAATTAAAATGTTCCAGGGCATGAAAATGATTTTTACCTCTTTCCATTTATCAGCATCTTTATATTTCTCCTCCTCTTCTTTCCTCTTTCTTTCATTTTCTTCCTCTAATTTCTTCACTCTCTCCATTTCTTCCTGAAATAAAATAGGAGGAGAAGGGGGTGTTAAATGTCTGGTCTACACAATCATTATAATAAAATTAGAAATCTATGAGTGGTGGGTAGCCGTCCCAGATTTCTCTCAAGAAGCTACTAGTTTCGTTCATTTCAAACTCATCAGGCTTAAAATGAAATTGTGCGGGTGTTCCCTTTATATACTCGTCGGGGACCAGAGCACAAAAAGGATCTCGGATGGACCTGCGCAGTGCTATGTCACCAGAGCAACTGCTTCCGTTTATGGTGAACAGAGAGACGACTAAAGAATTGTCGTTATAAAATGCTGATTTGCATATAGACTCTAAGGCTCCCAGCCCATTTGACTGTGTCGTTTAGAATTATATAAACAAGTGGAAATTATTTGGATAACCGAACTGTTTATTTTTATATTAACATGGGAATTTGATGTTGACATGGTGGACCCTGTGTTTTTCATATCATCCGAATGACTAGACTTTCTATTCCATCCTAATTACTAGACTTTTCAGACCATATAAAAACTAGACTTTTCATCCCATATGAAAACTAGACTTTTCATCCCATATGAAAACTAGACTTTTCATCCCATACAAAAACTAGACTTTTAATCCCATACAAAAACTAGACTTTCCATTCCATCTGAACGACTAGATTCTTTATCTCACTCGAATGACTAGAATATTCATCCTATCCGAACAACTAGACTTTTCATACCATTCAATTAACTAGACTAGACTGGTCAATCTATATGAACAACTTGACTTTCCATCCAATGTAAGGGACGGGATTGAAAAAGAAATCACAAATTATATAGAAATTAAGACTCAAGCCATGCCCCCCCACCCTCGTCCACAAACATATATTCATCTACTGAAAGCAAGGATCCTTTAAACAGAGCGTCATCTAAAATACTAACCTCTTCTTCCTTCCGTCTTCTTTCCTCCTCAGCCTGTTTCTCTCTTTCTGAAAAACAAAACACCATTGATGGGGTTTAAGGTCTGCTCGACACAAACTAGGTCATTTCGGGACTAACATATGGTTTAATTTTATTTCAATAATTCACTTGCGCATAGGGGTCTTTAGCCATGGGAGGAAACCGGAGTGCCCGGGAGGAAACCCATGAGGTTGAGAAGGCGCCCCTATCTCCATGCCACATACGCTCACACCAGGGATCGAAACCACAGCCGCAAGCCAGAGGTGATCGGCCAGCTAGAGGTCGAAGCGCGGCACTCTAGACCATTAGGCCGTCCCAGCTCCTAAGAAGGAAAGAACCATGGGATCTTCCTGGCTGATTTTCACCATTCTGCATGCAGATATCTATCTACTTCATACTAAGAGAATAAATCACTATCCTGAATGGCCGCCATATTCAAAAATTAGTATACCGTTTATTTAGTATACTGTGGTTCTACTCCGTTCCACATCTGTCACACAAAGACTATTCATAATAAGACATCTTTATAGATTTACTACTTCTTGGTTTATCACATGCAACGTTTCAATACTCTTACAGGTATCTTAAAGGGACAATAACATTCTTGCTGGCTTGGTAGCTCCAGAAAATAAATAATACTCTTATTCTAAGTACTAGATGTTTAAATGTCCTACCTATTGTGTAAATTATCCATTACAACCTATTTTATTTGTCCAGAGGGTTCGAAAATATTTTAAAATCCAAGTCACATTTGAAAAGGTTTACGTTAGACTTTTCAAATCAATTGGTTGAATTTTTCCAATTTTTTAAATTAGGTGTGTTAAGATGAAATTTATATCATCATTTAATTGGAATATTCTAAAATAATACGATTTGTTGACCAGAATGAAGGTTGGGACATATTTTTCAGTTACAACAAGAGCGTTATTGGGGCTTTAATCAAAGACTAAATATTTCCGTCCATTCTGAACAACTGGATTTTAATCCTTGCCTTACGTCCCACACCTCCCACAAAGGGAAACACCCGACTGGAAATTCCAGAGGAACTTTAACTACCCACATCCAGGTCCTGGTTAAAAACGGCAAGTTTCTTACCATCAATTTCTCTTTGTCTTCTTCTTCGTTCTTCTTCTTGTCTTTCTCTTTCCTAATAAAATAAAAATAAAACTGGAATTTATACTTCAAAATAAAACTTTTTGAAATTAGTTCTTAGTAGATGTAAGGGTCATCATATTTGCAAAGGTCAAGGGGCATTTAACGTTAGGTCACCAATTAGTAGATCAAAAGTCAAAAAAATTTCAAAGTTAAAAAGAAATCGGCTCCATAAAAATTGTTTCCATTTGGAGAAGGTTCAAAATAAAACTAAGTTTCCGAATATTGGAATGATATGGTGCCTGAATATTGATTTGAAAAGGTTATTGAACAAGGTCTCTGAAAATGAGAGATAATATCTAAGGCTAAAACCACCATAATATGTCTTTCTTGGTCTATTTTTAAAATGGAGAGAGAGTGAGAAATGGGGTTTAATGTCCCATCGACACAAACTAGGTCATTTCGGGACTAACATATGGTTTAATTTTATTTCAATAATTCGCTTGCGCATAGGGGAAACCGGAGTGTCTGGAGGAAACCCACGAGGTTGAGAAGGCGCCCCTATCTCCATGCCACATACGCTCACACTGGGGATCGAAACAACAGCCGCAAGCCAGGGGTGACCGGCCAGCTAGAGGTCGAAGTGCGGCACTAGGCATCCCAAACCCCCTTTTTAAAATGGAGAGAACTATTCTTGTTCAGAAAAGATTGGAAGGCCTCGTTAATTTCCAGAAGTTCAAGAAAGCTGTCACAAAAAAATGAATATAATCTTTTGAAGACCTTGATGTCTACTTTATTCCCAACACAAGTTTCAACTTGGTACCTCAAATAGTGACAGAGATGTGCCATCTTGAATATTGAAAAAATTCTGAACAAAACTTTCGATAATCTTCTCAGAATTCTGCATGATGTCTATCGCTGCCTTGAATGACATAGTAACCCAGTTGGACATAGATAATGGCAGGAGCCGTCAGTGAGTTAGTCTTAAGAAAGTTGGAGAATAATGTAAGATACCTAATTAGCCCAGCTCTGGTTGTCACTCGTTGAAAGGTAATCGACTTCCATACGTTAAGCAGACCCCCTTTCATTGAACTAAAATAACCCTTAGTGACATATTGTATTAAAACTGAATATAAACACTGTGTATAAATTTATAGGCAATCGGACAATAAATCGAGCTCCTTGAGCATCCACAAGTTTTTAAGAAAAGGGATCAAGGGCCATAACTCTGGCAGTAAATAATGGAAATAATTATGCTTTTTGATCTCAAGAATTAAACATCGAATATAAATTTCACAACAATTGAATAATCACTTTTGTGGCAGTAACTTCTCGATATCATGATTTCTCACATTTTTTTAATGTGAGAGATATACCTTGTTTGGCCTAATAACATACTGGCCTAGTAATATCCTGTGAAATAAGCCAAAAAATACATAAATCCTTGCTAAAACTGAAACATTAATAATAAAATAATTATTCTTGTTGAGATAATAAAATTAAAAACCTCAATAATCCTGAACCAACAAAAACTCAATAAAATGCAAATGTCCCATAAAATATAAGTAAGCCACGTTTTATAAAATACATAAATTCTTGTATAAATAAAATGGTGGTGCCTGAATATTGATTTGAAAAGGTTATTGAACAAGGTCTCTGAAAATGAGAGATAATATCTAAGGCTAAAACCACCATAATATGTCTTTCTTGGTCTATTTTTAAAATGGAGAGAGAGTGAGAAATGGGGTTTAATGTCCCATCGACACAAACTAGGTCATTTCGGGACTAACATATGGTTTAATTTTATTTCAATAATTCGCTTGCGCATAGGGGAAACCGGAGTGTCTGGAGGAAACCCACGAGGTTGAGAAGGCGCCCCTATCTCCATGCCACATACGCTCACACTGGGGATCGAAACAACAGCCGCAAGCCAGGGGTGACCGGCCAGCTAGAGGTCGAAGTGCGGCACTAGGCATCCCAAACCCCCTTTTTAAAATGGAGAGAACTATTCTTGTTCAGAAAAGATTGGAAGGCCTCGTTAATTTCCAGAAGTTCAAGAAAGCTGTCACAAAAAAATGAATATAATCTTTTGAAGACCTTGATGTCTACTTTATTCCCAACACAAGTTTCAACTTGGTACCTCAAATAGTGACAGAGATGTGCCATCTTGAATATTGAAAAAATTCTGAACAAAACTTTCGATAATCTTCTCAGAATTCTGCATGATGTCTATCGCTGCCTTGAATGACATAGTAACCCAGTTGGACATAGATAATGGCAGGAGCCGTCAGTGAGTTAGTCTTAAGAAAGTTGGAGAATAATGTAAGATACCTAATTAGCCCAGCTCTGGTTGTCACTCGTTGAAAGGTAATCGACTTCCATACGTTAAGCAGACCCCCTTTCATTGAACTAAAATAACCCTTAGTGACATATTGTATTAAAACTGAATATAAACACTGTGTATAAATTTATAGGCAATCGGACAATAAATCGAGCTCCTTGAGCATCCACAAGTTTTTAAGAAAAGGGATCAAGGGCCATAACTCTGGCAGTAAATAATGGAAATAATTATGCTTTTTGATCTCAAGAATTAAACATCGAATATAAATTTCACAACAATTGAATAATCACTTTTGTGGCAGTAACTTCTCGATATCATGATTTCTCACATTTTTTTAATGTGAGAGATATACCTTGTTTGGCCTAATAACATACTGGCCTAGTAATATCCTGTGAAATAAGCCAAAAAATACATAAATCCTTGCTAAAACTGAAACATTAATAATAAAATAATTATTCTTGTTGAGATAATAAAATTAAAAACCTCAATAATCCTGAACCAACAAAAACTCGATAAAATGCAAATGTCCCATAAAATATAAGTAAGCCACGTTTTATAAAATACATAAATTCTTGTATAAATAAAATACTCACTTGTTCTTGTTTTTCCTTTTCTAAATCTCGTAATTTGGCCAACTTTTTGGCATGAAGATATGCAGCTTCTTCTAGCTTTTTCTGTTTCTCTAGTTTTTCTGATGGAAAAAAAAACCCAGAATAACATCACAAAAAGAAATGACTTGTCTCCACCAATTAATTTCAAAAAACATGAAATTAGAGAATTTACAAGCTTTGCATTAAATTTCAAAGTAATGCCATTTATCTAAGAATCTAATTCAGCTGTAAGAAAATGTATAAATAAACAAATGTCTAGTTTTTTGGGTGAGAAACATAACACATGCTATGTAAATTGAGCACCTTTTCCGTATTTAATTCACATACTGGTTTAAAGTTCATGACAATTGTGGAGTTGAATGGCCAAATAGTGAGCATGTGTATGCTGCATCATAAGGTCTTTCATTGAGTCAACTGGCATGGTTTCGAATCCCTGGTTGTATATGACAAGGCGTAGGGTCGCCTGTCCAACCTTGTGGGTTTTCTCTGGTTTCCTGCCACTGTTAAAGTCCCTACATGCAAGCTAATTATTGAAATAAGATTGAACCATATGTTAGTCCCGAAATGACCCAGGTTTCACTATCCTTGTCAATCAGATAAAAATACAGATCTATATTTCGTTTTGTTTTTTATACTTTCGATGGCCTACACTACATGAAAATCTGATCAGTTGTTGCGACAGGTCACATATGAGGTGATACGAGCGGCTATTGACCATATATGTTGTCAGACAATTAATCAATCAGCATTGATGTTTAAAGTGGACTACCCACAGTTCTGTGCAAAACAGACCTAAAGCTTGTTGTAACAGACTGTTTCATTTGCTTATCGCTCACATCATTCAGAGCATACCAATGATAACGACTCTTCCAGATCCTGGTGTAAGGACAAATAAAATAAAATTTTGAACTGTAAAAAATAAAATGAAATAAGATCTGTTTTTTAATCCGACTACTCACCTTCTCTGAGTTTATTTTGTTCTACCATTTCTTCTTCCACTTCCAGACGGTTGGGGATATCACATAACATCACTTCAATCTCCGGGAAACTAACGCCACTACCTGGTACCAGACGACTTCGTACAAAATACTCCCATTTCTTCTCGGAGAAATAATCACGATGTACAGATCGTGTCAACCATCTTGAAAAGTAAAAAAAATAATTTTCTGAGCGAAAAAAAAACCCCATGTCATTTCATGACTAACATGTGATTTAATTTTATTTCAATAATTCACTTGTGTGTAGGAGTCTTTTAGCAATGGGAGGAAACCAGAGTACCCGGAGAAAACCCACGAGGTTGGACAGGTGACCCTACTCTTTGTCACATACAACCAGGGAATCGAAAGCACGACAGTTGCCTCAATGACAGACTTTATGATACAGCGCATATATATGCTAACTATTCGGCCATCCAACACCTCCCTTTTTGTTTGATGATATCTAAGCAATAGAACACAGACATGTACAGAATAGAATGTAATCAGGTTTAATGTTTCTTCAACAGAATATTTCAGTCATTTTAAAATTAACATATGATAATTTTCATTTGATTGCGAATATCTGCCGAGGTTGGATTAACTTTTCATTGACTGTGTGTGGCACCATACCGCTGACCCATGTGACATGGTATAAGTTTGGCTGTGTGGAGCACCTTACGACTGGTTAATGTGACGTGAGATCTAGTATAAATGTGGCTTTTTGTGGCATCCTACCACTGGTACACGTGGCACAAAATGACCTATTTACTTACTTTGCTTGTTCTTCACTGATTGTGTCGGTCTTGTCTCGGTCTAAAAATGAAAATTCCCAACGTAAGTCTTGTACAAGGAAATATCGTCTATCCATTTCACGAAGTAAATCATACAACTCTGGTAAATCACATGTTTCAGTGGCACAGACATATTTAATGGCAGCTTTTACCTGTTAAAAACAACAAATCAAATTTCAGTTAGTAAACAGTTTCTTTAGTATATAACTCTTAGCTGACCCAAGTGGACTTTTGTTGACACCTACCCATTGTCACATAGAAGCGCATCTTCAATAGAAGGCTTGATCTCGCCTTCACTACATACATCTTATCAAGCCCTTCACGTAATACCCTGCATATTTCGCCACTAAGTTCGATTGGCACAAGCCCAGCTTGGGAACCTATCAGATTCATCAGTCATTGTGAATACCAAGTCTCATGCTTTTAGCTAAAATGCCTACATGTGACAACTGAGTTGCAAAGTTCAAAGATCGATCAATGTCAAGGTTGCTGGTTTTCCACGAGTTTCTCAATTTAAAAAACCCTGTTTGTTTATAGTGTGTTATGTGCTACGAACTGTGATTGGACAATGCTAATTGCTAATTAGTCACTTGTAAAAACAATGAGCACAAAGTTCGGGAATTGCTGAGTATTGAAGCAACAGTTAAATGTTGTAGAACTTGTGAACGTTGCTTAAGAAACATGACAGAAGCAGGGAAGCAAAACCTTATGATCTAACCACTTATGATCAAACAATCATTCGGCCACCCAACTCCCTGATATGCAGCAGATCCGTTTGGTACAATTGTTTAATTTTTAAGAGAAATCCTACTATTACCTGTGGTAAACTGATTCCTCCTATCCTCAAATCACCATGAAGAATCTGTAGTTGTTCAAGAGTTAATTCCCCTGAATCATCTGTGACATATTGATCAAACACATTTTTAACAACATCACCGTGACGATTCTCAACACCAACTTCACCCATCTTTATATAGTCAATGTTTTACGTATTAGATGTCTGCAAATATAAAGGCATAGAAAATTGTATGTTTGGTGAAAAAGGATCACAAATACATCCGCCATCTGATTAAAACCTGGATCTTACTGGTGCTGTAACGTCTGCTTCCACAGAAGTAATATCGCAGATAAGACATCATATTCCTGAAGCAATGGCCCGAGAAATCCCTCTCTGACCATTGCTGGAATAGCGTCTGTTTCTTGAACTTATGCGGGAGTGTGTCTATTCTTTCCGTTTAATGAAAGCTATCACTTAAGTACAGCAACATGACAGTCCTTCGTTTAATCTGGGTCTTCCCTAAAACTTTGGACAGTGATTTAAGATATTAAAAACGGTGAAGTATATTCGTTTCCAAACAGTATTGTTTACATTTCATTCGACTTGATAGCCTCGTTTGTCACGCAATTAGTTTTATTGCAGTATTCTGTTATGCACGGGTTAATTAGGCATAATAAAATCGTGAGTCAAGAGGTAACGTTATGTAAACATATTTGGTCCAATATTGGCAGCTAGTGATTGGTTGGTAGACGGACTACTGACAAATCAAAATTTAAAACAACAATATCCACTCAAAATAGCAGTGTGTAGTTGGATTACCTCTAATCAAAACGCAACACTGAGCTGAGTATGATAAGACATAGGAGAGCCGGGTTTTAAAAATATGATAACACAGATCCTATTTCGTTTCATTTTTTACAGTTCAAAAATTTGTTTTACTTGTCCTTAATAATACTACTAGGATCTGGAAGAGTTGTTACGGCGAGTTCTTGGCGTGTCTGTACAGAATTGTAAACCCCTAGAAACGTCAACGCTGACTGATTAATTAATGTCTGGTGTCATTGGGTAAAAAGCCACTCATACGACCCCTGACACGACCTTTCAGTACAACTGGTCAGATCTTCCCGTAAAGTTGGCCATCGAGAGTATTAAAAAAACAAATGAAATACAGATCTGTCCTTAAATCAGATTAAAACATCATGGGATCATGATGCTTGTGGTTTAGTGAGTAAATTAGCATGTCATGAAATCAATTTTGCCTTAAAACATAATATATACTGGTTAAATTATAGAGGCTATCTTTAGTGACGGTGACAGGCTTCAGAACTTACCTGCAAATCAATTACATGTTATGAAATTAACATTTCAATGAATTTCACCTATAAAAGATGACTGCCTTCAACAATATATACTAAATAGGAAATGATTTTTACCCCAAAAATACTCCAAACGTCCTTATTTATTTTTCTAATACATAAAAATAAACTTTTTAGAATTATTTGTCAGAGAAAAAAGTAAATACATGTATTTGCGGCTCATTAAGTTGCATCGATGTCATACTTATCTGTGATTGTAGCGGCCTGGTGAATATATTCACTGCAGAATAATATGAGCATTCGTTGGGTGGGGTTTTGGGGTTTGTTTTATTTATTTATAAAAAAACAAACATTTGACTGAAAAATATTATCCATTACTGTCATTAAATAAGTTTACAATTAACCACTTCTTCTAATCGCCATAAAAAATATACAGCTAATTTGTCCACTTTAGTTTTTTGTCATTTTAAGACATTGTTATTTGTAAAAAAAAGAGAGTGAGAGAGAGAGAAATGGGGTTTAACGTCCACTCGACACAAGCTAGGTCATTTTGGGACTAACATATGGTTTCAATTTTATTTCAATAATTCGCTTGCGCGTAGGGGGTCTTTAGCAGTGGGAGGAAACCAGAGTGCCTGGAGGAAACCCTCGAGGTTGCGAAGGCGCCCCCTATCTCCATGCCACATACGCTAACACCAGGGATCGAAACCACTGCCTCAAACCAGAGGTGACCGGCTGACTAGGCCATCCCCACCCCCCAGACATAAACTATATGTCTTTTTGGTACTAACATATATGGTTCAATTTTGGGGGCTCTTTAGCGGTGGGACTAGGTGACGCTACTCCTTGTCGTGTACAACTGGCCCTGGGGAATTGAAACCATGCCGCGCTAGTCGACTCAATGACAGAACTTATGTCACAACGCACACATGTTAACTGTTCGGCTATCAAACCCCCTTGCTTGTGAAAATAAAAAATAGCATGTAATTTAAAACATGAGGGCTGGATAAACCACTAAAAAAATATAGAAACAGGTACTTGGGCATCATGGGTAGGGGGGAGGGCATCATGGGAATGGGGGGGGGCACCACAGAATTTCTCCTTTTTTTAGATGTCAAATTCAAAATTTTTTAATTAGTTTTTAACTGTTTTTTGTCTTTTCTCACCAAAAAAAAGTGTTAAGAATAGAAAGTTCACTAATTAAAGATGTTCTCCTAATGTATATTTAATTTCACTCAGAAAAACCTTACACAAAAAAATCAAAACAATCGAAATACCTTCACGCAGTAAAAAAAAATAAAAATCCGTCGCCATTTTGAAACAAATCATCTCCAACGCGCACCTGTCACACGAGCAAGGATTAGCTGAACTTTGACGAATGAGAAATACCGTTATATTTATTAAACCGGAAATGACAATGTTGTGACTGGAAGAATAATGTTTTGATTAGGGAGGAAATTTTAGAATATTAAATACTAAAGCCAAAGAAAAACTTTATTGAATGTTTTTAATTGCTCTATTTTCCTTTGGAATATGTCATTCACTGAAAGCAGAAAATGAATGCTGACGTCGAAAAACACATAAGGCAGAACCATCAATGGTCAATTCTGCCAGCAAATGTAAAACAGGTAGTGTGTAGTCGTTGATATCCAGTCATTTTCCCCTATTGACGTTACATAAAATGACAGATTTATCTGCTTCATGTGATATAATATATCTCAAAAAACTCCAAATTGATTGATGTTGACACAATCTAATACTCTGTTGTGTTCAAAATAGCTTGAAAATTTTAAAAAACAGGTTTTATCACATTAATGCAATGTGACGTCAAACATTATTTAGTAATAGAAGCATAGCAATGCCAAAATTTTTTTTTTTTTTAATTTGATTGTGACTTAAAAAACTGAATACTTACAATTTACAAGCAGCAAAACGCGTCCCATTTAAAAAACTAATAAAGTTCAAAGCTGATTAAGAAATAAGAAAATTATTGCACTTTTATGACCCAAAATTAATGGATGTCAGTGAGTTTAGTGACAGTAATAATTGTCATCTGTATACACTTTTTTTTTTTTTAGAATTTGCAAAAAAAGCGACCAAACTCTGTAGGCTACCCACTCAAAAATGCTTCCAATTACTAGCTATTCATGTATTAAAATACATTATGCAAGAGCTAAATCTGCCTATTGGCATTGCAGGTCTTTGTTTACGCCTGAAATGTTATCTAAGTTATTCTTTAGACATTAACCTATCCAGACCATAATCCATTTCGATTTCATCTCTAGCCTGCCTTATTTACTGAATTAGGATACAATCTGCTGCTCAGCTCAACATTTATACATTATATACTTTTTAACTATTATAGTGCGAACAGCCAAATCTTTATCTAATGGCCCATAACGTATCTTTAATTTTACTGTGCACAATCCTTTCCTGTTGATGTCTTTACACGAAATGTATTAAGGGATAATTTTTCCTTGGACAATTGTATACCAATTTCAATATTTAATTTCAGAGCTTGGGAAATACTCAGAGAGAATATGAAAAGGCAATTACTAGCTTCAGTGTAAAAAATCAGCTTCGATTTAAAGGCAATTTAGGTACGTGTATGTGTGAAGTGAAATAGCTTTATTTAAAGCGGGAATTTCATATTTTCTAAGAAAGTCAAAACATAATTATTTCTATGTCTTTATGTCTTTTGCTCAAAAGGTTGTCAACTCACTATTATACTATCATGAGTAATATTTCATAGGCAGTAAAATCCCTGACACAGGAAATAATAACACAATTACCTCCCTTGTTTCCTCATTCCCCTCCATGGAATGGCGATCTTCAAACATTTGTATTTGAAGTTGAAAATGATATTTTTGCATCTGGTTATAGATACAATCTATTTTAGGGCTTTACTTTAATACAATGTACAATGTACATTTTAAAAATATAACTTAAAAATATGAAATTGTAGCTTTAACTTTTGCTTCCATCGAAGTGATATCCGAGTTGTGTAGTAATTCATGCCGGACAATGTCTGTGACAGATGCCTGATGTCCAGGTTTCGAGAATAACTATTACTACATTAATGTATAAACAGAAAAACCAGAGTTTGGTTTCCTGATCGGAAGGCCTGACAGCTGTCTAGTCGTTCTGATTGGAAGAAAAACCGAGGTCCCGTGTACAAATTGGCGTGGACGTAAAAAATCCCCTGGCAGTTGGAATTTGATGTAAGAGTAGGCCGTAGTTCCACTGCCTGGGCAAAATATCACTAATTGCACACTGTATGGCGTATACCCGTCTTCATTAGCCCAGTTTAGGAGCAAAACAGTAGGACGTTAAACCCTATTTCATTTCATTTTTGAATTTCCTGATGTCGACTTTTGTAAATGATACGAGGAAGTGTACATGTACATGTATGTGTACTATATATTTTTAAATTGTTGAGTACATGACAAGGAGTAGGGTCGCCAACCTCGTGGGTTTTCTCTGGGTGTTCCGGTTTCCTGCCACTGCTAAAGACCCCTGTGTGAAAGCAAATCATTGAAATAAAATTGAATCATGTGTTGGTCTCCCTCTCTCTCTCTCTCTCTTCTCTCTCTCTCTCTTTCTCTCTCTCTCATGTATTTTTAATCAAGTTCACTTTAAGGGTAAGACAAGGTTTAAAATGTATTTTATTTTTGTGTTTGTAGTTCGACAGATAATGAAAGATGAAAGAAGATACTATGAACAAGTGATAAGTTATAGTCGAGAACATTTGATGTTATATCCCTACCATTTAGCAGACGTCATTGTTAAAGGATTAAGATTAACTCCCTTTGCTTATTACATCAATATGATGCAGGATATTATGTCACAGGAAAAATCCTATGATTCTTTACCAAATTTTACTGCTGCTGATTGTGAGTATTGCCATCAAAAATAATCAAATAAAATGGGGTTTAATTTCAAACTTTTCTGGGGTAATCAAGACGGGAAATTTGCGTGGGTAGTAGCTCTACGGTCAATGCATTTTTTTATGTGCATGCCAATGTATACAAGGGACCTCAGTTTTTTGTCCCATCCGAACAACTAGACAGCTGTCTGTTCTTTGCCAGGCCTTCTATCCCACATTATTGATAAGGGGGACAGCACAGTGGAAAAAACGCTGGTTTATTAAATTGTTTTATTGATTTATTAACTAATTAACAGATTGGGTCAACTGGTTGTTCAGTACAAATGGTCAGATCTTTGTGGAGTGTAGGCTATCGAAAGTATAAAAAAAAACAAATGAAATATTGATCTGTATTTTAATCAGATTGCCCTTTGTCTTCAACAAAGGGGGGGGGGGGTTGTCCTGAATGGTTGTTAGCGTGCACATGCTGTATCATAAAGCCTGTCATTGCGTCAACTGGCGTGGTTTTGAATCCCCGGTTGTACGTGACAAGGAGTAGGGTCACCTGTCTAACCTTTTGAGTTTTCTCTGGGTACTCCAGTTTCCTCCCACTGCTAAAGACTGCTACGCACAAGCGAATTATTGAAATAAAATTGAACCATATGTTAGTCCCAAAATGACCTAGTTTGTGTCGAGTGGACATTTAACCCCATTTCTGTCTCTCTCTCTCTCTGTCTTCAACAAATCACACTTGAAGTTTTAGAAGATTATAAGAGTCAGATGTTTGTCTATAAATCAACTGTTGCAAATCAGATAGAAATGATCTTCACACGATAATATCAAAAGGCTGAATTTGTTATTTTTCTCGTATTTAAAGTTTTGTGTTTGTTTTATTTCCAGGTTTACGATTATTAGGAATTGGTAGAAACCAGTATATAGATTTAATGAATCAATGTAGATCGTCAAAGGTAATTTCTGTTAAATAAAATTTATAAAATACCCACAGCCAATCTTGTCTCTTTGATCGTTAAACTCTTAAATGGCCGTAAAACTCTTAAATTGCCTTTAAACTCTAAGACGGCCTTTAAACTCTTAAATGGCCCTGATGTTCTAATCTACTTATATTCGGGTTAATCGATTTCACAGACTATTGATTATGAACTTGTAATATTAATAAATGTTTTTATAAGAATTGGTCTTTTGAAGACAGAAAAAAGACATGCAATTGGCAGATTTAGCTTTTACGTAGTTTATTTAAAAGAGGTCCCTTAGAAAAGGCCTTTCTTGAAAGATATATCTTGGCTTATATAAACAATAAAACCAAATGCTATTCAAATAGTTTATTAAAACAACGTTCAAAGATAATGCTTTGGACAATTTGTCCCTGAATAATTTCGTCTCAGGACAATTTATCCCCAGACAACTATAATGGAAATTCTGTTTTATTTTCTATCATAGAAATTTTTTCGCAAGAAGCCAGTTCGAGATTTATTACCCATGCAACCAGTAGAAGGCGCTTGTATAGAAAGTTGGTGGATTGTTAACGTGGGTTATATAACCGAGGATGATATTAAGGTTGGTATCCCCTAGCAGTTTAATTTAGGTGGGTGGAGTTGTGTAAGGCCTGTTTAAAGTGACCACCAAAATACCCAATTTTAAAATTTATTTATGGCTGAGGTAACTTTTTTTGGAAATCTGTGAGGGAATAGTTGCCAGGATACTTGTGCTACAGACTATTCTTATTCCAATTTCCAACTGCCAATACCACCTTATTATTTGTCCCATACAAAGGACTAGACATTTTTCCTTATCAGGCCATTAAGTCGGAAACCGAGAGGAACTTTCTCTTCGTACATGTACATCATAATTGAATATGGGATCTCTCAGTTAGAAGAAGATACTTTTGGACCTACCATGTCTCTGACAAAAGAGTCCTTGATCTGTCCTTGTCTTGTTTCATAATATGATGGACGGTTATAATTTTTAGTTTTGTGTAGACATGATAACTTTGATAATAATTGAAGGAGAGTCTTTAAACTTGATATAAATAATTTTGTGTTTTGTTTAGATAGAACTTGAGGTATAAAGTTTTTAAACTTGGTATGCATGTATATAATTTTTTTTGCTGTGGAACAAACTTTCCCAACAAACCAAATGCAGCCCAAACTATGCAGTATTTAAGAAAAACCTTAAAACTGAACTCTTTTATCATGCTTTTAAATAATGTGTAAATCGTGTTTAAATTGCTTTATTCATGTAATGATTTTATTTGCATTTGCTAATTAACTTTTAATATTTTGAGTAATTTTAAGCCTTGTATGCTTTTTAAATAATTGTTTAAATTGTATATGTTTTTTAAAATAACTATAGATTTGATATATTTTAAATTTAAAACATATTTTTAAATTATTTATCTTGATGTAAAACCAGCGCCACTGAGCAGCTATACTAGCTGCAACGGGCGCACTTTATAAAATGTATTAAAAATCATTATATACATGTATCTTTGACTCTAATTGAGAGAGAATGATGAATCTTGCTATATTATATAACATTATAACTTTTGGGGTGGATGACCAAATGGTTAGCGTGTATGTGTTGTATCATAAGGTCTGTCATTGAGTCAACTGATGTGATTTCGATTCCCCAGTTGTACGTGACAAGGAGTAGGGTCGCCTGTCCAACCTTGTGAGCTTTCTTCAGGTCCCCCAGTTTTCTCCCTCTGCTGAAGACCCCTATATACAAGCGAATTATTGAAATAAAATATAAAATTAAACCATGTGTTAGTCCCAAAATGACCTAGTTTGTTTCAAGGTGATGTTAAACCTCATTTCTCTCTCTCTTCCTACTTGTGCACTGGTATAGAACATGAGATCTCCCGGTTAGTAGGCCATGCTCTTGGACCTACAATGGCTCTGGTCAATCTTTGTCTTATTTCGTGTTACGATAAACGATTATGATAACGTTTTATTTTTTGTATAGATGTGTCCACAAGTTGAGAAGAATCTGATAGATACAATAATAGACAGTGGACCACAACCAGCTGGTGATCTTGATAAAGATTTAGTCCTTGGTAAATATATATTTTACAATCACTATATTCTTGTGTTTTCCGACGTGGTTCCGACCTGTCAGTGATGCAGGACAGAGGCCCTGACAAAGACAGCTGTCTAGTCATTCAGATGGGATGAAAAACTGAAGTCTTCTGTACACATTGGCACATAAAAGATACTTGGCAGTTGGAATTTGAATAAAGAGTAGGCCGTAGTGCTGCTGTCTGGGCAAAAATTTCCCGCTAAGCACACTGTATGGCGTATGCCAATCTTCATTAGCCCAGTTTGGAGCAAAACAGTAGGATGTTAAACCCCATTTCATTTCATTTCATTTCTTCAAATAAATAGCATTACATATACAAGTAACTGCCTGTGTCATCCTCCTGTCAGTAATTCCACGAGAGTGATTTTCAATTTTTTCTAATCCCAGGAGAGCTTTGTTAGTATTGTGAAAAATTTGGTAGATCGTTATAATACCAAGAAAGTGGTTGTGGTCTGCATCCACATCGGATGGAGTTATCTTTCCTTTTCTTCCATATGGTTTGTTTTCTCACATTCTGGCACTAGTTTCATAGGATGGTCAATGAAATGCGTGTTATTTCATTTATATTGTTGTATATAAAAGTAGGCCATAGTGCTGCTGTCTGAGCAAAATTTCCCCCATAGAAGTATGTATGGCGTGTGCCCGCCTCCATTAGCCCAGTAGGAGCAGAACAGTAGGACGTTAAACTCCATTTCATTTCTTTTCTATTGTTGTGTATTGATTCTATGTGACAAGCAACATCTGGACATAACAAGACTTTAACTGGGTGGTCAATATCTTGGTTAGATATTGATATGATAAATACATATCCAATGAGAAGAACAATTTAAAAATGATTTAAATCCATTGACCGTTGTCATCATTAGAGGTGGGGATTTATTGGCTATAATACCATACAAGTAGACTCTGGATGCTGAATATCTTGCTTAACTAAATACATATCAAAAATCCCAAGAAAGTGATGAAAAGACCTTACACCCGAAGGAAAGGAAAGGCAGAAGGGTCCCTATAACAGTGCAAGCAATACATATGGGTTTTCTCTTGTTTCCTCACAGACCCTTACATGCAAAAGAATTATTGAATAAAAATTGAACCATATGTTAGTCCCAAAAGGACCTTGTTTATGACAAGTAGATGTTAAACCCCATTTCTCTCTCTCTCACTTACTTTCTGATCTGTTTGAAATTGATATATAATGTTGTTTACATTAGTGAGATGAAGAAGCCTATTTAATTTTAAAAAAATCCCTTCAAACAAATATTAAAGATACTTATGGGAGGTTAGATAAAGAGCTGGCATTTCTCACAATAATAGTTAAAGCTAGATAATATAAAGGGAATTTGCTGAAAATTTCAGTCAAATTGAACCACTCTGAACCAAGATTTCAGTGATTGATTTTTGGGACTAACATTGATCATCGTTACTAAAGTCTCGATTATGAACGATTGTTGAGCAGCAGACTAGATCCTAATCCAGTAAATATTGCATGACATCAAGAGTTGATAATGGTCTGGATAAATTAATTAATGACTAATTAATCATTTGAATAACAGAAAGACCTGGAATAGGCAGATTTAGCTCTTGCATAATGTATATATAAATAATTATATTTTTAGGTTTATATCGTAAAGGTTTGATATATCTGGACGTACAGTTAGGGGATGAAGATTGTATTGTTGTACCACCGTTAGAAGGTTTTGTCATGAATCGTGTACTCGGAGATTATATCGAGACATTGTTATATAAAATATTTGTTTCTATAGACGAACATACTTCAGTTACAGAGGTAAAAATGAATGATTATTATTTACATATCACACAGAGTAATCAAATATGTATATGTGTTCGAAATGAGATAGTCATATTAATTATATATAAGGGGGTGTGGGGTGGATGATTGAATGGTTAGCTCATGTGCGCTGTATGATAAGGTCTGTCATTGAGGCAAATGGTGTGGTTTCTATTCTCTGGTTGTACGTGACACGGAGTAGGGTCCAGCATCGTGGGTTTCTCTGGATCTCCTGGTTTCCTCCTTTCCTGCCACTGCTGAAGACCCCTACGTGCTAGCTGCTGAAGACCCCTATGTGCTAGCTGCTGAAGACCCCTACGTGCAAGCAAATTATTGAAATAAAATTGAACTGTGTGTTAGCCCCGAAATTACATAATTTGAGTTGAGTGAACCTCTCTCTCTCTCTCTCTCTCTCTCTCAGATTTATTATAGAAGTTTCAATGGAAACTGTTTTAACTTACTGATAACTTTTGATATACAAGTTTCAAGTTTGTAGGATGACTGAGTTTTTTTGTTATTTTTTTTTATAATTTTTTAGCTATCATCCGTTCTACAGATAGATTTACAACTAGTCAAGGTAATTGAAATACTGTATTTATTTTTCATTGTCTATACTAAATTATAGACCTTTTTTCTGTTTTTAGGTATCAAATACATCAATAAGAAATTGTGCAAGTTTTTTTTTTCTTGATCAAAAATATTTCTCATAAACAGTGATTAAAAGTTGAGTAAACTCTTAAGTTGGAGAATGCTTTTTGAAATCAGGGCCTGATTTTCTCCCATTGATAAAGACCCTTATGCGTAAGTAGACATGGCAAGGTTTGGGGGCGTTTTGAAAAGTGGACCATGAAAAATTTGCTTGAACAATAATAATGTAAAATGTGGGGAAAATATATTCTACAAAATTTTATTCTGTTGTGTGCTCTCAAACATTTCATCTCAGACCCCCTGAGATCCAAAGGTATTAGACTTAGTAAAAAATCAAAAAAAAAAATCATTAATTTCTTCTCAGACCCCTTATATACCTGTGTGGTACCACATTCCACAAGATTTTCGACTTAGAATAATTTTGATAGTGTTATTTGTCTGTGATGTTTTTTACCACAAGAGTTCCACAAGATATTGACTAATAAAAAAATCTTTTTTTTTTTTCAAAAATTTCGTCTCAGACCCTCTATATATGCCTGTGTGGTACCACATTCCACAAGATTTTCGACTCAGAAAAAAAAAGTGTTATGGGTCTGTGGTGTTTTTTACCACAAGAGTTATTACACAAGATATTGGACATAGAAAAAAAAAAAATTTCTCCAAAATTTCTTCTCAGACCCTCTATATGCCTGTGTGGTACCACATTCCACAAGATTTTCGACTTAGAATAATGTTGATAGTGTTTTGGGTCTGTGGTGTTTTTTACCACAAGAGTTCCACAAGATATTGGACTTAGAAAAAAAAACATTTTTTTTTTTCCAAAATTTCTTCTCAGACCCTCTATATGCCTGTGTGGTACCACATTCCACAAGATTTTCGACTTAGAAAAAAAAAAAAAATTTTTTTCCAAAATTTCTTCTCAGACCCTCTATGTGCCTGTGTGGTACCACATTCCACAAGATTTTCGACTTATAAAAAAAAATAAAATTTTCTCCAAAATTTCTTCTCAGACCCTCTATATGCCTGTGTGGTACCACATTCCACAAGATTTTCGACTTAGAAAAAAATCTTTTTTTTTTTCCAAAATTTCTTCTCAGACCCTCTATGTGCCTGTGTGGTACCACATTCCACAAGATTTTCGACTTAGAAAAAAAAATAAAATTTTCTCCAAAATATCTTCTCAGACCCTCTATATGCCTGTGTGGTAGAAAAAAAAAAAAATTTTCTCCAAAAATTCCTCTCAGCCCCTCTATATGCCTGTGTGGTACCACATTCCACAGGATTTTCGACTTAGAAAAAAATCTTTTTTTTTTTCCAAAATTTCTTCTTAGACCCTCTATGTGCCTGTGTGGTACCACATTCCACAAGATTTTCGACTTATAAAAAAAAAATAAAATTTTTTCCAAAATTTCTTCTCAGACCCTCTATATGCCTGTGTGGTACCACATTCCACAAGATTTTCGACTTAGAAAAAAATCTTCTTTTTTTTCCAAAATTTCTTCTCAGACCCTCTATGTGCCTGTGTGGTACCACATTCCACAAGATTTTCGACTTAGAAAAAAAAATAAAGTTTTCTCCAAAATATCTTCTCAGACCCTCTATATGCCTGTGTGGTACCACATTCCACAAGATTTTCGACTTAGAAAAAAAAAAAAAAATTTTTTCCAAAATTTCTTCTCAGACCCTCTATGTGCCTGTGTGGTACCACATTCCACAAGATTTTCGACTTATAAAAAAAAATAAAATTTTCTCCAAAATTTCTTCTCAGACCCTCTATATGCCTGTGTGGTACCACATTCCACAAGATTTTCGACTTAGAATAATTTTGATAGTGTTATGGGTCTGTGGTGTTTTTTACCACAAGAGTTCCACACGATATTGGACTTAGAAAAAAATCATTTTTTTTTTCCAAAATTTCTTCTCAGACCCTCTATGTGCCTGTGTGGTACCACATTCCACAAGATTTTCGACTTAGAAAAAAAAATAAAATTTTTTCCAAAATTTCTTCTCAGACCCTCTATATGCCTGTGTGGTACCACATTCCACAAGATTTTCGACTTAGAAAAAAATCTTTTTTTTTTTCCAAAATTTCTTCTCAGACCCTCTATGTGCCTGTGTGGTACCACATTCCACAAGATTTTCGACTTAGAAAAAAAAATAAAATTTTCTCCAAAATATCTTCTCAGACCCTCTATATGCCTGTGTGGTAGAAAAAAAAAAAATTTCTCCAAAAATTCCTCTCAGCCCCTCTATATGCCTGTGTGGTACCACATTCCACAGGATTTTCGACTTAGAATAATTTTGATAGTGTTATGGGCCTGTGGTGTTTTTTACCACAAGAGTTCCACAAGATATTGGACTTAGAAAAAAATCATTTTTTTTTTTCCAAAATTTCTTCTCAGACCCTATAATGCCTGTGTGGTACCACATTCCACAAGATATTATTAGACTTAGAAAATTTTTTTTTTTTTTCTCCAAAATTTCTTCTCAGACCCTCTATATGCCTATGTGGTACCACATTCCACAAGATTTTCGACTTAGAAAAAAAAATAAAATTTTCTCCAAAATTTCGTCTCAGACCCTCTATATGCCTGTGTGGTACCACATTCCACAAGATTTTCGACTTAGAATATTTTTTTTTGTCCAAATTTTTTTCTCAGACCTTCTATATTCCTGTGTGGTACCACATTCCACAAGATTTTCGACTTAGAATAATTTTGATAGTGTTATGGGTCTGTAGTGTTTTTTACCACAACAGTTCCACAAGATATTATTGGACTTAAAAATATTTTTTTTTATTTCTTCAAAATTTCTTCTCAGACCCTCTATATGTCTGTGTGGTACCACATTCCACAAGATTTTCGACGTAGAATAATTTTGATAGTGTTATGGGTCTGTGGTGTTTTTTACCACAAGAGTTCCACAAGATATTGGACTTAGAAAAAAATATTTTTTTTTTCTTCAAAATTTCTTCTCAGACCCTCTATATGTCTGTGTGGTACCACATTCCACAAGATTTTCGACTTAGAATAATTTTGATAGTGTTATGGGTCTGTGGTGTTTTTTACCACAACAGTTCCACAAGATATTGGACTTAGAAAAAAATATTTTTTTTTGTCCAAAATTTTTTCTCAGACCTTCTATATTCCTGTGTGGTACCACATTCCACAAGATTTTCGACTTAGAATAATTTTGATAGTGTTATGGGTCTGTGGTGTTTTTTACCACGAACAGTTCCACAAGATATTGGACTTAAAAATATTTTTTTTTATTTCTTCAAAATTTCTTCTCAGACCCTCTATATGTCTGTGTGGTACCACATTCCACAAGATTTTCGACGTAGAATAATTTTGATAGTGTTATGGGTCTGTGGTGTTTTTTACCACAAGAGTTCCACAAGATATTGGACTTAAAAAAAAAAAAAAAATTCTCCAAAATTTCTTCTCAGATTCTCTATATGCCTGTGTGGTACCACATTCCACAGGATCTTCGACTTAGAATAATTTTAGAGTGTTATGGTTCTGTGGTGTTTTTTACCACAAGAGTTCCACATAATTTTTTTCTCCAAAACTTATGCTACATGATTATATATACCGGTATGCACTTTGTAAATATGTATAAATATTGTTACTGTGTAGTTGCTAGTAGTTTTGGGTCTGTGGTGTTTTTTACCACAAGAGTTCCACATATTTCAAAATAATTTCTCAGACTCCCTATATGCCTGTTTTGTACCACAAGATTTTCGATACAGTATTTTGGGACTGTGGTATTTTTCTAGATAAAATCTTTTTTTTTTAAATTTCTTCTCAGACCCCCTATATTCATGTATGTCTGTGTGAACTACTGTGAACCCACAATCCACAACATTTGAGGCTTAGAAAAATAAATCATTTTTTGTGGTGCAGTCATATTATTTAATATCAGACATGGTAAATGAAATGAAATGTGGTTTTATGGCACGTCCGCTCCAACCGGGCTATATTGCGCCAGGCATATGGTGAATATTACGAGACAGGCTATATGATATCACAGAAAAACATTATATGCTTAAATAAAAACAATATCACAGTTTGTAAAATTAAAAGTAAAATACAACCTTTATAGGCTGGTAAAAAGAAGAAATCAATATGTGACACAGTGTTATCGGAAAGGAAGACGTCCCTTGTTGCCCAAGAGACGTCACTGCAAGTCCACCTAGATAGCCATTTTAAATGTAAATAATGTATATATGTTTTGTTTTTTTAAAGTTTAGTTTACTAAAATTAGAGCACGTCATCTTTCGAATTCAACGCCCACATTATAAGCAATATATTCCTTGATAATTGTTTATTCCTTGTAACCAAATGGGAACAATGAATGGAAGATTATCATGAGATAGATTAAAGAACATTAATAAATAAATGAGGCTAATTGCCAATTGTTGCCTATTGACTATTAGGGATGTATTTTTAATATATATAACCCCCTTTCCAATAAATATTAAGAAAAAAAAGACAAGCATCTACCAAAGAACTGCTCTGTCTTACCCACAATATCACAATTTGTTCATTTATTTATTCATTTGATATTTCTCCTTAAAAAAAACTTATGCTACATGATTATATATGTACTTTGTAAATATGTATAAATATTGTTACTGTGTAGTTGCTAGTTGGGGGACAATAAATATGCTCCACCAAAAACTAAAGTTTTTATTATTGTTAGTATTATAGTATCATTATAAATTATTGTCGACAGTCGAAAAGCCTGTGGGATGTGGTACCACACAGGCATATAGGGCGAAAATCTTGTGGAATGTGGTACAACACAGGCATAAAGGGGTTCTAAGAAAAAATGTTGGAAAAAATTTTTTTTTTCGGGAAGTCTAATATCTGGTGAAAATCTTGTGATAAAAAACACCACTAACCCAAAACATTCTATGAAGTCGAAAATGAAATGTGATACCACACGGGCATATAGGGTGTCGGAGAAGAAATTTTTGAAAAAAAAAATTTGATTTTAATCTAGTTCCATATCTCGTGGACACCAGTCCAATAAAAATGATTTTTTTCTAAGTCCAATATCTTGTGGAACTGTTGTGGTAAAAAACACCACAGATCCATAACACTATCAAAATTATTCTAAGTCGAAAATCTTGTGGAATGTGGTACCACACAGGCATATAGAGGGTCTGAGACGAAATTTTGGAAAAAAAAAATATTTTTTTCTAAGTCCATCTTGTGGAATTGTTGTGGTAAAAAACACCACAGACCCATATTTTTTTCTAAGTCCAATATCTTGTGGAACTGTTGTGGTAAAAAACACCACAGACCTATAACACTATCAAAATTATTCTAAGTCGAAAATCTTGTAGAGGGTCTGAGAAGAAATTTTTAAGAAAAAAAAAAAATTATTTTTTTCTAAGTCCAATATCTTGTGGAACTCTTGTGGTAAAAAACACCACAGACCCATAACACTATCAAAATTATTCTAAGTCGAAAATCTTGTGGAATGTGGTACCACACAGACATATAGAGGGTCTGAGAAGAAATTTTGAAGAAAAAAAAAATTATTTTTTTCTAAGTCCAATATCTTGTGGAACTCTTGTGGTAAAAACACCACAGACCCATAACACTATCAAAATTATTCTAAGTCGAAAATCTTGTGGAATGTGGTACCACACAGGCATATAGAGGGTCTGGGAAGAAATTTTGGAAAAAAAAAAAAGATTTTTTTCTAAGTCCAATATCTTGTGGAACTCTTGTGGTAAAAAACACCACAGACCCATAACACTATCAAAATTATTCTAAGTCGAAAATCTTGTGGAATGTGGTACCACACAGACATATAGAGGGTCTGAGAAGAAATTTTGGAAAAAAAAAATGATTTTTTTCTAAGTCCAATATCTTGTGGAACTCTTGTGGTAAAAAACACCACAGACCCATAACACTATCAAAATGATTTTCTAAGTCGAAAATCTTGTGGAATGTGGTACCACACAGGCATATAGAGGGTCTGAGAAGAAATTTTGGAAAAAAAAAAAATGATTTTTTTCTAAGTCCAATATCTTGTGGAACTCTTGTGGTAAAAAACACCACAGACCCATAACACTATCAAAATGATTTTCTAAGTCGAAAATCTTGTGGAATGTGGTACCACACAGGCATATAGAGGGTCTGAGAAGAAATTTTGGAGAAAATTTTATTTTTTTTTGTAAGTCGAAAGTCTTGTGGAATGTGGTACCACACAGGCATATAGAGGGTCTGAGAAGAAATTTTGGAAAAAAATTTTTTTTTTTTTCTAAGTCGAAAATCTTGTGGAATGTGGTACCACACAGGCATATAGAGGGTCTGAGAAGAAATTTTGGAAAAAAAATATGTTTTTTTTTCTAAGTCCAATATCTTGTGGAACTCTTGTGGTAAAAAACACCACAGACCCATAACACTATCAAAATTATTCTAAGTCGAAAATCTTGTGGAATGTGGTACCACACAGGCATATAGAGGGTCTGGGAAGAAATTTTGGAAAAAAAAAAAAAGATTTTTTTCTAAGTCCAATATCTTGTGGAACTCTTGTGGTAAAAAACACCACAGACCCATAACACTATCAAAATTATTCTAAGTCGAAAATCTTGTGGAATGTGGTACCACACAGGCATATAGAGGGTCTGAGAAGAAATTTTGGAGAAATTTTTTTTTTTCTATGTCCAATATCTTGTGGAACTCTTGTGGTAAAAAACACCACAGACCCATAACACTATCAAAATAATTTTCTAAGTCGAAAATCTTGTGGAATGTGGTACCACACAGGCATATAGAGGGTCTGAGAAGAAATTTTGGAGAAAATTTTATTTTTTTTTGTAAGTCGAAAGTCTTGTGGAATGTGGTACCACACAGGCATATAGAGGGTCTGAGAAGAAATTTTGGAAAAAAAAAAAATGATTTTTTTCTAAGTCCAATATCTTGTGGAACTCTTGTGGTAAAAAACACCACAGACCCATAACACTATCAAAATTATTCTAAGTCGAAAATGATTTTTTTCTAAGTCCAATATCTTGTGGAACTCTTGTGGTAAAAAACACCACAGACCCATAACACTATCAAAATTATTCTAAGTCGAAAATCTTGTGGAATGTGGTACCACACAGGCATATAGAGGGTCTGGGAAGAAATTTTGGAAAAAAAAAAAAAGATTTTTTTCTAAGTCCAATATCTTGTGGAACTCTTGTGGTAAAAAACACCACAGACCCATAACACTATCAAAATTATTCTAAGTCGAAAATCTTGTGGAATGTGGTACCACACAGACATATAGAGGGTCTGAGAAGAAATTTTGGAAAAAAAAAATGATTTTTTTCTAAGTCCAATATCTTGTGGAACTCTTGTGGTAAAAAACACCACAGACCCATAACACTATCAAAATGATTTTCTAAGTCGAAAATCTTGTGGAATGTGGTACCACACAGGCATATAGAGGGTCTGAGAAGAAATTTTGGAGAAAATTTTATTTTTTTTTGTAAGTCGAAAGTCTTGTGGAATGTGGTACCACACAGGCATATAGAGGGTCTGAGAAGAAATTTTGGAAAAAAAAAAAATGATTTTTTTCTAAGTCCAATATCTTGTGGAACTCTTGTGGTAAAAAACACCACAGACCCATAACACTATCAAAATTATTCTAAGTCGAAAATGATTTTTTTCTAAGTCCAATATCTTGTGGAACTCTTGTGGTAAAAAACACCACAGACCCATAACACTATCAAAATTATTCTAATCGAAAATCTTGTGGAATGTGGTACCACACAGGCATATAGAGGGTCTGAGAAATAATTTTGGAGTAAATTTTTTTTTTTCTAAGTCCAATATCTTGTGGAATTGTTGTGGTGAAAAGCTCCACACAAATGCCCCCAAACCTTGCCATAAATGTGCGTAAGCGATTTATTGAACCATATGTTAGACCTGAAATGACCTAGTTTGACTTGAGTGGACATAAACCCCATTTCTCTTTCTCTTTAAAAGAAACTACTATCTGTAAAATACAGTATTACTACGCGGCTTTGTTAATTTCTATATATTATTTAATTAACAGAATGCTGTCTCGATGTATTGTCGCCTGGGTTTTGCTAAAAAGAAAGGAGTGGATACAAACGACCTTCATCCATCTTGGCTTCAAGGTCATTCACCGAAACACACAGAGATTATTAATGTAAAAAAGTAAGTGAAATGGATCATCTGTTCTCCCAGCTTTACTTAACTCTTGAACATCCTCGGTTACCCAGTGTACTCATTCCGGTCTACTCCACTATACCCTGGGTTAATCCATAGGGTCTCCACGATTTCAAACTATTTGTAGTAAGAGTGTACGAACCAATCAAAAAACATTTTACAAACTAGTCCTACGTCGACTCTTTAGCGCCATTTTTTACGTCATAGAAAACTATATTGTTTACAAACAATATGGCAGCTTGTTTTATATATTTATGAGAAAGATTTAATATAAAAGAATTGACATGCACACAAAAAGATGGCTGGGAAAGCTTCATAAAATATTGTTTAAATCAAATAGCGACGGTTAGTTATCAAGTGTAAATATATTATTTGTTTTGTTATTTCAGAAGCCACGAGGAGAAGTTATTAATAGATTTAAATAGTGCCTTGAATGTTGATCTAGGAGATCAACCTGATTTCTCACCTGATATGAGTAATAATAATACAGATCTTCATACTGATATAGATATTAACATAGGTAAGTCTTGGTAGGTTACACACACCTGATATACACCTTATTATACTAACACAGGTAGGTTATTACACCTGATATTAACACAGGAAGGTTAATACACCTCACTTCGCTCTCAAAATAAATTGATATTACAAGTTGTAATTTATAGTCATATGTGGATATAGGTCCTTCAGTTCAGCTAGTCCTAGATTATAGAATGAACTTCCACACCAGATCAAGAATCAACAGACTTTTAATCAATTTAAATCCGCACTGAAGACTTTCCTTTTTGGACAGTGTTAAAACATCATCATCATCATCATCATCATCATCATCATTATCATTATTATTATTACTGTATTATATTTACAGATGCTGTTGGTCAAGCTGCTGGGGGAAGTAAAAGAATCGCTTTTTTGTTTGATTCAACTTTAACAGCATTTCTCATGATGGGAAATCTATCTCCGGTAATTATCATGTTACTATATTTTGTATTTCCACCTCCTCAATTGATCTTTCTGTATGGAAATCTATCTCCGGGTATTATCGTATTACTATAGCTAAAAGATACTTTCTGTTTCCACCTATTCAATTAAAGATACGTTATGCAAGAGCTAAATCTGCCTGTTGCAAGTCTTTCTTTAGGCCTGAAATGTCATTTAAATCATTAATTAAACATTAATTAACTTATCCAGACCATAATCAACTCTTGATGTCAACGCTAGACTTCGATATTTACTGGATTTGGATCTGATTTGCTGCACAATTTTCATTCATGATTTAATCATGAAATGGATAATCAAGACTATGTTTTTATCCTACTTATCCTACTTTAGTAATGATGATTAAGGCTAGACTCAAAATTCAATCACTAAAATCTTGGTTCAGAGTGGATCAATTTGACTGAAATTTTCAGCAAATTTCCTATACATTATCTAGTTTTTAAATATTATAGTGAGAACTGCCAGCTCTTTATCTAAATCTTACCTAATGTATCTTTAAGGGAAATAATTTCAAATAAATGTTTTTGTACAAATATTTATTTTCTAGGGTTTAAAAAGTCACGCTGTAACCATGTTTGAAGTAGGAAAACTAAGTGACGAATCTATGGACAGTTTTCTCACAGAATTAGAAAAAGTAAGTTGTTTGAGAAAATTTATCACCATCATCCATTTTTAAAGTAGTCAACCATTTGCATACATTTTAAAATACTCAACCATTTGCAAACATTTTAAAATACCCAACCAATTGCAAACGTTTTAAGTTACCAGACCATTTGCATACATTTTAAAGTGCTCAATCATTTGCACACATTTTAAGTACATTTTAGCACATATCTGGCCCCAAGGTTCACAAAGTTAAGAATTTACTCAACTTTCAATCACTGTTTATGAGAAATATCTTTGATCCTGAAACACAAAACTTTGTGCATTGTTATTGATTTATTTGATACATTAAAACAACAAAAATTGTCTAAAGGGCTATGTCTTAATTAGTTACAATAATGCAAAGAATTTTGAATAAAATCTTAACTTAAGTCTAAGACTGCTTTGTGAACTTGGGACCAGGAAATTAAATGAAATGATGCTTAATGATATGACAACTTGTCGGTATCATCGACATTAAATAATTTTTAATAAAAAAAAACTTCTTATCTTCTGAATTATTTTAGGTTGGTTCTGATGCTGAAGGGGAAGCTCGACGATATTTTGACCATGCCCTAACTTTACGGGATACTATTCAATTTTTACGTCACAATAAGAGTCTGTGTGCGGATCTGGAGCAGACGACAAATGGTCTAGGATTAGATTTGATACGATGTGAGAGTATGCTTAGTTTAGATCCAGCAACAAGAGCCAGGGTTTTTAATAAAAATTACAGGTACGTATCTATTCCTTAAAGTCTCTGTGCATCATTTTAGCTAAAGTATCAAATTTCTCACGGCTTATTGCTGCTAAATAGGTACTCAAGATTGATTTATAACATTTAATCAAAATCAATCTGATAAAAATACAGATCTATATTTCGTTTTGTTTTTTATACTTTCGATGGCCTACACTAAATGAAGATTAGACCAGTTATAGTGAGAGTTCACGTCAGGGTCAAACGAGAGGTTTTTAACCCTATGTGGTCAGACATTGATTAATCAATCAACGTTGACGTTTCTAGTGATTTACTCACAGTTCTGTGTATTGGCTAATCTCTCAGATCATCCGGACCACGTCAATAACAACTCTTCCAGATTCTAGTGTAGTAGTAAAGACAAGTAAAATGAAATTTGTGTGATGGTATATAATATGTGTGGTTTAATGGTCTAGAGCAAAACATTAAATAATATTTGATATTGTATTGAAACAACCTGAGGGACATATTGTTGTTTCAATATATTATGCAATGTCTTATACTCGAGACCATTAAACCACATAAAATACAGACACTATCCGCATGTGCTATTCAATGGAAAACGGCATGCAAGTCCAATATTTCATTATATGTTGTTTCAATATATTACACAATGGCTTAAGCTTGAGACCATTAAACAACTTAAAATATACGGACTCTTGCACATGCTTTGCAGTGAAATATGTCACACACGTCGAATTTTCAACCAGTATAAATAATGTACACTTGGGACATTGCCTGTACCATTATTTGAAACAATGATACGCCAACATCAAAGAATGACATAACATCTGTATTTTAAATATATATAATGCAGAGTATTGTTGCTTTTGTAGTTTGCTTGTATCTATGGCACCATTAAGTAATGAAATACGTCCTGTAAGTAGTTCCATACCACCACATATAGGACCAGCCATACCAGAGGTAAGTACTCAACTTCTTACTCTACCATGGTTTCAGCATATTGGGGTGCACAGGCAACAAGATGGACAGCACGGCTCAGTCCAGCTTTCAATTTTCTCCGCGAAAATAGATGATCATTTTACATAAAAAAATGTTTATACTTTTTTTCTGCTCACTGGAATATTTTATCAATGATAGAATTATATTTGTAAAAGATGCTTACAATTATACCAGTCATTCACTTTGAGAGCATTTTGGCAACGCTAATATGATATATACATGTACGGTCAACTGTTTTCTCGCTCAAGAATTGTTACCATTCAACTCGTTCTTACGTTTCCGACCAGTGGTGGTAATATAATTTTAAATAATAATATCCAATAGACATGCTTGTATATTTTACATGCCGTACATGAAGCCACTGTAAACGCAATTCAACTTTCAAAATATTTGATTCTCTTCGAAAAGAACTTTCAGCCATTTTGATAACATGTATTACCAGTTTTTTAAGACGAAATGAAACATCAAATAATCACCACTTGGGTTAATCATTAAGAGTAGATATTAACTTGAGATAGACTTTATATATATCATTGGCAATTATCTGTATACCATTGGCAATTATCTGTATATCATTGGCAATTACTGATATTACAGGTTAACTCTGTGTGGTTTAAACTCTGTTTGTTTATATTACAGGTTAACTCTGTGTGGTTTAAACTCTATTTGTTTATTTATATTACAGGTTAACTCTGTGTGGTTTAAACTCTATTTGTTTATTTATATTACAGTTTAACTCATGAGTATGGTTTAAACTCTACTTGTTTATATTACAGGTTAACTCTGTGTGGTTTAAACTTTACCTATATTCGTTGACTGGTTGTGGACCACCATCTTTATTATTGGTTAAGGGAACAAAACTCAAACACTTACCACAAGTCTTCCAGGTAGGTTTATTACTATTTGTCGTCCCTACTTCTGTGAGTTCAAGGCCATGCGAGTTTCTTTTGTCATATCATGAGCACTTGTGAGTATGCCGGACTTGAAGTTTTATTATGGCATTCGTACCATTTGTTGTCCCTGCTCTTGTTGATTTGGAAGGTACAAAATAGATAGTTTAGCCTGTCATCCCTACTATCATGGGTTCAAACCTCATGACGGTGCGAGACAAGACCATAACATCCCTGCTTTTATGAGTTCAAATCTCATGACCATGCGAGACAAGACCATAACATCCCTACTTTCATGAGTTCAAATCTCATGACCGTGCAAGACAAGACCGTAACATCCCTACTTTCATGGGTTCAAAACTCGCGATAATGCGAGACGAAGACCGTAACATCCCTGCTTTCATGACAGACCAAGTCATCCCTACTATCATGAGTTCAGATCTCATGACAATGCGAAATAAGACCATAACATCCCTACCATCAAGGGTTTAAACCTTATGACAGTGCAGAACAAGACCATGTCATCCCTGCTTTTATGAGTTCAAATCTCACGACCGTGCATGACAAGACCAAAACATCCCTGCTTTCATGAGTTAAAATCTCATGACCGTGTGAGACAAGACCGTAACATCCCTGCTATCATGAGTTCAAATCTCATGACAAGACAAAAAGATAGTTGACAATGTCGTCCATGCTGTCCCAGATTTGAAATCATAACCATCCAACATGATATTAAAATGTCATCCATACTTTATTAGAAACCAAGATACTGCCAGACAAGAAGAAGGATTTAAGCTAAACTTGCAGGTGTTATCTCAGTCATTCCATCGCAAAGAACCTAGCTGTTGAATGATGAATGATATAAAGACCCTAAGGTTTTTATCGTGTTTCGTCAAGTTGTGGTCATGAACATATGATTCTGATCACAAACCAATATTTTGCAGTTTGATCTCAATCTGATTCAGACACACATATATTTTGCTTTGTTGTTTATAGTTCAAAATTTCGTTTTATTTGTCTTTACTACACTAAAATCTGAAGGAGCTGTGTTATATCACAGAACTGTAGGTAAACCACCAGTAACGTCAACGTCAAAAGTCCCTTGTTTGATCCCTGACACGTCCTTCCAGTACAACTGGTCAGATCTTCATGTAGTGTAGGCCATCGAAAGTATAAAAAAATAAAGGAAATATAGATCCGGCCCTGAGTTCACAAAGCATTCTCAGACTTCAGTTGAGAATTTACTCAAACTTGTTCACCTTATTTTAACTAAAATATAGCCCTTTATAATAATTGTGTTGATTGCATGTGTCAAATACATCAATCAGAAACTATGTGCAAAGTTTTGTGTTTCTGGATCAAAGATTTTTCTCATAAACAGTGATTGAAGTTGATTAAACTTTTAACTTAAGTCTGAGAATGCTTTGTGAACTTTGGGCCTGTATTTTAAACAGATTATGTGAAATCTATGATATATTGTATTATTTGTAGGGATATTATCTATATTATATATTTTTAGGGATATGAAAGACTACTGGTAACAACTTGGGGTCATGATCCTGGTGTCATCGCTACTTCCAATATTCTACTCACGTTAAACGACGCTCTTTCACATTCACCAGTGTTCGTTCAAGTAAGACACCCATTTTCTTTTTGTTGATACGGGGGTTGGGATGACCTAGTGGTCTAGAGTGCCGCGCTTCGACCTCTACCTGGCCGGTTACCTCTGGCTTGCGGCTGAGGTTTCGATCCCTGGTGTGAGCATATGTGGCATGGAGATAGGGCACCTTCTCAACCTCGTGGGTTTCCTCTGCGCAGTCCGGTTTCTTCCCACTGCTAAATACCTCTACGTGCAAACGAATTATTGAAATAATTAAGCCATATGTTTGTCCCAAAATGACCTAGTTTGTGTCGAGTGGATGTTAAACCCATTTCTCTCTCTCCCTTTTTGTTGATACAGTCGGTACAGAAAAGTAGGATGTTAAACCTCTTTTCATTTATTTCATTCTTTCAAATAAAAATGTAATCGTATGGGAATAACACACACATCTGATCAATGCAAAACAATACTTCATTTGGGTCTGACAGATGAATTGACGAGGTTTAGCTGATTCATGTTTGTTATTTGTTTTTTTTTTTAGGGACATGGACGTCATACTGATGGAGAAACTGTACAGATACCCTTCCCATTTCAATCTGAGGTTTCAGGTAGGTGATCAAGGGTCATAACTCTGGCAGTAATTATTGGAAATTGCCGAAAATCAATAGCATTCATCATCTCATGACCTTAAACACTGCTGTATAAATTGAAAGTCAATCGGGTTATAACTTTAGCCTCTAGAGTTGTGGACGACGACTGGCCGGACAGGAGTGACGACAATGTTGGTGCATAAAAAGTACTGCACGACCTATGTAGAATAAAAAAGTTCCTGTTAAATATTTCATATTTCCCATGTCAAAGGGAAGTTACATTTAAGAATTTTGTAATGGAGTATGGGGTAGGGTAAATTATGTAAGAAACAAACAATCCTCATTGATTATTGAGCATTAATGAAACAAAGGAACAGAACTTAATAGAATAGTTGCGGTTAATTTGAGTGTCCAGTAGTTTCTACCTGCTACATGTTGCTTACGATCATAAAATGGTATGGTACATCATGTGGCTAAGTGGGTAAGATGCTGGCTTGCTAGCTTGGAGGCCGGGTGTTCGATCCCTGCATTGCCCGAGAAAGTTCATCTCGATTTTGCGGCGTGGTTTCCCCTTGTCAGTGATGCAGAACGGAGGACCTGACAAGGACAGCTGTCTAGTCATTTGGATGGGATGAAAAACCAAGGTCCTGTGTACACATTGGCGTGCATGTAAAAGATCCCTTGGCAGTTTGAATTCGATAAAAGAGTAGGACGTATCGCTGCTGCCCGGGCATAATTTCACTCATTGTATGGCGTATGCACGTTCATTCCTTAAACACTGGTTTTCTCTTGTCAGTGATGCAAAACAGGGTGATTAGTGTTTTGGATGTGACCAAAAATAGAGGTCCCTTGTACATTATTTATTCGGATGGGACAGAAATAGGAGGTCCTGTGTACATATTGGCAGCTGGAATTCGATATAAGAGTTGGTTGTAGCGCCGCTGTCCAGGAAAAATTTCCCTCATAGCACACTGTATGGCATATGCTCGTCTTCATTAGCCCAGTTGGAGCAAAACAGTAGGACGTTAAACCCCATTTCATTTTATTTCATGTCTTTAAATAAATAGCATTACATATGATTGCACATGTTATCTCCTGTCAGTAATTCCAGGAGAGTGATTTTCAATTTTTATACGCCCACATTTTCATGTGGACGTATATTGTCGTCGCCCCTGTTCGTCCGTCCGTCCGTCCGGACGTCCGTCCGGACGTCCGTCCGTCCGTCCACAATTGTTTGTGAACAGTCTACAGGTCACAATTTTTATCCGATTTCAATGAAACTTAAAACATAGGTTTATCACCCTAAGATCTCGGTTCCTTTCGATATTGGCATGTATCGGACTGTAACTTCATGGGTTATGGCCCCTGATTGTACGAAAAATCGCGCTTTTTAGCTTGTGAACAGTGTAGAGGTCACAATTTTGAACCGATTTGGATGAAACTTGAAATGCATGTTTATAACCCAAAGATCTTGGTTCCTTTCGATATTTGCGCCAATCGGATCGTAACTTCCTGAATTATGGCCCCTGATTGTCCGAAAAATCACCCTTTTTAGCTTGTGGTCCCTCTGGAGGTCAAAATTGTTATCCGATTTAAAAATTCCGTTTGATTATATCACCGTTCCATAGTTATGAAGGTCGAGTTCGAATTTCGTGAAAATCGGACCAAAATTGACGGACAAAATGGCCGCCATTTGTACGCGAATAGTGTGAAAATATGTTATATCAAGGTTGTGAACAGTGTAGAGGACACAATTTTGAACCGAATTGGATGAAACTTGAAATGCATGTTTATAACCCAAAGATCTTGGTTCCTTTCGATATTTGCGCCAATAGGATCGTAACTTCCTGAATTATGGCCCCTGATTGTCCGAAAAATTGCCCTTTTTAGCTTGTGGTCCCTCTGGAGGTCAAAATTGTTATCCGATTTAAAAAACCGTTTGATTATATCATCGTTCCATGGTTATGAAGGTTGAGTATGAATTTTGTGAAAATCGGACCAAAATTGACGGACAAAATGGCCGCGAATAGTGTGAAAATATGTTATATAAAATGGTTGTGGACCTTATAGAGGTCACAATTTTGAACCGATTTTGATGAAACTTGACATGTATGTTTATAACCCAAAGATCTTGGTCCGTTTCGATATTTGTTCCCATTGGATCATAACTTCCTGAATTATGTCCCTGGATTGTCCGAAAAATCGCTTTTGTTCGCTTTTGGTCCTCCCTCTGGAGGTCAAAATTATTATCCGATTTAAAAAAACGTTTGACTATATCACCGTTACATGGTAATGAAGAGAGAGTTAGAATTACATGAAAACCGGACTAGAATTGACGGACAAAATGGCCGCCGTTTGTACACGAATAGTGTGAAAATATGTTATATTAAGGTTGTGGACCCTATAGAGGTCACAATTTTGAATCGATTTTGATGAAACTTGACAGGTATGTTTATAACCCAAAGATCTTGGTTCCTTTCGATATTTGCGCCCATCGGGTCATTACTTCCTGAATTATGTCCCCTGATTGTACGAAAAATCACCCTTTTTAGCTTGTGGTTTAAAAAAAACCGTTTGATTATAAAAACCAAATAAATTCTAATGATTTTCTGATAATTCCTTAATATGCGACAACTCTTGTTGACTGCCCGGACGATTTGGCTGCTGTGTGGGCGTATGTTTCGTTGCCTGGCAACCTATTTTTTCCAATCCCAGGAGAGCTTTGTTAGTATCTGAAAAATTCACTCTTTATAATAACAAGGAAGTGGTTGTGGTCTGCACCAATATCGATTGGACTTATCTTTCCTTTCCTTCCATATGAGCCCAGTCGGAGCAAATCAGTAGGGCATTAAACTCCATTTCATGTTATTTTCCTTGTACACATTGACATGCACAGAAGGAAACCCTTGACAGTTTGTGATGTCCGTACAAAGTTTTGCAATAGTACACATCCTAGCGTATCCCCATATTCGCTATCCAAGTTGGTACAGAAACCCCCATTTTATTTAATTTCTGTATTTCAGGTGCATTTAGCCGAGGTCATTACCGATCACATAAAGCAGTGCAGAAACTAGAATCTAGCGTAGATTTACTACACACCTGTGGTTATATTACCTTACTAACAACGGGTCAGAGTTCAAAAGGTCAAAGTTCATCCAATACTGACAGCACAGACAGCACGGACAGTGCTGACACTCCTTCCATAACCATAGATACGACAGAACTGGATAAGCCTGCTAACGGCATAAAAAATGCTGAGTCAGCACACATGTTAGCGAAGGAACTTGATTCCTTGGATTTAGACGCAGATATTTGTCACGATCAAACGACCAAGGACAGATTTACGTTAGATTTAAGTCATGATCCTAGATCACATGATCAATTAGTGGAAGACGATTGGGTGATATTAGACTGTTTTTTCGGAGTTCCGTTATTCGATACTGTGTTAAATAAGACAGTTTGTCAACGAGTTTCGACAATGGGATTGTTTAATAAAGAAAGGTAGGTACAATATCAGATATTAGAGAGGTTCCGCAACCAGTACGAACTACGAACTATGAACTACGTACTACGAACACAGCTCCGTACTTCGTTTTCGATAGACTTCCGTTTCCGCCAAAATGCCATGTCCGAAGTACGATCTTTAGTTCCACAGGTTTGTTAAATAAAAAATCAAATCAAATCAAATTAAATTTTAGTCCTCAATCAGAACAATTATCGACCACTTTGACACTGATCAACCCTCTACTGAATTGTAAATATCCATTCTTTCTATAAAACCACAAAAAATACAAATTTCATCCAAAAATCAGCGAGAAAATCACTATGTCATACTTTTAACCACGAACTTTTCCTGATTTCTTCGTAGAAAATTGACAAATCAAACGCCGCTTATGCCAATGACATCACACGAAGTGATGACGTCAGAATAAATACTTCATACTTTGAGTTCGTACTGGTTGCGGGCCCAGGACACCACGGTTGGTTTAAACAATATTTATTTACAGTGTTTACAATTTTTATAGTTGAATTACAGTATATATAGGATACAAAAACAAGCATGGAGATGCTTATATATATTGCTTCCCGCGGTTCATGGCGAAGAAAGAAAAAAATCAAATTCCAGATGAAAGATTCACGGTAATCGATCTAGACGCACGAGGGCGGAGATTGAGCTATCCCTCAACCTTATCTGTGAAGTTCCACTTGGTGATCGATCTGGGCTTCTAGCTGAATAGATTTCGTACATGATTAGATATTTTGTAATTATTCTTGTAGTCTATTACAGACTGTTTAATTGTGTGTTACGTATGCGGGCCATTCAAAGGGATATGAAAAAAATGTTTTGTCACGTTAGGGGCCTGGTGATTCTAGTCAGGCCCAGGGCCCCACTCCAGTTAAGCTGGGCTTTGATCATTCTGATTGATTAGAGAGGGTATTTTCTTCCATTTGCTCATCAGTCGGCATTTTTAATTTTCCTATTTCAGTTTACACAATTTACTAGAATCAAGTAGACTGCTGTCCCTTCAATTGTTAGAATTTATAACACAATGGCAGGTAGGCGGACGTTAAATTATATTCCACTCTTCTGTATATTCTATCACTCATAATTTCACCCCAAGTAATCCTACATGAAATGGTATCAAATTGTTCAGAAAACAGAGATCTTTCTAATGACCAGAAAGCCTGAACTTGACAGAACGAAATACAGGCAGATCGTGTTGACCTTGACCCTTGAACCTGTGCCTCCGTAAAGGGGCAGATTCGATTTGGCCAATTTTTTGTGTGAACATTGCCCCACCTATGATTAATGAACACACTAAAAATCAAAGTTTGGGAACAGATTTTCTGAGCTGATCAAGTCAGGTGCACACGACCTTATCACAAGGGGGTTGGATGCCGAATGTTTAGCATGTGCGTGCTGTATCATAAAGCCTGTTATTGAGTCAACTGGTGTGGTTTTGAATCCCGGTCGTACGCGACAAGGAGTAGGGTAGCGTGTCCAATCTTGTGTTTTTTTTCTGTGTCCTCCGGTTTCCTACCATTGCTAAAGACCTATACGCGCAAGGGAATTATTGAAATAAAATTAAATCATATGTTTGTCCCGAAATGACCTACCTAGTTTGTGTCAAGCGGACGTTCAACCCCATTTTCCCCCTCTCTCTCTCTCTCTGTATGTAGTGTTACAGATGGTCATCAGTCTGTGATGTATAGATTGTATTGTTTTTGTGTTTTAGGGTGATGGTGTTATTGTATAATAAATTGTTTTTGTATTTTAGGGTGATGGTGTTATTGTATAATAAATTATACTGTTTTTATGTTTTAGGGTGATGGTGTTATTGTATAATAAATTGTATTGTTTTTGTATTTTAGGATGATAGTGTTATTGTATAATAAATTATACTGTTTTTGTGTTTTAGGATGATAGTGTTATAAATGAATTAGAGAATTCTGGTGTACCACAAGATAAAGAAGAACATTCATCATTGTATCCAACTATAAATTTATTATTTACTGATGATTCCATACAACATTGGTCTAACAGTTAATACACTCAACATATATATAGGCTAGACAGAGTTATCTCCTCATAGCTTCTATTGTCAAACAGAGTTACCTGCTCCTACCTTCTATTCTCTTAGGAGATAGTCGATTGAAAGTTCCGAAATTGAATCTTCTCATACCTATGCTAAATATAGAGACAATCACATAAAAAGGGAAATTTTGAGCGAAGAAATTATCCAGTTCAAACATATTGGTTGTGTTTATAAAAGTACGTTTTAAGGAATGAATTCCACTTTATCTCTTGCATTTCTGTCAGTTCTGGACACTCTGCATTTAAGAATCAGAACATCCGCATAGATAGAGGAATATGCTGAGATTCATTTTCATATTTTACGTTGCCATTCTCTTAGTTTAAAAAAACTATTTTTATAAATATGTGTAAGATATATTTTATTTGTCCCTGAAATCTCATTGACATGAATTTCAAAATGGAAAATACCATCATATGGCGTGACAGACTCAGTATCATTTGAAGATATGGCTGATGAATAAAACAAAAGACAAAGCATTGGATTCAAAATAGACAATTTCCAAACTTTTAATTCCTGTATTTATTTAGCACCAATACTCAGCATTTTAACATCTTGCCTACTAACTCAGCTTAATACTTTGCCCCTTAAATAGAGCCATGAAAACTTAAAATAAATGTTTGAAGGATACAGTCTTTTCATTGGATCAGAGTTTAAATTTTGAGCTCTTGGCCAATGAAAGTGCTGTATTCTTAAAACATTTTATATTAAGGATCCCGCGGTATCCAATCTGATTAAAACACAGATCCTATTTTGTTTCCTTTTTTATAGTCCGAATTTCGTTTTACTTGTCTTTACTACATTAGGATCTGGAAGAGTTGTTATATTACCAGCATTTTGGTTAAGTGAGAGATTAGTCAATGAAACAGTCTGTTAAGGAGACATCTTGTCACACCATGCACAGAACTGTGGGTAAACCACAAGAAATGTCAAGTCTGATGGATTAATCAATGTGTGACATGATAGGGTTCAAAATCACTTGTATGACCCCATTTCGATCAATGTTTGACGTCTTAAGCTCGTGTTCTGGTTGAAGTAACGGATTAGCCAATGAAACGGTCTGCGACGGCAGGTTCTTGGCGTGCGATGCACGCAATTGTGGGTTAACCACTAGAAACATCAAAACTGATTGGTTAATCATTGTCTGACCCCGAACGCGACCTTCCACAAAAACTGGTTAGATCTTCATGTAATAAAGGCGATCGAAGTATAAAAAGCGAAATAAAATATAGATCTATATTTTAATCAGATGAAGAAGCATCATTACTTTAGACAATATGATATTAAAAATAATCCTAGTCTCTTCTAATTATTAAAAGTCAAAGCTCTAGCCTGCTTGAAGCAATGGGGGGGGGGGGTCCGAATGGTTAGCACGTGCGCGTTGTATCATAAGATCTGTCATTGAGTCAACTAGCGAGGTTTCAATTTCTCAGTCGTACATGACAAGGAGAAGGTTCGCCTGTCCAACCTCGTTGGTTTTCTCCAGGTCCCCCGGTTTCCATCCACTGCAAAAAGACACTTACACGCAAACGAATTATTGAAATAAAATTGAACCTCATGTTAGTCCCAAAATGACCTAGTTTGTGTCGAGTGGATGTTAAACCCAATTCCTCTCTCTTGAACAACATCCCTGGTTCAGTCCTTGGCTGAGAACAGCCTTTGATATTCAAGGCCTGATATCACTTGTCAGATGAGGGGTCTGTATGGCAGACATGGACAGTGTGACCGAAGCATGAACCCATGTCCACATTGTCAAGGATGTAAATAATTTTTGGCCGTCAGAATTTGAAATAAAGTTAATGGAAACGTTGATGTTCAGATTCATTCCACATGTAGTCATTCAAATGAAAATCACTAGATGTTAGTCTCAAAATCACAATGTATCCATGAGATATAGTATAATAACAAATCTTTTATATGTTTGAGAATACCATTTGTAGGGGAAACATTTAGCCGACATCCCCAGTGATATTGTTCCGTTCTACTCCACCAAACCCTGAGTCTATTCACAGCGTTTTGCAGAATTCAAATTATCTGCTCTTGATCGTAAGTTGATTTCTTCGAACCAATCAAAATACAGTTTATATACCTCTCTTAGCATCATTGTTTATGTTGACCAATTCAACTATCTTAGGGGGGGTTGGATGGCCGAATCGTTAGCAAGTGTGCGCTTTATCATATGGCCTGCCATTGAGTCAACTGCCGTGGTTTTAAATCCCCAGTTGGCAAGGATTAGGGTCACCTGTCCAACCTCGTGGGTTTTCTCCAGGTACCCCATTTATCTCTCTCCCGACTATCTAGTCGGAATAAAATGTGAGTTTCTTCCTTTCGGCCACTCAATCGGTCAATTAAAATAGCATTAAAATCTCTGGTTGTACATGGCAAGGAGTAGGGTCCAGGGGCGTGGTGAGGGCAATTATTGAGAAGAAATTATGAGTAACAAAAATGATTTTGGCACAAAAACCCTTTTACTGACCGCGGAGCTGTGGCCGGCAAAGCCGGCCACCGCGTGCGCCGAAGGCGCGAGCCCGCGCCGGGGGGTCCGGGAAAATTTCGAAAATTAGAAGCCCAGAAACGCAATCTCCAGCAATCCGAGACAAGAAATACGGTAATAAAATATGATTAAATTTTCCAACTTGACTCTTTCAAAATTTTTTTAATTGGGTCAGATGAAACAATTTTTCCACTTACAAATGTTTTTCATTTTTTGAGTAATTTGATTGTGATTTTGGCGCAAAAACTTTTTGGCGCATGAGTATGGCTACTCATGAACTCATTCTCACCACGCCCCTGGTAGGGTCGCCTGTCCAACCTCATGGGTTTTCTTCAGTCTTGTTTCCTCCCACTGCTAAAGACCCCTACACGCAAGTGAATTATTGAAATAAAATTAAATCACATGTTAGTCCTGAAATGACCTAGTTTGTGTTGATTGGACGTTAAACCCCATTTATCTCTCTCTCTCGACTATCTTAGTCGGAATAAAATGTGAGTTTCTTCTTTTCGGCCACTCAATCGGTCAATTAAAATAGCAGAAGTATCAAGGGTGGATAATTTGACTGCCTCCCCCGAGAGTGAACCAATGGTTTAGTGGAATAGAACGGAACGATACCCCACTGGGGATTCCGAAGATGGGGGGAAATGGGACACTTCCATTTTATCGTCATTAATGAATTCTAGTCTTCTTTATAGTTTCTGTTATATAATAGTTCTAGCCATTGACACTTTTGTTAGCGTATTTTATTTACTGTATTTTATTATCAGGGGAAAATATAAATTGTATATCTAAATATATATTCAAAGAAAGGTAACAGAAAGAAAGACCGAAAAAAAATATGAATAACTAATTAAAAGTTCTTAATTTTTAGATTTAATATTTTAAATTTGGCATCTTACAATGCAGACATTTTGTTCCCATGATGCCCTAAGCATGCACTTATTTTGCCTATTGTTAATCCAGCTCTGTGCTGGATATATTATTGTAACATTAATAATCTTAAATAGTAGTTATGTTAAAAGCAGGAATTGAGAGCACAGTTTGTAAAGTTAAAAGCTGAAATTGAGAGCACAGTTTGTAAAGTTATAAGCGGGAATTGAGAGCACAGTTTGTAAGTTATAGAACTGTATATTGAGATGCAAATAAACCTGGGCATGATTATATATGTATCCGAAATGGATTTAAGAAATGCAAAGCGGATGACAGTCATTTGTTTATTCTGGTACTGAAGTTTTGGAAATAGTTGTAAGTTGCACTCAGTGATGTGATTTCGGCTGTATATTCCGGCCATGTCCGAAGCTATTTTCCAATCGTCCTAAATTGTTCGACCAGGAAAATGGTTTGGTTTGGGTTGAAGTACAGCGCCTGCAAATACAGCACATGTCCATCAGTCCAGGCCAATATGGTTCACATATTTACATCCTTGGGGAGGGACAGGAAGGAATATGATGGAGGAGGGGGGCAGTCTTAACTGACACGCAGCAAACTGACTAGCTAAAATGATTTTTTTATCAATTTTCATGCCAAATAATTGAAACAGTCTTAAAACACAATAAATACAAAAATTTATAGATTTTTTGTGTAAAAACCCCAAGTAATGTATATTTTATTAGGTTAAAGCTAAAACAAAATAGGTGAAAAGTTGACCAGTTGTAAGCCACGATTAGATCCACCGCTGACACTGTAAATTCTATGTTATGTAAATTATTATTTTTTTGTTATTTTGTTAAAGAAATGAATTAAGTGATTATTGTTAATTATTTTCTAAGACAGTGAAACCTGGAGGAGCTGATTTAAATTAGTGTTTATGGATTCTAACTTCAAATTTCTTTATAACGTAAAGTTCTGAGAAAAACATTTGTTCATTGAAATGTGACAGAATGATGATTTTGGGGAATCCAACAACAACCCTAGAATCCACACACCTCTACTGAGTGAGGCCAAATTAGTGTGAAATGTATTTAAACTCAAAGACAGCACAGCAGTTGCATGAAAGCACAACAGACACAGGACAGCACAACAGTTACAGGACAGGACAGGCAATACATCACAGCAGTTGCATTACAGCACAACAGTTACCGGACAGGTCTGGACAAGCTAAAATCAGTTGCATGAGAGCACAGCAGTCACAGGACAGGACAGGACAAGCTAACATCACAACAGTCACAGGAAAGCACAATTCAAATAGTTTTTTATTAGACTAAACGTAAATTTGATTACAGAAGTTAGTTTTGATCATGTTTGTTTTGACAGATTGTTGGTTTTAATGAATGTGGTCAGATAAGTCATTTGTCACTGATATGGTCCCATTATTCAGGTTTCACTGATATGGTCAGATTATCCAGGTTTCACTATTGTGGTCAGATAACCTGGGTTCACTGTTATGGTCAGATAAGTCAGGTTTGACTGATGTGGTCAGATAAACCAGGTTTGACTGATGCGGTCAGATAAGCCAGGTTTTACTGTATTTATAATTGTTTTATGTATATTGTTACTGTTATCATTGTATTTTAATATATTTATGTGTAAATAATTAAAGACATTGTACAATAAAATCTGACTTAATTACATCAATCAGTTTGCTGCATCTAAAGATATTTTACCCAGTTTAATTTGGACAGCTACGTGATGGCTCACTTTATTATGGCGTGACCACTCGGTCCTGGCTTCGCGTATGTAACAAACGTACGAAAATGGTAGCTAGCTAGCGTGTCTCAGATTTTCAGATTTATGGGTTCGATCACGTTGTTAGACAAGAAATTTGTAGGGATTTCCCAGTCTGGTTTCCCCTCCAGGTCGGTGGTGAAGGACAGAATCTGGTTCCTTGTCCAGGTCAGAACCTTGTTTCCCCTCCAGGTGAACAGTGCAGGACACGTGTCCTAACACAGAGAAGCCTCAAGTTGTTGAAAATCAATTGAAACTTAAAAGCATTGATTTCTGTTTTTGTTGACGTATTCCCAAACCCATCAAATACAAAACGTCCTTAAAACACTATTTTTTTATACTGAGATTTATAGTATGTATATTTCTGTGGAAAGCTGCACCGATGAATTCGCATGGGCATCCCACCTTCGTGCTGTGGAAGTAATTGGGGGAAAAGAACAATCCAAACCATTAAACAGAATTCGAAGTCCTAAAAAAACGTTATAGGCAAAATAGTGTAATCAGCAAATAGACAGCTCCCCGTGTACAAAATACACGACAAACAGTGGTAACAGGTGTCCGGAAGATAAAGCTTACCCTGCCTGGCGCGCCACACCCGCCACAGCTGCATCCAAACTATTAGGCAAAATAGTGTGATTGGCCAATGAACTATCGGTATGCAAAATGCACGTATGGTGGTTTCGCTTTCCATATTCGACCATCTATGTTACACTCTACCATGTTAAAACGCCGATTGTTATTTTGCATTTGTCGAACTGTCTAATTTTTTCACTTTTAATTCACTCTTAAATGTACTCGAGAAAAAAAAATCAACGGTATAATTCCCCGGCTTGCATTCAAACAGTTTAAAAAGTTGCCCACCAAACGATTTAATATTTTGTAGGTAGCACCAACGTGAGAAATGCGCTATTAGCATTACCCAATTGAATTGGGGGGAATTCCACTAATAACTCACATCTGCAAGAATAGCGCGTGTGGTAATATGACAACGACATTCCATCTTAGGTTGGAATCCACAAAGACTTCTGTGAAGAATTTTGGCACTTTTTACCTTGGAATAAAACAACAACAGTAGCATATTAAATAATAAAATTAAAACTAACGGCCGAGGATTACCATTAAGGTCGTGGACATATTAGGCAATTGTGACATCATTTCAAAAATCGAACTCTGTCAATAAACCTAATTCGCAATTGTTAAAGGAACAAACATGTCAAGTTTCATGTCAATTGTATATGATTTGGCGTCGCCCTTAAGAACAAGAAAATGAATGACGCTTGGAATCCAATTCTTGATCCAAAAATCAACTGTCTCAACAACAAAGATGAAAAATCGCAATTTCCATTTTCCACTTAAAACCACAAACAATACTTTATTTATGGATTGATTGATATAAAAGATATTGTATCATACCAACTTAATTTAGTGCACATTTAAACACACCAGATGTTAGCCTACTCGGTATTCGTCAAGCGCTTCCCACTAACACAATCTGAACGTTTCACCAGATAACTCGGGCTTCCTGTAACAGCAAAAATTAATGTTTTAGTTTGTCTCCATCGAGAACAACCACGTGGATTCCGTCCAACTTCATCAAGAGGTGGTCACCTTGGGAATGTCCAAAAGTAAGCCCTTGTAAAATTCCATCGAACTGCCCAGAAGAGAAACTGCCTTACTGTTCTGCTCGATTGGGCTAATAAACTCTGGCATACCCATTACAGTGTGATTTGGGGGGAATTTTTGCCCGGAAAGCGCCGCTATGGCCTACTCTTATACTGTAAAATGCCGCCCTTCCCCACCTCTATTCTCAGGCTGTTGATTATGGTGTGGATAAGTTAATTGACCGAATGTCCGGTCGGACAAAAAAAACCAACAAAATAATTTTGTCTAATTCGTCTAACCCCCCCCCCCCCCCCGAAAATTTCATCGAATTCCGATCAATCCGGGGGGATTTTCGGGGGGGGGGGATTCCGAATTTCGGCCCACACCCACCACACCCGGCACAGAAAGTCGATCATACCAGTCCATTCCAGACTCAAGTGATGGCGCGGAGGCCAGTTAAAGCAGGTTTTTTTTAGACGAATTAGACAAAATTATTTTGTTGGTTTTTTTTGTCCGACCGGACATTCGGTCAATTAACTTATCCACACCATAATCAACTCATCGCTAACCTGCGATATTTATTGGATTTGGTTCCGATTTGCTGCTCAATTTAATCATGAAATGGATAATCCAGACTATTTTTTTTATCGAGGCAAGGCAGAAATTGTAATTGTTAAATTTTCGGTTCAGAGTGGATTAATTTGTCTGAAATTTTCAGAAAATTGCCTTTTCATTATCTAGTTTTTAACCATTATAGTAAGAACTACCAGCTCTTTATCTAATCTCCCATAATATAGCTTAAAGTGAATCTTGCAATCAGTATTTAACTGTTTCACAGCTTAAAACACATGAAATTGTTCTCAAAATGAATATTTAATTTAGTGAAAAAAAAAGCAAAAAAAATACAAAACCAACACCCCCCCCCCCAAAAAAAAAACCCCCAACAAAAACCAAACCAACAGAATATCAACTGTGGTTAATCCCACGGCTTTCATTCAATTTGTACCCAACACTTATAGGTGGCGAGGGGGTGGTAAGCACGTGTGCGCTGGCTTGGTCATAACGCCCACAGAAAGATGTCTAATTTTCAATACATCATATCTTTGCCAATATCGAACGGAACTGGGCCATTTGTGGACTATCTGTGGCGCGGTTTGGGGGCATTTGTGTGGAACTTTTATGGTCGAAAATTTTTTCACGGGGTGGGGTGGGGCGAAGATTTTTGCGTGGGTGGGGGATAGGGTACAACTAAAGCGTAGTGCTTTAAAATTTCATATAAAAGAAATTTTGGAATTAAAGTAATATAGTTTTAAAATCCATTTCATTCAAATCATATGCCAGTACATATATTTGCAGACACGGATAGTCTTAGTGTGTGCTATGATGGGAATTTTACCCGGGTGCGCTATGACATATTCTCTTGTATCGACTTTCAACTGTACACTCGCATTTTTGTCCCTTCCGAACGACTACATACGATGTCCGTTACCAGGCCTTCCGTACTTTCTTGTCTACCAGGACCGAACCCCCTGCTGGTTATAGCAAGCCAATGATCACCCACAGAGCCACCGCGGCTCCGATTATATCCATTGGATTAACACTGTTAACAAAATTATCATAAGATTTTTTTTTTTTTCACCAATTGAGAACTTGGTAAAACTTGCAATATCGCGCCATTCACATATAAAACCGTACTTATCCGCCTTTTATTACGATTCTCAAGTGCCTCGACAAATTTCTTTAATGGGTACTAGTCAAATTAGCTACGAGAACGTAGCTAAAAACGTTGAGATACTGATACTAACACCATGGCCATTATAAGGTCTATGCTAGCACGGAGGGTTGACAGATGATTTTTTTTTATCTAGAGTCAAATTGACACATATAGCCTTTATTTTTATTCCATTAGACGATATCTGGAATGGAAGATAAATACGAATTGACCCATGGATAACTTATCAACAGTTAAAGTCTCGGCCTAATAAACAGTAACGTTATTCGGCAAACCTCGGCAGATTCCGATACTCTAAATTAGATTCGTAGAAATACCGAAGTGTGCCGAGTGCAGTAACGGTACCGAAGTGTGCCGAGTGCAGTAAACGTTACCGTTACGGTTGGCTGAAGTAACTGTCACTCGAGACGAGTTTGAGGTGACAGCGAGGACATGCTTCTTTTTAAATTTGAAATAAACAATTTATCGTGCTGTATAGGTTTTAGGCGGTTTGTTGAATAAAAATGACGCATAACGAAGAAAGAACTCACTGGATTAAAGAAGGAGTGATTGGTCTTGGAGGTGTTTATTTTTGACAGTTCTCTACTTTCGGTTTATCATTTGTATCTTGATCATTTTAATACCGTTTTTAGACCTAAAAATGAAAAATTAGAAAACAACTACCTCCCTTGTTTTCTTGTCTTTAGATTCTGTGAAGCTTCGTGACTCTTTTTCTCCTTGTATTTTCTGATGACAGGGTTTTGTATATAATTTGTCAAGACATTCGATAAATATATAATTAATATATGATCAGCCTATATATATAACGTCCTGATCTTCTGCTCCAACTGGGCTTATGAAGACAGGCATACACCGGACAGTGGCGATATGACCTATACGTACTCTTATGTAGAATTCTAACTGTCAAGGGTTCTTTTACATGCACGTCACAATGTGTACATGGTACCATGATTTTTTGTCCCCTCCAAACGACTATATACAGTGCATCTTGCAACACTGACATTGACAAGGGTGTACCACGTGGAAAATCTGGATGAAATCTCTGGACCAACACCAGGATCGAACGGGGCCGGACCTCTGGATAAGCGAGCCAAATGTCTTATACTCATGTAGCCAATTCAAGTTTACATTATGAATTATAAATTGTGATATGCTTAGTTCCTTTAGGAACTGTCGTGGCGGACGATGTCCACTGACAGTTCCTGTCAGGCTGTATATAGCTGCAATATGAAAATACTGTAAAATGCTGCCCTTCCCCACCTCTATTCTCAGGCTGTTTTAGAACCCCTACCGTCTATATTTCACCGTGATTCTTTTTTTTCCACCAAAAGGAATCATTTAACACTATATCTGACACAAATTTCAATAATTCAACACTTTTTTTCATGTAGAATTTTGGGATGAAATAAACATGCGGTCTCATGTGTATGTTTTTAATTGCAGAATTCTACTTGAAAATAGTAGGAAAGGATTCCAAAATAGCCTTTGAACAGAAGTGGCAAAGAACTGTATTTTTATACTGCAGCTATATAAAGCCTCAGAGACAATTCCTAAAGGAACTATGAGATGCTGTGCCTCAGTAAAGGTAGCCTTTGCCTATATACTCTGAGAAAAATGAATTGTAAAGTTCAACCTAATGGTAATTTTTTGAATATGTAATTTTAAATTTTCAGTGGGAGTTCTGTATGGGCTCACCAATGTTTGTGTCGGACATCCTTTCGACACACTTAAAACGAAGATGCAGGCCGAGGCTGGATTCGAGAAGACAAATATGGTTCAGACTTTTGTGAAAACATTAAAACAACAGGGATTAAAAGGACTGTATAGGTAACAACATCTTTTCATTGTTAGAAACCTTAGTGACTCAGCGGTAAAGGTGCTGGCGCAATAACCAGGAGGCCCCAGGTTTGATCCTACCATTGGTCATGAAAATTATTCAAGATTTTTCAGCATTGTCTCCCATGAATAGCGACTAGTCATTTGGATAGGGCCATAAAAACCCAAGGGCTTGTGTACACCTTGGCCTGTACATGATAAAAAGATACCTTGGAATTCAACAAAGAGCAGGCAGAAACTCAACTGTCTTGACAAAATTCTCTTCATAGCACACTGAATAGCATATGCCCAATTTTTTCTAATTGTTGTAACAGCTAATTACCATTGTGCTTATTGGGTAGAGAAATATCCAATTAAGAAATAACACGTGTTTGTTATTTAAACCACTAGAAACATCAATGCTGATTTATTAATTATTGTATGATGTCATAGGGTCCAAGCCACTTGCATGACCCCTGTCACGTCCTTCCAGTAAAACTGGTCAGATCTTTATGTAGTGTAGGCCATTGAAAGTATAAAAAAACGAAACGAAATATAGACCTGTATTTTAATCCGATTGAAATCTATTTGTATTTATTTTGTAGAGGTTGTATTCCACCATTATGGGGATCAGGGATTTACAGATCAGCACAGTTTGCTGTTTTTGAAGCTCTGTAAGTTGCAATATATATATATCAGTTTGACTCGAAACCCTAAAGTTAGCTTATTGGGAGACCTGTTGTATTTCAGTAATGAAACAGTATCATATGAAATTACAAAGATCCTAGAGAACAGGCAAGTAAGAATTTGTTGACGGAAAGTCGTTGATATGGGAGAACATTAAGGGGGTGGTATACCGTATACATATTGTTTTTCAGTAATTATTGACTAAGAGAGAGAGAGAGAGAGACAGGAGCGAGAGAGTGAGATTGAGGGAAAGAGAGAGATAGAGGGAGAGACAGAGCTTAAGCGTAGATTTTCTATTTTACAATTGCCTGTTCTTCTAACACGATACACATTAGGGTTGAGGCCTGCAAAATAAACAAATTTCCATGATTTTCTGTATGTGCACTCTAACATACGATTACTTACTATTACTAATAATTGTATTTTGGTGTATTTCCTCAAGGTATACCCAACAAGACAACAGAATCGGAACATATGAACTACCAGGAACAGGGGGACTTCAGCTGTAAGTGTTAGGACCTTTTTACAATTTTTACACAACTACCGAATCCGAGTCGCAATAAATATTTCAAGTCGAGTTGCAAGTTGGGTCGTCTATGCGACCTAATTCAGACAAAATACCTGGCACCAGAGGGATCACTGTGACTGAGAAAGCCTGCATTTATGCCTGACATTCTCTGTGTTATTTTGTTCCTCTGTTATTTTTCTCGTTGATATTCTCTGTGTTATTTTTTTCTGTGACATTCTGTGTTATTTTTCTCTGTGACATTCTCTGTGTTATTTTTCTTTGTGACATTCTCTGTGTTATTTTTCTTTGCGTTATTTTTCCCTGTGTTATTTTTCTCTGTTATTTTTCTCTGTGACATTATCAGTGTTATTTTTCTGTTTCTGTGTTATTCTCTGTGTTATTTTTCTGTCTGTGTTATTTTTTTTTTGTTATTTTCCTCTGTGTTATTTTTCTCTGTGTTATTTTTCTCTGTAATATTTTATGAATTTTATTGTAGTCGAGTATTGACAGCTGGGGCATGTGCGTCAACTGTTCGTGCTGTTATTGAAACACCATTAGAATATGCAAAGGTACGTAAATTTCAGCTTTTAATTGTTTTGCAGGTGGTGGTGTGTCTGAGAAAATTGAATGTTATATGGTATATCAAGGTTGTGGACCCTGTAGAGGTCACAATTTTAATTTGATTTTGATGAAACTTGAATGTTATATTTGGGTCTAGATATGTACACCCTGATATTTCATTATCAAATATCCTGTGACCAGGAGCAGACTCTATTCTCCAAAAATTACATGAGCCCAAAGTAATTATTTTATTTTGAAATACTATCTTGAATTAATTTTAAATAATCTATATTTTTTATTCATCGATAAGTTCATTTTTTTAAAAATTCTATCTTGGTAATTTTTTTTTTTTTAACAGGTCAGGGGTCAAACCAGTCAGAAATGGCAGCTATCAAAAGTTTACACAGTAAATATCCTTTGTTAATTAAAAGCGAGAGAGAGAAAAGAGAAATGAGGTTTAACTTCCACTTGACACATACTAGGTCATTTCTGGACTAACATATGGTTCAATTTTATTTCGATAATTCTCTTGTGCTTAGGCATCTTTAGCAGTGGGAGGAAACCAGAGGACGTACGAGTTGGACAGGTGACCATATCCTACAACCAGGGAATCGATACTACACCAGTTGACTCAGTCTAACCAGGATAAAATATTTATGTGCAGTAATTAATCAGCCTTGTTTTATTGTCAATGTGGAAATAAAAACTGGTCATGCGGCGGCGTTTGTTTTTCTGACAGCCTCGTGGGTTTCCTCCGAGCACTCCGGTTTCCTCCCACTGCTAAAGATCCCTATGCGCAAGCGAATTATTGAAATAAGATTAGACCATATGTTGGTCCCAAAATGACCTAGTTTGTGTTGAGTGGACGTTAAACCCAATTTCTCTCTCTCTTGTTTTTCTGAGAACGGGGATATATTTTTTATATGATGGACTAATGCAAAATGATATCATGTCCGATTTTGGAGAGAGAGAGAGAGAAATGGGATTTAACTCCACTTGACACAAACCTGGTCATTTCGGGACTAACATATGGTTTAATTTTATTTCAATAATTCGCTTGCGCATAGGGATCTTTAGCAGTGGGAGGAAACCGGAGTGCCCGTAGGAAAACCCACGAGGTTGAGAAGGTGCCCCTATCTCCATGCCACCTACGCTCGCACCAGGGATAGAAACCACAGCCACAAGCCAGAGGTGACCGGCCAGCTAGAGGTCGAAGCGCAGCACTCTAGACCACTAGGCCATCCCAACCCCCCATCCGATTTTGGAGACTAGAGGGAGACAATTGACCTTGATATTTTAGTTGAGGCTCAATTTTTTGTCTGTATTGTTCCAAATTGATAGAATTACAATCGTTCTGTCACACTTTTGTCAGTCCCGTCAGCAGAGGTTGTGTGAGTATAATGAGTAGAATCTTGATGTAATTAAACACTACGAATATGTTTCATCAGTTGTGGTTGGTTGAAATATTTTCTTATGGAGTTGTTACATTTGTTGTCGCCTGAAACCCCCCTATCACTCGATAGACACTATTTTTAGGATTGGTAGAATTTAACTACTGAGCGTTCAAACAAGTATACTGCTAGATTTTAATTGTTTTTTTTGTTTATTCCAGGGTTTCGGAGTAACCTGGTGTAGAACTATGGGATTGATGTGTACATTTTTTATACTCGTTGACTCGGGCAGACGTCATTTTCCAGAACATTTCAAGCGCCCTCTTCTTGGTCCTTTTTTAACATCGGGTATTGCTGCAACATTAGCCTGGTGGATCGTCTGGCCGTTAGAATATATGAAATGTCAAGTTCAATGTGATTATGGACAGTAAGTAGAAATAATCACACTGATTAAAATATCGAGAGAGAGGAAGAGAGACGGAGAGAGAGATGGAGAGGGAGAGAGAGAGAGGGATTATGGACAGTTAGTGGAGACAATCAATGTGATTAAAAATACAGATCAGTATTTCGTTTCGTTTTTTTTATACTTTCGATGGCCTACACTACATGAAGATCTGATCGGTTGTAGCGATAGTTCACGTCAGCGGTAGTACGAGCGGAGGTTGACCCTATGGCGTCAGACATTGATTAAAATCTAGGGGTTATACTTACGATTTTTGACCCTATGATGTCAGAGCGAGAGAGAGAAATGTCGTTTAACGTCTTACTGTTTTGCTCCATCTGGGATAATGATGACAGGCCTATGACATATAGTGTGTTATGAGGGAAATTATGCCCGGACAGCAGCGCTACGGCCTACTCTTATATATTGAATTCAAACTGCCAAGGGATCTTTTACATGCTCTCCAAGGTGTACACAAGACCTTGTTTCTTTTTATCCCACCCGAACGACTAGACAGCACCAAAACACCAGGGGTAACCTGCTAAAACTAAAAATATAAATCTTAAAGAGCTTGTTCTACCTTTATTACAGGAAAGTGTCTGTTTTACAGAGAATGAGAAATGTCATACGTGAACGAGGTGGATTCTTTGCCTTATATCGTGGACTGATGCCTGGAACGATTAGAAGTTTCTTAGCGAATGGAACTAGTATGGTGGTCATGGTTACGGCTCAAAGAAAGGTGTCTGAATGGGGATTGCGTGGATAGAATTGCCTCATAATTATTTTTAATTACCAGATATTGTAGGCAGAAAGATCTACAACATCTTAAAGTAAAAAGAAACATTTTTGCACGGGACTCGGGTGGTCAATATTAACACAAACCGGTTACTAAAGGTCCAGGTTTTCAAATCAAAAGAGAGAATTGGGATTTTGAGACCAGCCTGGTGTATTATTTTGATAAATTATTTCTGTAATAGTGGGATTAACCGAAGAAAACCCATGAAGGTAGGCAGGCGATCCAAATTCTTGTCACGCACAAGCTTGAAATCAAAACCACGCTACTTGCCGCAATAAAGCACAAATAGTTGAACCGCTCTGCCGCCCAATCCTACTCCTTGTCACATACGAACTTGGAATCAAAACCGTGCCAATTGTCTTAATGACACACGGTAAAGAAGCTAAACCTCCATCTGAATATTTTCCATAGAATTTGAAATTAAAATTCAACATTGGTCCATTTCAACCAATATTGATGTTATTTTGCCATGAAAACATAAGATCCTAATATCCTGGGCTATCCTAGGCTGGGGCCATTACATTGCCAATGTAATTTATTATATATAAAAATCATTTTTCACATAGAAATTAAAAAGACAACATTATTTTCTGCCATGAAGAGCCTACGAAACCAAACTCGAAATAATCCTTGATTCACTTTAATAGATATTTGTGTATGAATATCAAATATATTTAAAAGGTCAATCCCGATAATATTTTGGAGAATAAAACTTCTTAATTGTGTGTTAAAATCCCTTAAAGTCCTCTATCTTAGGGCCGAGCAACTAAATCAATATGTGATACGTCACAAATAACTTAGACCCATCAGTCTTCAGTAGGAAATGTTGACCAGTATCCCAAGCTGTATTATGCGGTGTCTGGATAAAACCAGACTTTTATTTTACAAGAATAATAAGTAGGTGAAATATACCTTTCGTTATCAAGTACAACGCATATGGGTCATTCATTGTATAAACCACTAAAGCAGCGGGAATCGATTATCAGGTCACCCAATAAAAAAATTGACCGAAATATTAAAAGGGTTACGTGTCCAGATAGACTCAATATTTTGAGCTGAAATTTTGAGACAAAGTATATACTCCATTCCTCTAAATTTCATACGTACTCAGACTTTTATTTTTGGGACTCTGTTCAAATCGAGATTGTCCCTTTAAGACACAATGAACATTTAATAATCATTACATAAGTTGTGTATTCTGTGTTTTCGGGTACATATACTACAAGTCAATGCAGTAGTTATTAGTAATGGCCGATTCACAAATGACAAAATAATACCGGTAATAGAAAACATGTAGAATGGACTAAACAAGCGTAAACTACTGCTGTTCAATTTGGACAGATAACGATTTCACTGACCATAATTATCAAGTTTTTTAAAATTGAATATACCGGTAAATCACTTTATATACATTCATATCACACTAATATGTGTTATAGGCCCATTTCTGTCTTTTTTAAGGTTTCAAAGAATTGAATCATTTGCCCTTTCAACCACAGTCGCCCAACCCTATTCAATTTCCACATATACAAGCCTGGGGTCGAAACCATGGCACATGATATACATAAAAATCACTCCGCCTTCCAACCCAACCTCTGAATAAAATGGAAGAATACTCAACGGGGTTATAATGTTAATTGTAGAATTGTACATACCTCTATCATGAAAGTATAATATTTTTATAATACGGTAGTTGTATCTCATATATGTTATGTTTACTTTTTCTATGCTCGGGTATTTTTACAACTGAATTTGTTCAAAATTCTTTTTGCTCAATTTGCTATTAAAGTCTCTAGCGCCATTTGTATTTTTCAGAACTTTACAGCTTAAAATCTATTTTAAAATTTTCTCAAATTGGGATTATTTCACATTTTATTAAACATACATTATGCAAGAACAAAATCTGCCTATTACGAGTCTTTCTTTAGGTCTGAAATGTTATAAAAACTATTAATTAGACATTAATTAACTTATCCAGACCATTATCAATTCTCGATGCCATCAAATGGTTTCGATTTTCATTAGATGTGAATCAAATCTGCCGTTTAATCACGAGTTTGTTTATTATCTCAACATCAGTAGTAATGACGATGAGGCTAGCCTAAGATAAAATTGCTAATATCTCAGTTAAAGGCACAATAACATTCTTGCTGGCTTGGTAGCTCCAGAAAATAAATAATACCCTTATTCTAAGTACTAGATGTTTAAATGTCCTACCTGTTGTGTAAATTATCCATTAAAACCTATTTCACTTGTCTAGAGGGTTCGAAAATATTTTAAAATCCAAGTCACATTTGAAAAGGTTTACGCTAGACTTTTCATATCAATTGGTTGAATTTTTCCAATTTTTTAAATTAGTTGTGTTAAGATGAAATTTATATCATCATTTAATTGGAATATTGTAAAATAATGCAATTTGTTGACCAGAATGAAGATTGGGACATATTTTTCAGTTACAACAAGAGTGTTATTGGGGCTTTAAGAGCGAAGCAATTTGACTTATTTTTTCAGTTTATTCTCTTTTCATTATTTATCGTTTAAAGGGCCAATCCGGATAATATTTTGGAGAATAAAACTGCTTAATTTTGTATTAAAATCCCTTGGAATCCTCTACTTTAGGGCTGGACAACTAACTCAATATGTGATATGTTTTCAAATAACTTTAACATACCAGTCTTCATCTGGAAATGGAAACCGGTGCCGAAAGCTGTATTATACTCTGTCTGGATAAAACCAGAATTATATTTTATAAAAAAATAATGTGTAAGTGAAATTTACCTTTCGTTATCAAGTAATATTCTAGTTTTAAAGGGACATTCCCTCAAATGATGTTCATAGACTTTAATTCTATGTTATGAAAATTATTGTTATATTTAGGCCTACTCTTGCCTTGTTATTATTATATAGGCCTACAATTACCTTGTTATTATTTTATATAGGCCTATTATATATTATGGCTTAATATATATTGGCATGTTATTATATAAAACTACTATTGGCTTATATATAGGCCTACTATTGACTTATTACTATTATTATATAGGCCTAATATTGGCTCGTTATTATATAAACCTACTAATGGCTTATTATTATATATAGGCCCACTATTGGCTTGTTATTATTATATAGGCCTACTATTGGCCTGTTATTATTATATAGGCCTACTATTAATTCTCTACAGTTATTATATTTTGTGGTATCGGGAGTCTGTGTTCCTATTTTTAATTTTACTAACAATTCTCTTTTTCTATTTTTAATTTTACCAATCTCAAGACCAGAAAAATTTTTGAAGAAATTTCTCTGGTGAATCGGGGTAGCCATTTTCCCCCAGAAGTGACGAATCACATGACTGTCACATGACATGTATTTATTTTACGTGCCTTTCACTTAAAAATATACCCACGCGTAGAAAAATAGATCTTTACAAAAACTTGAATTTGTACGTTTAGGATCGAATTTTTTATGTCAGCGAGTTGACTTTGACTCAAGGATCATTTTACAACAAACGAAACGACGATCTAACCTCTACTTTTCGAGAAATCGACCCAAAAAGACAGACCAATCAGAGGTCAGAAAGGGTGGGGCTTAGGTTTGAAAAAAAGTGGTAAAAATGGCTGGTCAAAGGAACCAGAGGCCTCCGGCCGACGGCTACCTCTGGGAACGAGATTGTAATTTTACTTACTAACAATTCTTATTTTCTATTTTATTTCTAATTTTATATGATATAGATGAAGTGTCATAATATTGTTATTGTTTCATATGAATATATCCAGAAGAAACGTATTGGTAATATAACAATGATCTGAATGCATTCTTAAATTCTTTGTCTTTTGATGTTCAAAATAGATATCTATTTTGAATTTCAAACGAGGATGAATTTGAGTTTGTTTTTATATATTTACCGAAGAGATTATTAATACATATATACAGAGATTTTATTAAAATGACCTGTAAAACTGATTGCCTTTGATTTCAAGTTCATTTGTACATTTAACCAAGCAGGGAAGGGGAAAGGGAATGGGGTAGGGAAGGGGGTACCTAACCTGGGCTAATGGAAGACGAGGCTTACGCCATACAGTGTGCTATGAGGGAAATTTTGCCCGGGCGCTACAGCCTACTCTTATATCGAATCCCAACTGCCAAGGGATCTTTTATGTGCCCTCCAATGTATACACGTGACCTTGGTTTTTCATTTCATCCGAATGACTAGGCAGTTGTCCTTGTCAGGCCCTCCTTCTGCATCACTGACAAGGGGAAATCACGCCGGAAAATCGAGATGAACTTTCTTGGCCAATGCAGGGATCGAACACCCGACCTCCGGGCTAGCGAACCAGCGCCTTATCCACTTAGCCACCGTGAACCCCAGGGGGTAAGAAGGGGGAAGGAAGGGGGGTAAGGAGAGAGAGAGAGTTTAATATTCACTTGACACAAACTAGGTCATTTTTGGAGTAGCATCGTTCAATTTTATTTCAATAATTTGTTTGCGTGTAGGGTTTTTTAGCAGTAGGAAGAAACTAGGGGACCTGGAGAAACCCCACAAGGTTGGACAGGCGACCCTACTCCTTGTCACATACAACCGGGAAATTGAAACCACGTCACTTGACTCAATGACAGACCAAGTGCTAACCATTCAGACATCCCCCCCCCCCCCCCGCACATAAAACAATCCTTGACAGTCGAGTAGACACGGTGCGGACCTGGTTCATGCCATAAAGTAACCATTTATAATCCATTTCATGTCTGTGGTCACGTGTCAAATATATGGAAGCAGAATTTGGCCTGGACAGTGGCATTTAGTCTACTCGTCCTCGAAATCCACCCGTCAAACAAATAACTAGGCAAACAAGTGATAACCAGGCCCCGAGTTCACAAAGAATTCTCAGACTCAAGTCAAAAAAATTGCTCAAAATTGTTGACATTAATTTAGCTAAAATATAGTCTTTTGTAAAACTTTTGTTGTTTTAATGTATCAAATACATCAATAAGAAACTATGCACAACGTTTTGTGTTTCTGTATTAAAGATATTTCTCATAAACAGTGATTAAAAGTTGAGCAAATTCTTAACTTAAGTCTGAGAATGCTTTGTGAACTTGGGGCCAGGTTGGATAAATCTTACATTCTTCTAGGACCATGCTGTGAGTTGAACCCAGTACAATCTAGTACCCTTAACCCATGTGACTACCAATGCAGCTCCACGACTACCATGACAGTCTCCTAGACTTCCATAGCCCCTCAACAACTACAGCCCATTGAATAACACATCCCCTTGACTACGTAACCACAGCCCTAGCCCTTTCACTACCACAACCCCTCAACTACTACAGTCCTTTGACTATCACAGACTCTAATATAGTCCCTTGACTACCACAGCCCCTTGACTAACACAAACCCTCTACTAATTGTATGGATATTTTATCACAGATTTTTTTTATTTTCAGGTAATAAATTTGTATATTTTACAATTAGATATACTTTACGTATTCTACAATAGTACCATAACACTATACATCATACTAAAATATATAGGAACAAAAACTGATAAAATATCAATGCTTGTGATTTCAGCTCGGGAGAGAGAGAGAGAGAAATGGGGTTTAACATCCACTCGACACAAACTAGGTCATTTTGGGACTAACATATGGTTTTTATTTTTATTTCAATAATTCGCTTGCGCGTGGGCGTCTTTAGCTGTGGAAGGAAACCCGAGGTTGGACAGGCGACCCTACTCCTTGTCACGTACAACCGGGGATTTGAAATGCAGGCCAGTTGACTCAATGGCAGGTCGTATGATACAGCACGCGCACGCCAACCATTCGACCAGCCAACCCCCCTTCAGCTCGAGATATCATTATCTATTTAAAGACTGGACACCTAGTTCGATATATTTTCACAAAAATTCTTGGTGCCCATGTTCCAAGTACAACCTTTATTTAATAATAATAATAATGAGTTTTTGTATATCGCAGCTTATCCATAAAAATGCTCAATGTACTTAATTACCCCCCTTCAGACTTAAAATTCTTAGTGCACATGTTCTAATAGTAAATGCAGGAGCACTGCACTACACGCAAAACAAAAATATACAAGAAAATGGACATTGCAAAAAATAAACAAATACTACCTTTACTTATAATTATTTCCCTTCAAAGTTAAAATGTATAAAATTAAGTATTATACAATTACTTTACACACATATTACCCTAGGTCCTGTTTCTCCAAATATTAACTAAAGATAAAAAGTCAAATTTCAATAAGTGAGAGAGAGCAGGAGAGAAATGGCGTTTAACGTCCACTCGACACAAACTTGGTCATTTCAGGACTAACATGGTTTAATTTATTTCAATAATTCGCTTGCGCATAGGGGTCTTTACAAATTGGAGGAAACCAAAAGTACCCGGAGAAAACCAACGAGGATGGACAGGCCGCCACCCTACTCCTTGCCACGTACAACCGGGGATTCGAAACTCAATGGCAGACCATATGAAATTTTAATAGATAATTAAATTCTGATTGGCGAAGCACTAAAAATCAATCTAATATTATCCAATCAAAGTACTAAAACTTGGACTTTATCTTAGAGATAAAATTTCATGAAACAGTCCCCTGGATATATAAAAACACCTTAAAACAATAACAAAACTTTCATTCAAATAAAATGTAAGTTCTCAGATTTGGGACATTAGTAAATTCATTGGTGTTTTGGTTTCAATAACAAATATTTTAAATGAAGACAAAATTTAAAATTTGTAAGGAGCAAGCGAATATCAAGATATTTTAATAAAACACTACACTTTATGGAATAAAATTACTCCGCAATCTTTCAATTTTTGTATTACTATATTAGCTTGATAACATTGGGATAATACTTTTCGAAATGTCGCCTAAATAAATAAGTAGCTGTCATTCTATAAGTATGTGTTTATAGTTTAGCGCTATATCCAGTTACTAAATGCCTCTAAAAGATTATGATTCTCTTGTGGTTGTCAAGCTACAAAAAGAATCAAAGTAGGATTGTCACTTCTAGTACATTAACTATTTTTAAAATACAGATGTGACGGTTCTAAATACATTTTGAATCAAACCGCCCAACAGAGGCCAGAATTGGGATATAAGAGGTCATTGTCAACTGTTAGAAATAGAGTAATTGTCGTCAGTAAGCTCATATTCCCTTGAATAATACTTCAATAACATGACTGCCAACCGATAGATTTTTGGATGAATTCTGATAAAGGAATGGCCAATAATATAAACGTTCCAACAGACAGATCTTGGATGAAATCTGATGAAGGAATGGCCAATAACACGATTGCTGAATGTGTGCCAACAGGCAGATCTTGGATGAAATCTCATGAAGTAATGACCAATAAAACATGCGCTGACAGACGGATGAGTTCTGATGAAGTAATTACCAATATGAGTGCCGACAAATGAACTTCTGATGAAGTAATGACTAATATGAGTGTAATGCCCAATGATAACCAAGATATGAAAGTTTTTCTTTCATTGCCTAGGAAATGATGAATGACAACAATGATGATGTTAGCTGCTTCATTCATTTATCACATCATCTTTTTCTAGCCTTCGATCTGGAAACTGTTTTACTGTTACTTATTGCTGTTGTAGTTGTACTGGTAAATAATCTAAAAGTGTTGACGTCAAGGAAATAAGGGTGGATAACTATTTAGTGAAGATATTGAATGGGTTAGGATTTGGTGAAAATATTGGATAAGCATTTGGTGAAAATATTGGATAAGTATCTGGTGAAAATATTGGATAGTTATTTGGTGAAAATATTGGATAATTACTTGGTGAAAATATTGGATAATTATTTGGTGAATATATTGGATAATTATTTGGTGAATATATTGGATAATTATTATATGAAAACATTGGATAATTATTTGATGAAAATATTGGATAGTTATTTGGTGACAATATTGGATAATTATTTGGTGAAAAAATTGGATAATTATTTGGCTGGATAATAATGGGTTGAAAATATTGGTTAATTTAAATTGATAAAATAAAGATGCATTATGTAAGATTAAGATCAAGAGTTGGTTTTTCTATATCAGTATTTTGGTTTAAGTAAGGGATTAGCCAATGAAACAATCAGTTACAGTGACTTCTTGGCGTGCCATGCACGGCACTAAGGATTAATAACTAGAAACGTCAACAACGATTGATTAATCAATGTCTGACGCCATAGGATCAAAAGCCACTAGTATAACCCCTGACACGACCTTCCAGTACAATTTGTCAGATCTTCATGTAGTGTAGGCCATCGAAAGTATAAAACATTGAAACGAAATTTAAATCTTATACAACGTATCTTTATAGTTACATTATGGGAGATTAGATAAAGAGTTGGCAGTTCTCACTATAATAGTTAAAGATAGGTTGCCAGGCAACGAAACATACGCCCACAGCAGGTAAGTCGTCCGGGCAGTCAACAAGGGTTGTCGCATATTTTTACTTTTTTCGGTAATGAAACATTTGTAATACACTAAGAACTGATTAAGAGTAACAACTCATTATGTAATTATCAGAAAATCATTAGAATTTGATTGCTTTTTATAAAGTTTTACCCCACGCTAACAATTAGTATATACATGAAACATTTAATATCATGGATTTAGCTGTTCAGTTATCTAAATTCATTGAAAATCAAAATACTTGTTCGTTTCAACACCTTAAACTCTATGTATAAATCTAAAGTCAATCGGATATTAACTTTGGTCTCTAGAGCGTCCACAAGATTTTTTGAGGTGATCAAGGGCCATAACTCTGGCACTAATTATCGGAAATCGCTGAAAATCAATAGGCATCTTCGTCTTATGACCTTAAACACTGTGTATAAATTTAAAGTCAATCGGATATTAACTTTGGCCTCTAGAGCCTCCACAAGATTTTTTGAAGTGATCAAGGGCCATAACTCTGGCACTAATTATCGGAAATCACTGAAAATCAATAGGATTCTTCGTCTTATGACCTTAAACACTGTGTATAAATTTAAAGTCAATCGGATATTAACTTTGACCTTTAGACCGTCCACATGATTTTTTAAAGAGATCAAGGGCCATAACTCTGGCACTAATTATCGGAAATTGCTGAAAATCAATAGGCTTCTTCGTCTCATGACCTTAAACACTGTGTATAAATCTAAAGTCAATCGGATATTAACTTTGGCCTCTAGAGCGTCCACAAGATTTTTTGAGGTGATCAAGGGCCATAACTCTGGCACTAATTATCGGAAATCGCTGAAAATCAATAGGCATCTTCGTCTTATGACCTTAAACACTGTGTATAAATTTAAAGTCAATCGGATATTAACTTTGGCCTCTAGAGCCTCCACAAGATTTTTTGAAGTGATCAAGGGCCATAACTCTGGCACTAATTATCGGAAATCGCTGAAAATCAATAGGCGTCTTTGTCTTATGACCTTAAACACTGTGTATAAATTTGAAGTCAATCGGATATTAACTTTGGCCTCTAGAGCGTCCACAAGATTTTTTGAAGTGATCAAGGGCCATAACTCCGGTAGTTATTATCGGAAATCGCTGAAAAACAATAGGCTTCTTCGTCTCATGACCTTAAACGCTGTGTATAAATTTAAAGTCAATCGGATATTAATTTTGGCCTCTAGAGCGTCCACAAGATTTTTTGAAGTGATCAAGGGCCATAACTCTGGTAGTTATTATCGGAAATCGCTGAAAAACAATAGGCTTCTTCGTCTCATGACCTTGAACACTGTGTATAAATTTAAAGTCAATCGGATATTAACTTTAGCCTGTAGAGCGTCCACAAGCAATTGTGGACGCCGGACCGACGGACGGACGGACGGACGGACGGACCGACGGACGGACGGACGGACGGGGGCGACGACAATATACGACCACATTTCAATGTGGGCGTATAAAAACTACATAGTGTAAAGGTAATTTGCTGAAAATTACAGTCAAATTGATCAACTATTAGCCGAGAACGAAGTAAGTGAAATATTCACATAGCCTCGGTCATCATTACTCAAATCATTAATATAAACAGCATAGTCTTGATTATCCACTTGATTGATTTAATTATCAACAGCCGTTAAGCGGCATATAGGAATTTAATCTGACAACATCGAAGGTTAGCCATGAAATCAAGAGTTTATTATGGTCTGGATAAGTTAATTAATGTCTAATTGATTATTTAGATAACATTTCAGGCCTAAAGAAAGACCTGTAATGGGTAGATTTTGCTCTTGCATAATGCTATTTTAAGTAGATAAAAGTATATAAAAACGAAACGAAATATATATCTGATTTTAATCAGATTGTATTTAGCTCTTACATAATGCATCTTTAAGTAAATGCCAGATAAAATGAAATGGGGTTTAACATCCTACTCTTTTGCACCTAACCTGCTCTAATGGAAGACAGGCATGTGCCATGCAGTGTCCTATTAGGGAAATTTTGCCCGGGCAGCGGCACTATGGCCTACTCTTATATCGAATTCCAACTGCCAAGGGATCTTTTATGTGCACTCCAATGTGTACACGGGACCTCGTTTTTTGTCCCATCTGAACGACTAGGCAGCTGTCCTTGTCAGGCAGCATCTTTAAGTAGATTATATCTAAAATTATTTTAAAAGGATATGATTCAATCTCAACTTTTTGTCGTAAAACTCCCGTTAAAATAAATTCTGATGACACAACGTCTATCCCTGCTGTTACTGCTGGTTGACATGACTTCCTGTCCTCGTCACAAGATATAACAATTATATTAGCTTCTTTCTTCTTCGGTAATGTTTTTATGTACTGGAAATAGAGACAGAAATGGGGTTTAACATCCACTCGACACAAATTTTATTTCAATAATTTGCTTGCACGTAGGGGTCTTTAGCAGTGGGAGGAACCCTGAGAAAACCCACGAGGTTGGACAGACGACCCTACTCCTTGTCACTTACAACTGGGGATTCGAAACCACGCCAGTTTTCCCAAAGACAATTCGGCCACCCAACTAAGAGCAGCCTAAAAATCTGCTAGGTTTATTTAAAACAAGTAAGACATACCTCTGCCCCGGCACATTCTAATATTTCTGAAAAACAAAAACAAGATGACTAGATCAGTTATCAATATCCTGTGCCCATTTTTATAAAAAAAATAAACAAAATGATAACAACTCTTCCAGATCCTTGTGTAGTAAAGACAAGTAAAACTAAATTTTGAACTATAAAAAAACGAAAGAAAATATGATCTGTGTTTTAATGAGATTGTAGTGTAATATAATACCTTTCATGGTGTCGGGTCCTGGTTTGACTGATTTAGTAACGTGTATTTTATAACCTTGTAACAGGGGATGAGTTGAAGCTATATCCAATGATTGATGTAATAAAAACTTGTATTGTTTCTCTGTTGTTTTATCACTAACTATATATTTACTGCTGTCTAGAAATATTATACAATATAACTATTAGTATACAATATCATGCAATGTAACTTAGTATATTATACAATATAACTATAATTAAAACATTCTTTAACATATATTTACTGCAGTATATACATAAATATAAAGACAAAGAGAGAGGTTTAACATCCACTGGAGAGAAAGAGAGAGAGAGAGAGAGAGAGAGAGGTTTAACATCCACTGGAGAGAGAGAGAGAGAGGTTTACCATCCAGGGTGCCGTGGCCCTGCCCCACCCCCTCTCAGCATCAGTGACATAGTTGATTTTCATTTTCGTTTGCTTTGTTACTGTTGTAGTTCACATATCTGCTCTTTAATAGATGATATAAACATGATTTACGCATTGTCTTCGTCCAAACAATCCACGGTTGCAACATATTACCCTTTGCTCCAATGTGTGCCCCCCCCCCCTCCGACAAAATCCTGGGGCCTGTGTTGTTCCATAAATTGTGTTAGGTCATAAATTTATTAATTGGTTAGCAATTTGAAAAGTTACAAGAACTTACCAAGAAACATTCCAGCTGTCTTACTTTGTTCTAACCATTGGGGGCTAACAATCTGTACTCCAAGACATAAACCACCTAAAAACTTCACTGTTCTTCGTATCTAGAAAATATAACGAACCTTTAAACCATTTCAACTCACTTTAGACCTTAAAATCTAGGACAACTTCAATAATCAGGAAATGTGCAGAAAATATTAGTTTTTTAAATAATAGCCTCATATCAAATAAGTATCTACAGAGCTTGAATCATCACCTATAAAGCTTGCATCATCGATATGGTGTAGGCTTCATCACATATCAGTGGTATAAATCTTGCCTCATCACATGTTAATATGGTATACAGTCTGCCTTATCACATGTTAATATGGTATACAGCCTGCCTTATCACAAGTTAATATGGTATACAGTCTGCCTTATCACATGTTAATATGGTATACCGTCTGCCTTATCACATGTTAATATGGTATACAGCCTGCCTCATCACATATACAGCCTGTCTTATCACATAAGGAACTAGAATTGCCCAAATGGTATGGTGTACAGATCTCCTTGATAAATCAAACTCAATATTTTACGTTTAATGACATAAAATAAATTAGTACCTTATCTGTGACTAAATGAGAACATTCTTGTATAGAATCGGCTAACGTACCACCCAGTTCTTTCACAGTCTAAAATAAAACAAAATAAAGTCAACATTAGCTGTTTGTCATTCTCAACTAGCGCAAATCTTATTTCTACACGCCCACATTTTCATGTGTATGTATATTGTCATCATCGTGAACATTGTACAGGTCACAGGTCACAATCTTTAACCGAGTTTAATGATACTTGAAATATAGGCCTATCCCCCAAAGATATTGGGATGTATCAGATTGTTACTTTATGGATTATGGCCCCTGATTGTACAAAAAATCACGCTTTTAGCTGGTGAACACTCTAGAGGTCACAATTTTTATCCGATTTTGATGAAACTTGAAACTTATCTTTATATATCCCATAGATTTTGGTCCCTTCCGATATTCATGCATTTCAGAAGATAACTTCTTGGATTAAGGCCCCTGATTGTATGAAAAATCACACTTTCATTGTAGCTTGTTCTCCATCCATCTCTTGCAAAATGTGGGCGTATCTGGCCTGGCAACCGCTCTCTTTTTTTTTATATAATGCAAATTTCAAACTATAATAGTCAATTTTTCACCTACCCGTCTAATGAAAACAGGCAAACCTCATGCAGTGTGCTGTTGGGATAATTTTACCTGGACAACAGTAGGTTTAGTTATACCTACTCATCACACTATTAACTGCCAACAGTTCTTTGATGTGCGTGCCAATGTGTATGGAACAGAAGGACCTATTTTTTGTCCCATCCAAACATTCCTTGCCAAGCCCTCCTTCCTACACCACTGACAAGGGGAAATTATACGCAACTGGGTTTAATGTCATACTTTCCTGCAACTAGAGGGCTAATGAAGATGGTCTTCGAGTTTACTGTATTTTGGGGAGGAGGGGCAATAAGTGCGGAAGAGGGATGAAAGCGAAAGGGAACGAACCTTTTCTCCCTGTTCATCAACTACCCCTGTAAACATAACTCGTGGTTTAGGATCTTTTTTTCGTAATATAGGGGATGATATCGTTTCATCGAGGTCTGATCGTATTCTTGATGGCGTTAAACCTCCACCATCACCTCTTCTACTGATTTTACTGGCTGATGCTGATAATTCCTAAAATACACAAAATATAGTAAAAAAATCTTAAAAATACACAAAATCTGGGGCTTGTTTTGTGAAATTTTAACTTAGATAAGCCTGGTAAAATAAATAAAAAATACACAAAGCCTGGGAAAAGAAATCAAAAATACACAAAGCATGGTAAATAAATCATAAAAAGAATGTTTCATCATCAACATCCTAGTTGGTGTGTCGACTGTGTACAAAGTTTCATACAAATGTCTTAAACAGTTTGAGACATGCTCCAGCATAAAAAATGTATATCCAAAATTAATCAAAATTGTTTGCAATTAAATCCATGATATTTCTCATTAGCATTAGCAATTTTTTCCTGGGTTTTTTTTTGTATCATGTCATTTCGACTACAACAATAATTTATTACTAACCCTCTCCTGACTTTCATCTCCCTGACCCCGACGTTTTTTAGCTTTTGGGGTTTGAATTGACGTGAGATCTGTATTATCATGAACATCTTTTGTTTTACCAGAAGACTGACGTCCCCGACGTTTAGTTGCTGATTTGTGACCTGATTCTTGAGGGCTCGTTTTTCGAGAATTCCGACTTGTGGGAGATTCGATGACATCTTCTACACTCGTTTTCCGACCTCTACGATTGGTTGGTTTAGGACTTGAACTAGCCGATTCCTGAGATGAGGTTAATTCTGTATTTTCCTTCTTGCTAATTTTTTTAGCTGAAGTGGACGGTTCCTGAAATAAAAATAAAACACAAATCAAAAACTGAACCACAAAACTGTCTCAATCATTTTCCGACATGGTTCCCGTTTGTCAGTGATGCAAGACAGAGGGGCATTACAAGGACAGCTGTCTAGTTGTTCAGATGAGATGAAAAAAATTAGGTCTTGTGTATACATTTGTGTCCACATAAAAGATCCCTTGAAGCTGGAATTCGACAAAAGAGTAGGCCGCAGTAATTTCCCTCATAGCACACTGTATGGCATATGCCTGTCTACATTAGCCCAGTTTAGGAGCAGAACAGTAGGATGTTAAACACGATTTCATTTCATTTTTGTCAAAATCAATGTGGACAAAATCTATAATCATGCCAGCCGAACCCTATTGGCTATCCCAGTTTTCTAAAAGATCTAGAGAGAAGTAATTTTTGTATTCTCTGAGTTTTGAAGATCATTTTTGAAACTGCTGTTAACTACTGCTCCCTTTTCCGTCTGAATACAATGTTCACATGGTTTACAGTACAAGAGTCAGATGACTTGAGGTACTAGAGAGGGAACAGCAGTTTCTGGCAGTCTGGATGCTAAAGATTTAGTGTCAAGGTATAGGTAATAACTACCGGCACACAAGATATCAAAGTGAACACATGAGTATGAGTCAAATAAAATAGACCAGGATGAAGCTTAAATCAAGAACCTCGATTGAGAATTCTACAAATAGAAATAATTACCTGACAATTCAACGTTACTAAAAGAATTTGGTAATTTGTACTCACAGTAATTTGGTCTTCATTATCCTGACCTCTACGTTTTCTACCTCGGGATGGCTGGGAAACCTCAGCTTCACCAACTGTTTGATCTTTACCAGAGGCTTGACGTCCTCTTCTGCCGCCAACTATCGGCCCTGTAGTCTTTGATTCCTGAGATTTATCTTCTGTTGATTTTTCACCTTTTGGAAACTCAGTACCAGGTAAGGAACTTGCTGATGTATCTGAAACTTCACGGGTAATGGTAGTTTTATCTACCACAGACTTTCGTCCTCTTTTATACACCTGCTTCTGTGGAACTTCTGGGACAGTCTTAATTGCTTCCGAAACTTTTACTGTCTTGCTTTCATTTGATTTACCTGCCATTGATTTGCGTCCACGTTTACCATCTGTTGGATCTTCAGTCACAGACTCAGTTGGTAGATGTTCTAATTTCTTTGTACTGCATGATTCCTCAACTTCTTCAGGTTGTTTTTCTACAGGTAGCACAGATCTGGAGCCTCTTCTAGATGGCTGAGCCTCAGGACCTTCAGCAACAGACTCAGATACTGCAGGTATTTTTTCAGAAATGGTTGTTTTCTCTACAAGAGACTGGCGACCTCTTCGAGTTGGTAATTTCTGCTGGACTTTTCCAATAGGCTCTGCAGATTCTTCAATAATTTCTTTCTGTTTGTTGGCAACAGATCTTCTGCCCATTCTACCAGACTTGGGACCAACTGCTGAATCACCTGTCTCTGGAGACTCAGTTAACTTTTCTGGTGTCAATACTAATTTTGCTTTCTGAACTGACTTCCGTCCTCTTTTCGTGGGTCTTTTCTCGGGAATTTCTGCAACAGGTTCTGATATTTCCGGCTCTTTATTGGTGTCTTTCGCTTTTGTTTCTTCTGCCTCAACTACAGATTTTTTACCTCTTCTTGATGTTGTAGATTGTTTACCTGTAATACCTTGATCTGTCATACCGACATCCAATTCTACCTCACTACTTGCATTTGCTTTAGCTCTTCGTCCAGTCTTTTTTATTGGCTGTTTAATATCTGAAACAGATTCTTCTGAACTGTTGCTACCTTTTTCTGCAGCTTTGCCCCTCCGGCTTCTTCCTACTGCTTTAGTCAATTCCTCTGTCAAATTCTTTCTTGGTGACGGTGGTTCATCAGTTTCCACTGCAGCATCACCAACAATGATCTCATTCTTAGTAATTTTTTCATCTGGTGTCTTAGTTTCAGGTTCCTTTCTCCCCCTAACCCTTGATCTCCCTGGCAGGCTTTTCTCCTCTTCAATCGGTGTCTTTTCTTCTTCCGGTGATGTTTTTCTGCCCCTCGCTCTGCTTCCTCTCCTGGATGTTGTGCTTTCTGGAGTATTTTTAGCATGAGTATCAGAGTCCATTATGGGATCTATAACAGGACTCATTAAATCATCATCTTCATCTTCTGGCGTTTGACTTTTCACCTAAAAAAAAAATAATCAAATGCTACAATTGTGGGAAAGTTGAATATCTAAAAGTCCAAAATGGTTCAAATCTATTGAGTTTGATTTCAAAACATTTGGCATCCTTTACAAATAATATGAACAAGTCAAGTGTTGGGAAAAAACTTTTGGTGGTCCTCTTTTTGACCTCCAAACAGCTGAATGTTCAGTGCTAACGATTACTAATATTATTATTGTTATAAAACTTACCCCAACAAAAGCAACCCGTTTAGGTGATGGTGATGGACTTCGTTTTTTAGGACTGGCTAAAGCTGATTTATGTGGGGAACGAGATGGTATAGGTATCATTGGTGGTCGATCATCTTCAGGACTTTCACTATCAGCTACAAACTACAAAATATGGAGAAAAAATTAGTGACATGTCATCCTAAATCACAAAAAGATACCTATTGTTAAAAAAGGGAGAATGGGTGGCTAAGTGGTCTACGATATCTCCCTACATGGAAGCGGACATTAAGCCAAATGGAAGAAGCTTTGCACTTGACAATAAGTAAGGTTGTCTGTCAAACCTTGTGGTCCTTCTCAAGTTTCTTCCTACTGATAAAGTCAGCTGGGTTCAAGTGAATTAAAGGTACATTAATCAACCTGGTTAGATCTGAAGGGACTTTAAACCTCATCTCTCTCTCTTAAAATGGTTAGGATATATTCAATAAATTAAAACATATATGAAATACATGGAATACTTATTATAATAAATAATATGAGCTCCGACTAAAATATGCTTTAAGAATGATTAATACCTCAATATCTTCAACAGGTAAAGTGTCACCATCAGACTCTGAGTCATCAGCAGCAGAAGCAGCTTCTGTTGCATCTTCTTTTTCTGGATTATTCTTCTCAAATTCTCCCCTTTCGGAAGAACCTTTTACAGGAGAACCATCACCATATGCCTGGGTAGCATCTTCTATCACTTGATCTAAAGGAACTGTAGAAGCTTCACTGAGTTCTTGAGTAGCATCTTCAGATTCTTGAAAGTTTTTTAATTTCTTTGGTGGAGATTTGCCATAAGGTTGAGTAGCATCTATATCTATTCCAATCCCATCATCAGTGCAGTCAAGCTTCAGTGGAGAAATTTGACTGGTGAAGGAATCTCTTAGCTTTTTGGGTGACTTTTGGGGAGATGCCCCATAAGCCTGTGTTGGTTCTTCAGCTAAGCTTACATCTTCGTCTTGCTTTAACTCTTCTATTGGGACAGTTGCATCAACTGTGCTGATATCTGGGCTTTTACCACCCCTGCCTCTTTTCTTAGGCGCTCTTTTCTTAGAACCCATGTTCTTGGTGGCTTTTTCTAATCCAATTTCATCTTTAAGGTTATCAATTGGGATTGTTGCTGTATTATCCAGTTCCTCAACTGCAAGGGTGGCATCATCAGGTCCAGTAACACCTTTGACTTCATTTATGGGAATGGTTTGATCTGTTTCATAAATTTGTGTTGCTTCTTCTGAGCTTGTTTCCGGCTTATCTTTTATTTCAGCTGTACCATCAATCAATTGTGTTTGATCCTCACAACCAACAGGAACTGTTTCTCCAACAAAGAGTGTTGCATCTTCATTTCCAGCAGCTGGAATAGTTTCTGTCAAAACTTGAGTGGCATCAATGTCCTTTGTGGTTCCACCTTTGCTAAATGGAATATTTTCTGAGATTGCTTGTGTAGCATCATCTTCTTTCTGATCCTCCGACGTTCCTGCATTGGGAACCAGTTGAGTTGCATCGTCATTACCAAAATTCTTTTGAACAGGTTCTTCCACAATTTGTGTGGCTCCATCATCTAAAGGCTGGGTTGAACCGTCATCAGTTGTAGAGTCTTCAGTTGTATCAGCAGCCAATGGTGCTTCTTCAGAATCATCTGGTTCATCCATATCACAAGCCAGGGTTGGCATCGCGAACAGATGACTGACATCTCTTTCCTCAGACTCATCCTCTTCTTCCTCTAAAACTTCATCTTCTTTAGAAATTGGGGAATCAGTGTTCCCCGTCTTGGGGCTGTCGGAAGAGGCACTCTTCGGAGTTCCTAACGTCTGTCTCTTCTTGTTAGGGATAAGAAGTTCTTCATCGTCATCGTTGGCTATAAAACTTTGAGTCTCAGCGACACCGCTGATATCTGCATCCATGGTGTAAGGTATTGTAGCTGCTGTCTTTTCAGAAATTCCCTTTTTGGAATTCTTTGATTTAGGGATGGGTGATAATTTGCCAATACCAGATTTAGGTTTTCTACTTGTTTCAGTATCCATGGTATAAGCTACTGTTGCACTAGGTCCTTCCTGTAACAAAAGACACACGATCATTTATTGTCTCAATTCATCACTTCTTGCGGCAAAAATAATTTTTCTTGATTCTAATATCTTTAAACTGTTATTTTTGATCTTATCTCACATTTTTGTTCCTGTTCACATGTCTTATGGCCAAAGGTCATCAACCTTATTTTTGTTTATTGTTCACAACCAGTCAAATGAAGAAATGAAGACTTGCTAATGCCATGCAGAGTGGTGCTAGGCCCTCGGTCCAGAGGCACTGTCTAAGAGTTGGAAATAAGCTAAAGTCGGACATTGAGAGTTTAGCAGTTATTTTATTTCAGGTAATCGACTGTATTTTCAATATACATGTAATTGTTTCAACTGAACTTTTGGGTTTTCATTTTTAAATTCTAATCAGTCAGTAAATTTTAAAGTATTTTGTTTGCCACTGATTATTAGCAAGATATTTTTACCATTCTCCCAGTTTTTTTTAAAAATTTATTTTTAGATGTGGTTATGCATAAAAACTATTAATTCAACAACAGTTATTTATTGTGTCTTATCATTAAATTCTTTGAAAGTCTATCGACACAAGAGCCCAATGCAACCCACAGGCAAATCAGATGTGAAAACGGTTACTTTTCAAAGTTTTGTTTATAATTACTTTCACAGCTTTTGTAGTGCCATCAGGAAATACTTGTCCTAGGGCATATGAATTAATAAAGACCACTGGAACCCACAGACAAATTAGAGATGAAAAGCTTTAATTTTCAAAGTTTAGAATTACTTCTATAGTACCACCAGGAAACACTGGCATTTAATTGACAGAGACTAGTGGAGACCAATTCTAAGTGAAAAAAACTCTGTTTAAACTAACTTCTGTATCTGTATCATCTGTAGTATCAGCAACACCAGGACATGCTTGTGTTGGAGCATTTAGATCGACAGTAGGTTCTTCTTCGTCTTCTTCATCAGATTCTATGACAGCTGTACCACATGCCTGAGTAGCAGCAGTTAATAAATCTTTACTTCTCACATCATCTGTTGATGGGAAAAACAGAAAATGAATTGATTGGGCCTTATGATACAGTGCAAACGCTAAATATTTGGCCATCCAACTCCCACCCAACGATAATCAAGATGAGCAGTAGTTGTACATTCAATACAGTCAATATATTTTGGAATTTTGAATGTTCTTCAACATATCTTGATATTCCTGAATGGACAATTGGAACATACAGGCGCATTGGTATCTCTGAAAATATGGTAAGGGAAGTAAGATAAGACCGTAGTGCTACTGTCAGGGCAAAATTAGAGTAATGCATGCTGTATACCCTTCGTAGGAAGTAAAACCCCATTCATTCATTATATTTAAAATTCAGATGTGACATCATTCTTTGATGTTGGCGTACCATTAGTTCAAATAATAGTACGGGTAATGTGTCAACCGTACTTTATTTATATCAGTTGAAATTTTGGAGGCCTGTGATGTATTTCATTGCAAAGCACATGCAAGTGTCTGTATTTTAAGTTGTTTAATGGTCTCAAGTTTAAGACTACAGACCTCGTGTTGTTTCAGTATATTATTTAATGTCTCGCTCTCGACCATTAAACCACACATGATAATGGCTTAGTATTAACAAAGTATGGAGAAATGTTTCGCCCAGACTTCCACTGACACTAGTACGATTTCAGCATATTTGTAATTAAACCAGCCTGGAACTGGTTCCATAGACTTAATACCTTCTTGTACTTCATGGCAAGACGCCCAACAATCGACTATTATCTACATGCAACTTGGCATACTCATTCTTCGAACAATAGCACATCAATTGAAAGACTTTGATTTTCAGTGTAATGTTAAAATTCCAAGATGGCTGCTATGAGACCAAAGTTCATACAGAGAGAGAGAGAGAAATGGGGTTTAACATCCACTTGACAATAACTAGGTCATTTCGGGACTAACATATGGTTCCGTTTTATTTCAATAATTCACTTGGTCTTTAGCAGTGGGAGGAAACCAGAGATAACCCACAAGGTTAGACAAGAGACCCTACTCCTTTGTACTTACAGCCAGGGAATTGAAAGCACGCCAGTTGACTCAATGACAGACCTTATGATGCAACACATTTGAACTCCTTTTTCTATATAATTTGATCGATAATCTACCTTCATCTTCTTCTTCCGTTTCACTTTCCATTATACAAGCTTGAGTTGGTGCATTCAATATTCCCTGCGGCATCTCCTCGTTATCTGTCTCTGATCCACTTTCAGGCAGAACATGATCATCACTTTTATCTAATAGAGAGAGAAATGGGTTTAACATCCACTCGACACAAACTAGGTCATTTTGAGACTAACATATGGTTCAATCTTATTAGAATAATTCACTCGTGCATAGGTCTTTAATTAGCAGTGGGAGAAAACTTCTCTGTTATTTAATAACGAATGGTATAGATGGATATAACTACTTCTCTGTTAATAACCGTTTTGAAATCATGAACAGTACCTGTATGTGTTACGAAATGAAATGAAATGAAATGGGGTTTAACGTCCTACTCTTCTGCATCTAACCTGGGCTAATGGAAGACAGGCATACGCATACAGTGCGATATAAGGAAAGCTTTGCCCTGGTCAGCGGCGCTACGACCGACTCTTATATCGAATTCCAACTGCCAAGGGATCTTTTATGTGCACGCCAATGTGTACAAGGGACCTCGGTTTACCATTCCATCCGAACGACTAGACAGCTTCCCTTGTCAGGCCCTCTGTCCTGCATCACTGACAAGGGGAAATCATGCTGGAAAATCTGGAGGAGCTTTCTAGGCCAATGCAGGGATCGAGATCCCAACCTCCAGGCTAGTGAGCGTAGGGGTCTTTAGCAGTGGGAGGAAACCAGAGTACCCAGAGAAAACCCACGAGGTTGGACAGGTGACCCTACTCCTTGCCATGTACAACCAGGGATTTCATTTAAAGAACTGACAGAATATCTTACCTAAATATTTTCTTGATATTGGTGTATCTTTTACTGTTAAATTACCTCTAGTTGTATTATTACCTACAATAAAAAAAACCCCACAATGTTATAGGATGTTCAGTAGAATGATTACTGTCATGTTCCTGAAACAACAACTGCGAGTTTTAGATTACTTCACAATTCCTGGAATTAAAGCTACGTTATCTACAGACACATGAACACTACCGTCCAATCAGAGGTTGTGACATAACGACCTTTTACAGGAACCTTGACATTTTGATGTATTTATAAAGGTCTTTATCTAGTCATGCAATCCATCAAATCCAACCACCACTACTCATGCTACAGTTTGGGGGCACTGAGGTGGTTTTTCAAATTAAAAAAAGCATCAACCAATCAAATTGCTTATATCTGCTTACCCTAGGCAGAAAATGTTCAACACCTACACCAAGTTTGAACATTCTAGCTCAATTAGGAGGAGAGTTATTGTGTCCCAAAAAGTGTGAAGGACATATGGACAGACAGACAGACAGACAGATGAACACATTTTAGCAGACTAAAAATGAATACACGTACCAGTGATAAAACTGTCATCATCTGAATCAGCAGCATATACTCGTGACCTTGATGCCTTTAATACTTTCTGTGTTGGTTCATAACATTGCTAATTTACAAAATAATCAACAACCATTAAAATCATTCAGTGCAGGGTAATAGTAATCATTACATGTACTGATCATGTAATCAGTAATGGAAATGGATGACAGATAGAGAAATGGGGTATAACGTCTACTCGACACAAACTAGATCATTTCAGGACTAACATATGGTTCAATTTTATTTCAATAATTCTCTTGTGATAAAGGGTCTTTAGCAGTGGGAGGAAACCGGAGGACCCGGAGAAAACAAACAAGGTTGGACAGACGACCCTACTCCTTGTCATATACAACCAGGCATTCGAAACCACGTCAGTTGACTCAATGACAAAACTTATGACATAGCATGCACGTGCGCTAACCATTTGGCCATCCAACCAGACTTTCCTTTCATATATCGAACAACGGTGCCCCAACCACTCGAATAAGCCTTCCCACCCCCTGATTCAAGAGCTGACTGGTCGATTAAGCCTTGTCACCCCGAGAATCAAGAGCAGCCCATTCAATTAAGCCTCGCCATCCCCAAGAATGAAGAGCAGCCCACTCGATTAAGCCTAACCATTCAAGAGCTGACCACTCGATTAAGCCTTCCCATCCCCTGATTCAAGGGCTGACCACTCAATTACCCCCCCCCCACTCACAATTCAAGAACTGACGGTTTGATTAAGCATCAACATCCCCCGATTCAAGGTCTGACCGCTCGATTAAGCCACTCCCACCTCCTGATTCAAGAGCTGACGGCTCGATTACGTCTCCCCACCCCACCCCCGATTCAAGAGCTATGGGTTACCTGTGTTGGTTGAAGGATATCACTGCTGGCGTCGCTATCATCATCATAATCTTCCTCATTTATAGTCGGTGATGACAGCTTGGCTTTATTATTATTATTATTACCACTAACGACATCGTTTAACATAGACTCTGATCCTGTCTCAGACCCGCTCTCATTTATAGGCTAAAAAAAACACACAAATATTATAATGTGATCGAGATATACACATTTACATATTGATCCTAATAAATCTAAAGATAAAAAAATTAGAGAGAGAGAGAGAAATGGGGTTTAACGTCCACTGGACACAAACTAGGCCATTTCTGGACTAACACATAGTTCATGAAAGCCGTGCTATAAATATAACATATACCTTTATATATAAAAACATACTATATCAACTTAAATACACCTTTATATATAGTTTATAAATAATTTAAATACCTTTATAGACAGTTTATAAACACATTCAATATCAGCGAATATCAACTTATTTTCATGTTTTAACTCGTATCTCACATCAGGTTGTAGAAATAACTGAAATACGAAACATTAAAACTAAAATACCCCAATCAATGGAAAATCTCATTCAATTTACATGGATTAGGAGGCAGAACTCAACACAAATGAAATAGGGGATCTCCTTAATGAAAAATAAATGGAACTGAACCATATTTGAACTGATGTTCCAGAATAGAGTAGTCCCGAAATGAACTAGTTTGTGTCGAGTGGATGTTAAACCTCATTTCTCTCTCTCTCTTCCTCTATCTCTCTCACTCTCTCTCTTTCACAATCTATTTCACTATCTCTCAAATGACAATCTGTAAGTTCAAACCCTCTAATCTCATTGGTATATCTCATTTAATCTACCAGGATAAGAAATGAAATGAAATGGGGTTTAACTTCCTACTCTTTTACACCTAACCTGGGCTAATGGAACACGGGTATACGCCATACAGTGTGCTATGAGGGAAATTTTGCCCGGGCAGCGGCGCTACGGCCTACTCTTATATCGAATTCCAACGGCCAGGGGATCTTTTACGTGCACTACAATGTGTACACGGGACCTTGGTTTTTCATCCCATCCAAACGACTAGGCAGCTGTCCTTGTCAGGCCCTCCTTCTGCATTACTGACAAGGGGAAATCACACCAGAAAATCGAGATGAACTTTCTCGGCCAATGCAGGGATCGAACACCCGACCTCCAGACTAGCAAACCAGCGCCATATCCACTTAGCAACCGTTCCCCCCCAAAACTCAACAACAAAAATGAAATGAAATTTAATGGAACTTCAGTACCATCCAAGCACACAAACAAAAGAAATAATATTTTTTTAATGGTTACTTTTTCTCTGCGAGTTTCTAGTTTTTACATATATTTTTTCACAATTTTTTCGAGGCCGTTGATTTCCCTCCCCTGGACCATGTGTCATGGAATGACCCACTTACCTTTTCCCTGCGAGTTTTATTTAAGCTTTTTTTATCGTAGAGTAAATGACTGCCTCCTTTTACTTCAATACAAGCATGCTGTTTAGACAACGCCTGAAACAAGACAATTATGAAAATATCAAATACAATTATTGACACAAGACAAAAATAAAACAAAATGGAGTTTAATGTCCTACAGTTCTGCACAAAATGATCTAATGAAGATGGGTTAGAGAGAAATTTTGCCTGGACAGCAACACTACAGCCTTCTGATATTAAATTCGCTGTGTCATGGGTTGGTTTTTTGTACCATCCGAACAACTATACATTTTCCCTTTGTCATGTCCTCCCCATCCTGCACCACTGACAAGGGGGAACCACATCGGAACATCAAAAGACAATAGTGAAGAAATTAGATAAAATCCTTTATGAAGAATGGGTGTGCTTGTAGGAAAAGGACAATAAACCAACAAAAACCCAAGAAATGAAATGGGGTTTAACGTTCTGCTTCGACTGGGCTAATGTAATGAAGACGTGCATACGCTATACAGTGTGCTATGAGGGAAATTTCGCAGCACTAAAGCCTGAGAGAGAGAGAGAGAAATGGGGTTTAACGTCCACTCAACACAAACTAGGTCATTTCGGGACTAACATATGGTTTTTAAATTTTATTTCTATAATTCGCTTGCGCGTAGGGGTCTTTAGCAGTGGGAGGAAACCTGAGTGCCCAGAGGAAACCCACGAGGTTGAGAAGGCGCCCCTATCTCCATGCAACATACGCTCACACCGGGGCTCGAAACCACAGCCGCAAGCCAGAGGTGACTGGCCCGCTAGAGTTCGAAGCGCGGCACTCTAGACCACTAGGCCATCCCAACCCCCCGCACTAAAGCCTACTCTTATACTGAATTCCAACTACCAAGGTATCTTTTATGTGCACTCTAATGTGTATACGGGACCTCCGGAAACCAATGTAAACTTCAAATGATTGTTAGACAGGTTTGACCAATTTTAATAAAAAGTACACTTGATTTTGTATGGTTTAAAATTTTATATTTCATCTTTTTTTTGTCTGGCTTTAATGAATGGGCTGTTTCTATGGAAACTTACTTTTGTTGGTATACAAATATTACATGATTCATCTCTGCCAATAATATTTTCTCCTGAAATAATAAAAAACATGTTGATAATACAGATATCTGTACAAATTTAGTTGGGGATGTGGTATCAAGTGTTAAGGAAACTGGTCTTGGCTTAGAATATAATAATAGTTCCATTCATAAAACACTATATCCACAAAATGTGCTCATGGTGCATAATACACTTGTCTGCTATAATATAATTCAAAACGATAAGTTTTCAAGTAAGCTTTGTATTGATTCAAAGTAGGAAATGAAATGAAATGGGGTTTAACATCCTACTGCTCTGCTCCGAACTGTGTTAATATAGACGGGCATACATGTATGCAATACAGTGTGCTATGAAGGAAATTTTGTCCAGGCAGTGGCATTACTGCCTACTCTTTAACAAATTCCAATTGTCAAAGGCTCTTTAACGTACATGCCAATGTGTACACAGGACCTTGGTTTTTAGCCCCATCCGAGTGACTAGACAGCTGTCATTGTCAGGCCTTCAACATTACATCACTGACAAGGAGAAACCAGGCTGTATGTTTTTCAACTGATCAACTTGACTTTGCATAACATCCTGTCACTGCTAACATGTTACAAGAGGAACCTTCCCTAGGCCAAGGTTAGAAAATTCTGATATTAAAATGACTAAAATGCTGTATGTCAGGGAAAAAGGCACCAAATAATAATATCTACGTGGGTATCACTTGGAGATTCTCTATATATTCATGTATCATCAAAAACATTAATAGAAACCAACCTTCATAAAGTGGATATTCTTTTTCTGGTAAATCTTTATACTTAAAAATCTTTAGATACGAAACCTGAAAATCAAAGTTTGTCTTAAAGTAGAATAACGCATAGGAAATAAAATAACTCAGGGTTTAAAATTCTACTTTTCTTTTTCAACCAAGTAAGCTAATGAGAGAGAATGTAAAACTTGTGTAGAATCCGCGTCCAACAGGAATATGAAAACAATGGACTGACGAATCGGATATTGAAGTGTTCTTCACTAGATAAATGTTAAAGTGGATAAATAAAAGATATAACATCTGACAATGAAAACAGTGTTAGCCTCTCTTTTATTTATCCACTTTAATGAGAGAGAGTGAGAAATGGGGTTTAATGTCCACTCAACACATACTAGATCATTTCAGTACTAACATATGACTAACATCATATTCGCTGGCACAGAAAAGTGATATGTTTTTATATTGAGTTTTGTAGCCAATTATTGAAAACGACCAAAACGACTGTTCCCTAATGCATCAAACTACTAGTACATCATACATGTTGAGATATTCATAAGGCTCAAGTGGTTAGATCTGCCAGACAGAGTCATATATTTGGCTGGTTTAAAGTCATCCTGATATTAATAATGTTAACATTTGAATACCAGTAACGCTATTCCACACTGCTCCCGTAATCTGGAAAAACCTAGTAACAATGTTATATGTAGAATGAGAAAACAAAGGAAAACTGTTTTGTTTCAGAATTAAGCTACTGAATATAAAACCAATTTTATTTTGTCTTTTTACATGAAGATAATTAGAAGCCTTTTCAGTGAAGGGGAAAAAAAAACTATTATTATATACATGTGTACTAAGTCCAAATACATGTATGGGTCTAACAACTCAATTTTCACCAAAATTTGACTTGCTAGGTTTTTCCAGATTATGGGAGACTGTCTGGATGGTTGATCATGGTAAATGAAAAGAGTTCAATACTCTGCCATTATTAAATCAACATTAATTTCCATGTACAACAAAATACTAACCATAGCAATTATTCCGTAGAATCAAATAGTTTGCAAATTAAAATCAATTATGTCAATTTTTCATATTTCCTACAATATTCTGTGTAGTCGTAATACAATAGAATGAAAGTGTACGTGCCAACTCATAAGTCCTGCATTTGTCATCGTTAACTTACTGGTGTTTTAGAAGAACTATTATCTTCGTCATCTGTTTCATCTTCAAAAGATAACTGTATTGCTTGTGTCTGGTCGAAATCCATTGAATTTAAACCACTTTAAAACCTGAAAAAAATCAATCAAAATCAACTTGAAAATATGCATTGACAAAAACATGTGCTTTTGATCCTATGACACCAGCCATTTGATTAACAAATCAGCATTGACATTTTTAGGCATTGACGTTTCAAGTGAATTACCCACAGTTTCGTGCACCTCATGCCAAAAGATTGCCATAACAGACAGTTTCATTGACTAATACCTCAAATAATCAAGAACACTTCAATGCTAACAACTATTCCAGATCCTAGTGTAGTAAAGACAAATTTTGAATTTAAAAAATGAAAAGAAATGGGATCTGTGTTAAATAATCAGATTGAACATCATTCAAAGTCTTCAACATTTCTATATAAATTATTTTTTTGGTACCCCTGTTGTGCTGGAAAAATAAATCTACATTACAGGTACTTTAAAACAGATTGGTAAATTATGGTGCAACTTTTCTGGGACTGATGTTTGAGTTTGGGAACTTAACTAAACACCCTCCTCCTAATCAAAATAATAATTGCGTGATTTTCTGAAACTCTGATTGGGAATTGCGTCAGCCCACCCAATGGTCAGTAGAAGTCCCAGATTTGGGGTACTTCATTTTGTGGAATGGAATAATCATGTTTTTCCTTTGCTTTGAGATCAACTTGTCAAGTATCCACTAAAAATCTTATTTTAATTCATAATTAATTAATTGGTCAGTGCCCAAACAAATTGATGATCGCACGAAAAAATTATTTTGCCTGACTCTGTTGCAGCTCTGCCATCACGCCTTCAATCTCGTATGCCTAGCCTATGCATGTACGTATGGGTTTAAATTAGAAATATAATATCTATTTTCTATGGGTTCAACGCCCTACTTTTTCTTACCAGTTTTTTTTACAACCTCGCTTATGAACATTGACAAACAAGTAGTTGCAGACGAATTATAAAATAAGAAAGAATATGAAAAACGTTGGATACCTGACCTATTATAAATATCAATGTGCTTAAAATTTCACATTGATTTGAAATCTTATATCTTTTTTCGATGATAACATAAGCAACAAAAGTAAACAACAGATACGTCTTCGTAGGTCGGCAACTTCCCGCAAAATGAACTGCGCAGGCGTAATTCCGATCTCGTAAAGCGAGAACTGTTCGTGACTTCCGGTAGCAAGTGCATTTTAAGACAGAAATTGTGTTTTTATTATTGTTTGTGTTGTGTTTTAGTGTAAAATAATGGGTGTAACAATTGACGAAATCAGCCCAGGGGATGGTAGGTAGAACGTTAGTCAGTGCTGATTTATTTGCAAGTTAAAAACTGCGTTTTGTTTGTGAGAAAAACTGTCTTAAAACGTAAAGTTCATCGTAACCTGAGATCGAGTGAAATGACATCATCATCGACTTCATTATAGAATCTCGATCAAGGCCTATTTTTGCTGCTACTGAATATTGTCTTAATTTGAAAGTCATATTTTTATACTGTGCAGTTTAACCCAAATAGAAATATGTAAATAGGGAACCTGATATTCCTCCCAGATGCAGAGGTTTTCGTTTGATAAATCTCAAAGTCCTCAAGTTACATAATATTAATGAAATAGTCACTTTGACTCCAGGGGTGCCTGGTATATGATTCCACTTTCCTCAAGCAGGGAAACCTGCAAACAAACGAAAGGTGTCAGTTGGTATGCGTGTATTATGTAAGATTATTTACCAACGGGATCCTGTGTAGCAAAGGTGTTTTATAGCTGAGGTGCTTGAGGCGTCAGCCTCCTCGCGAAAAAAAATCAAAAAAGTTGAACAAATAAAACGGGAGAACAATGCTAAAACCGATGACAAAAATGAAATGTACCCTAATTAGGGAGGGCCCTAAAGGCAGACAAAAGGGCCCTTCGTCTGACAAAAGGTCCCCTCTTGCCAAAGGAAAGGGCCCCCGAGTCCGAGTCAATTGATTTCTTTACATTGTTACTGTCGAATCCACTACTGAATGAGAATGCAGTCATTGATTGCACTGGTATGAAAATCATCAATCAATACACGACCCCACCCCTACCCCGGACTCCCGCAAAAGAGGGCCCTCAGAATAGTATAGCCTCCGCCATGATAAACCTTAAAATGCCCCTGCCATGTAGCCAAATGAGGAAGATTGATGTTGGTCGAGAAAGTTCATCAAGATTTTCAGATGTGGTTTCGCCTACTTAGTTGTGCGGGACAAAGGGTCTGACAAGGACAGCTTTGTAGTTGTTTTGATGGTAGAAAAAAAAACAAGGTCCCAAATAACTGTGTCAGCCTTCATTAAAGAAAGCTTTTCAAATTCTGTCTTTACAGATGCAGAGAACAATACCTGAAAACAGCTGATTTGAATGAATTAGAAAATTTGTAAAACTATGTGTGAAAACTATATGTACATGTGCAATGTACCTGAATGTTAGATTTTTGAATTTCGTCTTCAGAACTGTGTCGGCCCTTTGTTAAAGATAGCTTTTCGAATTCTATCCTTACAGGGTGATAGGTGTATATTCAGGGAACAATACCTGTACATACATGTTAAAACTATATGTACCGGTACCCGAATGAGTGGGAACTTAATGTACCATATTCTCAAACATCATGATCAGTTTCTGGTCTATAGTACACTCATACTTGTTTTCCACAGCATTGTTTTTAACTACTTCAAAATTCAATCAAATTAATTTGAGACCAACTACTTTGAGACTTGAGACCAATGCTTTGAGACAAACAGCTTTAGAAGATATTTTGTCTTTTTTTTCAGGTCGAACATTTCCAAAGAAAGGACAAACGGTAGTAGTGCATTACACTGGTACGTGACAAATTATGTTTTCTTTTATTGTTTTAATGTTTAACCTCTGAATAAAGTGTAGTAACACAGAGTTTAAGGTCTTGGATCGATATTGATATTCAATGATTTTTGATAATCAATCTAAGATATTAAATGTTTTGTGTACTAAGCGTTAGTGTGGGCCAAAACGGGAAGCCAAACAAACTCTAATGTTTTCTGAAAATTACTGAATGAGTTGTTACTCTTAATCCAATTTTAGTGTATTGTAAATGTTTCATTACCGACAAAAGATAAAATATGCGACAACCTTTGTTGACTGCTCAGGCACTCTGTCTGGCAACCTATCTTTGATAAGATGTGTGCATTGTTTGTTTATTATCATAACCACAATACTGGTACATGTATTCAAGTCTTAGCCTCGCTTCTCCAGGTTAGATTCCCTGCTTGTAGTAAGTGTAAAGCAAATTACTGAAATAAAACTGAACCATGATCTATTTTGTGTTGAGTGCCCATCTTATCTGTCTGTGTAATAATTTGTGTATATTTCAGGTACATTAGATAACGGAAACACGTTTGATTCATCTAGAGAAAGAGGTGTTCCATTTAAATTTCATTTAGGAAAAGGAGAAGTAATTAAAGGTACCGGTATATTGTCTATGTATTGCTTGCCTATTTTCTATAAAATTATTTTTTGCGTGTACAATAGGCCTATAGTTATTTTCAGGTACCGTAGAGGTATCTGAATCTCAATCCCTCATAGAATGATGTAAATTTCAATTACATATGAAAGAGAATTGATTAGTTTTACTCATAGACACGGTCCGGATTATCAGCCAGTTGATTAATTTATTACATTCCACCACGTTATCGATATCAATAAATGGTTAATCCAGCATAAATACAATTAGAATTTTAAAAAAGTTTCCGACAGTTTTCAAAAAGAATTTCCAGTACATGTAACTCAAAACGTTATTGCCAAAATCAAGTTTTTATTGCCACTTTCATATTTTTATTGCAAATGGCGACTTTGCTCCCCCCCCACTCCCCGAATTCATTGACGTGATCTGATATGTGTGTGTGATGTTTGTGGTGCCTGTATATTGTGTGTTGTATCAATATGTTTGTCTGTTGTAATTGTTTGTGTGTGGTGCAGTTCTCCTGTTTGTTATTCCTTGTTTATGTTTTTTATTTACAGGTTGGGAGGAAGGTATAGTAAAAGTAAGTTATATTTTATTATGGCCGATTGTTTTTTTTTAATTTGGGAGCCGCTGTGGCTCAGTGGGTAGGAAGTTGGCTCACCAGAGAGCCTGGCAAGGTACAATGTATAACTTCTTTAAGTGGCATTTAGTAATTGAACAGTAACACAATAACACTATTTATGGATTAACAATTACTGGTTTATTAATGTATAGTCATTTGGATGGGAGGAAAAACTGTGGTTCTGTGTACACATTGGCAATTGAAATTTGATATAAGAGTAGTCCGTAGTACTTCTGTTCAGGCAAAATATCCCTCATATTACACTGTATGACTACGCCCGTCTATATTAGCTTTATCTGAGCAGAACAGTAGTACGTTAAAAAAACCTTTCATTCTGTTTAAAATTTGGTACTGAAAACTTATGAGAATAGAAAAAACAGGTACCTGATAAATTGTTTCATTGTCAATTGGTAATTGAACTGGGCATACAAATACACAGGTCACAATTCTATGAATTACTTTTTATTATGAGCAGCATTTTGATTAAAATACACATGATGGAATCCAATATTACTGTTTATTACCTGGCTATGTTTCAACTACATGTAGGCTTCTCTAGTATTTATTGATTCCGTAGACTTGGCGGCTTTGGGTGGCTTAATGGTTTTTAAACCATGTGTATGTAAGAACATAAGGCTTGTCATTTAGTCAATCGGTGTAGTTTAGGGAGGCTCTCCAACCTTGTGGGTTTTCTCCAGTTACCTTCCACATCACAAGCAAATTATTGAAATAAAATTGAACTACATATGTGTTAGTTTTGAAATCACCTAGTTTATGACTCCATTTCTCTCTCTTCTATAGAATTTTGACCGTACTAAGATTTATTTAAGTGATTTTTTTTTGTTATATTTTAATAGATGAGTGTTGGACAGAGAGCCCGATTAACATGTACTCCTGATTATGCTTATGGAAATAGAGGACATCCAGGAATATATCCTTTTTATACCCCTACAAGAGCAACCTATCTTTATTGTTTTATACTATTTAGAGAGGTTTGGATTGTTTAAAGAACTAGCTGGTCATTCTTGTGATTATAGTTCAAAAATATAAAATTAAATTTACTCTGTCCTGAGTGAAGTTAAGAGTGTTTGAAGTTTTGACAAGAAATAGTCTTGATTCTCAGGTTTATTTATTGAGGGCTGTCCATTTTAACGTTAACTGATTGTATAGCATGGCAAGTCTAATCGATTCAGTATCACGGTCATACGATGATCCAAAGTGTTGATTAAGGGCTTGACCAAAATAATTATGAATCCCTGCAGACTCCTTGGCTGGGACAAATGAAAAGTTTGAGCAAGTAACTGTAAAAGGATCAGTGATAGTAGGAGACAGGGTTTTCCACTTTCCTGGCAGAATTACCCCCCTTGCATTGACACATAAATGTAACAAGGGAAGTCTAGGTCTGGGCAATGTAATATCGTCAGTGATAGTCCCAGAATATAATTCTCTTCTCATGCATTAGCCAAACCTCTGATTTAGCACAAAAACTCTTGTTAGTCTGCTGAGAATAAAACTATGGTAGTCTCAGGATAAATATATGGTAATCTCTGAATAAATATATGGTAGTCTCAGAATAATACTATGGTAGTCTCAGAATAAAACTATGGTAGTCTCAGAATGAATATATGGTTGTCTGATAAAACTCTGTTACTCTAAGAATAAAACTATGGTAGTCTCAGAATAAATATATGGTAGTCTCAGAATGAATATATGGTAGTCTGATAAAATTCTGTTAGTCTAAGAATAAAACTATGGTAGTCTAAGAATAAAACTATGGTAGTCTCAGAATGAATATATGGTAGTCTGATAAAACTCTGTCAGTCTGAGAATAAAACTATGGTTGTCTCAGAATAAATATATGGTAGTCTCAGAATGAATATATGGTAGTCTGATAAAACTCAGAATGAATATATGGTAGTCTGATAAAACTCTGTTAGTCTGAGAATAAATCCATGGTAGTCTAGTATAACCCATTCCACATTTCAGTTAAACTCTCTAGCACCTGTACTGCCTGAAACTACTGCTCCCTCCTGCCCCTCATATTGCTTTGTGAGACAGAACCTTAGACACTGAGCCACTTTCACTAAAGAGTTAATTATTGTTTATTTATTTAGCTTAATTAATTAACGACCTTAACCTCTGTGAACTATACCACCGAAATCAACTTTACGATTTGATGTGGAATTACTACGATTAGAATGAATGAATAAATGAATGGATGTTAGATCTAGACTGGATTAAAAACAATTTCAAATATATATATAAATATATATACAAGTACGTTGATACACGATCGTCGTGGAAACGAAATAAAGGAAGACAAGTTAAACAACAACAAAAGAAAAACTGTGATAATGGACATATAAAAAGTGTGGAAGGATTGAAACTGAAAGTTTATTGTTTTTAATGGAAGAAGGATCAATGTGTAAAAAAAGGAGAAATATGGAAACTTATGAAGAAACTGTAGCCTAAGTTGTTTCGGAGATGACCTTTTTAGGTCTTGACTAATTATATGGCTTTAGTGTAACGTCACATAACATAAGTGTTGGTATGGATTTGATAAAATGAAATCTGTTTAAGCCACTGACCGTTGCTGCAATCTACGCTATTATGATAGTTGAATATCGATAAAAGGCATACAAGTGTATGTTCAATTCTGTTTATTATAAAACAGATACGACAAATGGAAAATTTCATGACATTTGACATCCTCTGCTAGTGCCACAAATTACAGTTGGGTTTTTATTAATCTTTGGATTGATGAATAGAAAATTTCATGACATTCGGCATCCTCTGCCAGTGCCACAAACTACAGTTGAGTTTAATGTTTGGATTGGTCATTTTTTAATCCGATTATCTGTCATTGATATTTTTGATGTTTTTTCTTTATGAAATGTTAAATAATCAAATTGGGTATGTTTAAGTATGGATTAAGTCACGTAAAATTTGATTTTGCAGTCCTTCACGTTTATAAAATTGTGCGGGAACCATAAAAAGCTCCTGATACCTTGAATGTATGCAGTTTAAAAGTAAACAAAAACTGAAAGTAGTTTATTAATCTCAATATTTAGGAGAGTGATTTAGCTAATGACTCCCGCAAAGGAAAGCCGACGTGCTTCGTGAGGTGCAGGAGCGAAAGCTCCCCTTAGATGTGAAGGACTGATTTTGTCCGAAAAATACAAATGACCATCAATAACTTTAAATGTTTTTATCGAAATAATAAGATTAAATCTGTTACTGTATGAGTAGTATAGGAAAATGCTATATCATCTTATCACAGTCGTCCTGGGAACTGGAAAGATTTTCCTTTCAGTATTGAGTATTCTCCACTTGTTAGAAATCTGACCGTTAAACGCGAAACTTTGAAGAATGTTGACCAAACCAATTTTAATTTATGTTCCCTCATAAAATGTTGTGTTCTATTTCTGTTGGTCAAAATAACATGATTGATGAGACAAATGGCTGTTTATTTATCATGATACCGGACTAAAAATTATATTGATTTGGCGTAAAGTTCGACCAAACACACAATTTGATCCACTAATAATTTCAAAAACAGATTATACAAAATAAATGATATTTGAAAAGTCAAATGAAATTGGATCTTTGTTTTAATGAGCTCTGTGAACAGAGAAGAGGAATAAAATCAACATGAAACACATTTGATGATGATACTTGAAAGGACTTAGTCGTGTAATTTGAAAGCCACAATGCAATGAAAATAATAAAAACACTTTCTCAGCCATTCACTTTTGATTATTTCATGATTTTGACAAGGTTTGATAATTAAACTGAAGATATGCAGGACACACATTCTGTGGAGTCAAATAACATGTACTTTATCATTGGTTAAAAATTATACAGTAGTCATTAATTAGCAGGTGTGTAATCAACTAGCTTTAAAAGATGTCACCTTTAGTGTGAACATGTGACTATTTCTAATACACATCACTGTTGAATACACAAACCTGGACAACAGTGGTGTATATCGTTTGATACACAGTTTTAACACCCTAGTGACAAAACACCTACTTAATGACTACTGTCTAATTACTAGCAATATTACTGACTGGTATTCATTATGCATATAAATTTACGATTTAGTTTGTGGTAAATATTTTCATTAGTAAATGTCAATTGTTTATAAGTGACTGATATTGACTTGCAGTGTGGGTTAAGTATGGGACACCATTCTATAGAATACAAAGATAGAAGTCAATGACCATTGAAAACTGCTTGGGTTATTCAATGGTCAATGAGAGTGTATTCCACGAGTGATTGTGAATGGAATACGACAGGGATATACTCGAGTGAACCATTGAATAAATCAAGCAGTGAGTTCTGTTTTTATTCCATAACTACATGTAAATTTCAAAATACGCTACACCATCCAGATTATCAAAAACAAATTCACCAATAACGTTAAAATTCATCATAGGCTCTGCCCTTTTTTCTTTCTCTTTTACAAAAATGTGGTTGCTAGTGGTGACGTCATTACACTTAGACGTAATTCTAAAAGAGACGTCATTCTGCACAAAAGTACGTAGTATGTTTTCAAGACATTGAACACAACAATAGGTTATTCAGTAGCTGTATTCAGTGATATTTGCTTGTATTTGCATGAAGTTGTAGAATAAGTTGTTGTTTATCATTGCTTGATGAACACAAGAGAATTCGTTTAAACGAATAAAGTCTTTGAATTCTATATAATTGTGTCCTTTACAGTGAATATTTTTCAGTTAAGATAGAAACTCTTAAGTGATAAATTTAGTTTGCAACATTATTAGACATTTTTAAGTTCTTCTTTCAGATTTCAATGAATAGAACCACATTTAAATTTTGTTATCAATTTTAAGTCTTTTAGAGAAATAAGATTTTCTTTTTACAATTATATTTTAACAAGTATTTTACAATGTTTTAATTTGAACCTTTCATTGAGGTGTAATTTACAATGTTTCACCGATATCGAGAGAGAGGAGGGTGGGATTAAATGTCTACTCAACACAAACTACGTCATTTTGGGACTAACATCCTTCGCTTGCGTGTAAGGGGTCTTTAGCAATGGAAGGAAACCGGACGTCCTGGAGAACATATGACTGTATTTTCCTTGTCACGTACAAGTGAGGAATCGAAACCACGCCACTCCAACCTAACATGCACCTTAACCCTAAAATTCACATGTTAAACCACTCGGCTAACCCAAACCCTGTTCACCAATATCATTCTGGAGTAAGACCGGTAATTGTATCTCCTGATTTCATGATAGTCCATCGACTTATAGCAAAATCTTTTTCATTCTTTTGTGTGGTCATTTTTGTTGACATTTTGATTTACATTTGTGTCAGACGTACCTGAAAGAAATGAAATGAAATGGGGTTTAACGTCCTACTATTTTGCTCGGAACTGGGCTAATGAAGACGGACATTAGAATGAAAACAGACATGAAGTAAGGAAACCATGTACGAAAACGACGTAACAGTTTATAGATTCCGGGCCTAGAAAAAAAATTGGTACACTGGAACCCCTTCTAGACGGATATCAGAAAGAAAACGGACACAAACTAGGGAAACCATGTACGAAAACGACATAAAGGTTTATAGATTTCAGGCCTAGAAAAAAATTTGGGACACTCGACCCTGTTCAATATTTTTATCCAGTGATTGTTACATGTACATGTTGAGCTCCTCATGCTTATTTTCATGTAGATCATTGGAATGTTCAAAAATATAATAGGTCAAGAAGTACATATTGGAGTCAGTGCGGATAGAATTACTAGTCTACACGGGGGCAGTCCTTAGGCTGAAACTGATTGTGATGGGCAGCAAGAGAGTTCAGGCGTTTACTTCTTCTGGTTTCATGAGACTCCTATAAGTTAACTTCGTGAGACTCTACCCTTACAATGGTGGGTAAAAAGCTAGTATTTTACGCGCATGTGCAAATAAGGCGGAATTTATCAAAGCTGTTCCAGGAAGAATAAAAATCTCATGGGTTTTCGGCACACCATTCTGCATCTGCCAGTGCAAAGTGAACCATACCTTATATTAAAATTACACATTCTGGGTTACGTGGTGTCTTTACAATAACACAGCGTGTGGGGAATTTCCTACCTCCTTATTCCACAACTGCCCTGAAAATAGACTCGGCCCCATGTGTTACCTATCCAATACTATCCATAGTGTGGTTTGGAAAACTTTAAAGCTTATAAAAACTGAATTGGCCTCCATGTATGGGTCGAATGAGTTTAGGTCTGTATTCCCCAGAATTCCCCTTAATTATAATATTATATGGATTCAAAAGTTATATTTCCAGCACAATTTCAATGCAATTCATCAATGTGGTTGGGGTACCTGATCATTTATTTGCATATTTCAGACAATACAAAATTACAAACTACAATATTCTGAAAGTTGAATCTGTAAAAGAAATTTTAGTACAAAAATCGTTCAATTCCTTTTCATATTTACAAAGAAATAATAAATTGACAATTTACCATCATTTTGTAGACAATATAATAACAATCTGGGGCCTATTTCACGAAATTTTAACTAAGATAAGATCCCAATTTTAGTAATTTGATTGGATAATATTAGATTGATTTTAGTGCTTAGCCAATCATAATTGAAGTATCTACTAAAATTGGATTTTATCTTAAGTTAAAATTTCGTGAAACAGGGCCCAGATTAAAATACAGATCTATATTTCGTTTGTTTTTTTTTATACTTTCGATGGCCTCCACTACTTGAAGATCTGACAAGTTGTACTGGAAGGTTGTGTCAGGGGTCGTATGAGGGGATTTTGACCCTGTGACATCAAACATTGAATAATCAACCAGCGTTGACGTTTCTAGTGGTTTGCCAAAAGTCTCACGAAATTGCACTTCAAGAAGTCGCTGTAACAGATTTTTTTATTGGCTAATCCCTCACTTCAACCAAAACGCTGGTTATTTAACAACTTTTCCAGATCCTAAAGACAATTAAAATGAAATTTTGAACTAGAAAACAACCAAAATGAAATAGGATCTCTGTATTTTAATCAGATTTATATAAACAAACCAGCATCATCTATAAATATTGTGTAGAATCTTTCTGTGATTATCTTTTTAATCCAACGCGGAAGAATATCTACTGTTTATATTCTGGTTTTGTTTAATTAAAGGATTGAAACGAAATAATGAAATGTTTTCTGAAAAATGCAAATGACAATCCCCAGCCTTATATTCGAACCCTAGAATAGTTTGTTCCTTAAAATTTACATACCGGTAGTTTATTAATCTGGGAATTAATTGTAGAAAAATTATGATACATGAAGACTCCCTGGTATCCTACTCTAGTAATGAAAATAAAACTATTACTATAATGTTTACTATGTAATAATCAATGTATATTATTACATGTACATGTAATGTTTACTATATAATAATTGATATATATTATTACTGTGGTGTTTACTATGTAATAATTTATATATATTATTACATGTACATGTAATGTTTACTATTACATGTTTACTATGTATTAAACAATATATATTATTACTGTAATGTTTACTATGTAATAAACAATATATATTGTTACTGTAATGTTTACTAGGTAATAATATATATTATAAAAGTATCTCTTATAATAATATATATTATTACTGTAATGTTTACTATGTAATAATGGATATATATTGTTACATGTACATGTAATGTTTACTATGTAATAATCTATATTATTACATGTTTACTATGTAATAATTGATATATATTATTAATGTAATGTTTACTATGTAATAAACAATATATGTTATTACTGTAATGTTTACTATGTAATAATATATATTGTAATATTATATCTTATAATAATATATATTATTACTGTAATGTTTACTATGTAATAATTGATATAAATTCTTACAAGTACATGTAATGTTTACATGTTATTACATGTAATGTGTACTATGTAATAATATATATTATTACTGTAATGTTTACTTTGTAATAAATTAAATATACTATTACATGTAATGTTTACATGTTATAATCTATCTATGTATATTATTGGTCCTTTTTAAAATGATTTTTCTGTGGAGAAGAAAGTGGAATACACCAGATCTGAAAACATACAAAGTGTTTCTTGTTGTTGTGATTCCCAATTCCCACTTGTTGGGTGGGCCTAACCCGAGACGTTCGAGTTAAGAGCAGGCCTTATGTTTTGCAACCACGGGTAAGTGTAAACCTAGCTGAAAAATCTCAAGAACTTTCTCAGGTACACCAGGATTGAAACAAGGACCAAGCTCCAGTTTAGTCAGCACGCACCTCACTCTAACTGCCAGAAGTTGTCTGAATGGAAAATCTTTTTGATGGCACATTTAATTAACTGTAGTCCATCAGTGTTCATCTAAAACATCCCTTGACATTTCAAATTCAAAGAAAGATAGGATCAAAGCATTGCTGATGCTGAAAATTATCTCTTTAGGGATGGGGCTGGGGAACCTTATCCCTTTTGTCACTGGTCACTATGGCTACCAGCCTCCTCAGACATTAAGTTTAAGAATGGCTAAGAATTGAAATCTGTACTACGATATTATCACCCTACTGTGTACCTGGTAACTCGGTTTTGCAGCCTATCTGAACAACAATGCTTTGTCCCTTGCATGGCCCTCTGTCATGCACCACGCCAGAAAGTACAGATGAACTTTCTCAGCCAACGCAGGGAGCGAACATGGGACCTCCAGGTTAGTAAGCCAATGTCTTACTCACTGACTCACCGTGTCTCCCTAAATTCTTTAGAGTAAGTTTTTGTGATTAAGGCTTCTATTCTAAATTAGTACACTTTAAGGGTACCAAATTAGAAATAATTTTAGTCGTTGTGACTTTTTCAAAAATGCATTAATGAATTTCAACCAAATTTTGTTGCCATGTTGTTTGAATTCAGTCGATCAGCCCCATGTTGAGGCCAATTCAGACATTTTAAATTCAGTAATATTTATAGGAATTTTGGATAATAACACCCCATCAAGATATGGCAGTGGCAGCTCGCAAGGGCAGTCATTTTTTTCTACTGATCGAAAGATTTAAACAAACTATAGCGATTAAAAAAAAAAAAAAAAATTAGGGTGCAACGGTAATTTTCTTTGGTGGTGTGACTCCTCATCTGTCTTAGTGAAGAATGAGTTATCTGCTCCAAATTAAAAGGTGGCGTAGTTATCGCTGCAGAAGCAACCGGCTAATCTTCCATCGTCCCTGTCTGCTAATTTGCTCTTTAAAAAAATATTTCGTGGAGTTTTGCAGACAAGAGACAAAAAGATGGATCCTCAAACATTTATGGAAGTTGCCACAGTGGTAACGAAATTGAAAATGTACCCGTATTTCGACATTGCGCATTATTTACTGATGTGTATCTCTGTTCGAGATGACATGCCGCAAGGTGAGTCAGTCAATCTCCATCTTCATCTTGCAACTTGTTCATTTCGACGGCAGCTATTTTTTATCGGCCAGTGACAAACTTCCCTAGCATAATGGGACGTTCTCGATTACTTATACATGCATTATATATCTTCTTTTTTTTTGTTTTGATTATTAGTAATACCTTCGTCTGCTAATCCTTATCTTTTCACTTTTGTCATGATCAGTCTCGACGCTCATCAATGTTGGCATTGCGATTGTTTCAAGGGAAACTAATGAAAGTATTAGTTATAGTGTGCCTGAAAATGTTGTTTTTATTCTTTATAGCTCAATGAATGTTCATACATATCTTAAACATTTTCTAAACTTTGTGTATAATGTTTACAGGACTTTAAAACTTTATTTATGCAGTTGAAATTAACTTTAACTTCAATTTTTTTTGTGGTGACCTTTGATGAGGGCTTTACTTTACTACTAGATACTGAATACTGCCACTGGAAAAACCTTACCCTAACCCCTCGCACACAGAAGACCAGACTCAGGGGTTATGGTACCAAGGTAGTTATTAGGGGGTTCAGGTCAAAGTTTCAAATGACAGAATTTTTTTAAAAAAAATATTTTCATAAAATGCTACCAAAATATTTTAATTACATCAAAATATTCCATTTAGATCCAAAGTTATGGAATTTTAAAATCTGTGCTCGACGTCAAAAATGTATTCAGAATGCTCTATACCTGTCAATGCGTGGCATGGCACCAAAATAAGTGCTTTTCAGTCATATCTGAGTGATGTCATAATGGGTATTTTCCATTCAGAATCGTTAGTACCAATTTTAAAACTGAAATCCGCATGTTATTGTCAGCTTAGATTTATTAAAAATTCATAATATTAGAATGATAATATGTCAAATATTTTATAATCTGGATGATACCACAAAAAACCTAGGCTATTTTTAGTCGAAATCTAGCAAACTTCAGTCATCAAAACAGATAAATCCTGTTTTCTACGGCTGTAATTGTCGGGTATCAAAGACCATAATAATAATCACAAAAATATTATCTATCGTTTGACTGGTTCTATATCAAAATCCACCGGAATGTAAGGTGCAGATTCACCAATGAAGTGAGGCATAGCAATGGAAAATTCCCGGTCGTTTGACGCCAGAGCAGTATTTTTCTGCTAGCGTCTCATGTAAACAAATATTAATTTCGCTTACATTTCAATAATTTTTGAGACTGAATCTTTGCAGATATCGAAATTGACATTAAACTATTACAATACAATTGCTAGTAATATATTTACATAAAATAGTAATTCAGAATTGTAGATTGAAGTGGGCTATATTTCAGCCGCTGGTTGTCCGATTTCACGCTAAAGTCACATGACCTGAAATCCCTAATAACATAGTGTTTTCCTGTTGTTTTTCTGTGTTTTCTGGTACATATTATTGTCATTTGATGACGGGTATTGTATTTGTTTCGATATAGTTTTTATATCAGTTCTCGGTAATGAGCTGTGGTCGTGCAAAGGCAACACGCCTTTTTTCACGATTTAACCAGTCCCATGTCACACGTTTTGCACGTGCATTTCCAGTATTCTGGCCCTTAAAATACAGATCAAAATTTCAACATTCATCACTTCGTTAAAATGTCAAGCCTTACACAAAACAGGAACAGGGTTATTGGCATGCTGGAAGAATTAGTTATATACTATAGTGCATTGGGATATGTTTTATGGAAGAATCTATTTTACTATTTTAGCTATGAAAAGTATATAATAAGTAGGGATAATAAAACCACCAGGCCATATAATCTGCTGTTATTAGCTGTAGTCAAAATGGGATGTAGCCGAAATTGGAGGTTATCCATGTACTCTTGAGTTGAATCTGGGTCACTGAAAGAATTATGTAATTTTGATTTGTGTGAGATTGTTGTATGAGCTTGGTTGCCTGGAGTAACAGATGGTTAATTCATTCATTGGTAATACAGTTGGTTACTGTATAACAGTGTTTAGTGATACAGTCCCAGTAGGTTAATGTATTAAAGTATCAGTACCATACTCAGTCATTGTTCTTTAATCAAGACGCTTAAAATAGCATTATGCAAGAGCAAAATCTGTTTATTACAGGTCTTTCTCTAGGCCTGAGATGCTATCTAAATAATCAATTAGACATTAATTAACATATCCAGACCATAATAAACTCTTGATGTCAAGGCTAGCCTTCGATGTTGGCGGATTAAAATCCTATATGCCTCTTAATGACCGTTGATAATTAAATCAATCAAGTGGATAATCGAGACTATGCTGTTTATATTAATGATTTGAGTAATGATGACCGAGGCTATGTGAATATTTCAAACGCTTTTTTCTCGGCTAATAGTGGATCAATTTGACTGAAATTTTCAGCAAATTACCTTTACACTATCTAGTTTTTAACTATTATAGTGAGAACTGCCATCTCTTTATCTCATCTCCCATAATGTAACTTTAATCAAGCACAATAGTAACCAAGTCTCTAATTAAATCTTTAATGATGAGGGTTTTTTTCCCCCCGATTACCTTTTAGTTGAACATCAATTCCAATATTCCAATATTTTATTTTATATCATTAACAATATCTCATTCTATTTATAGAAACCTTTTATTTATGTTATATAACAGCACTTCCTCCTTTTTATTTGTTGTAAATGTATGTATATTAATTATTTAACTTCATATGATTTTCACCACTATTGTATAATGTGTACATAGGAGATCTGTATATATTACTATATGTTTTATATTCCTTGTATGAAGAGAGAGGTGATATAGGCTTTGCCTGTTCCCTGATCCCGTTTTATGTATTTCTGAAATAAAATACTGTTTACAAAAAAAAAAAAAAAAATTAACAAATGCTCAAAAGTCATTGTGTAATGCATAAACCACAAACAAACAAACATATCAAATTAAGCGAATGGATCCAGGGGCTAGCCGTAAGCGTCCACTGCGCTGTAATTTCACTCAAAATTGAAAACAAGAAATCAGGAATATAACCCAGAGAAACCATTGTGTAATACCAGCATGAGTCATGGTCTGTTATATGATGTGTCACATCAAATATGAATGTTAACATTTGAAGTCAAAATTACTTATACAAGTAACCATATCGGTAAAATGTATAAAATCCAGGTAGTCTAAAACTATATGTTCTCGGTTAAGTGAGAAACTTTTTAAGTATTGCATAGAATCAAGGTATATTAACTGTAGTTAGGGACGGGATTGAACATGGGATCGCCTTGTGAATTACCCAACGTCCGTCTTACGTACTGGGCTACCAATTTCTCCATCCTCAATAAAAGGCTTGATTACGCTTGAACTACGTATATCTTATCAACATTTTCACACAATACCCTGCATATTTTGACACTAGTTTCGATTGGGTACAAGCCCAGCTTGTGAGCCTATCACGATTCCTACCTGTGATAATTGAGTTGCAAAGTTCAAGGTTCGTTCAATGTCCAGGTTTCCGTGCAGGTCTCAATGTCACAACTCACAACTGCTGATTGGACGTTGCTGTTCACTTGTCTGCAGATAAGTTCAGGACTTGTGAAGTAATCTAACAATGTCCAGATGTTGAAAAACTTGCAGTTGTTGTTTCAGGAACATACTATTCATTGTTGCTCCTGGTATGCAATGTATGTATACAATGTATGTAATGTTGTTACTGGCAGTTCTAGTTAGCTTATAGTACAGGTGTTAACCTGGCTCATTAGAGAGAGAAATGGGGTTTAACATCCACTCAACACAAACTAGGTCATTTTGGGACTAACATGGTTTTATCTCCTTGCCACAAGCGCTCACACCCGGGATCGAAACCACAGCTGCAAGTAAGAGGTGACCGGCCAGCTAGAGGTCAAAGCGGGCCATCGCAACCCCCCAACCTGGCTCATTAGTTTAGTAGACTAATATAAACCTATTCTACTATCTATACACATGTAATGTCTATTAAGGTTATGACCATTACAAAAATCTTGAATCAAATAATAGGCAGGTGAAAATTTGGTTCACTTCTGTTATTTAAGGCCTAAATTTGCATATACTCAGGGCTTTATCTTGGTCTCAGAATATTCAGCCCCACATTCCCTATGCTGAATAGACATATTTTATTCTTTTACCAGTGTCTCAAAAAATTAATCTGTAAATTTATTTCACCTTTTGAAATTTTAACATCAATATTTCTTAAATTAAAGATACGTTATGTAAGATTTAAAAGAAAGATCCAAGAATGAAAAATGAATAATTTTAAATTTATGTCAAAGTACTTTATTCAGAAAAAGATTATTATTGGCTGAATTGTTCATTTAGAAATATGACTAGTTACTCTAATATACATACATATGCAAGGTTGAAAATAAACCTGGGATCGAAACCACAACCTCAATTCATAGGTGACCTCAGCTAGAACACTATCTAGACCAATTTCCAATACATACATGTACATGTACTACATGATATTATGGACAGCTTGATTTAATTAAGATTATTTACATAAATGTGTATCATAAAAAAAAGGGATAAAAGTAACACCGTTCGACTTTCAGGGAATGTAGCTCGTCGACGTGTGTTCTTTAAGTATGAGAAATGACTACAGATTCTTGTAATGGATCTTCAACACTTTATTTTCAGCAGCAAATAATTAACAGCAACAATTTAACAACTTATAATTTAGTAAATATATCGGACCTCCAACTAGCATGTTCCCTAAGCTGGTCTCTCCAACTAATGATAACCTAGCATACATTTGTCTATTTATACAAATCAGTTATTAGAAAGTGTTGACATAAACGTATAATTATCAAAGGATTAAGACTTAAAGCATTTAAAACAATAGTTAGAAGAGACTTAACAGATCAACTACTTTAGTTGCCAGTCTGTCATAATTTGACTGACAGGTTAATTGCTGTATAATGACTAACCAAGCATTAATGAAATTTAAAATATAGATTTTGAAATTTAAAACAGAATTGAAAAATAATAAAATAACATATGACCTAGACATCGGTCATAAAAGCATAAAAGAATCATTGTATATACATGTATATACATGTATAAAACAGTGACTTTATGAAACACAGTGTTTGTTAAAATTCACTGTTGTGAGATAAGAAGAGGGTGGGTCATAGGTGTAATACTAGATGTGTAGTTGTGTGTACTGTGCAGATAGTAGAATAGGGTTATATATTAGTCTACATGTAAGCATAAGTTATTATTAGTAAGAGTGAATAACGAGTAGGGCAGGTTAACACCTGTACTATCAGCTAACTAGAACTGCCAATAATAAAATTACATACATTGTGTAGATGTATATGCAAAATTTTATGTTTACCGGGAGGGGGGGGGTGCAGGATGGCCGAATGGTTGGCGTGCGCGTGCAGTATCATACGGCTTGCCATTGAGTCAACTGGTGTGCTTTCAAATCCCCAGTTGTACGTGGCAAGGAGTAGGGTCACCTGTCCAACCTCATGGGTTTTCGTCGGGTACTCCACTCCAGTTTCCTCCCACTGCTAAAGACCCTTATGCGCAAGCGAATTATTGAAATAAAATTAAACCATGTGTTAGTCCCGAAATGACCTAGTTTGTGTCAAGCGGAAGGTAAACCCCATTTCTGTCCCTCTCTTTAAAAATACAACAATTATCGAATATATTGTTTAATCCTATCTTCTTTTCCCTAATAATGGTTTGTTTAACTCAATCTTTCTTTCCCTAATAGTAATAATATTCTTTGAAAGTTTATTGTATTTTATTGAAACATGGTGTAAGCTTGACCATGCAATGATTCAAATTTACTTGCCTGTCATTTTTTTTAAAAAAAATGAAATAAAAATAGACTATTTGATTTCTGCATATAAATATTTTACCATGGTCACAGGATTCGTAGCAAAAAGTGTTGTAGTCTCATTTATCAAGTGTGCAATCCTGACAGCCTTAAATAATACTGGATAATTATGCTATAACCAATGTGACCTGATGTTTCTAAGAAGTTAGTTAGCCAGTAGTATTCCGTTGACAAAATAAAAATACAAAAATAAAAACCTCCCTCCTGCATTAGAATAATTTTTTTTTCTGTGGCCTTATAAGTAATATTTTGGTTTTTTTTTTTTTTCAGTTCAACCAAATCAACAGCCTTTCTGGAGAAAACATCCACTATCAACATGGATATCCAGTATGTTGATCTGTTTTGCTGGTAGTTTAATTGCTAATCTTTTATTAGGTGAACCAATCATAACACCATTTAAAGATCATAGAAGTATTTTAACATTTACGATCGTATGGTAAGTTTGGTTCATTAGTTGTTACTTGTTTTTAGGGGGTTGGATGGCCGAATGGTTAGTATGTGCGCGCTGTGTGCCATAATGTCTGTCATTGAGTCAACTGGCGTTTCAATTCCCCGGTTGTACCTGGCAAGGAGTAGCGTCGTCTTCTCTATCTTGTGGGTTTTCTCAGGGTCCTCCAGTTTCCTCCCACTGCTAAAGACCGCAATGCACAAGCAAATTATTGAATTAAAATTGAACCAAATGTAGTCCCGAAATGACGCAGTTTTGTTTCGAGTGGATGTTAAACCCCATTTTCCCTTCCCTCCCCTCATAATTTGTTTTATTTTTATATGCCCACATTGAAATGTGGTCATATATTGTCGTCGCCCCCGTCCGTCCGTCCGGCGTCCACAAGCAATTGTGGACGCTAGAGGCTAAAGTTAATATCCAATTGACTTGAAATTTATACACAGTGATTATTATTTTACAGCGATTTCCGATAATAACTACTAGAGTTATGGCCCTTGATCACTTCAAAAAATCTTGTGGACGCTCTAGAGGCCAAAGTTAATATCCGATTGGCTTTAAATTTATACACAATGTTTAAGGTCATGAGATGAAGAAGCCTATTGATTTTCAGCAATTTCCGATAATTAGTGCCAGAGTTATGGCCCTTGATCACAGCAAAAAATCTTGTGTACGCTCTAGAGGCCAAAGTTAATATCCGATTGGCTTTAAATTTATACACAGTGTTTAAGGTCATGAGATGAAGAAGCCTTTTGATTTTGAGCGATTTCCAATAATTAGTGCCAGAGTTATGGCCTTGATCACTTCAAAAAATCTTGTGGACGCTCTAAAGGCCAAAGTTAATATCTGATTGACTTTAAATTTATGCACAGTGTTTAAGGTCATAAGACGAAGAAGCCAATTGATTTTCAGCGATTTCCGATAATTAGTGCCAGAGTTATGGCCCTTGATCACTTCAAAAAAATCTTGTGGACGCTCTAGAGGCCAAAGTTAATATCCGATTGGCTTTAAATTTATACACAGTGTTTAAGGTCATAAGACAAAGAAGCCTATTGATTTTCAGAAATTTCTGATAATTAGTGCCAGAGTTATGGCCCTTGATCACTTCAAAAAATCTTGTGGACGCTCTAAAGGCCAAAGTTAATATCCGATTGACTTTAAATTTATACACAGTGTTTAAGTTCAGAAGACAAAGAAGCCTATTGATTTTCAGCGATTTCCGATAATTAGTGCCAGAGTTATGGCCCTTGATCACTTCAAAAAACTCTTGAGGACGCTCTAGACGCCAAAGTTAATATCCAATTGACTTTAAATTTATACACAGTGTTTAAGGTCATGAGACGAATAAGCCTATTGATTTTCAGCGATTTCTAATAATTAGTGCCAGAGTTGTGGCCCTTGATTACTTCAAAAAATCTTGTGGATGCTCTAGAGGCCAAAGTTAATATCCGATTGACTTTAAATTTGTACATATTGTTTAAGCTCATGAGACGAAAAGGCCTATTCATTTTCAGCGATTTCTGACAATTACTGCCAGAGTTATGGCCCTTGATCACATCAAAAAATCCTGTGGACGCTCTAGAGGCCAAAGTTAATACCCGATTGACTTTATATACACACACACTGTTTAAGGTCATGAGACGAAGAAGCCTATTGATTTTGAGCAATTTCGAATAATTACTTCCAGAGTTGTCTCCCATGATCACTTCAAAAAACCTTGTGATGCTATAGAGGCCAAACTTATCATCCGATTGACTTCAGATTGATACACAGAGTTTAAGGTGTTGAAACGAACAAGTATTTTGATTTTCAATGAATTTTGATAACTGAACTGCTAAATCCATGATATTAAATGTTTCCTATACTAATTGTTAGCGTGGGGCAAAACTTTTATAAAAAGCAAACAAATTCTAATGATTTTCAGATAATTACATAATGAGTTGTTACTCTTAATCAGATTTTAGTGTATTACAAATGTTTCATTATCAAAAAAAATTAAAAATATGCGACAACCCTTGTTGACTGCCCGGACGATTTAGCTGCTGTGGGCGTATGTTTCGTTGCCTGGCAACCTATCTTTGTTTATTACAGGTATTTAGTTTACTATTCACCATTTGATCTAGTCTACAAGATAGCCAAGTTTTTACCAGTGAAGATAGTAATATCAATGTTAAAAGAGTGTCAGAGAGCACATAAAGTGTATCATGGCGTGTACCATACAGCTAAAATCTACCCCAACTCTCTATTAGTTATAGTAATTATTGGAACTGTTAAAGGTAAGACACACATGTAGAATTCTATGATGGGATGGGTGGGTGTCCCAATGCTCTTTAGTTTATGTATGTCGAGCTAGGGGCCATGATTGCTCAGTGAGTAAGACGTTGGCTTGTAAGTTTGGAGGTCGCGTGTTCGACCCCTACATTGGCTGAGAAAGTTCATCCAGATTTAGTAATCTGGAAAAATCTAGCAGTCAAATTTTGATGAAAATTGAGTTAGACCCATATTTGGATTAGTACACATGTATATAATAATAGGTTTTTTTCTCTGTCACTGAAAACTGAAAAGACTCCTAATTATCTTCAATTAAAAAGACAAAATAAAATTGGTTTTATATTCAGTAGCTTAATTCTGAAACAAAACAGTTTTCCTTACTTTTCTCAAGTCTACATTCAACAGTGTTTACTAGGTTTTTCAAGAGCTGTCTAGTCATTCAGATAAGATGGTTAACCGAGGTCCTATGTTCACATTGGAGCCGGAGCCATGATAGCTCAGTCCGCAAGACGCTGGTCCCTGCATTGGTCGAGAAAATACATCATGATTTTCCAGCATGGTTTTCTCTTGTCAGTGGTACAGGAATTGAATTTAAGAGTACATGAAGGCCATAGTGCTTCTGCCTGTGCAAATTTCCGTGATAGCACATTGTATAGCATATGCCCGTCTGCGTCAGATAAGTCGAAGCAAAACAGTAGGATGTCAAACCACATTTCGTTTCATTACTATGACTGGTTTCCTCCAAAAGCTTAAGACCTGTACGTACAAGCGAATTACTGAAGATGTTAGTTCCGAAATTACATATTTTTGTTGACTGGACGTTAATGCCAAATTGTTACTCACATTCTGTTGTTCTATTCTTGTGGTGGTCAGTTCGTTTGTCTCCGAGTTGAATGTTTTACTGGAATCGTGATAATGCTCACGAGAAACCACAAAGATGTTCAAGATGGTCGATGAGAAGTAAAATTCAAACTAATTAATGTTTTCATCCTCCTAGTGTAATTTGAGAGACTATTTTCTTTACTTTTTTTCATGAGGGTTATATTTTTATAATCTGTTCTCTGGTTGTACATGTATATGACAACCTTGTGGATTTGTTCTGGGTCCCCCGACTTCCTCCCACTGTTAGTTAGCGTGGTTTTGAATCCCTGGTTGTACATGACAAGGAGTAGGGTCGTCCGTCCAACCTTGTGAGTTTTCTCTGGGTCCTCCAGTTTTCTCACACTGCTAAAGGAACCTAAATGCAAGCAAATTATTCAAATAGAATTAACCCATACATTAGTCCCGAAATGACCTAGTTTGGGTCAAGAGGACATGAAACCCCATTTCTCTCTATCTGTATATATTTTTATACAAATAAATGAAAATTAAAAACTTTGTTCTTTTAAAACATTAGGTGCTGGAGGTGGATTAATGAAGAATTTTGAACGCTTGGTTCGAGGTCTGTGGATTCCAGGAACCAATGAAATTCTCCAACCAACTTAGTAAGTCATTATTACATAGTTTTATAACATTGTACAATTATCTGAAATAATATGAAGCGTTTCGAACCTTGTGCTCACCGAGATAGTTAAAGATTTTACTGTTGAAATTAGAAAAAAATTTCGCATCTCTGTCAGGCCACAAGATTTCCCTTGTTGCACATTGGATCGAATATACTCATCTTTAATCACATGGTTGGTGCAGAAAGAGTAGGACCTCACCTTGTTGGTTTTCTCCAGGTAATCTGGTTTCCTCCCACTGGGGGGAGGGTTGGGGTGGTCTAGAGTGCCGTGCTTCGACCTCTAGCTGGCCGGTCACCTCTGGCTTGCGGCTGTGGTTTCGAGCCCTGGTGTGAGCGTATGTGGCATGGAGATAGGGGCGCGTTCTCAACCTTGTGGGTTTCCTCCGGGCACTCCGGTTTCCTCCCACTGCTAAAAACCCCTATGCGCATCGAATTATTGAAATAAAATGAAACCATATGTTAGTCCCAAAATGACCTGGTTTGTGTTGAGTGGAAGTTAAACCCCATTTCTCTATCTCTCTCCTCCCACTGCTAAAGACCCCAACGCGCAGGTGAATTATTGAAATAAAAATTAAACCATATGTTAGTCCCGAAATTACCTAGTTTGTGTCGAGTGGACGTTAAACCCCATTTCTCTCTCTCTCTCTCTTACATTCTGTCTACAGCTTCGATTTTTTTCTTGTTTTTTTCTTCCAGTACAACAAAAGCCTGTTTTGTGGCTGCGACTGTTTTCTTGTTCGAGAGATTAAACTACATCACAGTACCACACGCGGTTATTTATTTTGGTGTTGTTATTTTCTTCGTCTATTTCAAACTCTCATCTATACTCCTGGGAATTCACGACCCCTTCTCACCCTTTGAGAACCTCTTCTGTGCCCTGTTTATGGGCGGAATGTGGGATGCGATGAGAAGAGCTGTTAGTAAGGAACCAAAGAAAGAAGAAGAAAACGACATCCGTAATGATGTCATCAAGAGCAAGGAAGAAAAGAAGAAGGATTAATTCTTTTGAAGACGAAGAAATTTTGTTAAAATAAATTACACTATCGTGAATGAGCAAAAACAAAAAGAAGTCGGATAAAATGAGAGGTGGAATCGTTTGATGGTGCCAAATTCAGTTTTGGAATAGTTGATTAATTTTTACACTTGTATTTTAAAAGTTAATGTTCGTGATAAAAAATACCTATAATTTTACCGGAATAATTAGAACAGGAGCCTTACTAATAAAAACTAAAACATTAAGAATACTGCTGTTTTATTGGCGGAGATATTATGAAATAGCTGTATTCGTAAGATATTTTATTATTAAGGAGTCTGGGGCAGGGACCTGTTTCACAAAATTTTAACTAAAATAAAATCCATATTTTAGTAATTTGATTGGTTAATATTAGATTTATTTCAGTGCTTAGCCAATCAAAATTGAAGTATTTACTAAAATTTGGATTTTATCTTCAGTTAAGATTTCGAGAAACAGGTCCCTGATCTTCTATAGAATTCTTCCTTGTATTAAGCCTTATTGATATTTATTTGTGTCGTTCGTACGAATGATTGAATTAAATGAAAGATAAATGTTTTTTATGTGTGATGGTTTATGATTTAAGTATGGCTACATTTAACAATGTCAGTAAGTCTTTAGGACTTATCTTATACATAATTACTGAATGGTATAGCACCATATTTGGTCTGATAATCATTTTAGAGATTCGACTTTCAGTTAGTAGAGCCTTTAAAATCCCTCAAATGAGGATTCACCGCCTTTAGACAATATGAATCAGCATTATAATTAATATGGTTGTAATTGAAAATAGTTTCTGAATATTCTTCAGTACATGTGTTAATGTTTTTTTGTACGTTTTTGTCCTTTTGTGATACTTACATCGGCTTTCAAATATTGAGTTTAGCAATTTTAATGTTTGTACCATGAAATGGGCTTATAAGAATTTTAGGATTTCATCGTTGTGAGTGATCATATGAACAGTCTATTGTGTTAAATTGTCGAATACGTCTGCACTATTACATGTATACCGGCCTGTGTTTGCTTGTTCGATCCTCCAAATAACGGCTCCCATTTTTACTCGTGCAAAAATTAGGAGTTCGAGCACTATCAAACTGGTACCGACTTTTCTTATTTGCTGCCGGACATGTATTGATAATATTGATAAAAATACCAAAAAAAACCACTGGCTTAGCACCAGAGGGAGTGTGTCTAATGTATCCTGAATTTCTGTCTGACAATGTCTTGTGTCCAGGCGATGTACATGTACGTACATGTTGATTTAGAATATATATTTATCTAGTTCGAGAATTTGCATTGAGCACTTGAAAAAGTGCGGGTTAGTGGTGGGCGTAATGCTACAATTAAAGAAAACTGTTTTCGTTAGCGCAGGGGTTGACATCTTTTTCCATTCCGTTCACCGGAGGTAAATTTAAACCTTACAATTTTAAAAAACAACTTTTTACAGTTGTGCAGGACAAACAGGCCTGGCAGGGAACAGTATGTGACTGTAGAACCGAATTCCTGTGTACACATGGCGTGTACTTAAAAGAATACTTGACTGTTGGAATTTAAATAAAGCAGATTGAAATTCCCTCTTGGCAGAATTTCTATTTCTAGCAGACTGTATTCCATCTTTATTAACCATGTTGGTAACCCTTGCCAAATAGAAAACAACTTTTATTAATTGTAGTCATGTGTAATAATTGTTTTGATGGAAGCATTCCCTTTGGTCAAACTTTTTAGGATATTTTTTAGGATATTGTAACCCCCGTTCATTTCCTGATTTACAATAATTATCAATTTGATACATCGCATAATGTGAATCATAGGATAAAGGCAGCTTAATGTGTGGAATTATTTACTAATTAATAAATATACACACCCCTCCTCCCCTTCACCTCTCCCCTTCACCCTCCCCCCACACCGTATTAGTCAATATTTTTTTATAGTAGTTATTTGTAGAATTGTTGTGTATTTTAGTCTAATGATGGATGCATGAGCCATATTTTTTTTTATAATAAGAATATTTTGAAAATGATTTGTTTCGTATTTCTGTTGTTTTTTTTAAACAGATTTTATGTTTAAATTTAAGAATTAATGAGTATTGAGGTTTCGCATGAATTTTGTTCATTTGTTGTTGTGAAGTATAAAAAGTATTGTAAGTTTTAATTAGACCTGAAAATAACAATTTCAATACCTTCAACTAGGATTTTTTATTGACCAGTGATTAGCTAAAGTGGTTTGCATCATTAACGTCAATCTAATTCAAATCAACGAATTTATTGACACAGATTTTGGAAGCGATTACCACATATCGCCAAACCACCTCAATGTGCATTTTGATGATTTGATCAGGTGATCACATGTTATGTTTTTTCTGAACTACGTTTAACCACAAGAATTTGTCACAGCTAATCGGCACGAACTCACCAAAGTATGTCGAGTGGACATTCAACCCGTTTTTGTTTATAGTCATCCCATATCATTTGTTATATTAATGTTAATTGTCTAGTTATCTCATTTGTTTGTTTCTTATTATATTATGTGTTGTATTTATGGACTAGTCTACTTACTACCTTACCAAAAATAAAAACCTATAATAGTTACATTTATTGTAGAATTGAGTCCTAAACGGTGCATTTAGCAATCTCTGAAACCATTTTATGATTTAAGCAATTTTATTATTCAAATGTTATATAATATTTACAACAAAAAGATCATTTATAAGTATTAATTATAAGTCTATGAAATGAAAGAATATGACCTCAAGTAGGACCACAGTTACTTCCCTTTCTAATATGGTTATAAAGATATGAATCTGAAATTTTAGTCAAAGGCCGATTGAAAATGTACTGTGGTGTGAATCCTGGATTATTGTTGGATAAGTGGAGTTGCCTCCCTTACACTCTTTGTAGCTTCTATCTGATTGTCTGTATAATGATAATTGAGATATGTGTTCTAATGTTATTTAAATTGAACCGTTTTCGTCTTCCCGTTTGTTATTAACCATTATTTGTATATTTTAATTTTGTTAAATGTATTTTTTCTTTGGAATATTTAGTTTAGTTTAGTTATTTAATTGTAATGATCATTTAGTAAAACCATCGCAAATTTTACTATTTTCCAATATTTTGAAATTACTCTGGTCAAAACATATCAACGATTTATAATGTCTTAGGTAAGGAACTGAATCAACAGAAATTTTGGCATTGAAACAGGAAGTGGAAAAATCTGATTACAAGGCATGTCTTTGAATGAAAAGTACATTCATGAACTTTTACATTTTTTTCCCTCAAGCGCGATCAAGATTTGAGCAGCTTTTAAACTGAAACCTTTTAAACTAGAGAATTGACTTTCTAGTTGGACTTCTTGAAATTTGAAAGAGAAAGATTTGGCTCATGAGACTGTGAACAAAAATTGCATATATTAAATTTTTAGGGGGGAGGTGTGCCACCACTGAGATTTAATTACAGAATTGACTTGATTGTTGGACTTGTTGTCAAGGAAACGAAAAAGAGAAATTAATTTCGATATGGAATTGTCTATAAATAAACAACTTACTAGAGTAAATCAGTATTAAACCACGGAAAGTTTATTACAAATAATTTTACAAATTATTTCTTTTGTGATGTGTTGAAATAAAATTTCAATTTTAAATCAAACTTTGTCTGTTTCAAACTTAGTTTGGGAACCGTGGTGACTCGCTAGTTACCAGGAGGTCTAGGTTTTCAATCTCGAGGTTGGCCTAGAAAGTTCCAAGGGATTTTCCAGCGTCGTTTCCCTTCATTAGCTCCGGTCAGTGCAGTCAAGTAAGATGATAAACCCCCATGTTCTGCTCCAACTGTTCTAGAACTTATAACAAAGATTAGGGGAATTTGGCCTGGGCAGCAGCCCTACAACCATCTCTTTTTTCGTATTCAACTGCCAACAATTCATAATCACTGAGCCACTGTGTCTCCTGTTTCACATTTTACATTCCCAGTGCACATTCACTTGAAGGGATTAAAATAAAAAATTTTACTACTGCTTGACTATATAGTATAGTGTGCCTGTGTCACAGTGGAGTTAGGAGTCACGCTGGCTAAGGCGCTGGCTCACTAGTCTGGAGGTCGTGCAGTCCCTGCATTGGCCAAGAAAGTTAATTGGGATTTTGCGATGTGCTTTCCCCTTGTCAGTGTTTCAGCATGGAGGTCCTGTGTAGACTCTTGCATGTGCGCAAAAGATCCTTGGCAGTTGAAATTCAATCTGAGAGTAGGCCATAGTGTCGGTCACTGTATGGCATATACTCGTTTTTGGTTGGGAGAGAGAGAGAGAAATAGGGTTTAACGTCCACTCAACACAAACCAGGCCATTTCGGGACCAACATATGGTTTAATTTTATTTCAATAATTTGCTTGCGCGTAGGGGTCTTTAGCAGTGGGAGGAAACCCACGAGGTTGAGAAGGCGCCCCTATCTCCATGCCACATACGCTCGCACCAGGGCTTGAAACCACAGCCGCCAGCTAGAGGTTGAAGCGCGGCACTCTAGACCACTAGGCCATCCCAACCCCCCCTTTTTGGTTGGGTGTTTGATTCCTGCTTTTCATTGGCCTGGTAGGAGCAGAATAGAGGACATTAAACCCCATTTCATTTCCCAGTGGTATTACATAAAATCACACACCACAGTTAGTTTGTACAAACTGAGTTAAAGATATTACATTATGTAAGATTTGGATAAAGAACTAGCCATTCTTGCTATAATATTTGCTATAAAGTAGAGAATGTACAATGAATAATTTGAAAATTTCATTCAAATTACTCTTATTACAAGTGAAGATATTAGCCTTTGAAGGTATGACAGACGTGTGCAATAATTTCAACCACCATACTGGTTGAAGGAAGCTAAATCTCGGTCCTCCATATTTGATTTAATCAAAGTATCGCTGAACCGTCCTAATCTGTTTAATATTGGAGAAATCTGATGCCACCGAGAGTTGATTAAGGCCTAGATCTGTTTAATATGGGAGAAATCTGATGCCATCGAGAGTTGATTAAGGCCTAGATCAGTTAATTACCAGCCCATTCCAGACTCCAGTGATGGCGTGGCGGCCCATTGAAGCCACCGGTCACATATAACATGATCATCATACCTCCTCCCCCAGGAGAAAAAGATTTTTTTTTAGATAAATTGGACAAAATTATTTTTTTCAATTTTTGTCCGACCGGCCCTTCGGGAGATCGCCCAATCGGGCCCTGTCTTGAATATAAATCCCTTAGTGCATTAGTCGGGTCTCAACAAGTTATTAAGTATACAAAGGATGATGCAAGCAATGTACTTAACCCCAGATTCACAGCCCCTATTATAAGTTGGTGTATACTATACCATACAGATAAAACTCGTAATCAAAGCCTTGCTTTGATATTCATGAGATTACATCATACTAGTTTATATTACCATTGTAAACTGTTTCAATGGCATTTAGTAATTGAACTAGAGTATACCACTCACAATTCTATGGAATACAATTACTGTATATATTGACCTGTCATATTTTTAGATTTTATCATGCAGGGGAACTGCACCACACATAATTTACTCAAAAACAAATATATGGACAAGACACAACACGCAGAAATCACAAACAAACACAGTTCAAAAAGAGTGACTAGATCCAGGCCTGTATTGTTACAATCAGGAATATAACCCAGGGAAAACCACAAACTGATCCCGCAGTGAATATTCGCTTGGCCGCTACAATTCGTAAGTAATTCTCTGTGAAACAGAGTTCTCTGTGAAACAGATTGGGAAAACCATTGTGTAATACCAGTAGGAGTCGTGATCTGCTTTATGTTACATGATATAGTGACTATTAATTACCCTAGAATTTCCAGGGAATATCTGTATACCTGACATGACAGTATTATTACTCATGATTGCATCATCTTAAATTATTTCAATGAAATTTAATAACTTGTTAAGACCTGACTAATGCACTTTTTTTCCCCGTGAACGTTATTATATAGGCAAGGGATTTACTGAAATTTAATAACTTGTTGAGACCTGACTAATGCACCTTTTTTTTTTTCGTGAATGTTATTTAGGCAAGGGATTTATATTCAAAACAGGGGCGGATCGGGCAATCGCCCGAAGGGCCGGTCGGACAAAAACTGAAAAAAATCTTTTTCTGCTGAACATTAGCCTATGTGGGGGAGGGAGAAAGAGAGAGAAATGGGGTTTAACGTCCACTCAACACAAACTAGGTCATTTCGGGACTAACATATGGTTAATTTTATTTCAATAATTCGCTTGCGCGTAGGGGTCTTTTGCAGTGGGAGGAAACCGGAGTGCCCGGAGGAAACCCACGAGGTTGAGAAGGTGCCCCTATCTCCATGCCACATACGCTCACACCAGGGCTCGAAACCACAGCCGCAAGCCAGAGGTGACCAGCCAGCTAGAGGTCGAAGCACGGCACTCTACACCACTAGGCCATCCCAAACCCCCCATATGCGGGAGGAGGTATGATGATCATGTTGTATGTGGAGTCTGGAATGGGCTGGTATTATAGACTTTCTAGGCCGGGTGTGGGCCAGAATTCGGAATCCTGCAATGAGGATTTCGAATTTCATCCGAAAATTTCATCGGATTCACCCGACACTGTCGCCCGCAAATTATTAAGTCACCTGCACCCTGTTTGTGGGGGTATTACTTAACGTATTATCATTGACGATAAAATAATTATACGTTAATTCATGAAATATTATTTCACAGAGATTATAATCAGATATACCATCAAATCGCATATTTAGGGTTCATTTTTCAAAAATATTTCCAGGGGGTGAGCCCCAGGACCCCCCTCGCCCGGGCTCTGCCGTCAGTAAAATGGGCCACTCTGACACGGGGGCCCACGCCAGTTCCCGGCCCCAATCTGCCCCTGATTCAAGAAATAATTTTGTTGATTGTTTACTTTCAATCACAACCGTGTATTAAGGAATAATAATAGGCCTATACCTCTCCCATAATCTGGAAAAACCTAGCAAGTCAAATTTTGGTGAAAATTGAGTTAGACCCATACATGTATTTGGACTTAGTACACATGTATATAATAATAGGTTTTTTTCTCCTTCACCGAAAGGGTTTCTAATTATCTTCATCTAAAAAGTCAAATAAAATTGGTTTTATATTCAGTAGCTTAACAAAACAGTTTTCCTTTGTTTACTCAAAACTACATTCAACCATGTTACTGGGTTTTTCCAGATTACAGGAGACCTGTAAAATGTCTGTTTTGGTGTTGGTATTGAAGACGGGCATACGCCATACATTGTGTAATGAGGGGAAGCGGCATTACGGCATACTCTTATAACGAAAATTCCAACTGCCAAGGGATCTTTTACATGTATGTGCACGCCAATATTTACACAGGGCCTCTGGTTTCCATCCTATCAAAATGACTAGACAGCTGTCCTACAGAAGATGTTAATACAACCGACTTAATACTCGGTCCTCACTATTATGAGTTGCTCCAGGAAACCATGTTTGTGCGAGAAGGGGTTAGATCCTCGCTTCTTTGCCTCTCGCAGCCGACCTGGCACTGCCATCTGTAAACCAAACATTTCAGGTTCTGCCCCGCTCCTCTATCTATACATTTGTCTCATCCAGACAAGTTTTCGTCCGCAAAATAAAGTGAGGAGAGATGCATAATAATTCTACAAATGAATCCTGAGGCAGGCTAGCACCAAGATGTTATTAACAGCAAATTCCAGTAATAAATATATACATGTAATGAATTTAAATGTTTATTTTTTTTAAAAAAAATTGTTGGATTTTTTTGTTTTGTTTTAATAATTTCAAACTTTTATATATATAAATGTAATGCGCAGTTGTAATAATTAGCCATTTTTTCTAAGTCAATATCAATAACTCTCCCTTCATATATATTTTCACACATATATGACGTATTACATGTAATCATATAAACACACAAAACAAGCTCATGTGGCAACTAATTTAGTGTCCAATAATGTCGGTCTAATTAATTCAAACGAAAAATATTTCTTCAAAATCAGAAATAAATGAAATGAAATAGGGTTTAACATCCTACTAAAGCCAGATTTACTAATGACAGTTGGGGTTTTAGTGAAGGTTTTAAAATGTACATGTTTTATCAAATTAAATTATATTTGATTGAATTATCAAGTCAATTTACTTTTTTATCCTTGTATTTTTTTATATTATTTTCCTTCAACTTTTCTTATCCTCAAAAAAAAAAAAAATAATAACCTAATCTCTCTATTCTTGCTTTTTTCTTTAATAATCAAAATATCCTCTAAAAATAAATACTAAACTCAATAACAATTAGCAGCGTGGTTATTCATTAAACAAAATTAACAATGTCTTAAAATTGACGTGATTCAGTATTTTTTAAATTCATCATTTTTTAATCAATAACACCTTATACCACATCTCAATTACCACTGATAAATGGTAACACTACACCTTCGTCAATCCACAAATAAATTAATTAAGTGTCTTATTGGGATCAATTCTGCTAACAATTATCATTTTTAACAATTTTTAAGGAGGAAACCTGCTGGTTAACAAACTTAATAAAATAAATTATTTGCTGTTATCTGATGGAGCTTCATCTGTCTTCTCTGGACCTTTCTGATCATCTGGTTTCATGGCTGGGAACAAAAGAACTTCTTTGATATTATTGGAATCTGTGAGGAACATCGTTAACCTATCAATACCCATACCCCAGCCACCAGTAGGAGGTAAACCATACTCAAGAGCCGTGCAGAAATTTTCATCGACAAACATAGCCTCTTCATCTCCAGCCGCTTTGTCTTGGGATTGTTGTTGGAACATCTTTCTTTGGACAACTGGATCATTTAATTCGGTGTAAGCGTTACAGATTTCTTTCTTCATTACAAATGCTTCAAACCTTTCAGTCAGACCAGGTATAGTCCGGTGCCATTTGGCAAGGGGACTCATAATTTGTGGATGATCCATAATAAAAGCTGGATTGATTATTTGTTCTTCTATGTACTCTCCGACCAGTTTGTCGAGTAATCGAGCAGTGGTTCTCGGTGGGGTGCATTCTACGCCTACTTCTCTACACAGATCATCTAGAAATTGACGAGCTTCTGGCGTATCAAAAGTTGTCGGGTCTGGAAATTTGCGTTTCAAGATCCTTTCTAGTTCCGACACTAAACTGATCCTTTTAAACGGTGGGGTGAAATCAATTTCATGAGCCTCACCTTCCAGTCCATCGGGATGAAAATTAACTTTATATCCCCCAAAGAGAGACTTGACTAATCCTGACACCAAACTCTCTGTAATATGCATTAGATCATTGTAATCTGCATACGCCATATAAAATTCGCATGTTGTAAATTCTGGATTATGTGTCTGGTCAATTCCTTCGTTCCTGAATTGCTTTCCGATTTCGTAAACGCGATCCAAACCTCCGACAACTAGCATTTTCAGATATAACTCTGGTGCAACTCGCATATACAAGTCCATATTTAGATCATTGTGATGAGTAATAAACGGCTTGGCAGAGGCTCCACCTGGGATCATATTCATCATTGGCGTTTCAACTTCCAAAAATCCCATATTGTCCAAAAATTTCCTAATGTAGTTTATAATCTTAGCCCTCGTTATAAACTTGTTTCGAACCTCTTCGTTTATGATCATATCTAGATATCGCTGCCTGTAGCGAGTCTCCTTGTCTTTAACACCGTAATACATATGAGGCAACTGATGGAGACATGGAGAAAGTAACACCATTTTGGTCGGTATAATGCTCAATTCACCTTTCTTGGTCTTTCCTGGTTTCCCTTGGACACCGACAACATCACCTCTCTTCAATTTGTCATTAATAGCCTCAAATTCTTCTTCTGGTTGGTAATGTTTGGAATTTGCCATTATTTGAATTTTTACCAGCTCGGCCCGTAAATCGTAAAACAGTAACTTGGCCCCGGCTTCTCTTTTGGCGTGGATTCGACCAGATACGCTGACAACTTCGTCCAAGATATCCCCTGGTTGTACATGATTGTATTTTTCAATAAATGTTGTCAGTGACGTATCCACGTGAAATTTATGAGGGTACGGATGTGCACCGGTTTCTTTCAATTGATCTACAACCTTTGAGCGGTAATCGAAGTAAGCGGTCTCATCCAATTCTTCTACTGCAGGTTTGGTTTTAACTTCGTCATTTTCGTTGCTGGGAATTACAGCCGTCGCTTCTTTTTCTGCCTTTTCCTTAGCCTTTTTTTCTGCTTTTAGACGTCTCTTCAGTTCATTCTTACTCAGATCTTCTGTTGCCTCAGCCATGTTGAGTTTCCCACACGTGTTCCAGATTGAGAACGAGGTCGAACTTGACGCAATGGGAGTTATAGCCCTTCTGAAAAAATTCGATAAAATAGCAGACGTTTTATGCATAGCTTTCTTTTATCATTGTTGGATTTCAACAAATTTTAATGTATTGCGTAAGCCTTTTCCTTTACTTACAAAACAATACATCATATACAGTAGTGCTATTGTACTCGAATTACATGAAAATCCAAACTATTGGCTGGAAAAATCGCGTGCAATGACGACAGTACAATGAAAGTTATTTCTCTGTATTACTCTTTTGTCATGGAGGTAAAATTTTGCATGTAAACAAAAGTAGAAAGACGACGACAACAGCCTGCGCATGATCTGTTTTACATACATGTTTGGCCATGACTTGGTGTAAGAATAACATTTTTACACTATTGAATTGAATACTGTCCTCTCTTCTTGTTATACCCAGATATTTCTATTTTGCAAGCAAGAGGCTCTGTAAATATATAAAATCAACAAACACCCATTCTCAGCATTGCTCCTTGTTCAAACTTGTTGGAGTCTTTCATTAAACTTTTCGATGTTGAAAATTATGATTATTATGTAAGTTACTTGAAGTTGAAGTCATTTTTATTTTCCGGTGTCGTTCCCCTTTGTCAGTGTCCAGTGATGCAGGGCAGAGGGCCTGACAACAAGGACAACTGTCTTGTCGTTCAGATGAGACAAAAAACAGAGCCTCAGAGGTCGCATGTATTATGTATTGGCTAGCTACGAGAACGTAGCTAAAAATGTTGTGATATACTGATGTGCTTGTTTTTAGCTACGATTTGAGGCCTTTAGTTCCAAGTTGCAAATTCAATTTCTTTATTAATGCGAGAACGTAGCTAAAAATGTTGAGATATACTGATGTGCTTGTTTTTAGCTACGATTTGAGACCTTTAGTTCCAAGTTGCAAATTCAATTTCTTTATTAATGCATATAACATCTTTAAAATAAGATAAGTTAATACTATTATCACTAATTAAACTTATACAGAGGCCAATGCAGTGGCACAACTACCGCCTAACTCCAAATATTCGCATTTAAATTACTGAAGCCATATATTTTTTGTTAGACATTCACCTCCATTGAAATCCACATGGATGTCATTTAGTTTTTCCACATGTAATTGCGTTTTTGATTGGCTGTTGTAAAGTCTTATAATTAACGCCTGCCTACATTATGACAGCCGTAGACTTCACTGCTCATAAAAAAGATGGCGGTATAACGGCTTAACGCCTTGATTTTAAATACCATGATTTATACCTGTTCCAGGTAGGATTATATGCTTAATTGCAATTGAGTGTGGCAAAATATTATGAATAACAATAATCAATCGTTGTTTTGATGAAAACTATTGTCAATTTTGCATAGTATTAGCGATTGTGGATCACAATCGCACTTGCAATGCTGACTGAAATGGGAAGAAATTTCATCTGTCACACGGAGGTTTGACAGATGAATTTTTTTATCTATGTATTGGCATGCACATAAAAGATCCCTTGACGATTCTTGGAATTCGATATATGTGACCGGCCACGGCAAAATGAGTCGGAATGTGCGCGATCCAATAATGAGATAAAGACAAAATAAGTGAAAACATTAATTTTGATCGAAATTGAGATTTTCACAAATATGAGTCTATAAATATACTATCTATCGGCCCAAAAGATCAAAATAGCAATAAAACATTTTAAAACACCTTTATTTGGACGTTTTATAAGAGTACGGTATTCTTAAATCTGTCTTTTTCTGAATATTCTCAGCGAAATTAGATATTTTTCTCTGCTCACAGCGGGACGACCGGTCAATCCTTTTACAAAATGCTTGGCATCGTTGTAAAGCGGAGAATCTCTAGATTATACATATGACCACAGTATTGCGGCCATTATCTGTCTTGGGGAAATTTGCAAAAATCGCTGAAATCGCCGAATCGGTTGACTTTAGTGCAAATAAATGTATTAACGACCTATAGGAAATCGATACTCGGGAGTTAAAAAATGCCGACATTTTTAACCTACGATCTTTTTATAACGTCGTAACGTCACTTTGATGGAATTACGTCGTTCTCATTGTGACGTCATTATCGAATTGTATTGTAACTGCGCTTGGAAAACTGCTACCTTGATGTTGGCAAATACTTAACACCAAAGTCGCAATTTGCGATAAAAATATGAAAGTGGCGATTAAAATTTGATTTTGGCGATAAAGTTTTGCGGTACTGGCGATACTTTTTGAGAACTGGCGGAAACAAATCTTAAAATTCTAATCATTATTGAGTGTCAATCACGTGGCTTAACACTATAATGATAAAATAATCAACTGGCTGATAATCCGGATCGAGTCAATGAGTAATACTAATCAGTTGTCTTGGATTAATGATTAGTTGATTGACTTACTTATCTTATCAACATGTAACGTAAGACCTAGTTGAATATCGGCGGTTCTTGAGCGAGAAAACGGTTCGCCATTTGTATCATATTTCCGACGCCAAAATGGTCTAAAGGTGAACGACGTGTATTATTGTGAGCATCTCTTACAAATATAATTGATGTAATATCATTCTATAAGGGATTCAGATTCTGATACCTTTACGGTAGCTGAAAATAACAAGAGGTCTATTGTACACACAACACATACATTTATAGAAAATTGTCATTCCTTGGACGAGATTTGACGTGTAACTACTGAATATATAGTTTTGTACGATGTTCAAATAGATTAAACTCACCAAAATTATAATCTGATCTTATTAAATCCAAACTGTGCTTATATATAATGTAAAGACAGATTTTAAAAGTTGTTTTACATGTATATTGTATCGTATATATCGGTAATTATTTTATAATAAGAATAGGTGAGACATAAAATTGTTAGATATTGTATTTTTTATCACACATTTTTGACAGATAAAATATTCAAGTATAAAAATACATGTATAAAAATTATCATCCATTTTGGCGGAAAAAATTGAAAGCCAGTGTGAGCCCTGCGTAACACAATATGAACATAACATGATTCAACTGAAAGGTGATATATATATGCACTATAGATGATTAATATCTACATTCAAGTTAAACCAACAGTGTTTATATATTTTTTAAGTCTTACGTCGAGCTGAATAAACTAAATGATTTTTTGTCATTAAAACTCCAATGGCTGGTTAACAGTGTGTAATTAAAGACTATAAATGAATCTTTGTAGAAATACGCTTATTAATTTATTTAAAGGGACAATAACATTCTTGCTGGCTTGGTAGCTCCAGAAAATAAATAATACCCTTATTCTAAGTACTAGATGTTTAAGTGTCCTAACTGTTGTGTAAATTATCCATTACAACCTATTTTACTTGTCCATTTATTGTGTAAAATTGTGATTATAATCAAAACAATAAATCTCGTCCTATACTATAAACAAGCCATAGCAAGAAATACCTCCTATTGTCAATGTTTTAATGTACCTAGAATTTTCTACACCACCTCTATTGCGTCCAGATATTTAAAGCGTGTTAATACATATATATACATGTATATTCATTTAAGAGAAACTATGTAATTTCGAGATTAACATATCGTACAATTCATATTCATTTGATGATCGATCACCTATTTACAAAACTATGGTTTATTCTAACCACAGTATAAACATGGTTTAGAAATTCTATCTGAACTACAGGGTACATCATGGTTAAGAGACTGAAGGGTACATCATGGTGTAGAGACTAGAGAGAGAGAGAGAGAAATGGAGTTTAACGTCCACTCGACACAAACTAGGTCATTTCAGGACTAACACATGGTTTAACCTTATTTCAATAATTCGCTTGCGCGTAGGGTTGACATATAGAACCAGCTATGTTTTGTTTCTATAACCCTTTTTTATATAACAATATGTCAATCAAATGTTAGTTGATTTCAGTACACACCTGCATATATGTGAATATGTTAGAAACATAAAACTATATCTTATCTCCTCATTCCTTGTCTATAATCTTTAAAAACAATGTCACCACGACTATATTGCTACACAGGCGACCCTACTCCTTGTCACGTACAACCAGGGATTCGAAAACACGCCAGTTGACTCAATGACAGGCTTTATGATACAGCACGCACGTGCTAACCATTCAGCCATCCAGCCCCCCATTTAGAGACTATATGAACTTCATGGTACATCATGGTTTAGACACTCTATCCGAACTACAGGGTATATGATTGTTTAGAGAGACTCTATCCGAGCTGCAGGATACATCATGGTTTAGAGACTCTTTACGAACTACAGGGTACATCATAGTTTAGAGACTCAATACGAACTACAGAATACATCATGGTTTAGATACGCAATGCGAACTACAGGGTACATCATAGCTTAGACTCTCTATCCGAACTATAGGGTACATCGTGGTTTAGGGAAACTCGACCCCGGTCCGTCCCTGGTAACATCAAGACCGATAGTTACCGCGGGTTCATTTAAAACAAAATGGTCGATATTGTCGGATAAAATTTTACTATGACGATTATCATTTCGGTCGCCATTTTGAAAAACAAAATGGCGGGTATTATCGGATTGACTCTTATACATTAATAAATACATAACTTGTGAAAACTCGTGAAAGCTCAGTCAATTTTTGCGCGATTCAATCAAACTATACATCAAATTGAAGGTATTGAGTTGGAGAATCTGAAAATAACAATAACTCAATTTTCAAAATTTTCTCATTGCGACTCATTATGCCATGACGGGTCACATATAAGAGTAGGCCATAGTGCTGCTACATGTATCCGGGCAAAATTCCTTTCATAGCACACTGTATGTCCGTCTTATTATCCCAGTTCATAAAACAACACTAGGACGTACGTTAAACCCCATTTCATTTCATTTCCTTTCATTAAAACACCAATTAATGAAGTATAGGTATTTAAATAAGTTGGATATCTCTAAAGCAACTGGCCTAGATAATGTTGATCCTAAATTTTTTAAGCTTGAAGCATCGTTTTTATGTCCACATTTAACTTTCATTTACATACTTTGTCTATGTACCATATAAACAGTAGAACTATCTGCAAATATGTGTGAATACGATAGTCAAGTTAGGGGAAGATTATTTATAAATATTGGAAACAAAAATGGCCCAAGGATTGAACCTTGTGGTACTCCATATTCGATTGACTTGTTTGTTTTCAGTATTTATACGTGATCTTCACCAGATAATACTACTGATGTGTAATAGGGATGTTAATGTTATTAAATCAAAACTTCAATCTGATACTGATACAGTTATTCAATGGTACAGATCAAATGCTACGGTCATAAATACCTCTCAAATCAAGGCCCTTTTTTTTGCTTCCTCAAAAGGTAACAATTTTTATCCGATTTTGATGAAACTTAAAATATATATTTGTGCTATTCGGATCCCAACTTCTAGCAAGCTCTTGTTTTCTTGAGGGGACAAATTCAAGGACATTCTTTTGGGGACACAAATTCCAGTTACTGTTTATAACATTTTATTCTTATTATTTCTTCAGATTGTAATGAGAAAACTAGGATTTCTACCTGACCATCCTGCCTACACTTCATGTAGAACTAACAAATTGTCTCTTACAGTTCGATGCTTTTGTGAGAATAAAAGATGGCCGCGTCCACCACGAAACACATGACGAGAAAACCAAGTGGAGGAGAAGAATTTAATCATAGAGTGTTTAAGGCAAACAGAGTGTCACACTTTATCGAGTCGTATCCGCAATTTTTATTAAAGAGACTTTCTCTACTCTGGAAGGAAGAATTATACTGCGATATCAGTATCATTGCCAACGGCAAATCGTTCTGTGCCCACCGACATATTCTGGCAGCCTCCAGTTCGTTCTTTAAAGCCATGTTCACATCAGGCATGGTGGAAGGCAGTCAGAAAGAAATTTATTTACACGATATTGATGAAGACATTATACAAGAATTGTTGTCATTTATTTATACTGGTGAGTGAGGGTGATTGATAAAGAAAGAGATGTGGAGGGGGAGAATCTGGTTAAACATCCCCTTAACTTGAACAAGGTTATTTTGGGACTAACATATATTTTTATATCCACAAAGACTGCAAAGATAATGATGATCCATTGTGCGATCATCAAACCCATTGATATTCAATAAGTACCTTAGCTCATTCTGCACTCCTACGACCAAGGACATCGCTAACTAATACATCGAAACTATATCTAAACTAGTCTCCAGGTGCTTTATAAGTCTATTGAGATTCTATCAGGAACCCTATTGAAATTCGGAGCCATACATTGATTTTTAACATTTTTTCAAAAAGTTGTTCATTCCTTTGAAGATTCCCTAATGGGCATATTTACATTACCTGACACGATTATAATATAAATTGTGTTTATATTTTAGGTGTAATAGAGATAACGCTAGAGAATGTACAAGATCTATTGTCATCCTCTGATATGTTGGGTTTAGTCGATGTAACAGAAGCATGTGGTCAATTCTTACAACAACATTTAAACACAGAAAACTGTATTGGTAAGTGTAGGTAATAGTATATAGGGTTTGTTGTGCCTGAAATTGTCAATCAGACAGCCTGACTACTGACAAGGGCTGACATGTAATCTGTATATGGTCAGTAAAATGAGATAAAACAATGCTCGAACTGTGCATGCATAAGAAATAAAACACAGGTTCACCTGTGCATGTATAAAAAATAAAACATCAATTATTTCTAAATAATTTTTTACATGTACATTTGCATAGTGTATTATTTGTGTTAGCTTAAGTTGAGAAAATACTTTTGATATTTCCAGGAATTTATCTATTTTGTGATGCGCATTCCTGCCAAGATGTAAAACAAGCCGCTGAATTATATATCCAGAAACATTTCCTTCAGGTAGTTATCTCCCTTTGATAAACATGGCTGTGCTTAATCCACAGAAATGAAATGAAATTTGGTTTAACATCCTACTGTTCTGCTCCGAACTTGGCTAATGAAGATGGTCATGCGTCATAAAGTATATTATGAGGGAATTTAGCCCGGACAGCGGCACTACAGACTACTCTTACATCGATTTCTAACTGTCAAGGTATCTTTTACTATTTATTTATTTTGGGATTTAGGTGAGAGATATCAGCCTCGCTGTTGGCTGGTACATTACCTTTTTCTGAACAAATAAAGCGAGAACTGTGAGTCTTTTATCTAAATCCTATATAATGCAGCCTTAATACAGACAGAAAATCTAAGCAAATTGATTTTTTTTTTTTCACTGCAGGTGTCAAAAACAGAGGAATTTTTACAACTGCCAAAAGACGAACTGATACATTTTTTATCTAGTGAAAATCTACGCCTCGAGAATGAAATTCAAGCCTTCAATGCCGCGATTGTTTGGATCAACCACGATTTGATTTCCAGACGTAAAGAAATATTCGATGTCATGAAACCAATAAGATTTCCAATTATTCACGAAAAATTTTTGGAGAAATTTCAAGAAGAATGTTCTGACATAAGCCTAAAAATTGCCGTGCATAAAATAATTCAGGATTACAAAATGACGCGCAAATTGTGCCTCGAACTTCAGTTGAGCCGAATAGATCCCACCATGCTTCAACCCCGTTTATGTGCTCGAAAAAATATTTACGTGATCGGAGGCTACAGTCGAAAACGAGGGGACAGATGGAGTGACATGCATACACTAAAATCTGTGGAGCGATTCGACACATTTCATAAACAGTGGCATAAACTTCCAAACATGAAGAAACCACGCAGTGGACTTGGTGCTGCCGTCTTGTGTGGAAAAATTTACATCGTTGGTGGGGAAAATGATTCCTTGATTCATGATTGTGTAGAAATGTTTGATCCAGACGATGGAAAATGGATGGAACTAGGAAATATGACAGATCCCCGTTGTGGTCTGAATGTTTGTGCGTTTAACAATTGTATTTATGCGTTTGGTGGGTGGGTGGGGTCTGTGATAGGAGATACGGTCGAGAAATATACAGCGGAGATAGATGCCTGGTGTATTGTGGGTACGATGCCGACACCCAGGTTTGGAATGGCGTTGGTAGAGACACAAGGTATGAAACCAGCTTCTTCAACTACTTTTGTCCTTTCTGTTCAGACTCAGTATTCAAACATAAGGATTAGCTCCTTACTGTCTTGGTCTAGCTCCCTACTGCCTTGGTCGTTGGGTGAGAACATTTCCCAGGACTTTACAGCCTGGTTTCCCCTCAGCTGTGATGTAGGACAAAAGGGCACGTGGGACAATGAACCGAGATTCCATTTTATTTTTTTTATTTTTATTTATTTATTAGGAAATAAACATCCTGTATCATAATTTATTTATTTATTTATTTATTTTTATAGGATTGATTTATGTAATAGGAGGACTGAGTGAGATGGGCACAGAATTAAAATTTATTGATAGTTTTAATCCAGTGACGAAGGAGTGGGTTCGATTGACCAACATGCCAGCTAGGAAAGCGTATATAGGAGCAGCAGCCATAGATGATTATATATATGTAGTTGGTGGGTGGAATGAACACGAAGGGCCTTTAAACACCGTCCATAAATACAATATCATAACGGTAAGTTACTACCACACTTTTAACTTTAACTGGGCTTTTTACCTTTAACTGGGCCTTTTAGGGGGCTTGGGATGGCCTAGTGGTCTAGAGTGCCGCGCTTCGACCTCACCTCTGGCTTGCGGGCTGTGGTTTCGATCCCTGGTGTGAGCGTATGCGGCATGGAGATAGGGGCGCCTCTCAACCTTGTGGGTTTCCTCCGGGCACTCTGCCGGTTTCCTCCCACTGCTAAAGACCCCTACGCGCAAGCGAATTATTGAAAAAAAATTAAACCATATGTTAGTCCCGAAATGACCTAGTTTGTGTCAAGTGGACTTAAAACCCATTTCTCTCTCTCTCTAAACTGGTCCTTTTAACTTTAACTGGGCACTTTAACTTTAACTAGGTCTTTTTACTTTAATTTCAATTGGGCCTTTTAACGTTAAATTTAAGGGTGTTAAGGACTTTTGAGTACTCTAAACTGCACATTTTGAAGCTAGCACTGTAAGGTTTGTTGATAAGATATGACATTTTTATACGCCCACATTTTCATGTGGACGTATATTGTCGTCGCCCCTGTTCGTCCATCCGTCCGTCCGTCCACAATTGTTTGTGAACAGTCTACAGGTCACAATTTTTATCTGATTTCAATGAAACTTTAAACATAGGTTTATCACCCTAAGATCTCGGTTCCTTACGATATTGGCTTGTATCGGACTGTAACTTCATGGGTTATGGCCCCTGATTGTACGAAAAATCACGTTTTTTAGCTTGTGAACAGTGTAGAGGTCACAATTTTGAACCGATTTGGATGAAACTTGAAATGCATGTTTATAACCCAAAGATCTTGGTTCCTTTCGATATTTGCGCCAATCAGATCGTAACTTCCTGAATTATGGCCCCTGATTGTCCGAAAAATCGCCCTTTTTAGCTTGTGGTCCCTCTGGAGGTCAAAATTGTTATCTGTTTTAAAAAACCGTTTGATTATATCACCGTTCCATGGTTATGAAGGTTGAGTATGAATTTCGTGAAAATCGGACCAAAATTGACGGACAAAATGGCCGCCATTTGTACGCGAATAGTGTGAAAATATGTTATATCAAGGTTGTGAACAGTGTAGAGGACACAATTTGAACCGATTTGGATGAAACTTGAAATGCATGTTTATAACCCAAAGATCTTGGTTCCTTTCGATATTTGCGCCCATTGGATCATAACTTCCTGAATTACATGTATGTCCCCGGATTGTCCGAAAAATCGCTTTTGTTCGCTTTTGGTCCCTCTGGAGGTCAAAATTATTATCCGATTTAAAAAAACGTTTGACTATATCACCGTTACATGGTAATGAAGAGAGAGTTTGAATTTCGTGAAAATCGGACTAGAATTGACGGACAAAATGGCCGCCGTTTGTACACGAATAGAGTGAAAATATGTTATATCAAGGTTGTGGACCCTATAGAGGTCACAATTTTGAATCGATTTTGATGAAACTTGACAGGTATGTTTATAACCCAAAGATCTTGGTTCCTGTCGATATTTGCGCCCATCGGGTCATTACTTCCTGAATTATGTCCCCTGATTGTACGAAAAATCACCCTTTTTAGCTTGTGGTGCCTCTGGAGGTCACAATTATTATCTGATTTTAAAAAAAAAAGTTTGATTATAAAAACCAAACAAATTCTAATGATTTTCTGATAATTCCTTAATATGCGACAACTCTTGTTGACTGCCCGGACGATTTGGCTGCTGTGTGGGCGTATGTTTCGTTGCCTGGCAACCTATTTTTTGTTATCTGTGGTGATAAACTAATCAATACCAGGTTTGACCTGGTTTCACTTGATACCCTGTTCAATCACACCTGGTTTCACTTGATACCCTGTTAAACCGATACTTGGTTTCACTTGATACCTGGTTTTACTGTTTTTGTATATATTTTTAGGATGAATGGAGTGATGTATCGAGTCTATCAATGAGAAGAGCGGGACCATCTGTTATCAGTGTCGATGGTTTGTTATACGTTATCGGGGGCCGGTATTACTCAGATCTCTATACAGCACCGGTAACCACGGATACCATGGAATGTTACGATCCTAACACTGATAAATGGACGGAGTTTCCCAGCATGTTTAACAGTCGATGTGAAGCTGGTGTCGTTGTTTTATGACATAAACAGGAAACTGGTGTCATGGTTTGACTCAATACCTGATTTGACTTGGCACTTGGTTTGACAAGATTATCTGGTTTGACTGGGTACCTGGTATGACTGGTTCCTGGTTTGACTGGGTTCCTGGTTTAACTTGGTTCCTGGTTTGACTTGGTACATGGTTTGACTTTGTACAAGGTTAGATACCTGGTTTGAGTCATTCCTGGTTTGACTTGGTACCTGGTTTGTCTTGGTACCTGGTTTGACTTTGTACATGGCTTGACTAGATACATGGCTTGACTAGATACCTGGTTTTACTCAGTTCTTGGTTTGCTTATATTCCTGGTTTGACAATAGTGCCTCGATATCTGGGTTGGCTGGCTACAGGGTTTAAATTGACACTGGGTTGACCCACTAGCTAATTTAACTGGGTACCTTGTTCGACGAAGTCTCTTTGGAGTCGTAAGGACAAGGAACTGAGACAAACTGGGTTCCAAGTCTTGCAGTCGAACTCGGTTTCAAGGCTCCCCATTTTCCTTGTCAAATTGTGTTTCAGGGCAACCCAGATTCCTAGTCAAATTGTGTTTCAGGGCACCTCAGTTTCCTAGTCAAATTGTGTTTCAGGGCATCCAAGTTTCCTATTTAAACTAGGTTTCAAGGCACCCCAGTTGCCTGGTCAAAACATATTACTGTAAGAAAACTGTTTGAGGCATTAATTACTGCAATCAACTTTAATTTTTAATTCTGCAGAAGGTATTAATTCTTTTTTATTAAGCTGGAAATTGTTTTACATTTATTATGTAATAGAATTGTAAATATTGCTATTAATTTAAACCATAGGACCATATGTGATATTGGGATGTCCCATTTTTGTGCAACATAAAAATCACCTTGCACTATCAAGGTCTTTTCTGCCAGTAAACAATTACACCTGTTGAGACTGGAAGACAAGGATAACGCAACATAATGAGACTGGAAGACAAGGATAATGTGACGTATTTAGACTGGAAGACTTTATCTGTGATATCACTTCGGGATGGAAGCGGACGTTAAATAAAGCTTTTTCACTCACTGGAAGACAAGGATAAGGTGACATAATATTGTGACTGGAAGACAAGGATAATATGATGTATTAAGACTGGAAGACAAGGATAATGTGACGTATTGATATGTAATATATTTTATGTGCACATATTTAGTGAATGGATTCCTACTCGGCAATATATGCCGGTCTTAAAATTTCCTTTAACCAGTCGGTCAACGTATATGCCGTAAAACGAGAATATTTTTCATAACCTTATTTCAAACATGGCTACGATTGACCTCTGCTACGCCACTATAAATGTAAGGTCCTCTACAGATTAATGCAAACACATACAGAAGCCAAAACAAAAAGTCATATCTAATTTATTTTATCATGTTAGTGCAGATTTTGAGGGTTGTGGTATCACATCTTTCGATGTATTCTCTTTGTTGCTTTTTGTTTATTATATAAATAATTAATTTAATATTGTTAACTGTTTTTGTCTTACTAAGAGTAATGCTGACACGCAGTTGGGGACTATGGTGACTGATAGTAAACGCAAGGGGAGTACACCACACATAGTCAACACAGAAACAAAATTCAATCAAGTGAATGGATCTGGGGTGTACTGTGCTGTACAGTCCCGGGCCTGTAGTGACACAGACTTCACTCAAATTTGAAAACAATCAAGAATATAAATCAGAGAAACCACTGTGTAATACCAGCATGAGTCACGATCTGCTATGTGTTACAAGGAATATGAATGTAAGCATATTGAAACAAGCCAACAGTGAGGCTGATGTCCCCCGCCGAAATCCCAAAATAAATAGATGACACATATTAATTAATCGCACATTTATTTTTTTCAAACGTATCGACCAATCAAACTGAACACGAAGTGTCATCCAAGAATTGCTTATCTCTGCCTACCGTAAGAAGAAAATACTCATCTTCGAACTCCATCAAGGCATTGACCTAATAAGCATACACACCAATTTTGAACATTTTAACTCAATTCGAAGGAGAGTTATTGTGTTCCAAAGTCTCGGCAAATCAAATTGCTTATCGCTCTGCTTACCCTGAGCAGAAAATGCTCATTATCGATCATAGTCAAGATATTACTGTAATGAAACTATACACCAAGTTTCATCACTCTCACTTAATTAGAACTAAAGTTATCGTGTCCCAAAGTATCAACCAATCAAATTGCTTATCTCTGCCTACCCTAAGCGGAAAATGCTCATCTTCGAACCCCATCAAGGCATTGACCTAATAAGCATATACACCAAGTTTGAACATTTTAACTCAATAAGAAGGAGAGTTATTGTGTTCCAAAGTCTCGACCAATCAAATTGCGTATCGCTCTGCTTACCATGAGCAGAAAATGCTCATTATCGAACTTAGTCAAGGTATTACTGTAATGAAACTATACACCAAGTTTCATCACTCTCACTTAATTAGAACTAAAGTTATCGTGTCCCAAAGCATCAACCAATCAAATTGCTTATCTCTGCTTACCCTAAGCGGAAAATGCTCATCTTCGAACTCCATCAAGGCATTGACCTAATAAGCATATACACCAAGTTTGAACATTTTAACTAAATTAGAAGGAGAGTTATTGTGTCCCAAAGTCTCGACCAATCAAATTGCGTATCGCTCTGCTTACCCTGAGCAGAAAATGCTCATTATCGAACTTAGTCAAGGTATTACTATAATGAAACTATACACCAAGTATCATCACTCTCACTTAATTAGAACTAAAGTTATCGTGTCCCAAAGCATCAACCAATCAAATTGCTTATCTCTGCTTACCCTAAGCGGAAAATGCTCATCTTCGAACTCCATCAAGGCATTGACCTAATAAGCATATACACCAAGTTTGAACATTTTAACTAAATTAGAAGGAGAGTTATTGTGTCCCAAAGTCTCGACCAATCAAATTGCGTATCGCTCTGCTTACCCTGAGCAGAAAATGCTCATTATCGAACTTAGTCAAGGTATTACTATAATGAAACTATACACCAAGTATCATCACTCTCACTTAATTAGAACTAAAGTTATCGTGTCCCAAAGCATCAACCAATCAAATTGCTTATCTCTGCTTACCCTAAGCGGAAAATGCTCATCTTCGAACTCCATCAAGGCATTGACCTAATAAGCATATACACCAAGTTTGAACATTTTAACTCAATTAGAAGGAGAGTTATTGTGTTCCAAATTCTCGACCAATCAAATTGCGTATAGCTCTGCTTACCCTGAGCAGAAAATGATCATTATCGAACTTAGTCAAGGTATTACTATAATGAAACTATACACCAAGTTTCATCAATCTCACTTAATTAGAACTAAAGTTATCGTGTCCCAAGGCATCAACCAATCAAATTGCTTATCTCTGCTTACCCTAAGCGGAAAATGCTCATCTTCGAACTCCATCAAGGCATTGACCTAATAAACACATACACCAAGTTTGAACATTCTAGCTCAATTAGGAAGAGAGTTATTGTGTCCCAAAAAGTGTGACGGACAGACAGACAGACAGACAGACAGACGGACGAACCCATTTTAATAGTCCCCCAACTTTCTTCGAAAGGCGGGGGACAATAAAAAGTAATGGAGAAGACGCTGGTTCGCTAGTCTGGAGGTTGCGTGTTCGCCCCCTTCATTGGCTGAAAAAGTTCATCGGGATTTTCGGACGCGGTTTCCCCATGTCAGTGGTGCAAGACGGATAGGCTTGACAAGGACAGCTGTCTAGTCGTTCGGATGGACCAAACAAACGAGGCCCCGTGTATACCTTGGCGTGCACATAAAAAATCCCTTGGCATTTCATAACCACAAATACTTCGCCCAAATAAACAATTTCAAATGATAGCAAAATCACATTTCCCACTCAAGAGTTCACTAGCCAAGACTCTTTCTCGGTGTTTGCCGAGAAAAATCCGCGGAATTTGAAAGCCTGTCTGTGAGAAGAAGACAGGGATAGTCGTCTAGTTGTTCGGATTGTACAAAAAATGTACCATGTTTACAATTTACAGAAAAGTAGGACGTTCAAAACCGTTTCATTTTCAAAAAAAGTTCGCTAACTAAGACTCTCTCGCCTCTGTGTTTGGCTGGTGAAAGTTGAATCTCTAGAGGGAATGCAAGTCGAACAATGGTTGGATTCCCTTCAGTATTTACACACCTGGGGCCGGTTGCTCAAAGCTCCGTTATCTTTTAACGATCCGTTAACTCCATGTTAACGGATCGTTAACTTTAACAGAGAGAAAGACTGTTGCTGGAAGTCCCGTTAACTTTAATGTGTCGTTAATTTGGCGTTATATTTAACGGAGGTTTGGGGCTCCGTTATTAATGATGGCATTAGTTTGCAATAGGCCCGCATCGCCCAACCCTCTAGAATGTTCTATAGAAAACTACATTGGTAATCTATGACTTTTTGCTACAGCCAACTAATGCCATCATTAATAACGGAGCCCCAAACCTCTGTTAACTCTGCCAAGTTAACGACACATTAAAGTTAACGGGACTTCCAGCAACAGTCTTTCTGGAGTTAACGGGTCGTTAAAAGATAACGGAGCTTTGAGCAACCGGCCCCTGATGAATTGACATTCAACCGTTCTATGTTGCTTTTTACGTTTTCTATTTCCCTATTCTTTTTCTTGACAGAATCGGGGTTGGGTGGCCGAATGGTTAGCGCGTGCGCGCTGTATCATACGGCCTGCAATTGACTCAATTGGTGTGGTTTCGAATCCCCAGTTGTACGTGACAAGGAGTAGAGTTGTCTGTCCAACCTTGTGGATTATCTCTGGGTACTCCTGTACGCAAGCTAATTATTGAAATAAAATTAAACCATATGTTAGTCCCGAAATGACCTAGTTTGTTTCAAGTGGACGTTAAACCCTGTTTCTCTCTTGATAGAATCTGTCCACAACACAGTCATCTCTAAAGTTGAACCTAACAATATTATAACACGCCCACCACCATCTTTACCTTTTGCGGCATTTACATGACGTGCGTGTTTTTAATTCGATTGAACCCAAACCAGGGGAGTTTAAAACTAGCCTTCAGAAATTTGACATTATCCAAAATATGAGAATCACGCATAGTTACTTTAAGTTATAGAACATGATAAAGCATCAATGAAAGATCCGAGAATTTAAAAATCAGAGAAGTGCGAGGTTTATTCCACCGTAGGTCATTATTTGGGGCAAAAACATTTACAATGTACATGTATTTACGTATCTGTAATTATTTGAATTTCGTGATATTTTGCAGAAGATAAATTCACTATAAAATATGTTCAAATTACATATTCCAGAATAATGTTTACGACTTTTAAAATGTTTTTTTTTTATAATTTTGAATATAATCTAACCGTATTCAATTCAATCACGTACGACAAATAATATGATCGGGCTGTATTTCTTATTTATTTACATATTGTTCATTCTAACTTGGGCCTATTATTTTCAGCTCTACTTTTACACGTTTCGTATTTTATTGATGCAGAGAATATAACTACCAACAAATGTCACGGATATGACCGATTTATTTATTTCACTTACGGCGAAAATGAATTGAAATGGCGTTTAACGTCCCACTGTTCTACTCCGAACTTGGCTAATGGAGACGGGCATACGCCATACAGTGTACTATGAGCGAAATTTGGTCTGGACAGCGGCACTACGGCCTAATCTAATACAAATTCCAACTGTCAATGGATCTTTTACGTGCACGCAAATGTGTACACGGGACCTCGGTTTTTTGTCTCATCCGAACGACTATACTCTGCCACTTGCCTATGCCAACCGCGATTACCACTGCAAATATTTTAAACATAAGATTACGTTTTTTGTCCCATCCGAACAACTAGGCAACTTCCCTTGCTTTCTTCTCAAAGACCGGTTTTAAAATGCGAACTGTAGTTAGGCCCATAAGAAATGAAATTAAGACGTTATATGAACACCCCACGGGCGGTGGTCGCTGTTGCGTTGATCGGCGTTATGCCCATCGAATTAGCCCCCCCCCCTCCAAATATTTCGCCAACAATAATAATTTCTTAAGAGTGTACACAGAAACTCGTTTTTTCGTCCCATCCGAATGACTAGACAACTGTCCTTTTCAGGTCCCCCGCCCTGCATCACTGATAAGAGAAACCACGCCGGAAAATCTGGATGAACTTTCTCGGCCAACGTAGGGATCGAGCATCCGACCTCTAGGCTAGCAAGCCAGCGTCTTACCCACTTAGCCACGTGATCCCACAAGTGGCTACGGGCCCGGGTAGTGTTATACCATGTATAGTTTTGAACATCTTTAGGTACGATACTGTTATACGGTGTTTAGGTGCAGTAGCGTTAGTACCGTTTATAACGGTCGAGTGGATGATGAAATTCGGTCTAACTTGATGCAATACCGTGAAATACAAGTCATACACTGCCGTACAACATGCCGATCATTTCGATCCCCATCCAGTAAACACGTTGTTTTCCTCCACAAAACACGGAGAAAATACGTGATCGTTTTTTTACTGAAACGAGCTAAACAATTATTATTTATTTTCTTTTTATGTGAAGCCTGGATCGTCAATGGAGACCTGTGATCGCCACCCCGTTTCGTTAATCTCTCTATTCTCTGAAATCAGATCGTCAAGCGATGAATACACAGTCAAGTGTTGGGCTTTATGTTTATGCTTAATAAGAATTCTTTGTATCAAATGAAATATAAACGTGATTATGGTATTTTGAGTTGGACTTTAGACTCTGGGAAAAAACCGGCCTTTTTGACATGTGCTTTTCAGTTAAATACCTCTTCATTGATACAATATACCGGTAGTGGAGTTCGCGTTTTACTTGTGCAGTCGTGTTTCAAAATGGAAGGACGTGTGGTAACGTTGCTAATGATTACAATTTCAATTCAAAATATTTATTCGGAATATAATGGGACAAGGACGGAAATTGATTCTGTGGTGGATAATTCCACGATAATTAGAAACATTAATCAAAGTTTGAAAATTTTATCGGAATCTTTAACAAAGGGTGCCAATTCCGATATTCCGAAAAACAGTTTTAGTAATTTTAGTCAGCCGAATTCCACTATTAATTCAAAGAATGTAAGTTTTCTAGAGACTTCGGATAGTTCCGAATATTCAAAATCAAAGAAACGAGAAAGAAAACATCGCCGTCGACATCGATGCCAGGAACAGGATGGTACAATATGCAAGGACACCGAAACCCGGAAAAAGAAGCATCATCGCATCGATAAAGACGTGCCTACAAAGGGAACAGTTCTTAATGAGGAGACCGGCAAGAAAAATGTTTCTGAAGAGAATCCACGACAAATTATAAAAGTTCCAAAGGGGTCTGATGAAGACGGTCCCTTCCAGAAACCAGAGAAATCTGAGACCATTACATGTATGGGCTGTAATCCTAAAGATACGGCTAAACGAATCGAATCTTTCCGAAAACAACTTCTACAGAAATTTCGACTGGATTCGGTTCCGTTAAGCACCCCTCCTCCACCCCCGATCCTGCCAACACAATATAATCCGGAATTTATTCAAGACGATCACTCCGATGATCCGGACAACAGTTTTTACGCTAAAACAAAGGAGTTGATTATCGCCACAACCGATGGTAAGCACTTTTATTTTCTCCACGAATTTCGTTCTTGGGTTGGGGTGGTAGTGAGTCGGGGGTAGGGGCGGATCCGACCATGTTCCCCTCATCCCACCACCACCCCTTTTTAGTCGGTTACTTATTTTATAATACCCCACCTCACCCCGCGAACTGAATATTTTTGATCGCCCCCCCCCCCCGGTCCGATTAGCATTCCTGTGTCCTCACCCCAACCCCCTCCCGATCCCATACGAAAATGATGTATACGGATTTGGCCCATGGAGTAACGTTTCTACATACTTACTCCCGAGACCCCCCGTCCCCAAGCCCCAACCCTCAACGTCACGCATACAACACAGTTTTCAGTTTTCTGAGAAAGGTTTCTATTGTAACGATATTTCAGAGAACTGAAATTATGATATTGCAACGTCTCCCTGAGGGAGGTGGCAACCGGACTTTAAGAATCGCGAAGATTCTTCTTGGCGCACATAATTAATCTAACTCTGAGCTCTGTAGTCACAAGGGGGTTGGGATGGCCTAGTGGTCTAGAGTGCCGCGCTTCGTCCTCTAGCTGGCCAGTCACCTCTGGTTTGCGGCTGTGGTTTCGATCCCTGGTGTGAGCGTATGTGGCATGGAGATAGGGGCGCCTTCTCAACCTCGTGGGTTTCCTCCGGGCACTCCGGTTTCCTCCCACTGCTAAAGACCCCTACGCGCAAGCGAATTATTGAAATAAAATTGAACCATATGTTAGTCCCGAAATGACCTAATTTGTATTGAGTGGACGTTAAACCCCATTTCTCTCTCTCTCTCTCTCTCTCTCTCTCTCTCTCTCTCTCTCTGTAGTCACAATTCCTTGGTCTCTTGACCTATTGATATATACATAACGGAGGGCAATGTTGGTAGAATTTAGTCCATTTATCCAAGAGTATGCCAAAAGTGTTTTGTACATATCGGGTTTTACTCAAAGATAAATTTGCGTTAACCGTGAATGATGGTTGGGATCTGCTAGACGAGTTTCCCATAGTCCCTCGGATGGTACAAAAATGCACGAGGTTTCGCGTGTACCATTGACTGTATGTTAACGATCCCCTGGCAGTTGAAAATCATAGTTAGATAGAAGGGGCGCACGCTAGATCATAAGGTCTGTCATTGAGTCAAGTGGCACGGTTTCGATTCCCCGCTTGTACGTGACAAGGAGTGTAGGGTTGGGTATCCGGGTACTTCGGTTTAGCTCACAGCTAAAGACTCCTACGCGCAAGCGAATTATTGAAATAAATATGAACAGGCGCGGATCCAGACCCCCCCCCCCCCCCCCCGCTCAGCTACATAAAAAAAAAATAATGCCTTGCATCAATGAAATTACATCACAAAGTGATCCTACACCAGTATAAAAATGATTTCTCTGTTTAAAAAGCTCAATTTGTATGTATGCCTATGTAATTTAGAGACGATGATGGCAGATTTCCGTAACAGAAACCTGACAAACCCCCTCCTGCAAAAATTCCTGGATCCGCCCCTGATGAACCATTTGTTTGTCCCGAAATGACCTAGTTATTTTAGATTCTTCATTTGCATGAATGCTGACTCATCTATTTGTTTATATAAAAAGGGAAAACGTTTTTGATATTATTCATTTATATTGCATCAACAAAAATATGATACGCTGTAATTTACGAACAGATATAAAGTATTCTCGCGACCAAAAGAAAGCAAAAAGTTCCGAAATGACAAGAATATGTAAGAGTGCAATATAAATATTCAAATTTATATTTTTACTGTCAGGGTAGTCTTTCTGAGCCGCGGGAAGAGAGAAAGAGGCGGTTTGAAATAGTTCGATATGAAATAGTTGACGTTTGGATAATGAATTCCAAATGCGCTCACATTTCCTTCTTCATTTGCCAGTTGTTGCAGAAAAGTGGGACGTTAAACCCTAATCCATTTCATTGTCGCATTAATATGGTCTCGACCTAATATTCATTTCGAAATCGTAAACAAGTTTTATTAGATAGATGCAGGACGGAGGGCCTGACAAGAACATCTGTCTACTCGTTCGGATGGGACGAAAGAACCGAGGTCCCGTGTACACGTAAAATATTCCTTGGCAGTTGGAATTCGATATAAGAGCAAGCCGTGGTGCCGTTGTGCGGTCAAAATTACCCACATAGTATACTAATACTATATGGCGTATGCTCGTCTTTATTTGCCGAGTCGGAGCAGAACAGTAGGACGTTAAACCCCATTCCATCCCATTTCGTCTATTAGATAGACATCACGTTATACCAGGAAAATAGATATATTGATATTTAAAATGATCCAGAGGTTAACTAAACGCAGAGACTGGTCATTTGTTTATTATAAACACGTCATTTATCCTCTCACATTTCCGCCACGGGTTAGCTGGGAAATATGCGATCTGTCAAATTCAATATGAAATAGACGGTCTATCAAATTCAATATGAAATATAGGCGATCTATCAAATTCAATATGAAATATATGCGGTCTGTCAAATTCAATATGAAATATAGGCGGTCTATCAAATTCAATATGAAAAAATAGACATGTGGATAATGAATTCCAATAACTAATTCCAGATAAAGAGGTGGGGGGGGTAACGCCCCACTGTTCTGCTCAGACTGGGCTAATGAAGACGGACACACGCCATGCAGTGCGCTATGAGGGATATTTTGCCCAGACAGCGGCGCTACGACCTACTCTTATATCGAATTCCAACTGCCACGGAACCTTTTACGTGCATGCCCATGTGTACACGGAACCTCGGGTGATCGTCCCATCCGATCGATCCTCCGTCCCGCACCACCACTGACAAGGGAAAACCGGAAAACGTAGATTCCGTCCACTCTTAATTGAATTTCAGACGTCAAAGGAACACCGCAACCTATACGCTGGACCTCGATTTGTTTGTCCCATCCGTAGAACTAGATTTGTAAACTGCTACAAGGCGACCGTTAGTGGACCAAATGTCAAGGTTTCTTTAAGTTATGCAAACCCTCGATTTTTTCTGTCCCATCCGTAGAACTAGGTTTGTAAACTGCTACAATGGGACCGTAAGTAGACCAGATTTCAAGGGTTCATTAAGTTACACAAATCCTCGATTTTTTTCTGTCCCATACGAAAAACTAGATGTGTAAACTGTTCCAAGGTATCCGCGAGTGGAAAAACGTTCGGAACCACTGCTGACTTGCCTGAAATTAAAAGTTAAATCAGCTCAAGGTCATCTGATTCAGGAATCATCCTTTTTACTTTCTGCACTTTGAACATTTTACATCGCCTTAGGATATCTGTACCCGCGATATAATTTAAATATTTTGATTGGGTCGAGTTTCGTGCTTCCTTGATCAACATTTTGGTAAAGTCCAAACTCCAAGGCCATATAGACAGACTTGATGATTCATCGTCACATATTGATGGCTCCCTCGAATTTAAAGAGATAGCCAACCACACGTACTATGGTATTTTGAAAAATAAGAGAAATATTAAAACATAACGAAATATATTCGCCGGTCTACATTGGTCTAATTAAAATTATAATCAGCATTTCGTTCCGTTATGTTTTTGGATTATTTATTTGACTTTAACTTAGTCAAAAGAGATGGGTCTGCGTCGGGGGTGGGGGGGGGGGCGGGGGACCAGGAGAAAATACTCGAGCATTATCATGTATTCCTTATCACGGACAAGTTTGGTATCGAAACAATCGGATTAAAATACAGATCTATATTTCGTTTCGTTTTTTATACTTTCGAAGGCCTACACTACATGACGATATGACCAGTGGCACTGGGAGGTCGTGTCAGGTATCGTACGAGAGGCTTTTGACCTATGATGTCAGACATTGATTAATCAATCAGCGTTGATGTTTCTATTGGTTTATCCACAGTTCCGTGCATGGAACGCCAAGAAATCGCCGCAACAGACCGTTTCATTGGCTATTCCTTTACTTCAACCAAAACGCCGGTAATAGCGCAACTCATCCATATCCCAGTGTAGTGAAGACAAGTTAAACAAAATAGGATCTGTGTTATAATTAGATTTGGATCGAAACCATGCCACTTTCTTAATGGGTGGATTATGCACAGATTGGACGACTCGCGAGACATTCACGTTAATTATCAAGTCATTTGATTGGATGTCGCCAACGGCATTACGATGACGTCCTCTTGAAATATAACGCAGACGTTTCTTAAAGATACATTATGTAAGATTTAGATGAAGTGTTAGCTGTTCCTGCTATAATTCTTCAAAAATAGATAATGGAAAATGTATACATTGAAATTTTTTTTCAAATTACTTTATTCTGAGTGAAGAAATTTGCCTTTGACAAGATGCGTGCACTGATTGTAACCACCGTACTAGTTGTTCGAAGCTTAGCATCACATCGCCATTTTTGAATTAAATCATTAAATGTCTGAATTGTTTTAATCTACTTAATATCGGAGATATCCGATGACATCGAGACCTGATTATCGTCTTGCCATGTTAATAATAGTTTATGTGACATTTACGCCCTAAAGAAAGACCTGCTGCAATAATCAGATTTAGCGCTTGCATATATATGTTTAATTCTATACACGCACTAGGGATTAAGCCTTGATCAGTAACTTTAAATAATCTGACGTCATTGAATAAAAACCCGCTCATCATTTTTACCGACTAAATTCACAGAGAATGATGAGAAACTTGTATTACTTAAATACGTCAATTCTCGGTGCTATTTGTATCTGATGAAGAGATTATAGAATTTCTTCCGCCCATTTTATCATACTTTATGTATATTAAATTACAGTACGGTTGAAACCAGTACTTTCAGTGCAAGACTCACACCGACTTTCACTTTTATTCCCGCAAAATTGGAAAATAATTTTTATATAAAAAAAATGTTCATATTTTTCTCTTATACGCCAAGATGTGTGATAAAAAAGACCATTATTGGACAGATTTTGTTTTTAGAGATATAAAAGTGACAGTATCGTAGATTCATAGTTTACATGTATTAACCATCTCCCAAAGCACAACCAAAGGTTTTAAATAAGTGATTTTATTCCGATCAAGAAGAGGTAGGGCTGAGAGGACGGGGGGGGGGGGGCGAATGGCTAGAATGTGCGAGCTGTATCATAAACCCTGCAATGGGTTTTAACGTCTTACTTTTCTGCCTCGACTGTGCTAATGAAGACGGGCATACGCCATGCAGTGTGCTATGAGAGAAATTTTGACCAATTTGCCCAAGCAGCGGCACTACTGCCTACTCTTATATCGAATTCCAACTGTCAAAGGATCTTTTACGTGAACGCCAATGTATACACGTATCCTCGGTTTTTCGTCCCATCCCAACAACTAGACAGCTGTCCTGTCAGTCCTTCCGTCCTGCACCACTGACAAGGAGAAACCACCATCTAGTAGGTTCCGGAATCTGTCGAGGTTTACCGAGTGCAACAGTGACTGATAAGGATGACATCAACGAGACTTAATGAGTCCCCCATATTAACTTTTTTCTTCCGACAAATTAAATTGTAAAACATGTTTTGTATGTATTAGAAAGGTAAATAAAGACGTTTGAAGTATTTGTAGTTAAAAAATATTTCATGGGTATCAAAATGAGTAAAAGGCATCATTTGCCCGAAGCAGTTATGTCTTATGTAAACAATGCACCCGCCATTGAGCCAATGATTGACGCTGCGTGATGTCATTGCACGTGTTGAAGGCAGTCATCTGTGATAGAGATATAAGACTGTGAAACAGATTGAGCGTTGCCATGCGGCAATATTTTCTCTCATATTAGCACACATTCTGAATATAGTACACTGACAGTACAATAGCCATATTCCTGCAGCAATGGCCCGAGAAATCACTCTCTGACCATTGCTGGAATAGCGTCTGTTTCTTGAACTTATGCGGGAGTGTGTCTATTCTTTCCGTTCAATGAAAGCTATCACTTAAGAACAGCAACATGACAGTCCTTCTTTTAATCTGGGGCTTCCCTAAAACTTTGGACAGTGATTTAAGGTATTCAAAACGGTGAAAGTATGTTAGTTTCCAAACAGTATTGTTTACATTTCATTCGACTTGATAGCCTCGTTTGTCACGCAATTAGTTTTACTGCAGTATTCTGCTATGCACGGGTTAATTAGGCATAATAAAATCGTGAGTCATGACGTAACGTTATGTAAACATATTTGGTCCAATATTGGCAGCTAGTGATTGGTTGGTAGTCGGACTACTGACCAATCAAAATTTAAAACAACAATATCCACTCATAATAGCAGTGTGTAGTTGGATTACCTCTAATCAAACGCAACACTGCGCGGAGTATGTACGCATGCTCGTGAAAGAACCATTGGAAGAAGAGTAGACGCGTCAATGAGGAAGTAGGCCCTAATTAATGAATGTCACCAATCTGTCTTGGGATTTAGGCTATATATTTTTTATTTCGATACATATTTCATAAATTTTCCTGTATTTTTCAGTTTCAAGACATTGCTCTCACCGACACGCTACTGGTTGTTTTCATCTGGATCTGCACGGAAAGGTCAAAGGTCACGTCGCCTCGGCAAAACTATGGGTGTTCAAAAACAGAGACTGGAACGACAAACAACAGTCGTTTACGATTTCGGAGTTGGACCAGGACACAAGTTATAATTACACAAAACTACGTCCTAAAAATATCGTGCAGCGAATTGAAACGGACGTCAAAACCGGATGGTTACAGTTTGATATTAAGGCTACGATCAGAAAATGGCTGGATAAACCTCATATAAATCATGGCTTTTCCATCAGATGTAAGACGTGTCATACCAGGAGCCATCGGGTTGTGTTCGGTTCTAAAGAGGGTTATCGGCCTTTGTTGATTATACATTTTGGCAACGAGAACAGGCGTCGTGAAAGACGAAGCATCGATTGTACCCCCGGAGAAACATCGTGTTGCAGGCAACAGTTTTATATTGACTTTGGGGCCATAGAAGATTTTCTACAAATTCTTCAACCCAAAGGACTCTGGGCCAATTATTGTACTGGCTCTTGTTATGGTAAGTGTAGTTCTGGGAGCCGCTTGGAAATGGTTTCACTACTGATGTCTTCCGTCTTGCTCCAGCCACCTTTCTGTAGTCATTTGGCTACAACAAAAATTACTGGCCCATAACTCCCTTAATTTCCAATTACACTGACCCGAACCTGTACTGTACATAGTTTAACATAAAATAAACCAATTTCCATTGATAAAGGTGAAACCTTGCCGTATAACTACTATACGATATGATTAAACCAAACTGCTATGCGAAATTTCTGTTCATTTTAAAAAGTGCGCCGAACCAGAATCACGTAGTTTTGGGTCACTCGAAAATATAGAAAAACTGTTCGTTAAATAAAATAAGATTATGATTTCGTGTTCCACTCTTCACTATTTGTAACATAATTACTTATTTCCGTGCAAACTGTGATGTGTTGAAGATTTTGCAATTGAACTTTATTATACTTGCTCAATTGCAGCCGTGAATAAGAATTATCACTGCTACAAATTGCAGCTAGGAGCCGTGGGTAAGGCGAACACTCTTTAATCAGGGTGTCCATTTTTCGAGCCCGTTGTTGGTCGACAAAATACCTCCGGGTTTTCCCGATTAGTTTCCCTTGTACGGTCTGACAAGGGATAACGTCTAGTCGTTTGGTGCAACAAAAACGGCGTGCAAGTAAAATAATTAACCATCGGAGGCCGAGTAGGCCGTAGTGCCACTGTTTGGCAAAATTGTACTCAGAATACACCAAGTGGCATATGCCTTAGAACTAGACATAGTGGCCCTTCTCTGAGACCAATGCAGACGTTAGGATCATTTTCGCGAATTCTGTGCCTTTTCAACGGAGACCATGTTATATTTTGTCCTCGGATGCAAGATGAAGGGTCTGGTCAGGAAAGAAGTCGAGTCTTTCGGATGAGCCGAAAAAACATTTTCTGCCAGTAGTTTAGTCGTTGGTTCAGTTTTTTCAATAATTCGCTTGCGCGTGGGGGTCTTTAACGGTGGGAGGAATCGGAGGACCGGGAAAAACCCCACGAGGTTTCCAGAACAGAACCCTTGACAGTTGGAATTCAGTAAAGAACAGGCGGAAAAGCCGCTGCTCCGGTAAAATGTTATCCATAGTACAACTCATGGTTTCATTAATGTCTTCATTAACGTTGTTGGTTTAGAAAGATTAGGACTTTAAACCCAATTTCATTGCAATTGCTTTTTTTCTTCCTGTTTCAGATGGAACGATGGCCCATTACAACCATACGACATTAATGCAGGCGATGAGGTGGAGATCAACCAGCGTCAATGATAGTTTTGCAGAAACCCTCAAACCTTGTTGCGCCCCGATCAGCTACGCAACAAAATCACTGCTAGTTATTGACGAGCACGGAGACATCAAATACAGTGAAGTCCCAAACATCTCGGTTCATGCGTGTGGCTGCATATAATTCAACACTGCTGCTACACAATCTAACGGACGATTAAAAAGATTCCCCCGAAATTGTCTGTTAGAAATAATTACTAAAACAAGCAATACTCAAGAAACTTCAAGTGATGACCATTTTAACGCCTGTGCATAATATGTTAGTACTTGTATTGTTCAGAAGTTAGCTACGAAAACGTTTATCTGGTTTGATTGTGTTCAGTTGCGATTGTGGCCCTTTAATTTCACCATGTAAACACGCTTTGTATATTTATGCGTGTGACGCCACAGAAATAAGCTGCAAATGTATACTTTATGGCTAATACAAACTTACCCAACCTGGTGTAGCGACAATACTCGCAAACACGGACGGAAATCGGTGTGCGCCCCCACTACCTTTCTATTAGTAAACTGGTCTTGATACGCCTTCCTTACAAATTGAACGCCTCTCGGAATTAACACCAATATTATAAATATCAATTTATTTGAAAATGTCCTTTAAACTTGCAATATTCCTATCCTTCATTAATCTATTATTCTTTACGATTCTCATAATCAAATTAAAATGTAACTATCATTAAATTTTAAGGACATTGTTTCGCATCGCATCGCATCGCTCGGCTGGTCTTTTAAATATACATTGTACATATGCCAAGCTTTTAAGAGTGTGTGTGTGTGTGTGTGTGTGTGAGTTAGTTGTATTTTGCGTCCGCTTCCACCGAGGTGATATCGCAGACAATGCTTCTAAGATATTTTATTCTGCTTTTATATTATATACTAGCAATCCTTTTAGTCTACTTTGGCCCAAGTTATTTTTTTCTCCATAAAATCCCCCTAAAACGCGTGTTTTAGTATTTTATGTACCTGTTAATAAATGTGTTTATGCCAAATGTTAATCAAGAACCCTTTTCAATGCAATTTGTTATAAATATATTATTTTATCCTGTATTAAGTAATAAAAAACATTTTTACCAAATGGAAAATTATCTGTTTCAAGTAGGCTGCGTGACAAGAAGGGCCTCCTAACAGTGGGGTCTCCACAGTGTGGTCACGATGGTTAGGTGGATAACCGGGATGTCGGGTGTTCGATCCCTGCATTGATCGAGAAATTGTATCCAGATTTTCCGGTGTTGTTCTACATTGTCAGTGATGCAGGACAGATGGCCTGTAAATGACAGCTGTCTTGACGTTCGAGTGGGCTCCACATGTGCATTGTTCGGACAAAATTTTTCTCATAGCACGCTGTATGGCGTATGTCCGTCTTCATTAGCCACGTTCGGAGCAGAACAGTTAAACTCCATTTCTCCTCTCCACAGTGGGAAAATGCCAAATCACCAAAAGTCACACCGCATTGTGTTTTGTAAGGGTGGGTGGGGCTATAGTAATTATAATGCACCCACATTCGGGGTTATATTGTCGTGTGGGGCTATAATGTCGTTGCCCTGTCCGCCCGTCAGTATTTCGCTTGTGAAGGCGATACCGCGGACTACAGTTTTGAATTTGAAGTGAAGTATCGTGGTCATAAGAGAACGAACCCTAATGACTTTCCGTTCTGGAGTTACCCCTTCTTGTCTTAAAAGCTTGTGAACGCACTACTAGAGGTCGCCGGACTTGTTTTTTTATTCTTTTAAATTTGTTGTTAAGCATTGAACAATATCATTTTCCGGAGTTCTACGACTTTCCGTTGCGTAGTTATAAAGACCCGTTTCCTAAAGACTCGTGAACACGAGAAAGGCTACAGTTTTTGTACAGTTTTTGCCAATTTGCCAAATTTGTTGGCGTGAAGCATTTGTGGTCACCAACAGAAGAAGTCTATCATGTTCAGCAATGAGCGAAATTCGATCCCAGAGTTTTGTGAACTTGATAGAGGCTCCATGTTTTAATATCTTTATTTAAAATAGCATTATGCAAGAGCAAAATCTGCTTTTTACAAGTCTTTCTTTAAGCCTGAGATGTTATCTAAATAATCAATTGGACATTAATTAACATATCCAGACCATAATAAACTCTTTATGTCAAGGCTAGCTTTCGATGTTGGCAGATTAAAATCGTATATGCCGCTTAATGGCATAAATCAATCAAGTGGATAATCGAGACTATGCTGTTTATATTAATGATTTGAGTAATGATGACCGAGGCTATGAATATTTCAAAAGCTTTTTTCTCGGCTAATAGTGAATCAATTTGACTGAAATTTTCAGCAAATTACGTTTACACTATCTAGTTTTTAACTATTGTAGTGAGAACTGCCATCTCTTTATCTTATCTCCCATAATGTAACTTTAAAGTTCGTGTGAACCATAATCGGATTAAAATACAGATCTACATTTCGTTTTTTTGTTTATACTTTCGATGGTCTAAAGTACATGATGATCTGGCCAGTTGTACTGAGAGTTCACGTCAGGGGTCAAACGAGCGGCTTTTGATCCTATGACGTCAAGCATTGATTAATTAATCGGCGTTGATGTTTCTAGGGGTTTACCCACACTTCCGAGCATTAAAAGGCCACTTATAAGGCGCCGTAACAGACCGTTTCATTGGCTAATTCCTCTCATCAATAAGGCGCCGTAATCATTCACATCATCTAGAACACGTCAATAATAACAACTCTACCAGATCCTAGTGTAGTAGTAAAGACAACTAAAACGAAATTTTGAACTATAAAAACGAAACGAAATAGGATTTGTGTTTTAATCAGTACCCTCTGAACCACAGACCTTGGCGATATTGACCCCTGTTAATGTTCAGCATTCTAACAGTCGTGTGGACGTATTTTCCGGGTATTATTACATAGCAATCTTTTTCATTGCGTGTTCAATGATTCTCCTGTTAAATCGACAGACATTAAAAAGATAATTACACGCTATGTACCCTAGTTTCTATGCAGTGTTTACTCCAAATTAACAACACCACAAAGTTTGGCAATCGGGCGACGCGCGAGAAATTTACCATTTATGTTGGGTTCTCAGACTAATGTTAAAAAATTACATAAAATCTTCTGGGTATTTTAACTAAGATATAATCCCTTAAAGGGCCAATCCCGATAACTTTTTGGGGAACAAAACTGCTTAATTTTGTTTTAAAATCCCTTATATCCCATTACCTAAGGCCGACCAACTTACCCGATATTTGTGATATGCTTGTAAATAACTTAAACCTGACAGTCTTCATCTGGAAACGGAGACCGTTGTATTATACATTATCTGGATAAAACCAGACTTTTTTCTATAAAAATGATATGTAGGTGAAATTTACCTTTTGTTATCAAGTACAGTACATGGGTCATTCACTGTATAGACCTCTCAAGAAACGGGAATCGATTATTAGGTCACCCAATCAAAAAATTGACCCAAAATCTTAAAAGGGTTACGTGTCCGGATAAGCAGTGTTGACGTTAACGTCAAAACGACTCAATATTTTGAGCTTAAACTTTGAGCCAAGGTAAATACACCATGTCTCTATATTTTGGTCCATAAATTTCGTAAATGCTCAGACTTTAATTTTTGAGACCCTGCTCTTATCGGGATTGTCCCTTTAAATGTATCAAATACATCAATAAGAAACTACATGTATGTGCAAAGTTTTGTGTTTCTGGATCAAAGATATTTCTCATAAACAGTGATTAAAAGTTGAGTAAATTCACCTCTGTCTCTGGGAATGCTTTTTGAACTCTGGCCAGGCTATATAATACAGGGCGGGGCTGTAGCCAGCTCATAAAAATGGGGGGGGGGGCTACGGAATTTTTTTGAGGTGCTGAGGATGTGGCCGGCTAAGAATACTCCTAAGAAATCAGTATTGTTGGCGAAATATTTGGCGGGGTTAATTTGATTTTAGCCAGCCTCCCCCCCCCCCCCCCCCGTGGCTACGGCCTGATACAGGTCAAAACAACCAAAACACATACCATATAATTATATTGTATAAGATATAATATTATAACAAAGTAGAGATGAATTACATGTTTATCCATTACTATATGTTGGTTACCTGAGGTAGAGGATAATTTAAAAATCTCAAAATCTAACAAACTTGTCTTTTAAACAACATACTGACTCTTCCCCAAGGGCCTCAGATGTTAAACTGCAATTTCTTTTTTTCTAGAGTTATATTTTTAAAATATATTAAAATGAAGCCTTAAAATAGATGGTATCAATAAACAGTTCAACCTTGCTGAAGAATAATCCTATTAATCCTATAATTCACTATTGCCAGTTGAGAAATTGGCAAAAATATCATTTTCAACTTCAACTTCAAAGGTTTGAAGATGGCTTTTGCATGGGGAAATAGAAAAACAAGAGAGGTAATTGTTTTATTATTTCCGATGTGAAAGATTTTAAAGTATCGGGAATAATGCCTATGATTGTATAATAGTGAGTTGACAACCTATTGACCAAAAGACATAGAAATAATTATGTTTTGACTTTCTTAGAAAATATGAAATTATCGCTTTAAAGCCAAAATGTCCTTTATTGGTTTCTACAATCAGATTAAAATACAGATCTATAATTCGTTTGTTTTTTCTTTTAACTTTCAATGGCCTCCACCACATGAAGATCTGACCATTTGTACTGGAAGGTTGTGTCAGGGGTCATATATGGTTAGCACGTGCGCACTGTATCATAAGGTCTGTCATTGAATCAACAGACGTACTTTCGATTCTCCGGTTGTACGTGACAATGAGTAGGGTTGCATGTCCAACCTCATGGGTTTTCTCCGGGTCCTGTTTTCTCCCTCTGCTTGAGACCCCAACTATTGAAATAAAAATGAACCATATATTAGTCCCAAAATAACCTAGTTTGCGTCGAATGGGCTTTAAACTCCATTTCTCTCTCTCTTTTATTCATTTGAATGGCCACTGAGAAGTCCAGCAGTTGGTTAGGAGTCGGAAAATTTAACACAATATTTGGCTGATTGGCCATTGTAATCTTTGTTTGAGAAAAGTATGACATAGTTCACCTTAATCCGATCTGTATTAAAGAGAGATCTGGGTTTAACGTCCGCTCGACACAAACTAGTTCATTTTGGGACTAACATATGGTTTAATTCTATTTCAATAATTCATTTGCGCGTAGGGGTCTTTAGCAGTGGGAGGAAACCAACACATCCATGTTTGATCAATACTGTATAGCTAAAACAATTAACACATTCCTTAATTACATTTCTGATTAACTGATTTCATTATTACATATTTCAATCTTCAATCATCTGGTCCGGAGTTCACAAATCATTCTCGGGTTTAAGTTAAAAATTTACTCACCAATAAGGAGCTATGCTATGTGTAAATTTTGTGTTTCTAGATCAAAGATATTTCTCATAAACAGTGATTGAAAGTGGAGTAAATTCCTAACTTAAGTCTGAATACGTTTTGTGAACTCGGAAACGAAATCGATTTTTATTTGAGCAAAAGTATAAAAATAATCATCATTCAAACAAGAATTTCTTCATTTTGTAAATGTCAGCCATTTTCGAGGATTCTGTACCAATATTTTATCAATGTGTTGCTGAGTTATCCCCCTTCTTTTCATATGTGGTAGAACGTTGATGTGAATATGTGAAAATCCATGACCTCCATATTTCATCTAAAAAACATGACACACAGATAAATTAAAGCCCCAATAACACTCTTGTTGTAACTGAAAAATATGTCCCAATCTTCATTCTGGTCAACAAATCGTATTATTTTAGAATATTCCAATTAAATGATGATATAAATTTCATCTTAACACACCTAATTTAAAAAATTAGAAAAATTCAACCAATTGATTTGAAAAGTCTAACGTAAACCTTTTCAAATGTGACTTGGATTTTGAAATATTTTCGAACCCTCTGGACAAATAAAATAGGTTGTAATGGATAATTTACACAACAGTTAGGACATTTAAACATCTAGTACTTAGAATAAGGGTATTATTTATTTTCTGGAGCTACCAAGCCAGCAAGAATGTTATTGTCCCTTTAAATCAAGAGTATTTTCTTCCCTATCAGAAATGGCCAATAATCAATAGAGGAAGAGATAGAGAGAAATGGGGTTTAACATTCACTCAACACAAACTAGGTCATTTCAGGACTAACACATGGTTCAATTTTATTTCAATAATTGGCTTGCACGTAGAGGATCTTTAGCAGTAAGAGGGAAACCCCTGAGGTTGGACAGACGAACCTACTCCTATCACGTACAACCAGGGATTCGAACCCACGCTGGTTGACTCAATGACAGACCTTATGATACAGCGCACACATGCTAACCATTCGATCATTCCCCCTCCTTCATCCATAGGACTAGATGTTTTTCTGTGACAAGCTCTTCATCCTGCACAACTGATATCAAACCCCAGCAAATAATATTATGGATTTCAAGCCTGGAAATAAGGCACCTGTCACTGACAATGTCAGGCACAGATTCAGAATTTTTCAGGCACTGATTTGTCTATTTTATTGATATTATTAATACATGTCTGGCACTAAGTTGAAAATGTCAGGTACTAGTTCATTTGTGCCTGACATTTTGTCAGGTACATCAGAAACTGTTATTTCCAGGCCTGATGGATTCCACTCACCAGTCTATGTTTTGTGTGAATATCATGAGCTATCAGAATTTTATCTTCGAAACCGTTATCTATCAGACATCGAAGAGCTTTGATTCGTTGAGCATCGCTTGGCATGTCGACTGTAGGACAGAGCTGATAGTCTGATACTTCTATACCAAATAAATCATATTCACAATACATTCCCTGATTCGCGAAATCTAATAATCTCGATTCATCTACTAACGTTCCTGAAATACATAAAACAATTATTTATAGCCAATAAACAAAATCCCTTCCTCTCGTATAATAAAAACTAAGTCACATTTGTTTCCATGGAAACAAAAAAAAAAGGTTAAAGTAAACAACCCAACAGTGAGGCTGATGTCCCCCGCCGACATCTCAAAATAAATAGATGACACATATTAAACACACATTATACAAAAATCTCCCATAATGTATCTTTAAGTAATTACACATTACTTCATCATAACCAAAGTTATCGTGCCCCAAAGCATCTACCAATCAGATTGCTTATCACTGCTTACTGTAGACACAACTTCTATATTAAGTAGAGGGTGTCCAAAAGTATCATATAAATAACTAAAACACTAATATCAGGCGCGGATCCAGTGGGGGGCGCACCCGGCGCACGCCCCCTCTATTTTTTGAGGTGTCGAAAAATTTTTAGCTCCATATATTCTCGCGAGAAAGGAGAACGAAAATAGTTTAGGTTGGAAATCGTAATTTACAGTACAAGTTCGAAATTAGTCCTTGTGGGCATTTTTTACACTCAAAAATCACGGTCCCTGGCTTCGCACTACCAAGCTGGTGCAGCACGCCCCCTCTTTCTGAAAATCCTGGATCCGCCCCTGAATATAAATAATAAATTATATATAATGATAACGATAAGATACTTGTCGAAACAACATGCTTTTTGAATAAAACTAGTTACTGTGTTCGTTTGCCTAATATTCCATATTTCAACTTACTATCTAAATGTGACATAACAGCATGTTCAACCTTGCCACCAGCCTCTGTAAATATTCGTAGAATTTCAAACGGTGCTTCCTGATTTCTACCTGGATGGAAGATGACAGGTGCTCCGTGATCTTGTTGTGAGATAGCCGCTGCACGAATTGATCTCTTTTCAAAATCTGAAAGTAAGAGATAATTCATGTATTTTTAAAGCCTTAAACATACATTATGCAAGAGATAAATCTGCCAATCGCATGTTTTCCATTCCATCCATAGGGGCGGGGCAGAGAAATGGGTTTTAACATCCACTCAACACAAACCAAGTGATTTCCGGACTAACACATGGTCTTTAGCTGTAGGAGGAAACCGGAGGACCCGGAGAAAACCCATGAGGTTGGATAGGCGACCCTACTCCTTGTCATATACAAGTGGGAGAATCGAAACCACACCAGTTGACTCGATGACACACGCTAACCATTCAGCCATTCAACCCCACTCCATCCATAGGACTAGATGTTTTTCTTTGACAAGCTCTTCATCCTGCACAACCGATATTGGGAAACCAGGCAGGCAAATCTTGTGGAATTTTCTCTGCCAACACCAAGATAGTAATGTGCTTAATTACATAATAGAAAATTTATCCCTCACATCAAGAACTCTTTCACATCAAAAAGGAAATTTTGAACAATAAAAAACAAAACGAAATGGTCTCTGTATTTTATCCGATTGCAGAATCTCCTAATTAGTGGACCAATTTCTGTTACAGGTAAAATGTGTATTAATTTACCTGATAATGGCCAGGTACAGCCCACTTCACCAATAACACCACATTTAATACCTGTTCCATTCACACCTTGTGTTAAATCTTGCTGTATCCTACTACATAACTTCTCTACTGATAACTGTTTTATTTCTTCACTTTGAAAACTATCAACATAAAAACCTTCAAAATAAAATTACACACCCAAACAATCAAAACATATAGATCTTAAAATTTCTCATTCATGATATGAAATCTTAAATCAAAAATAAAATTACAACACCTAATAAATATTAGACAAAAAGTTTCAAGATCAATTAAAGTTCCAATTTCATATTTTCTAAGAAAGTCAAAACATAATTATTTCTATGTCTTTTGCTCAAAAGGTTGTCAACTCACTATTATAGGATCATGGGCAAAATTTCACAGGCATTAAAATGGCTGACACAGACTGATAGTAACACAATTACCTCCCTTGTTTTCCCATTCCTCTCCATGGACAGCCATCTTCAAACGTTTGAATTTGAAGTTGAAAATGATATTTTTGCCAATTTCTCAACTGGCAATAGTGAATTATAGGATTAACAGGATTATTCTTTAACAAGGTAGGACTGTTTATAGGTACAATCTATTTTAGGGCTTTATTTTAATACATTTTAAAAATATAACGTTAAAAATTTGCTATTGGAACTTTAAGATGCATTATGCAAGAGCTAAATCTTGTTGGTCTTTCTTTTATTGTTATATAAATTACCTATTAGACATTAAATGTTATTAACATGACAAGGCTATAAAAACCAATGTCCTCATATGCAAACTTGATTAAAAATCTATTGAAAACTACGGGGTTGGGATGGCCTAGTGGTCTAGAGTGCCGCGCTTCGACCTCTAGCTGGCCGGTCATCTCTGGCTTGCGGCTGTGGTTTCGAGCCCTGGTGTGAGCGTATGTGGCATGGAGATAGGGGCGCCTTCTCAACCTCGTGAGTTTCCTCCGGGCACTCCGGTTTCCTCTCACTGCTAAAGACCCCTACGCGCAAGCGAATTATTGAAATAAAATTAAAAACCATATGTTAGTCCCGAAATGACCTAGTTTGTGTTGAGTGGACGTTAAAACCCATTTCTCTCTCTCTCTATTGAAAACTTAGCCTGTATGGCATTAACAATGTTTACAGAAAGGAGTATGGGGTGCAGGGGAGAGGCATTCCATTTGTTATATGTAAATATTTAACTGACCTGTAGAAGCTATAATTTTAACACCAGTCTCTTCGGAAGCACGTTTTAAAAATTCAACATCAGCATGTAAACCTATCGATGAATTCTCTACCATTGCATCGCCTCCATTCTCCTGTTCGAAAAAAAGTCGATATGCACAACTATTTTCTTCATTTTTTAAAAAATATTTTAATAAACAAAGAATTCAAGATACATTATGTCAGATTAGATATTTTTAGAAAACCGGACAATCCTTTATGTAATTGTTCTGCATTCTGATTACAATACAGTTCTTTATCTTGTTTCAATTTTTTTTTATACTTTCGATGATCTACAATACATGAAGATCTGACCCGATGTAGTGGGAGGTCGCATCAGGGATCATACGAGTGGCTTTTGATCCTATGGCATCAGACATTTGATTGACCAATCAGTTCTGTTCATCTTACACCAGAACTCGCCTTAACAGACTGTTTCATTGGCTAATCTCTCACATCAACCAGATTGACGGTTATATAAGAACTGTTCCAGATCCTAGTGTAGTAAAGACAAGTGAAATGAAAGTTTGAACTATAAAAAACGAAATGAAATATTTTAATCAGATTGATGCTACGGCCTACTTTTATATCAAATTCCCACAGCCATGGGCTCTGTTACATGCACACCAAGAGAAACACAGAATATCAGCTTTTCATCCAATCCAAATGACTACATATTCTACCTTGCCAGACCCGCTTTCCTTCATCACTGACACAGCGGAATAGGGGGTTGGATGGCCGAATGGTTAGCATGTGTGTGCTGTATCATACGGCCTGCCATTGAGTCAACTAGCGTGGTTTCAAATCCCTGGTTGTACGTGGCAAGGAGTAGGGTCTAACCTTGTGGGTTTTCTCAGGGTACTCCAGTTTCCTCCCACTGCTAAACACCCCTATGTGCAAGCGAATTAATGAAATAAAACATATTAGTCCCGAAATGACATAGTTTGTGTCGAGTGGAGTCGTGGACGTTAAACCCCATTTCTCTCTCTCTCCCGACACAGCGGAACCAATGCCGGAAAATCTAGTTCAACACCTGAATTCAATGTCTTACTCCCTGAGTCCCCGCAGCTCCCCCATCCATTAATGGTATAAAACTTACTTTAAAGTATTTGAGTTCGTGTAAAACTGTTTGTTCTTCAGGTGTGTCTATCTGTAGATTAGGTTTATGACTATAACTGAAAAACACATTAAATACATAATAAATTCTATGGAATACAATCACTGCTTATTACAGGGTGGGGGGCAATCTGTTTCACAGAGAATTACTTACGAATTATCTCTGTCACACATGACTGTCTACAACATGTGCATTGACTTCACGTGCCGTCAGTCATTGGCTAAACGGCTCGTGCATTGTTTACATAACACCTAACTGCTTCGGGCAAAATGGTGCGTTTTACTCATTTTAATACCCATTTACACTAAATAGGAAATATTTTTTAATTACAAATGCTTCAAACCTCTTTATTTATTTTTCTTATACTTCAAAAAAATGTTTGAGAATTTAATTTGTCGGAGTAAAAAAGTTAATATGCCGTACTCATTAAGCCTCGTCGATGTCATGCTTATCAGTGATTGTAGTGGCCAAGCGAATATTCACTGCGGGATCAGTTTGGGTGGGGGGATGGGGTGGATGACTGAATGGTTAACACGTGCGTGCGGTATCATAAAGCCTGTCATTTAGTCAACAGGCGTGGTTTCGAATCCCTGGTTGTATGTGACAAGGAGTAGGGTCAACTATCAAATCTCTTGGGTTTACTCCGGGATCTCTGGATTCCTCCGACTGCTAAAAGACCCCTACGTGCAAGCGCATTATGGAAATAAAATTAAACCATATGTTAGTCCAGAAATGACCTAGCTTGTGTCGAGTGGACACAGTGTATGATATACATGTATACCCATCATCAGTAGAGAGAGAGAGAGAGAGTCGAAACCATTTCATTTAACTCAATGAAAGACCTTATACAGCGTGCAAATGTAAACCATTCGGCCACCCAAACCCCTAGGATAGGACAGAAGTCTGATTTTATTTAGTAATTTCTTACGGGTTATGTTGGATCCATCCATAATTCTCCAGTGTGAAAGGTTTGTTGATGTTGTCTTTAAATCGAGATTGACAAGGATCGACGAAGAAAGAACTGGCGTTGATTGACAGATGTTCGTGGGTTAAAGTCTGACCTAATTCTTCTGGTGAAATTAGACCAGTGACTGTAAAAGAATTAAAACACATTAGTCTACACAATAATTGTGAGATTCCAAGGGAGTAATACTGCTGGTTTGCAATTGAATGTTTCGCATTATGAAAATTGATCTTATCCGCAATATGACCCTAGGTGGAAGGGTTGGGGACAGGGCCATAAAACATCTTGTCTGCAATATGATACTAGATGAAAGGGTTAGGGCCATAAAAATTGATCTTGTCCGCGATGTGATCCCAGGGGGAAGGGTTAGGGAGAGGGCAATAAAAACATATCTTGTCTGCTGTATCACTCTAGGAAGATGCGGTCATAAAGATTGGAAAGAACAAACCGACAACCCCAAAACAAATTCAAGAACAGCATATGTGACAGCATATTCAAAAAGACACTCCCAAAATAGTCAAGAGATTAGGTCGGGTATAATTTTATACTTAATTGTAGGTGTGTGCATAAAAAAATTAATTAAATAACCATAATTAATCAGTGTTTGGAAAAAAAATATGAAAGTTTGTTTTGATCAATTAATGCCATTATGATTCTCGATAGCTTTTTCAGATAAAATAATCAACTATAAACCTAATATGAAGGCATGGAGGGCAATAGTTACTATACTTGCAACCTGAAACTGTGTTAAGGTTACAATTGATACAGTCAAACGCACAATTGTCAACACATATCATTACAGTTTGTATTGGAATAAATAATTCTATCACAAATAGTGAGAACTGGACCATTAGAATAGTTACCGAACAGTTTTTCTTTGCATAACGATGTTAATGTTGTAGTCCTAATGATGTATTACGCAACTTGACGCCATGACACCGGCCAGTTGCAATTTCGCATAGCAGTTTGGGTTTCATCAAATCATATTATTATGCTGTAAGGCTTCACCTTTATTTCAATGGGAATTGATTTATTATATGTTAATAAGCTATGTGCAGTACAGTTTTGGGTTAGTTTATGTGTAAATTAAGGGAGCAATCAACCAGTAAACTTTTTGTAGTCATCTGAGTAAAAAACTTGCGCAAAGAACTCTGTAGGAAAAGCCACTACTGTGTCTGGAGTAAGACGGAAGACATCAGTAGTGGAACCATTTCTAGGAGGGCAAGGGAGATGCAATACCCTACTTAATTAATATATGTGTGTTTATTTAGGTTTTCATCTTAAGTGACAAGTTAACCTATATGCATATGCCACCTACATATCTATAACATTATCTATGTATTAATGTAGAATTTGGGGCCTATTAACGTACATAAACGACACCCTCCCATCAATCGTTGCAATTATAATACATGTATGTACATATAAATACATGAATAAATTTCTATTATGAGGTCACATTGTTATTCGGGCTTCGCGTGACTGTACATCTAAACTGGTAACTCTACTATCGCAATCAGTGAATGGTATCTATTATACAGCATTAATTAATAGAGATAAAGAGTTTGAGGCCATCTTCAGTTGCAAAAAAGACAATGTTTTACCTTAATTTCTGCAAAGAAATAAATTAAAATTGCAATTACCTGTTTGAATTTTGTCAACACGATTAGAATCTGACATTTTGAAATGTTGTCAGTTTACAGAAATTAAATAATTCTGAAAAGAAACACACTCAGAAATACTAAGTTTGTGTTTTTATCAAAAGTCCACCATATTGGATTTAGAGTTAATTCCCTTGATTTTCTGTCTTGTTTATCCAGTACTTATTGTTAAACGGCAATTCAAATTGAGGCCTGTTATAAAAGTCTACAAATAGACCGTTTTGATTGGCAGGGGTAATAAACAAGATAAACAGGTGGCAAAGAAGGAAATTCAAAAAGAATATATAATTTAGTTTTATTTTAGAATAAGAAACAAGTTGTAAGTAAAGACCATTTTTGCCATTGATTCAGTAGATCAAATCAGGGAGTACGATTATAAAATGATGAAGGAGACAAGCCTCTCAATGTCAATGACAAGGGATAGGCTAAATATTATAAAGCCAAAAAATCAATCAACAATGGATTTGTTTTTATTTCAACATTTGTTTGACTGACTAACTCACTGACTGTCCTGTTGCTTAATTAATTACTAATGATTTATTTGGTTATCTTGCATAGTTTCAATCAGTTCTAATGAAAAAGAGTGGTGTCACGGGTCAAAAAGTGACGTTTAAAAATGTTTGTAATCTTTTATGCATCATCACACCAAAAAGTAGGCTAACATTTTATAATTATAACGTGTTGCATAATTACGAAATTTAGAAGATCTATGTTAGTATTGCATTTTGAAACAGCCAACAACCTTTCAATATCGGAAAAAAAGGTCTTACCACCAAATTTCCAAATACGGTATAATATTTCCTAGATAACAAACCTTATCTATCTACCCTCTGTACTCTGTATCAATATTATCTCAACGTTTTTAGCTACGTTCTCGTAGCTAAATATTTCCCATCATCGTTCCCCCATTTCAGTAGTGATAAATCACAGGCCTTGAAATAGTTGGAAGAGACAGCATAAAGTCGTTCGGATGGGACGTAAAAATGAGGTTCCCCTTACACATTGGCATACATGTAAAATAACCCTTGGCAGTTGGAAACCGATAAGAAGAGTAGTCGATAGTAAACCTGTATGGCGTATGCATGTCTACATTAGCCCAGTTGGAGCAGAACGATAAACCCCACTTCATTTTATTTTTAATTTATTCAGTACATTCCAGTAGAACCCTATAGGTACCATATCATATTTATGCATATTGTTTATTACAAATTTAACGTCCAATACAAAATATTATGGACAGCTTGATTTAATGAAGTTATTTGCATATGAAGGGGTAGGCCTAATATAATGTATAGAAGAAGGGTAAAAACACTTTAAATGAAAAGTTCTTGTCAATATCTAAAAGTCACTTTAGAACACAGTTTTAAAATGACTAAAATAAAAAGTCCTTATATCTAAAAGTCACTTCAATAAGTCACTTCAATAAAACATATAATTTGTGGACCTTCGTCCTCCACTTGTATCTTATCTTAAAGATTATCACAGAAACAATACATGTACAATAATTTTTTTTTTGATTTACAGGTGGAAGAAATATAATCTGCGGCCCCATCCACCATCAAAGAGTTCTACATTGATATAGTAAACTTGTGTTACAGATATAAAAGAATAAAGATGTACTTATGTTGTAATAAGATAACTGACCAGAAAGATCCTGAAGAATTATTGAGAAAACAACTTGATGAGAAAAATATTGGTAAATGATAATGAAATAAAAAAATCATTTGGTCATGGGAGTTTGCAAGGTTTTTTGTACCAGCCTTTCTTTATCAGCCAGGGGGGTTTGATGCACCATAATGTCTGTCATTGTGTCAACTGTGTGGAACAGTATATTGTTCAAACGTCGCGTTATGTTGGGGGATTGGATGGCTGAAGGTTAGTGAATGCACGCTCTGTATCATTATGTCTGTCATTGAGTCAACTGCCGTGGTTTTGATTCCCAGGTTGTATGTGACAAGGAGTAGTGTCGCCTGTCTAGCCTTGTGGGTTTTCTTCAGGTCCTCCAGTTTCTGAAATTGCTTCACTCTAAGCCAAGAAATACTCATTTTAAAAACACTAGTCATGATTGTCATTATTACCGTTGTAACGATAATAAACAAAGTCTTGATTATCCATTTTTACTGTTAATCATCAATAGATGGTGAACAGCAGATTCGATTCAAATCCTATGAAAATCTAACCCATGTGATGGCATCGGGAGTTGATTATGGTCTTTTCATGTTAATAAATGTTTAATTTATATAACATTACAAGCCTAAAGAAAGACCTGCAATAGGTAGATTTAGCTCTTGTATAATGTATGTTTAATTGTTGAGTTTTATTTGATCTTTCAGATAATGTCTACCAGACAGTGTTAATACGAACATTATCAGGGAATATTGACGAGTCGTTAACCAGACACCCAACTGTCGGTGAATATTTAATCCGACTGTGTAGAGAATATAAATTATTAGCCAATGAAAGAATAACCGTTTTATCAACAACTGATTCATTATTAGCTGTTCAACTCTGTCTGTCATCGATAGGAAAGGTGGGTAACTCTGTTAGTACCATTACTCGGTGCTACCACCACCAGTACAATCTGTTTCACAGAGAATTACTTACGAATTATCTCTGTCACACATGACTGTCTACAACATATGCATTGAATTCACGTGCCGTCAGTCATTGGCTAAACGGCTCGTGCATTGTTTACATAACACCTAACTGCTTCGGGCAAAATGGTGCGTTTTACTCATTTTAATACCCATTTACACTAAATAGGAAATATTTTGTAATTACAAATGCTTCAAACCTCTTTATTTATTTTTCTTATAGTTCAAAAAAATGTTTTAGAATTTAATTTGTCGGAGTAACAAAGTTAATTTGCCGTACTCATTAAGCCTCTTCGATGTCATGCTTATCAGTGATTGTAGCGGCCAAGCGAATATTCACTGCGGGATCAGTTTGCCACCAGTATTGAGTTAAAATTTAGTTAATAAAATAAATAAACTTATGTAACACTTCATTCTTTTATTAAAACAAAATAATGCCTTATCTTCACTCAAAATGCCAATTCACATAATACATCAATAATACAATAAATAATATACTATAACTCAAATAACATGCACTTTTGACAAAGACTATAATACTCGTTTACGACATGTGTCGTAAAATTTAATATTGTAAATTAATATTGATTCGTGTGACTACAGATGAAGGGGATGCTCGATTCACAGTCCAAAACGTCTTGATGATAAACAAAGTCTTGATTATACTTTTTTAAATTAAATTATTAAATTGGGATCGTGTTTCCATCCATTCAGAGTTGCCTATAGGCTTGTCATGCGAATAAATGTTTAATTAATAGTTTAAATAACATTTAAGGCCTAAAGAAAGACCTGCATTAAGCAGATTCAGCTCTTACATAATGTACATGTATGTTTAAAATGAGTAAGGGGCTGGCTGACTAGCCCGTAGGTCGAGTGTTCAATCCCTGCATTGGCTGAGAAAGTTCACCCAAATTTTCCGTCATGGTTTCCCTTTGTCATTGATGCAGGACAGAGTCCTGACATGGACAGCTGTCTAGCCATTTAGAAGGGACAAAAAAAAAAACCTCTGAGGTTCCGTGTACACATTGGTGTGCAGGTGAAAAATCCCGTGACAGTTGAAATTACGATAGAAGAGTCTGGGTAGTCCGTAGTGCCGTTGTCCAGGTATAATTTACCTCATAGCACACTGTGATGTGTGCCTGTTTTGATTAACTTAGAAGAAATGATTATTGATTGTTTGTTTTATTTATTTTAGGTGAAAGACATCATAACAATTGATGAAATAAGAGAAAATCATGACTTTATAAAAAATTATAAAATGAAGTCGGATGTTGATTTGTCTGAACTGAATGAAGAGAAACAGAAAATATTAGATTCATACAATGATCTACTGAAAACTATGAATCAATTAGATATCTACGATATTTATTCACTAATAAAACAAGAACTGCGATCGACAGAGGTGGAAGAAGAATCAGATTTATTGAAAGATCTCAAGAAAAGTAAAATATTGTGCTTTGGTGAACCAACTACAGCATTAGAGGTTTGCTTTTATGTTTACTAGTGCCAGCACCATGTATCACAATTCACACTCTCACATAATAAGAGATGTGGTTTAAGGGGGTGGGGGGGAATGGCTGTATCATAAAGCTTGTCATTCAGTCAAATCCCCGGTTGTACGGGACAAAGAGTTGGGTCGCCTGTCCAACCTTGTTAAAGACCCCTGTTAAAGACCCCTACGGCCTACGCGCAAGGGAATTATTGAAATTGAAGTAAACCAAATGTTAGTCCCAAAATGACCTAGTTTGTGTTGAGTGGACGTTAAACCCCATTCCTTCCTCTCTCACCTGTGTCAAGCATTTGCTCTGCCCCATTTACTCAGGGGAACTATGTCAGATAATCCTGATGAAATTTCTCAGCCAACATGCGCAGTGTTCAGATGGGAAGAGGCACTTCTGTCTAGAGGGTTTAGGAAGAGAACATGGCAGTGATATAAGTGTCATCATGATGTATGGGAAATTGATATTTGATGTATGGGAGAGTGTACTATAATAGATCCCTTGTGTTGTGTTTTACAGAAGGCCATGTTAAAACTGTTATGTATAGATTGGTTGTATGAAATAGAGTACGACCTCACATCTCATGCAGTAAATCATCAATCAAGGGAGATAACTTGGATTGATAATCTCATATATCAGGAATCATTGTCACAAGACACAACGCCATCTACAGTTCAGGTAAATATTGTATTTGTTATAACTAGGCGAATGGCCTAAACAGGTCATAAGGTCTGTTATTGAGTCATGTGACATGATTTTGATTCCACACTGGAGCGATGCCAATCTGATTAAAACTTCAAAATTTCGTTTGTAACCACATACAGAAACGGAAAGTTTGTATATCTGCGAAAGAGTGCCAGATCGATAGAGTATGAGGAGAAAAAAGTTTGTAACGATCTTCCTCACAGATTTAACCTTCTTTAACTTGAACCACTAAAATATATCTGGAAAATCTCCATGCTCAGTTTTTCTTGTAACTTTATTTGTCTTTTCAGTTATATATACAGAGAGTGTTTAGATGTTATCTGGAGTTATTGTTGAATACGCGTAGTGAGCTGGCATTAGCGACTGTATTCAACGTCCCGGACAGAGAATTAGGTCATCAGGCCTTCACGGCTTTAAAACATACATCACAGTCGAAAAGACTTCCAATGTATCAGGTAATTATTTTACATTTATTGAACATAATGCACCTGTATATGTTTGTTTCAAAATTTTACTCAGTAGACATTTTGAGTTGGGTGTTATCCAGAATTTGGTCACCAAGTCATTGAACAGCTTCGTGAAAAATGGCCAATAAGCTTTCATTCCCTTTTATAGACTTCAACCAGAAATACATAAAATGAGGTGCACCACACTATTTTTCATATTTAATTTCAGCCCTGCATTCAAATTCATGTCAATAACATTCGTACAAAAATGACCTGCTTCAAATTCACATTAGAAATATTCCTCACAAATTAGTGTCTAGGTTTATGGGACAGAAAATGAATGCAAAAAAACAGTGTTTAAGATCAGATTAAATTTTGATGTTTTTTTTTATTGTAATTTTATTATTTGTTTGAAATTTTTTAGACGGCTGTATCACATATTATAAAATTACGACTTGGTGGTAAAGCATATGCTCCAGCTCTAGATTGTGAGTTAGCTCCCTTTGTAAAAGGTCTAGGAGAGTTAATTACCTTTGTACAGAAGTTACAGTCTATAGTAGAGGAAGAAACAGACATCAGGTAAATGATGTGCACAAAACTATTTTGAAGGGTTAGGGTTAGAACTGTGGCTATAAACACGGAAAAATATTTGTCCGTTCAGAAAGATCCAGTATGGGTTTTGCATCATATGGGGGAATTTTGCCTGGACAGTGGCTCTATATCCTTGGTCTTATGCCAAGGAATCTTTTACGTTCACGCCAACGTGTACACAGGACCTCAGTTTTCCATCCCATTGTAAAGTGTCTTTTGCAAAAAGTTTACATTGTGTATTTTTGGTTTTTGTGTTTAATTTTTTTTTTAGTATATTTTGATAGTAAATGTATTTATTTATGAAGTATTTATATTTTGTGGACGAGTTTCATGTAATATGTTCATATTTTGGAGGACAGCATGTAGACGAATTATCCAATGTATTTATATTTTGTAGAACTGCGTGTAGAAGAGTTATATTCAATATAAGAACATGTATCAAGAAATGTAAAACGAAAAGATTAAAAGACGAAGATGTAGAGACCACGGCTGATTATTTACACAGAAGACTAACACAAATAATAGAAGATAGAGAAAAAATTAACCTTGTTAGTCCCGACAAGGTAATTTATTGTTGGGAAAGGCCTCATAATTCATTGTTACTTTGTTATGGGTGGATTGGAAATGCCTAGAAATTTATTGTTGCTTTGTTATAGTGGACGCTATTAAACCCCATTTTTCTTTTCTCTCTCCATTCCACTGATACCGAACAAAGAGCTGGGCAAGGAACAACATTCAGATGAGACGATAAAATGAGTTTCTATGTAGGCCTAATGCGAAATAAGTGTCAAAGGCAAAATTTTCCGTATGACACACGCCACACCTTACTGTGATTGTAGCAGAACAGTTGAGCGTTAAACCACATTTTATTTCATTTTTAGCCTGCTAGTGATGGTGGATCATTATTGGGAAGAAGAACTGTTCGGATATTACGTCAGCTACTAGATTCTGAAGTAACCAGTAAGGGGGATAACTCTGAATGTTTTCTAGAAGATTTTGCTCTGAATCCCACAACACCAACTAGAATACAGTGTATTTTATCCCAGTTCAGGTATTTCTCATATCACAATTTACATGAAATAACACAGGTTTCTCTTCAACACAGACTTCTCCCATTAAGGGGGGTCACAGTCGAGAAAGTATATCCAGATTTTCCAGCGTGGTTTCCCCTTGTCAGTGATGCAGGACGGAGGGTCTGACAGGGACAATTGTCTAGTCATTGGGATAGGACAAAAAACTGAGGTCCCATGTACACATTGGGGTGCATATAAAAGATCCATTGACAGTTGGAATTCGATATACGAGTAGGCTGTAGCACCGCTGTCCGTACAAAATTTCCCTCAGCACTTTGTATGGGGGGTATGCCTGTCTTCATTAGCCCAGTTTGGAGCAGAACAGTAAGACATTAAACTCTGATTTCATTTCCCATTGATAAAAAAAAACACAGACAAAGGGATTTGTAGAATAAAGTTTTACTATATGTCGAGTGGAAAATAAACCTCAATTCTCACTCAGCACTATATGAAGTCAGCTTATAACTGTATAATTTGTTTTCTTATTTAGATCACCCGAGGTTTGTCAGGAGGTAGAAGCTGTTGTTGATGATCAGATGAAAATAAAGAAACGTGGATTAGAGGATAGACATAATATACAACACAACTACAGCTCAATTCCTGTACCAAAAGATGTTCGAATTTCAAAAGAAGAGAAATTGTTGAGAGAAAATTTAAATTCTGTAATTGTCATCCCAAGGTAAGTATTATACTTTTGTTGCCAGTAGGAATATTCGCATATTCCATTTTCCACCCTTTTTTGCCAATATCTTATGATATTTCGCAGTTTAACACATTTTTATAATTTACTTATACATTTCTAATTCAGATCCTTTAGAACCTCTTTACTTATTTAATGTCAAGGTCATGTTGATGACGGTTGTTTATTTGATTAACCAGACACTTTGTGTATATGATTTGAGTTAGGTGATACTTATGCACTGGGAGATCGAGAATAAAGATGGCACCTTAAGGATTGATGGTATTTGTTCTTCCTATATTTCAGTAAAACAATCGTCCATGCTGCTCCCGGAAATAACGGTCTTCATCTTGGATTAAAACACTCTGATACTAATAAACGCAACTCGGCAGCCTTCGATAAAGAAAATGTACAACTGGACGATCAACCAAACAAACGACAGAAGACGAATGTTGAAACCGCTGAAATAAATGTAGAAACAAATTCCAAGAAAGGAGAAAAACCTAAGAAAATTTCTTCCAAAAGTCAAGAGAGTAAAAAGACTAAGCCACAACCCAAATCTTGTCGTAGAAAATTACTACCACAGGTCAAAGGTCAACAGAATATCACTTCATTTTTCAGGTTATAGGCAAAAATATTTTATTATTTGAATGAAATTTGGATTATATATTTGGTATAACACCATTAATGATAAACGAAATGGGGTTTAACATCCTACTCTTTTGATACAACTTAGCTTATTCTTTTGATATTCATCACAGGAGGGGGGGTTGGAATGGCCTAGTGGTCTAGAGGGTACCGCTTAGACCTCTAGCTAGCTGGTCACCTCTGGCTTGTGGCTGTGGTTTCGATCTCTGGTGTCAGCGTATGTGGCATGGAGATAGGGGCGCCTTCTCAACCTCGTGGGTTTCCTCCGGGCACTCCGGTTTCCTCCCACTGCTAAAGACCCCTACCCACAAGCGAATTATTGAAATAAAATTAAACCATATGTTGGTCCCGAAATGACCTAGTTTGTGTCTAGTGGACGTTAAACCCCATTTCTCTCTCTTTCTCTCTCTGATTATGAAATAACAATGAGGAGGGGGAGGGGCAGTGAATGTTATAAACTTCTGATAATAATCTGCTCAATATACTTACCTTATATATTGTGGATAGTGCAATAACAAAAAAAGAATAAATTTGTGTAATTTTAGAATTATGTAATTATTAATTTATATATATTTTTATGGGAATGTTGTTTTAACTAAATTAAAATTGTATCTATATGTTGTATACTGCTATAACGTTATTTTTATGTTGTTGTTTTATTAAATTTTATTAATTAAATAAATGTATTGAGTTATTAACTACCAATAAATGAATTCTGCACTGGGTTAAGAAGGGTCTTTGGGATTTTTGAAGCCCTGTTTTTATATAAGGGTTGGCCGAATAGTTAGCATGTCCATGCTGTATCATAAGGTCTGTCATTGAGTCAGCTGGCGTGGTTTCGAATCCCCGGTTGTATGAGACAAGGAGTAAGGTCGTCTGTCTAAGGTTGTATGTGACAAGGAGTAGTGTTGCCTGTCCAATCTCGTGGGTTTTCTCTGAATCCTCCGTTTTCCTTTTTTAAAGACCTCTAAGGGCAAGCGAATTATTGAAATCAAATTGAACCATGTTAGTCCCAAAATGACATAGTTTGTGTAAAGTAGACAATAAACAAAATCTCTCTCTCTCACACACACACTCACTTCCACTCAGAAACGTGGGGAGTGACAACTAAAGGGCTAACAAGGAAAGTGTAAGTGTCATTCAAAAGACGGTTGTCGGCGGGGGAAAAGACACACGCCTGTAACGTGCTGCCTGTCAATAGTCTTCTTTAAGCCAGAATGGTTTGGCATCCTATCCGAACGGTCAGACGCTTTCTCTTGCCATGACTTTCATTCTGGAGCTTTGTCAAAGGGAAACTAGATTGAAATATCCCGAGGATCTCGGCAAACACCGGGCTAAAACCCAATCGGATTAAAATACACATCTATATTATGTTTCGTTTTTTTTTACTTGCACATCTGACTAGTTGTCGTGGAATGTCGCATCAGCAGTCGCACGAGCGTTTTTTGACCCTATGACGTCAGACATTGATAAATCATTCCGAAAGGGTGTTTCTAAGGGCAGAGCACGTCAAGAACTCGCCGTAACAGACGAATTCCTCAAATCAACTGGAAAGCCTTTTATATAACAACTCGTCCAGATCCTAGTAGTGAAGACAAGAACTATAAAATACGACACGGAGAAAGGATCTGTGTTTTAATCAGATTGGCTGAAACCTTGTCCGGATTAAGGGGCATGCTGACTTGGCTTGAGACAGGGCCCACGCATTATTTCTAAACGAATAATAACCTATCATACTGACATGAATATTGAATTTGTGAGTTCGACAGACAATTACCAGAATACACCCCCCAAACGCACACACACCTTTTTAACTGCTGACGCAAGGGCCCCGATGATATTTTAGCCAGTGACCCCTTTGCAAGCTTCATCTTGTTGTGACTTCTCGGCTGGTAAGTGAACTAGTTTCAAGGGACTATCCAGAAATATAGAGGAATGATGTATTTACCTTGTCTCATAATTTCAGCTCAAAATATTGATTCGCTTGGACGTGAACCTGCAAAACTGCTTATCCGGACACGTAACCCTTTCTGGTCATTTTATTTGTTGGGTGACCTGATAATAGATTCCCGTTCCTTTGGAAGTCTATACATTGCATGACCCACGTGCTGTACTGGTTTTATCCAGACACCTTATAATACAGCTTGGGACACCAGTCTGATGGTTTTAAGTTGTTTGAAAACGTTTCACATATATTGAGTTACTGTCTGTTCCAGGCAACCCTACAACTCGAAAATTGAGATGAGATATAGCATAATTAGCAATTTGCGACCCTGTATTTGTATAACATTAGTTTATTTGTTGCTAGGTAACATGTCAACAATATATAAAATATCAGATCCCAATTCTATCAAATATAATATCAATATTTATAACAATTATCACCAAAAATCAACAATTAAAATAAATTGCCTTAAATACAGATGAAAGATTAAATTGCATATCCACCAAAAAGAGTTGGCCCAATTTGTTCGCCTTTAAGGGGATCGCTTCAACTGAGCGCGAACCCGGTGATAAATTAACTACGATTTTGACAACCAATCTGAGTGCGACGCCTAAAGGCATACATGGTCAAGTTATCAATGCGACATTTTCATATCTTTCAAAATACGGGACGGAACTGCATCATTTTCGAACTGATATTGCTATTAGACATTCAACTTTCTCAATCACCCAAATTGTCAGTGAGAACGGCCATATTTTCATTCATTGTTCATCCTCACCCGACTGATTTACAATCCATGAGGAATCATTGCAAGATGAATGAATTGTTTTAGTTTATTTCGCACTGTAAAATGCGCTAATAATGCGCATCCACATTGTGGCGGGATATGTTCCTGAACGTCTATTACAATCTCAATAATGCCAGGGCCAGATTAACAGATTAAGGTTGCATGGGGCCCTTGTCTATTATTTAAACATACTTTCCTTCGAACTGATTCTTAGCGATTTGGCATCATTTTATAGTTTAGCAAATTTTTCTGAAAAAATAATAATTATCTTCGACAATGAGTTTATCCATTGAAGTTCGAAATTTACAGTCAAAAAAGAAACTTCCGTCGACTGTATAGGATGAAAGTACATGTATAACATCAAGTCTATATCCTATACACAATCAGAATACCGACCGCTCTCCACCTGGGGTCTAGGTATCTAGGTATGAATTTTATTTTACACACAAAAAGTTTCTGTTAAATAAATTAGAGGTTCCCTAAATATCAGGGATCTTTGGCTTCAACCCGGCCCACCACGCTCTCGACCGCCATCTTTTACAAAGTGAACTTCTCCTTTGCAAAATTTCATTATCAGTACCACCGCCATTGCATGAATCTTTAAGTTGGTCTGTGATTAACATTGCCTTGTTTTAAAATCGGTTTAACTGGTGCCGATTTGGCTGGATGACGTGTATATTTCTTTCTGGGTCGAGATCGAACCAATTCATGACGATCATCGTCTGCCCAATGCACGTGATGTTCCCTGCTTGATGCTCGCGATGACGGTAATGAACCACCTTTGTGGAAATCATAGCTGGGTTTAGAACATCCCGAGCAGGCGTCTGTGTTCGACCAATGATGGTCACCATGGAAAAAGAATTCGTCCTCGTGATGCTGTTCCATTGTATGTTCTAAATCGATACCGCACTCACCGCAAGATGGATCCTTCATGTCATCATCATAGTCGTCATCGGGATGATCTCGTAACGAACGGAGTATTTGTTGAAATATATGAGACGGAGGCGACGCCATATTGCCGCTTGTGCTTGCCGTTGGTTGTTGAGATTTGTAACGGTGTTTAGTATCAATATTGTTAAATCTGGCTGAACCAAGTTTATTTTTGAAACTTGTTTTCACAGAAAAATCTATATTGTCTTTAATGTTCACACGATCCTTTAATATTTCCGGTCATCCTTTAATCCGTAAGTTTAAGAAATCCAGAACTGTCCCTAATTCCAAAGCACGAGCTATTTAAACAGAATTAATGGAACGTCCAAGATCACTGTTAAATATCCTTAATAATTCCGGTGATTATTAACTCAGCGATCACTTCCAATCCTTAGCCAAATTGTCCTTGATATGTTGCTTATGAATAATCGGAGTGGGAATTATCCTTTGTGAGTAAACCAAATAAACTTATAGTTGATCGACCACTCTTTTAAAAACAAATTATTTCCAATGAAAAGTGTCCATTATTACAAATCCAGCAATCCATCAGCTCCAAATCCTTCCTATTTTTCTGGTGTTTTTTTTAATTTCTCAGTCAAAGAGAATCCAAAACGGATGAATATCATAGAAAATCCACGCCGATCATTGAATTTTATCCTTCTGTATGTTTGTATAACTAAGACAAAAAGTTACCGATATATTCTTTTCTTTTAAGACTAGGAATTCGTGATTTAATCTTATGAATAAACACGCACCTCCAGGACCTTTGACAAAATGACGCAAGCGACTAGTGTTTTACGTCAATGATAAGTGTTTGTGGATATTGGGTAATTTTACACTGAGAATGAGATCAAGGCTAGCTGATAATAAAACAGGTGGGCTTCTGTCTAAATGTAGGCGTGGAGTTAAATCATTTGTATACACAAACACAAAACACGTACGACTGCGCCGGGAACAACCCCGTGGTTTCCAGCGTGTTCCGCCAAGTTGCGGTCATAAACGACCGATTGACGTCACAAACCAACTGTCCGCAAAAGGGGAAGACAATTCTATCAGCGATTGCAACCCGTATGGTGCTAAAACAAGAACATAGTTTCGGCTAATTGTCTGGTTCAAGAAGGAGTCCCCCTTTTACATCCAATGAAGAACGTCTACCGAACTCCTGGAAAAACAACAGATAATAAAATCACGTAAAAAACGTATAAAACAATCCTGTAAAAGGCTACACCTTGCATTGGAAAAGGAGTCCTATCTAAAGTGGTTCAGGTAGTCTATAAGCAGCCCTATCTAAAGTGGTTCAGGTAGTGTAAGGAGCACTATCTAGGGTGGTTCAGGTAATCTAAGCAGCCCTATCTAGTGTGGTTCGGGTAGTCTAAGGAGTCCTATCTAAAGTGGTTCAGGTAGTCTAAGCAGCCCTATCTAAAGTGGTTCAGGTAGTCTAAGGAGCACTATCTAGGGTGGTTCAGGTAATCTAAGCAGCCCTATCTAGTGTGGTTCGGGTAGTCTAAGGAGTCCTATCTAAAGTGGTTCAGGTAGTCTAAGCAGCCCTATCTAAAGTGGTTCAGGTAGTCTAAGGAGCCCTATCTAGATTGGTTCAGATAGTCTAATGAGCCCTAATTCACGGGGACTATTCCTATCCACAAACAAACTTACAATATTTTGACACGTAAAAAACTTACAACTTAAAGTTTTATAGAACACCACACTAATATCACTATGAACCCCTGAAACCCTTGTTTGCCATTGCGCCCTTTTGGGGGCTACAAGAATCACGCCAAACGGATAATTCTTAAAACTATCCCTATCTAGTAATAAACTAGGTGGTTTCACGGAACTGCTCCTGTCCATAAATCGGAATATAATTTCGAGTTCTATAAACTGCACTAAACATCACACTGTTTTTCTTCTTTTATTAAAAAAAAACCCCACTATTCCCACCAGAAAACAAACTTACAATTTAGAGTTTTAAAGACTTTAGATGGATACCACAATTTCATTATGTACAATCACCCTAACACATAACGGAAAATTCTCTAAAACTATATCCGTCCAGGAATAAAAATACAATTCCGGGTTTTATCAACTTCAGTAAATACTTTTAAACTGTTTTTCAGGAACGTGTTCCTGCCCAGAAAAAAAACTTACAATTTAGAATTTTATGGAACTTGGTAAACACTAATCTTCTGAAAACCAGTCGATGATCTGTTTTAAATAATTGAGTATTTCTTCACACGCTAGTATCCCGTTAGTCGAGTGGCATTGATAAACTTCTAATATTGTCAATCAAATCACCGTTTACTATGGATGGCTTCTAGATATCGATTCGTTGTAATGAAATACACCAAGTTGTTTACATGTATAGTCGTCTATCTCTGATGAAATAATCCACGTAAAATGGTTGGCGATTTGCCCGTAATCTCTTAATATATGGTCTTATGATGTAGATAAAGCATAATAACAATATCGTCACATATTTTTCGTTCCTTCTAACGTAAACAGGTTACAATGTTAAAAAACAAAGGAAAGAAACGTAAACGGTTCAAATATAAAGGAAAAACGTAAACTGTTAAAAAGTTAAATAAAAACAAAATCATCGTAAACGGTCAATAGTAACTGAAAAGTAAACGGCCGTCAACGCTTTTTACTGCTGTTCCGACCTGTGAGTACACTAACTAAAGAGTGGTCCAGCCGAAATCCAACTCTCTGGCCAACCTGAATTCCTGACATATTGTAATCAATCAATTAAACTGTTACAGCTACATTCATCGGATTAGGTAATTGCGGAAACCGGGGGACTCGGAGGAAACCCACGAGGTTGGACAGGCGACCTTCCTCCTTGTCACGGACAACCGGGGATCGAAACCACAAAATTTGGCTCCATGACAGACCTACGATACAGCGCACACGTGCTAACCATTCGACCACCAAGCCCCCCCCCCCCCACCGACAGCTTGAAACTGAAAGAAGAGTAGACCATAGCACCGGAAAAGTCCGGGGTTAAACCTCAATTCATTTGGTTTACAGACGTTGGCTCGTGAATCCGTAGGTCCCTTGTTCGTCTCCAGCGTTGACCGAGAAAGTACATGGGGATTTTCCAGCATGGTACCCCCTTGTCAGTGATGCAGGACAGAGGGCCTGGCAAATGATAACGTATAGTCGTTCAGATAGGACGAAAACTGAGGTCTTGTGTACACATTGGCGTGCGTGTTAAAGCCCCAATACCACTCTTGTTGAAACTGAATAATATGTCCCAATCTTCATTCTGGTCAACAAATTGCATTATTTTACAATATTCCAATTAATTGATGATATAAATTTCATCTTAGCACACCTAATCTAAAAAATTGGAAAAATTCAACTAATTGATTTGAAAAGTATAACGTAAACCTTTTCAAATGTGACTTGGAAACTAAAATATTTTCGAACCTTCTAGACAAGTAAAATAGGTTGTAATAGATAATTTACACAACAGGTAGGACGCTTAAACATCTAGTACTTAGAATAAGGCTATTATTTATTTTCTCGAGCTGCCAAGCCACCAAAAGTGTTATTGTCCCTTTAAAGATCCCTTGGCAGTTGGATTCCGATATACCAGTAGGCCATAGTGCTGCCGTCCCTCAAAATTTCCCTCGCAGAAGAACTGTAGGACGTTAAACCCCATTTCATTTTATTTCATTTGCTTTACGATACATAGTATTTTATTTCGGTTCCTGGGTTGTAAGTGACAAGGAGTAGGGTCGCCTGTTCCACCTCGTAGGTCTCTCCGGGTCTCCCGGTTCTCCCCTACGTGCAAGCAAATTATTGAAATAAAATTGAACCATATGTTAGTCCCGAAATGAACAAGTTTGTGTCGAGTAGACGTTAAACCCCACCTCTCTCTCTCTCTCTCTCTCTCTCTCTCGATGGTTATTATTATAAACAGTGTATTTTTAACAGTGTATATAATAATAACGGTTAATCCAGTGTGTGTATTCTATTACAGGTATGAACGGTTTATTAAATCGGTTATGTGGAGGTTATTCGCAATCTACAACATGTGCAATCATATCAAGCGTCAATCAATGGCGCGGGCATTGTTTACATAAGACGTAACTCCTTCGGACAGAATGATGCATTTTACTCATTTTAATACCCATTTACTCTAAATAGGAAATGCAAATACTTCAAACGTCATTAGTTATTTTTTAATACATAAAAAATGTTTTAGAATTTAATTCGTCAGAGTGAAAAAGTTAATATTGATGTCCTCACATAGGCGTGCGGGCTCGATGACAGTTAGGGGGGCAGAACCCGAATTGCCCGAAAAATTATCGGGTTTACAGAAAATTTTGGAATATTTGACGGCTGAAAACACGTTTTCCTTCTATTTCAACCCGTGAACAAAGCAACTTCAAAGTGATCTAATTTAGCTTAATTAAAGTGCCTGACTCGAATTTCATTAACTCCTTTACAGTCCACGAAGACGGGAAAATTGTGAAAATTTAACTGCCGCAAACGCGTCTTCCTGCTATTTTAGCCTGTGATTACAGCAACTTCAATTTGGTCAAATACAGCCTACCTGCTGACCCGAATTCCAAACAACCAATCAATCGTCGCGGTGATGGGGGCCTCTCCATCCCGGAGACAATTTTGAAAATTTAACCACCGCAAATGCGTTTTCTGCTATTCTAGACAGTAAGTAACTCAAAAAGAATCAAATGGTTTTGTAACCGAAGTCCCAATCCAAATTCCAACCATTAGATCAGACTGTTGCAGCTGCATTCACAAATACTAATCGATACCCGAAAAATGTCGCACAAAGTATACAGGGTGACTCCAGACAAAATATTTTAATCTATAGTCAACTCAGTACAAATTCGTGGTTTTCAATTAAAAGAAAAGTAAAATTAGTGTTTCATTAGGGCTCAAGGACAGTTAGGGTAGTAAAACTAAAAAAAAAATCAAGTTTACAGACAGCTGCGCCGGTTTTCTTCGAGTGGCGAAGAAGATGAGCTGACCTCTCAAGAAAATTTTGGAATATTTGACGGCCGCAAACGCGTTTTACTGCTATTCCTGCCCGTAAAGTTAGTGTTTTATTAGTTTTCGTGCACACTATTTGGCCAAGTGATGAAATAATTTGTTTTTCTCACTTTACCTGTCTGCCCGAAAAGTCAGCTTGCCCGAAAGTTAGGGGGGCAGCTGCCCCCCCCCCCCCTGCCCCCTGGCTCGTACGCCTATGTAGTCCTCCTTATCAGCGACTGTAGCGGCCTGGCGAATATTCACTGCTGATCAGGGTGGGTTATTTAACGGGAAACAGAAATGAAATGAAATGAAAGTAGGTTTAACGTCCTACTTTTCTGCTCCGAACTGGGGTAATGAAGACGGACATACGCCATACAGTGAGTGTGCTATGAAGACCAATGGGCGTCGAATGAATGAAATGTGAGCTGTCAAACCATTAGGTGGGCAGATTTAACAATATGAGAGGGGGGGGGCTTAGAACAAACTACAGCAGAAATCATTTCTTCGGGTATGGTCTCTAGTATCACAAAAAGCGGCCATTATCGGTCGAAATTTGCACAATTAAAATAAATCCAAGATGGCCGCCACTAGACCAGAAAAATCCCGAAATCTCCGAATAAACAAATTTATTACCGACCTATTCGAAATCGATACTCGCGAGTTCAAAAATGTCGACATTTTTTCCTACGACCTTATTGTAACGTCGTAACGTCATTTTGACGGCATTACGTTGTTCTCGTTGTGACGTCATTAACAAACTTTATTGTAACTGCGCTCGAATAACTGCTGGAAACCATGAACCGCTGTATAATTTGTATTAACTATCTAATGTCAACATTTTTGAGAGAGAGACAGAGAGAGAGAGGGAGCGAGAGAAATGGGGTTTAACGTCCACTCAACACAACCTAGGTCATTTCGGGACTAACATATGGTTTAATCTTATTTCAATAATTCGCTTGCGTGTAGGGGTCTTTAGCAGTGGGAGGAAACCGGAGTGTCCGGAGGAAACCCACGAGGTTGAGAAGGCGCCCCTATCTCCATGCCACACACGCTCACACCGGGATCGAAACCACAGCCGCAAGCCAGCGGTGATCGACCAGCTACAGGTCGAAGTGCGGCACTCTAGACCACTAGGCAATCTCCCCCCCCCCGACATTTTTGAACTCCTTTGACTGTCCTTTTTGCACTTTTTGTTCGATCCTATGAACCTGATCATATTGTACTGTACTTTAGATTTTATGGTTTGATAAAGAAAATGGGTGACCTAATTAAACCGTATACCTTTAAATATAAAATATATTGACAATAAAGAGACAAATCACCAGAATAATACCAGCTATTCGTATGTATCTAACCTACGAAAATTAAATGGTAGCGTGTCTCAGATGTTCAGATTGACGAGATATTGTGTGTCAAAATGGCTGACAGATACTGTACGGATGGACATTTAGCCTATAACTTTACTCAGTAAAATGTCCATTTAAGTTTAAGTTCTGATATCTTTATGAACTAAGATCATATCGATTGATTTACTAAAATATCTATCAATCACATTGACGTAGATATAGAAATAGAACATAATTCAATCATTCATTGTGTTTCTGATCAATAAGAGTTATGCTATGCCAGAGTGAGTCTATTACTTGATAAATTATATTACCGATTAATATACTGGATTTAAAGGGTATTAAAGGTAATCCCGTTATTAGGAGAACAGATATACATATGCAATCGTGTTTATTAGTAATGCGAGAATGTCCACAGTTTCGTACTAGAAATAGCTCAGAGATATAATAGTAGAAATATTTGTGTCAATTGATATCTCCAGGGAATCTGGTGGGAATAAATAAAACTATACATTTTGTGATATTAGAATGACTATAGTATTTTGGGGGTTAGTTTTTTTTGTGTTTGTCGATTTTATTGCTACAGATCATAATATATTAATTCAAACTTGAGTATGTGTAACTTATGGTGGTCTTTTAGTACCATACGGTGATTTATACATTTGTCTTGAAATCTAATTACCTCGTGAAAAAAATAATTGAAAAACCCTTTCTCTGCGGTATATACCTTTTCTCCGCGGTGTAAATCTTTTTCGCCGGGATATATATAGTTTTCTCCGTGGTGTAAACCTTTTACTCTGCGGTGTTAACCTTTTCTCCGCGATGTAAATGTTTACACCGCTGAGAAAAGGTTTACATCGCGGAGAAAACATCATACCGCGGAGAAAACATCATACCGTGGAGAAAAGGTTTACACCGCGGAGAAAGGGTTTACTTCGCGGAGAAAACTTTAGTTATAACGCGGAGATAGTGTTTACGCGCCGGGGAAAGGGTTTACATCGTGGAGGAAACTTTATAACGTGGAGGAAAGGTTTACACCGTGGAGAAAGGGTTTACATCGCGGAGAAAAGGTTTACACCGCGGAGAAAGGGTTTACATCGCGGAAAAAACTTTACACCGCGGAGAAAAGGTTTACACCGCGGAGAAAGGGTTTACATCGCGGAGAAAACTTTATAACGCGGAAAAAAGGTTTACACCGTGGTGTATACCCTTTCCTCTGCGGTGTTAACCTTTTCTCCGCGATGTAAATGTTTACACCGCGGAGAAAAGGTTTACATCGCGGAGAAAACATCATACTGTGGAGAAAAGGTTTACATCGCCTCAAGAAACTTTATAACGCGGAGATAGGGTTTACGCCGCGGAGAAAGGATTTACATCGCGGAGAAAACTTTATAACGCGGTGAAAAGGTTTACACCGCGGAGAAAGGGTTTACATCGCGGAGAAAACTTTATACCGCGGAGAAAAGGTTTACACCACGGAGAAAGGGTTTACATCGCAGAGAAAACTTTATAACGCGGAGAAAGGGTTTACACCGCGGATAAAACTTTATACCGCGGAGAAAAGGTTTACACCGCGGAGAAAGGGTTTACATCGCGGAGAAAACTTTATACCGCGAAGAAAGGGTTTACACCACGATGGAGGTTTTTTCATGTGAGGTAAATTTCAAGAAAAAATGTATAAATCGACGCATGGCACTAAAAAGCCGTCGTAGTATCTACCTATATAGATAAAATGAAAGATATGTGTATGTATGTATCCTCAAATGTTAGCACAACGGTAAAGCTACACTACTTTGTTTCACGGTAAACGATGAAAAGATATGCCGAGACAAACTGATTTCAACAATGGTTTAATAACATTTTAAAGTATTTTCGTCTGTCTTGGGACCCATCATATAATCTCATTATATAGACAGCAGACTATAATTCATAAAATTACATAGTAACACTCTGGTATTAATGTGCTATCGTTACTATTGTCTATGGTTACATAGTATACAATATATATGCAGTACAATACACGTGTGTGTTATTAAAGCACCAATTTTATTTTTTTTAAGTTATATTTTTAAAATGTTTTTAAATAAAGCCCTAAAATAGATTGTATCTATAAAAAGTCCTACCTTGTTAAAGAATAATCCTATTAATTCAATACTTCACTATTGCCAATGGAGAAATAGGCAAATCTATCATTTTCAACATCAAATACAACCGTTTAAAGATAGCTATCCCATGGGGGGGGGGGGCAATAGAAAAACAAGGGAGGTAATTGTGTTATTATTTCCTTTGTCAATGATTTTAAAGTCAAGACATATGAAGTTTTGGCAAATGGGTTCAAATGGCAATTAACGACTTAATTGAAGAATTTAAGAATAAATTAAGTCAAGCCCCTATCGTTGTTTTGATTATTTGAGGATCACAGTGGCTAAGTACATAAGATACTGGCTCTCTAGCCTGGAGTTCGGTTGTTCGATCCTTGGCCGAGAAAGTTAATCCAGATTTTCGTGCGTGGTTCCCCCTTGTCAATTATTAAATGCCACTAAAAGTCATACTTCAAGTTTGTGTATATCATTCGGTCAAACTCGTACAAAATTTAGAGAAATGACATGACGTGTTGATCTGTGTGCAGTGAAAAACGTTCAGCCCGACAAAAATTTGGTGAATATTTGAAGCCGGGCAAAGAGACCAGAATTAACCAGATTCGTCAATACTTTTGCTACTTTTAAAACTTAAACTAAAGACTTATTCATTTAAAAGGCTTTTTACCCATCTGATAAGTAGATTAGTCAGAGCTATTTTGATTTCGGGGGTTGGGATGACCTAGTGGTCTAGAGTGCCGCGCTTCGACCTCTACCTGGCCGGTCACCTCTGGCTTGCAGCTGTGGTTTCGAGCCCTGGTGTGAGCCTATGTGGCATGGAGATAGGGGCGCCTTCTCAACCTCCTGGATTTCCTCCGGGCACTCCAGTTTCCTCCCACTGCTAAAGACCCCTACCCGCAAGCGAATTATTGAAATAAAATGAAACCATATGTTAGTCCCAAAATGACCTAGTTTGTGTTGAGTGGACGTTAAACCCCATTTCTCTCTCTCCCTATCTTGATTTCTAATCACATGTACATGTAATTTTTATCGAAATCACAACTATTAAACATATATTAGTGTGTAAAAGAGCTAAACCTGCATTTTGCAAGTCTTTCTTTAGGCCTCAAATGTTATCTTAATTATTAATTAGACCATGATCAACTCGATGTCATCTCTAGCCCGCAATATTTACTGGATTAGGATACGATCTGCTGGATCAATTTAACTGAATTTTTCAGCATATTCCCATTACATTATCAAGTTTTTAACTATTGTTGTGAGAACTTAAAGGTCTTTATCTAATCTTCCATAATGCATCTTTAAATACATCTATATCAAGTATGCTCTTTGCTATCTCATTTTATTATGTTAAAATGTCGTGCACGATAATGACTTTGTAAAGCGCACATGAGCACATTTTTCTGGCAGTTATGTTCTATAATAATAATGATAGTGAGTAATAATAATAAAATCGATGGTGGTATGAATCCATTTGGATAGGGAGTTGTCTCCCTTTAATGCACAAACTTTCATACTCTTTTCATGCGATTTAGTGAATGAAATCTGGTCAATACTTCACTCATTTTGAGACAATACTACAAGTCTATTTGTATGGTTCATGTTTGTACCTATATTGTGCAATTTCCTTAATCCACCTCCCTCTGCTACCTTCTATGGTGCATGTAAGGTATTTGGTTGAAACCAGCCTAGATAGGGGTCTTTAGACCACCCTATATAGGGCTCCTTTGACCACCTGAAACCACCCTAGATTGGGCTCCCTCCCTCCCTCCCTCTCACACCTTTTGTGTTTTTTTGTTAATAAATAAAGACAGAGATCAAGTGAACTTGTAATTTATTATATAATATAGAAACAGTAACAATTTAACATTTATTCTCCATTAAAACAATTTCATTTTAGATTATTTAAAAGTTTACAAGAATCTTCATCATGGATTTTTAATAAATAATCCGAGACAAAAGCTTAAGTATATAAAATACAATTATTTTCTAGGAAACACGTCGTCCTAATGCCTCTTTTATTCCCTTTTCTTGAAAGTCTACTAGCTTAAATTTCTCACTCAACATGAAGTATTTAATTGATGGCAGATTACACATTTAGATCTAATTGGTTTTTTACTTAAAATAGATGCATGTAATAATTATAGGGTATAGATTAAACATACATTATGCAAGAGCTAAATCTGTCTATTGCAGGTCTTTCTTTAGGCCTGAAATGTTATAAAAACTATTAATTAGACATTAATTAACTTATCCAGACCATAATCTGCTCTCGATGTCAAGGCTAGCCTGCGATATTTGTTGGATTATAGTCTAATTTGCTGCAAAACTTTACTTTAAGATTAACGATTAAATGGATAATCAAGACTATTATTTTGTCTTACCGACTTCAGTAATGATGCTCAGGGCTAAGCGGGACTTTCATCCGTTTAGTTCTCGGTTCATAGTGGATCAACTTGACTGAAATTTTCAGCAAATTGCCTTTACATTATGTAGTTTTTAACTATTATAGTGACTACTACTACTACTTGGTGTTTAACGTCTGCTTCCACATAAGTGATATCGCAGACAAGTCTATTATAGTGAGAACGGCCAGCTCTTTATCTAATCTGCCATGATGTATCTTTAATCGAAGTTATAGAGTATGCTAATTTAATAGCAAACTGTGAAAATTTAAGCCAAATCCTATCTGAAATAGTGAGCTGTTGGAAAATGGTTACAAGATTTGCTTAACAAGGGTCCTGTGACTTATTTATAATTAGGGAATCATGACCTGTATAAAGGGAGATAATTCATGTATTGAAAACAAACAGTGGTAACTAATTAAAATATTCTGTACTTGCTGTTGATCAGAATCCACGAAATACAATATAATTTACACGAATACTTTGTGTATAAAGTAAATTTGATATTAGACAGGATTCACAGGTGCCCTTTTTTAATGACATAACAGTATAAAAAATAACAGGGCCTTTCTTCTATTAATCAGCACTTATTTCTTATTACATACCGGGCATGAAAATATCAATATTAGTTATATCTGATAAATTTCTGGCATTATACAACTAGTATCTGACAATTTCAACTTTGTGTTATATATCTGACATATATCAGGCTTTAGGGAACTAGCACTTGACAGATTGAATTATTGTGCCAAACAATTATTAAAAATATCATTAAAAATTTGACTTTAATGCCAAATATCTGACTAATATTGGGCACTACTGGAATAGTACCAGATAGTTTGAAATTTGTGTCGGAAATGTCTTAAAAAGATTTATAAAAGACAAAAATGAAAACACTATGTCCGAGGAGACAATTAAAGCCAGAATTTCTATGCGACAATGATAGATTCCATATTCCCAGGCTATTATAAATATTTTACCCATTTTGTAAAATAAATAATACCCTAAACAACATCTTCCTATTGCTGGATAAATCTAAAAACAATTTCTCGCACTATTTCAATATCTAAAGCACGCAACAACCAACATTACAAAGAATCTTGTGTTTATAAATGATGGTCCAAGTCCTTGATAAAACACAGTCCATGCTTGGAGAATCTTGTATTTATATCGATGGTCCAAGTCCTTGATAAAACACGTCCATACTTGGAGAATTTGTATTTATAGACAAACATAATTAAACAATTAACACAGTATCATTCAACATTTTCTTGAATTTTAACTTTAACATAGGCCTGTATCTTCGGCTTTGGTCTCTATTTTTAACTTAGGCCTATATCGTTATTTAAGGGTTGTATCTTCAGCAAAGGCCTTTCATTATTTAAGGTCTATACTTTAGCTTAATGTTAGGCCTCTTATTATTTAAGACCTATATCTTCAGCATAGACTTTATCGTTATTTAAGGGCTATACCTTCAGCTTAGTGTTAGGCCTCACATTATGTAAGGCCTATATCTTCAGCAAAGACCTTTCGGTATTTAAGGCCTATACCTTCAGCTTTGGCCTTTTGCTTTTTAAGGCCTATATCTTCAGTCTAGTATTAGGCCTCTCATTATTTAAGGCCTATATATTTAGCTTAGGTCTGTATCTTTAGCTAAGGCCTATTTGTCACAAAGTTTCACATCTCACTCTCGTTCTCTCAATTTATCACAGGGAATCAGGAAATCAATATAATACTGAAAATAAACTTTATCACATAACCACGACAACAAGGCTTCTCTAGTACGTGTTTCATCTATAAAACACACGTCATCTCAAGAATCACGATCCTGTTTCGATTTCTTTTTAACTTTCTTACTACGTTCCCAGCGAACTGTTTCAGCCTCAAGGGCAGATAAGTCTATCAAACGTTGTTGAAAGGAAGCTGGTGCTGCCATGGCAGGATCTGTGTATTTTGGTTCAACTTTGAAAAAAATAAAAAAATATACATTTATATCGATGCAAATACATGAAACAGTTCTTTATTTCCATGATTGTAAGCAGGAGTGAGAAAAATGGGGTTTAACGTCCACTCGAGACAAACCAAGTCATTTCGATACTAACACATGGTTCAATTTCATTTCGATAATTCGCTTGCACGTAGGGGTCTTTAGCAGTGGGAGGAAACCTGAGGACCCAGAGAAAACCCATAAGGTTGGACAGGCAACCCTAATGATTATAAGCAATATGTCACAGAGAATTTTGCCTGGGCAGTGACACTTCTGTCTTACTATTCTTTCAATTCCAACTGTAAAGAGCAGTTAGTTTTTATGTGCCTCAATGAGAATGACAAGACGTGTCAAGAATTCAATCCCAATGTTGGCAGGGAAAGTTCCACGGGATTATGCAGTGTGATTTACCCAAGTCATTGGCGGGAATAAAATACAGATCTATATTTCGTTTCGTTTAATATATTTTATCCTTTCGATGGCCTACACTACATGAAGATCTGACCAGTTGTTTTGGGAGGTTGCGTCAGAGCGATTTTGACCCTTATGACATCAGATATTTTATTAACCAATCAGCATTGATGTATCTATTGGATTACCCACAGTTCTGTGCACCTCACTCCTAAAGCTTGTTATAACAAACTATTTCATTGACTAATTCCTCACATTATCCAGAAAAAGTCAATGATAACAACTCTTCCAGATTCTAGTGTAATAAAGACAGAGCAGTCGGACTGGCTGAATGTTCAGCATTATAGAAAACGATTATTATCATAAATAAAATGAAATTTTGAACTATAAAAAACAAAACGAAATAGGATATGTGTTTGAATCAGATTGTGTTGGGCAGGTTGCCAAGATTTAACTTGTGGTACTTACCATCACGTGATCGGGAAGCCCCAGTACCCATACTAAATCGGGAAGTCAATGGACCACGTCGTATTGGTGCAGCACTAGAATTTGTCACAGAATTAACAGAGTATGGTTTATTTAATGATAACATAGAGTTCTTAGCAACGGAATTAGGATTCCATATCGTTCCCATAGCAACTAAATCATCTTTCTCTATTCCTGAAATATTAATGGGTGATAATGGGTGTAAAAGTATTAATAGGATAGTCATTTCCAATAAACGTAAAATGAAATGTAGTCTGACCTCCTACTGTTCAGCTCCGAACTGAGCTAAGGGAAGACGGGCATACAGTATGCTATGAGGGAAATTTTGCCCAGGCAGCAGCACTGTGGCCTATTCTTATATCGAATTTCAAATGCCAAAGGATCTTTTACATACACACCAATGAACCTAATTTTTTTGTCAAATACAAACAACTAGACAGATGTCCTTGTCAGGCATTCCGTTCTGCACCATGGAGAAGGGAGACCCACGGCCAATGCAGGGATCGAACACGCAACCTCCAGACTAGTGAGTCTGTGTCTTACCCACCTAGCCACCTCCAGTAAGTTTAGGGCAAAAATGGTTTAAAGGAGGGGCACCCGGCCAATCATACTAGAAAGATACTGGTAAGCGTATGATCACTTTCTGGCAAATTGTTGAGTTTGCTGTCTGCTCGAGCAACAGGGGGCATTTGGTATGGTGATCATAAACAAATTGTTAGTAGCTGTAAGAACTGTGAAAGACAGATTCTCTTGAACATACGGGTCTTAAGCAGTGGGAGGAAACCGGGGGATCCACAGAAAACCCAAAAGGTTGGACAGGCGACCCTATTACTTGTCACGTACAATCGGAACCACGTCTGTCAGTTGACTCAATGACAGACCTTATGATACAGCGCACATGTCCTAACCAGTCAACAAACCACACCCGATAGAAAAGAAGGATATAAAATTGCATTTGTAAAATAAAATCTTACCATGTGATGAGGTATTTATTTTAGGTGTAGAATTGTTAGAATAATATTGTTCACCACGTAAATATGACTGTCGTATACCCGCGGGTCGGAAGTGGTTTTGTTTAGCTGCTGTAGCCGAGTTTTTGATTGGTTGTAATTCATCTTTATCACCGTTTATAGACACTGAAAACAAACGGGAAATATAAACACATAGTCAGTCATTGTTTATAGACACTGAAAACACATGGGGAATATAAATAAATAGTCAGTCTTTGTTTTCTGGGAAAGCCACGATGGCTAAGTGGCTAACCTTCTGGCTCGCTAGACTGGAGGTTGGGTGTTCAATCCCTGCATTGGCTGAGATCTGTCTAGTCATTTGGATTGTATGGAAAATCAGGTCCCGTGATAACACTGATGTGCACGTAAAAGATCCCTTTGCAGTTGGAATTCGATATAAGAGTAGGCCGTAGCGCTGTCTGAATATATCATCAAATGACACAGTTTGAACATATTTTCGGGACTAACACACTGTTTAATTTTATTTCAATATTTTGCTTGCGCGTACGTTGGGGTCGACTGGGTTTTTATACCTGATAAAACAGAGAGAGAGAAATAGGGTTTGACGTCCACTCAACACAAACTACGTCATTTTGAGACTAATATGGTTCAATTTTATTTCAATAATTCGCATGTGCGTAGTGGTCTTAAGCAGTGGGAGGAAAACTGGAGGACCTGGAGAAAACCCACGAGGTTGAACAGACGACACTACTCCTTGTCACGTACAACCAGGGACATATTTCACGTACCTTTTTCTAAAGACAACGAACGTCTAGAATTATTCCTACTTGTTGGCCGTCGTATATCACCATCTCTTAATCGTGTAGATTTATCTTTATCGAAATAGACTAGATCTTTCGGTGAATAATCTTCAGCTAGTGAAGATCGACCAGTCTCTCCATTATATAATATATCTGTGGTTGAATATGGCACTGATGGTGAACTGGAAGAACTGAAAGTAGAGAAAAATTAAACATTAATAATAAAACATTTCAAAACACCTATTCCTATCTGAGATACTTCAGATGTTCCGAATAACCTTTTCCATTCCATGATAACTGCTATTTTACCTACTTCTGATGAGTTCGTCGACGCATTACCATGATTAGAAAAGCTGTATTTTCATTGGTTGTTTTCAGTAACAAGATAATGACAAGATGTATTATTATTGGCTGTTTACAGTACATAAGTAAGAACACAATACAATGATAAAACCTGTAAGATGTAAAACTGAACCTGGTTGAATTTAAAATATGGGACATGAAAAATCTCTCTTTTATCCACATTTTTAAAAACCATAGCAAAATAATTAAAGAACTCGTAATACATATTATACATCTTCCTAGCATTTCTGCCACAAAACAGACTCGGCACAATAAAAAAATTATACTCTCAGAATCAACAGCTATACCATAGAAATTGTTTCAATGGCATTTAGTAATTACAATTCTATGGAATACAACATTACTAATTATCACTGAGCAATGTTTTGGCTACACAGGTCACAATTCTATGGAATAAAATCATGAGACCAAAAATTAATATTAGAATGACCTGTGGTCATTAACTTAATTACAGTCTCCTGCAATAGTAATTATATTCCATAGAATTCGCACATTTAAATGTATGTTTCCATGTGAAATTAACTACATTCTAACTTTTTCCAGTATCTAAAATCAATTATAGTGAGTCTATGTCTTCTATCTCTAGAGTTTATACACCATATTCTGTCTTACTAATATCCGTACACTGAATAAGGGTCGTCTACTGAACAAGTGTTGTCTACTGTATTTCATCTATAAGAGTCTATCTACTGTATTCTGGTTTACTAATATCTCAATATACAACAAGTGGCGACATGTTTTACACTTTTAGTGTAAAAGATATATTGTACACTATATATTCGTAGACATGAATTCTTTATTAGGAGACGTGTAACTCACCCTTTTTGAACGTTATATATATCTCTATGATAAAATACACAGGATGATATCTAATACAAATACATGAAAGCTCTATTTATAAACACACTTTCTGCACTTAATGGTTTCAAACCAAAGCATCAAATATGATTGTTATTTTATTTGGAGACTAACAATTAAACATGTATTATATAATAAGAGTAAGAGTTAAACCTGCCTATTGCAGGTCTTTCTTTAGGCCTGAAATGTTACCTAAATAATTAATTAGACATTAATTAACTTATTCAAACCATAATCAATTCTCTGTGTCATCGCTAGCCTGCGATATTTACTGGAAAAGAAATGAAATGGAGTTTAACGTCCTACTGGATTCGGATTTGATTTGCTGCTCAACTTTCATTAATGATTCAATATCATGAAATAGATAATCAAGACTATATTTTTTATCGTACTGACTTTAGTAATGATGATCGATGCGAGGGCAAAAATCCAATCGCTGAAATCTCAATTCAGAATGGATCAATTTGACTGAAATTAATACATAGGATGGTTCCACTCACCGGATGATGATTATCTGGATACTGATAAGTTACGTTAGAAATGGCACAGATGTATGTAAGCTTCTGTACTAATCAGCGTTAAAAAAGTTTAAATCATCAAATGATTTAACTGATTAACTTATTTGTATCTTCTTTGATTGGTTTCAAATCAGTATTGTTAATAACTCAAGATCTAAAATCTAACCTCAAGATCATCAAATCAGTATTGTCAATATCATATGATCCCAAATCAGTACTCTTAATACCTTGAGATCATCAAATCCGACTTAATATCACTTTAAATCTTATGTTTCCTACAGAGAATATTATCCATATTAATGGTTCCAAGAGAGACTATTATCCAAGTTATGTTTGAAACAACACCAATACATCAACGTTTTAACACACTTTTTGCACTTGGCATTATCAAATTTATACTAAATTTAAATAGAGGGACTATTATCCAAGTTATGTTTGAAACAACACAAATACATCAACGTTTTATAACTCTTTTTGCACTTGGCATTATCAAATTTATACTAAATTTAAATAGACTATTTATCCAAGTCATGTTTGAAACAACACAAATACGTCAACGTTTTAACAAACTTTTTTCACTTGGCGTTATCAAATTTATACTAAGTTATGGTTGAAACAACACAAATACATCAATACTTTTACACACTTAAAACTGGTTTAGGCATTATCATTTTTATACTAAATTCAATACAAGGTGATATGTAAGAGTAAATATGTTAATGGGATTATTTTAGTTGTATTTTTATTCAGGGGTTTGTCTACTTGTGACAATAATAGTTGAGATATTAATATCAGATTTGTATGTACACAGGCTATCTATGTTCAATATATAGAAACCATTGACACCAATAACAAAGATTTCAATACAATAAATCTGTATGACATACTCTTAATCTTAACTATAACATATCAAGCAAAATGAAATAATATGAAAATGGCTTTAACATCCGACAGCTCTACATAATGAAGACAGGCATACGTCTACGCCCAGACAGCAGCACTGCGGCCTACTCTTATATCAAAATAAAATAAAATCGGGTTTAACATCCAACTGTTCTGCTCGGCTGATGAAGAAGGGCATATGCCATACAGTGTGCTATGAGGGAAATTTGCCATGGGGCCCTGACTACGGTCTACTCTTATATCGAATTCAAACCGTCAAGGGATCTTTTACGTTCATCCCTTCTGAACGACTAGTCCATCCTGCATCACAACCAAGGGGGAACAGATGAAAATCTGGAAGAATTTTCTCAGCCAATGCTGTAATATTTGTCCATTCGACACAAACCAGGTCATTTCTGGACCAACATATGGTTCTATTTTACTTCACTAATTCGTGTGCACGTATGAGTCATTAGCAGTGGGAGGATACTTGAGGACCTGGAGAAAACCCACGACTTGTCACGTACAACTGGGTATTCGAAACCACGCCAGTTGACTCAATGACAGGCTTTATTATGATACAGCATGCACGTGATAACCATTCGCCCACTGTGGAAGATTGTCCTTGTAACATATACTGTTATATGTTTCAATTAAACAAAATACTTTTACGATGTGACATCCCAATATTTCTATGATGTGATATCTCCATATGATATTTCTACGATGTGATATCACAATATTTCTATGATGTGATATCTCCATATGATATTTCTACGATGTGATATCACAATATTTCTATGATGTGATCTCACAATATATTTGTCATGTGATATCACATCTATATGATGTGATATCACAATATTTCTATGATGTGATATCACAATATTTCTATGATGTGATATTACAATATGATATTTGTTTTTTTTCCATTGTGTCAATATTACATTTTCAATAAATTGTGCGACCAATGCCTTGTTAGTCATTACAAAAGCCTTCTGAAGGGAGTGAGAAAAATTGGATTTAATGTCCACTCGATACAAACTAGGTCATTTTGGGACTAACATATGGTTCAATAATTTGACAGGAAAATAGAAACGTCATTTGACTCAATGGTAGACCTTATGATCCATAACATTCGACCACTCCCCCACCCCTACCCATCATAGAACCCTAACATTTGTAATTTAATGAGATCATATACAATATATATAAATACCTTTTACGACATGATCGAACAGATCTCGGAATGGTCCAATTCCAGTCTGGATACGCTATATTCAGTTCTAGTTTTTTCATAATTTATTGTCAGCCTTTGTAACAAGCGAAATATACTTAACTCATTATAACCAATCAGATTGTCTCGATCACTTCTACTAATGTAACTAATACACTATTACAGACAAGTTGTTCTTTCCTCGAAATACTCTATAATGTATGTTCACACTAGATAAATACTCAATCTTTTCAGTAATGTACGTTCACACTAGATAACTACCTGTTCTTTCCTCGAAATATTCTTTAATGTACGTTCACATTAGATAATTTGTTCACATTAGACAACTGCTTGTTCTTTCCAGATAACTATTATATAATCATAGTAGATGAATACTTCTTCTTTCCACTAAATATTCTATAATCTATGTTTACACTATCTGAGAACTACTCGCTCTTTCCAAAAAATATTCTATAATGTATGTTCACGCAAGATAACTGCTCGTTCTTTCCAGTAAATAATCTATAATCTACATTCACAGATAACTACTATATAATAATAGTGGATAAATACTCAATCTTTTCTCTAAATATTCTAGATAATAACTCGTTCTTTCCTCTCAATAATCTATAATCTACGAAGATTTATTGCAATAATCATCATACAAACGCGACGTCTGCTAATTCTCTCACAACAATCAATAAATTTATAATACCTCTCAACATACCACATCAAGGCGCTTCCAAAGATAAGCGGGACAGTATTTGATTTACAACTTTCTTATCCCCATGGAGTATATACAAATCAATACACTGTCACTTGATCTTGCAAACCAATTATGATTTTATGATTTCTAAATATTTAAGTCCACAATTTCTAGGCTTTTATGAAAATTTAACGTAAACTCGTGAGTTATTTAGTTATGGAACTTGGCAGATACCATGTACAAGGCAGCTAAGCTGTTTCTAATTACTATTCATGAATTCACATGGCTAACATTTTTCAATGTTTTTTTTTTATCTGATTAGGGGCATTGATCCTGGCTGATCACACTGGGTATCTGTACATAGTTTATTGATCAATTTCTATAATCCCGGATTCACGAATCACTCGTTATTTACGAATAGTAAATATATTAAGCTATTATTGATAGAACACACACAAACATCTAGACAGTTGGATGCAATCGTAGTACCACAATCCATCAAGCAAATTTTTAATATGTTGGTCTGACTCCGATACAATTTAACCCCAACACGACCTAAACGTTTTCGTATTTTTCATTGATCAACCACATCTGAATATGCTAGCCAGTTTAATATAGTTCATATATAAATACTACTGCCTCGAACGACTGTCCACCATGACTGGCCTGTTTTAGTTGACTTATCTGTATACAAGTTGTATAATATCTATTGGTTTATTGGTTCATACCAAGATAAACCTCTATTAGTTACACTTCATTAAACATCTAATAATAAACTCTCTCTATAGACCTAACACCCTAATCTTTCTATTATATATAGTAACTAAACATGTGTAACATATATATACACTATAATATGTAGCTATGTAATCAAAGGGCAGATAACTCTAACATGTTATAAAGTTTGTGTCATTAATTATCTAGAGATTGTTGATCAATCAATAGTTCTACTGACTAAAAGGGTGAGAGAACAACTTGTTCCAACTTGTTATTAGCGATTAGGCCACTATTAAACGTCTGTTGGTTTTAATGATCTGGACCCTGTTTCTCGAAATCTTAACTAGAGTTTAAATCCAAATCTTAGTAGATAATTCCATTTTGATTGGCTAAGCATTAAGATTATAATAAGGGAATACCTCATGGTATATGTGTAAAAATCAGTGACTGTTTTCCGGGGTTTCAAGGGATTGGCCCCAGGAAAATTTTCAAAATAAAGACTGCAAGCATTTGCAAATTATTGGGGGGCTGTCCGCCAGTTCCAATGTATCAATAAACAAAAAATTTCACTCTGCAATCATTAGTGTTGGCCTGATGACCATGAACAAGCAAATTTTACAGACCAAGGGAAATAACTCTATGAAAATGACTGATGCTACGATTTACAACTAATCAATATAATCGCCTGCTATGACCAGATTAAATCAGTGTTATCTATTTTACTCATATTTATTTAATACAAAATCAATGAACGTATGACAATGAAATAGTTTAAGGTGTTCTGTAGACAATTAGAAGATTTAAAAAACATTTGACACATAATTACCCTTGGCATGAAATGAAATAGTTTAACGTGCTACTTGGTGTGCTATAAGATGAAACAGCTTCAGGCCCTGAGTTCAAAAAGCATTCAGAATTTACTCAAAATTGTTCTACTTATTTTAACTAAAATATAGCCCTTTAGAAAACTTTTGTTGTTTTAATGCTTCAAATACATCAATTAAAACTATGTGCAAAGGGTTGTGTTTCTGGATCAAAGATATTTCTCATAAACACTGATTGAAAGTTGAGTAATTTCTTAACTTTAGTCTGAGAATGTTTTATGAACTCTGGGCCAGGTATTTTGTAGTAGATTAGACCATTTTAAAAAGCATTAGACTCCAACACAATTACGCTTGTCATGAAATGTAGCCATAGATAAGTTACACAATGAAAATATTTTTTTAGCAAGGGGTGGGGAGTGGAGGGCCGAATGGTTAGCATGTGACGCTGTATCATAAGGTCAGTCATTGAGTCAACTGCCTTGTTTTTGATTATCCAGGAGTAGGGTCGCCTGTCCAACCTTGTGGGATTTTCTCCAGGTCCTTCCACTTTTAAAGACCACTACATGCAAGCAACTTTTTGAAATGAAATTGAACCGTGTGTTAGGCCTGAAATGACCCAGTTTGTGTTGAGTGGCCAATAAACCCCTCTCTCTCTTTGGTAATTAAGACATTAAAAAAAAATAGACTGGAGGTCGTGTGTTCTATCAATTCCAACTGTAAAGGGTTTTTACTTGCACATCAAGGTGCACACAAGACCTTGTTTTTTCATTCCATCCGAACAACTACACATTGTCCCTTGCCAGGCCTTCCTTCCTGCACCACTGACAAGAGGGGAACGATGCATAGAAAATCAAGATGAACTTTCTCTGTGAACACATGGATCAAATACGAGGACCTCTCGATTTGCAAGCCAACGTCTTACTCACAGAGCAACCTTGATGGATCCCCCCCTGGTCTGGAATAATTTACCTTTAAGAAAAATTGACACAAAAGCCTACCTGTATAAGTTTATCGACGAGTAGGGCCTGGACTGAAAATTCAAATATTCTTCTTCCCCTAATAAGGTTATTGAACATTTTCTGCCGTAAATATTCCGTAAAGATGAATGTCTCAACAGTCGAGATTGGTTGTTTTTACATGCAACTGTTTTAGGTCGAATGTTCAATGGTGTAACAATGATGCTTTTATCCTGATTCATCGTAATAATTCAAACGTCAACACACGTCAACTGTATCGTCTATTCTACACTACAAGGAATCGAACACAGATTACAAACTCAAGAATTTCGACATGTTTTTTTTTGTCAACTCAAGAACTTCAACATGTTTTTTTTCCTGTCCAATTGAGTCCACTGTATCAAACTATTAAGTGTAACTTCATAGACTGACCCCATCACACGCAAACTAAACCAATAGACAAACTTTCAGGCATTGGAACACAAAAGTTACTTGAAGTAAATTTCTGTATAATGATTTTTTAACATCACAACGTTTCAATTCAATGTTATGCCAATCAGATTAAAATACAGATCTATATTTCGTTTCGTTTTTTATAGTTTCCATGACACTACATTACATGGAGATCTGACAAGTTATATGGAGAGTTCACGGTAGGGGTCAAACAAGCGGCTTTTGACCCTATGACGTCAGACATTGATTAATCAATCAGTGTTGATATTTCTAGTGGTTTACTCACAGTTCCGTGCGTCAAAAAGACAAGAAGTCACTGTCACAGATGGTTTCAATGGCTAATCCCTCACGCCATCAATGATAACAACTCTTCCAGATCCTAGTGTAGTAAATGAAATTTTGAACTATAAAAAACGAAACGAAATATGATCTGTGTTTTAATCAGATTGACTATCAACACTATCAAATCAATTCAACATTAATTCTACACAATCACCCATGTTTCCCAAATGAAATATTCTATATAGCAAGCACCATATCCGAAATTGTTCATTAAGAAATGCCTGTATGTTTCTAATTAACCATATAAAATCAAATCTCTACAATCTGTCATGTTTTCCAAAATAACAATTCTACACACCATATCACATTTTCAGCAGGAATGTTTCAAATTTACATTGTCAAATGAAATCTCATAATTAATTCTATGCTTATAACTAAGTGACGTTTCTACTAGACTCAGTTATAAGCAGTACATGTAACTGTATTCCATCATAGAATTGTCACCTGTATATTCCAGTTCAATTTCTATATGCCACTGAAACAATTCTATGCAATCGGCAATGTTTCGAAAAATAACTGTTCTATGTGTGATATGCTTCAAAATAATGTTATGCAATCTAATATGTTTCCCAAAATAACTTTTCGCGTATCAACTGAACGAGTTTAAGTAATCAGTGCACTTAATTATCCTTCCATGTTTCTATAAATCAATCAATATGTCCGTCTGTAAATCGAATAAATCTAATGGCTCCTCTTTCTATAAAACACACTTTAATGTAGATATAAACTGGTTATAACCATGTCACGATAAATCATAAAGTCACGTTTTATTTCAATTGTTTCGTTTAAGCACTATTTCAATCTGAACACATCTAAAATGACATTAAATATTTGTCATAAACATCAGACCAACACAGATATAAAACATACCCAATAAATCACAAAGTCACGTTTTATTTCATTTCTCTAGCAATTCAATCTGTTCAAATATATTTCATTAAAAAAAAAAATCTCCCAAAACTTGAAAACCCCTAAAAGATCGTCACAGTAACAAATGGTAAAATCAAATAAGGATCAGAAATCACTCTGTACGAATATATTTCGTTTAAAGAAAAAACCCTCAAAATTTCTAAAATATCGTCAAATATTTGATATTCCCTGGTAACGAACCGTATATCACATCAGAATCAGACATCAATATTCATATTCATACCTTGTCCAGTCACCAAAAACTTTTAGTATGCTAACATGCCTGGCAAAAGTAAACAAAATATCCGTCTGATCAAACAAACTGAGCCAACTTTTGTCGGTTGTTGATGTACAATAAGTCGATTGTAAGTTGGTTGGCTAATTGTTCTTACTCCATGACCAGTCACAAAACTTGACAAGCTTGAAAATCTCTGGCATGTCAAACAAAAGTAAATGAATTAAACGTCTCAAATTCCACTGATTAAACAGTTCTCGTGAATAGCTCTATAGTAGGTTAATTCATCTTATAGTTGAGTTGTCTAACTTCTTTAAGATATAATACGATATAACTCATAATTCAGTTCAATTAACACATCAGTTCAATTTTATCGTTGAGTCGTCTAACTTCTTTAAGATATAATATGATATAACTCATAATTCAGTTCAATTAACACACTCCTTTTTTTTCACAATCATCTGATATAGCTAGTGCCCTTAGAGTTTGGTTTCATTTAACAAACCCCTTAAATATTATCATAACACGACGTAAGATGGTATGTATATCCAGTTCCCTTCACACACTCCTTTTTAAACCAATACCGTAAATAGGGTTCAACAATAACCAGTCACAGGTCACTTGTGACATTAGTTAGGGGTCAGTTCAAATCTCTTTAAGGGGATTAAGGGATCATAAACTAGGCCCGTTTAATTTATATTCTGTAAGAATCTGTCAGGTTGAAACACGGTGATCTGGGAGATTAATAGGGTCATTCAAACTCTTATATCTTGATCAACTATAAGAATTAAAACTCAACCGGATTAAGAGATTGCTACTTTACTTTAAGCTCAAAGATATTCTACAAAATCAATATTCACTTCAGACATAGAGAAAACCCTGACACAAACTAGGTCATTTTGGGTTTAACATGAATTAATTTTATTTCAATAATTCGCTTGCATATAGAGGTCTTTAGCAGTGGGAGGAAACCAGAGAACCCAGAGAAAACCCACGAGGCTGGACAGGCAACCCTACACCTTGCCACGTACAACCCAGGAATCCAAACCACGTCAGTTGACTCAATGACAGACCTTACGATACAGTGTGCGCACTCTAACCATTCAGCCACCCACTGCCCCCCCCCAATAAAAAAGAATTGTCTGCGATATAACTCTCGGTGGAAGCGGACGTTAAACACCAAGAACAAAAATGTCTCAAAACTATCAATTCATCATATCTTTGTTGGAAAAAAAGAAAAATAAACAATTTTTGACTGATAATCCTTTTAGACTAGAGATTCAATGTTCACAAAAAATGTAGACATCAGAATTCACACACAAATTGAAGTTCACTTGTATTCCACATCTTCATTAATTTTCCACAAAATCAACACCTGACAAGGGGCTGATCCAGAGGGGGGGGGGGGTCAAACCCCACCCTGGTCAGCTACATAAAAAAATGAATGCCTTTCATCAATGAAATTAAATCACAATGTGATCCTACATCATTATAAAAATGATTTCCCTCTTTAAAAAGCTCAATTTGTATGTATGCCTTCATAACTTAGAAACGATGATGACAGATTTCCTTAACAGGAACCTGGCAAATCCCCTCCAGCAAAAATTCCTGGATCCGCCCTTGCCTGACATTCTACAACTATATAAAACATTAACTAAACCATGTTCAGGTATCTTCAAAGGCTCCATATTTGTTAACATTAAAATTGAACATCTATGTACACAGGTACCTGGTACCAAATAAAACTTTAACCTAAAAATGTTCGCATAATTTTAAAGACTCCGTAATTATCTTATTTTTAAACCTCCCAAAGTAACAAGTACACTCTCTCACTCAATATATAATTTCATTATTTTCACGTTCATTTTCATACTTTAAGCAAGCCGTGATTTATAAATCATGTAACGCCACAACAACAGCATATTATTCTAACATCAACAATCCGGTCTGTCAAATTTTTAAGGGATTAACAGAATTTAGTGACACTTGGTAAAAAGGATTATATATCTACTGTCAAGTTGATCCATTGTGTTGTGGGCGTTGATCATATATTTATTGTTAATAACAATTGATGAGAAAGTTATGTATTGAAGTAGAGATTACACCCCTCCGTGAGCATGGACAAAACGTTCCATGGATATCAATAATCTACCAATACTTGATCATATTCTTGTCGTCAATAATTCTGTTGATATCAACACGACTATTGTCATGGTTGTGTATCAAGAATTTTTACCAACGAGAGAGAGAAACTAGGTCATTTTGGGACTAACATATCGTTCAATCTCATTTCAAAAATTCACTTGCGCGTTAGGGTCTTTAGCAGTGGGAGGAAACCAGAGGACACAGAGAAAATCCACAAGGTTGGACAGACGACCCTTCCTCTTGTCACATGCAACCTGGGATTCGAAACCACGCGAGTTGACTCAATGAGAGACCTTACGATACAGCGTGCACTTGCTAACCATTCGGCCATCAAACCCCTTTTTTTACCAATGGAAGCCTAGGGTATCAAGCATCTGGTCAATACATTAGTATTATCACAACCTATTCCAAGGATTTTAAACAAAAGATTATCAATGGAAGACCAAAAAATGGATCACCTCAACTCAAGACTATTGTCATGGTGTAAGCAGTAGGCCTATGCTCAGAATTTTCAAAGTAAAGATTACAAAAATGAAATGTCCTGCTGTTCTGCTGTGAGAGGCATATGCCATACAGTGTGCTATGAGGGAAATTTTGCCTAGACAGCTGCGTTACGGCTTACTCTTATATCGAATTCCAACTGTCAAGGGTTCCTTTGCTAGAATTGTTTATCATTAGCGTTATCTCTGGAATGGATAGCTATAAATTTTTCCATAAAATAATCATGCAAATGTATGTGCATTGGCTTTCATTTAAAAGAACTCTTGGCAGTTGGAATTTGATACAAGAGTAGGCTGTTGCACCACTGTCAAGGCAACATTTCTGCTCAAAGCATATGTCTTCATTAACCCAGTCCGAGCAGAACCGCAGGATGTTGAACCCCATTTTATTTTCTGTACTCGTCATGAAGTTTAAATTGTATGACAAAGGTATTGTCAAGGACTAAGTGACAAGGTTATTGACTTTTTATTCAGCATGTAATAATAAACTATTTTTAGCGGAGTCTAAAGTAGATCAATTTATGATACCTTAGTGGGGGGGGGGGGGGGGAGAGAGTGTAATGTCCCCTCGACACAAAATAGGTCATTTCGGGACTAACATATGGTTTAACTTTATTTCAGTAAATAGCTTGCGCGTAGGGGTCTTTAGCAGTGGGAGGAAACCGGAGTACCCTGAGAAAACCCACGAGGATGGAAAGGCGACCCTATATACTCCTTGCCATGTACAACCGGGGATTCGAAACCATGCCCAGTTGACTTAATAGCAGGCTATATGATACAGCGCGCGGTAACCATTCGCAAAATATACAAAATGAAATGTGGTTGAACATTCTATTATTTACATTGACCAGGCTAATGAGAACAGAGTGCTGTAGGTGGAATTTTGACAAGACAGTGGCGTTTTCACTTATTCTTCATTGGATTTCTTTTTTGTTCAATCAACTTAACTTTTTCTCTTTGTAATTCTGTAAATTTGTCTTATAGATGTCATGTGAAGTACCCCTTGAACTCGAGAGGGTCAATGGAGGGTCCACAAACTTGGCTCATATTTCAGATTTTGAAAAGCAAGGGAGATTACAACTTACTTGACTTGTGATATACCCATTGGTACCCATGAATACTGTTTATATTGTGCTAATCGTTTCTCTTCTAAAATAGCTTGAGCGTTCGATTCTAGTATACAATATTTGACGTTTCTAGTGCCACACCCACATGTAGCCGACGACGGACAACTCTTTTCTTTACGAGCCGAACTTGTGTTAAAATGTCTGGTAAAGTTGATAAGGTCCAGGTCTATTAAAAAGTCTTTACTATTACTGAATGACGGCAACATATCCACTGTGGGAAATAAAAATGCTGAGGTGGTCTGAATCCGATTTAAAGGATGGATAAAGTTCAGACAGGTCTTTATGCTTGTATCTGTTTGTACTTTATTGGATTATATTTATCATTTTATGTTTTGGAGCCAATTTTTTGATAACAACTGGGCTACTCATCTTAAATGTTTAACAGATCTTTCTCTTCTCAAACACTAAAATTTCTTTCTCCTCTAAAACACTAAAAAGATCTTTTTCTCCTAAACACATACTAAAACAAATCTTCTCAAAATATAATTAATTTACATTTCCAGGAAACATAATCCAATTCCGTTGTCACTTAAGTTTCAAATCTTTAAATGACATCTAGAAGCAGGGATACTATTCATAACAAAACACAACGTATATATGGATATAACTACTTCTCTATAATTTAATCACGACGTTTCGTAACACATACAGGTCTCGTTTTCAAGTGTTATAACCGATCTTCACCTACGACTATTTCACAAATAATTAAATATTAAATATCTAAACAACATCTATATTTCCAACAGGAACCATCTTGGTTTAGAGATCTGTCGAGGTCAATTTGTTCAGTTATAGATTTTAATACTTCAAGAAACATAACAAGAATTGGTATCAACTCAAGCACCTGCTGTCTTTTTTACAACACATACGGTATATGTACGTGGGCATGCGAAATGGATCAGTAAAAATCGTCCCATTTACGAATCTTCTGTATACCTGTGCCATCATTTTGTTTTTAGATACTCATTATTGTATCTATAAATAATCCAAAAAGCGAAACTAGCATTAGTCACTAACACATACAAACGTATCTTTGGTCTTAATTAAAATATCACAATTTTTTTAATAATCTTCCAACAATCGTCAAATAATCCACCAGATAAACCCGAGTTAGGTCTAGTCACTAGATGACAAACATATCTTCACTCTAAAACACCACAATTTTTAGTCACTATGGATTCAGAAATATTTCAAGGTCAGAGTTAACAACAATTTGGGATATAACACCCTGCTAATGACATGAAGACCACATGGCTAATCTAGCAGCAATATGAAATAAAAACACACCCTTTATATAACTAGCTTTCTCTTTGGTATAAGACAGACTAATCTCTTAGTAAAAACACAAAATTAACATTTTTTCTGTACTTTTTTTTGATCCTGGCATATAAGTTCAAGGGTCTAGTTGTCGTGTGCGTTCTTTTTTCGTCTAGTGGACAAGCTCGTTTGTGTGCAAATTCAGTTATTCATGACAACAACCTGACGAAGCCCGCAGAAAACAATTTGATTGTTTTTGACGTAGTTTAACGCGTTTAAACAAAATTTAAATCAAATTTCTCAATGTAAAATGATTTTTCCTGAATCTTATTCCAATATGAGTTTTGATACAATCTTTTTACCCTGTGGTACCAGCAAAACTATACAGTCTAATTGCTGCTTGTGTTCCCTTCTACGAGCTACTCTTCTCCCTGGAAACTATGTTGATTGTTTTAGATGTAGGCGAACTTGTTTAAGCAATATTCAAATTTCTCGTAAAATATTTTTCCTGCGAACATATATATTTTAGTCTTTGTTATCTGTCCCAGGAGAAAAATTGAATCTTCTCAAAAAAAAACAGTGGTGATATAACGTAAACTGCATATCCATCATTTATTTTAGTTTCCGATATATCTAATAATATATACTGACTGATAATTCGAGTCAATAAAACTTTACATAGTCACCTCTTTTAGATAAAATATAAAAATATCTATGTTAAGTAAATAAATCATTCTGCCGAAGCCGTGAATTCTTCCATCTTCTTAATCCCCAGAATATTATATAGTCAATGAAACATTATATAGTCAGCTCTTTTAGTCAAAATAAAAAAATAAACCATTTTCTGCGACAGCAGAAAAAATCACATTTCATCCATCTTCAGAATCCCAGAAATATTTCAACTTTGATCTTGTGAATTCTTAAATTAAATCCAAATGTATTATCTCTGACGAAAACAGTTATATATGACCATGAGAATTTCCACTCAAGCCATGCTTTTTGAGTTTTTACGAATGCTTTCTCTCAAGCAACAAAACCTGAGAGGCCATTTGTCAACAATGGTAGAATGAATAATGGCTGTCCTTGTTGGGGAGTACCGTTAATAATAATATCATTAGTTATACAAACTTTTATTCGAATATGACACGGAACAAACATAAGAGAGTAGAATTAAATGATTGTACGGCCCCAATTTATTGACGATCTTTCTTTTGCGATAACAGAAAGCAATGTTCACATCATTGTCCCAGCATACAAAGGATATTTCTTTATAAAATTCTAAATGTCAGGACCTGAATTTACTAATGAATTTATTAATGATCAAATGTGTCTTCATAAAAGGGAAAAAGCAGGTTCGTGGAGTATAAAATTAACCATAAAATTGACGGGCCTTAGAAGTCTGACACAAACGATTATGTGTGTTTTCCTTAGAATGTTTTTTATTTCAACTTGATGAATACTGTTTGAAGTTCTGTTTTGACGACACGTAAACACCCAAACAGATTAAGGATTAAAATTTAATAACTTTGAAATGGGAAGGTAAATACAACTCATGTCATGTCATGTCATTTGTGACAACAAGCCACAAGGGACTTTTTGTGCACGCCGATGTGTACACAGGACTGCAGGTTTTCCTGTCAACCAAACAACTAGACAGCCGTCTCGTCAGGCCCTCCATCCTTCATCACTGACAATGGGGAATCACACTGGAAAATCTGGACAGCTTCAGTAGTCCTGATATTGTCTTGTAAATCAAAATTGCTATTTCCAGGCCTATTAAAAACAGTTCTCAACGACAGATATACAGTTCTAATTGTAAGCATTTTTTGCTGAGTCACGACAAATCTACTTGGAGATAAATTGTGGTTTTGAAAGAGAGAAATAAGTTTTGACTAAAACATATTTTAATTTTATATCAATAATTCGCTTGAGTGTAGGAGTCTTTAGCAGTGGGACGAAACCTGAAGACCTGGAGAAAACCCATGAGGTTGGACAGGCGACTCTACTCCTTATAACATACAACCGAGGAATCGATACGACACCAGTTGACTCAAAGACAGGGGGACTGCACCACACATTATTTGCACAAAAACAAATATATATAGACAAGACACAATATGCAGAAATCACAAATGACCAATTCAAATAAAATGAATGGATTTAGGGACTAGCTGAGTAAGCGTCCACTGCGCTGTACTTTCCTGGGTCTGCAGTGACATAAATCAGTGATTCATTAATATGAAGACAGGAATATGCCACACATTGTACTATGAAGGAAATTTAGCCTGTGCAGACGTATTTCAATGATCTTCATGGAATTACGTACATGCCAATGGACCCTTTCTTTTTACACAGGTTGTAAACGACTAGATCCCATTCCTTGTCACCCCCCCCCCCCCCCAATCAAACATCCTTCACAACTGATAAACCCTGAGAGCACTGAGACAACCCCAGGAACTTCTGGTTTGTGAGCCAGCACCTTTTTAACAGAGCCACAGTGATTCTCTCAATGTGAACACGACAGGAACATAAATACCAAAGTAATACTAACCTTTTGCCTAATACGAAGGGGCCAAATAATTCCCTGGTTGGCGTTGATCTAAAACGAAGTTTAAGGCTATCGTACGGAACCATTTCAACATATTGAAATTTCTGACACACACATGGTAGTTGAAAGGGCATTATTAATATATTTCTATTTTAATAACATGCGAGAGTGACATAAACTATCTCGCGAACAATTCATTAATCTGTAATAAACGTCTCTCATTGTTGAAACATGTAATAAAAGCTATTATAACACAAGGTCAATCATTCAAAATAATAAGTCCTTTTCTCACTACAGATTTCTTTAACCGAGGTCAAACAGTGAATCTAGATAATATCGTATTCTCTTTCAAATGTCAATTAAATTCTGAACAATTACAATTCTTCCAAAGAACGTTACACACGAAGTTTCAGTAGTTTTTTTCATACACTTTCTAGAAGAGGTTTTACCAACTGAGATTTAATTTCAGAAACAATCAAATTCTGAACAATTACATTTGTTTCAATGAACATTGCATACCGGTACAAGTTTTCATCAGTTTCTTAATAGCCATTTTTAAACAGATTTATATACTGCAATTAAAATTCAGGAACACACATTATACAATTCTGTATACAAGAATTTAACCATAATTTTATCCCAACACTTTCTTTCGGGTCCAGATTCTGAATAAAGATACATTTACACTTGATTTTAAGAAACTAAAATAAAGTTCCGTTCTTCCAGCAATTTAGTGCCAGTATTCGTCTAAATAAAACATGTTTCCGAATATAACTTGGGCTTCACTATGTCAATGAACTTCACAGGTATGGCATTTAAATAAAGTCACATCCATAATCTTCAATTTGTTCTAAATTTGTATTATTGCCATTCTTTCTTATACTAATACGAAAATATTAAACAAACTGAACTGGAATCCAAGCAATTCACTCAATCAGCTCAAAGTTTTATTCAGTGTGCTATCTCAAATCAATTTAAACATTATTTCATTCTGTTTGAGAATAGATCTTATTAAATTTTGTTGATATTACCACTACACCACGGATTATGTTTTCAGAGTTTTAATTTTTATAGACAGACAAATCATTGTTCAACCATATATAATTTAATGTAATTTAGGTTTGTCGTATTTATCTTTCTATCTGTGCGTATGGTTTATAAAGTCTTTTGTACTTGAATTCTTGACATTTTTTATAGATCTATGCAAGTAGAATAATTTGTCATTATAATCACTCTTTTATCATGCTATCTGTTAAATATAATTTAGAAATTCTAACAATTTAAACAGTGATATTTCCAATGACATTAAATAATTCTAATAACTTGAACGCTGATATTTGCAATATTATTGAATAATTCTAATTCAAATGCTGATATTTTCAATGTTACTGAATAATTCGAACAATTCAAATGCTGATATTTTCAATGTTACTGAATAATTTCCATTATTAATGTCTCTATAGAGTCTATATCCTGATACCAAACTAATTCAAGAATACGAGTTTTTAAACGTTGTACGAATTTTAGAAATGGCTGAAACAGGTTGATAGGCTGACAGTTGAGTAAATAAATCTAATTTTGAAACCGAACCAATTAAAGAATTAGAGTTATCCAACCTTGTATTTGAGAAATATGGACGTTTATTAGGATTAATCAGACAACCCGTTTCCTTCCGTATATTTCGATATATTTGCGTGTTTAAATTTATGCAGTAATAACGTTCATTTATAAATAATGCATCTAATCCATCCAAGGTGCATGCTCTAAGCTTGGTAGCCAATCAATCGATTGTGAATAGATATTACATCATGAACATATGTTTCAAGTCTCAATTTAAACTGAGCAATCAATTCTGAACATTAATTTCATTCTTTTTTGGTAAATTCACATGTCCATCTGTATGCTGTAGACCCTTTGCAAATATTCCAAGACACCATTAAAACAGTTTTAATTGAAACTTTAGACCAAGATGAGAATATCAGTGGAAGTATGTTAGAAGTGTTGGTTCATTAACATCCTTTCTTCTATCCAACAGTCAACCATTTCTAAAATGGTATATCAGTATATATCACATATCTTGATTCCAAACCATTCGATGACACTTCTCCTTTAGTCCAACCTTCACACTATCTGGTAACACTTCCACATAACTAAGAATTCCTATATTTTTTTTAGTCGTACCTTCACATTATTTGAGTTTCCATAACAACTAAATAAAAGAAATCCTATAAGCTAGTTGTTGGGTTCCTGTATAACAATGGACCATTTGAAAACCCCTTTCATAAGATGTCCATGTAGCTAAATATTCTTTTTTAAGTCCAAGCGACCTTGTTCACATTATTTAAGTTCCCATCACAACAAAAGTCCTTATTTGTAGGTAGTATATACATTTCCCATATCTCGTTAGTCAGTATACCTGTCTCTATTGCTAGGTGTATTAATTATATAGCTGTTCCTAATCTCAATTAATGTCGACAAGATTGTTCAATTATTCACGGACAGGTTTCACCATATCACGTTACACAATCCATTTACTTGATTCGATATTTCTTGTTTATTTCTCACAACATCTGTGTAGTTTGTTTTGTCTGCAGATTTGTTCTCCTTCAGTTACTATAACAACATTAATCTTACATCCAATCAGATGAAAATACAGATCTATATTTCGTTTCGTTTTTTTATACTTTTCATTGCCTACACTACATGACAATTTGACCGGTTGTTGTGAAAGGTCGTGTCAGGGGTCATACACGTGGCTTTTGACGCTATGACGTTAAGACAACTGATTAACCAATCAGCGTTGATGTTTCTAGTTGGATACCCACAGTTCTGTGCGTCTCACTCCAAAAACCCACTCATAGTGGATCAATTTGATTGGAATTTTCAGCAAATTACCTATTATAGTGAGAACTGCGAATTCTTTATCTAATCACCCATAATGTATCTATAAATGTTAAATGATAATTGGAGTATATTTAAGCATAGATCTGAAGAGAAAAAAAAATCACTCGGGACTGGCAATCTTAAATTTGATTTAAGCGTAAAGCAAATTTCTAGATTTAAAATACTTTATAAAAATACATGTGAGAAAACTTTTAATTCAATGAAAAATAAGTTGCAATGTTTGAAAAATGATGACAGTTCTTTATCAAAAAACTCTGATTAAGTTAGAGACCCCAAAAAGTAAGTTAAATGTAGTTTCCTCGCAATTTTATTCTACTTTAGAAATAGGAAATCACAGACGGACGATTAACAGAGAACATGAAAAAGCAATATAAACTCTATAATTTTCTGTTTGTCAATAAAGCATTTCCTTTTCCGAATTTCCTGTAATTATGGGATCTAAATTCACGTCAATTTCACCAGAGCATTTGTTTTGGTTACCAAGATACTAAATTGTCTATGAGGTTAATTATCTGCAATTTTCCGATCAATTCCAAATAATTATAAAATCTAAAAGCCTGGTTCGAAAAGATTATATTCATTGCTCAAGAATAATAGTCTAAAAATCGTCTGATCACAGTATTATCCACTTCAGAATACCGGTTTCCTCACACCATTTTCCAAAATACTGAATTTAGTCAGAGGCAGAATATATAATTGAAAAGCTAACCCATTTACTTCTAGTCAGCACAATAGGTTATCCGAGACTAGAGTCAATCATTAATGTTTAAAATCAGTTTGAAATACTGTGGACAAAAAAGCTTTCTAGGTTTCACTTCAGTTCGTATCCATTAATCATTGCTTATGCTGTACATAAAAGGATCACACAATTTGCATTTTTGGAAAAAAGTATACCACGGCTTATAATCCATACTAAAATGTATGCAACTTGATTCTTAACACTTGAAATGCGGAAGACAAAAATCTTTTCAGGGTTTCACCTTAATGCTGATCCATCAATCATTTTTTATTCTATACATAAAGGGATTTGTGCGTTATTTGAAATTTTGGAAAAATCAAATTGATTATATAACATTCAAAATAGAGACTTACAAATGGGGTTTAACGTCCACTCGACACAAACTAGATCTTTTTGGGACTAACATATGGTTCAATTTTATTTCAATAATTCGCTTGCACGTAGGGGTCTTTCAGTGGGATGAAACCAGAGGACCCGGAGAAAACCCATGAGGTTAGACAGGTGACCCTTACTCCTTGTCACGAACAAGCAGGAAATCGTATAAAAATTGAATCTTATGTTAGTCCCAAAATGAACGAGTTTGTGTCGACTGGACAGGAAACAAGCAGGAAATCGTATAAAAATTGAATCTTATGTTAGACCCAATATGAACGAGTTTGTGTCGACTGGACAGGAAATCCCATTTCTCTCTTTGGACTGATATTCCTTTTAGAGATTGAGAATCTGAGCAGGGATTTTAATTAATATAATAATATATCACAAAGCCGATGTTTTAAAACACAGATCCTATTTCATTAGGGTTTTTTATAGTTCAAAATTTCATTACACTTGTCTTTACTACACTAGGATCTAGAAGAGTTGTTATATTATCGGCGTTTGGGGTGAAGTGAGGCATTAACCAGTGAAATGGTCTGTTACAGCAACTTCTTGACGTCCCATGCACGAAAACTGTGGGTAAACCACTAGAAACGTCAACGCTGATTGGTAAAAAATGAAATGAAATATAGGTCTGTATTCTAATCAGATTAATCGTAAACTGACCAAAGCTGAAGTTTTTTCTGAATAACACCTTCACATAAACTGAATAAAACCAATTTCGAATTACCTACTCAGACTACCGGTACATCTTTTTTCTCATGGATCAGAATGTTAGATGAACATTATCCAGTCTGAATTTTAGCCACAAGAGGAAAATGTGTCACGGATAACACTCATATACTGGCATCCCATTAAAATTGTCTGGCAAAAGCACTATTTCCAGGCAATGAACTCACGAAATCCAAACTCCAGCAACGAAAGCTGAACATATTCAAGATAATATAACTATATAAATTCCAGTCATTATAATAAAACTAACAATGATATACAGATGTCCATTCTGTTTGTTTTCTTAATCCACAAAGTTAAAAAAAACGGCCGTAAATTTTCAAAATCCCTGTTCCAGACACGTTGGCTGAATCTTATACTATGACTGTGTCTAATAACACTTACAATCTTTTTAGTGTTTCTAAACACTTCCAACCTTTCTAATAAAACCTCAGCAATTTCATTCCATATACAGTAATAATAAAACTAACATCGATCAGCAGACAAAAGCCAACTATTATACAGTAATATATCCTTACAGTAGCTTATCGAAATAATATTCTAGATTACCACTAGATCAATCAAAGTCACTAATTTGGTTCGTATATTATTAATACAGGGGATATTATCAATAATTCTTAGGCTTAGTAATCTCTTGTAAATTCGATATGTTTCGTGTTGGGGTCGATTCTGTATGGAGAATTTATTAACGTTTGACCTCTAGTAACCTTATGACTGTGTCAAAAAAAAAAAAGTTATTACGTATGTGTAATCTATTTCTATTGATAAACATGTAATAAAGTTCCCTACCCCATCGCTAATAAAAAAAATACTTGTGATGTACACTTATATGAACACTTCAGTTCTCTATGATGATTATGAATAAAAGTAATTATTAAGTTTTCTGGGAACACTTGAGTTTTCTATGACTATTATGTATAAAAGTAATTATCAAGTTGGACATAATAAGATATTTCTATGAAAAGAAAAGAAATGAAAAAGGGTTTGCTTTCCTGTTGGCTGTGAAAATTCCTTAAGGGCTTCCAGCAGGGTTTCCATTGTCGGTGGTGCAGAACAGGGGCCCTGGTGAGAGTGAGAGAGCGAGAGAGACAGAAAGAGAGAGAGAGAGAGAGAGAGAGAGAGAGAGGAGGGTTTAAGATCCACTGGACATAAACTAAGTCATTTTGGGACTAACGCATGGTTCAATTTTATTTCATTAATATAACCGGCGCGTAGGGGTCTTTAGCAGTTGGAGGAAACCAGACAACGAATAGAGTCTAGTCGATTGGTTGGGAGACAAAACTGGGGTTCACTTGTGTACTCGATGTCTTCCAGGACAAAATGTCCCTCATAGAACATTGTATGGCCTATCTCCATTATCCCAGTCGGTGAAAAACAGTAGGACGCTGTTAAACAGGATTTATTTAATTTGATAAAAGAGTCGTATGTGTTATTTATGAATTCAGATTGTGATGATAAATCAGCAATTCTGACTTGATTTTTGGGTGACATTCGCCAATCAAACTCTTAGATATTTTATTGATATATACATGTACTAGTTTTAGTAGACTTTATTATTATATGGGAGACAACTCCCTTTTGCAAACCTTTTTCATTTATCCATATATTCAACATGTTCAAGTTGTTTTGGCCACTTTTCTTTAAAAAAAAAAAATCAATGAAAGATACCTTAGCTGCAACTGGGCTAATAAAGACCGGCATACGTCATACACATTGGTCTATGAGGGAAATTTTGCCCGGTTAGAGGCCTACACTTATATCATTTTCCAACTGTCAAGGGATCCTTTACGTGCACGCCAATGTCTACACAACACCTTGCATATAAATTAGAAGATTATTAAGGAATTAGTTCCTGATAAATGAAATGAAATAAAATGGGGTTTAACGTCCTGCTGTTCTGCACCTAACCTGGGCTACTGAAGACAGGCACACGCCATATAGTGTGCTATGAGGGGATTTTGGTCTGACAGCAGCATTATGGCCTACTCTCTTATATCAGATTCCAACTGTCCAGGGATCTTTTACGTGCACGCCAATGTGTATACATGACCTCCATTTTTCGTCCCATCCTAACGATTAGACAGCTGTCCTTGTCAGACCCTCCGTCCAGCCTCATTGACAAGGGGAACCATGCCGAAAAATAAACTTTCTTGGCCAACACCGGTCGCAACCAGCGACCTTTATGGGATGACAATCTGTCTTCAGTTCAAATCAAATCCACAAAAAGTAGAAGATAATCAAGTGTAAGGAATTAATTGCTGATTCAGCAATCTGATTAACAGACAGATCATATTCGTTTCGTTTTTTATAGTTCAAAATTATGTTTTACTTGTCTTTACTACACTAGGATCTCAAAGAGTTATCATTGACGTGTTCTGTTAAGGCGAGTTCTTGGCCTTTTGATGCATGTAACTATGGTTAAACCACTAGAAACTTCAAAGCTGTTTGATTAATCAATGTCTAACGTTATGGGGTCAAATGCCACTCGTTTGCCTTCTGATGTGAACTCCCACTATGAGATCTTCATGTAGTGTAGGCCATTGAAAGTATATAAAAAAACAAAATGAAATATAGATCTGTATTTTAATCAGATTGCCGGTTCAGAAATCAATATCTATACCTGATAAAACAAATATATAAACATATTGATCTGACAGACAGGTAGATGTTTTATGAAATGATACAAATTAAATACAAATAACCTTTAATAAGATCAATATTTATACCCAAACTATAAAATATCTATAAATACCCAATAAAACCAATATAAATGAGTATTAAACAGTATTGATCTGACTGACCGATAGATGTTTAAATATCATGGGGATGCTCGATTCACACTCCACAATGTCCCGAATAGACAGAATTGCAATCAAGTGACGCTGAATTCAGTCCTGTCACAGGTCTAAGTCCCAACCATGGAGGTTGTGTGAGTAGAATCGTGATGTATTTAAACACAACGAATATGTTTGGGCTGCAAGGTTGGTTGAGATACGTTGTAACCCAAAATACCCCATTGTCACTATTTGGGGTATAGAGAGAATTCAGTTCCGGAACGTTCAATCTGTTAATGGGAACCACAATGGCTCAACAAATAGAGAGAGAGAGAGAGAGAGAGAGAGAGAAATGGGGTTGAACGTCCACTCAACACAAACTCGGTCATTTCGGGACTACATATGGTTTAATTTTATTTCAATGATTCGCTTGCGCGTAGGGGTCTTTAGCAGTGGGAGGAAACCGGAGCCTCTGGAGGAAACCCACGAGGTTGAGAAGGCGCCCCTATCTCCATGCCACATACGCTCACACCAGGGTTCGAAACCACAGCCGCAAGCCAGAGGTGACCGGCCAGCTGGAGGTCGAAGCGCTGCACTCTAGTCCACTAGGCCATTCCACCCCCCCCTCAGCAAATAGAAAGCTGACTCAATATCGGTGACGATCGAGAAAAGTTACTCATGATTTTCCAGTCTGGTTTCCCTGTTGTTAGTGGTGCAGAAGGAGGGCCTAGCAAAGAACAGCATCAAGTCTTCTTTAATATGCATGGCAATATGTACACAGGACTTAAGTATTTCATCTGATGGACAGTGTTCCTTGACAGGCTAGCGCCCTACTTACTGACATGGCACACCAAGGGTTAGGGGAAGGGCTAGCATGATATATTGTTGAGTGAATGCATAGTGATTCACCTTCTCATGTATTGAATCGTGACACGCTGAATCAATGTTTTGCTTTTCTTTTTCCAAGTTTTTTTGGTCGCTTCAGTAATTAACCTGTCATTCTTAATTATCCATGGTTTGAGTTCTTATTTTGATCAAACATCAATATCTTGATATAACACAGTTTTATTTCTTCAACATCAGCAGGACTAAAAATATCAATTATTCATTTATCCTGTTGTTTTCTTGGTAAATATTGAACCCGTTAATCCTATTGTAGTATCCTAACTGCAGTAGCAATACTAGCATCATTCAGCGTCAAAATTGTTTTTTAACAACAGTATAAATCGTAAAAATGTAAAAAAGAAATTTAACTGAAGTATATTTATTTTATTTTGATTTGTATTTGATTTGCATGATATAATATCATTTGAAACAAATTAAATCAACTCTACTTTCATTCCACTATGTTGGAGAGAATAGGCAAGTAAACAACTAATCTAATTGAAGTTTACATAAACAGCAATTTGATATACTGCTATATATACTATGCTAAACTTGAGTATTCAGAGAGAAAGAGAGATGGGATTTTCTCCGGGTCCTCTGGTTTCCTTATACTGCCAAAGCGAATTATTGAAGTAAAATTAAACTGTGTATTAGTCCTGACATGATCTCTCTCTGAGTATTCAGTGATGTATTTGCCTTGTTAAACCACACTGTGTATTCAAATCAATAAACAACAGTATTTTATATAATTCGATTTCAAGGGGACTTTACTTAAGTGTGCCAGGTTACCAATTCGTCTTGCACTCAGATCAAGTTATATATCTTATTCAACAGGTTATAAACAATTGATCGTAGCCTGTAGTCAAATACGAAATCCAGTGGAAGAATTCAGTATTAAAAACATCATCCAAATTAAACCATTCTCAAGTAAATTATTAGAAAGGCCGAATCAATTATTCATATTAGACTACAGTCCGGGTAACTTTAGTTCGAAGAAGTCAAACTTTGGTTAAATTATTAGAAAGTATAGGAATGGAATTCAAGAGATCACTGTTTAAGGCCTCATAACACATTACAGATACTTTATGTAAGAGAGTGAGAGAGAATTGCAAGGTTCAACGTCCACTCAACACAAACTAAGTCATTTCGGGACTAACATAGTTTAATTTTATTTCAATAATTTGCATGCGTGTAGAGATCTATAGCAGTCGGATGAAACCAGAGGACCTTGAGAAAACCCACGAGATTGGACAGGCAACCCTACTCCTTATCATGTACAGCCGGAGAATTGAAACCACACTAGTTGACTCAATGACACACCTTATCATACTGCGCTCACACACTAACCTTTCAGCCATCCAAACACCCTACTTTATGTGAGCACTCTTTTGCCTTCAAATTTTAGAGAGAGAGCGAAATAGGGTTTAACGTCCACTCAACACAAACTTGGTCATTTCGAGAGTAACATATGGTTTAATTATATTTCAATAATTTTCTTGAGCGTAGGGGTCTTCAGCAGTGGGAGGAAACCAAAGGACCCAGAGAAACCCACGAGGTTGGACAGGCGACCCTACTCATTGTCACATACAACCAGGGATTTGGAACTATGCCAGTTGACTCAATAACAGACTTTATGATGCAGCACGCACATGATTATAATTCGACCATCCAACCTCCCTCTTGAAATTAAAAGGGCGGTTTTTATTGTAATGACTACATAATAGCATTATCATGCGAGGAATAATTCATGAACAGAAATGTTTGGATAGCAAAAACAAGTGTACTTTATCAACCAAGAAATGATCGTGATGCAACATCAATAAATAATAAATGATGCAATTTAATTCATTAAAAGATATGCGCTGCCCACTCATTTCTGTAATTCTGTCATGACATTGACCTGGCTCCAACATATGGTTCAATTTTATTTCAATAATTAACTTTCATGTAGGGGTCTTTAGCACATAGAACCCAGGAATCGACGCCATGACAGCTGACTCAATGACAGACCTTATGATACAATGCACACGTGCTAAACACACGAATTAATAAAAGTTAGAATATCAAACAGATGAAGTATCTGCTTTAATATCTGAAGTTTATTTACTTACCGATTGCCATAGGGTGACCAATAATCTGAATACATTCCGGATCTGGCAGATTCACGGAAACGACTTCTAATTTCGACCATTTTACGACGAAAATTGTTCACATAATCCGGAAACGAGGTATTCATGCTATTACACATGCCGCACAAATTTCACATTTTATACATTTGGGGGAAAATTATATCGAAGGAAAACTAACTTTTCACAGAAAGCAAATTTTTATCAAACCAATTTTAAATTCTTTTTTGGAAGTGTGCACAACACCAGTCCGAAATAAAATTTTGGGGTTATTGAAGTTTTAAGAAATTTTTCACTGCTCCCAGAAAGCAATTTTAAGTCCTTTCACAGTTCCTCATTATTTCCTTCACTTAACTAACTCCCTAAATAGTTTTTCGAAATTGTTCATTGCTTCTTTCACAAGTTTATGGAATAAATAAATTGGTTATTAATTCCGTCCACCCAGCTAGCTCTCACTCTTCAGAAATAGTCTTAACTGAATAAATAAGGCTGTCAATGCAGCAAAGGATTTGTTTGTATTCAAGATTTTGTCACTTCACAGTTTCACCTCAACTCTTTTCAATCCAACCAGTTCTCAGACTGTTTGAATTATTTATAAATTTCACAATCCAAACAGTATGAATAATGTGTTTACCGCAAATCTAGCACTTCGGTTAATGTGCAACTTTTTTTGCTCAATCATCCATGTCATTGATTTTTTCATTACTGGATCAGTTCACAATTAAAAGGTAAACAATCCACACATATTTCAAATGATTGTTTCCTCTGACATGTTTTTCTCTTCGATCTAATAACATTTCATATCTATTTTATCAAATGCCCTGATTTCAAACAGTTTCCAATTCTGTGATCCTTTCTAGAAAAGTGCTAAAATAATTAGGTATCGGTCTTTGAGAACAAAATCACTGATCAGTTAATAAAATATTTACGTTATAGGATTGAATCGCTACAGAATTGATGATGATCACACGATGTCCTTTAACCATTAAATCAGTTCAATATGTCCACTCTCACCAAGGGCAATATTCCACACTGTTCAAGATATAATTATACAAATGTGACTGTGGATTGTTGTTATGAACACTGAATACCAAAGATTAACAATATATAAGTTCAGGATGCATACATAAATGTGACACAATATCTATGTTATTCAAGTAAACCCATTTGGACAACGTAATGTACCTGACACTTTCTAACAGTCTGTTTATGAATATCAAAATGTTAAAGATTAGTCTTATTAATGACAAATCAACAAATTTATATGCCAGAAGACAGATTTTTTTACATAAACTAAACTGTAAACACAATACTTTCACTATCTCATACTTCTAAAGGACAAAACCATTCCCTATCACCACCAATATTAAGAAGATTATATACCGTACAACAGATAGAACTTATTTAGTAGTCAATAATAATAAACTAATCCATATACTTAGAACTATTCAACACAATGTACAAGTAAGAGCCAGTTATATTATGTATGATAAGCAAGCTACCAAAAAACATAATGTATCCATAATCTTACTCAACACACTGTAAAAGTAAGAGCCAGCTAATACATTTGTGATAAGCAAGCTGTCGAATTAAATATTCTGATTTGACATAAGAGAACCATGTTCTTGAAGCAAAGACTACTGTACACTCCCCGAAATTATACCTACGTTATGTCCATTTACTGCACACAGTTTAAGAGAGACCAAGCCTTCTGTTGAAGATGCACAAAACCAGCAAATGAAAGTCACACATAATAGAACACCTGATACCAACTCCACCTTTATACAAATGGAAACTTCACAGAGCTATAACATTTACTCCACACATTGTGTTTAAAGCAATAAATGAAAAGATTTAGATTTGTGAATTATTCAAGAATTTTCAAAAACTATGTAAAGTCAAGATCAAAACAAAAAAAACTCTTGTTCATTGGAAAACACCCTTTTTGGATTTATAAGACCCTTGCAAATTGCTGTCAGAAGAATCCCACTGATATTGTGGTCAAATTGTGTCACTGTCATAAAATCAAAAAACTGATTGCTATCAGGAGAATTCTAGAATAAATACTGGTGAATACTTTGACTTTCCCTAAGCAGATCTGATATTACAGAACAAGAATAGACATTGTCTCTCTCTATAATAAAGCATAAGGTAGTAGAGGATTTAATCACATAATAACGACTAATGACTGTTGGGCTATTTCTATCATATCCCGTACAGATTATCTATAATTCTTAATCAATACGATAACTTCTTGGTCGATTGACTAACATCAAATTCTTGAAGTACCAATACATCATCATAAAATGATCTCATCTGATGACATGGTTTATTTTATGTGAACATCAATTTGTACAATCTGAACAACTAGACATAATCTTTTTGTCAGACCCCCAAAAGATACCTCTGACAAGTGAAAATCTGATCCAGGGAAACCTTCTAGGCCGACTCGGGGATCGAACTGCGAGCGCAGACCTACTGCTTAATTAGCCAGTGAAGTACCGTTGCCCAACTAGCACCGACCTCTACCAGTGCTGCACTTACTGCCGCACTAGCCCCTCTACCAGTGCCCTACTTACTGCCCCACTAGCCTCTCTACCAGTACCCTACTTACTGCCCCACTACCAGTGCCCTACTTACTGCCCCACTACCAGTGCCCTACTTACTGCCCCACTAGCACCTCTACCAGTGCCATACCTACTGCCCCACTAGCCCCTCTACCAGTGCCGTACTTACTGACCCACTAGAACCTCTACAATCAATCCATTTAAAACAGTTGTCATCCATCAAATCCTATTGGAAAACCATCCATATTCTAACAAACAGTGACATTACATGACATGTTTTCAAAAAGCGACTAGATTAAATTTCAGGTTCAATCAGTACTATTTTCCAAGAGATTTTGAAAAGATATTTTTAACAATTCAGTATTCAACCGACTATGATATTCAAAGAATTTTTCCTAACCTCGACATTTCTATTGCGTGTAATAATGAATACAGTTCAATATTAATACAAGATTTTAAACAATTCGAACATTTCTTCACTCAGGACAGAACACTTCGAATGTTATTAATCATCATCGACGTTATCGGATTTATGATTAAAATTTCATTGATATTATTGTAGTCGAAAGAATTCTCTGTGCTGTCATACTAGTTATTTATTACGATATGATTATCTGTGAATACAATCGACAATAGCAAGGTTATTACAGGCATTATGGGCAATATGTCACACTAGTCAATGACTGGATTCACCTTTACAACGCAGAGGCGATCCCGATAAAGGGGCTAAATGCAAACAGCGTTACAATCGCACATAGCATAGAGTCTTTAAACCCCATTTCAATTAATATTTTTTAATAAGACGTGAAACGATATTTTGGAGATTATAAAAAAATTTTCATTCGTCTGATGTCATAAGATCTCCCTGGAGTAATAACACACCATGAATTATACATGACAAGACATTTCGAGGATGAATAGCAAATGCAGCGTTAACATCATGCGTTGGGCTTAAGGAAACAGCACAGCGCTCTAGTTTTAAAAAATGATTCTATTTCATTCAGTATTTACAACGATACTGTATGGTCCCGGTTTCACAAAGCGAGAGAGAGAGAGAGAGAGAGAGAGAGAGAGAAATGGGGTTTAACGTCCACTCGACACAAACTAGGTAATTTTGGGACTAACATATGGTTTAATTTTTTTTCAATAATTCACTTGCGCGTACGGGTCTTTAGCAGTGGGAAGAAACAGGAGTGCCCGGAGGAAACTCACGAGGTTGAGAAGGTGCCCCTATCTCCATGCCACATACGCTCACACCAGGGATCGAAACCACAGCCGCAAGCCACAGGTGACCGGCCAGCTAGAGATCGAAGCGCGGCACTCTAGACCACTAGGCCATCCCAACCCCCCATTCTCAGACTGTATTAAGACTTTACTCAACCTTGTGGGTTTTCTCTGGATTCTCTGGTTTCCTTCCACTGCTAAAGACCCCTACTAACAAGCGAATGGTTGAAATAAAAATTGAACAAGTTTGTGTTGAGGTGATGTTAAACCCCATCTCTCTCTTGCTCCCTTTCTAAATAACTTTGCTGATATGTGTCTACGCCCACAGCTAAGAAAACAATGAGAACTATATAGTACTAAAGAACAAGACATCGATTGACTTTTACTATGATGAATCACTGTATAGCAATCCGCTTGGTGAAATAAGAACAGTGTTAAGTCAGGATTATCATGTCATATGTCAAAATATTACAATACAAGCTCTGATTGACTCAATTTCTATACATTTTGTTTGGTTTAGTTAGCCTATAGTCACCTTACTAATATAACCATGTAAAATGTATAATACACAGCTGATTTTTACAAAGTATGGATAGTTGCATACTACATGTACTATGTACCTAAGAGAGAGAGAGAGAGAGAGAGAGAGAGAGAGAGAGAGATGGAGTTTGAGTCCACTCGACACAAACTAGGTCATTCCGGGACTAACATATGGTTTAATTTCATTTCAATAATTTGCTTGCGCGTTGGGGTCTTTAGCAGTGGGAGGAAACCGGAGTTCCTGGAGGAAACCCACGAGGTTGAGAAGGCGCCCTATCTCCATGCCACATACGCAAACACCAGGGCTCGAAACCACAGCCGCAAGCCAGAGGTGACCGGCCAGCTAAAGGTCGAAGCGCGACACTCTAGACAACTAGGCCATCCCAACACCCCCCCTCCCCCGAGAGAGAGAAAGAGAGAGTGAGAGAGAGAGATTTGAATAGTTGCATATTACCTAAGAGAGAGAGAGAGAGAGAAATGGGTTTAACATCCACTCGACACAAACTAGGTCATTTCTGGACTAACACATGGTTTAATTTTATTTCAATAATTCGATTGCGCGTAGGGGTCTTTAGCAGTGGGAGGAAACCGGAGGACCGGAGAAAATCAACAAGGTTGATCATCATTTGAGGGAATTAAAATCCCTTTCAAACAACAATATTATGGGATGGAATCTCTAAATGAAATATCAATCATAAAATGACTCCATTCCATTTTGAATAAACAAATGAATTGAAAATTTGTCAACATAAAAGCATGATTATCTGGTGAAAAGACTTTGGATCTAGTCAACACAACTGGATGTAGGCTTTACTGAACTTTTTGATGGACCTCATTGTACTCAGAATTTCTCACGTTACCATTTTAGTGTGAATTAAACATGCATTATGCAAGAGCTAAATCTGCCAATTACAAGTTTTTCTTTGGGCCTGAAATGTTATCTAAATTATCAATTAGACATTAATTAACTTATCCAAGACCATAATAAACTCTCGATGTCTAAGCTAGCCTTCAATGTTGGCTGGATTAGATTCCTATATGCTGCTTAACGGCCAATGATAATTAAATTTAAAACATGGATAATCAAGACTATGCTGTTTATATCAATGATTGTAGTTATGATGACCGAGGCTAGGTGAAAATTTAACCCGCTTCATTCTCGGCTCATAGTGGATCAATTTGACTGAAATGTTCAGCAAATTACCTTTACACTATCTAGTTTTTAACTATTATAGTGAGAACTGCCATCTCTTTATCTTATCCCACATAATGTAACTTTAAGTCAGGGAAAATGATATATTTTCTGGAAAATGTAAATGACAGACAGATATTTCAAAATAACCAACAACAAAATCGAATAACCAAACAATTAAAAATACCGAACTTCACAGTTACACAAATATTGACGTTACTAAAAGTGTTGAACTATCCATTTAAATATCGGTGTTAATTATTCTCAACTAATGGTAAATCAACAGTCAAGTGACTCAACATACTTTGACACTTTGGACAAAAGCCCTTACAGAAACTGACCTTATTTAATAATACACCAAAACCCCTACCAACCCTTCCTTTCAAGCTAAGTAAATCAAATATGCAAAAACTTCTCAATAGTAACTGAATACAAACCCCCTGTCAGACAAACAACATTCTTCCAGTGTCAGAAAAAAATAAGTCTAGGAGATCAATAAATTTTTGTAGAGGTTAAATAAACTTCATGTTAATAAAAGAAGATGATGTGCGTTCAGAGTTTTGTAATGATATCTTGAATGATTTATAAGAATAAGATATATATGGTAAATAAATTTGAGTTCAATCATCCCGCCCCTCCCATGTAACCTTCTTAGTTCCGAATAATAAACAGCTCTCATGTGGAATATAGCGTTTGAATGGCATTTAGCAATTGAATGCATTAAGATAAAAGAGTGAGGAATTGGGGTTTAACGTCCTCTCGACACAAACTAGGTTATTCTGGAACTAACACATAGTACAATTTTGTATTAATAATGCACTTGTGCATAGTGGTCTTAGTAGGGGGAAGAAACTTGAGGACCGGAGAAAACCCACGAGGTTGGACAGGCGACCCTAGTCCTAATCACGTACAACCAGGGAATCGAAACCACGCCAGTTGAATCAATGACAGCACGCATGTGCTAACCTTTCGGCCGTCCAACCCACCCATTTTCACAAACACAACATTAATTCACTCTCTCCACAATAAACGATCAATTGAATTACATTTCCAGAGTTTTTTTTCAAGAAACACATGTCAAACTGTCACTATTCAATAATTCACTATAAACAACTTTTTTTTCCCCACCACAGAACACAATGAATGACTAGTAGTTATGGTATATCCAGTATGTATAGGTGGTTATAACAGCTGAAGGTGTGACTATAAACAATCTTTACACCTATAATAACTAATATCTTGTATAATCAAATAACACAACTCATTTAAAGGGATACCGCCACAATAATGGCTGGCCTTTCCCACGTATCACTGATTCACCACAAACACATTTAAAGGGACACATCCACAACCATGGCTAGCCTTTCCCACATATCACCGATTCACCAACGTTGGATAAAATGAACACAACCAAAGAAAGCTTTTCCCAATTTTACTTTTACGATCAGTTTTTACAATACTGAACTAAAACAAATAAAACTCACATTAAAAGGAATACAGCCTCAATCAATAAAATCATAGCTAGCCTTTCCCACATATGACCAATTCACCGTTGGATAGAATGAACACAACTAAAGAACATGAAATCACTACAAGCCTTTCTGACAAGTTTACTACGAGATTTGACGGTAATATCACCCTAGGTTGACAGAGAGAGAGTGAAGGTTTGACATCCATTCGACAGCATGTCAGTTTGAGACTAACATATGGTTTTAATTTTATTTCAGTAATTCGCTTGCAAGTAGGGGTCTTTAGCAGTGGGAGGAAAACGGAGTACCCGGAGAAAACCCACGAGGTTGGACAGGTGGCCCTAAACCTTGTCGCTTACAACCAGGGATTCCAAACCCCACCAGTTGAAACAATGACAGACTTTATGATACAGTGCGCACGCGTTAACCATTCACCCATCCAACCCATAATCAATAGAACTTCTAATCTTATAAAATGGTTACTCTATAGACTATGATATGTATATTAATCAGTTCCTAAGATTATACAAGAATACATAAACACAAGAAACTAGAAAAGAATAACTGTGAAAATCAGTGTCTATAATATTATTACAATCGCTATTAGGACAATCATTATGCAATCAAAATTAATCCTATTACTTGACTAGGCCCTCAGAATAAAAATAAAGTTTAGTTCATGTAAGATTTAGATAAAGAGCTGGCTGTTTTCTTATAATAATTCAAAATAAATGAAATATAAATAAGCTATAATAATTCAAAATTAAGTATGAATAATAAATAAATATAAAATCTTGATTCAAGAGCTGACCATTTTTGCTATAAAATTATTCAAAATTAAAGTACGAAAAATCAATAAATTTAAAATTTGGATTTAAAATGCTTTATTCCGAGTTAAGTTATGAGTTTTTGAAAAGATCTATGGTTATTGGCAATCTAGTTTATTGGTAAATATTTAATCCAAAGTTGATTATACTTTATAGGCTTGTTATGTGAATATCTGTCTAAATATCAGTTTATATAAGATTTGAAGCAAAAATAAAGAATTTTTAAGCAAAGATTTGATAATGAATGAATGTGAAAGAAAATAATGCTACATACACAAAATTAAATGATACCCTGGTTACATCAAAATCCACTTCACATGTTAGAAAACTTCACAAAACACACACAAAATCACGACAATACCGAATTAAAATCTATTTTTCATAATTTGTTAGTACAGAATATTATTAAACAATCTATAATACGTGAAATTTCACTTAGTAGACAACTTCAAGTAAATTTACCTCATCCCCGAAAAACCAATACTGGATAGTAATGTCCACAAAATAACAAAATTTTAACAATTGAAGCTCGGGATGAATATTAGTTAGTCTGCAATAAGATGAGAAATTTCATAAGGTGGAAAACTTCAATTAACAGAAAACTCTGCAAAATGTTTAAACAAATAAAACCCTAGATCATAATGTCGACAAAATCACATTTTCACAGTGAAAGCGAACACCGGGTATTAGTCAATCTAGAGATGTAAAACAAGAAAAATCCAGAATCTTTAAATCTAGACGATCCAAAACCACCATCTAGTAATGCCCACAAAAATCAAGACATTTTTGCAGTTGAAACTGGGACAGAATATTAGTAAATCTATAATAAGAAGTAAAATAAACAAAAAAAACTACAAAATCTTTAAATCAAAAGCACCCAAACAACCGGGTCATAATACCCATGAAATCAATTGTTCCTAAGTTGATTATGAGTTTCCTCTCCATTTTCACCAGGCAAATACTAGTACATAGGTACAGTATTATTAACAGAAAAGCATATTAACTTTCTATATATAACTAAAATAAAACAGGGCTCTGCTCCTGACTGGGCTAATGAAGACGGGCATAAATTATGTGAGTAAAATTTTGCCCAGGCAGTGGCACTATGGCCTACTCTTATATCGAATTCCAATTGCCAAGAGATCTTTTTCGTGCACACCAATGTGTTCACAGGTCTTCAGTTTTCAGTCCGATATTAACGACTAGACAGCTGTCTTTGTCAGGTCCTCCATCCTGCATTACTGACAAGGGGTAACCCCGTCGGAAAATCCTTATCAACTTTCTTGGACAATGCATGGATCAAACGCGCAAACGCTAGCGAGCCACATATTATTACCCACTTAGCTCCTCCATATAACTACTAAACTATTAATAATTTTTTCTATGTAAATAGACTGTAGGTTTAAAGACCCGAACAATTATCGCCAAGTTTTATTACAAATTATGGGATTAGGGTAATATAATCATAATAAATAAGAACACCTGGTCGTGGCTCAGTGTACTAATACCTGGTTTTATTCCCCAGTTATTACACTGTTTATATTCCTATAATCCTCACTTAACCTGGATATCACTCTTAATATTATAATCAATAATATCTGTATTCATACACAAACTATTCATTATTCATCTCAACATAATAGCATATATATCAACATATATACAGGTATATCATTAGAGTATAAAAAAACAAGTACACATGTATTGAAGGGGGATAACTCCATATTACATTACTCGGACAGAAATGTAATGAAATGGAATTAAACGTCCTACTGTTCTGCTCCGAACTGGGCTGATGCAGATGGCCATACATACAGTGTGCTATGAGGGAAATTTGGACCGGACAGCAGTGCTATGGCCTAATCTTATATCAAATTCCAACTGCCAAGGGATCTTTTACATGCACACAAATGTGTACACAGGACCTCTGCTTTTCGTCCCATCCAAACGACTAGACAACTATCCTTGTCAGGCCTTCCGTTCTGCATCACTGACAAGGGGAATCCACGTCGGAAAATCGAGATGAACTTTCTCGGCCAATGCAGGGATCGAATACGCAGTGTACTTCCCTATATATATAACAACATTTCTAAATCATTACCATTTACAAAGACCAGTAAAGGGACACAACTCCAAATTAAATGAGAGAGAGAGAGAGAAATTGGGTTTAATGTCCACTGACACAAACTAGGTCATTTTGGGACTAACATATGATTTTAAATTATTTCAATAATTCGCTTGTGAGTAGGGGGTCTTTAGTGGTGGGAGGAGACCGGAGTACCCGAAGGCTGGACAGGTGACCCTATTCCTTGCCATGTACAACCAGGGATTCGAAACCATGCCAGTTGACTCAATCACAGGCTTTATGATACAGCGCGCACGCTAACCATTCGGACATCCAACCCCCCACAAAGTTTAAACATACATTATGGAAGAGCAAAAACTGACTTTTGTCGGTCTTCATTTGAGCCTCAGATGTCATAGAAATTATAAATTACATCTTTATTTAAACAACAAGCCAAAAATTAACTCTGTAGACCCACGGATGGCTTGGATTGGGCTCGGATTAAAACATGATTTCGTCGACTGATTTAATCACTATGGCGTCGTGGGTGGGGTTTCTCCGTGACGTTGAAATTATTCATAAAAGACAGTGATGACCGAGGCTATACACAAGCTTCACTAGATACCGTTTAAACAATAGTTGATGATCGAGACTATGTAGGTGGAGTTAACGCCTGTCAATCAACAATCGGCCATAGTGGAAAAAGGGTGTCGATGGAGTTAACGCCATTTCTAGTAAAAAATTATAGTGGTAACAACTTTGTTTAGGATAAAGTAATTTGACTGAAATTTTCAATATATTCTTGTTTCAACATCTATTTTTTAACTTTTATAGCAAGAATGGCTAATTCCTTGTCAAAATCTCCCATAATGTATCTTTAAGTGAACCTTTTCAATTATTTTATTATTATGTGGAATAAATACTTCTCAAAATTATTGAAGTATACTTTGTTGTTTTTGACGAAAATCAACGCTTTAGTTATAAAATGTCTGTTAGTGTCTGTTCCCAAGTGGAGCTAACTGTAGGCAGACAGCTTAAGTTTAGTATGTCTACAGCCATCAAGGCTTTAACCTGGCACAGTAGTTGAAAAAAAAAGAAGAAATTAATAAACAAACTTACCTTCGGCTTCTTTCCTCATTCAGTGTAAAATTTGTACCGATTAACATTAAATCGGGTATCTGATGATACGATCTTGCTAATCTTCCAGCGGTCATCGTTAAATATTGAATCTTTAAATCACACTATTAAAATCTAACACACCATCCACCACATTTGAAAATTGAAAGTCAATTTATTGACAAGAAATGTAGCCTCAAAAAATCACACCATTCCATGTAGTATAACTTTTCAAAGTCAAATTTGAAAATAGAGATCAAGTAGCTATCAAGATAATCTTCCAGCAGTGATCGTTACAAATCAAGATCTTTAAATCCCACTTCATTAAAATCTAACATATTATTCACCACATTTTAAAATTGAAAAGTCAGCATTGATCAGAAATCTTTAAATCAATCACACTTAGATTAAAATCTAACATTATTCACCACATTTTAAAATTGCAAGTCAGTATTGATCAGAAATGTAGCTTCAGAAAATTCAATAACTATTCAACATCTATATGTGTAAGCATGAAATAGTATAAATTTTTAAAGTCAAATTTGAAAATTCTGAATCAGGGTTGAGGTAGATGTCACTTTTTTAAAAGCCAACATGTCAAAAATTTAAGACTAAATCCACATACAGAAGTCCTGAAGTCTTACAAGTGAATGGTGTCATGTGATTCATTGACAATTTTATTATATTGTAAATTTAAAATTAAATAAAGCCGGTACTCTGGAGGTCGTTAAGTAATAAATTTTGATTGTTCGAAGGACTTGATTGGGTTACCACTCAGCTTATAAGGTCAGATTATCCCGTTATAGACAGCTTGAGGTGAGATGGTATATTGTTCGTTTGTTTGGATTACAAACGAGCTACTTTAGAAAAATCTATTTTTAATCCCCTCTCCTCGTTAATTTGATTGTTAAATGGTAGATCTTTAATTTGATTGTTAAATGGTAGATCTGTCAATGCAGAATTTTTCTGAATATTTCTAATTATTTACATAGATTTAATCACTACGAAATACTTTTTAACAGAAAGAGCTTAATTTTCTTTTTTAATTATCAGCAATCTACTAATCTAGGGTAGTAGTTTTAATTGAAAAACAAGGGAGGTAATTGTGCTATTATTTCCTGTTTGAAAGATTTTTAATTGTGGGAAATTATGCCTTTGATCGTATAATAGTGAGTGACAATCAATTAAGCAAAAGACATAGAAATAATTATGTTTTGACTTTTTAGAAAATATGAAATTTCCGCTTTAAATCAGACATGCAATAAACTGTGGTTTAATGTCCTACTGTTCTTATTACAGTAAGCGTTTTCAGCACTTTGTAGGTGTGGATCTAGAACTCTGCAAAATTCTCTGAAACTATTTATTGTTTTTCACTATTTAATTTTGAAAGCACTATCTGTCATCATTTACAAGAACATTTAACATATTTCAAACAACTTTTTATAATCCAAAGAATCAAATTCTCTTTCAAAAACAGTTTTTATCTATTCTCTTTTAAAAACAGTTTTTATCATCCAAAGGATCAAAATCTCTTTTAAAAACAGTTTTTATCTTCCAAATTATTAAAATTGGTTTAAAACCAGTTTTATCTTCCACACTATTAAAATCGGTTTAAAAACAGTTTTCACTATCCGAACTATCAAAATCTCTTTTAAAAAACAGCTTTTACCATCCAAACTATTAAAATCTTTTTTCAAAAATCCATCCAGATCACTTAGAGTTGTATTAGGAACATATTATCAACAGAGTTTCATCGTTTGTCATCATTTTGAAATCAATATTGTCGTCAAGACGACTTGTGTCTTGACTATGTTATATACAATAATATACATGATAAAAGATGAACGGTGGAGAATAGAACAAAAGAACTAATAATAATAATACGAGAGACGAATGTTGTAATAATAAAAGAAATATTTTATTTATCTCGGTGTATGACTGAAGACAATAAGTGATCAATATTAAACGTGCTGTAAACATCCTTGACAGACGTCTTATGAAAGTCAAAAGATGTGTAAAGGGGTTTAACGTCCTACTTTTCTGAAATCAAATGGGGTTTTAACGTCTTACTATTCTGCACTGAACTGGGTTAATGAAGACGGGCATCGCCACAGGAAATTTTGCACTGAAAAGGGCCATACTGCCTATTCTTATATCAAATTCAAACTGCCAAGGGATCTCTTACATCCACGCCAATGTGTGAATGAAATGAAATGGAGTTTTTAACGTCCTACTGTTCTGCATCGACTGGGCTAATGAAAACAGGCATTGCCATACAGTGTGCTACGATGGAAATTTTGCACGGAAAAGAGTGCTACTGCCTATTCTTAAATTAAATTCCAACTGTCAAGGGATCTCTTACATCCATTTTAATATGAAATGAAATGAAATGGAGTTTAACGTTCTACTCTTCTGACCTAACCTGGGCTAATGGAAGACAGGCATACGCCATACAGAGTGCTATGAGGGAAATTTTGCCTGGACAGCGGCACTACAGCCTACTCATAAATCATGTTCAAACTGCCAAGGGATCTTTTATGTCCAGGCCAATGTGTACACAGGACCTTTTTTTTGTCCCATCCAAACAACAAGGGGGAACCAGGCAATAAAATCAAGACAAACTTTTGCGACCAAGACAGGGATCGAACACATGACCTGCAGGTTAAGGTCAACATCTTACAAGCCAAATCACCACTGCTACCAATAAAATAAGTAGTAAATCTATAGAGACGTGGTATAAGACAGTGTTTACATTTCTTAGGAAAGTTTTCAATTTCAACTATCAAGTGTTATCTTACGTAAATGCCAAGTGGTGTGGTTTCAATTTCCTACTTGTACGTGACAAGTAGTAGGGTCATCTCTCTCCCCCCCCATTTAGTTTTGTTTTAAATGATTAATTACTGTATCCAATTCCACTAGGGTCATCGATCCCCCCTTTAGTTTTGTTTTAAACAATTAATTACCGTATCCGATTCCACTAACCGAATTGCCGATTTATATTATATTTCTCATTTTGATTAATGTTTTTGTTTTAATTATCTACAGTCATTTATTTGTTTCATAATTCATAAATGACTTTTTAGTTGAGATATTTTAGTTGATTCTTAGATTGAGGCACACAAAAACAGAACCTTACCTTAAGATGGGTAGGCCTAATGATATAAAAGGCATGGTCTGACGTCGATGATTCTGGGTCATATTTAATCGCATCATCTTAGAACTGAAGAAATGTACATCAGATTTATCTGCCCTTGATTCCACATGCGGTCGATCTCGGTGGGAATAGGAGAGAAAATGGGGGAATCCCCTAATTCTGTGTGCAGATGATAAACAGTTTAAAACAGAGTCAACTGGTGCACTTATAACCTTAACTTCCTTCATTTTTTTTCTGATTCTCTGTGTTCGACTGTTAATCTTGAGAGATTAGGCTAATCTCATAACCAGCTGCTTTCCAGGCTTAATCCCAAGTATTTAGGAATTGACATGTCACATAACATAATTAACTGTAAGCAAGTCAGATAAACACACAATGGCCGCTTTCCAATCAATTAATCACAACCAGGCAAGATGTCATTGTCCTGCAGATTTCAATTCTAATTACAATATTTCTGGTTTTTCTTTCAAAACATTTTTTCCCACAGTGTTGTCCTCAGGAACTATCCCAACAAAATTCTGGCATGAAATCTAATAGCAAAATTTCAATTATCCAACATGAAACCAAATTTCCTGAGGATACTAGGGTAAGAAGCAGAACCATCAGGTTAGAATTATGTACAGATTTTCAGTATGTCATATACTTTATCTATTCAAATTATTATTTAATATAGATAAGTTCTCTCTTTAGCCCACAATTTACAGTTCTTGTGGCAAAAACAAATAATTAAAAGGTTCCAATGTCGAACAGATTAGGGAACCACTGTTTTAAAGTAACAATTCTGTAAATTTGTGAAATGTATCCATGACTATATCAACAAAAAAAGTGATAGATATTGAACAAGTGTAATTAATAGCAGAATTTGACTACTTGGGGAAGTTTTTCAAATATGTGTTAAATTAATATCTTTTCAACATTTTTTATATTATGGCCTGCTGAAAAATTTGATTTGACAGCAATACTAGATTTGTTTTGGTCTAGATGGAAAAATGTTCAAAATATCGTAAAATTGTTCAAAATATCGTAAAATTGTTCAAAATATCGTAAAATTTCAAAAATAATAACAGTAGATAAATCAACAAAAGACCTGCAATAGGTAGATTTAGCTTTTACATAATGTATCATTAATCTTTTTTAGTAATTACCATTTATTCAACAGCTTGTTTTGTCTTACCCCATATCGATGAATTAGTCTTACTTTGAATTATTTCATTTAAAATAGCATTATGCAAGAGCAAAATCTGCTTATTACAGGTCTTTCTTTAGGCCTGAGATGTTATCTAAATAATCAATTAGACATTAATTAACATATCCAGACCATAATAAACTCTTGATGTCAAGGCTAGCCTTCGATGTTGGCGGATTGAATTCCTATATGCCGCTTAAATCAATCAAGTGGATAATCAAGACTATGCTGTTTATATTAATGATTTGAGTAATGATGACCGAGGCTATTATAGTGAGAACTGCCATCTCTTTATCTTATCTCCCATAATGTAACTTTAACAAATGAACTTTATTTTGTAGATATTTATATGACAGATTTGAAATTAATGACCTATAGCTTTGAGTACAGATAACTATAACAATACCTCAATAACACATGGATGTCTCGAACGTGGTCAAGAAGAAAGTCACGACGAAAGTCAAGCTATTAAATACGGCTATATACTGAGAGGTGAAATAAACTCCCTTTTAACTATGGTCCTTAATAATCCCACATATTGTCTAGAGTCCTTGAGATCAAACATTATCCTAATTTTGCTGTAACTACATGGATACTCATCACTTTTTTTTACACACTTTAATAATGAAATCTAGGAATTTTCACAACATTCAAAGATTTGTCAATCATAAATATGCAATCAATCAATCAATCACCAAATATAACTTGATTGAACTGTCATACTATGTTCAGGATACACGATCAAATTATTTAAATATTGTCACTATATAAACACTAGTAAATAAAATAATGTTACATATTGGTAAATATTGGTATCAAATAACCTGATCTAATCTAGATCGTTTTCATATCATATCGTGTTCAATACACACAGATATTCAATATCCAATAATCTTAAAGGTTTTTACAGTAAAACAGCTCAAATTTGACTTTCTTGACATTGATAATCAATTTTAGTGACAATGAGTCTGTGCAACCAGTAGGGCTGCAACGATTCATTGATGAATCACGATGTTTTAAAAACCCACGATACACGATACAATGATTGTCCGTATCGCGATTCGATATCCAAATAAAAATTTCACAAAAATAGACTAAGATTACTTAAAATGCATAAATAGGTCCATGCGCAAAATAACTTTTCTACTTTCAATGAGTGTTAATGCTTTTCGACACTTGAAGTGGCTTATTAGAGTTTTCTAACATATTTGATGAAATAAATCACAGTATTAAAAGTTTCTTTTTCAGTCATGGTAACTTGTTTGTGAACTATGGAAATAAAGTTGGGTGTTAAAATGTTTTTGTCATCTCTTCTAACTGGGCTATGAAAGATGGGCATATTCCATATAGTGTGCTATGAAGGAATTGTGCCAATACAGAAATGCTACAACCTACGCAAATTCCAACTGCAAAGGGATCCTTTACAGGCACGCCAATGTGTACACAGGACCTCGGTTTTTCATTCCATCCAATAAATCATGTGAAATTTTGTCTTCTGCACTTGGACAAAATGTTACATAGGTAGTGGCTCTTACTCATTTAACTTTATAGAGAGAAATGGGGTTTACTTCCACTCGACACAAACTAGATCATTTCCGGTCTAACATTCAATTTTATTTCAATAATTAGCTTGTGTGTATACATGTAGCTCTTTAGCAGTGGGGGGAAACCAGAGGATCCGGAGAAAAAACACAAGGTTGGACAGGCGACCCTACTCCTTGTCACATGCAACCGGCAAATCGAAACCATACCAATTGACTCAATGACAGACATGAAATAACGCGCACACCCTAACCAATCGGACATCAAACACAACACTTTAAAGAAATATAAGCTTCATGAACTATTGATAGAGACTATTGATTTTTTATTGTATGAAAACATCTATGTATATAGGATATCACAATGTTCCAGCTGTGGAAGTTTTTAAGTCAAATCTCACCTTAAAAAAAATCAAAATCAAATCTCAACAAAAAAAAAACCTTGCAACTTCCAGCTGTCGAAGCTTCCAAATCAAATCTCACCTAAAAAAAAACTCCTGTAGATAATGGTTCATTTACTGATTTCAAAAAGTATGGTCTGTTCTAGAATGTTTCTATAATATCGCAATAACCATTAACGGTGTCAATTTCATCATTAAATACTGTACCAAATACATAATAAAAAGGACTATAAGATTCTTTGAAATACAGGGTTATTAAGAACTTATTTTAAAATTGATAAATTCATATATAACGAATTCACAAACAAACAAACTTTCTCTCTTGTCTAAACAGATCTACTGGGTGATAAATTATCTTTTAATAAATAGGAAATATACACGTAACAGTAGTTTTACGGTAATAAATTCAACCATTTTACTTACTGGATATATGTTATAAGATATAAGATCGATTCATTGGTATAAAAGATTATTGATTATAAACCAGAAAGAAATAGTTGTTTTACGGTAATAAATTCAACTATTTTACAAGATAGGATAGATCCATTGGTATAAAAGGTTATTGTTTATAAACCGGTAAATATAAGAAATATACTAGTAGTTTTACTGTAATAAACAAGGGTATATTCTATCAGTGTTATAGTCAATAACCACGAATCAAAGAACATCTGATTGACTATTGAACCATTAACAATCTATCAATTGATTTAATATTTATTTACTTCGGTACATAAAACACACTGATTTAATCTGGTATAGACTCAAAGAGTCAAAATTTTGCGTAACTTTAAAATAAATGACTAACCAGACTAAGACAGGTTTTAAAATAAATATCTTTGTTTAATCAAATCCGAACCATAATCTACAAGAAGGGTTGATAGTTCAGGTTTTTTAAAAAGTGTATGACAAGAGGAAATCTATGCAGGAAAATCCTGAGGAACTATTTCGGCCTACTCTGTAGCTCCTAGTGCAGTGACCAGTGGTTTAAAAAAGCTTACATAATATAAGTCCATGATGTAATATAACATATTGTTTATACTTGGTAAATATATAACAAGTTAGAATAACAATTTATACAATATACACAAGTAAATTAATACACACACACACCTGTATAATATATATACATCCACCGGTAAATTGGTTCAATGGAGAGAGAGAGAGAAATGGGGTTAAACGTCCACTCAACACAAACTAGGTCATTTCGGGACTAACATATGGTAAAATTTATACAATATACTAAGCAGATTAATACACGCCTGCACAAATATATAAATATACAATATCCCCCGGTAAATTGTTTCAATGGCATTCAGTAATTGAACTGGAATAAACAGGTCACAATTCTATGAATACAATTACTGCTTATTACTGAGCAATGTTTCCATAGAATTGTCACCGGTATTTTACACCGGTAGTAGATTAATACATGTCCGTCAGTACACTTTATTAATAAAAGTCTAATTGACTCGCCTCTATATAGTTTATTGGTAGAGACTAATATTGACTTTATGTTCATATTATATAATTAATCTACAAGTTATATAGCTTTATTCAACCCGTGATATATTCATCAACATACTTATTCACCCAAACCTCAGAACTAGTGCAGGATGAAATGATATGGGGTTTAACATCCTAATGTTCTGCTCTGCCTGGGCTAATGATGACAGGTATACGCTATACAATGTGCTATGAGGGAAATTGTGCCCGAACAGTGGTTTTACAGCCTACTCTTATATTGAATTCCAACTGCCATCAGAATGACTAGACAGCTGTCACCCTTTGTCTAATGAGTCAGTGTCTTACCCGTTTAGCCACGATGGCTCCCTGGTCAATGGGAAATTGGCTTGAAAAATTTGTTAACATAAAGAGTTCACATGACTACAATGAATTCAACTAGAATTTATTAAATTAGGGGCCTCAATTAGGATTTTTCTATTTGGAGTAATTAATTACATTTTGGGGCTTCAAGTGGGATTTTTTGATGTAATTTTAAATATATTATGTTTTCAACTAAGGACTTCAAACGGGAAATATTAAAGAAATAAATTAAATAATCTAAATTTCAAGGTTTCAAATTGGATTTATTAAAGAAATTGATTAAATTTCAGGTCTTCAAAAGGGATTTGCTGGAGAAATATATTAAATTTCGGGTCTTCAAGTTTGATTTTCTGGAGAAATTAATTAAATTCCTACCTTCTCAATGCTGCTAAAAGTTCTTGTTGCTTTTCCTTCTCTTCCAACAACTTGTCATGTTTTTTGGCCAGTTCATCAATAAGTTGACGAACTGTAGGGTTCTTTTTCTGTTTCAGGGGATTACGTTGTAACATACGAATACGAACACCCTGATTTCCGTATAGTTTGTTTAATAAATCACAGTTCGTTGGAATACGTATTATCCCGTTTCCGTCAGGTTTGAAATCCAAGCTGTTAGCCATTGTTTAAATTATTGATCCTACATATCGTTCGTTGATCGGGCTTAATGTCCGCTTCCACCAACAATGATATCACTAACTACTTCATACACATAGAACGAACTGTTTCATTAATGAAGATGTCAGGATTTTTTGTAAATTCAAAAAAAGTATACGATATTAATATGAGGTCACTTGTGTCTATTGTGTAAGTCTATAATCAATCATCAACTGTTTGCAACAAAGCTAAATATTCAGATAACATGAACAAACCACTTAAAACCAACCTCACAAATCGTGGATATTCAGTAAGTCAATAATCATCAACTGTTGTCAATAAAGCTGAATATTCTGATTACATGAATGAACAAACCACTGAAACCAACCTCAAAAATCGATGAGCAACCTCACAAATCGTTGAGCAACCTCACAAACCAACCTCACAAGTCGTATCTATTCTGTAAGTCTATAAACATCAGCTGTCTTCAACAAAATTAAATCAGATAACACAAACAAGACCATATACAGCCGACCTCACACGATACAATATTTTGTTTATATCAGCTTTAAATCGTGGTATATCAAGTTAATCATGGTATATCACAGCTGACTGTGGTGGTATATCACAGCTAATTGTGGGATATAACAGTTAACTGTAGTATATCACAGCTAACCGTGGTATATCAAAGCTAACCGTGGTATATCACAGCTAACCGTGGTATATCACAGCTAACCGTGGTATATCACAGTTAATTGTGGTATATCACAGTTAATCGTGGTATATCACTGCTTATTGTGATATATCAAGCTAACTGTGGTATATCACAGCTAATCGTGGTATATCACTGCTAATCGAGACAGCTAATCCCTGTATAGGTAATAGCAGGCAATCAGAATTCTCAACACCCACACGTAATCACAGTCTTCAACACCCAAATGCAATCATAGACGTAACAGTAGCCTGGGATGGTTTTCAAAATTTTGTTCATGCTCATCAGACATTTTTAGAGGCCAGAAGTTGTTGTTGTCAGCTTCAGGAATTAATGCCAATAAGCTTCTATTCCCTTGAATAGACTTCGGGTCAATAAGCTTCCATTCCCTTCTACAGACTTCAACTAGAAATATTTTTATGTTATGTGACTGCTCTATGGACCGTGCATCATTTGTATCTCCACCAGTTGAGAGCAAATACCCTGGATCGAAATCATTCTGCGGAAGTTCCTCATTCATTATGCTTCAAACCACGACTCACTAACAATTATCTAAGATTACCGGTAGTTATTATGAAGTTCTAATTTGTCAATATTTTTAAACTATATCATATCTTGGTAACAGGTTATTTGACATTGTAGCGTGTGAGGCCAACTTCAGGTTTACATGACTATAAAGTGCTGAATTTGTTAATGATTCGATTTGCTATTTCAATATGTAATCATCCAATCTCCGTATCATAATTTTTTTCATTTTGGCAAAACAAGAAAAAGTTTTTTTCACTAATTTTAGTAAAAGTTGAAAACCTATTCAGTTATATTTTAATTTTTCATTTTGACAAAGCACGCACGAATTTGTGTACTAATTTTAGTAGAAGTTGAAAACCTAATATTCAGTTATACAATGTATATAACTCAACAGAGAATCCATATCACAAAACGAATTGAATCAAATCAGCACTTCTTCTTCACACCTAAAGGTCACGCTCTTCTAAATTTTAACTTCAAAATATTCAAGCTAAACTGATCACTACCCAAATCTTTGTTACACGATTTTTGTCGGTCTATTTCTTATTGGGTTTTATTTATTAGCAAATATTTGACCATGCCTGAAAAGCCTCAAGATATTAAATTAGAATTTCCTTTGTCCTGGTCTTGTCTACGATATAAATCTACCCAAACAAATCATCTTGTTGACAATACTACAGCCTGGTTGACAATAATACTACAATCTGGGCTCTGTTTCTCGAAATCTTAGCTAAAGACAAAATCCTAATTTTAGTAGATACTTCCATTCTGATTGGCAAAGCAGTAAAATCAATTAGTATTATCCAATCAAATTACTAAAATTTGGATTTTATCTTAGTCAAAAATTTCGTGAAACAGGCCCCTGGTTGACAAGACTCCAACCGATTGACAATATCACAGAGTCTGGTTGACAATATCACAGTCTGGTTGACAATACTACAGTTTGGTTGACAATAATGTGGTCTGTCAATAATACAGTCTGACTGTCAATAATACAGCCTGACTGTCAATAGTCTGGTTGACAATACTACAGTCTGGTTGACAATACTACAGTCTAGTTGACAATACTACGGATTGGTTGACAATACTACAGCTTGGTTGACAATACTACAACTTGGTTGACAATACTACAGCCTGGTTGACAATACTACAGCCTGGGGCCTATTTCAAAAAAAATTAACTAAAGATCTGAATTTTAGTTATTTGAATGGACAATATTAGATTGATTTTAGTTCTTAGCCAATCAAAATTGAAGTATCTACTAAAAATTAGATTTTAACTTTAGTTAAAATTTCGTGAAACAGGGCCCTGATTGACAATACTACAGCCTGATTGACACTACTACAGCCTGATTGATAATACTACAGTCTGGTCGATGATACTACAATCTCATCACTATTTTCATAGCGGGTGATCCTCGTTTGAATATTTTATACAATATCTAATTTTTCAAAGACGAACTCCAGGTAATATTCACTCCATTTGATGAACAGAACAAAAATCAAATATCAGCCGTACATAGATAATCTCCAGGCTTGAATGAAATCAAATTTAAAAGAGGCCCATCAAAAGATTGTCCGGTACCTAACATTTATAGGTGGCGCTGGATTGTTTATCTGTCAAAATATTATGAAACAGACTACCTTATCATTGTTAATATTGAATGAAATAAAATACTTTTAAAAGATTCAACTTTCAAAAAACTGAAAATACGGATCATAATCCATCACCATCAAATTCTGTCTTGTTAACTAATCCACTGAAATGATCCTTCAAACTGGGTCCCTCGAACTTAAAACACAGAATTTAATTCACTCAAACCATTCTGCAAACTGCCGAGTCTATCGAAATATAAATACAGATTTCAATCCATGTTAATACAAATAAGTTGCTAAAAATATGTCATAACATTATAAATACCATTACTACCTTATCCATGCTAATAGCACGTCAAGTCAATAACGTAATGATTACTATTCAAATAGTCACATCCTCTTATAAAACGATATATTTAAGTTAATCTATGTCCATCGAAATAAAAATATTTATTCTAATCCACAAAAACCACCCAGCAAACCTGGACGTTACTCAAAAAACAAACCGAAATATTTGAGTTAAATAATGTCCATCTAAATAAAAATACAGATTTTAATCCACAAACCGTGATCTAAAATTACTGCGTTTTAATCCACTAATAACACACACACAAGTTGTTAAAAATTTGTCATAATGATTACTATTCAGCGAGTCACGGCCTATAAACTGAAATATTTGAGTTAAAACTAATTTGTAATTTACAGTGAGACACGGAGTTAACAGAGCAACCAATAATTATCGGGTCTTATCTCTGTGTTTAACTGACAAGTTAGTCTCCACAATAAACATTACTTAAGTATTAAACTTCAAATGATTTTAGCCACACAAACCATATTCAAGTTACATTGAAAGTCAACAATGATTTTAAATTAGGTTTGTAAATCAAGAATGTTTTATTAATAAAATCTTGAAGAGGATCCACTTTCGTTTTATTGTCGAAAGTGGTTTTAAATTGTAAAGCACTTGTTTTGTATTGATCTTAAAGCTTATGTGACATATAATAAAAAGAGGTAATCCAGATTTTAAATTATTGGGCTACGTTTCATAATGTACTATATCGACTTTTAAATAATATCAAAACTAAAGAAAATCTTTATCAAAATTTGTCTGTGTGGCTTGTACTAAATTCATTAATTCATCTTATCAAACTGCATTAAACAATACCATATTTCATGGCTAAACACAATCAAAACAATCAATGTGTTACAGTATTTCCCCAATACTATTCGTAGTACATAATTTACAATGTTTTTTCTTTTAATTCTAATAGTTACATGTATACTCGATATTATTAGACAAATAGCAATTTAACGGAGAGCATTAGGGTCTGAAAAATGAGAACTTGAACTATAGTACAGATGAAAATTATAATTCACCCCATCAGATCATTTCTTGGATTACATGTATTATACTCTGGGCTTCAGGTCATTGATGCAGATTTCCAGCAAATGTAATGATCACAAATTCGGTTGAATTTTCCGCTAACTAATTATTACAACTGTGATTTAATTTGTTCATTTCTAGAGTTTAACGTCCACTTCCAGCATGGGTAATATCGTGATTTAGTAACAAAATATCTTTTTGTATAACTTTTAGATTCTTACACAATTTCCCAGTATGTCTATCATTCCATTTGTTTTCACTGACCAGTCATAATTTTATATTGCTTGGTTCTTCAAATGTTGATATATCAAATTTACTCTAAATGGTGACCATGACCATGTCCACTATAGACCAGACTCTCTCAAATAACCCACTATGTATGGATAACAATTAGTATGGTTTATTTCACTGCGACATTTGAACATGATTTCGCAAGTCGTTATCAAGCATTACAGTATATATTAACACGTATAAATAAAATGAAAAGATACGGGTATATATACTGCGAGTTGAAACATTCTGACACTGACAATAGAATTCTCAGATATAACTTGTCTCAATTAATGTCTCCGAGCTCGTAAAATCACAACTAAAACTTATTGAGTTGAATACTAAATATTGTTAAAGAGGACAGCTAGATAACGTAGATGTTATCTATATTAAAGGGCGAGAGGATTTAATACTTCACTCATAAAATACGGATTAAAGCAATGCCATGAAATGAAATGGGGTTTAATGTCAACTCCGACTGGGCTAATGAAGACGTGCATACGCCATACAGTGTGCTACAATTTTGCCTCTGGGCAGCGGTACATGGCCTTCTCTTATTTAGAATTTCAACTGCCAAGGGATCTTTTATCTGCACGCCAATTTATACGTAGGACCTTGGTTTTTCATCCCATCCAAAAGACTAGACAGCTGTCAGATCGTCCACCTTGCATCACTGACAAGGGGAAACCACACCAAACATCTTGATGAACTTTCTCAGCCAATGCAGGGATTGAACAAGCGACCTCCAGGCTAGTGAGCTAACGTCTTACAAACTTAACCACCCCGTCTCCTGGAGCAATACAGTTAGACTCTTCTACCCAACGAAAAATGGTCATGATAGAGTAGTTACCAGGTATATAAAGTATAACTTCAATCAGTAAACAATCAACTATCTAAATCTACATGTGTATAGGTATACTGGTGTATACTGTCATATATCACAGTAGTTACACAATGTATTGTATATATATATATATACCATCATCATGGAGTAATTATGTATGGTATACATCAAACAATAATAATCAAAATTCGCTATATTATATTTATCATCTATTTCTTGATAACTAGGCAGAACCCTCAACGAAAGGTCACGTTAAAAGAGTACTTGTATTCGATATTATGTTTTTGTGTTTATTACGAGTGTCGAATCTAAATGCCACTCAAAGTATAAAAAATCAATTATCAAATACCTAGCTACATGTATATCAATAATCACATAAATTGAAATGAAGTTTCACGTTCTGCCCGACTGGTCTAATTGAAGACGCCATACAGTGTGCTATGTGGAAAATTTTGCCTGCTATGGCTTACTCGGATATCAAATTCCAACTGCCAAGGGTTCTTTTATGTTTATGCCAATGTGTACATGTGACTTCACTTTTCTGTCCTATCCAAACAACTATACAGTGTCCTGTGACACGCCCCCTGCTCGACACTGTTTACAAGAGGGAGCCACGTCAAAAAATCCTGATAAACTTTATTGGACAACACAGGGATCAAATACAGGACCTTAAGGTTAGCGAGACGAGTCTTACTCACTGAGCCACTGTGGCTCCTTCAATAATCATAAAATAGACCCGTCTCCATTAGTCCATTTTAGGAACAGAACAGTAGGACGTTAAACCCCATTTCATTTCATTTGATACAACAGATATGTAATAGAATAAATCAATATATTATCAGCTGCTTTTATGCCATTTCGTTTGAAGTATATACATGTAACGACTAGAAAAAGACATTCAAGTAGATCTATAAAATCTATCTTTCTAAATTACTTTCATGTACAGTTTATTCATTCAAACAGATCTTTAAATTCCCACAGAGTACAGTATTATACAACAAAGCCTATTCATTCAAACAGATCTTTAAATTCCCATATCAAAAGTTTCTTCATATGCTTGATAAATCTTTTTAATCCACTTCTTTGGGACTTCAACTTGCATTGTATCTCTTACTTTGGGTCTTTAAATTATATTGTATCTTTTATTCTAGGCCTTTAACTTGCATTGTATCGCTTACTCTAAGTTTATTAAATAAACACTTGAAACTTGAAAACATGTCTTTTATACAGATGTTGTGCTTTTCATTGAAAAAAATCGCTCCCCCCAAAAAAAAATCTCTGTCAGTTTTGATAAGAAGAGTGATTTAGAAATTAAGGAGAGTGATCTGATATTTAGGAGAGTGATTAGTTGTGCATAGGAAATGGTTCTATTTGAAGGGAAGGGGAAAAAATCCCCTTGGTTGACATTTAGGTGAGGCGTTCCAGAGCAATCGCTGGCCTTAAAAAAACAATGACTGATTTATATCTCAGTGGAACTAAATCTTTTTATCACTGATATTCATCTCGTCATAGATCAGTGGGTTAATATGTTAAATGTTTTATTCCTTTATAATAAATTCAATCAATCATTCAATCAGTACTCTTACACAATCTAATTAAAATACAGATCCTATTTCATTTGGTTTTTTATAGTTTAAAATTTTATTTTAATTGTCTGTACTACACTGGGGGTGGGGGGTGGCGGTGGTCCTCCCACTGCTATAGACCCCAATCGTGCAAGCGAATTATTGAAATAAAATTAAATCATATACTACTCCCGAAATGACCTAGTTTGTAATGAGTGGACGTTAAACCCCATTTCTCTCTCTCTCTCTTTACTACACAAGAATCTGGAAGCGTTGTTATATAACAGGCATTCTGCTTGGCACGAGGGATTAGCCAATGAAATCATCTGTTACAGCATGGAAATGTAGGTAAACCACTAGAAACGTAAATGCTGATTGATTAATCAATATAGACACAAGCCGCTCGTATGACCCCTGACGTGACATTCCAGTAAAACTGGTCAGATTTTCATGTAGTGTAGACTATCGAAAGTATAAAAAAATGAAACAAAATATATATTTTAATCAGATTGATTCTGACAGACCTTATGAATAAAATTTTTTAAGGAACACCTGTACATCTCTACAGCAGTACAGTAAAGTCTCCATCAGATAAATGGGGGATGGGATGGCCTAGTGGTCTAGAGTGCCACACTTCGACCTCTAGCTGGCCGGTCACCTCTGGCTTGTGGCTGTGGTTTCGATCCCAGGTGTGAGCGTATGTGGCATGGAGATAGGGGCGCCTTCTCAACCTTGTGTATTTCCTCCGGGCACTCCAGTTTCCCCCCACTGCTAAAGACCCCCATGCGCAAGCGAATTATTGAAATAAAATGAAACCATATGTTAGTCCCCAAATGACCTGGTTTGTGTCAAGTGGACGTTAAACCCCATTTCTCTCTCTCCCATCAGATAAAACTTGAAGGGAGATAACCTATATTTAAATTTTCATAATTTCTATCCACATACATGCATAATAAGGTACTGCAGGCAGTATATAACTATATTGTAACTTTCTACAATCACTTTAGTCAGAGAAAACAAGTACATATATATTGTTTATTTCATTTCATAACTTGCCTGCAGAGTTGAAGGAAATGAGAAAAGAAGAAAAAAAAAAGAGTAGTAATTCTTATTACAAACAAGTCTGGCTGGGGTAAAATTAGGGTTGTCTTAAAAATACAAAGTACTTTAAATGTAGATCAGACACCATTTCTTACCATGTCCTCACAGAGATTGAAGAGCCAACCTGGAACAAGCCTATTTTGATAAGCTTATCCAGTCAATGTTTGGTAAGCCAGATCCAATCACTTGATCTGATACATGTAGTGTGTGATGTTTGTGGTATCTGTATATTGTGTCAAGCCCATAGGTTTGTCTTGTGTAGGGGCCAGGGGGACACGGTGGCTAAGAGGATAAGGCAGTAGTTCGCTAGCCTGGAGGTCGTGTTCGATCCCTGCATTGGCCGAGATTTTCCGGCATGATTTCTCCTTGTCAGTGATGCAGAGGGAGCGCCTAGTCGTTCAGATGGGACAAAACACCGAGGTCATGTGTACACATAGGAGTACACATAAAAGATCCCTTGGCAGTTGGAATTCGATATAAGAGTAGCCTGTAGCGCCGCTGCCCGGGCAAAATTTCCCTCATAGAACAGTGTATGGCATATGCTCGTCTTCAACTAGTTTGTTGTTTGTGGTATCTGTATATTGTGTCATGACGGTAGGTTTGTCTTGTGTAAAGTCCGGCCTATACCGCTACGACTACACACAACCCGACAGGACTCAGCGTCTAGGGTAGTTGTAAAAAAAAATTGGGTTGCGTCTTTATTTCACTTGCCTACGACGGTACCAGTCCACACAGGCGGCCCGACTCTCACAGATTATGCGTCTGAGTTACGCCACTTCCCTCTAGCAGGAAAACAAGGAGCACATGACCTGCACAATCACATGATTAAATGCTGCTCTCTGATTGGCTAAACAACAGTAAGACAATTGATTGTGTTGTGTGAGTGTCCACACCAACACTCGTGTTACGACTGCATCCAACTACGACTGAACATGCTCAGTCGGGCCACGACACGAAGGAAATCGTTTGAATTGTGGTCGTGGGACTGTCCACACTGCACTGATTATCTGAGACAAGACGTTGCGTTGGGTAGAGTCTGGGCAAGTCGTGGCGGTGTGGGCCGGACTTTAGTGTTTGTATGTGATGCCCACAGTGCAGTCCCCACGAAAAAATGCAGGTCCCAATTGACTTACCGATCATTGTCATCGCTGTCATCTGCTATTTTCATCTGTTGTAGACTTATTTCATAACCTTTACCACGTAAAGACACAAGATTTGAACAGTCATCAACTGCAATATCAAAATATATCATGGAATTGTATCCAAATTTCCATTTCGTCAAGTTCAACAGCATGTTCAACATGTTTTGTCAGACATACATATGACTCTAGCCATGCAATGTCTTATTTTCTCACTAAAAATACCACAAACTTCCTTTACATTCTATTTCTACAGACAGTATTTTACTGGGCAACTATTTACTGCTAAACTGCTTCTGGCAGTAAAATTGACTGGGAATCAATAGGACGGTTCCGTAACGTACAGCAGGGCAAGTGGGTGCTAATGCATGTTCGTACACCTACTACTTCGTAGTACTTGCCGGGGTCCTCCTAGACACTTGGAATTTGCTGAGTCACTGACGGTGGGCCGCGAGTATTGTAGTAATGACTATTGTCTGTCCCATGGTAAATAATAAACGGATTTCTACGATTATGAACAAACTACTCTACTTAAGTTATTATAAACTTACCTATGTGTTTAAAATTACCCCCGGTTAAATAAAATCCATTATACAGCTAAATATACCAACGAATAAAAAAGTTCTCTCTTGTAAAATTGAACTTATCACAAACTTTGACACCGAGAAATAAAAAATGGAAGCTTATTACGTCACTTATCGGAATAGATCATTTCGTATGAGGGGGTCAAAGCAAGGCTATTTTACGACAGTTCATATTTTGTGTTGATGCGTTCGATTACTGGCCCCGCGCTTACTCTAGCCACCGCGAATGCGTTCGGGTTACTACTGGAAGTATCCTATTATTCAGCATGGAAGCAAATAAATTATTTGATCGAAGTTATATTTGCCGCTAAAAGTTTAGGCGACGGAAGAATTATTGTTGACACTTGTCTTAGTAGTATTGTGTTTATTCTTGTAAGCTATGGAGCTGGTTAACAAAGCTAACCAAAGGTTACATTGGTTGAACGAAAATGTGATTTAAAGTATGTTCTGCATAATATGGGCTTTATTTCGCTTCTCTGGATTTAATAATTCCAATGAGATACCAATGAAAAAGTCTAAAGTTTGTTGACGGATTATTGTTTGCTCGTTGTTATTTATCAGAACATCGAGCACAATTAATTGTTTGGTGACGTTCATCTTCCATTTTGATATCCGAAGAAAGTGCCGCGCCGTTTGATTACCCATTCCCACTGCGCATGTCGAAACGTACTCAAGGATCCTGTCCGAGTAAGCACGGAGCAAATAATCGAACGCGACATGTATGAATAAGCTTTTGCTCTGAGACCCAGTAATGAGTTTGAGCGTTTACAAACATAAATACGCCCATAGTCCGATATTTTGTTTCCGCCTTGTATTAATTATTTGGTTAGAGAGTTCTGGGGGAATTTTTTTCTTTTGAATTACATTTGTTTTACTGGCCTTGAATATCACCGTTGAATATTTTTAATTTTTCCTGATGATGAACTTAAGCAGTCCTGCCAATTAACCCCGGCAATCTGCTGTGGACGAGGTAGGCCTAAATTCCGATGTATTTTACATTTGCCTCGGCAAAATTAATAGCCGAGGCCATTGAATCATTGAATAGGTATATAACGGTTTTTTTTATAGATAAATACCAATAATTATTATCACCAAATCATACCGCGCATCAGTTTAATTATCGGTAGATAGTTCCATATCTTTCTATTTCTCTTTAAATATTATTTCTGGTGTGTTCAGAATTTTATAATCGTGAAATTCACAAGGCTGTTTACCCATAAGATTTTGAAATCCACGGAGAATGGAATTTTCCGATGGCATTTCGTAGATCGCGATCATGTCCCAGCTAATCAACGCTTTGAATTATATTGCCGTAAAAGGTACCATGTCATATTATATGCTACACAGATGGTTAAATTTAGTGCCGCGAAACTTGCACGAATTTTCCCCGCGGTCTGCATAATTAACACACAAAACCAAATAATACACAAAATCTGACGTGTGATTTTTTTGTTTTAAATACATTTTTTATAAAGACGATAAACGATGTTTAGACATCCCGAACTGTTCTTATCAAGAATGTTTCGATTTCAGTATCTGTCGAATGAACAAAAACAAGTAATTTAATCAGGAACATTAATGATATGAACAGTCCGAACGTGAATAAAATATGGAAATTATTGAGAAGCGGCGGTCTTTTTCATACGAAATATGATCAATTAAAATTATGATTGACTGGGCTGTAATGTGTTTTATAAAAATATATATAATATACACGGGTGAAATTACGGGGTGAAAAGCAATATTATACATGTATTTACGAGTATTCGTATAATCCGTAAATAACATTTAGCAGACTGACAATCAAACGGTTTAAAATTAATGTCATTGTCTCCAGTAGTCTCTATCATCCACACAAATATTCTACGAATATTAGTCTGGATGGGTCCTCAAAATTTGACGGAAAATAGGTCATTGTCTGGATTATCCAGTCTTTTAAGTTACCACGCACTGAATCTATCAAAACAGCTCGTTTGTCAACAATGACACTCTTTAAAATTTTGTTTGTAAAGGTTTCAATTGAAATGGTAATTTTCTCTCGTCATGAATCAGACGTATGGCTTCTCACAATCTTCTTAATTCTTCATCGTCTCTATTTTGTTTCTAATAATAGATGTGCCAAGTGAATTGTGGGATATATTTCAACCACGCTTTATAGAATCTAGCAAAATCGGCCCGGCTTCATAAGATCTAGCACTTACCCGAGACTTTAGCCAAAAGGTTCCATTGCGCATGCGTAACCAAATGTTTGGTTTTTTATGGGGTAGATTATCCAGTAATTTTCGTCAAAAATTGAGAACCGTCCCAGACCCTCCGTGCGTTGAAGACTAGGAGGTTCTGGGTGACCGAGACTACTCCAGTTGCTATTTTCTTGCCCAAACTCAAACGACCGAAAGGCAGTGTTCTGTTTTGATTATAACACACGTGGTTATCATAGATTACCCCCTTCAGCATAATTACGATGGTTTAGCCCATAACGTCACGTGTGTAATGTTGTGATGAACACAGACGAAAATACAAGCAAAAACATTGAATTTTCAAGAGAGAACCTCTTTTTTCCGTTGGGATGTTTAATTGTGCAATGAATTTTATTTAACCGGAGGTGGTTTTAAACACATAGTTAAGTTTATAATAACTTAAGTAGAGTAGTTTGTTCATAATCGTAGAAATCCGTTTATTATTTACCATGGGACAGACAATAGGCCCTAATACTAGTAATAATAGTAGTAATAGTAATAATGTCGAGACCTACTATCTGCACCCTGGCGTTTAAAAATGCAAATTCATGCTCATATTATATCAGAATTTATAATATCTTTAACAAATATTACCCCTTCCTTGAGATCGTGTTGTGGATTTAGATTTCACCTGCTGTCTGGTTTGTCGAGGCGTTTGGTTCGCAAGAGTTGTCCCCCATACTGACATTATCGGGTGATTATCCGAATTCACATATTCCAGAGAAACAACTGGAACTATTGGCAGACAGACGCCATCAGGGGATTCATTGTCATCACTTTTCAAAACTGATAAGAAAGATGCATGTGTTTTCTTCATTTCGTTAATGTTGTTAATTGGTGGTAATTTTCGTTTTTTTCCAGCATGTTTTGGTGATTTTTTGATGTCAAATCTCCCACCATTGAAACCGGAAGTGTAATCCTGGACGACCAAATTACCGAAATCTAAAGGATATAAAATATAGTTCTGAACATCGGTGTAATAAAAGAAGAATGGATGTGAATTGAGAAATATTTTTTAAGTCTAAATGAATCAATTAAATTTTATCTTGTAATCAAATAAACAATTCTTATCCAAGCCCGTACATATCAATAAATAACCATGTGTCGTCTGTTATATAGTATTGATATGCCTTACCGTAAATACCCAAATTATATAGTAATTGGTTATCTCCCTTGACGCACTGAAATTCTCAGTGCAATTGGATTGACCTCTGGCTTTTGAGACAGATTGTTAAAAGAGCATAGCGTGTACTTACTCGGTACCATCTTCATTTTCGAAGACAATTTTAAAAATAAATATCCACAAATGCTGTGAATGTTGATATACTTTTCTTCACTTTAAAATTGGCTTCCCATGTAAAATAAACGTGGATGTCTAATTCAAATAGACCTACTGTGTCACTCAAGTAATGAATTTCGTTGATACAAGCTCTCATAGCCAACCAAACTATGTACAGAATATAATAATACCAAATTTATTGGTGGTAGGCCAAATGTTACAATATTGAAATCTCGATGAAAAAGTAAGGAGCAGGCGAAAAAAAAAAAACAAACAAAAAAAAAACAACAAAAAACGAGCTGAACCCTTACAGATAACACATTATCGATTGTTTAAACTACTGTACATAAAATACAAGACAGCCAGAAAACAAGATGCCATACGCATTTAGAATGTAAAATAAATAGCAAAGAAAAACACAACACAAAAAACCTAACAACCCATACAGTTCGAGAAGTGGACTTTCAAGGGGGTAACTGAAAGGTTCTACGACATTGTTTGTTATGCCAATGAGGCTTTGGTAATCGAACAGAAATGAATTGAAATTGGGTTTAACGTCGTAGTTTACTGCCCCACCCAGACGAATGAAGACGTGCAAACGTCATTCAGTGTGCTATGATAGGCTATGTGGGAAATTATGCCCAGGAGATCGGGGCTACGATCTGCTCTTATGTCGATTTACATGTACACGGATACTTAATGTGCACGCCAATGTGTATACGGGTACTCCGGTTTTCATCCAATCCGAACGACTAGACTACCTTGTCAGGCACTCCGCCCTACAAACCACGCATGAAAATAACAATAAACGTATTCGGCGCCTAATCACTGTGCCACAGCAGCACAACTATTAAAAAGACAAAAGGCGGTGCATATTGTATTCGTATAGTAGAATTCACTAGAATCTCTATTTTGTTGCACCTTTTTACATTTTTGTTTTGCCTTAAGAATTACAAAACGGTGTATTTGTTGATATGCACATTTTTCACATTTCCCCTTCCAGTTACACAATCTAATTACTTACTACAAAACTCAACAACACTGTAATCCATGATTCTAGAATATTGTCAACAAATTCTCATCAAGCTATATACGATCATGTCGTCAAAGCAATAAAGATCAAACTTATTTCATCGAATAAAATACTTCATATATCTCTTATAAGTACCCTTTTAAATCGCCATATACACTGGGACAAAACGCCCTTGACATAAAATATTCAGCTGACAATGACACAATAAATTCTATTAATATAGAAGTAAGGCCGATATTCATTCAACGATAAAGTGACCAGTGCCCCTGAAATTATTAATTTTTTATACACAAATAAAAAAATATGACCAACACTAATCCCGGCCAATAAAATCTCCATCAAGCGAACGAAACAGGTCAAGATTAGCTCACTACCAATAAAAAGTTGATCAATTGTCGATTCGATGATTTTTTTTATGTTCTTAGAGATATCAAAGCACAATAAATTAATATACCCTGCCCAGTTAATATTCGTATTCTCATATTTGATAAATAAATCATTGATAACTGAACTGATAAAATATGCATTTTGAACCCCTTGACAAACAGGGACGCGCATTTATTTTTTTTTAAAATAAATATTAATCATTTTCGCATCCACCGAAAACCCGACACCGATGAGATCACATAATGATACCACAGACAAAATAGTAAAAAAAAAACAACAGAAGAGAACAGATCAATTCCTATCAATATGAACACAACAAGTCTCACCAACTTCATAAACATGGTATGATTAAAATTCCACACAATTACCACTCTCTGGAACAACTTTAAAACACCGAGAAAAACTAAATACATTCAATCCACGACTTGACTCCTCTACTCTAACATTCTAACTATACTGTCAGTATAAACACATTCTCAAACTTGAAACTTTCAATACAATTACGGATCTCTTAATCGTAAACACTCAACAAAATTAAAAGTATTCGAACGAGCACTATACAATGTAGATAATCTATATATCCTAACGTTCTATACTAACTATCTGTAGGCATGTTCTGAAAATTTCAATTCTCAACTTTGGCTATTATCACTGCTATATTTATTATAAAGTAGTTAAATTATAGTTTTTGTGTGTATTTGGGTTGTCAATGGCCTTTATTATCATATAGAAAGTAAGGCGAAGTTTTATTACAGTCAATTACAGATCAAATACCTGGTAGCCTATATATATAGGTTAGAGATAAAAGCAATAGACTGTTTGTAATCCCCCGGTGAAAAGGCGCACTTAATCAAAAATCTATTCATCATTAATGGACTACTAGCAGTAGAGAGAGAGAGAGAGAGAGAATAATTTGACGTCACACGATACAAACTAGGTGGCTTCAGCAGTGGAAGGTAAGCGGAGGATCAGAAACAAACCCCACGAGGTTGGGCAAGCAACCCCACTCCTTGTCATGTACAAGGTCTAGCACACTCAAGCAAATAGTAGCACCTGCCCCCCCCCCTCCAGTAAATAAATAAATTCCGTTTATCTTAATTACAGATAAGATATAATGCAACATTTTAAAACATAAAATATATGACAATAGTTCAAAAAAATATGTGACAATAGTTTTAAAAGAGCATAAAGTTTTTCAAAATATAAATTTAAAACGTAATCTATATTACAGTATCGCAATATATCACACTATATTACAGTATATTACAAAGCATTAAAACATAAAATATATATCATAATATTTCAATCCATAAAATATATGGCTATTGGTTTAAAGCATAAAATATATTATACGACATTGGTTTAAAGCATTAAATATTACATTGGTTTAAAGTTCCAATTTCACTTTTTCTATGAAAGTCAAAATATAATTATTTCTATGTTTTTTGCTCAAAAGGTTGTCAACTCACTATTATACGATCATGGACAAAATTTTGGGGGGGTTAGAAAGGGTGACACTGGTTGATTGAGGAAATAGTTACTCAATTACCTCCCTTGTTTTCCCATTCTCCTCCATGGACGGCCATCTTCAAACGTTTGAATTTGAAGTTGAAAATTATATTTTTGCCAATTTCTCAACTGACAATAGTGAATTATAGGATTAATAGGATTATTCTTCAACAAGGTAGGACTGTTTATAGGTTCAATCTATTTTGGTGCTTTATTTTAATAAATTTTAAAAATATAACTTAAAAAAATGCTATTGGAACTTTAAAGCATTAAATATATTACAATAGTTTAAAACATTAAATAAAACATCAAATATATTACAATTAAAACTGAACCATTAAATATTACAATAGATTAAAGGCTCAATACCACTCTTTTTGTAACTGGATAATGTCCCAATCTTTATTCTGGTCAACAAATTGTATTATTTTACAATATTTCAATTAAGGATGTAATCGATAATTTACACAATAGGTAGGACACTTAAACATCTAGTACTTAGAATAAGGCCATTATTTATTTTCTGGAGCTGTCAAGCCAGCAAGAGTGTTATTTTCCCTTTAAGTTCTATTACAAGGCAAACCGTTAAACTGTCAGTTGCCAATCAGCTGTCACGGAATATGACGCTAAAAGCTTAACGCCTAATATACGGATTAAGATAGTAGATGAAAATGAATGTTATATGTAACTTCCTATTTTTCTACCCGAGGGCGCTACGTCATGCTCGTATTTCAATTTCCATCTGTCAGGGGTTCTTTCGCGTGCACGCCAATGTGTACCCAGAAATAATGGTTTTCGTCCCATCCGAAAGACTAGACAACGTCCGGCCTACCAAACTAATATAGCGATGTCCGTTTTCATAAGCCCGGTTTGTGCAGAAAACAGCTCGTTAAACCCTATTTCATGGATTTATTTATTCATTCGTAACACTTACACTTCCACAAGTCACAATTTCAAGTTAAAAAATATAAAGGCCATAGCTCTATTTTTCTTTCCAGTTTCGGGCAGATTTATAATTTCTATTGATAAATAAAATCCATTTCTAAACATAAATAAAAAGCAGGGTACATTATTTGATACTTTTATTGTTGATACGTATTGTCTATCGGGCCCCGAGGCTAAAAATTCGTTTTAATTAGCACCTAAACTACAATAGGGCGCTCAATAAAAACGGTGTTTATCTAGAGACTTTACGGTTTTAGGAGTCACGTGATGCCGGTTAAATACTATTTCTGCCTTCTTTTGTAAAGTTGAAGAGCCATTATAAAATTATCAGGATGGCGTCGGAAGGGAAATGGGAGACTGTTCCAATGAAAAATAAACCCAACAGGGTTGAAAATCAGAAATCTAAGAAGAACCAAACAAAATCTTTCATAGAAAATATGCCAAGAATTGACCCAAACCGTGAGTTTTTGTGAATTTCACCTCAACATGAAACGTGCCGAAAGTGTTCGTATTTGCCACTGCATACGTCATCAATTTGCTTATGGTGTTTTTAAGTGTAACACATGTTCGGCCCGTAGCAAGCAAATTGTGATCAACATGTGGTTGTTTGACGAGAATCTTGTCAGATTTATCAACATCAAATCGATAATTGATCACATTATTGAATACTCAAATATTGTTCAATATTATTTTGATTATACCAAAGCTGCCCATTGCATGGATTGGATCATTGGTCCATCATGCCCAGTCGCCTAATCTATGACCCAATAGCATTTAAAATATTTCCTTGTAATTTAATAACAAAGTGACTATTTTTATTGAATGAACTGTAATGAATAGCCAGTTGGATATTTTTTTCACGATTTAAGGAATTTTATTCACACAAAAACAAAAATCTTTGGGCAATTTTAAGTTTCGGCAGTGGCGTAGACATTAATATTTGGCTATTTTTCGCGTTAGGGTTAACTTCCCATTGTTTTCTTGAGGCCAAAAACCCTTAAATGTTAATAAATTGGAAGCTTACCCTAAGAAAAACCTAAAGATTTTTGTCTATGGCACCCAGTACGACTGCACTACATGTATGTTAATGTTAATTTACATGCCGGTGTGTAAAATCCTCTAAGTCGAATATTTTTCTCATAGTCATGTGAAGCGACGGAAGTGTCCTAAAATTAGCCTACCAGTAATTCATTACAGTTCTGTTAAAATAGCCATTTGTTAAATTTTACGTATGGTAAAAAAACCTTTAAACCTTCCCATTGTTTTCTTGAGGCCAAAAACCCTTAAATGTTAATAAATTGGAAGCTTACCCTAAGAAAAACCTAAAGATTTTTGTCTATGGCACCCAGTACGACTGCACTACATGTATGTTAATGTTAATTTACATGCCGGTGTGTAAAATCCTCTAAGTCGAATATTTTTCTCATAGTCATGTGAAGCGACGGAAGTGTCCTAAAATTAGCCTACCAGTAATTCATTACAGTTCTGTTAAAATAGCCATTTGTTAAATTTTACGTATGGTAAAAAAACCTTTAAACTGTTGAATTTATACTTGGAATATTCACCTTGAAGTAACAAGATATGTTTTTGTTCAAAAATAAATTGGATGGAGGGCCTGACAAAGACAGCTGTCTAGTTGATCAGATGATACAAGGTCCCATGTAGGCCTCTACATTGGCATGCTGTTAAAAGATCCCCAGGCAGTTGGAATTCGATAGAAGAGTAGGCCGAAGTACCACCGCCCAGGCAAAATTTCCCTCAGCACACTGTATGGCACATGCCTGTCTTCAATAGTCTAGTCGTAGCAGAACAGTGGGACGTTATTGAACCTCATTTCATTTCATTTATTACAAGCTCAGTTTTTTCCTGTCAGTTAAACCTCCAACTAAAAAGACTTGTTGCACTTCCCTTAAGTGTAGTTAACTTATTAATAAAAGATTACAAGGTTTTCATAACATAAACAATTAAATTCCATTTCTAAAATGCCATTCATTATTAATTTCAGAACCACTGAAAACTTCCAAGACGGCCTATGATGCTTTTATAGATAAACAGAAAGACTCAGGTAAAACCACAACAACTTTAAATAACAACCAGGTAGAAAATAAGAAAAACAAAGAAAAGAAAGAAAAACCAAAAACATTTGAAGAAGCCAGTAAAAAGGTACATAGTACTGTATGTTGATTTTTATTAAGTCCTTGTTGCCATAGTCTGTATATGTGAGTAGGCTGATGTTTGAGCGGCAGAGGTGAAGTTTAATTTAAATGGTGAACACTTGAAATTTGGTATTCAAAATCAAATTTCCTTTACAGCACACTGTATGGTGTAAGCCCGTCTTAATTAGCCCAGAAAAGAGCAGAACAGTAGGACGTTAAACCACATTTCATTACTATTTGTTTAAAACAAAGTCTCGATTATCATTTTTTATCGTTTAATTATTTTTCAAAAAATATATTCCAATCCGCTAAATATCGCAGACTAAAGATGGCATCTAGAGTTGATTATGGTCTTGATAAGCTAATTAATAATTTTGATAACATTTCAGACCTAAAGCAAAACCTGCAATAGATTTAACTCTTGCATAATGTATATTTAATAATAAATTTTTTGTTAAATGTATTATTTCAGTTAGAAGTAAATGATATAAAGTCTATGGTAGAGAGATCACAGGGAGTTAAATCCACTAATCCTGATGCATGGATTAAAGAATTAACACTGGTATTCAACAACCATTTTAAACATCTTCCACAGTCCAATTTACTTCTCACAGACAAACCAAAAAGTAAGTTCTTTCATGCTCGGGGACAAGTGGGTAAGACGCTGATTCACTAGCCTGGAAGTCAGGTGTTCGATCCCTTCATTAGCTGATCAAGTTCATTCATATTTTCCGGTGTGGTTCCCCCTTGTCAGTGATGCAGGACAGAGGGGCTGACAAGGACAGTTGTCTTGTCGTTCGAATTCCACAAAAAAACCCATGAGGTCCTGTGTACAAATTGGCGTACAGGTAAAAGATCCCTTGACAGTTGGAATTCAATACAAGAGTAAACCATAGTGTTGCTGGCTAGGCATAATTTCCCTCATATCTCACTGTATGGTGTATGCCTGTCTTCATTAACCCAGTTCGGAGCAGAACGGTGGGACATTAAACTTCATTTCATTTCATTTCTTTTCTCAAGTTGCCTAAGGGAGATTTGGTGGTTGGATTGTTGAAGGTTTGCACTTTAGGTCATAAGGCCTGTCATTGAGTCACATGTAAGGATTTCGATTCCTAGTGTGTACGTGACGAGGAGTAGGTTGAGTCGCCTGTCAAACCTTATTAATTTTTTTTTAATATTTTTCTTCTTTAGATTTTCCAGTAAGTGCCTTATCGAGAGAATGCAGTGATTATTTACTATCAGTGTTAAAACAGGCGTCAACACAGACCCTAGAACAAGTCTATTTTCTTACAACACAGAGTATGGTCAATGATTCTAATAAAGGTCAGTTATTTATTGATAACCAGACATCACAGGGGCTGTAGAGTTGTTGTCTCTTGATAATAACAAAACATCTCACTAGAGGGTTTCTCTACAGATACCAATCTCGTAGGTTTTCTCCGGGTCCTCCCGTTTCCATTCATTGCTAAAACCCCTAAGTTCAAGCGAAATTATTGAAATAAGATTAAACCATATGTTAGTCCTGAAATGACCTAATCTTGTTGAGGGAAGTCCTCTCTCTCTCTCTCTCTCTCTCTCTCTCTCTCTCTCTCTCAAGCCTGGTCGCGGGTTTGCACCTCATCAGGGTTTCCCTTTGTCTGTGGTGCAAGTATAGCTTTAAACACAATCATGCTTATCAACCATCAGAGTACATTTATTACAGGTGTAGTTTGTTTTTATTTAAAAATGAAAATAATATGTTGTTTATATGTTGGCAGTTTGTATCTATGGTTACCAGATAATTCTACAGTTATTGGCTAAAGATAATCCAGGAATCATAGTTCCACGACTTAATCAGGTAATACATACTATACTTTAAAAAAAATTTTAAAAAGAGGAGCCTTTTCATTTGCTAAGAAAGTTGGTTGAGTGGCTGTCATTGAGTCAACTGGCGTAGTTTGAATTCCCCTGGTTGTACGTGACAAGGTCTAGGGTTGCTTGTCAAAGCTTGTGGGTCCTCCGGCTTCCTCCCACTCTCTCAAATTATTTATTAGACATTTATTAACATGAAAGACCCTGATCAATTCAATGGATTGAAACACGATAGTATAATTTAAAAATAGATTATTGTAGCAATGAAAATTTATACACGCTATTCCCATCTTAACTTTGCTCAGAAAATTTTCAATATATTATTATGTATTTTTAAACTATATCTTTATCTAAATCTTACATAATATATTTTGAAGTTTTCATGTAGTTTCCTCGTGGGTTTCCTCCGGGCACTCTGGTTTCCTCCCACTGCTAAAGACCCCTACGCGCAAGCGAATTATTGAAATAAAGTTAAACCATATGTTAGTTCCAAAATGACCTAGTTTGTGTTGAGTGGACATTAAACCCCATTTCTCTCTCTCTCTCTCTCTCTTATCGGCAAACTTTGTTCCCCTCACTTCTGAACACCCCTGTGCACAAAAATAAAGATATACCTTGCATTATCTTCTCTGAAATGGGTCTGCTTATTGAAGGGCTACAGCAGGGAATACACATAATTACATAATATATTTTGAAGTTTTCATGTAGTTTTTTTGGGGTGTGGGGGGGGAATATCCCAGTGGTTTGCATGTGCACGCTGTGTCATAAGGTCTGTCATTGAGTCAACTGTCATGGTTTCGATCCCCGGTTGTACGTGACAAGGAGTAGGGTTGTCGGTCCAACCTTGTGGGTTTTCTTCAGGTCCTCCGGTTTCCTCCCACTGCTAAAGACGCCTACGTGCAAGCGAATTATTAAAATAGAAAAATTGAACCATGTGTTGGCCCTAAAATGACCTATTTTTTGTAGATTGGTCGTTAAACCCCATTTCTCGCTCTCTCTTTGATTTAGTATTATTTTGATATTTCACGAGTCATGTTTTTAATCGTATTTCAGTATTTAGAGATTGTGTTTGCTAACAAGAACAAGCAGAAGCAATGTGAACTGGTTTTATGGTCATTAACTCAGTGTTCGTCACTCGATATGAAAGTTGGATTAAAAGGTAAAATTATCATTATATCACGGAGAACGTTCCTAGGTTCTTATTGCTTTGTTTCAGACATATTTGTCAGATATTTACTGACTGACAGTTAAATTGACCAGTTTGAAAACTTACCTGGCGGTCAATTAATTTGAAATTTAAAGAATTTGACAATAAAAACCATTGAATTTTTAAATACAACATTTGTAACATAAAATAATATAAAATAATACACCGGTGTTATAATAAATAAGGTTATCTCTCCAACTTGGTGGGTTTCCTCCCACTGCTAAAGACCCCTGCACATAAGTCAATTATTGAAAAAAAATTGAATCGTGTGTTAATTCAGAAATGACCTTCTTTGAGTGGACAAACCTCATTTCTCCTCCCCCCCCCTCTCTCTCCCTCTTTCCCTCTTCTACATTTAATGTTTTGTTTCTGCAGCAATTGTTGTTGATTTCCTACCAGCAATGAGAGTCAAGATGGCAGCTTCATATTCTATACAGTATATAGAAGAATTCTTCAGGTTCGTTTTGTTTAACAATTTCACCATGTGGGCTGTGTGGTGGTGATAATGAGTATCCAATTTACATGTATTTAATTTCCTGACCACTGTTCAAAAATTAGTCATTATTCCTCAAAAATCAATTGGGTTGTTTATTGAACAAGAAATTAGACGCTTGGAAATTGGGCACTCATTATCTAAATTAAACTATCAGCTTTAAACTGGACACGAGTACAAATCAAATGATTTTTGGTGATTTTAAACAATTTTTAAGCAAAGATTTAAAGAATTAATACCAAATACACAAGATTAAATGATAGCCTGGTTACAGTGTGTTATTTTAATAAAAGCTTTTTATTTTGTTATTTCAGACGATTTAGTAATTTATCGGAAGGATATGGTGAGATTTCGATTAAAGATTATTTCCAGTCGTTAGATTTAATATACAACAGCAAAACTCAGATAGAATCCGAACACCAAGATAGATTAAATATACAGTTAAACAAAATCAAGGTAACATTTGATTACAAAAATTTGTCGGGCTTCTGGCGAACCCATTAATCTGGTATAATTAAATATTGAAATTTGCGTTATTTCATACATATCCATCAGGACATGGAAGGTCGTTTAGATAAATGTTATTATTTGGTTGACACAGAGATAACAACAGAGCGCCTATTTCAGACGCATAATTCTTAAAGCCCCAATACCACTCTTGTTGTAACTGTTAATAATATGTCCCAATCTTCATTCTGGTCAACAAATTGTATTATTTTACAATATTCCAATTAAATGATGATATAAATTTCATCTTAACACACCTATTTTAAAAAATTGGAAAAATTCAACCAATTGATTTGAAAAGTCTAACGTAAACCTTTTCAAATGTGACTTGGATTTTAAAATATTTTCGAACCCTCTGGACAAGTAAAATAGGTTGTAATGGATAATTTACACAACAGGTAGGACACTTAAACATCTAGTACTTAGAATAAGGGTATTATTTATTTTCTGGAGCTGCCAAGCCAGCAAGAATGTTATTGTCCCTTTAATACTTAAATATAATAGATTTGCCCATCTTCATTAGCACACAGAATGGCGTATGTCGATCTTTATTAGCACAGTTGATATAGAAAAAATGGTTATCCCCATTTCAAGAAAAAAATCATTTCTAACTATAATTTGAAGTTGATCTGCAATTTCACCCCCTGTGTATGTGTACGTTTAACTCCAGAAACAAACAAATGCAATAGAAATTCATTTGAAATAAAGGAATTGATTGAAATTTTGCACAACTTTTTTTTCTTCAATTTTTAAGATTTTAAATGTGTTTATTTTCAGGTTTTGGCGTATGGAAGTGATCCGAAAAGTAATTTAAGAAATTTTTTCCCATATTATCTGAGTCGTATCGACAGCTTTGCACCGTCAGCTCAACAAAATGAGGTATGTATGTGATTACCAGATTATATCAGGGTCATTGCATGTCAATTGGACCAATGGTGGGAACATGACCCCTTCCAAAAAAATATAAAAAATATATGTTATAGTATGCCCGTAAACTGAAAAATCCAAATTTTACCTCTCAAGGTCAAAAACTTGATATTTGGAAGAGGGTTTTAGTAAGGATAAATTTGAGAAATATGTATCGCATCCGTTAACCACAATTAACAATCAGAAAACAGACTGAACAAAACAAGAGTATTAAAATCGTATTGTCAACACGAGGGCTTGCAAGTAACAATGTATTGTCATTCGGATGGTACCAAAAATCGTGGTCCCATGTGCACATTGGCATGTACGAATATGAATATTTTAAATGATAATAAGAGTTATGCCCCTTTATTTTTAGTAAGCGTCGAATAAAAAAAAAATTGAAACTGTGGTCTGAAACTGTCTATTTGAATGATAAAAAGAGTTATGCCTCTTTATTTTCAGTAAAAATGTCGAATAAAAAAAAATTTGAAATCCCTACAATAGAATTGCCTTTTTCATAGCATACTGTATGGCGTATGTTCATCTTCATTCGTCCCGTCAGCGTAGAATGATAAATTTGATTTGATTTATTTTCAGTATTTATCGAGTATTATCACATGTTTAAGTACAGATAAACAATGTTTTCCTGCTTGGTGTCAACTCTATACTAAACATTTACTACAATCCAGGTAATATAATTACTTCTTTACATTTCACGTGGGTGATAAGGTGCACTTAGTGGGTAAGACGCTGGCTCGTTAGTCTTGAAGTCACATGTCTGATCCAGGGCATTCGCAGAGACAGGTCTCGGTGGCTAAGTGGCTAAGACTCCCACTCCCTTGTCTTGAGATCGCTAGTTCGATCCCTACAGGATTTTCTGACATGGTTTCCCCTTGTCTGTGGTCAGAACGGATGTCCTGACAAGGAACAGCTGTTTAGTTCTTTGGATGGAATGAAAAACTGAGTTTCTGTGTATACATTGGCGTGCATGGAAACGATCTCTTGGCAGTTGGAATTCAATATAAGAGTTTGGCATATTGCGGCTGACTGGGCAGAATTTCCCTCATAGCACACCATATGGCATATGCTTGACTTCATTAACCCAGTTCTGAGTAGAACAGTAGGACGTTAAACCTCATTTCATTACATTTCTATGAAAGAAAGTTCATTAAAAATAGATATTGGTGGGAAAATCAGTTCATGGCTTGTGGGAGTATGGCATGTTCCCATCTGGTTAAAATAAGCTAGTCTACTACTTATCGGCAAGGGGGGGTTGGGATGGCCTAGTGGTCTAGAGTGCCGAGTTTCGACCTCTAGCTGGCCGGTCACCTCTGGCTTGCGGCTGTGGTTTCGAGCCATGGTGTGAGCGTATGTGGCATGGAGATAGGGGCGCCTTCTCAACCTCGTGGGTTTCCTCCGGGCACTCCGGTTTCCTCCCACTGAAATAAAGTTAAACCATATGTTAGTTCCGAAATGACCTAGTTTGTGTTGAGTGGACGTTAAACCCCATTTCTCTCTCTCTCTCTCTCTTATCGGCAAACTTTGTTCCTCTCACTTCTGAACACCCCTATGCACAAAAATAAAGATATACCTTGCATTATCTTCTCTGAAATGGGTCTGCTTATTGAAGGGCTACAGCAGGGAATACACATAATTACACCTGAATTTTTTAATAAAAAATGTTTTAGATGTTGGGGTTTTTTTTTTCAGTGTTGTATTGCAGTACATATTAGAAAAGTATAATACCGTGGCGAAAAAACTACCACGAAAAGTTTTACAACAAACAATTCGATCTTTCTCACTCACTAATGAGGAATTAGCTCACGGAAAGGGAAAGAATAAAAAAGAAGGGTTAGAGAGATGTACAGAAGTTTGTAAGGTAAGCTGTGGCCCCTGCCCTCAGGGCATAATATTTTGTATGAGCTTGGATCTAGGGTTTATGTGTCTTTCTGGGAATATGGTCTGAGGTCCAAACATTTTATGAGTTAACAATTCATTGCCTGCAATCTGGTGAGGGGGGGTGTATGACCGAATGGTTAGCACGTACACGCTGTATCATAAAGTCTGTCATTGAGTCAACTGGCGTGATTTCGATTCCACAGTTTACGTGACAAGGAGTAGGATTGCCTAACCAACCTCGTGAGTTTTCTCCAGGTCCTCCGGTTTCCTCCCACTGCTAAAAAGACCCCTACGCACAAGTGAATTATTGAAATAAAATTAAACCATATGTTAGTCCCGAAATGACCTAATTTGTGTCGAGTGGACCCCCACCCCCACCCCCCCTCTCTCTCTCCCAATCTGGCAAAAAAAAGTAAAAGTTAAAAAGTTCAATAAAGGAAATTCTGTCAGTGTGGTCCCTCCCAGCATGAAATGAAATTAAATAGGGATTAAGAGCCTGCTGTACTAATGAAGATGGATGTACTTCATACAGTGTGCTATGAGGGAAATGTTGCCTGGACAGTGGCGCTACAGCCTACTCTTATGCCCGTCTTCATTAGCTGTTTGAGAAGAATTTGAACATTTATCTCATATTCAGCTAGCCCATGCCTTGTCGCCAGGAGTTCCCTTGTTTACTCAAATGACATCTTTTGAGGGATTGACAGAATTCCATTCTGGATGTTCAATTGAGTATCTAGTTATTCACATAGAGTATGTTTCATATTTTACTAGGCTCTGCAATTGAAGATAAACCAGAGTGGGTTTCCATGGAAACTGTTGCTGTTTCTAATGGTAACTGTTGTTGGGTGTGTCATAGCATATGATATTAATACTAGTCCAAGTTTAAAGGGTAAGATATAACCTACAAGAGCTGACTGTTCTTGCTATAATAGTTCAAAAATAGATAAAATAAAATAAATATATTGAAAATTTCATTCAAATTACTTTATTCTAGTAAATTTTTATCTAAATCTTACATAATGCAAGTGAATTATTGAAATAAATCAATAAAATTGATTAGGGTATATGTATAAAACATTAGCATACTGTGTATTACACATTAGGGTACTGTGTATTAAACATAAGGGTATTGTATGGTACTGTGTATTACACATTAGTGTACTGTGTATTGAATATTAGGGCACTATGTATCAAACTTTAGGGTATTGTAGGGTAATATGTTAGTCTCGAAATCACCTAGTTTGTGTTGAGTGGACGTTAAAACCCTCTTTCTCTCTCACTCTATTGGCTGTTTATTGTTTTACAGCATCAAGAACAATGGTTTTATTAGAAGATTATGGTGTTTTAGCGGTGACCAATCAGGCGTGGAAAAGAATACAAGTATTTACCAAACAGACACAAGCGTAAGTATACACAGAATCAACATTGTAGAGCTTGAATGCGATTTTATTGTAATTAATTGGAATATTCTCTTCAAATTATTCGGGTTGGATGGCCAAATGGTTAGCATGTGCTGTATCATACATCCTGCCATTGAGTCAACTGGTTTGGTTTCGAATCCCCGGTTGTACGTGGCAAGGAGTAGGGTTGCCTTTTCACTCTCGTGGGTTTTCTCTGGGTACTCGGGTTTCCTCTTAGTGCTAAAGACCCCTACGCGCAATGCTACAGAGAAAAGATTATACTTTATGCAATAAAATAACTCACTTACTTTTCTAATATGAAATAAAATAACTCATTTGTTTATCTAACATGGGATAAAATAACTTGGATGTTTATTTATATTATTATTACAGGTGGTTGAATGTTAACGCTCCACTATACAGAGATAATATTGTACCGTATGTAACTCTAGCGTGGAATAAAATAACTCAGATGTTTATCTTTATCGGAGATGTCACACGGCCATATATATTGTTGCTAGGTGATAAACTAGCACAAGCTTTACAATGGGTAAGTTTATTTATCCAGACACGTATTCAATCTCACGAATTCCCTGATCGTCAGGTGTGTGTGTGTGTGGGTGGATGGCCGTTTCATTTCTACTGTTTAACTGTTTATAATTGAACAGGCTTTTCTCTGGATATTCTGGTTTCCTCCCACTGCTAAATACCTTTATACACAAGCGAATTATTGAAATAAATTTAACCATATGTTAGTCCCAAAATTACATAATTTGTGTCAAGAGGATGTTTAACCCCATCTCTTCTCTCTCTTTAGTATAGTATACTGTTCTGTTTTGACGAGAATTCTTGTGGTTAATCAACCAAAGCCAATGTTTTAAGTTTTTTCTATATGAATGATTATTTCAGTTTAATACACAGCACCCTAATGTTTAATACACAGTACCCTGATATTTAATACACAGTACCCTACAATACCCTAATGTTTAATACACAGTACCCTAAAGTATCACACACACTACCCTACAATACCCCAATTTTTAATACACAGTACCCTAAAGTTTAATACACACTACCCTAATGTGTAATACACAGTGCCCTAATGTTTAATACACAGTACCCTAATGTGTAATACACAATACCCCTAATGTGTTTCTATTTAAATGTTTATTTCAGTTTAATACACAGTACCCTAATTTTTGGACACAGTGTAGTGAATATATGACGATAGCCTGGACATTTATAAGACATCATAGTCTGTGTACGTGGAACTGTATCGTCAACTATACTTTACTCTCATATGCTTGGCTCGAGAAAAACGTTTTGGTGTAAGTATTTGTGGTTTAACTTTAGATCGCGCAGGGTTGGTTGGCCGAGTGATCTAGTGTGCGCTTTAAATTAAAAGTCTGTCGTTGAGTCAAGTGGTTTGGTTTCGATCTCACATACTTGTAGTAGTTTCGCCTGCCTTACCTCGTCTGTTTTTTCCGGAACCTACTGTCCTATGCCTGACTAAGAGAAAAATGTTTGTGTCAAATTGGGGTGTCAAGTGGTTTTGTCGCTTTGTGCCGAAAGTCAGACGTTAAACCCTATTTCATTGCCCTTAAATAGACAATAAAAAAAACCCCAATAACTAAATGTATTAAAGAATAATATCTAGTGAGACCCTTGAATAAAAATATCTAAATTATTATATTTTTTGTTCCTGTAAATTGTAATTTTTGGAAAAAAATTCTTGGTATATATATATATATATATTTTTACAGAATTGAAAATTGTTGCTCCATTTCTGCTAAAGAAATTCTGTCATTGTTTAAAACTGGTAACTCTAGTACCCATGACAAAACTTGATCAATATTAGAAGGTACTACACAAAACATAACTTCTATTTCTCGACTATAATCATTCCTTAATATCTGTCCAACCTCGTGTGTTTTCTCCGGGTCCTCCGGTTTCCTTCCACTGCTAAAGACCCCCTACGAGCAAGCGAATTATTGAAATAAAAAATATGAACTATATGTTAGTCCCGAAATGACCTAGTTTGTGTCAAATGGACGTTAAACCCCATTTCTCTCTCTTTTATTCCTCCATAAATTACGCTGACTGCTACTATAGAGAAACGCCTATGCAACACATATACAGTTCCCATAGCCATTAGAGTTGTGTGCTTTTCATGAGAATAAAAGAATGTCAATGTTTTTATAACTTTTAATGTACAAAATATAGATGTTTTTGTTGAAGCGTGTGCCTGACAATTTCGGATTGTATTTCGTGACATCAATACAGTTTATGAAGATGCTTAAATACAATGGACTCTGTCACTTCTGACATCTGAATACCACAGTATTCTGTTAAATCTGTCATAATTTTCATGTCCAGATTTATTTCCTTATAACTTCAACCGGTTTCATCTCATTGCTAAAGACCCCTACGCACAATAAAATTAAATCATATGCTAGTCTCTCTCTCTCTTTATCAAGCAAAAGACGAGAGTATCCTCGTCGAAATGTTGCTTAGTGCTTAGTATGAACTCCGCATAATTGTGTATCCATAAAATTGTACCGTGTGGGTAATCCACTAGAAACGTTAATACTGATTGATTATTTAATGTCTGACGTCATAGTTTCAAAAGCCACTCGTACGACCTCTGACGCGACCTTCCAGTACCACTTTTCCGATCTTCATGTAGTGTAGGCCATCAAAAGTATAAAAAAAACAAAGTGGATGTAATCTTGTTTATTTTATTCCGACTGTATTGACGGGCGGGTGTTGGGATGGCCTAGTGGTCTAGATTGCTGCGCTTTGACCTCTAGCTGGCCAGTCACCTCTGGCTTGCGGCTGTGGTTTCGAGCCCTGGTGTGAGTGTATGTGGCATGGAGGACCTTCTCAACTTCGCAGGTTTCTTCCAGGCACTCCGGTTTCCTCCCACTGCTAAAGCCCCCTACGTGCAAGCGAATTATTAAAATAAAATGAAACCATATGTTAGTCCCCAAATGACCTAGTTTGTGTCGAGTGGACGTTAAACCCCATTTCTCTCTCTCTCTCTCTATTGACGGGTGGGGGTCACGGTGGGTAAGGTGCTGGTTCGCTTGCCTGGAGGTAGGGTGTTTGATCCCTGCATTGGCCGAGAAAGTTCATCTCGATTTCCCGGCGTGATTTCCTCTTGTCAGTGATGCAGACGGAGGGCCTGACAAGGAAAGCTGCCTAGTCATTCGGGTGGGATGAAAACCCGAGGTCCTGTGTACACATCGGAGTGCACATAAAAGATCCCTTGGCAGTTGGTATTCGATATAAGAGTAGGCCGTAGCGCCGCTGATCGGACCAAATTTCCGTCATAGCACACTGTTTGGCATATGCCCGTCTTCCATTAGCCCAGGTTAGGTGCAAAAGAGTAGGACGTTAAACCCCATTTCATTTCATTTCTATTGACGGGCCAATTATTTTCTATAGTCTGGTAATTGTTCTCTTTTTTTTTACAGTGGTCAATTGTCACCTGAAAATATTCAGAAAACGGTGATTTGGAGTTTACAATTGGCGCGGAACTATACCCTGTCTGCAGTAGCATGGTGCCAACAAACACTGGTATCGGTCTCATCTTCCTAAATGGCCAAGATGGATACATTGTCTCATTTTAATACCATAATAAAATAAAAACGATCAGATTTACTTCTTGTCAAACGTTAAAGATGTTTTATTTTAAACATACATTATACAAGATCTAAATCTGCCGATTACAAGTTTTTCTTTAGGCCTGAAATGTTATGTAAATTATTTATTAGACATTGATTAACTTACCGGTATCCAGAACATAATCAACTCTCATGGCATAAGATACTCTTAAGTTTAATTGGTTTAGAATGGTTCGCCATTTAAAGATGGGAAAGTGAGGCGCATATATATCTTGTCTAAACAATTTGGCTCAGAATTAAAGCCCCAATAACACTCTTGTTGTAAATGAATAATATGTCCAAATCTTCATTCTGGTCAACAAATCGTATTATTTTAGAATATTCCAATTAAATGATGATATAAATTTCATCTTAACACAACTATTTTAAAAAATTGGAAAAATTCAACCAATTGATTTGAAAAGTCTAATGTAAACCTTTTCAAATGTGACTTGGATTTTAAAATATTTTTGAACCCTCTGGACAAGTAAAATAGGTTGTAATGTATAATTTACACAACAGGTAGGACACTTAAAGATCTAGTACTTATAATAAGGGTATTATTTATTTTCTGGAGCTACCAAGCCAGCAAGAATGTTATTGTCCCTTTAAGTAATTTCTTTTTTTATCATCTATTTTTGAATTATTATAGCAAGAATGACCAACTCTTTATTAAACTCTTACATGAATCTTTAAAGTTTAACTCCTAAGATATAAAATATCTTATGATTGTTAAGAGTTAAACCTGAAAGATATGAAATATGTTATGTTATTATTATGTGTGAAGTATGCTCATTGTTCAGAAGTTGACTGGAAAAGAAATTGATTGTGTTGTTGAAATATTGATATGCATGTGTTACAAACAGTTGGGGTGTCGGCCCTGAATAACTCTTTTTGTCTAAAAAATTAAAGAATTATTATTTAACGCATTAAAGACTGTTTATTATTGAATTGTAATTAATTTAATATGCAGTATATTGTAAATATTATATAAATGAACTAGCATTATTATCAAGAATGTTATTTTATTTTTAAGTTTTACTCCTCTGGACGTGTGTCGACAATGTTGGTGGTGGTCGTCGTAAAAATATCCATGTTCTTTTATTGTTCATGGATGTTTTAATTCATATTTATTCAAATTGTACAAATTAATTATATATATTTCATTCATAATTCTTGGAAACTCTTTGGGATTCACTGTGGCTCAGTGAGTAAGAAGAGAGAAAGAAATGGGGTTTAATGTCCACTCGACACAAACTGGGTAATTTCGGGACTAACATATGGTTTTAAAAATTTTATTTCAATAGTTTGCTTTCGCGTAGGGGGAAACCAGAGTACCCGGAGAAAACCCACGAGGTTGGACAGACGATTGTATCAGTGCTTAAGGTTTGGGCTTATTCATCAGGGGGCCTGTGTTCGATTCTGATAGGGGAGGTTGGGTGGCCGTATCTTAAGGTCTATCATTAAGTCAAGTGGGTTTTCTCTGGTTCCCCCCACTGCTAAAGACCCCAATGCACAAGCTGAGTTGAAAGAAAATTTCCAACCGTGTGCCTCCCACTGCTAAAGACCCCTACACGCAAGCAAATTATTGAAATAAAATTAAACCATATGTTAGTCCCAAAATGACCTAGTTTGTGTTGAGTGGATGTTAAACTCTATTTCTCTCTGAAAGAAAATTTAACAATGTGTTAGTCCCGAAATGACCTAGGTTGTGTCAAGTGGACATTAAACCCATCTCCCTCTCTCTTAGGGAAAAAGGGATTAAAGAATGAAAGTGCCATTGAGTTTCTAACACAACACAATTCTCATGTAATTTGTATAAAGAATGTCAGCAATGATGGTCGTCATTAAATGCTTTACAATGTTGACATGATTACAGCATCTTGGCATGTATAAAATTGTTGTTAATGAAATGATTTGAGAGAAATTTTCGAATGTTCCTTTTCTTTCTTTCATGACCAGATATTAATCAATGAAACAATTATTTATTTCATTTTTGTAAAATAATATGACTATTTAAAACTAACCCTTTTTGAGCCACAGACCAATTTGGTCCAATCACAAATATGAATTATCTATGTTGTTCAAACATTTGCCTATTTTGGAAATCGGTCCATGGCACTGAAAGCGTTAAATCCTGGTACCTTTTTAAAAGATTTCCTCTGGTGTCTGTACTCTGTCTTTTTTTTATCCGCCAAAAAAACAGATGTTGTTTCACCAAAGACAAACCTGAGATCTTATTACGCGAATATTTAAACAATGTTATTTTAATGATGCTTGACTTTCATTGGCCGAGAGCAAATATCTTGACCCAATGAAAATCAGCTTTGTTTAATTTTAGCCTCTTGTCCATAACATATTCAAAGTGCTACAGTGTTGATCATAGTTTTTACGATAGAGACCATTCTCAGCAGGTTGAAGATGTTGATACGGTACATAGACGTGCTTATCTATGACATTTTCACGCCATCTTCTATAATAATGTAATTTTGGCATAGACACTTGGAAAATTACAGGATTTACAACTACATGAAAAGATGCAGTCATATCTGGTTTTTAAGCAACTTTAGAAATCTGAATCTATTATTATATTTATTTTAGAAAATATCCCAGATTTGCAAAAATGATGTTATTGTAAATATTGATTATGAATGTAAAAAAAGTTTCATCGAAATAAATAAATATAAATGATGAACTTATTGACTTATTTTACTAGAATAAAATAGTTCAGGAAAAACAAAATAAGGTTTGAAGTCATACTTTCGTGGGGTTGGATGGCATGTGTGCTCTGTATTATAAACTGTTCCAATGGCATTTAGTAATTGAACTAGAGTATACAGGTCACAATTCTATGGAATACAATTACTGCTTATTATCGAGCGACGTTTCGACTAGGCTTCTCTAGTCGTTATCAAGCAAGAAACATCGCTCAGTAATAAGCAGTAATTGTATTCCATAGAATTGTGACCTGTGTGCTCTGTATCATTAGGTCTGTCATTGAGTCATCTGGCGTGGTTTTGATTCCTGGTTGTACGTGACAAGGAGTAGGGGCGCCTGTCCAACCTCGTGGGTTTTCTCTGGGTCCTCCGGTTTCCTCCCACTGCTAAAGACCCACACGCACAAGCGAATTATTGAAATAAAATTAAATCATGTGTTAGTCCCGAAATGACAGTTTGTGTTGAATGGACATTAAACCCCATTTCTCTCTCTCTGTCTTACTTTTGTGTAGTGACATGGCCAGGGAAGCATGAAAATGAAATAAAATGGGGTTAAACATCATACCCTTCTGCTAATGTAGATGGGTATACCTATGAGGGAAATTTTGCCTGGACAGCAATTCTATGACTTAGTTTGAATTCCAATGGGACCTCAGTTTTTTGTGCCATCTGAATGACTACACAGCTGTCCATGTCAGGTCCTCCCACCTTCACCATTTAACTTTCCTGACCAACACTGAGTGCATACCTGCACCCTCCAGACAAGCCAGCCAGCGTCTTACTCACTTTGCCACTTTGGTCACTTTCACTAATGCACTGATTCCATCCCCAGTTTTGTTAAGAACACCGGGAGCGTACTTACACCCTCCAAACTAGCCAGCCAGCATCTTATTAACTTAGCCACTGTTGTCCCCTAACTATTGCACCGAATCCCTCCCCAATTTTGTTTACACCGGGAGCAGACTTGCACCTTCCAGACTAGCGAACTAGTGCCTTATTCACTTAACCACCGTGGTCCCCTTAACTACTGCACCGAATCCCCAGTTTTGTTTACAATACTGGGAGCGTACTTGCACTCTCCTAGCTTGCTTTCTCACTTAACCACCGTGGTCCCCTTTACTATTTGAACCAAATCCCTCCCCAGTTTTGTTTACTACATATAAGAACTTGAAATAAGTAGTGGAGCTTTATTAATTAATAAATATAAAAAATATATATACATCATAAGCTATTATCTTGAGAGAAAAATAACTTCAGTGTATTCTGATATATCGTCTCGGCTAAATCATTGATATCTTCATTTCTTGTAGCTGCCATTACTTCTAAAACTTGTCTGAAAATAAATGAAAGAGGAAAGTTGTACAAATATAAACATGAAGACTCTGTCAGCAAAATCCTCTGCCCATGGACAGGGCATGAGATCACAAAGCATTCTCAGACTTAAGTTAAGAATTCACTCAACTATCAATCACTGTTCATGAGAAATATCTTTATCCAGAATCACAAAACGTTACACATAGTTTCTTATTGATGTATTCGATACATTAACATTATAACAACAACAGTTCTATAAATGGCTATATCTTAATAAAAATATGGTGAATAATTATGAGTAAATTCTTAACTTCAGTCTGGAAATGCTTTGTGAACTTGGGTCCTTGTTTTGGAAGGTAGAGCGAAAGAAGATATCCGTAATCTAGAACTAAATATCGGTACTACTAGTGTACATTTCTAACTTATGGTTTCAAGTGTGTGTCAAGCAAACCTGTAAATAAGGCACCTGTCACTGACAATGTCAGGCACACCTTGGAATGCATGAAAAAAAATAGCGACACACCTGGTTAAATATATATGAAAAATATTTGAATTTTGCAAAATCAATCACGGTAAACTTAATAAAGAAAAACACATATTCAATTAGGATCACATGGTTTTTCACATTTTCTAAGCATTGCGTTCAAAATTACGCGGTACACTTCCGAAGATCTTGATGCACTAGAATATTTAAATTACTTATGGACCGTAAATAATATCGTATATAATTTAACTTACATGATGTGAGCTGGTTCATTTCTAGCTTTCACACACAATCCTTTTTCCCATCTTTCTTTTTTCTTGCACGGAAAATTAGTTTTTATCAGTTTATGTCCGACATGAGTTGCTTTAATTTCACACCAGGGTGCATCTATAAATAAACAAATTCTACAATCAGTTTCATAAATAATTTGAAAAATCAACTCCTCCCCCTCATCCCCTCCCCCTTTACATAATAAATTTTAAGCATGCCAGGCAGGGTGCTAGGCACGGAACACTTATTTTTTTTGCAGTGTAAACGGGTCAAATATAAGCGTGCCATACTGTGTATGCGCCAAAATGAACATTGGCCAATTTTCCCACAAAGTTAGACAGTTTTGTCATCAGTTCTGTCAAAATGGTTGCCCAAACTAAATCAACCATAACAAAAATATTAGTACACGTTATAGATTATGCAGTAAGAGAGAATAGAGGGTATAAAATAACGCAGATTGAAAGAAATGAAATGAAATAGGGTTTAACGTCCTACTCTTCTGCTCCTAAATTAAGACAGGCATACGCCATACAGTGTGCTATGAGGGAAATTTTTCCCTGTGCAGTGACACTACGACCTATTCTTATATCGAATTCCAACTGCCAAGGGATCTTTTACTTGCACGCCAATGTGTACACGGGACCTCGATTTTTTGTTTCATCTTAAGTACTAGCCAACTGTCAGAGAGAGAGAGTATAACTGACCTGTTTCTATCATGAGTCTATTAGTTGGTATAGAACACATAGCATCAACATTCTCTTGAGTCTTTAACGAACTGGAAAAACATAAAATGATATATATACATATATATATATATATATTCCTTTTACCTATCATTAGGTCTGTCACGGATTCAACTGGCGTAGAATCGCTTGTCCAAACTCGTTGGTTTTCACTAGCTCCCTCGGTTTCCTCCCGCTTCTTAAGACCCCTATGCGCAAATGAATTTGAAATAAAATTGAACCATATGCGCGTTGAGTGCACGTTAAACACCATTTCTCTCTCTCTCTCTCTCTCTCTGAATCCAGCACTCCCTCTAGCACATCAAACAGGCATGTGAATATCTGTTAACTATTAAAGAACAATAATCAGGAGTTCTAGGGGTCTAGAGATCAGAGTTGTACTTTGTGTGGGACTGTTTCCAAAATGAGATTTAAAACAGACTCCTTTTTCTCAAATTTTTTCAGGTAACCATGGTAGTTAAAGATACATTAAGTAAGAGATAAATCTGCCTTTTTCTGGTCTTTCTTTTGCTGTGTCTGCAATAGATTATCGGATGGCTGTGATTTTGAATGGATTGAAACACGATCATCATTTAATAATTCAATCTTACAAGCAGTTTCCATGCAATAGATGGAAAAGCTGTAAATCATTATCCAGGAAGTTATGATCTAATATTCAGGGAGGGACCCCTTTGTCATGGGAGTTTTGATCACATTTTTACAAAATTCGAACTCAACAGTCCCAATGGTGTAACAATGATTATTGTGATCTCTAGGGGTTGCACAAGCTAAAAACGTGATTTTTTTGTAAAATATAAGGGGCCAAAATCCATGAAGTTATGATTCGATACGTACCAGCCGTTAATACCAATATACAAATCCTGACTTAAAATAGTGGCAGCTTCTTCTTTACTTCCAGTAAACGAATGAACCTACAATATAATATCAACAAAATAGAAAAATGACATTTATATATTGTAGATTTTTTGTCCCATTTGAAGAGCTAGAGGCTTTGCCTTAGCAGGCATCACTGACATGGGGAAATCCTAACAGAAAAAAATCATGAGGAATTTTCTCTTCAAACACTGGTTAATGTGCTATACTAAAAGTAACTTTGTGTTTGTATAATTGTTGTTAACTCCTTGACTTCCATCGCACACTGAGACTTATTACTGAACACAGATCCTTTGGTTTGTCAGCCATATTTCTTAGCCATCGTGTCTCCATAAACTAAAAATTACACAAGAAGTAGTCCTATTTACATTTGGCCGCATAAGCAGGCCAGTCTCAGCATTGGTATCAGGTTGCGACAACTTTCAAGAAATTGATCTCATTACATTGGCCTACAATAACCCATATTGGGATTATACCTGGCACGCCAAATGTGGAACTCTTCACAGAAAAGTTAATTCACTTCATATGCAAATTACGTGGCTAAAAAAAATTATCACTGGTGATTTAGTTTGGGCAGCCATTTTGACAAAACTGTTGTCAAAGTTTGCCGGAAAAAAGGTCAAGGTTTATTTGGCGCATACGCAGTACCGTTCTCAGACCAGATAGCATTTACACCAGGAAATTTAACCATACTGTGCCTGGTGTCGTGCTGAGACCACCTCACTTCAGTGGGCCAAATCTGCATAGTACTCAGTACGGCACGCTTATGTTTATCAAATTTACACTACAAACAAATTTTGGGTGGGACGATTTATCCAATACTACCCAATACCACTCCAAAATCATCACATACTACCCAATACTGGTATTGGCGTGGTATTGGGTAGTATTGAGTAAATCGTCCCGCCGTAAAATTTGTAAAATAAACTCACGACTCCACCAGTAAATCGATCTCTATTTCTCTTGATAATATCTATAAAATCTTCCGCACAGTTTCTAGAGTGTAAAAATAATGGTAATTTGGCTGTTTCAGCTAACTCCATTTGTTTCTCAAAATATCTGAAATGGATTCAAACGGAAACTCAGAAAAAAAAATTATGCTTGCTCCGAAAATTTGTTACTTTGAGAGAAAAAGTTATAGGGTTTAAAGTCCCCTCGACACAAACTTGGTCTATTCGGGACTAACATATGGTTCAATTGTCTTTAACAGTGGGAGGAAACTGGAGAACCCGGAGAAAACCCACGAGGTTGGACAGGCGACCCTACACCTTGTCATGTACAACCAGGGATTTAAAACCATGGAATTGAAACCTTGTCGGTTGACTCAATAACAGACCTTATGATAAAACATGCACCATTCAGCCACCAAACCCCTTTATTACTTTGAACCAGGATTTTCATACTGCCCATAGAGAGAGAGAGAGAGAGAGAGAGAGAGAGAGAGGAATGGGGTTTAACGTCCACTCAACACAAACTAGGTCATTTCGGGACTAACACATGGTTTAATTTTATTTCAATAATTCGCTTGCGCGTAGGGGTCTTTAGCAGTGGGAGGAAACCGAAGTGCCCGGAGGAAACCCACGAGTTTGAGAAGGCGCCCCTATCTCCATGCCACATACGCTCACACCATACTGACCATAGACAAAATTCTAAGCGTTTTTAAAAAAAAGCGCCAATCTAAATAAGGGTTGTTTTATAAATAATATGAAATGGGGTTTAACGTCCTACTGTTCTGCACAGACTCGGTTATGGAAGAAAGGCATACGCCATACATTCTACTCTTATCGAACTCCAACTGTAAAGGGTTCTTTTACGTGCACACTGCACACCAATATGTACAAAACAAGAGACTAGATGTCCCTGTCCGTTCTTGGAGTAGCCAATTAAAACAATGAAACTAAAACTTACTTTAACTGAGTTTCTTTTGGACTAAAATGAAGGCGATCATAATCTACAATGAAAAGTGCATTAATAACAACATGGGGTACAGCCATCTTCATTAGGACGAGCTGAGCAGGGAAGTAGGAAGTTATACCCCAACTTCATTATCAGATACTTCTGTTTGCACTCACATGAAACTAATCAGCTGTCATCAAGCGTAGCTGACAACCCGCCGCACGTGCTTATACACGCAGTCTTCGCAGGAAGTTTTATTGAGAATTAATCAAAACTGGTGTGAGTTCACCACCGTAGAAGATCACAGATTGGCCGTAGAGACTTTTGGTACTGCACATACAAAATATTTACACAGTTTCTTGCGGCTGGTCTGCAAGCTACCAAACCCTGCGACTGGTTGTGAGCTAAGTTTAAAGGAACTAAATCGCTAATATTTGGGAACTAGAAATTTACCAAAATGGGTTGCAACGCATATAATAATCTTATATGAATGTATATAAACTGATTTACATTCATTCATTTCTGTCTTTACTCTAATTTAATTTCAAATCACTTATGTTTGGCAAAATACGACCAAAGTCTCAATAGCATGCCAATCTCTAGCTTCTTGTTATTCCAGACTACATTATTGCATATGCGCTCCATGTACCACCGTCTAGCCTCGTTCTCCAAAACCCTTGTTTAATTACGGCCCTGAAACAGATTATGGTACACGATTCGTGTACCACTGATAATTTTTTGATTTTGTCTTAAATATCGGATATCTGAAGTCCATCATTTTCCGGTAAGATCACAACATAAATGTTGAATTAAATTGACAATAAATAATTTGTGTTTTCATTGTTGAAGATTTTTGATGATATTGAGTTAGAAACTTAGCTATTTTAAATAAAGAATGAAATACAATTAAATGGGGGTTCACGGTTCTTCTTTACTGCACTAACTCGACTAACTAGCTCCCATAACTATATCAAGTGACCAAGAAAAAAAAAAATATTAAGCATCAGGTCATTTTGTCGTAAATACACAATGTAAAAAGTAACGTACCTAAACCAAATTCTCCGACGGCAACTATTTTATCACGATTACTTAAAGCTAGTTCTATCAGATCTGCTAAATATTTATCTGGGTTCCCACTTTTCTCAAAATCACTTGTCCTTGTTGGATGACAGCCCACGGTACAATATAACGTTTCTACAAAATAACACAGACAGAAATTAAATGTTCTGCTCCAGATGGGCTAATGAGGATGGAGAGAGAGAGAGAAATGGAGTTTAACATCCACTCAACACAAACAAGGTCATTCTGGGACTAAAATACTGTATAATTTCATTTCAATAATTTTGCTTGCGTGTAGGGGTCTTTAGCTGTCGCAGGAAACCGGAAGACCCGGAGACAACACACGAGGTTGGACAGGTGACCCTACTCTTTGTCACGTACAACCGGAGATTCGAAACCACACCAGTTGACTCAATGACAGGCTTTATGATACAGCACGCACGTGCTAACCATTTGCCCGTCTTCCAATAACCATTTCATTTCATTTCGTTGATAGATAATCTATTAAACTGTATGCGTTCTCATGTTTGAGAATTCATGTACGTGCATTTTCGTCAGTAACATGTAAACGGAACATTACATTTGCACTAGAATGCACTGAAACAACGAAACAACGCAACAACGCGTACATGGAAAACAAGTCATAGAGCCTTTAATGTACTACAAAAATTAAAAACAAATTAACAAAAATGAAATGGAATTGACTTTGTATCTTTACCATCTTGTTTTGCAATCTTCAAGGCTTCTTTAGATTCTTTTAAATTACCTCCAGTTATTATCATCTAATCAATAAATAAAAACATCAAATAATTTATAAATGGAGAGAGAGAGAGAGAGAGAGATGGTGGTTAACCTCCTTGGGACACAAACTAGGTCATTTTGGGACTAACATATGGTTTCATTTCATTTCAATAATTCGCTTTGGTCTTTAGCAGTGGGAGGAAACCGGAGGACCCGGAGAAAACCCACGAGGTTGGACAGGCGACCCTATTCCTTGTCATGTACAAGCGGGGAGAGAGAGAGTGAGTTTAAAATCCACTCCTATGGTCGCTTGTCCGACCTTGTGGGTTCCCTTTGGGATGGCCTAGTTTGTATTGAATGGAAAAATGATCACTATTCAGTAAGTATTGGTACTTAACTCTTAAGGGCTTGGAGTGAAAATTACAACCATCCATTGATTAAGGGCTTGTCATCGCCATTTAATAAGTGTTAATGTTTAATTCTAAATGGATTGAGGTGAAAATCACAACCATCCAATTGTCTAGAGAGTTGAGTATGGGTTTATCATGCCAATAAATCTCCAACAAATGATTTATAGAAGATTTGAGGCCAAACGAAAGATCTGCAATAGGAAGATTTGGCTGTTGTATAAATCATCTTTAATTCAATTCATTACACTGACCTTCTGCATTCCAACCTTCTTGGCTCGCTCCAAAACATCTTCAAAATCATCTGAAATAAACAGGTATTGTCATTACAAGTTTTGTCTACTCTTGGTGCCGGATGGTGGACCTGACAAGTCATTCGGATGGGACAATAAACCGAATACACATTGGTATGCACTGAAAAGATTCCTTGGTAATTGAATTTGACATAAGAGTAGACTGTAGCGCTGCTATCCGGGCAAAATTTTTCCCATAGCATACAACATGGTGTATACTTGTTGTCTTTATTAGCAAAGTCAGAGCAGAGAACAGAAGGATGATAATCCCATTTCATTCATTTAGTACAAATAAAGGATAAAACTAGAACATACCTGTGTGTTTGTTAGACCCATGATAAATTCCTCGAAAAACAGGATCTGTTGTTAAAAATATATAAATAAAATAAACACTTCTTTCTTAGCGAAATGGCTTATTGTAAATATCCAGAAATGAATTTGTTTTAAAAACAAACAACTAACAAAACCCCCAAAAAACAACATCTATTAAAATGTCTAAAATACCAGGATTAAAGATACATTATGGGAGATAAGATAAAGAGTTGGCAGTTCTCACTATAATAGTTAAAAACTAGATAGTGTAAATGTAATGTGCTGAAAATTTCAGTCAGATTGATTCACTATAGGCCGAGAACGAAGCACATGAAATTTCTGCATAGCTTCGGTCATCATTACTAAAATCATTAATATAAACAAAGTAGTCTCGATTATACAATGTTGTGATTTAATTACAATGGTCGTTCAGCGGCATATAGGAATCTAATCCAGCTAACATCGAAGGCTAGCCTTGACATCGAGTGTTTATTATGGTCTGGATAAGTTAATTAATGTCTAATTGATAATTTAGATAACATTTCAGGCCTAAAGAAAGACACGTAATAGGCAGATTTTGCTCTTGCATAATGCAAGTTTAAGAAACGTAATGCAGCACATGCAGCTCGATCTCTTTCAGGATTTGGGCCTATACACACATGTTCCATTTGAAGCAACTATACCAGTAGGCCCTACAGGGGTTACGGTGGCTAAGATGCTGGCTTGCTAGCCTAGAGGTCGGGTGTTTGATCCCTGCATTGGCAGTTATGCAGGATGAAGGAGCTGACAAGGACAGCTGTCTAATCGTTTGGATGGGAAGAAAAGCCAGGGTCTCGTTTACACATTGATTTGCACGTAAAAGATCTCTTGAAATGTGGAATTCCATATAAGTGTAGTGTGGCTGCCCGGGCACAATTTCCCTCATAGCACACTTTATGGCATATGCCCGTCTTCATTAGCCTAGTTTGGAGCAGAACAGTAGAACATTAAATACCATTTCATTTCATATCACTTTCAATCAATCTACATTTTCCTTTAATAACAATAGCCATCTTACCTACCTGTTAAATTCACTCCAATATCTGAAAAAGAAAAATAAAACATTAAAGATAGGTTGCCAGGCAATGAAACATACGCCCACAATAGACAAGTTGTCTGGGCAGTCAACAAGAGTTGTCACTTCCTTTTGTCATGTAATTAAAACATTTAAGAGTAAAAAATTAACCCATGATTATCAGAATTTTTTTGGATTGTTTGTCTCATGTGATATTTGGGGCCTAGTACGTTGACCCGGCTACTTTCGAGCTCTTTTACTAATCCAAACCCTAACACTAAGAGTAGCCGGATCAACTTACTGCGCCAGGGTTGGATGGCCGAATGGTTAGCTAATCTCATTAGCAGTCGTGGACTCTTTTTTTTATCAAAATTTTAAAGGGACAATAACATTCTTGCTGGCTTGGTAGCTTCAGAAAATAAATAATACCCTTATTCTAAGTACTAAATGTTTAAATGTCCTACCTGTTGTGTAAATTATCCATTACAACCTATTTTATTTGTCCAGAGGGTTCGAAAATATTTTAAAATCCAAGTCACATTTGAAAAGGTTTACGTTAGACTTTTCAAATCAATTGGTTGAATTTTTCCAATTTTTTAAAATAGGTGTGTTAAGATGAAATTTATATCATCATTTAATTGGAATATTGTAAAATAATACAATTTGTTGACCAGAATGAAGATTGGGACATATTTTTCAGTTACAACAAGAGTGTTATTGGGGCTTTAAGGAAAAACATCAAAATCAAAATGTCCCTTTTATATTAATAATTATAATAATAAACATTTACATTTTTTCTTAACTTTTTCAATCAAATCTTAACACAGTAAAAAATGTTTACCTATAAATTTGTGTGTACTACCAGCAGTCGCCATTCTACAAAATCTAACTATTGTCAGCAGCATCAATTAGCATTATTAATCTATTCTCGATTCTTCTTATTTATATTGCAACACTTTGTGTAACATTTCTTGTTTATTTACAAAATAAAATAACGTGGAGTGGCAGGGAGATAACTCTGAATAAGAAATTGTTATAATGTTCAAGGGAGGGAACTGCAATTAGACGACCAAGGGATCAAACCACCATTAATGGCGAATGATTGAAAAGGGGTTGAACGTCCTACTTTTTTGCACCCATGGACATACGCTATACGGTGTGGTATGAAGAAAAACATTAAACGGAGAGCAATTTTAAATTTCAAACTGTAAAAGATTTTCTTTTACGTGTACGTCAACATGTACACGGAACCTCGTTTTTCGCCCTATCCGAACAGCTAGACGATTTGCATATTCTCTTCTTCGTGGGTTATATTTCACTGATTGGGTCAACAATAAAAAAAAATTCTCAAAACAGTTCTCAAGCCCTTCTCTTCTGCCGGGACAAAATGTCAACGATCAAAGTTCGTTAATCGAAAATCCCCAACTGTATGAGTTAAATAATTTTGCCGGCGTGTTTAAAGTAAAGAGATCAGTAAAAGATTTAAAAAGTCACAGGTAACAAAAATTTTATATCAATTCCTTAACTTTTTTGAATTTCGATTTGAAATAGCTTTAATTGAAAGTCACCGGGTATTCTTTGCGGGGGTTGGATGGTGGTGGTGTCAAGTTTAGAAATATTCTATGGTTAGATCAGTGGTTCTCAACTTTTTTTGCCAACAACACACCTTGGAACAGATGAAAAAATAGCGACACACCTGCATAAATATTAGGAAAAATATTTTAATTTTGCAAAATAAAAACATGGCAAGTCATAGACGGCATACAACCGTAGACTAGTCATAGACACATCGAATGACCCCCAAAAATAAAGAAAAACACAGCTATGAACTTACAGTGAATACTCAATTAAGATCACGTGGTTTTTCGCATTTTTTTTTGTGCCGTTCAAAATTTCGCTTAGGAAGAATTCCGTCACACCTGTGTGCCACGACACACTGGGTGAGAACCACTGGGTTAGATTCTTAGCTATACGTCTTTCTAGTAAAACGCACACACGCGCAGCCAACCCCATACAAGCAAAAATGGTCTTCACGAAACAATTCATTGTTGTTGTTCTCAGTGTTTAACGTCCGCTTCCACACAAGGTGATATCGCAGACAGGTTGTCTTATTTTCATTTTTATTATCTTAACGCACGTGCAGGGGTCTTTCCTGTTAGTGTAAACCAGAGTACCCGTAGTAAACCCGCGACGTTGTTAAAGGGACTATCCTTATTTGATCAGAGCCTTAAACTCCGAGTACGTATGCAAATTAAGCACCAAAAGATAGAAGAATGGGGTATATTACCTTGTCTCAAAATTTCAGTTCAAAATATTGAGTCGTTAGGACGTGAACGTCAAAACTGCGCATCCAGACACGCAACGCTTTCAAGATTTGGGGTCAATTTTTTCGTTGGGTGACCTGATAATCGATTCTCGTTCGTTTAGAGGTCTATACAGGGAATGACCCACCATGTGCTGTACTAGATAACGAAAGGTAAATTCCGTACGTTCGTTCCTGGGGTTTAACGTCCACTTCCACCTAGGTAAGGTAAATTTCACCTACATTATTTTTTTATAAAATAAAAGTCTGGATTTATCAAGACACAGTAAAACAGCTTGGGACACCATGGTTTTTCTTTTGCAGATTAAGACTGATGGGCTTAAGTTGTTTTATAACGTATCACATATATTGAGTTTGTTGCTCGGCCCTACGATAGAGGATTTTAGGGGATTTTGTACAGAAAATTAAGCAGGTTTATTCTTCAAAATATTATCGAGGTTGGCCCTTTAAGGCGCCTCTATCTCCAAGGATCAAAACCACAACCGCAAGCCAAAATAGACTTTATTAGATTTCGGGCACTTTATTTTGGCAAGAAGATGAAATTTTTTTTTTCTCACTTTACCTGTCTGCCCGAGACGTCGGCTTGCCCGAAAGTTAGGGGGGGGGGGGGGCAGCTGCCCCCCTGCCCCCCCCCCCCCGGCTCGTACGCCTATGACCATTGCCAGTTGAGAAATTTGCAGGTATATCATTTTCAACTTCAAATTCAAACGTTTGAACATAGCTATACCATGGGGGCGAATGGAAAGACAAGGGAGGCAATTTTGTTATTATTTTCTGTGTCAATGATTTATTAGTGTGGGGAATAATGCCTATGATCGTATAATAGTGAGTTGACAACCTGCTTTGCAAAAGACATAGAAATAATTATGTTTTGACTTTTCTTTGAAAATATGAAATTATCGCTTTAAACTTCTCACTCTAATTATTGCTACTACTAACATTTCCCACTCTAATTATTGCTACTACTAACACTTCCCACTATCAGTAGATTGGGCAACATGGTGAAATAAGTTTACTAATAAATTTCCATTGTAAACTGTTTTGATGTAATAATGAATTTGAAATAAAAAAACAAATAAGCTACTGATATTTAATCAGGGTTTATCAGTTGATATATATACATAAATAAATAAAAAAATACGTCCAGGTAAATAATTCTCCACTTTACTCCATTCTGACATACATTAAATCATAAGCTAGCTATCTGCCTTCTATGGGCGTCTTCAGATATTAATGATAATATGCACTTACTATGTCACAGTTTTTTTGTCTTGAATAATAAATAACTATATCTAATTAGAGAATGGACAAGGATCATTGAAATTTTCATTAATTTGAGACATAAGAGGCATTAATTCCCACCTTAACGCCTGGGTTGTCTTTCTGAAACCCTACTAATGACGATCAATTAAGCGTCCAGATTAATACTTCGAACACCCAAATAATCCAATAATACGTAAGCAATGAATTTATGAAAGCCAAATTAAACGGTCTGCTACCTAACCATTAGTTCGGTAGACCTTGACCTATCGATAGATAATTGAATATAAAGGGCCCGTATACAAATATTGTCACTTTTTGCTTGTATAAACACGCTACGACTATGAATATATACATGTTTACATTGAGAAGTCTATATACATAGAGAGCTATAGAATATGATTTCTGGACTATTGTGTTTAATATTTGTGAATTTATTTTCTTGACTTGTCCTTCAAGCGATTCAAAAAAGGGTAAGTATTTTTTACATATGCGCAGTTTATTCCGGAAAAAAGATTCTTTTTGTTTGGAGAGATTGTGAAATAATGATTGAGTGAATTTAAGAGCATGTTTTTTTCTTATCTTGTTTATATATGTAAACAGGGCCGGATTAATATTATGCAGACCCGCAGGATATAGGTAGGTAGGTACTTATTCTGATAGGGCCCTGTAAGATTATTATATTCTGTGGGTCTTGTACGTATAAACACAGGAATCTGACCTTCTATATAAACGTCAACGAAGGAAAATAATGTATTGTCTGCGATATCACCTCGGTGGGAGCGGACGTTAACTAAAATAATGTAAATATTGGAAACAAGTGGCTATGATATCATTTTGTGGGGAGTATTTATGCAAATCAAAACGGCTAGATTGAAGAAAAACATATCTGAGTGAATTGGCAGAGGTTAGATTGCCTGTTAATACGAATTGTTGAAAAAAAACCCGAGCCGATGCAAGAGCAGGTAAAATTGAGGCTTCAACAGGCCAGGCATTGCATTCCTGTTCTTTTTTTAAATATTTATTGTCTAGTTTGTTATGATATATGCATATATGTACGCAGGCGCGGATCCAGAGGGGGGTCTAGGGGGTCCGCCCCCCCCCCCCCTGCTCAGGCTTGAAAATTTTTTATGCGATTTTATTGGCGATTTTTAGACCTGTAATTTTGGAATTTACCTTCCGGAAATACGTCAGAATGCACCAAATTGAATCTAATTTATCAAATTTTTCTGGGGGTGGGCCCCCGTTAATTGGTTGAGCGCCTTTACCGCAATTAGTTAAGCAATTATCAAACCTAGACCCCCCCCCCCCTGCAAAAAATCCTGGATCCGCGCCTGATACGGATAGAAGGTCAGATTCCTGTGCTATAAATGAACAGTATATCAATGGAACTTTGATTCGACATTCGAAAAAGAAGTAACATTTTACGAAATCTCTACTCCCGTCCCGTTCTCTGTACTGTTTTCCGTCATCAACCGAAGTACTCTGTAGCGTGAGAGATAGATAGAGAGAGAGAGAGAGAGAGAGAGAGAGAGAGAGATGGGGTTTAACGTCCACTCAACACAAACCAGGTCATTTCGGGACCAGCAAATGGTTCAATTTTATTTCAATAATTCGCTTGTGTGTAAGGGTCAATAGCAGTGGCGGGAAAGCGGGGGACCCGGAGAAAACCCACGAGTTTAGACAGGCGACAACCGGAGAATCGAAACAAAGCCAATTGACCTTATGATACAGTGCACACGCGCTAACCATTCGGCCACCCACAAACAAGATAATAAATATAACTAATTTTGAATAATATCATATTAAACATAGTTTTAGGCTCACCAAATTATCGACAGAACTAAAAGCAGGACATTTTTCATGGATTTTCTTTAACCTTTTTAAAATCGACAAGTACACATGTTTAAATTGAAAAGTGTAAATGTGAAGAATGGCTCGACATATTTGCCTCAAATTGTCAATACAATATATGATACATGCACGATATAATAACTATTTTAAACCAAGAAAAGATCTCCAACACAGACTGTCGAGAATTTTTGATATCTCGATTAAAGATACATTATGGGAGATTAGATAAAGAGTTGACAGTTTTCTTTTCATAGTGAAAAACTAGAGAGCGTAAAGATAATTTCCTGAAAATATCCGTCAAATTGATCCACTATGAGCCGAGAACTGAGCGGTTGAAAGTTCCGCCTAGTCTCGATCATCATTGCTAAAATCAATAAGATAAACATTATAGTCTCGATATCCATTTTTAAATTATTTATCAATGAGCGTTAATCAGCATATTATAGGATTATAATCCAGCCAACACCGAAGGCTAGCCTAGACGTCACGAGTTTATTATGGCCTGGATAAGTTCATTAATGTCTAATTAATAATTTAGATAACATTACAAGCCTAAAGAAAGACTTTTTCGTCTCTAAATATATATTCAATTTATCGACATAACTCTAAGATGGTTAACAATCTAATTTTTTGTCTATCTATATTTATTGGTTTTAAATTTTTAGATATGCAATCTGATCCTATTTCGTTTCGTTTTTATAATTCAAAATTTCGTTTTACTACTTGTCTTCACATTCATGTTGTGTAGGCCATCGACAGTATAAACAAAAATCGAAGCGAAATATAAATCTGCATTTCAATTAGATTGTTGGATAGGAAAAACAAAAACCAATTTCTTTTTTAATATTTATTTTGCCAAATCACGCAGGTAGTCAGTTATTTTGAGAGAAGCGCACAATTATGTTTCTCGTTAATATAAAATATATTGCCATTCTGAAAATAATAAATATGTCATTTTATTAGGTTTTATATAAGTATTGCTTACCGACGTATTAAATTAGTTTTAATTTATAACCCGTTTATCTATAAAATATTGCAATTATAAATATAACAAACTTATCACTTTAAAAGTATGTATATTGCTTAAATTACGCAATATTCACATTATCAAACTTCTTTAATATGAGGGTGTTGGATGGTCGAACAGTTAGCTGTATCATACGGCCTGCCATTGAGTCAACTGCCTACGTGGCAAGGAGTAGGATCGCCTGTCCAACATCGTTGGGTACTCTGGGTACTCTGGTTTCCTCCCACTGCTAAAGACCCCTACGCGCAATCGAATTAAACCATTATTATGTTAGTCCCGACCGAAATGACCTAGTTTGTGTCGAGTGGACGTTAAACCCCATTCTCTCCCTCTCTCTCTCCCCCTCTCTCTCCCTCTATGTGTCCGTCTACCTGTCTGTCTGTCTGTCTGTCTGTCTCTCTCTCTCTCTCTCTCTCTCTCTCTCTTAATATGATTTATAAAATATAATTAGATATAAATCCTCTGGGCTAAGTATCTTTTATATAACCACCTTTGAAAAATTACACAATATTCGCAATATCAAACCTTTCTATGACGTATTAAATGCAATATCTTCCCATCTTTATTTTGTATTAATAGCATTTTATAGAATCAACTCTAGAAAATCACGACAAACGTTTGTCTATTGTGTGGTAATATATTTACTTGATATCGCCTTCAGTTCAGCAACCCAGTCGGAGCAAAACTGTAATACGTTAATCCCCATTTCATTTTCATTTTTTATACACTGCATTGTTTGTATGTTAGAAGGAGAAGAGTCACCAGAATTCTAATAAAAATTTATTGAAATAAAATTGCCACATATGTTATAGTAGTACCGTAATGACCAGGGGCGGATCCAGGATTTTCAGAAATTGGGGGGGGGGGGGCGTGCTGCACCCACTTGGGAGTGCGAAGCCCGGCACGTGATTTTTGAGTGGACTTAAATGCCCACAAGGACTAATTTCATACTAGTACTGTCAATCACGATTTCCAACCTAAATTACTTTTGTTTTCCTTTCCCGTGAGAATATATGGAACTAAAAATTGTTCGCCACCGCAAAAAAAATAGAGGGGCGTGCGCCGGGTGCGCTCCACTCTAGATCCGCACCTGATGACATAGTTTGTGTGTAGTGAACTAAACAAACTCTATTTCTATATCAGAAATTAATCATGAATTTAATAAATTAATAAAAGAATGTCAATTAACGCTTATTGTGGGTTAATTTGTCCTGTTACCGGAAGTCCATGGCATTATTAACATCATCGAGACGTCTGACGAACAACGATATATTATGTAATTAACAGTTAATATCCACGGACCTCCATTGAGAATTATATAATCAAGCTGGTTTGCTAATAGACTTCCCTACAGGGAATATTGCGTGTTCCTGAAGCAACGACTGTGAGTTTTACATCATCTTGACGTTGCTAGATTACTTCACAATTCCCGAACTTCTAGCTACGTTATCTACAGATACATGAATACTACCGTCCAGTCAGAGGTTGTGACATAGAGACCTCCACGGAAGCCTGGATATCGAACGAACATTGTAACATGCTTCAGGGTAAACCCTGCGTTTTGATTGGTCAACTAGACGCTGTCTATTGGACAATAACACCCTTCTGTTTTAGTAATGTCTTTTAAAATCCTAAAAAAGCATGTTACTATGTCGATAAACACTTCCTGTTTCGCATTTAGAGGGGTGTTATTGTCCAATAGACATGTCCTGATATTATTAGGGCTCTAATGTAAAATCTCAGGACAATAATACCCCTCTAAATGCGAAACAGGAAGTGAAGTGTTTATCTCCTAATTAAACTTTGCAACTTGATTATCACAGGTGGAATGCGTGAGACTTGGTATTCGCGACGATCGAGGAATTCGGGTGAATACCCAATCGAAATTAGTGCCGAAATATGCAGGGTACTACGTGAAGGTCTTAATAAGATGTATGTAATTGAAGCGAGATCAAGCCTTCTAGTGAATACCCAATCGAAATTAGTGCCGAAATGTGAAGATTAACGTAGTTCAAGCGAGATCAAGCCTTCTGTCGAAGATGGGAATATTATAGATAAGATTATCGCAATCTTTGGCAACAATAATTTGGGGGGGGGGGGGCAACGATGGCTGCGGGGGTAAGACGCTGACTCGCAAAACTGTGTGCGACCCCCGTATTGACCAAGATAAAGATTTTCCGGTGTGCCCCCCCCCCCCCCGCCCCTTGTCAGTGGTACAGGGCAGAGGGCCGGTCAAGGAATTAACAATGTATAGTCGTTCGGACGGGACACATGGAATTCGATATAAGTATAGCGACGCTGTACGGGCACCCCCTCTCCCCTAGCCGAAGCGCCACTGGCCTTACAAATGAATTACGAAAATGTTGCGAAAGGAATGAGAATGCTTTTCCGGCCAAATTCAGAAGAGCATTCCTTACACTAGCAATGCTGTACGAACGAAATAACGATTTAAGTATTTCGGATGATTTCAACGTTATCACAACACATTAAACATACATTATGCAAGAGCGAAATCTGCCTGTAAACATGTGACAATGCACGTATTTAACATATTTACGACCTCGAGCTTTCTGTTTATTTAAATATAAGATAAAGAACTATAATATGTACTACCACGTGATGTCATACAAGTTACTATAATTAAATCAGATCTTTTGTTAGACTATCTTGCCCCCCCCCACTCGACAAACAGTGAAATACCAGGTCATATATCCCACAGAAAGAGATATAATAGCCTCCCGGTAAATATCTCGATATAACCATGTCAATAATTCAGTTATTGACAGGTTATAATGTATTTCAAAGAAAGATTTAATAGCTTCCCAATATATAACTGTTATTGATAATTTTATAAGTCAGGGTGACTGGTCAATTTATAATAAAAGATTATTTAAACATACAATATGGGAGATTAGATAAAGAGCTGGCAGTTCTCACTATAATAATGAAAAACTGGATAATGTAAAGGGAGTTTTCTGAAAATTTAAGTCGAGTTGATCCACTTTGAACCGAGAATTTAGCGATTGAATTTTGAGCCTAGCCTCGATCATCATTACTAAAGTCGGTACGATAAAACATAGTCTCAATTATCCACTTCTTTATTTAATCATGAATGAGCAGCAGATCGGATCCTAATCGAGTAAACATCGCAGGCTAGCGATGACACCGAGAGTTGATTATGGACTGGATAAGTTAATACCTAAGTGATAAGGGGGGGGGGGGGGGTTGGGATGGCCTAGTGGACTAGCGTGCCGCGCTTCGACCTCTAGCTGGCCGGTCACCTCTGGCTTGCGGCTGTGGTTTCGAGCCCGGGTGTGAGCGTATGTGGCATGGAGATAGGGGCGCCTTCTCAACCTCGTGAGTTTCCTCCGGGCACTGCGGTTTCCCCTAACTGCTAAGACCCCTACGCGCAAGCGAATTATTGAAATAAAATTAGACCATATGTTAGTCCCGAAATGACCTAGTTTGTGTTGAGTGGACGTTAAACCCCATCTCTCTAAGTGATAATTTAGATAACATTTCAGGCCTGAGGAAAGACCTGCATTAGGCACGTTTAGCTCTTGCATAATGTTTAATCGTCATTTTACTAGACTTGTTTACAATTGTCATTTCAGGAAAACTTGTTTACGTCATTGTAGCATAGCACTACTATTTCAGTTCATTTCTTGACGTCATTGCAGTAGACTTGCTTACACTCGTCACTGCAGTATACTTTATAAATTTTGAACACTAGCTTATCAAATCATAAAGTCCGTGATTACGTAATCTGAGGCAAATCGTTTCTATTTTGTATTTCAGATGAAATCATTTAACGTCCACTGTACAATGGTTTATTTGTTTTATTGCAAATTACTTTCAGAGCAGACGTCTTATGAAATTTACTTATTTTTTGTTGTCTATTTTCAGATTGAAAGACAACAAAAATGGGATTCAAGTTTAGCAAAGGCCCAATAAGTATTCAAGAAATTAAGGAATCAAGGCTCCTATCTCTGAGAGACATCCAGAAATGGGAAGAAGAATTTTTGGTCCGCAGCAGAGGAAAGAATTATTTCACAGAAAGCGAATTTGTGGAGACATACCGACAGACATTTACGAGCGGAGACGCAAAGACGTTTGCGAGAAACGTGTTTCGTGTTATGGACCTGGACGGAAACGGATCCATCGACCTGAGAGAGTTCGTGCTGGGAATGAGCAGCTTGACAGGTGATGACGTCGATAAAAAGATTGAGTGGGCGTTTCGTGTTTATGACGTCAATGGGGACGGTGTTATTAGTCCGAGGGAATTTAAGAAAATTGTTAGGGTAAGTAAAAGACGGGGCCTGGATTGATTCAATATCCTGTTCGTGAATTTGAGAAGGGGTGGGGTGGGGTGAAGAAAACGTCAAATATATGACGTGAAGTCGGTTCCAAGAATATTTATTCTACATCTGAAGCTCTTGAAAAGAATTATTAGTGAAGCCAAAATGACAATACACTTAATTCACTCAATTGTTGTTTTATATTAGTTTAATTTTAACTAAGATAAATCCAAATTTTAGTAATTTGAATGCGTAGCATTAATTTTGAAGGTTTCGAGAAATAGGGCGTAGGATGTATGCTCTGTGCGAAGTATTTGTCCTTGGTATACACGTCACACGTCCTGGCAGATAAGAATGAAACAAATCACACCTGGTCCCTCCTTGTCAGATCTGCAGAACAAACGGACTGACAGAGACAACGTATACACAGCCCAGGTTAACCGGAGCGGGACCCTGGGCCTGTCTAGAATCGCGGGCCCCTAAGGAGACGATAAGATTATTTCATACACTTTTTAATTACACGAATGCGTAACACACAATTACACTGTCTATAATACCAGAAGAATTACATAATGTCAGTTCCAAATATCATACAATACGCGGAAATGGCATATAACAGCGTGAAACTGTTATAACAAGTGAAATCTCCGATAGAAGCCCAGACCGATATTAGAGTTGAACTTCACAGAGAAGGTTCAGGGATAGCTCAGTCTGTGCAGGGGCGGATCCAGGATTTTTTGCAGGAGGGGGTTGCCAGGTTTCGGTTACATAAATCTGCCATCATCGTCTCTAAATTACATAGGCATACATACAAATTGAGCTTTTTAAACAGAAAAATCGTTTTTATACTGATGTAGGAACACTTTGTGATGTAATTTCATTGATTCAAGGCAAATTTTTTTTTATCTAGCTGACCGGGGGTGGGGTGGGGGTGGGGGGTGGACCCCCCACACCCCCCTCTGGATCCGCCCCTGCTGTGCCCTCACTATTATAGTGAAACTTTGATCTGGAATTTGAATTGTTTCTCCTTTCGCAATGAATCGCGGAGCCATGTCTAAACTGGGCCTTGAACGTATAGTCGTTCGGTTGGAACGGCAAATAACACACTATATAGCGTGTGCACGTCTTCATTAGGAGGGGCGGATCCAAGGGGGGGGGGGGTGTGACTTGGTTGACTAGCCGGTGTATAGGAATCCCGGGTCCTACAAGCTTCCACCGCGACATGCATTCATAGTCGTATATATATATATTATATAGCACACGGTACGCATCTTATCAGACACGCAATCAGCATCTATGTTACTAGCGGCAGAAATAAGCTCCGTAAACATAGGGTTGTCACCCCCCCCCCCCCCTAAAAAAATCCTGGATCCGCCACTGATTAGCCCAGTCAGTTCTGAATAGCGCATTTTCAACCCCATTTTATTTCATTTCTGTAATCGTGTTTTTTTGTGTGTTAACATGTTTTTTTATGAGTTATTATTTTTCATATTATAGGCAATATTTAAGATGCATGGACGCGGAGTTTCTAGCAAAGAACATATCGACAGGCTGTGTTCAGATTTAATGCGATCAATGGACGCTGATCGGGATGGGACGATAACTCTGCAGGAATTTAGAGAAGGTTGTCGAAAGCACCAATTTTTACTAAATGCTTTGAAAGTCTGATCAGATATGGCGGCAGTTGGATAGTGTAGTGTACAAAATAAACATGGTGACGCCAATTGATCATAAAAAGTGACCCGTAATTATCAAAATATTTCACCCGAAAAGGTCTTAAAAGAAGCTTGTTTGTGAAATTATCAAGTCGGAAAAATGTACATAGAATGACAAGGAACCTTCACTGGTATATATTTAGTTCTTAGACATGTGAATTATGTATTGTCTGTTCCGCGAGGTATGGTTGACGGTGACATCTAGTATATCATTGAAATGGTCTATTGAAAATGTGTAAACAAAGACGTTAAAATCTTTGATGTGTAAACAATAACGTTATCGTTGGAATGATAATGACGCTGAAAATGTTTACATACTGACGCGAGCGTTGAAATGATCTAATGGCGTTGAAAATGTGTAAACAATGACGTTATCGTTGAAATGATCTAATGACGTTGAAAATGTTTAAATAGTAACGTTATAACGTTGAAATCAAAGCTTTGGTTGAAATGATCTAATGACGTTGAAAATGTGTAAACAATGACGTTATCGTTGAAATGATCTAATGACGTTGAAAATGTTTAAATAGTGACGTTTTTCTAATGACGTTGAAATGGCATATGTCGACAAAGCTTATGAAGGAATGGGTGGTGGTGGGGAATTTTGACCCTTCGTTGAATTGTCCAGGAATCTTGTACGTGCATATCAATCAATATTTACAAAGGACTAGTGCAGTAGTAATAATAATACCATGGTTCGTCTGTCACACGTGTGAAGCGGACATACCTCAAAACCGATCGCCGCATCCGGCGTATAACCCATGCACTCTTTTCTTACTACATATCTTGGAACAGCCCTTGATCGTCTAGTGTGTTTCTTTATTTTCTGCTCTGACATTCCACGTTAATGACAGCTTCATGCTGTGATTTGATTTTCCGGCGTGGTTTCACCTTGTCAGTGATGCAGAACGGAGGGCCTGGCTAATACAGATATGTAGTCGTTCGGATGAGACGAAAAACCGAGGTCCCATGTACACATTGGCGTGCACGTAAAAGATCCCTTGGCAGTTGGAATTGGATATAAGAGTAGGCCGTAGCGTCGCTGCTGGGGCAAAATTTCCCTCATAACAAACTGTATGACGTATGCCCATCTTCCATTATCCCAGGTTACGTGCAGAAGAGTAGGACGTTAAACCCCATTTCATTTTCACGTTGTTATTGAATAAACTGCATCTTATTTAGTATTATTAATAGGAACAACAAATAAATGAGTTTCTTCGTTATTTTATATTCAGCTGGATACTATGGTTACAATGCATGACAGATTACACTACAAGGTCTTTTTCTCCACCCCCTAATTTACAGTTCGAGTTTACTGACGAAATGTCAACATCATCAGGGACGGATCCAGGATTTTTTACAGGAGGGGGTTTGCCAGGTTTCTTTTACGGAAATCTGCCATCACATCTCTAAATTACATATGCATACATACAAATTGAGCTTCTTATACGCCAACATAACTTCCTGAATTATGGCCCCTGATTGTATACGAAAAATTGCCTTTATTAGATTGTGGTGCCTCTGGAAGTCAAAATTATTACCCAATTTAAAAAAACGTTTGATTATATCACCGTTACAATGTAATGAATGTTGAGTTCGAATTTCGTGAAAATCGGACCAAAACTGACAGACAAAATGGCCGCCGCTTTTACACGAACACAATAAAAATATGGTATATCAAGGTTGTGGACCCTGTAGAGGTCACAATTTTAATCTGATGTTGATGAAACTTGAAATGCATGTTTATAACCCAAAGATCTTGGTTCCTTTTGATATTCAACGGATAATATCGGATTGTAACTTCCTGAATTATAGCCCCTGATTGTACGCAAAATTGCATTTTTTAGCTTGTGGTCCCTCTAGAGATCTCAATTATTATCCAATTTTAGAAATCATATTAAATGTTTCGTACACTAAACGTTAGCATGGGGCAGAATTTTATAAAAACCAAACAAATTCTAATAATTTTCTGATAATTACTTAATATGCGACAACTCTTGTTGACTGCCCGGACGATTTAGTGGCTGTGTGGGCGTATGTTTCGTTGCCTGGCAACCTATTTTTAAACCGAGAAATCATTTTCATACTGATGTAGGACCCCCCTCCCCCTAGATCCGCCCCTGCACCATACAACTCTCCGACAACTCAATGGGATCGACTGCATCCAGCTGGTGTCTCTTGCACCGCGGCGGTCTCTCTCCAATTTAAGGACTGTTGGTCGAACGAACGGCCAGCGCTCTGATCGTTTTCTACCCATGGGTTTCGGCTTTCAATTATCTGATTGGTCAAATATGACGTAATTGATTAAAATAATTGGTTACTAAATTAATATTAGAAAAAGTGAATTTAGTATTAATAATCATATTGTGGCAGCATTTACAGGCACTTAAAGTAGAAAAAGTAACATTACTAGAAGCTTGAAATGTAGCTCTAGTGAGTAATTGGTTATGGCTAGGAGGCTGACGTTTATTTAGAAAAAGTGAATTTAGTATTAATAATCATATTGTGGCAGCATTTACAGGCACTTAAAGTAGAAAAAGTAACATTACTAGTGAGTAATTGGTTATGGCTAGGAGGCTGACGTTTATTTATTAATTCTATGTTATGAAATTAAATATTAAAATAGCATTATCCAAGAGCAAAATCTGCTTATTACAGGTCTTTCTTTATGCCAGAGATGTTATCTAAATAATCAATTAGACATTAATTAACATATCCAGACCATAATAAACTCTTAAAGTTAAGGCTAGCCTTCGATGTTTGCGGATTGAATTCCTATATGCCGCTTAATGGCCGTTGATAATTAAATCGATCAAGTGGATAATCGAGATTATGCTGTTGATATTAATGATTTGAGTAATGATGACCAAGGCTATGTGAATATTTCAAATGCTTTTTTCTCGGCTAATACTGGACCAATTTGACTGAAATTTTCAACAAATTACCTTTACACTATTTAGTTTTAAACAATTATAGTGAGAACTGCCATCTCTTTATCTTATCTCCCATAATGTAACTTTAAGATTGTCACATAGAAATAATATTGTATATCACATTACATTACGTATATATACGCTATCATATTAAAGCCTGAAGAGCTTCCGATGGAACTTAAAGCACTAGCTTGAAATATGTGGTTAATTTTCTTTTCGAACATCTTATGAATAGTCCCAAGGCGGACGAAAAGTACTTTAAAATGTTAAAATGTTATTAAACCAGTGTTGAAATCAGTTTGTCTCGGCATACCTTTTATCTGTTCATCGTTTACCGTAAAACAAATTAGTGCAGTTTTACTATTGTGCTAATATTTCTGGATATTCATATAAACTAAATTAAAGACAGACACCAAAATACTAATTTAATGGATAGCTCTTTCTGCTCGTACTGAACATCTCCAGACCTTTTTTATTTATAACTTTCCATTATAGATACCTTTCCATTATCGATAACTTGCCATAAGTTCATCTGAATTTTCCGATGTGGTTTCCCCATGTTAGTAGTGAAGGACAGCTGTCTAGTCGCTCGAATGGGATGCAAAACCGAGCTACCGTGTACACATTTGCGGGCACGTAAAAGTTCCCTTGACAGTTGGAAAATTTAACTCATAGCACACTGTATTGTCCGTCTTCATTAATAGTCCAGATGGAATAGAACAGTAGGACGTTAAACCCCACTCCATTTTCTTATTGTCCCCATCTGGTAAGTTCGGTTGTTTTTAGCGCCGCTGCCCGGGCAAAATTTTCCTCATAGCACACTGTATGATGTATGCCCGTCTTCCATTAGCCCAGGTTAGGTGCAAAAGAGTAGTACGTTAAACTCCATTTCATTTCATTTCATTTCATTTCATTTCATTTCATTTCATTTTGGTTGTTTTTCTCATCTCATAGAATATGGTGGGAAGAAGGCCACTTTCTGACTTCCTGAGATATTATGCAGAAATTCGTTGGACAGGAGAGTCTAACGGCACAATCTGGCAAGTTCGGGTGTTTTTCTTATCTTGCCGAATCTGTCTGGGACGACCGTCTGGCGCACTGCGGCTACTTTCGCTGTTGTTGGGATTTTGTCTGATGCTCTCACCGTTTATAACTTTAAGGTTCAACATTTTCCGGAATGTTTGTCGGAGCTCGGTTACCTTCCAGGCGTAAATCAAGGGGTTAATTAAACTGGTGAAGGCGGTCAGGTTGTACAAGGAATTCACAATATAAAGAGTCACGAGACTATTCTTTAGTTCTGGTTTAATGGTTACCGCCAGGAAGAACACATAAAATGGCGTAGTGAAAACAATATACGGCAATATTATTATAGTTGTTGACAAGGCGGCCTTTAGGTTCATTCTTATTTCAATCACTCGTCTCTCCGTTCCTATAAAGGTCGGTATAATCTTTTGAATTTGCTCCCTAGCAGCGATATAAATAATAATATGACAGACAACGGTTATCAGGATCAAAACTAGATTGAAAAACGCAAACACAATGTCTGTGTTGTGGTCGGTCACCAATAAATAATTGCACTCCTGTATGGGTCGTTTGTAGGGAAACACGCCGCACACAACAATAAGGGGGCACAACCAAGCCACCACCATGGCAACTGCCATCGTCTTGCTGTTGACTAGCCGTTGGTAGAGAAACGGAATCTTTAAGGCGAGAAGTCTATCGAATGATAAAATGGTTACAGTGGTTAGCGTAGCCCCACTGAGAAGGCTGACGAAGATGTACCGTATTCGACATTCGACCGCGTTATGTAAAATGTTGTAAACGACCGCATAATGATACATAAAAACTCCACCTAACAAGATGTCCGTCACGGCCAGATTTATCAGAGATAACCGAATTGTTCTTTTTAATCCGGTACACTTAACCAGCAGTATTAACGTCAGCAAGTTCCCAGCCAGCACGCCAAACCCGAAAATAATTTGTAACACTGCAACGACTTGGCTAACTTGATGGTCACAGATGATACATCGTGTATTTGAAGTGCCCGAAGATGAATTCGAAACTTCTAGCGATGTGTTAGAGATGTTCATAGATGAATTCAATCCCTGTAAAAATGTATCGAAGTTGCCCAAAGACGAATTCGAATCCTGTAAAGATGTATCAAAGTTGCCCAAAGATGAATTCGAATCCTGTAAAAATGTATCAAAGTTGTCCAAAGATGAATTCGAATCCGGTGAAGATGTAGCCGAGTTGCCTAAAGACGAATTCAAAACTCCCAATGATGTATTCATTTTAATTTCGCAAATACAAATCCCATAGATATGATTCGTACCTGGTGCACAAGGCAGGGTATTCCTACTGGAACAACCAGTACCACTTCTTATTTATTTTGTTCACTTTATATCCAAACCACCTGAAAAGACACGAACATGAAATTTTTACCTTCACGGTTAAACATACTTACAATGTACAACATAGTTATCTTTAACAGAAAGGAAGTGAAAATGGGGTTTAACGTCCTACTTTTATGCACCTACCGGGCCAAATGAAGACGCACATCTCCATACAGTGTGCTATGATGGGAATTCTTCCCGGATAGCGGTCTGGGGCATGTTGCTCAAATAATAATAATAATAAAATAATAATAATGTACATTTGTAGAGCGCCAAATCCATCCAAAAGCATGCATAAAGCGCAATAAGACAATGGTTATATACACAGTGAACAGAAAGTCTAATTCTCATAGCATTCTCGAAATAAGTGAGTTGTGATTTGAAAATAGTCAAAGTTTCACTGTTTCGAATTTTCAATGGCTCCATTAACTTTTAACGATCCGTTAAGATGGGGATAACGGATCGTTAATATTGTTGCTGGAAGCCCCGTTAACTTTAATGTGTTGTTAACTTGCCGTTATATTAAACGGAGGTGTTGGGCTCCGTTATCGGTTTAACGATGGCATTAGTAGGCTGCCATTCGAAGTACCCCCTCAGTAAAACGTCATAGATTACTAGTGTAATTTTCTGCAGAACATTCTAGAGGGTTAAGTGGTGGGGGGTTATTCCATTTTCTATAGCATGAAAATCTATAGTATTCTACAGAATTAATTGGGTAGCCTGTAGGAAATAATGGCTCCAAATATTTTGTAGTACAAATCCCATAATTTTTCCAATAGATTTATGCTATAATTTCTAAAGGAAAAAATAAAGTATTCTATAGTTTTTTCAACAGTAAATTCTGTTTTGTCTTTAATCAAGTTTTGTGAACAGACTGCACAGTTGTCTCACTGTCTTCAGTTTTTTGTTTATATTAACTTGTATGAAGTTGTTATACATGCGGGCCCGTAGCCAATTAGCAAACAGTTTTCTCTTGGATTAACTTTAATGAATCCAGCAACAGAAATTAAACGAGCCGTTAGCAAGATAACTATCTTAACGGATCGTTACAATAACTTGGTTTTGAGCAACCGGCCCCTGGACTAATATAGACGGTCTTACATAATCCGGTGTGCTATGATGGAAATTTTCCCAGGGTCACGGTCAACTCTTATTTCTAATTAAAACTGCCAAGTGTTCGTTTACGTGTACGGCAATTTTCTACCCGTCGATATTTATTGGGATGACTTGACGCTGACCCCTGTCAGGTACCACAGACACGCCTGAAAATCGCAAAGAATCAATTCGGTTAACATCGGTATCGATCCTGGATTGAATCTTACTTCACAGGTTATCGAGTCAACATCCTACGCACTGAGGGGTGGTGGTAGGGGGTGGGGGTGGGGCGAATGGTTAGCACGTGCGCCCTATATCATAAGGGCTGTCATTGAGTCAACTGACGTGGTTTCTAATCCACGGTTGTACGTGGCAAGGAATATGGTCGCCCTGGTTTCCTCCCACTGCTAAAGACACCTACGCGCAAGCGAATTATTGAAATAAATTTGAACCATATTAGTCCCGAAATGACATGGTTTGTGTCGAGTAGACGTTAACCCCCTCTCTCTCTCTCTCTTCCTCTCTCTCTCTCTCTCATCTCTGTATCTGTCTCTCACTTTCTCTCGTACGCACTGAGTGACCGGCTACGATCGATCTAGTGTCCTTTTAATTGCACAGGTTTAAAATTTCTACTATGTAACAATATTACGTGTTCATTTCAAAGGACAATAACCCAAAAGCAATCAGTAAATCCTATGAGAGGTCGTTATAAATATTCGCTAATTAGCCTATATGTCTAATACGAAAAGTCCAGCTATAGGCTATTCTGTATTAGGAGGCCTCCACCACCCCCATCCTGCCCACTCGAGGAGGAATGGGGGATCAGCGCATGGTTGAACAAAATGAAATGGGGTTTAACATCCTACTGTTCTTTTCAGATTGAGTTATGCGTTTAAGTGCGCGTGAGAAAGACTTATGACTGTGTCAGCAAAAATTATACATCTGGATCAGGGGCCTATTTCACGAAATTTTAACTAAGATAAGATCCCAATTTTAGTTATTTGATTGGATAATATTAGATTGATTTTAGTGCTTAGCCAATCAAAATTGAAGTATCTGCTAAAATTGGATTTTATCTTAAGTTAAAATTTCGTGAAACAGGGCCCAGGGACCCAATCCTAGACCTTTAGGCCCCACCCCATTGCAATATATGATACTGTCTGTATTATTATCATCCCCGGTTGTACGTGGCAAGGAGTAGGGTCGCCTGTCCAACCTAGTTTGTTTTCCCGGGGTACGCCGGTTTCCCCCACAGCTAAAGACCCCTACGCGCAAGCGAATTATTGAAATAAAATTTTAAAAAACATGTTTTAGTCCCGAAATGACCTAGTTTGTGTCGAGTGGACGTTAAACCCCATTTTTCTCTCTCTCCCTCTCTCTCGCTCTCTCTTTCTCTCATCACAATTAAAATATATGACATAGTTTGCATCGAGTGGACGTCACCCTCTCCTCTCTCTCTCTCCCCCCTCTCTCTGTCTCTTATATATTATTATAGGTCCCAGTTCTGTCTTTTGGCGACAAATGTTATATATATTATTAATTCAGACATAGAGATCGCATGAAAAGGTGACCATTGGATGATCGTGGTTGTGAATGGATTGGATGGACTGAAACACGATCTCCATTTGATAATTTAATTTAAAAATGGATAATCGAGACATTGTTTATTAATAAGTAACAAGTGGATAAGGCACAAGTCTTACAACTTAGAACGCCATCTTCATTGTTTATTAACGGTGGTATATCACTCAGCAAGGGGTATAAAAATAAAGCTGGTTAATCAGGAACAAAATGGTAAATCTTATAATAATCTAATAAGTATTAAACAGCAACAAAGGCGTTTTATAGCTGAGGCGACAAAAAACAAAGAAATTGGAAAGATAAAACGGGAAAAACTGCTAAAACCCCAAAAGCAGACAAAAGGTCCCCTCTGGCCAAGGGAAAGGCCCCGAGTCCGAGTCAATCGTTTTCTATTCAATATTAGTGTCGAATCCATTACTGAATAAGAATGCAGTCATTGAATGTGCATAAAATTCATCATTTTTGACTCCCCCCCCCCCGAAAGAGGGCCCTCAAAATAATATAGCCTCCGCCATGATACAACTTAAAACGCCACTGGGGTTAATTGTTAACGCGTGGGCGCTGGTTCATAAGGTCTATCAATGAGTAAAGTGGCGTGTTTACCATTCCCCGCTTGTACGTGACTTTTCTCTGGGGTCTTAGGATTCCTTCTGCGACTAAAGACCGCTACGCGCAAGTGAATTATTGAATTAATTTGAACCGTATGTCAGTCACGAAATGACTCTATTTCTCGCTCTCTTCACATTATATCAAAGTCGACTCGACACAAACTAAGTCATTTTGGGAAAAAAATATGGTTCAATTAAAATTTCAATAAATCGCTTGCTCATAGAGGCTTTTATCAGTGGGAGGAAACCGGAGAACCCGGAGAAAACCCACATACAACCGGGGAATCGAGACCACTTCAAATATTATTAGAGATAATATTAGGTTACAATATACAAGTAAATCCTATATATTTATGGCCACAGTTCACTAATGATTTCCTCATTGACTTTAATTTTAATTCTCGTCTCTTAGACCGGCTCTAACATTTTCCAAATTACCTTGGTAGAACGCTTTCTGCCGCAGATGGAGCAAAATGTGACAAACTCTTGCCACAAAAGCATGTATGAGGTTCACCATGAAAAACTTGAGATACACATGCTGGAAGTATTTCTTTCGTCTGGCCACAAAAACAGAATAAATACACACAAAAACCCGCGGGGTATATCAAACCCTATCATAATATGTCAAATTTCTAATTAAATGAATAAAAATAGTAAGTTCTTACCACATCATGGATACAATTAAGTGTCTGTCGGTAGAATATACATATATCCTATATGTTTGTTAGATAAATATAATCCTCTATGTTTGTTAGATTAAGGATAAATTTAATATTATCCTCTATAGTACGTTCTTACCATATCATGGATCCATTTAAGTGACTGCCGGTAGAATATAAAATATATATCATATATGTTTGTTAGATAAATATAATCCTCTATCAGTTTCTATCACGTTATAATTAATCTACCTTTGTCAGGATCTTTTTTCATCGCACAATCGCAACAACAGTTTGATTTGATGTGATATGATATATCCTTTTGAATTTTATTTTAAGCTCGTATCTTCGTTTTTACATCCAACCAAAAATCAATATCCACATCCACAAAGGTAATTTCAAAATTTCAATTTTAAACTCAGCACGCTATTCCGCACGCATCTTCAATCTCCTTAGGAAAGTCCAACAAAATCGACTCTAACCGGAAGTAATAATTCACCAATCTCATGAACGAATTGTAAAACTTCACGCCCACGTACCCTTATGATATTAGTTATAAAATATAAGTTAGCGTTGTATTGGTTTATCGAGTAGCTAATTTCCTCTATGTCCCTACAAATACAATAAGTTATTGTGATATTGGCGTGTCGGGTCTGTAAACTCCACTCCGCTCCTCAAAATATCATAAGTTGGTGTGATATTGGATTGTCGAGTCCTTAAACTCCACTCCGCTCCCCAAAATATCATAAGTTGGTGCGATATTGGGTTGTCGAGTTCTTAAACTCCCCTCCGTTTCCCAAAATATCATAAATTGGTGGTTTCGAAACTTGAAACTTTCTCTGTTCCCCAAACGCAACATACACCATTGATGCTATATCGATATTATAATATGAAATGTCTATTATTACGTCATTTAATTACTTACTATTCTTTATACGTCAGGTAATTAGCATATTTAATTAATAATTACCAGCTGCTGCTTATTACTAATGCAGATGACACACATTCTAATTAAAACACATATCCTATTTCATTTGGTTTTTATACTTCAATATTTCGTTTTACTCGTCTTTACTACACTAGGATCTGGAAGAGTTGTTATGTTACTAGTGTTGTGGTTGAAGTGAGGGACTAGCCAAAGAAACGGCGTGTTAAGGCGACTTCTTGACCTTTTGATGCGCGGAACTGTGGGTAAACCGCAAGAAACGTCAACGCTGATTGGTTAATCAGGGGTCAAAAGTCGTTCGTTTTGAACCCTGGCGTGAACTCCGACTGAAATAGAGATCTGTATTTAAATCAGATTGGAGGGGGAGGGGGAGGGGGAGGGGTGTAACGTCCATCCGAAACAAACTAGGTCATTTCGGGACTAACATATTGTTTAATTTTATTTCAATAATTCGCTTGCGCGCAGGGGTCTTTAGCAGTGGGAGGAAACCAGAGGGTCCGGCGAAAACTCACGAGGTTGGACAGACGACCCTACTTATTGTCACGTACAATCAGGGATTCGAAACCACGCCAGTTGACTCAATGACAGGCTTTATGATACAGCACGCACGTGCAAACCATCCACCCTCCCCATAGGATGAAATATGTGGACATTAAATGCACAGGGCGTTTTAAGGTTTATCATGGCGGAGGCTACACTATTTTGAGGGCCCTCTTTCGCGGGGGGTGGGGCGTCTTGATTGATGATTTTTATTCCAATGTAATGACTGCATTCTCATTCAGTAATGGATTCGACAGTAACAGTGTATAGAAAACTATTGGCGCGGACTCGAGGCCCTTTCCCTTGGCCAGAAGGGCCTTTTTGTCAGACGTAGGGCTCTTTTCTCTGCCTTTTGCCCCCGCCGCCCTAACTAGGGTAGATTTTCAATTTCTCATCGGTTTTAGCATTTTTCTCCCATTTAACTTTTCCAATTTCTTTGATTTTTTTGAGGCTGGCGCCTCCAGCACCTCAGCTATTAAACGCCTTTGATTAAATGACAGTAAAACAGAATGTATTTTATTTGGTCCAAATACACATCCGAAAACTTCTGGTGCATCTGATGTGGTTGTAGGAGACGCAGTAACTGTACCACCTGCCACTGTGAAGAACTTATGTGTGTCCTCTTAAGATACGAATTTAAGTATGGACCGTCACATCAGTGAAATTTGTCGAAAATGTTATTTTCAGCTCGGGAACATTGGTTATTTTAATCCTGTCCCAAATTATGACTGGTTAACAATCCAACGGGTTTAACCAGAGAATAACAGAATATTTTAGAAACTGTTGGGAAAATGCAAGAGTTTGGTTCAAGAACGTTTGCATGGTGACACGATTAACCATCTTCAAGATTTGATTACGCTTTAACTCTGTACATCTTATAAATACTCACAGTCATTGCTTCAAGAGCACGTCATTAAATAATAATATGTAATCCGGATTCCCGTCGATTGACGTTTTGATTGACGTTTTGCCATAGAATCGAAGACAGTTAAGCGGTCCACACACGCTCAATATAATTGTCAATAATAGTGTCAATACTTGATATTGACAATCATATTGAGCTTGTGTATGCGATATTGAAGTTCGAAATAATTGATGTCAATATGATTGAAAAAATCAAAAGTACGAGGATTTTTTAATTGACGAACCGTCAATTTTTGCGCAACAATTGAACGTATGTGGGCGTCATCAATATATTGACGCAATAATTCGTTTTCACGAAGCTCTCGAAGTGGGTATATGTGCCCAAACTACTCCCCCTGAGTGCACCACCGTTCTGACCATTTTCCATGTATTTTCCTTTTTGTTGGGACTAGGAAACGCCATAGCTAATGTTAAACAAATGATGGCTGTTTTCCTCGGAATGAATACATGTATTGACACAATATAATTGAACGTGTGTGTAAAACTGAAATTTGCTTCAGTAAAATTGACATCAATCATATTAACAATTATAATGAGCGTGTGTGGGCCGATTTAGACTGAAATGTAGGGTGGGCAGATGCATGTTGAATAGTATGCTATTTTCAGTTTGTTTTTCTCCATATTTCCATTGCGAACCTAATACACTCGGCAATGTCGACAGATTCCGGAACGTTCCGGAACCTACATCTAGTCTCAGCTGTATGACAGTGATATGTACCTACGCCCATGCATTTGCGATGCGGCTACCGGTTTACTTTAACAGGAAAAAACTTGACGTTATTACAAACAAACAAGACACCATGGGCACAGCCATGTTTCATCCGGGCTTTAAAGTAGTTCCAAGACACCATGGGCGCAGCCATGTTTCATCCAGGACCTTTAAAGTAGTTCCAATATGGCGGGATTCGTCATACAGCCGAGACTAGATGTAGGTCCCGGAATCTGTCGAGGATTGCCGAGTGGAACCCCTACTTACTTTTGCGTAAGAATGAATGACGTCGTAATGTTCTTCTCCGACTTGGCTAATGAAAACGGAACTTTTGCGTAAGAAGAAATGGGGTTTAACGGCCCACTGTTACGATCAGAGAGACATGAAATAACATTAGAGACAATGGCGAGGGTATTAATTTTTAGTCTCGGTCACCCAGAACCCAGCTAGTCTTCAACGCACGGAGGGTCTGGGTCGGTTCTCAATTTTTGACAAAAATTACTGGATAATCTACCACATAAAAAACCAAACATTTGGTTACGCATGGACAATGGAACCTTTTGGCTAAAGTCTCGGTAAGTGCTAGATCTTATGAAGCAAGGCCGATTTTGCTAGATTCTATAAAGCGTGAAATATATCCCACAATTCACTTGGCACATCTATTATTAGAAACAAAATAGAGATAACGATGAAGAATTAAGAAGATTGTGAGAAGCCATACGTCTGATTCATGACGAGAGAAAATTACCATTTCAGTTGAAACCTTTACAAACAAAATTTTAAAGAGTGTCATCGTTGACAAGCGAGCTGTTTTGATAGATTCAGTACGTGGTAACCTAAAAGACTGGATAATCAAGACAATGACCTATTTCCCGTCAAATTTTGAGGACCCATCCAGACTAATATTCGTAGAATATTTGTATGGATGATAGAGACTAATTAATTTTGCACTTTGGACAAACCAATATAAAGGGAGTGACCTCCCTTGTACCATACAACGATATACTGTCCCTTGTTTAGATTCCCCGCTGGAACGTAACAAAGAATAGGGTCACTTGTCCAGAGCCCCCACCCCACCCCTCCCCCGTTTCTAAAATAATATCAAAAAAAAACCCAACGAGCAACCATATGTTAGTCCTGAAATGACATAGTTATACAATGTTGTTAATTATATCCATATTTGGATTTGTCAATACGTCATTGTTTAAAGACAATGTCCATTCGACTTGACACGTCCTTGGTCCGGAGACAATACTTATTTATGAGCACGATAAATATGATATTCGTTGACCTTGTGGTACAACGCCATTTGTCCATTTCTGGTGATTTCAATCGATAGATGATCAAGATGGTCTGGCAAGAAGAGAATAATAACAGTTGCAGTTCGTGCGTCTGCGATTCATTCAATAACTGTACTTGTCGGTGGCAAAAGTTTGTTTTAACCCAATTGATCTATAGGGGGGTTGGGATGGCAAAGTGATCTGGAGTGCCGCGCTTCGACATCTAGCTGGCTGTGGCTTCGATCCCTGGTGTGAGCGTATGTGGCGTGGAGATAGGGGCGCCTTCTCAACCTCGTGGGTTTCCCCCGGGCACGCCGGTTTCCTTCCACTGCTAAAGACCCCTACGCACAAGCGAATTATTGAAATAAAATTATACCATATGTTAGTCCCGAAATGACCTAGTTTGTGTCGAGTGGACGTTAAACCCCATTTCTCTCTCTCTCTCTCAATTGATGAGGCTGACTCTTCATGCAAGTTTCATTTCATTTCATTTCACATGTTGCGACCCCCCCCCCCCCCCGCGGCCCCGGTGACTAGTTAGGTCAAGCAACCGCAATTAGGGTTCAAACTAGCTCTTAATGTTGATATCGCTAACATGTTTCCTAGCCGGTCCGAGTTCTGGCCCTGAGTTCACAAAGCTTTCCCAGACTTAAGTCAAGAATTTACTCAAAATTGTTCGCCTTATTGTAATTGAAATATAGCCCCTTATAAAACTTTTGTTGGTTTTATGTATCAAATACCATAATAAAAACCTGTAAGTTTTGTGTTTCTGGATCAAATATATTTCTTATAAACAGTGATTTAAAGTTGAGTAAATTCTCAACTTAATTCTGAGAATACTTTGTGAAATCGGGGCCTGGTCTTCAATAATTAAGGTGCTGCCAATTCGTAGTTCAATATCCAAGGAATTCAGGACCGATGCAGGATTTTCAGAAAGGGGGGGGGGGGCGTGCTACACCCACTTGGGTGTGCGAAGCCTGGCCCGTGATTTTTGAGTGGGAAAAATGCCCACAGGGACTAATTTCATACTAATAGTGTAAATTACGATTTCCAACCTAAACTATTTTTGTTCTCCCTTCCCGCAAGAATATATGGAGCTAGAAATTGTTCGCCACCTCAAAGAGGGGCGTGCGCCGGCGTGGTTTTCTCTTGTCAGTGATGCAGAACGGAGGGGCTGACAAGTACACCTGTCTAGTCGTTCGGATGGGGCGGAAAACCGAGGTCCCGTGTACACATTGGCGTGCACATAAGAGATCCCTTGGCAGTTGGAATTCGATATAAGAATAGGCCGTAGCGCCGCTGCCCGGGCAAAATTTCACTCATAGCACACTGTATGGCGTATGCCCATCTTCCATTAGCCCAGGTTAGGTACAGAAGAGTAGGACGTTAAACCCCATTTCATTTCATTTAAATAAAATTGAAAACCATATTGTAAGTCCCGAAATGACCTAGTTTGTGTCGATGGACGTTACCCCCCCCCCCCTCTGACTGTCTTTCTCTATGAACGCAAGAAGTCCACAACGGGTCATGTAATGTAGACGACATTCTATTCTATTTACGCTATAATCTATATGTCTACAAACAAGCTAACTGCAAAATAGGAATCATAATTCGAAAACAAGTTAATTGCGACTCCTCTATCGCCTAATTGGGTTTTACTGTCTGAACACCGAAGAAATAAATCCAATTGTGCAATCAAACATTTCAATGCATCGATATACTGACCTAAATAAACGGTCCTTCTTTGGCTTGACATAGACGTGGTCCGTATACAGTTCAGGCGAACGCAGAATTTCACCGGAAATAATAACACAATTACTTCCCATGTTTTTATAACCTCAATATTGATAGCTATATTTGAATTTGAAGTTGAAATTGATCTTTTGTCCAATTTCTCAACTGGCAATGGCGAATTATATGAATAATATGATCATTCTTTTACAAGATAGGACTGTTTATAGATACAATCTATTTTAAGGCTTATTTTAATACATTTTAAAAATATAACTTAAAATTATGAAATTCTCGCTTTCACATTAGTCTATTATCGTTCTGTCAATTGAGCTATCCCTATTCACAAAAGGCATTTCTTTGGCCTGGTACATAGATGGTCACTATGGGAAACGGGCAATGTAATAGCTGACCACCCACGAAGACCTGATACCTATTCGTAGACCTCAAGCCACACCAAAAAGATAAAATTTATACTGCTAAAAATATGTGTGATCCCAAATCTGAGAAGGAACGCCCGTTCTTTGATCCACCGTGTTAAACATGTGTAAGCATACCAATAGATTGGTTATGCATATAAGATATGAATATTAATCATAGGTGTCGCGTGAGTCAAACAGTGCTACTGGTAGTCAGACGTGACAAGTCACTTCATTATTCTATTTTGTTTCATGTTGATTGTAGACTCTTACAACCAGACATCTTCACGTAATACCCTGCATAATAATATGTCGGCACTTATTTCGATTAGGTATTCGCCCAGCTAAGGAATCTACCAGATTCCTCGATCATCGTGAATACCAAATCTCGCGCTTTCGAGCTAAAAGGTCTTCTTGTGATAATTAAGTTGCAAAGTTCAAAGTTCGTTCAGATTCCGTGAAGCTCGCGATACCACAGTCTCTGATTGGTCGCTATTTTCACGTGTCTGTTGATAACGTAGCTATAAGTTCAGGAATTGTAAAGTAATCTAGCAACGTCTACATGTTCTAAAGCTCGCAGTCGTTGATTCAGGAACATGACAACGAGCTTGCAGGTGTTGCTCATTTTGGTTTCATCCTGGATTCCCCCGAGTCAGGGGTGCAGCACGGACGGTTTGGCAATGGTTTAAATGATACTGGCGTGAGCATTCTTGTATTAAAAGGTGAAGCTGCGGTGGCTTAGTGAGTAAGACATTGGCTCATTATAACCAGGGGGTCCCATGTTCTATCCTTATGTTAGCCGAGAAAGTTCATCGGAATTTTTCGGAGTGGTTCACTCTGGCGTGATACGAAACAACGTATAGTCGTTCGGATGGGACGACAAATCAAGGCCTCGGGTACACGTTGGCGTGCATGTTAGAGAACCCGTGACAGTTTACGGCCCTTCTTGTCACCCGTTCTTTCTCAAATCTAAGCATGCATTGAGTGTCTCACTAGGCTTAACTTATTCCCCTAAAAAGCCCTATAGGTCTAGTGGACGTTAAACCCCATCCCCCCCCCCTTTTCCTTTTCTTTCGAGTATTTTTAGACTGGAATTACGTCTGGGTAACAGAGACTTGACTGTCCACAATTAGTGTAATAGGTATTTATGCAGAGCGTGTTATGTACTTGTTGACTGCTGTACAGTTATGTCATATTATCTGATAATCATTTACCGCCCGTTTTAAAACTAGTGTTATGTATTTGTTTACATGTTTACATTAAAATACAGATCTATATTTCGTTTCGTTTTTTTATCCTAATCCTAATGGTCTCCACAACAGGAAGATCTGATCAATCAATTAATCAGCATTAACCAGATCATGTTCTTGTAATAGGTAGTTAAACGAAATTTTGAACTATAAAAAACGGAACGAAATCGGATTTGTGTTTTAATCCGGTTGGTACTAAATATGAAATATGATTTATGCAATTCTTATTCGTTGTGTCGCAATAATAATTTCATATAATCTTACCCTATTTTATTCAAAAATTTCATGTAGTCTTAGCATACTTTAATGGAATCAACAATTGAAAAGAAGTAAAAAATGTGTTTGGATTGAAATTTCGATTGACGTAATTATTTTCCCATCGTTATACTCGTACTGACAAAAGGTAATAGTTTGGCCCAGTAAAGGTCAATAATTATCAATATATTGCCTATCTGTGGTTAAAGTTGACCAGTAAAAGGTTCTGATTTCTCGAGTGGTTGATAACCGCTGGTTCTCTGGTTTCTCGTATTGGTTTTAGTACTTGTAGGGCGGAGATGGGAATTATTCCCGAGGCCGTAGCACATAATAGCACAGAGTAACACACACAGAATACCTAGAGCCGGTTCCTGATACTTGATTCCCAACCACTGATGCCCCCCCCCCCCCCACAGTTCCATACTTCACTGTCCGTAACACATTGACATTCGCATAAGAACTATGCGTTGTAAAAATCCGTCATAACCACCTCCCTGACATCGCTACTGCCACCGACTTGACTATATTAGCACTATGTGTTCCCACGCCCTCGTAACTACTCTACTGCCATCGACTTGACTTAAAACGATGTGTTCTGAAACTACCGTAACCCCTTGCTGAATTTGCTGCTGCTACCAACTAGACTACGAACGATGGATTTTCAAGCCACCCTACCCCCTCCCTCGTATCGCTGCTGTTACCAGCTTGACTATGTGAACGATCGGGTTCTCAAGCCCTCTGAAACCCCGTCCCTGACATGGCTACTGCCACCGACTTGACTTTGTGAACGATGGGTTCTCAAGCCCTTGTAATCCCCGTCCCTGAAATGGCTACTACCACCGACTTGACTATGTGAACTATGGGTTCTCAAGCCCCCTCTAACCCCCGTCCCTGACATGGCTACTGCCACTGACTTGAACGTAAGAACGATGTAAAATGCCAGCTACCAGAATCCAGATAACCCTTGACCTTCAGTTAGTGCTGTTTGATTAGACCTTATCAAGGGAAGATAACTCTATGTTTATTTATTTATTGTTGGTGATTACAATAATCTCAAACTCGAGGCCACCAAGGCAATATATCGCATTTATCTCGTGGTGCTTTACGTCAAAATAGAGCGAGAGAGAGCTAGAGAGAGAGAGAGAGAGAGAGAGAGAGAGAGAGAGAGAGGTGGCGTGTAAAAAGAACCGCTTAACAGCTTGATTTGCCACTGTCCAAAATTCATCTCGGCCACACTGTTCATTATCCCGGTTGGTGCGGTAGGGACAATGATGGGGACAATGTCTAGTCTTTCGGATGGAACAAAAGATCGAGGTCCCGCGTACACATTGGCGTGCACGTACAAGAATCCTTGATATCGATGTAAGGAGTAAAACGTATTGCCACTGTCCAGGGCCCTGTTTCACGAAATTTTAACTTAAGATAAAATCCAATTTTAGTAGATACTTCAATTTTGATTGGCTAAGCACTAAAATCAATCTAATATTATCCAATCAAATTACTAAAATTGGGATCTTATCTTAGTTAAAATTTCGTGAAATAGGCCCCTGGTCCGCCTTCATTAACCCGGTGAGCGCAGAAAAGTAGGACGTTAAACCTCATTTCAATTCATTTCCATTCGAAAACACAAGTTTATAAAAAACCACTGTAAGGTTTTATACAACAAAGTTTCTTATTCTATAAATCTCGTTGAATGCCATCTTTTATCAATTTTTGGTGTTGCAGGTGAAAGTTTTATCTCTGTGTAGGATATTCTGCACTTAAACACTGTTTGCAGGTGCACGTAGAATGTTTTTGAAGTGTTGTATGTTGTATAGACCCTGGACTACAACCTGTTAATCAACCAGTTGACAGGTTTTATGGTGTTTTGTTTAAATCTATTGTCTTGTATTCACCAGTCGTTGGCACGGTTTAACCCCAGCTCATCAATTTACACCAGTATATCATAAACATATATATACATATATATACATACGAAACTCACGCTGTTTGTCTCCAAGTACAATTAGCGCAACAGACATGAAGCTAATTGACCGACATTTTTTTATTTTCATTTTGTCGATGTTAGTAGAAAACACTAATATAGAAGAAGAAGAAGAAGAAGAAGTGAGAAACGGGGTTTAACGTCCACTCGACACAAACTATATCATTTCTAGACCAAACTATATGGTTTTTAATTTTATTTCTATGCATTTCTGTTAATTGAGAATTTCTATAGATTTCTGTTAATTGATTTTTTTTTATCATTTTCTGTTAATCGAGAATTTTGATAGATTTCTGTTAATTACGATTTTCCATAGACTTTTTTAGTTAAGTGATAATTTATATATGTTTATTACTTACAATCGAGATTGTCGTGAAATATGATTTGAGATATTTACTAACTTTCAATTAGCAGGAAGATTGTCAGAGTATATATAAATTAATATGTTTTTATCACCTTTGAACTGTTGAAGGATATTTGTCAAAATATATTGTGGTATAACTGATGTATTGTTCAACAGCATACTGTTTAAACAATCAACACAGTCAGTCGATTATAATGTGATGAAATATAAAATGGAGTTTGACGTCCTGTTAGTCTCCACCAAAATGAAATAAAATGGGGTTTAGCGTCCGACTGTTCACACTAACACTATTTATGAAATATCAATTACTGGTTTAGTAACATTCAAAGTTTCGACGATGATATATACTCTCGTCTTTATCATCATTTGCTTGATAAAGACGAGAGTATGATCGTCGAAACGTTGCTCCGTAATAATCAGTGATTATTATCCATAAATAGTGTTAGTGTGTTACTGTTCAATTACTAAATGCGCTTAGAGGAAGGTCCTACTGTTCAGTTCCGACTGGGCTTATGAAGACGGGCATAAGCCATACAGTGTACTAGAAGGGAATTTATGCCAAGGGATCTTTTACATACACGCCAATGTATATACTGGACCTCGGGTTTTCGACCCATCCTAACGACTAGGCAACTACGTCGGAAAATCCCAATGACCCGCCTCAACCAAGCCAATGATCGAACACGCGACCTGTCGGCGAAGCATCGTCCTACCCACTTAGCCACCGCGGCTCACTCTTTTCTCCACCAACGCAAAATATTATATTTTATAAGTAGGTCTAATATAACAACGGTTTTACACACGTGACAGACAAGCTGAAAGTCGTGAATCATGTCATATTACAGCCACCGCTGCACTGGTCAGCCGCTACAAGAAATACCTTAAAGCTCCAATAGCATTTTTTTAAGTTATATTTTTATTTTTAAAAAATGTATTAAAATAAAGCCCAGAAATAGATTGTACCTATAAACAGTCCTACCTTGTTAAAGAATAATCCTATTAATCCTATAATTCACTATTGCCAGTTGAGAAATTGGCAAAAATATCATTTTCAACTTCAAATTCAAACGTTTGAAGATGGCCGTCCATGGAGAGGAATGGGAAAACAAGGGAGGTAATTGAGTAACTATTTCCTCAATCAATCGGTGTTAGCCTTTCTAATGCCCCAAAAATTTTGCCCATGATCGTATAATAGTGAGCTGACAACCTTTTGAGCAAAAGACATAGAAATAATTATGTTTTGACTTTCTTAGAAAATATGAAATTGGAACTTTAAATAGGGTATCAACCCTAATAATAGATATCGGTGTACTAATGAACTCACGGACTAGTGAGCGTCCCCCCAGAAAGGGGGGGGGGGCGGAGAGAGAAATGGGGTTTAACGTCCACTCGACACAAACTAGGTTATTTCGGGAATAACATATGGCTTTAATTTTATTTCAATAATTCGCTTGCGCTTAGAGTATTTAGCAGTGGGAGGAAACCGGAGTACCCGGAGACAACCTACGATGTTGGACAGGCGACCCTACTCGTACAACCGGGGATTCGAAACCACGCCAGTTGACTCAATGACAGGCTCTATGACACACCACGCACGTGCTAACCATTCGGCCATCCAGCCCCCTTCCCCCAAAAGACAACGTCGCCATTTTGAATGTAGGCAATAAAGATGAACAAATAAAAAACGACATCTTTTATTTTTAATACGACATTGTCCATGACAACAGCAAAGTGGTTGAAATAGAATATCATTGTCATTTAGTACACGTTTGTTTTCATTTTGGATTCGGTTCTCACGACATTCCAGGAGCAGGCCTGTGGAATTTCAAAGCCGGTGTTCCACCCCGTGTCGTCTTTATTGTTTATAAATTTACCAGAAGTATAATTAATCATAGCCACGAATCACAACAATAGGTGCACAAGCATGAAATTAAAAAATGAGGGTCAAATACGTACTTACAATGGGGTTTAACGTTCCACTGTTTTGCACCTAACCTGGGCTAACGAAGACGGGCATACGCCATACAGTGTGCTATGAGGGAAATTTTGTCCGGGCGGCGGCGTAACGGCCCAATCTTATATCGAATTCCAACTGTCAAGGGATCTGTTATCTTCACTCCAATGTACACATGAGACCTCGTTTTTTTCATCCTATCCGAGCGACTATACGTTGTCCTTTTCCAGGGTTTTATTCGTAAAGCCGATTTTTGAGCTAAATACACATGGAAGGAAATTATTCATATTTAAGTCACATATTAGTAGCCTAATTATTTAAACATGCATTATGCAAGAGCAAAATCTGCCTATTGTTGGTCTTTCATTAAGCTTAGGCTTCACTGAGACGTACACGTCCTTTAATATTCGATTTATACCACAGTGAGCAATAATTAACTTACAGGAACAATAACAGGAAATATAATCAAATGACTGGTTTTATCTGGTTGGTTTAAAATTATACAATAATCATCCTGTTATTGTGTCGTGTAAATTTAACGTGTATTAAATACAAAAAACCGTGATATTATAGACAAGTTGGATGATTATATCGACACATATCCGTCTCAAATTGTGTGTGTATGTGTGTGTGAGAGAGAAATAGGGACAGAGAGACAGAGGGATATGAGAGCGAGAGAGAGAGAGAGATCGAGATCTTTATTTATAGTAAAAGAATACAATTAGAATATTATAATTAATGTTGGGTCTCCCTTAACATTGGGACTCCTGGATACAGCCCAGTCAGCATCCCCACCCTCTTATTCCGCTACTGTCGTAACACATTTGAACCACACGAGTAGCACATGTACCTATGAAAATTTAAATACGTCAATATAATCATGAATATGTTATACATTAAATAAATCATTAAAAAATATGGGAACCAATTGATAATTTTAGGAAATTTAAACAGTTGTCTAGTCTCTTGGATAGGACATTGGTCTGCACGTAAAAGATCCCTTGAAAGTTGGAACTCGATATAAGAGTAGGCCGTTGCGCCGCTGCCCGGGCAAAATTTCCCTCATAGCACACTGTATGGCGTATGCCCGTCTTCGTTAGCCCAGGTTAGGTGCAGAAAGTAGGACCCCATTTCATTTTTCCCTCTCTCTCCCTCTGTCTCCCTCCCTCTCTCCTCTCACCGAGCCCCAGTGGCCCCCTTGAACAGAAGGAGTGGCAACCATACATATAGGACAAGTTTATCCACATCCCTTCTCTTTCATCTAGTCTTTCAGAAACACAAAACAAAACAATAAGCTTTGTATTACTTGACAACCAGTGTCTACATCACAGAAAACGTTAATCAACTTTTAACGAAGCGTTCAAGCCACGGTTCCGTCTCCGATAACCTTTAAGTCGATCTTATTATCAGCGCGTTTTATTCCGAGTAGCGATTTACTGGGAGAACCAAACGAAGCACGAACGTTTAATTGTCTGTGTATGTACTAACGAGGGAAGAATTAAGACGTCAAATGTTTGTACACAAGCTTGTAATTGCCGTAAACTGTTCGAGCAATTGTCCATGACATTGCTTTATGTCGTTTCGTTACACGTGAAAAACACGAATTTTAACAATCGGTTAAATTTAAAGCGACACGCGGAGATAAGGGGAGACCATTACCGGAGATTAATGACCCCTGTCGTTTTTATAGCCGGGGTTTAGTTTTCAGTAAGACAAACAAATTAGTCTAGTGATAGAACACAGCTTCCTCGCTCTCTAACCAGTTGGAATTTATATATACCAAATTCTTTAATAGATAAAAACCTCTAGTAATATTACTTACATCTGAGGATTCTACTCTAAATGTCCTCTGCATTACAAACAGGAGGCCAAATTATCTGACGTATGAGACAATGACAAGGACGGATTTTGTCATTTTCTTAAAATTAAGAACAATATTAAATCTTTTTATTAAGTATTTCTTTGTTAATCAGAACTTTTTACAGTTGGAATTCTACAAAGCGTAAACAGAAATGTCGCTGTCCAGTTCAAATTCCCCTTATTACATATTGCTGTCTACATTAGCCCGGTCGATACAAGATGTTAACGCCAATTCAGTTCATTCATTTAATCTGAGCTTTTATATATTTTTTGTAAAATAGCGGAATTAGTATTAAAAACCATTTATTTAGTGAATTATAAAATTATTTATAATATTCTACATAATTTTAGCTAGTTAACCAATTAACTCCATCTAGCTCTGGTCGTCTGTCCAACCTCATGGGTTTCCTCCCACGGTTAAAAATCCCCAAGTGCAAGTGAATTATTGAAATAAAATTGAACCCTATTTTAGTCCCGAAATTACCCCCTCTCTCTCTCCCTCTCTCTCCCTCTTTCTCTCTCTCTTGTCTCTCTATCTCCCGCTCCCTCACATTGTAGGTGGCAAGGAGTAGGGTCGCCTGTCCAGCCTCTGGGTTTTCTCCGGGTACTCCGGTTTCCCCCCACTGCTAAAGATTCCTACGCTCAAGCGAATTATTGATATAAAATTAAAACCATATGTTAGACCCGAAATGTCCTAGTTTGTGTCGAGTGGACGTTAAGCCCCATTTCTCTCTCTCCCTCACACAATTAAACTTTATGTTAGTCCCGAAATGACAAAGTTTGCATCTAGTGGACGCCACCCCACCCCCCTCTCTCTCTCGCTCTCTCTCCCCCACCCTTGTTTCGAAGAAACCCCTACAAAAACAAACGAATTATTGACGTTAAACCCCACCTCTCTATTTCTCTCTCATAGGCTTTAAATAAATGTTGATCGCAAGATATAGACCCATGTTAATTCAACGACCTTTCTATCGGGCAAATGTTTTCTTCTATTACAATCGGAATTTTGTGACGTCCACTTAAATTGATACTCGCCAACTGCACCCAAATTCCAAAGTGTGACATTAAAATAATTTTCTGAGAGATAATTGAATTTATGTAGATAAGTACCGGTAATACGCAAATAAAACACAATGAATCACCTAAAACTTGAGAAGCAAAAAATATTCCAAATGACTAATAATTAGGGTTTCACACTGCGTAGCTTGTGTGAAACACTATTGTTTTTGTTAAAATTATTATTAGGGTTTCACACTGCGAAGCTTGTGTGAAACACTATTGTTTTTGTTAAAATTATTATTCTTATTATTATTATTATTATTCTTCTTTTGTTTTGAGTAGATCTCAGCAACTGCTTGTCGCATCGTTACGATTTCTTCGGTTTTACTGGGAAAGTGGGTGTGACTTAGAGGATAAAGCTATTTTGAACGTTCTGCGACAATGCGAAATGTCCGAAATCACCGAAATTAGCGTTTTTAATAATATTGCAGTAATTTTAACAATAATCATTGGATTTTAACTGTCGATACATTTTGGCATAGCCGGAGACAGGGCACATAGCTACGCTACTTTCGATTTTTGATTTTCGGCAAATCTTCGAAGATATTAGGCGCCAAATTTCGAAAATTTAAAATTTTACAAAAAACTTTTTTATTTATGAATATTTTTTAGTCGTGTTGTGCACAGAAATAAAGAGTCATCTGACTTGCGCAAAAATGTTAAAAAAATTTGTCTCAGTAATTTTCCTTGGCCGCCATTGGCTAATTCAGTTTTTCAGTCCTAGATTAATTTTTTATTGTTCGATTTGTATAAAACAAAGTTCATATGCTTCGTTGCCTCAATTGTCATTTTTTTTATTACCGAAAGTGTTATCTGTCGGCACCGGAAGTGGCATAATTTTACCAAAAACTACAATTTTGACAGTTAGGTACATTTTTCGAAAACAAATATTACTTTTTTGAAAAATTATATGACTCAAAGAGTGTGTCCTTTGTAGGCGCAAAAAATGTCGGAAGCAGTTTTTTTAATTTCGATTTCATTTTCGAGCAAATTGGATTAAGAGGCTAAAAATGGTGTAAAATTGACCTATTTACAACCCATTCAGGCTTTTCAGATTTTAAAATATTTCTTCGTAACTTTTAAAAACATGTAGCTATAATCCATACGAAGAAAATGTATGTTAAAATTAGTTTGTAATATAAGCAGTTGCCAAGAAATGGGCAGTTCTGCATAAGTCACTGTTTTCGTTAGTTTGCCAGTAAAATAGTCAATTAGTATTGGATTTTTATAAAAGTGACATCATTTGATTCAAAAAGCATGTAGCGTCATATCAAGTTGATTACAATTTAAAATTGACACCGGAAGTGACGTCATTTTGTCAAAAAACTGCATTTTAAACTTTTTAAATCAATGTTTTATTCAACCAAGAATTACTTAATATGTATTAATAATTTTAACTTTTGGTTTAAATTCACATATAAACACAACTCATATGGTCATATAGATATCATAAAATTGTTTCTAACTTGTTCGGTTGCCGAGAAATAGACGGTTTTCTACAGGTCACTTTTGAAGGTTTTGGGGCCATAAAAGTGTCAATTATTATTCGATTTTCATAAACGTTACACCATGTTATACCTAATGCCATTTGGGATTTCATACAAGTAATTTAAGATTTTTATTATCACCGGAAGTAACGTCATTTTGGCAAAAACTGTATTTTTAGCCTTCAAAATGGATATTTTATTCAAATGAGTCTGTTTTGAAATCTTTTTCAAATTATGGTATTTGATGCCAATCAACAAATAGAATGAACCCATACGATCATACAGATACCACAAAATGGTTTCTAACTTGTACGGTTGCAGAGAAATAGCCGATTTTCTACAAGTCACTTTTCAAGTTTTTTGGTCTTTAAAAGTGGCAATTATTATTCGATTTACATAAAATTTTCACTATATGATATCGTATGCCATTTCTGATTTCATAAAACTAATTGAACATTTTCATTAACACCGGAAGTAATGTAATTTTGTCAAGATATTGCTGGATTTGGTTGATTCTGCGTCCATTTTATTTGATGTGAGCAATGTTTATTTGGAAATCTGTTTAGTGGTTTTGTTGGTGCCGGAAGTGACATATGTTCAAGGGCAACTTGGCACCGGAAGTGATATGTTCAAGGGTAACGTGGCACCAGTGAAACCCGTCATTCCTGCATGCAGGTCTAGTTCTTATTATTATTATTATTATTATTATTATTCAGATTCCAATTTGAATAGATCTCAGCAACTACGTGTCGCATCGTTACGATTTCTTCGGTTTTACTGGGAAAGTGGGTGTGACTTAGAGGATAAAGCTATTTTGAACGTTCTGCGACAATGCGAAATGTCCGAAATCACCGAAGTTATCGTTTTTAAAAATATTGCAGTAATTTTAACAATAATCATTGGATTTTAACTTTCGATACATTTTGGCATAGCCTGAGACAGGGCACATAGCTACGCTACTTTCGATTTTTGATTTTCGGCAAATCTTCGAAGATATTAGGCGCCAAATTTCGAAAATTTAAAATTTTACAAAAAACTTTTTTATTTATGAATATTTTTTAGTCGTATTGTGCACAGAATTAAAGGGTCATCTGACTAGTGCAAAAATGTTAAAAAATTTTGTCTCAGTAATTTACCTTGGCCGCCATTGGCTAATTCAGTTTTTCAGTCCTAGATTAATTTTTTATTGTTCGATTTGTATAAAACAAAGTTCATATGCTTCGTTGTATCAATTGTCGTTTTTTTTATTACCGAAAGTGTTATCTGTCGGCACCGGAAGTGGCATAATTTTACCAAAAACTACAATTTTGACAGTTATTTACGATCTTCATAAACAAATATTATTTTTTTGAAAAATTATATGACTCAAAGAGTGTGCCCTTTCAAGGCGCAAAAAATGTAGGAAGCAGTTTTTTTAATTTCGATTTCATTTTCGAGCAAATTCGATTAAGAGGCTAAAAATGGTGTAAAATTGGCCTATTTACAACCTATTCAGGCTTTTCAGATTTTAAAATATTTCTTCGTAACTTTTATAAACTTGTAGCTATAATCCATACGAAGAAAATGTATGTTAAAATTCGTTTGTAATATAAGCAGTTGCCAAGAAATGGGCAGTTCTGCATAAGTCACTGTTTTCGTTATTTTGCCTGTAAAATAGTCAATTATTATTGGATTTTTATAAAAGTGACATCATTTGATTCAAAAAGCACGTAGCGTCATATCAAGTTGATTACAATTTAAAATTGACACCGGAAGTGACATCATTTGGTCAAAAAATGCATTTTACACTTTTTTAAATCAATGTTTTATTCAACCAAGAATAACTTAATATGTATTAATAATTTTAACTTTTGGTTTAAATTCACATATAAACAAAACTCATATGGTCATATAGATATCATAAAATGGTTTCTAACTTGTTCGGTTGCCGAGAAATAGACGGTTTTCTACAGGTCACTTTTGAAGGTTTCGGGGCCATAAAAGGGTCAATTATTATTCGATTTTCATAAACGTCACACCATGTTATACCTAATGCCATTTGGGATTTCATACAAGTAATTTAAGATTTTCATTATCACCGGAAGTAACGTCATTTTGGCAAAAACTGTATTTTTAGCCTCCAAAACAGATATTTTATTCAAATGAGTCTGTTTTGAAATCTTTTTCAAATTATGGTATTTGATGCCAATCAACAAATAGAATGAACCCATACGATCATACAGATACCACAAAATGGTTTCTAACTTGTACGGTTGCCGAGAAATAGCCGATTTTCTACAAGTCACTTTTCAAGTTTTTTGGTCTTTAAAAGTGGCAATTATTATTCGATTTAACGTTTTTATTTATAAATATTATTTAGTCGTGTTGTGCACAGAATTAAAGAGTCATCTGACTAGCGCAAAAATGTTAAAAAAAATTTGTCTCAGTAATTTTCCTTGGCCGCCATTAGCTAATTCAGTTTTTCAGTCCTAGATTAATTTTTTATTGTTCGATTTGTATAAAACAAAGTTCATATGCTTCGTTGTCCCAATTGTTATTTCTTTTATTACCAAAAGTGTTATCTAGCAAATTGGATTAAGGGGTGAAAAAAGGCGTAAAATTGACCTATTTACAACCCATTCAGGCTTTTCAGATTTTAAAATTTTTTTACTTAACTTTTATAAACCTGTCACTATAATCCATACGAAGAGAATGTATGTTAAAATTAGTTTCTAATATAAGCAGTTGCCGAGAAATGGGCAGTTTTGCATAAGTCACTGTTTTCGTAATGTTGCCTGTAAAATAGTCAATTATTAATGGATATTCACAAAAGTGACATCATTTGATTCAAAAAGCAAGTGTGCGTCATATCATGTTGATTACTATTTAAAATTGACACCGGAAGTGACGTCATTTAGTCAAAAACTCAATTTTTAACTTTTAAAATCGATCTTTTTTTCAACCAAGAATTATGTCACATGTAATAATAAAATTAACTTTTGGTTTAAATTCACATATTAACAAAACTCATACGGTCAAATAGATATCATAAAATTGTTTCTAACTTGTTCGGTTGTCGAGATATAGGCGATTTTCTGAAAGTCACTTTTGAAGGTTTTTGGCCCATAAAAGTGTCAATTATTATTTGATTTTCATAAAATTTTCACCCTTTGAAGCCTAATGTCATAGACGATGTTATAAAACTAATTTAACGTTTTCATTATCACCGGAAGTAGCGTCATTTTGGCAAAAACTGTATTTTAAGCCTTCAAAACCGATATTTTATTCAAATGAGTCTGATTTGTAATGTTTATACAATTATGATATTTGATTCCAATCAACAAATAGATTAAACCCATACGGTCATATAAATACCAAAAAATGGTTTCTAACTTGTACGGTTGCCGAGAAATAGACGATTTTCTACACGTCACTTTTCAAGGTTTTTGGTCTATAAAAGTGGAAATTATTATTCGATTTACATAAAATTTTCACCATATGATGCCTTATGCCATTTCTGATTTCATAAGATTAAGGGAACATTTACATTATCACCGGAAGTACTGTTATTTTGTCAGGATCAATTACATGTAACAAATGTATAAAATAAAATTGCTGGATTTGTTTGATTCTGTTTCCATTTTATTTGATGTGTGCAATGCCTATGTGGAAACCTGTATATTGGTTTCATTGGTACCGGAAAGGACATATGTTCAAGGGTAACGTAGCACCAAAAGTGACACAAGTTCAAGTTCAAAGGTAACATGGCAAAAGTGAAACCCGTCATTCCTGCATGCAGGTCTAGTTTAATATTATGTTTCTTCAAGGTCAATTTAGGCCAGCCATCAAGTTGATTTTAGTAGTTCGGATGGGACGGTAAACCAAGGTGGCGTGCACGTAAAATAATCCTCGGTGGTTCGAGTTCAATATAAGTAAGAGAAGACCAAAGCGCAGCTGCCTAGGCAAATGATACCCGTCTTCATTAGCCCTGTAGGAGCACAGTACACAAAAGATTTCTTTATCTGGTGCCACGGTGGGTACAACGTTGGCTCGGTAGTCTGGAGGTGCGCGTGTACGATCCCTGTATTGGTCGAGAAAGTTCTTCGGGTTTTTCCGACGTGGTTTCCCCTGGTCAGTGGTGCAGAATGGATGACCTGACAAAGAGAGCTGTTTAGTCGTTCGGATGGGACCGTGTGTACATTGCTGTGCACGTAAAAGATCCCTGGGCGATTGGAATTCGATATAAGAGTAGGCAATAGTGCCGCTGCCCGGGCAAAATGTCCCTCGTAACACACTGCATGGTGTACAGCCCTCTTCATCGGCCCTGTAGCGACGCAAAAGATTAAACCCCATTGCATTTAAAAGTTAACTTTTATCCGAAAATGTAGTTTTTGTAACAATCAGAATGAAATATATAAAAGAGGGAGGATTATTAAACGAATAATAAAAAAAGAACAACATACAATATAGCGACATGTCCATCAGTAAAATATCAGACATATAAATACAGTGGTGAGGTCAATGACATCGCATGTTCATTTATCACATATCATCGACTCGTTTGGTTAAACGTCACAAATAGACTCGCAACATGAGAAGTATGGGAGAGAGAAATGGTGTTTAACGTCCACTCGACAAAAACTAGGGCATTTCGGCTCTTTATTATGGTTCAATTTTATTTCAATAATTCGCTTGCGAGTGTTTTTTTTTTAAGCAGTGGGAGGAAACCGGAGGACCCGGAGAAACCCCAAAAGGATGAACAGGCGGCCCTACTCTTTGTCACGTACAACCGGGAATCGAAACCACCCAGTGGTGCACGCGCTAACCATTCGCCCCCCCTCATCACTCCGCCCTCAAAGTATGAATATGTGACAGTAGGAGGTTATGGAAGAGTAAGCATGCACTGTATAGCACGCGACCACCACCGACGTCGTGTTAATCAAAAGCCGAGAATGATGAAACAGAGACCCAAGGTTGATTGGAACCAACAGATAAGTTATAATGGCAGACACAGACAAGTTTACACCTATGAGTTTCGCAGATCAGTAGGGGCCACGGGCCACAGGGACCGATAAGGTATGTTTACAGTAGATAAAAACAAGAACGGGGGTACTATGAACCAATACCTGATCATTTTGTTGGATGAAATTTCTCCGAAAATAATAATCAGATTTTAATCATTTGAATTATCAACCTAGTCCGAAATTAAAATACACAACATCCGTAAAAACACCCACAGAATACGGAATATTACGGGAACCCTAAAGCGCTTGGGCTGGGAGACGGGAATCATAAAGTGGGAACCCTCAAGCACCTGGACTGGGAGACGGGAACCCTAAAACGCTTGAGCTGGGAGACGTGAATCATAAAGTGGTAACCCTCAAGCACCTGGACTGGGAGACAGTAACCCTAAAGTGCTTGGGCTGGGAGACGGGAACCATAAAGTGGGAACCCTAAAGCACCTAGGCTGGGAGACGGGAACCCTAAAACGCTTGAGCTGGGAGTGCGCCGCCCTGCACTCTGTTATGGGTTCACGCAAGGGCCTGATGACCATAACGAGTAGGCGTCCTTTTCATTGATAAACATCGGTGTATACTTTTGGTTTCTATGTTTTTGTGACCTTGGTCCACATAAACCTATATATATAGATTATATATAGATTATATATATGAGTGAAAACCGTGTGATCGTATTTAGTAAGTATGCTACTAGAGCTAGGGTGATAGATAAGCTGTTATAGACGAACATATAAAACCTTTTTAAACGGTTGAATAATGAAGTGTTATTTGACAAGATTGAACGATGACATGTGAAGTACCAGGACAAGTGTAGGTGTTGAGACCACCGCCTTAGAAATATACATCACTCTTTACATCTGACAAGCTCTTTCTTCACTTAAAATATTATATATACAATAAATATAGAAAAAAATTCGCAAGTTCAAATTTTTTAATTCTAAATAAAAAGCAAATGAAATGAGGTTTAATATCCTACTGCTCTGCTGCAACAGGGCTTGTGAAGACGGGTATACACTATACATAGTGTGCTATGAAAGAAAGTTTGCCCGGACACTGGTTAGGGTTAGGGGGGGGGGTAGGGTTAGGGCTAGGGCCTACTCTTTTGTCGAATTCCAACTGAAAAGAGATATTTTACGTGCAAACCAATTAGTACACGGGACCTCGGTTTTTCGTCCCAAGCGAACAACGCGACAGCTGTCCGATAAGGGGAAACCACACCGGAAAATGCCGATCGGTGCACTTTCTCGGCCAACATCGGTTATGGTCATATTACTTTGGTTATTTTGAGACTAACATATGGTTAATTGTTACTAATACTATGACCACGTGTGCAATTTAAGCGAGAATTATTAAATTATTTTCACTGTTTCTACCTACTCTTCCTTAAATTTCAAATTATCAAGATTTACTTCACGCCTACGTCAACTAGTTGACATAGACTTTTGGTCCCACCCGAATGACTAAGAAAATTATATTTGTCAGCTAGACAGGTGCCACTCCTGTCAGTCCTGATTTGTGAGAACCGGATTGAAAAATGAGGTTTGTTTCGGGTGGACGCCATGATTCGATCTCGTACATTCTGTTGAGGTTAATAAAATCGTAACTAATTTCTTCTTCCACATTCTCAGAGTAATTTACTGCTCATGTATGATTCTGTATGTACTGACTAGACCTAGGCCTATTGCTGCCAGGCTACATCGTTTAAGTTAATTCTTTTTTTCAGCTTAAATATCTCGACTATTTCACCATGCATTGGTTGTCAAATTTGGAAAAATAACAGGGTACGAGAATTCAGAAACAAATCTATAGATATACTGTTGATAGATAACTGTACTAGTATATAGGCCTACTAGTATGAAGATATGGGGTAGGGTAGGCTAGCCTACGTGCAAAATATTTTTTGGGAGCTAAATAGGCCTACCCTTTAAACTGCCATATTTGGGTTTGGTTAGATCAAAAATACGCCACTGCCCACCACTCATAATGGACCAAAGCATTATAAAAATATAAATAATATTCAACAAAGATAATATTCTTATGTCCGACAGGGGCAATTATAACTTCAGAAAATTTCTATATTTAATTATCGGTACTGATAAAATGGAAAATTTCTGAATTTGACGATCTGTACAATATAATATGCACAGATGTGACAATTCAGAAAATTTTTGAATTTGACGATCTGTATAATATTCGAAGCTGACAGAAATGTTCTGCCTATATGATATCAATTCCCGTCCGACGGGAAGCTTTAAGAGTAGCTTATTTGTGTGCGATTTTCTTAAGTGTGGCTCCTTTAATTCATTTAATGAACGTTGCGTCCATATTGTTCCTCCCGGGACAAATAAAGAGTGCCAGTCACCCATCGAATACCCAGGGTTAATCTCTAATAAATAAACACTTTATAATTAAACCACCAGTCACCGCCATCTTAAATCAAGCAAACGACGTATCTACGTAATAAAACCGGCGCACTACACAAACACGTCATCTACTACGACAAACTTAATGACGTAATATGTAAATATGACCGATGCTACTTATATTTTGTACACAATATGGTGTGAAATTGGGTTTTAAAGATATAATTAGATTAAAGGGGTATAAATGAATCCGTGTTTAACTTCGTATAAAGTTTCTAGATTATAGATAAATTTGTTTATTGATTATAATTGATAAGTGAGACACTGCCTGGAACGACAAATCATAAAACCGCTGGACAAGACCAAATAAATTAAATTATAAAGTAGGAAGTGAATATCCTAAATGAAATGAAAATCCAATCGGGAATGTTGTGCTATAATGTAGTTCAATATGCAGGTTAAAGATATACCCAAAATATCCAGCTTTAAACGTACACCGATTTACAAATTTAAACTAAAGTCTGCACGGGGTCAAATTTGTTAAATGCTTTTTTCATGTATTGAATTAAGTAAAGAACAAATTTAAAACCCCAACCCGGACGTGCTCTACACACACAAAAACCCGACAACAAATAAACTGAAATCATTCCCTCTCTACCCCATCACCCGCCATTCAATAAAATCCCCAGAAAATGAAGAGGAAATACGAAAAATCCAAAAACAATAACCAAACAGAAAAAAAACATCCGCCCTCCAACCCAACCTTCGACTTCGGAAATCTAAGAGTTTAAATAATACTTTTATTTATGTTTATACAGTTTCTTCTAGATAATTCAAAACTGTCAGAAACGATTTGAAATTTAAAAATAAATCGTGGATTTTATATTTCAAATGTTTGGAATTAAAACTACTCGTTTGTTAAAATTAGACAGAATTTATTTATACCAATATAAAGGTTTTAATTGAATGTAACCCGTCAGATTACGTGGAATAATCATTAATTACTTTCTGATTATGTAAAAATAATTTCGATATTAGAAGAAAATGAAATAAAGGGAAGGGATCTCAAGCGCGGATCCAGAGGGGGGGGAGGGTCCAGGGGGTCCGGACCCCCCCCCCCCCCTGCTCAGACTTGAACAAATTTTTATGCGAAATACGTCAGAATGCACCAAATTGAATCTAATTTACCAAATTTTTCTGAGGGAGGGCCCCCAAACCCCCCGGTAATGGTGGCGGTGGCAATTATCAAACCTGGACCCTCCCCTGCAAAAAATCCTGGATCCGCGCCTGGATCTTTATATGTACACGTCCCACCCACCCCCATAATTTGATGCAAATTTTAAAAAAAAATATATCTTTCTTACCATAGATTAAAGGCTCAATGCCACTCTTGTAACTCAATAATATGTCCCAATCTTTATTCTGGTCAACAAATTGTATTATTTTACAATATGCCAATCAATTGATAAAACAAATTTCATCTGAACACACCTAATTTAAAAAAAATGGAAAAATTCAAATAATTGATTTGGAAAGCATAATGTAAACCTTTTCAGGTGTGACTTGGATTTTAAAATATTGTCGAACACTCTGGACAATTAAAATAGGATGTATATATATGGATAATTTACACAACAGATCTTAAGCATCTAGTACTTAGAATAAGGCTATTATTTATTTTCTGGAGATGACAAGCCAGCAAGAAGGTTATTGTCCCTTTAAGACCAGCATAAATTACAAAAGACTGGACGGAAACAAAAGTTAACAAAAAATTATCGATGTCTTCGCAATATACTTGACAGTTATTAAAAAAAACTCTTTACAAAATTTTCAAAATTTAAATCGATAAAAATCCATTAAGCGTACAATTATTAGCATTCACTTTATGGAAGAAAACTATTATTGGCAAAACTTCTTTAAGTGGCATTAAGTAATTAACAGTAACTCACTAACATTATTTATGAAATAATAATTACTGGTCTATTAACATACAACGTTTCGACGACGATACTCTCGTCTTTATCATAATAATTTGGTTCAATAAGACGAGAGTATCATCGTCGAAACGTTGTATGTTAATAGACCAGTGATTGTTATCTATAAATAGTGTTATTGTGTTACTATTGGGGAAACATCTAGAAAACTAATTAGCGATACACATGACATTAATCATAAAAACAATTTACAATTTTTTAAAAAAATTAATAAAATCCCGTTTATGCACAATTTTAATATTCATTTAATGGAAGAAAACTATTTAGACACATATTTACGAATACATTTAATCTCAACGGAACGTACGTGGTGAATAGGCACTGCGTAATTTAAATACGGTCAATTAAACATATTTATTGAATTGCACAAACTAATGATAAATTATTTTAGATTCGTGTGTATTTCAATAAACATTTAAATAAATATAAAACTATAGTAGTCGTTAGTTAGTAATACTTTGAATATTAATTTAAGTCTCGATGATAAATTATTTTTTAAATTAGATTCGTGTGTATTTCAATAACATTTAAATAAATATAAAATTATCCAAGTCGATATTTAGTAATACTTATGAATTTTAATTTAAGTCTCGATGAAGGTTTGAATACCAATTCATTTGTATTACACGTTACTTTTTATTTTTAGTTTTAATACAGTGGAATTCTAATTTAAGTTCCGATGCAAGTTTGAATATATATTTTATATACACGAATTTGTGACTTCATTTTGCGTTTGATATTTTTTTTAAAATTCTAATTTATGTCTCGATGCAAGTTTTAATACCAGTTTCTCTCGTTATTTTATATTCATGAATTTGTGACTTCATTTTTCGATTAAATAATTTCGTATACTTATGGGCTCTCAGTAAAAGTTTGAATACTTTGCGCTCATGATTTTATATTCGTACTACATCAATTTGTAACTTCGTGTCATTTTTTCATAAAATACTTTCTACTTAAACAAATTTGTGACGATAATTTTTAACGACACACGACAAATATTCAAATAAGTTTTTTCAACCTACATATTAACAGACCCGTCTTATCACGCATGACCGTACCCTGTATTTATATTATGACACTATTTTTCGTCACTGTTATCAGAACTTTTGATTTAACCTAAATATATATTAATAAAAAAGTTGATATAATTTGACATCGACGCCAAAACATAACACAGTTTGGTGCCATTAACAGGTGCCCGTTTCACTGGGACCAATTACGGGTTTTCTACCGTGCGTGTGATAAGGCTGATAATGTTTACTTAATTCATTAGTTGACCCCACTCATACATCAGAACAATTTAACGTACAACAACGACATATCATGTTACAGAATGGAATTCTCCTTCAATTGTTTTAATCGGTTGTTAGTCGTGTAGGTTTCTTCTATATAAAACGTGTCGTCCACTGACCGTCAGCTTGTTCGTCCTGCCTCTTGACGTCGGTGGTAGGAGAAATTGGAGTCAACCAAGGCGCGGCTACTAGTCCCTATCTTTTCCTGACTTCTGCTGATGACTTCGTGTGTGTAGAATTACTACCTCTGTAATTACCTATTGTACTACACGAAGTAATATCACCGGATTAATTTTATGTTTTTTTAAAAATCTTTTTAAAGCCAAGGTTAGTCAAATATTTATTTTTGAATTAAATATTTTTTGAATTATTTAAATGTTGTATACTTTTTTAATGTTTTTGCCTTGTTGTGAATATCGTAATACTATTAATATTTTATAAACAGAATACATATATAGATACGTTTTGCTTTGATAAAGTGGAACATACATAGTTTAGTAGAACTGGTTTTATGTTTCAGCACTATTTATTAACACCTCGAAATGTAAAACTTATATATCTTACGGTCCTTTAATTTTTAATGCGATAACTTTAAATGAATCTTAAGGTATATTCTTCGTTTCCCGCAGTAGCGATTCTGCAGCTATTATTAAAACATTTAAGGTTATTTGATTAATGTTAATTTACTTCATACAAATTGTATTTTATTTAAATTGTGTCATTCAACTTTTAAATTACTCCACCGGCATCTTCATTAGCCCAGTCGGAGCAGAACAGTAGGACGTAAACTCTATTTCATTTCATTTTAAATCATATTTTGGCCAGTCTATGCACACCCTGGCCTTAGTACATTTATTGATTATGTCAATGTTCTAATTTAATTAATTTGGCAAATCAAGTAACCATATACGTTTACATAAAGCACATGACAGCAATTCAATATGTTATAAAATATACTTTAAGAAAATAATCCCACCATTAGCTAAACATCTTGATTAAAGTTTAATAATTTTATTATATAGATATCTTTATCAATATTATACTCGTACTTAAAACACATTTACCAGCAATTCGATGAAGACCGCGTCACATAAAAAATATGTTATAATAAAAATTTTGTAATAACAACGCCGTTATTCTATTCTTTTTGACGGATTGTGTTCTGTATATCAAAGTAATAATAACAATAAAAATAATTAGAAACTCATTTCAAAATTAACTAAGGGCCCCATTAGAGATATCTTTTATTTATCTAAGGTAAATTAAAAATATTAATTCAGTTGAATTGTTTCATTGGCATTTAGTAATTGAACTGGAGAATACAGGTCACAATTCTATGAAATACAATTACTGCTTATAACGGAGCGACGTTTCGACTAGGCTTCTCTAGTCATTATCAAGCAATGATAAAATATGAAAGTTCGAAAAGCTAAACTGAAATGTCGCTCAGTTATAAGCAGTAATTGTATTCCATAGAAGTAAATCAGTTGGTTTGGCCACAGGCCATTAAATATGTTAAATATTGTGTTGATTCTATATGAAATATTGTGTTAAGTCTATGTTAAATATTGTGTTGGTTCCATGTTAAATAATGTGTTTAGTCTATGTTAAATATTGTGTTTAGTCTATGTTAAATATTGTGTTGATTCTATATGAAATATTGTGTTTAGTCTATGTTAAATATTGTGTTGGTTCCATGTTAAATATTGTGTTTAGTCTGTGTTAATAATTGTGTTGATTCTATGTTAAATATTGTGTTAAGTCTATGTTAAATATTGTGTTAAGTCTATGTTAAATATTCATATTGTGTTGGTGCCATGGCATGTGCCATGTTGAAAATTGTGTTATTGCTATGTTGAATATTAATATCAAATATTAAAACTATCATAAAGTGTCTTATTTTGATTGTCATTTAGTAATTGAACATTTTGACGCAAGGCACAATTTTATGGATACACAATTACTGAGTTTAATACTAAGCGACGTTTCGACGAGGATACTCTCGTCTATATACAGGTCACAATTCTATGAAATACAACTACTGCTTATAACGGAGCGACGCTTTGACGAGGATACTCTCGTCTTTATCAAACAAATGATACGGGTATGTGCATAGTAGGCAAATATATATGTAGAATATAAAACGCAGTAATTGGGTATCCATAAAAGTGACCTTGTGTTATCATTATAAGTGAATATTTAATTCTACTGGTTAATAGAATGTATTGTTGAGTGTATGTTTAATATCACTAAAACTAACATAAATTGATAAAATAAATCAGTAGGTTATTATTTAACGGAAATGGATTTATTAATTGTTGAATCGATGATTATTACAACTGAAATTAACTTAAGATATTACCGGGAATCCTTGTATTTAAGCCCTCTCATTTTTAAGACCATGGGCTTAATAACGAGTTTAAAATTTTGAATTTTAACCCATGGGCTTAAATTTAAAATTTATTTTAGAGTTGTCTCCATTTCAAACCACATCTGTTGACATTGACGGAATCTCGTCGAATTGTTGTACATTCATACTGTTAGTGCCAATGGAGTGTTTCATATCTTTAAAACTCATTGGACTCCAATTTGCAGGTGACATCGTTGATCTTAGACTCTAGATGTGACCATTATAAAAAGAACCCAAATGTTTGTCGGTTTTTTTCCCTCTTTTCGAATTTTAGCACTGGGCTTAATTTCCGAAGGAATGTTTTTATCACATGGGCAAATTCGAAATTAAGCCCAGGGCTTAAATACGAGAATTACCGGTATGTTTAATATAACCGAAACGAATAGAGGTTCACATATGATACTGAAACGAATAGAAATTCCCGGTTTTAATTCAGATGGTTATAAAATTATACCCAACCTTAAATAAATGCTAATTCCATGGTAAATATGTAGGAAACTAATAGAAGTTAAACAAATGAAATAAATATCATTCTATTTCATTTGATTGCTATTTGTGTTCGTAATTGTTGACCCAATTACCCCCCCCCTCTCCAAGGACGTATGGCGTTATTCTCAAAAAACACTTAATGAAACTTGAATGCATATACGGTGGTTATATTCTATTTTTTTAAATTGTAATTTCTAGTGAAATACGTAAGCAGTCCATTCTAGTCTATTCTTCAAGTTTTGTATTTTTTCGTTTGTGAATCAGACAATACTAATTACTTCCGCATGTGTTTGGTTTAAACAGTATTTATTTCGACAATATTACACAATATTATAACGCATTCATTTCAAACTGTGCCTTAAATCGTTGATATTAGGATCCCATATTTTTATGGCGAGATAACAACACATAGACCAATATTGAATTCTAATTCATGTTTTTTTATTTTGCATAATATTGATTTACAAGTCTGGCTCCTTAATTGGTTCGGAAAATGACTCATTTATGTAATCTACAGAATTTCAAATAGATTAATGTTAATATGATAGAAGTATAGGAGTGTGCGCAATTAACGAAGCAGACGGGCGAAGTGACCTAAACTAGTTTCTGTTTTATTATGAGGTTTTTCACCATCGTTAAGGACATGTGCACCGTAGGTGGTTATTATTGGGGGGGGGGGGGTATCTTTAGATCATCGAGTCCAGTGGCGTGCTTTCGGTTCCAAGTAAAGAACAACGAGGAGCGTCGCCACCCGCCCCGGTTTCTCCCAACTGCTAATGATTCCAACATGCAAGCGAATAATTGAAAAAAGTACGTATTGTAGTTCCCAAATGACCTAATTTGTATTGATTTGACGTTACATGCTAGTTTAGAATAATGACTTTCGTTTTATTTATATGATTCTTACCGTTGGAATGGAAAATAAAACTTAGAATGTCCGCTTTTTGTTTCAGAAAAGAATATGACCGGAGTGATAGCCATCCCTATACCACACTATCCTCTTCCCTTGGAAACAGTCGCTCCCTCTCATCTTTCACACTGGCAGCCATTAAATTTTCTCGTTCCCCCGTCTTACAGTTATCCTATTTATGAGCAACGTCTGACGTCATCATACAAGATGTCTTCTTCCAGTACTTCCTGTTGGAATCGAGCACCAGAGGGTGCTGTGATAGATCTGTCCATGACGAGTGGCGTACTACAATCACGGATACAAAGACCACGCAGTAAGTGAAATGTGTTGAATTTATGTTAAACAGTCGATATTTCTGAAAAACATCTGACATTGATCCAGGTCTGACAGTTGTTGATTTGATTACATTTGATGTGTCGAGTTGTGACGTTTGAACAATATTTGCCTCTTCGTTTGGTGCATTTAGTTACTTTTCCGAAGTTCTAGCGGAGATCCCAGATTAAAAGAGACAAAATTAGGTGTAAAATGTTTGTTCACCGAATCGGGGGTGGTGCAGCAGCCCTCAGCTCCCTCTACCCGCGGCTCCTATGCCCATGCCCACCCCCATAAACCCCGGAGTATCTTCGAAGGATTCAAAAATGTTGATAAATATAAATATTCATAATTTCATGTCAAAATATTAAATATTGCATGTATCATTACAACGTATGATTTGTGCTTTTTTATAGGCAACAAAAATTCACAGCCACCAAATAAAAGATTTGACTTCGCTCATCTTGCCCAGTCTATTTTAGAAGATACAGACACGATGACGTCAGAGAAACACAAGTCACATGACGCTAAAATAATCAGTAACGTGTTAACCAATTTACCACTCAGGTTGGTTTTACAAAATATAAAATGAAAGATATAATAGTGCTTGGTAAACTAAATAAATATAATAACACATCGTCTTACCACTCTCAAATTAACCGCATTGCGCGTGTTTCGCGTAAGATGAAGAGGGGTCCTGGGTTATTCAATCTAGGTCCCTCCTCCATCGTCGCAAAAGGGGTTGGATGATTAATGCGTGCGTGTTTGATCATAAGGTCTGTCATTGAGTCAAGTGGTGTGTAGAATCCTCGCTTGTACGTGACAAGGATTACGGTCGCCTGTCCAACCTCATGTGTTTTCTCCGGGAACTCCGGTTTCCCATCACTGCTAAAGACCCCTACACGCTAGCGAATTATTAAAATCAAATTGAACCATGTGTTACTTCCGAAATGACTTAGTTTGTGTCGAGCGGACGTTAAACCCCAATTTGATATCCTTTCGTAACTCAATATCAACCACAACTTATTTGACAATTTAAATTAACATGGATGTTGTTATCTTACCGAGAAAAGTTGCGCGTCTGACATCCAATATATAAGGAAAACAGAAAATTTTAAAAGTGGCGAACAAGAATCCTTTTGAATACTATTTGTAATGAAGTGACTCGATAAACGAGGCTAAACATATCCCACAGGAGAATACTACGAGTGTAAACCAGACGCCAAAGACTGACATTCTATTTGGACTCGTCTTCGTGTATTTCGCTGAACATAACTGGGATAACCAGACGCCAAAGACTGGCATTCTATTTGGACTCGTCTTCGTGTATTTCGCTGAACATAACTGATTAGAAATTAGAGTAAAATAGTGACGATTTATACTACATTATCATCAACATTGCGACCCATTTGTGGCCTTTCAGGGTGCCAAAGAATAGAGATTTAGCCCCTTTAACCAAATTGTTAGAGATCAAGTATTGCCATAGATTAAACTGCTGGAGATGTGTTATATTATATATTATTTCAATTTACAGTATTCCACCAGCATATAGTCACCGTTATCCAGTCTTTACTGATCCGTGTCAAGTTCCGGTTTTAAAGAAGAACAGAAGAAGTGGTCCAAGGTAATGGTTTTTATTTCCCGAAAAATAAAAATCCAACTGCTACAGAAACCAAAGCACAGACCTAAAACACCTCTTCGTGGGAATTGCAGTGGCTCAGCGATTAAGATGCTGGCTTGTCTATAAGGAGGTCTTACGATAGCTGCCTCGCGGTGTTGGCGGAGAAAGCTCCTTTGTGTTTTCCTCTTGGTGTCCTCTTGTTAATGTTAGTTGGGCAGGACGGAGAGTCTGGCAAGAACAGTATCTGGTCGTCTTTGCTGGACCTGCAAACATTGACATGCACGTACAAGAACCCTTGAATTGTATATAAGAGTTGTTTCAACGGCAGGTGAAAGAATTCTATGGAATATAATTACGGGTTATTACTGAATGTTCGTCGTCATTAGCACGGTTGGTGCAAACAGTAGGACGTGATGTTCCATTTCATTTCATTCCCAGATCTCTGATCGTGCTGTAGCTATTTTTGTATCTATCGGCTACTAACCAGGGCCCTGTTTCACGAAATTTTAACTAAAAATAAAATCCAAATTTTAGTAGATACTTCAATTTTGATTGGCTAAGAACTAAAATCAATCTAATATTGTCTAATCAAATAACTAAAATTCAGATCTTATCAGTTAAAATTTTGTGAAATAGGCCCCAAATTTCCTGGCTAAAGAAGATTGTAACGAGACAACATTATCAAGTCTCATTGTCCAGTCAGAAAGTTGGAAGTCTTGTTACAGCGTCGTTGACTTTCATCTATACAGTAAAATAAAGGTGTAAGGTAACAAATCTTTTCAGGCATGAAACTTCCCCTCGTGTTGAAAAACCACAAAAACTATGAACAGAGATCACACACGAACAATGTTACACAAGATACGAACGGCCATGACAGCGGTCATCCAAGTGCAGAAGCGAAAATGAACATCGATAATAAACTAAAATGACCTCAGATGAGGAAGCGTTACTTATTAATTTATCTATTATTTCAGATTTAAAAAAGAATTCATCTGTAAATTCTGTGGTCGCCATTTTACCAAGTCGTATAATTTATTAATACACGAAAGAACCCACACGGATGAGAGACCGTATTCGTGTGATATCTGTAATAAGGCGTTCAGAAGACAAGATCACCTTCGAGATCACAAGTAAGTAAATAACATCTTCCAGATACATCTTTCAGCTTAGATTAAACATTCATTATACAAGATCTATATCTGCCTATTGCATGTCATTTTTAGGCCTTAAATATTATCTTAATTATTAATTAGACATTTATTAACATGATAAGACCATAATCAACTCTCGATGCCAACGCTATGCTGTGATATTTACTGGATTAGGATCCGATTTGATGATTAACTTTCATTCATGATTTAACCATGAAATGGATGATCGAGACTGTGGTTTTTTTTTATCGTACCGACTTTATAGTAATGATGATCGAGGCTAGGCAGAAAAAATACAATCAACAAAATCTCTGTTCGGAGTGGATCAATTGACTGAAATTTTCAGCAAATCCCCTTTACATTATCTAGTTTTTAAACGCCCACATGGAAATAAGCTCGTATTTTGGCGTCGCCCTTTCCGTCGGTCCGTCGTCCACAATTTCTTGTGAACGCTCTAGAGGCTAAAGTTAATATCTGATTGACTTAAAATGTATACATACACAGTGTTTAAGGTCATGAGACGAGGAATCCTATTGGTTTTCATTTAAATGTTGTCGTATATTGTCGTCAGTCCCCCGTCCGTCGGTCCGGCGTCCATAATTGCTTGTGGACGTTCTAGAGGCTAAAGTCAATATCCGATTGACTTTAGATTTATACACAGTTTTTAAGGTCTTGAATTTTAATAACTGAATGCATGATATTAAATGTTCCGTATACTGGACGTTAGTATGGGACAGGACTTTATAAAAAAAAAGACAAATTCTAATGATTTTCTGATCATTACTTAATGGGTTGTTACTCTTAATCAGATTTTAGTGTATTATAAATGTTTCATTACCGAAAAAAGTAAAAATATGCGACAACTCTTGTTGATTGCCCGGACGATTTAACTGCTGTGGGCGTATTTTTCGTTGCCTGGCCACCTATCTTTAAATTGTTATATCTAAATCTTACCTAATGCACCTTAAACAGGATATAAAAATTGTGCATCCTGTACAATTACACAAGACGATTTACGTTCCATCATGCTCGTGTCTAAATATATGTATATGTTGTATGTTTATCTATTTTAGATATATCCACTCTAAAGAGAAGCCATTTAAATGTTTGGATTGTGGAAAGGGATTCTGTCAGTCAAGAACGTTAGCGGTTCATCGTGCCCTACATTTACAGGTATTTTTATTACTTTATACAATATCTCTAATCACATGACCGGTAACAAACGTCTCTAATTACATGACAGGTAACAAAATATCTCTAATTACTGACAGGTAACAAAATATCTCTAATTACATGACAGGTAACAACATATCTCTAATTACACGACAGGTAACAAAATATCCCTAATTACATGACAGGTAACAAAATATCTCTAATTACCTGACAGGTAACAAAATATCCCTAATTAACTGACAGGTAACAAAATATATCTAATTACATGACAGGTAACAAAATATCTCTTATAACCTGACAGGTAACAAAATATCTCTAATTACACGACAGGTAACAAAATATCTCTAATAACCTGACATGTTACAAAATATCTCTAATTACACGACAGGTAACACAATATCTGTAATAATTATAACCTGACAGGTAACAAAATATCGCTAAGTACATGACAGGTAACAAAATGAAATAAAATGGAGTTTAACGTCTACGTTTCTACACGGCCTGAGATAATAAAGACAGGCATACGTCATAGTGTGCTATGAAGGAAATTTTGCCCGGACGACTTACTCTTCTTTTAAATTCCAACTGTCAATGCGTACAAGTGACTTCTAATTTTTGTGCTATTCGAACGACTATACGCTGCCCCTTGCTAGAATGTCCGTTCTACACCACTAACTAGGGCGGGGTAGCCTTGAAATCCCGAGGAAATTTTTCGGTCAACTCGGGGATCGAACAAGGTACCTCCAGGCTAGTCAACACCTTACTCACTGAACCACCCCGAGCTGCAAAAAGCCCAGAAGACAGCATACAACTATTGGTATTTATACTGTTTTGTAAGTGAGGGGGCGGGAACTGGAGACTGTTTTTATGTGCACATCGGAAGCCGGAAGACGCCATTGAAAGAATAAGCATTTGATGTCTCGTCACTCCGCACAATATCAGGCAACCAATCAGTTGCTTTGATACGGACAATTACGTTAATTCTTTATAATTAATTGGAATTATGCATAAATTTGATTGGCTGTGTACTGTGTATTCATGGTCAAATCAAGGAATTATTTACGTCGATCCCCACGAACGGACAAACGAATCACAGTCTGTCTATAACACAATCAATTTACATGTACTTTCGTTATTTCAGTTGACCACCACTAGTACCTCTACCACGACGACTTCCGGGGCCACAACCAAGACATCATTCACAAAACACAAGATGAAGTCGAACTCTTCCAGCTGAAACGATAAAAATACCCCCCAAATATGTTACATTTTATATTTTTCCTTTTATATCGTTTAAACCTATGTTATAATGGGCTAGTATCTGAATCCCAATGCCAAATGTTTATTGTTATTTAATGTCAGAAATCCACAAGGTATTATTGAGTTTTATTTGGCACGGGTGGTGCTATAATGGTAGTATCACTAGCAATCCAACGGGTCCTTCTTCCTTCACTAGTCATTAGGCTACCCTTGGTACAGAAGACGCTATAATGATAGTATTACGAGCAATCAAACCTCTTGTTATTAAGGAATTACTAGCAACCCAACGGGTCTTTTTCTTCCCTCCATTAGTCCTCAGACTACTCTTGGTACGGATGAAGCTATGATGTTCGTATTATTAGAAATCCATCGGGTCTTTTTTCTTCCTTTCTCGTCGTGCTACTCTTGGTGAGGGTGGCGCTATAATTGGTGAATTAATAGAAATATTTGTATAAACACACACTACGAAACCAGAAAATCAGAAAAGTTATCTCGATTGTTTTATAATGCTCATGTGGAGAATTCAGTCGTGTTTATTTGTTAAATCCCCCACTGTTTTGCTCCATCCGGGATAATGAAAACGAATATACGCCATGGCTGAAATGTTGCCCTGGCCGTTGTACTACATTCCCACCGCCCACCAACACTGGTAAGGCGGCAACCACGCCGGAAACTGTCAAGCAATCCCAGGTCAGGGGGCGAGAGCTTTTCCCACTGAACTACCACAGTCCACGGCTACTATCATGATATAAACATCGATTCATGACTGGAAACAGGTTAACGATTGTGATATTACCTAACATGTTTGTTTATATAATTAATATTACACAATGTCAGGATTTTATGACACGTGATCTTCTGGTTTCTGTCATTATACCCACCTTTAACCATCGTGATGGTGTGAATTTATATAATATAACATTTCCACACCCTCTAGTGGCCTATAATAAAACAAGCACCTGTTTTAATGGGGTATATAACAGTGTAAATTATATCATATTTTTCATTCATTAGATACTGGTCGTATATCGCCGTTGCCCCACCCGTCCGTCGTCGTACACAATTCCGTGTGAACACTCTACAGACTTTACTTTATTATCTGATCATTATGAAGTTTATATATGTTGTTTACAAAGTGAAACGAAGAAGGCTAATTATACAGTTATGGCCCTTGTTCTTGTTCACTTTGCAGAACCTTGTGAACGCCCTACTGACAGCAGTTATCATCCGATCTGTATTCAATTTATATGCATTATTTAGGTCAGTAAACTGACAGTCGTATGAAAGTGATATCAGTGATTCGCAAAATGCTTCCACTATCTACAAAATAAGAAATATTAGACAACTCTAATATGATGACTTAGCTGCTGAGGGTACATATTCCATTTCCTGGCAACCTATCTTTTAGCAATTCCTCCCAACCCCGAACCCAGGGTACACTGCAAATATATTTATTGATGTTTAGAATTTGAATTCGGAAAAAATCAATTCCGAACTACTCAATTATTCTTTGAGTGGTATTTGAACAGTAAGGCACCAAAAACTCTTTATTTAACATGAATGACTTGTTAATTAACATGCAATTACTTAATGACATTGAAACAGCAAGAGAACATGTATTACTGTACATCGGTAAAGTTGTGTCTATTTCAAAATGTTAGGCACCCAATTAGCTTCCTTAATAAACAGGTGTTATCAGGTGACTCGAGGTTGTTAATTTCCAATTTATATTGATGATATTATTGCATATTGTTGTGTTATTGCCATAAAGGTCTTTATTTCTCAATTATATTGTTATAAAGGTCTTTATATCTATATTATATTGTCATACAGGTCTTTACTGTTTTATGACATTGCGACAAAGGTCTTTGTTTCTCTATGATATTTCCACAAATGTCTTTGTTTCTTTATGATATTGCCACAAAGGTATTTCCATGTTATATTGTCATAAAGGTCGCTATTTCCCTATTATAGTACCATAAAGGCCTTTATTTCCCTGCCAGATTGTTTATAAAGGTCTTTATTTCCTTGCTATATTGTCACACAGGTCTTTATTATTCCATGTTATTACAATAAAGGTCGTTATCCTCCATGATATTGTTCATTTCGTTCGGTTGTGAATTCCGTCTATTAGTTATTGTCCTATTGTCATAAAGGTCTTTAATCCCGTCTTATATTGTCACACAGGTCTTTATTTCCCTATGTTATCGCCATAAAGGTATTTATCCTCTATGATATTGTCATAAAGGTCTTTGTCCTTTATGATATTGTCCATTTTATTCGGTTGTGAATTGCGTATATTAGTTATTGTCCTAACGGTCTTTGATCTGTATCATATTGTCATAAAGGTCTCTAATTCCCTGTTATATTGTCATAAAGGTCTTTATTGCCATAAAGGTCTTGTCATAAAGGTATGTAGCCGCTATGATATTGTCCATTTCATTCGGTTGTGAATTGCGTCTATATAATACGCATGTGCCATATATGTGTATATAGAGTATTATTATATATTAAATGTAGATATGTTGTTATAAACCAGTAAATACAAGCATATATCATGTACATATACATCAACCACTTATTAAATTTATATCTTGTAAACTTTTATTATAATAAAATACTAAAAAAAAACCAAATTTTGATTTTACGTCAAATGTTATGAATAAAATGAAACGAAATGGGGTCCTACTTTTCTGCTCCGAACTGGGCTAATGAAGACGGGCATACGCCATACGGTGTGCTATGAGGGCAATTTTGCCCGGACAGTGGCACTATGGCCTGCTCTTATATCACATTCCAATTGTCAAGGGATCTTTAACGCCAATGTGTACACAGAGAAAGACAGAAGTGAAATGAAAGGGAAGAGAGGGAGGTGGGTGGAGATGTGTTGGTAGTCTAATGCATGCGCTTTGGATAATAAGGTCTACCACTGAGTCACGAAACGAGGTTTCGACAGACAGCTTGTACGTGACAGGGTTGCCTGTCCAATCTCTTATGTTTTCTCGGCCCCCTCCCACTACTAAAAAAACAGCAATGGGCAAGCAAATTATTGAAATAAAATGACCTGGTTTGTGTCGAGTGGTCGTTAGCCCCCCCTTCTCTCTCTCTCTCTCTCTCTCTCTCTCTCTCTCTCTCTCTCTTTAAAATGATATAGTGTGAAGACGGACATACGCCATGCAATGTGCTATAAGGGAAATCGAATTCCAATCGGTCATGGGTTCTTAAACCTGCGCGGAAAAGGTTTATCGTCCCATCCGAAAACTATACACCGCCCACTTGCCAAGTCATCAACCCTGTGCAATCACCATGGAAAACATTTGCTCGGACGGAAAGTAAAAAAGAAACGAGGGTCCTAAGCATTCAGCCATCCAACCCCCCTGTACTTTAAAGAATCAAAAGTAGTTCGACGAAGGTTAGGTAGAATCACCGCTGTCCGGGCAAAATGGTCCTCATAGTACACTGCATAATACCAGTGTTCATTAGTCTAATTCAATGTGGGGGGGGGGGGTGGCCTAGTGGTCTAGAGTGCCGCGCTTCGACCTCTAGCTGGCCGGTCACATCTGGCTTGCGGCGGTGGATTCGATCCCTCGCATGGTGATAGGGGCGCCTTCTCCACCGCGTGGGTTTCCTCTGGGCACCCCGGTTTCTTCCCACTGCTAAAGACCCTTACGCGCAAGCGAATTATTGAAATAAAATTAAACCATATGTTAGTCCCGAAATGACCTAGTTTGTGTCGAGTGGACGTTAAACCCCATTTCTCCCTCTCTCTCTCTCTCTAATTCAATGTCGTTTAGGCTACTCGGCCATTTCAAACGGGAGCCATTTATTGCCTTTTTTTGCTAGAGAGTTCAAGTAAGGGTAGTAACTATCAAACAGATTAAGATTATGAGTTGATATAGTGTATGTAGAACTGATAGTAGGGAGTGGCCCCTTATCTTGTAATCTAAACACTTACTGGGGATTATACGTCTATTACTTTCTACTTATCGTATATATATTGTCGTGTATACCTATCTATCATATTGTCAACAACATCTTCAACTAAAATGACGCTAGACTTGTTCATCGTTAATCTCTCTTTGTACCCGTTGACGCTTTCTCCTAATGGCTTGGGTGGGGTGGGGAGTTCGGTGCTCACTTTGACTAGTTCATGGTTTATCTCTCTCTAATAGTAGAGGAGTCCCACCAGTAAGTTATGAGAGAGAGAGAGAGGAGAGAGAGAGAGAATTGGGGTGGGGGTTACATTGAGGAGTGGTTCAGGAGATTGGGGCGCTGGGGAGTGTTCGGTGCACACCCCGAACAATGTTCCTTGTCTCCAACCAACACCACTGAACGTTGCGGAACACGCTGGAAGAATCTGAAGACCTTTCTCGGTCCGGGCAAAATTCCCTTCATAGCACACTGCATGACGTATGCCCGTCTTCATTAGCCGGGCTTGGGAGAAGAACGATAGGACGTTAAACTCTATGGGGTTTAGTCAACGGCTCCTGAAAAATGTACGAACAAACCAAAGAGCTAAATATTTTCTCTGTACAAACATAGCACTACTTGAAACCTAAAAGGGAAGTAAACGTATTTCAAACAACAAATTAAATTTATTCTCCGCCATGTTTCAAACGCACTAACAAGGGTGTGAGAGAGTAATAACGTCCACTGTACACGGTGTCGGATTACTTTAAACGTAATGAATCGTGTCGTAGTTAACGTCGTGGTTGAAGTCAAACCGTCTAGAAGAGTTGGAGTTCACACCCAGTTTAATGTACCTGTACGTGTTCTATCTATTAAATATCTGTTACACCTGAGTTCCAGTCAACCAGGTGTGGAACCAACTCATTTCATACCTTGGGTTTTATCGTCAACTTACCATGGCTGAATTATCTATATAAAGTTGATGTGAGCGTTCCGGATAACAACGCTATATTTTCCATAAATGTCACTTACTACCAATCTGATTCAAACACCGATCCTGTTTCGTTTCGTTTTTATAGTTCAAAATTTCGTTTTACTTGTCTTTACTACATTAGGATCTTGAGGTGTTGTCAGGTAACAGGCGTTCTAGTTAATGTGAGAAATTAGCTGTAACGGTGAGTTCTTGGCGTTCTCTGCACGGAATTGTAGGCAAACCCCAAGAAACATCAACGCTGGTTGATTAATCAATATCTGACATCACAGGGTCAAATGTCGCTCGTAGGCCCCTGACGCGATCTCCCAGTACAACTATCTATATCTTCATGTAGTAGATTTTTATCAAAAATATAAAAAATACGAAACGAAATAAAGATCTTTATATTAATCAGATTGAAGTACTACATTCGCTTTCCAATTTTGATCGGCACCACGTCAGCCAAAAACATAATGGTGGCCATCTTGGATGTTCTATGTAAAAACCTATATCTACCAGTTATGCGAACGCAATGCGAAATGAAATGAAATAAATTGGGGTTTAACTGTTTAACAGCCTACTGTCCTGCTTCGACTGGGGAAAGGAAGAAAGGCCTACACCTTACACTGTGCTATGAGGGAATTTTGCCCGGACATCGGCACTACGGCCTATATATGTCGAAGTAAATGGTTCTTTTACGTGCCCGAGACTTCAGAGTTTCTTGCCATCCGAAGGACTATACATTGTCCCTTGCCCGGCCATTCGCCCTGCACCACTGACAGGGGATACGCAGGAAAATCAAAAATAAAATAACAAAGCATAAGTACGCAATTATTGTAGAGATTAAAATGGCGAATAACATAAGAATGTTAATTGTCGGTGTTTTGTTTTAGAGAAAATGTCAGGACGTTTAAAACAACTGTACCTCTGATATTATAAATAAGTTTACATTCTTCACGACCCTCATCTTATCTCCTCTTGTCTCGTCTTATCACCTTACGTTTATTATTACAACTAGCTTCTAGCACTTGTAATCATCTTCGAACGCCAGACGCACCAAGTACAACACGATGGTGAAATAAAATGGAATAGGATTTAACGTCTTACTGTTCAGGGCCCTGTTTCACGAAATTTTAACTAAAGATAAAATCCAGATTTTAGTCGATACTTCAATTTTGATTGGCTAAAAACTAAAATTAATCTAATTTTGTCCAATCAAATTACTAAAATTCCGTGAAACAGGCCCCAGTTCTGACATGGCTAATGAAACGGGGTTAAACGTCTCACTGTTCAGCTCCGACTGGGTCAATGAAGACGACAAAGCGATGGTAAATGAGCAATCTGATCAAAACACAGATCTTATTTCGTTTCGTTTCATATAGTTCAAAATTTTGTTTTACTTGTCTTTATTACACTAAGACATGGAAGAATTGTTATATTATCAGCGTTTTGGTTGTTATAAGGGAATAGTCAATGAAACGGGAAACCAATAGTAACGTCAAAGATGATTGATTAATCATTGTCTGACGTGATAGGGTCAAAAGCCGCGAATTTGACCCCTGACGGTCATGGTAGGTGTGTGATGCAGCGTTATCTCTGAACCTTATAAAAGGTTTTCGTTCATTAATAAAAAATGTGGATACGTCCGCATATATTCACAACTTAAGATTGTCGGGGGCGGTTATATAGGCCTAATATTAACAACCGCTGTACCCGGTCCAATGAGTGTTATTGGTTCGGAACTAAAATAAAGATGGCGTGGTTGGGATTTCGTGACAAGGAGTGGGGTCACCTATCCAACCTCGTGCGTTTTCTCCGGGTCCTCAGAGCCCCGCCCCTCTCCCCGCTAAAAGACCCCTGCAAGTAAATTATTGAAATTAACCACCTGGTAGTGCGAAATGACCAAGTTTGTGTGGAGTGGAATTACTTAAATTCCGCTTTCATTGCCACCACTTTCATTTTGCAGGTGCGCGATGATGATGTCATAATCTTAAAACCATTAATCACGTGACTTCTGTTTTATTTTCACGACACCACTAGTCGACCAGACGAGATATGTCCTCCCAGGAATTCCGATATTTAGTCATTTTAACATGTTTGTCATTCCAACTACCTCATAAATTTACTGGAATGATTAAAGAAAATTTTGTTTGATTAATTTCATCGTTTTAAGAAACCCTGGCCCCGGTTTCACAAAACAATCCCAGACTTAAGTTAGGAATGTATTTTAACTAAAATACAGTTTTATAAAACTATTGTTGTTTTAATGTATCAAATACATCAATAAGAAAGGGTGTGCAAATTTTTGTGTGTTTTGATCAAATATGTATTTCTCATAAATAGCGACTGAAAAAGTTGAGTAAATTCTTAACGTTAATCCGAGAATGCGTTGTGAATGTGAACTTGGGGCCAGATCCTTTTCTTGTAGGGATATATTTATCTGAAGTTAAGTGAGGGTTTTCCGACTGGAGCTTATCTGATAAACAGTTTCAGATTTGCGCTGGTAATTTATGTAGTACTACTGCTTCTTTTATAGGACTTCTTCTTTGTTGTGTTCTTGTGATCGTAAATTAATACCACAGTATGTAAAGTATAAGAACTTTATTGCCGGCTGAATGGTTTCCCAGGTCCCTTGTTCTCAACAGGTATAATGGCTGCTTGAATGAGGCCTGGTCTACACTCGAATTTATACCCCCCTCCCTGCACGTCCAAGACTCAGCCTTGACGTCATCCTCCATTCCAAAAGCGTGAGGTCAAAACCCGCCCTTACATGGTTATGAAAATTTACTCCAGAAATTGTGCATAATATATCTGTTATCATGTTGTTGAAATATAGAACCAGTATGCTCTGCCTCTATAGCCCTTTTTATATAACAATACGTCAACCAAATGTTAGTTGATCTCAGTACACCTGCATATATGTGAATATGTTTAGAAACATCAAACTATATCTTATCTCCTCATTCCTTGTCCATAATATGTCACCACGACTATATTGCTACATTTACCGAAATATAACGAAATTCCACGGCAACGGACGTACATATTGAACTAGCCATAGTTTCATTACTTCCAAAATTATATAACCATGAATAATGAACTATTTGGATTTTGCATAGCATGAAAGACATAAGTTGTAAGTATCCATTAACATGATTTTAATCGATCAAAATACTGGCTTCCCAAAAAATAGGTAACGGATACACAGAAACGAACACCGTGATTTACATGCAAGAACACAGTTGCAAAACTCTGCGAATTGTCTTGTGGAATTAAAAGTAAGCACGGGCACTAATACAAGATGCGTATTGTGTGTTCACATCTGAATTATTGTGGTAAGGTACGTACATATATTCTGATAACATGTATTTTTTTTTATTACAAACATTTGTTATAGACCCTCTTTCACATACACGTGTTCAGAGGTGCTTTACAATGGTACAAATATAAAACATCAATCAATATAAATTGCAAAATATATACATATAAAACGCTTGAAGAAATAAATGGGTTTTACGTTTTTTCTTAAAAGTATTAACATTATTACAAGACCTAATATCATACGGTAGCCTATTCCATAAAGCTGGTGCTTGAATACTAAAAGATCTTTGACCAAAAGTTAACGCTTTGAATTTGGGCTTTAAAAGAGAGTTATCATCCGAAGAGCGTAATTGTACAAGTTGTTAGTTTTTTTCGATATACTAGGTCGTAAGATGCTGATGACTTCTCCGCTGTATTACAGACATAAAGCTAGTTCACCGACATTTTAATGCCCTAAACGACGATTTTAATAATAAAAGAAAAAACGAAGTTTGAGAAGTATTAATTAAGCTTTCATATGTCACATGAAAGCTTATTGTTTTTGTTTATTCTGCTTCTATTTGTTCCATTCTAACTTTGTGGGGTTGGATGGCCGAATGGTTAGTACGTGTGCGCTGTATCAAATGATCTGTTTTCGTGTCAAATGGTGTTGTTTTGATTCCCCAGTTGTTCGTGTCAAGGTGTAAGTTCACCTGTCCAACCTCGTGGGCTTTCTCCTGGTCCTCAGGTTTCCTCCCACTTCTAACTAACCCTACGCTCAAACGAAAATTTTAAATAAAATTGAATCATGTTTGTCCCGAAAGGACCCTCTCTCTCTCTCCCTCTCTATCTCTCTCTCCCTCCCTCTCTCTCTCCACCCCCTCTCTCCCCCGCCTCTCTCTCCCCCCTCCGCCTCTCTCTCTCTCTCCATTCGAACTTAATTATGTTAGACTTTGTGTGTTTGTAAGATGCTAAATGGATTGGGGTATACGCAATTCAAAACATGGCGGCTATTCAGGACAGACTTGGACACAGCTAACCACTTTTATCGGGGGTTGGATGGCTGAATGGTTAGCACGTGCATGCTGTATCATAAAGCCAGTTATTGAGTCAAATGGCGCGGTTTCAAATCAGCGGTTGTACTTGACAATAAGTAGGGTCGTCTGTCCAGCCTCGCGTGTTTCTCCGGGTCCTCCGGTTTCCTCCCACTACTAAAGACCCCCTACACGCAAGCGAATTAGTGAAAAAAAAATTCAACCATGCGCTAGTCCCGAAATGACCTAGTCTGTGTAGAGTGCACGTTTACCCCATTTCTCTCTCACTCTCACCAATGTTATCATTCCCACGCCGTCACCCTGAAGTAAGGGCCAAAGTTACTTTTAGCCTTCCTCTTCCTTTCCCTTTTCCCGTTTTTGCATGGCAATCCTTGCTGACGTTTTGGGGGCGGAAGGAAAAGAGAGTAAAAAGGTTGGTCAGGTTAAAATGCAATCTGATACCGCAGTGAATATTCGCTTGGCCGCTACAATCACTGATAAGCATGACATCGACGAGGCTTAATGAGTACGGCATATTAACTTTTTAAATTCTGAAACATTTTTTTGAGGTAAAAGAAAAATAAATAAAGACGTTTGAAGTATTTGTAGTTAAAAAATATTTCCTATTTAGTGTATATGGGTATTAAAATGAGTAAAATGCATCATTTTGCCCGAAGCAGTTAGGTGTTAAGTAAACACTGCACGAGCCGTTGAGCCAATGACTACCGTCGCGGACAGTCATCTGTTACAGAAATAATTCGTAAGTAATTCTCTGTGAAACAGATTGGTTAAAATGTTGGAGGGAAGCTGCATGTTTACTTCCAGTATGCTATTTTCAGTTTGTGTAGCACAAGTTTTGAGCAAGAGGTTACACCCTGTGGTATAAAGCTTTCATTCCCACGAATATTTGGGAAAAGAGACGAGAATTAACACGAAAGTCAATGGGGAAATAATTGGTGAATTGTGGCCAATTATTCTTAAAGTTTTAAGCCACTATATGAATCTGTTTTACGGACGATTACGAAAGTCTTCTTATATCTCTGTAAAAGATGGCTGTCTTCAACACGTGACGTCACATCACGCGGCGTCAATCATTGGCTCAGAATGTTTCCTTTTACTCATTTTACCTCCAAATACTTTAAACGTCTTTTTTTTCTAATAATAAAATAAATGGTTTAGAATTTGATTTGTCGGGGGAAGAAAGTTAATATTTGGGGCCCGTTAAGTCGCTTCGACGTCATCCTTATCAGTGATTGTAGTCAGGGCCGTATCTAGCGGGGGTGCAGGGGGCACATTGCTCTTTGGGGGCGCCGCCACGAAATGACATTATTAGAGATTCTCGTTCTGGTCGCCCTATCCACATGGCCTTATTGGTGTTTCGGACTAGTTCTAGTTTATAGAGGACCAGAAGTTTCTTATTTTGGTGTGTTTAACATCAAAATTAGAAATCGCGCCACGGAAATTGCGGCCCCAAGTGCGTGGGAAACGGGTTTTTTTTGTTGGGGTGGGGTTGATGATGTCTGGGTGTCGGTAACTCGGGCATTTGGCGCCCCCTGCCACCACTCTGCTGCACCCCTACTTTTAAAATCCTACATAAGGCCCTGATTGTAGCGCTTTATTCACTGCTGATCAGTGTGCCACCATATGCACATGGATCATAAAAATGATTGCAGTGATTAGTTAGGGTATCGTTGCCTTCACTGCTGGTGTTGAGTTAGAACGATGATTGTTTATTATAAGTACCGGTATATTAGTTCAAGTAGATGTCCATATTATAATCTTATAATCAGCAATAACAACCATAGATTAATCTCAGCTCATCTTACTGAATATACAACATACTTATAACCCACTGGGTGGTCTATATCCTTATATATACACCCCTAATATAACAGGGGTTGGTCTCTTAGAGTGCAAAATGAAGTGGGGTTTAACGTCCTACTATTCTGCACGTAACCTGGGCTAATGGAAGACAGGGAAGCAGCGCTACGGCCTACTCTTATATCGAATTCCAACTGCCAAGGGATCTTTTACGTGCACGCCAATGTGTACATGGGACCTCGGCTTTTCGTCTCATCCGAACGACTAGACAACTGTCCTTGTCAGGCCCTCCTTCTGCATCACTGACAAGGGGAAACCACGACGGAAAATCGAGATGATCTTTCTCGGCCTATGCAGGGATCGAACACCCGACCTCCAGGTTAGCGAGCCAGCATCTTATCCACGTAGCCACGTGATCCCTCTTTAAAGTGCAGGGAGTCGCGGTAGTTATATCTTTATTTTAAGATTTGGTCACAGGTCAACCCTAACCCAAACTTTCAAATTTATCAACAACCACGTATCACTGAGTCAACTGGTGTGGTTTCTCTTAAAACTCCATATATAAGCCCCAGCCCACCTGACTTGCCCATTCGTAAACTTTGAATATGACAATGTGTGGTCTCTTGATCTGCTTTAATGTTTAACATAATTATTATACATGTCACATCTCGGGTTATTTACCCCCTCCCCTTTCTTTTTGTCTGCCGTCACATCAAAGAACTTCTTTCTTTACACAAAAATAAAGATAAAGTTGGTCATTATTAATTGACAATCACGTAACGCACTACCCGCGATTCTATAAAGGTGGGATAACCCCGGAGAAAGAAGTGAAGTGGATACAATGACGCGTCTTGTGTCGGGGTATAGGTTTTTACTTTGCGTTCTCCTGAATTTTAGCAACCAAACAGAAAAAAATTGCGTAGTTTCTATGCTGTTTTCAACACTATCGTGGTTTCCCCTTGGCAGTTGCTGCCCGCCAAAATTTCCCTCATAGCACACTACTGTATGGCGTATGCCCGTCTTCATTAACCCAAGTTAGGAGCAGAATAGTAGGGCGTTACACCCCATTTCATTTCATTTAAACACCATTGGCACAATATTATGAAAGTTTAATGGTGTCAAAAAAGCAAAATCTTTATACTGGCGCACTGCTAAGATTTTACGAGTAATAAGGGGGAATTTGGCGTCCCTCTCTGAATGTCCATCCCGCTCTCTTTGGTCGGCTCTACCTTTTCCTAATTTGTGTTGAACTCTTCTAACAAGCATGGAAGTAACGTACCGGTAACCTTGTAACTATCCGCCATTTATAAACGTAACCAGGGGGGTTGGGATGGCCTAGTGTAGTGCCGCGCTTCGACCTCTAGCTGGTCGGTCACCTCTGGCTTGCGGCTGTGGTTTCGATACCCGGCGTGAGCGTATGTGGCATGGAGATAGGGGCGCCTTCTCAACCTCGTGGGTTTCCTCCGGACACTCCGGTTTCCTCCCACTGCTAAAGACCCCTACGCGCAAGCGAATCATTGAAATAAAATTAAACCATATGTTAGTCCCGAAATGACCTAGTTTGTGTCGAGTGGACGTTAAACCCCATTTCTCTCTCTCTCTTTCTCTCTCTCTCATAAACGTAACCAATCTCTGAAATTTGTTATCCTTCCGCCTGAAGATCATGAATATTCACCAAAACCTGGCAAAAAAAGGCACATTGGCACCGGCAGGACGATTGACCTCAATACCAATTCAATATCACCACATATTACTACCCAATATACCAGAACATAATGATACAAAATAGCTATATGAAGTACAGTTCCCGCGATATAACTCTCTATTTTAAAAAAAAAAATCAAATGATATGTACATTTTGCATCATTGGGATATTGGGGCGCGGACCCGCATCCAGCTCAGATATTTTTGTTGGGGGGGGGGGGCTACTGGATTTTTGGAGGGGCTGAGGATGTGGCCGACTATGAACACTCCTAAGAAATCATTATCATTGGCAAAATATTTGGGGGTGCTAATTCGATTTGGGGGGGGGGACTAAGCCCTTTGGGGCGGTATTAGGGTGGTATTGGATAAATCATCCGACCCTATTGGTACATTCAAATCTCTTTCTTAGAAAATCCAAAAAAATCGCCATGCACGAGGAAAGGGATAAGGGGAGATAAACACAATATATATAATCGACTAAAACCAGACGTATCTTGCCAACGAAATGAAATGAAATGCCGTTTTATGGCACTTCAGCACCCACCGGGCTCTTCTCGACGATATCACCCTTGGTGGAAGTGGCCATTCATTGTAGAGATCTCTTCTAGAAGCGAATAGGACTGTGCAGGATACCATGTTCCTTAAAAACGTCCGCAAGTTTTACAACATCTAACTGTTGCTTCAATCCTTAGCAATTCTCGTACTTTTCGCCAGTTGTGTAGACACGTGACTTATTAGCATTGTCCAATCTGAGATCGTGGCACATAACACACTATAAACAAACCGAGAAACTCACGGAAAACCAGTAAACTTGACACTGATCGATCTTTGATCTTTGCAACTCGATTGTCACATGTAAACATTTTAGCTAGAAGCGCGATTCTTGGCATTCACAACGACGGGCGAATCTGATAGGTTCCCAAGCTGGGCTTGTTACCCAATCGAATTTTGTGGCGAAATATGCAGGGTATTACGTGAAGGGCTTGATAAGATGTATGTAGTTAAGGCGAGATCAAGCCTTGTATTGAAGATGGGTGTTGGGTGGCTGAATGGTTGAAGGTGTGCGCATAAGATCATAAGGTGTGACATTGATGCTATATTCTATGGGGTTTATCACAATGTCCGTCATTGAGTCAACTGGTGTGGTTTCCATTCTCCGGTTGTACGTTACAATTAGTTCGATCGTCTATCCAACATCGTGGGTTTTCTCCGGGTCCCCCGGTTTCCTTCCACTAAAGACCCTTAGTCTCCTACGCGCAATTATGGAAATAAAATTGAGCCATATGTTATTCCCGAAATGATCTAATTTATGTTGAGTAAACGTTAAACCCCATCTCTCTAATAATTTGAAACACAGATGGTTAATTCCATGCTACGTCGCTGCAATGAGTGCGTAAGAGCCAGTGGAGGACACACGCGCTACTGACATCTGTGTCGTAATTTTGGTTTTGACCCCTCTGACTTTGTACTGTTGATTACAGATTAAACATCCATAAGTGTACAAATGTGTTGTTATTGATGTGTTCCCATATGAATATTATTTTTCACAATATGTATCAAAATAAATAAGATATGTTTACAGGATCATTTTGTTATACGAAAAACTAAGTGATCCTTTTTTTTGGCGCTCAGTATATATACATTATTCCTTTTAGACCCATTTTCGTCTAGTTGATCGTAGGCCAACAATCTGTTTCACAGAAGATTACGAAAGTCTTCTAATATCTCTGTAATGATGACTGCTTTCAACACGTGACGTCACATCCCGCGACGTTACCCACTGGTTACACATAAACCTTTTACTCAGTTTAATATCCATTACACTAAATCGGAAATAATTTTTACCAACAAATATTTCAAACGTCTTTATTTATTTTTCTATTACATAAAACATGTTTTAGAATTTAATTTGTCGGAGGTAAAAAGTTAATATTTTTGGCTCATTAAGTCGCACCGATGTCATTCTTATCAGTGATTGTAGCGGCCTAGCGGGAGAGAGAGCCAGGGAAAATGGGGTTTAAAAACCACTCGACACAAACTAGGTCATTTCAGGACTTACATATGGTTTAACTTTATATCAATAATTCGCTTGCGCGTTGAGGTCTTTAACAGTGGGAGGAAACCGGAGGGCCCGGAGAAAACCCACGAGGGTGGACATGCCATCTTACTCCCTGTCACGTGCAACCGAGGATTTGAAACCACGATAGTTGCCTCAATGAAAGGTTTTATGATACAGCGCGCACCTGCTAACCATTCACCCCACCCCCAGCCGCCTGACAAATATTCACTGCTGATCAGTGAGGCAGACAAACATTAAATATCCCCATGTCGGTACCCCATAAATTCGGTTGAGTCTATTATAGCAACTCTATATCTCTCTCCCCTCTCGCCATTTTCCATGAAGTACTGGCACGGAATATTTTTGAACAGTGAAGTAATATGGCACGAGAATTTCTTTAAAAATCAAATAACAAAAATAGTTCATAAATTCATAACAAGTTCAAATCGACACACACGAAAAAAATGAACATTACCAGCGCTTTAGCCTATACATTATCGTCGTTCACCGTCCACACTCAAGTAGAAATTAGTTAGAAGGGAGATAACTCTAAAAGGACTAATTCAGTGAATTCACATTATTGTCGAGAATAATGATATTAAATCTAAAAATAAGTTTTAAGATAGCACTAAAACACATTAAATAAGCTACTGGTTTAGTATTATACTATAATAAACGATATTAAAATCATATTGCAATAATCTACAATCGTTATACATCATCCATTGTTGAGCAAAAATGCTTTGAATGGGACGGAAAACCGAAGTCCTGTGTACGTAAAGGAACCAATGATAGTTAGAATTTACCTCATAGGACACTGTATAGGGTATATCGGTCTTCAGTATCCCAATCAATGCAGAGAAGTGTGACCGTATCTAGTGGGGGTTCAGGGGGTACATGGGTACATTGCACCCCCGGAAAAATAAGGCGCCCCGAGAAATGGCGCCCCACCCCATCCAAAAAAATAATAATTTGACAATCTTTCATTTATATAATAATGTTTGTATACACAGTGATGTTCTTAAGGTACTGATCAGTCAGTCGGTTTAAGGGCGCCCTGATCCAAACTTTCTAATATCACTTACGTGGAGGCTATGGCGCCCCACCACTCTGCTGTACCCCCACTTTTAAAATCCTACATACGGCCCTGCATTAAATCCCATTTCATTTCATGAGCGAAATGACACATATTAACTTACTAATATATAATAAAAGTTAAGTAAAATCTCTATGAAATATCACAGCTGTTGGATTAGATATTTAATATTAAAGTCTCCGTGCGTCACGTGCATGTTTAGTAAACTATTAAAATCCACGGTAAAATGTATTCATCATGAAATTAAGAAAATAAAATCCTCGTCTTTATTAACCAAGTTAGTCCAGAACAGCAGGCCCATTAAAACCTATTTCATTGATCCAGTCAACCATTCGCCCATCCAACTCCCCTTCCAGAAAATAAAATCCCCTTGGCTGGATTCAATCAGGTTAAAACGCAGCCAGCAAAAGATTTCAGTGAAGATTACAGGTGGCGCTGCCTTTTGACCCGTTGTCAAGGGCGTCATCAATACCTCACATGACGCTAAGAGACTTCAACAAATTGGTAAAATTCTATAAAACTTGAGAATTAATCACACTGTTTGGTTTTCCTTCTTTTTTCTAAAAGTTTATCGAGATAGCAGAAAAATGGCTGGTAATCCCCGCCGCCATGGACATGATGTTGATAATGTTTACGTGGTCCTCCCATTAGCTGCCAAGGAACAATTTTATCCATCCCAAAAGGTAAATCGTAGCCCATGTGGTTGTCAACGAGCATGAAAATGAACGTAGGTACGAATACCATCCGAGTGAGAGGGTGACTGTTGAAAATCTTGAGAGAGAAATTAGCCGAGAGAATCAGAATGATCCTTTCACTCACGGATAGCTGGTTGGTCACGTGGGCATTCATGACCTCGTGATCGTGATGCACAGCGTGTAGATTTTTGTACAGCCAGAAATTTTTATGAATGGCAAGATGCACACAGAAAAAGAGAGCGTCGTACACCACAATGCTTCCAATTAATTGGAAGATTAACTGAAACAATGATGGCGCTTCTTCCGGTAGGGCTCGTGTTGTTTGTATCCATGACTTCCGCTTCTCATCCCATACTTCCGGTTCTATTCCGACATATTTCTTCACCATGAAGGTATCCATGAGCATGAGTGGTGTTAAATAGACGAATCCCTGAATGATCATCCCAATAACAGTTTGATGGACGTAATTCACAGACGGTTCGATTTTATATTTGTCAAATCGTTTAATAAAATGGAACGCAAATGGATAAATAGGTATTATCACCACGTAGCAAAATGTTGCGAAGAAACTTTCGAAGTACACTGATTGAAACCACCAAGCGGAAGTTAAATATCGCCATGTTAGATCTACTGGTACTTGTAAATAGTTCCTATAATGATATCCTAATATAGTAACTAATATAATACATGTCCGAATTCCATAAATTAAATTAGATGTTTTAACTAATTTGGTATCAGTTGTGGGTTTAGGTGCTGCCTTGTCTAAATGTTTGGTTATTCCTGTGGTGTTGGTGGTCACCGACTGTCCAAACGCTTTGGGTGCCATCTGGAAAGACAAAATTAAAATATATGGTAATTAACATCATCAAAATCTAATACGTCTTTCCCATAGAATATCTAAAACATAATATTTCTTTATCTACAGAGGACATGACAAGAGGTGTCTCGTCGTTCGGATGGAACGAAAAATCGATATCCCGTGTGTACATTGGCGTGCACGTTAAATATCCCTTGATAGTTGGAATGTGATATAAGAGTAGGCCAAAGAGCTGTCCGAGAAGAATTTGCCTCATAGCACACTGTATGAGGTACATGTATATGTCCGTCTTCATTAGCTCAGGTTAGGAGCAGGGCCCTATTTCACAAAATTTTAACTTAAGATAAAATCCAATTTTAGTAGATACTTCAATTTTGATTGGCTAAGCACTAAAATCAATCTAATATTATCCAATCAAATTACTAAAATTGGGATCTTATCTTAGTTAAAATTTCGTGAAATAGGCCCCTGGGCCCTGTTTCACGAAATTTTAACTTAAGATAAAATCCAATTTTAGTAGATACTTCAATTTTGATTGGCTAAGCACTAAAATCAATCTAATATTATCCAATCAAGTTACTAAAATTGGGATCTTATCTTAGTTAAAATTTCGTGAAATAGGCCCCAGAACAGTAGGTTATTAAACTTCATTTCATTTCATTTCATTTTATCACTTAGCAGGTTGTGAAATCACCACTAGACAGTCGCAGAAATCATTCTAGCACTGAAAAAACATTAAGATAAAAATTGGCAATAATTTCTACTCGCTAACGGTATTTGAACTTTGTATATTTAATTTTTCAATGGATAACTAAATTGTTCATAGTGAAAGAGAGAGTTCACCGGATTGCCAATGTCCGTGTTTAAACAGATGTCATCACGAGTTGATTATGGTCTGGGTAAGTTAACATGGGCATAAGATAACATTCCAGGTCTAGACAGATAGGCAGATTTAGCTCCCTGTTACCCGTCTTTATTTTCCCAGGTGGGACAGGAAAGTAGAATATTAAATCCCGTGGCATTTTATGTGGTGTTTACGTTCATAGCAAATACAGGAGGACAGCACCACACCCAAAACCAAACCGATAAGATAAAGCTGCTGGCAAGACAAACTACAGACATTGCCAGAAATAAACAATAAACATCAAACCAATGGATCTGGGTTCTGTCAAAAGCGCCCACTTAAAGCGGGAATTTCATATTTTCTAAGAAAGTAAAAACATATTTATTTCTGTCTTTTACTAAATAGGTTGTCAACTCACTGTCATACAATCATAGGCATTATTTTCCACACTTAAAAATCTTTCACATAGGAAATAATAACACAATTACCCCCATTGTTTTCCCATTCCCCCCATGCAATAGCTATCTTCAAACGTTTGAATTTGAAGTTGAAAATGATATTTTTGCCAATTTCTCATCTGGCAATAGTGAATTATAGGATTATTCTTTAATATATTTTAAAAATATAACTTAAAAATATGAAATTGCAGTACGAGTTCTGGACCATTACATCCAAATGAATGAATGAATAAGTGAAATTGAGGTTAACGCCCTATTACTTTTCTTCATCAACCGGAATAATAAATACCGCTTTTAAAAAATCACAGGCAAGAAACCCAGTAATGAATTTATTATTTGTCCGCTTGGCATTTTGTCTCCATTCCACTTTAAAATCACGCTACAAATCATTTCTTATTGTATACACTAGAGTTGTGTTGCCATTCAAATTTGCGCATCCGGCTTTCGACATGATTTGAGAATATTTTAGTGTTCAAATCTCGGTATTGATACGGTAAATACGACATTACTTGAATGCTGCAAAAATCACAGATTTCATTAAAATAATCAGTATACATGTATAATAATGTGCAGTTACAGAGCGCTTAATTCATCCAAAAGACCATCTTCAATAGAAGGCTTGATCTCGCCTTAACTACATACATATTTGATGTTGTAAAACTCGCGAACGTTGCTAAAGGACATGCTCTACGCGACGCAATGAATATAATATTAGATCCTAACGATAAGTGATTTTACAAAACGCAACGATAGCCTAGTATATAATATTAGTTCCTCGCGATACGTGATTTCACAAAACGCAACGACAGTATATAAAATTATGACGTCACGATACGTGATTTCACAAAACGTAAAGACAATATACACTATTAGAACCTCACCTTGTGGTAGCCCAGTAGGAGAAAGTACACACCTTATCGCTAACTATTCAGTATCCCTTAATTTCACGCCATTCGCTTCCTATCCAGCACTCCCTACTAAATATGTCGACTCATGGCTGTTATTAAATATAGGGTATAAGTAGGCCTATAAGTATGTAATATACTACTACTATATATACTATAGAACAAGTCAAGCGGGACGATTGACTGACATCTAGTTCGCCCCGAGTTCAATATTCTGTCCAACGGTATTTCCGTTTAGATATGGAGAGAGAGAGAGAGAGAGAGAGAGAAGTGGGGTTTAACGTCCACTCAACACAAACTAGGTCATTTCGGGACTAACATATGGTTTTTTTTTTAAATTTTATTTTAACAATTCGCTTGCGCGTTGGGGTCTTTAGCAGTGGGAGGAAACCGGAGTGCCCGGAGGAAACCCACGAGGTTGAGAAGGCGCCCCTATCTCCATGCCACATACGCTCACACCAGGGCTCGAAACCACAGCCGAAAGCCAGAGATGAACGGCCAGCTAGAGGTCGAAGCGCGGCACTCTAGACCACTAAGCCATCCCAACCCCCCGTTTAGATATGGACCACACTATCTAATTTAACTCAATCAATATTCGACGGTGTGTAATTATTGTAAATCGGGTATGGGAGTGGGGTGGTGGTGGTGGTTGCGGGGGCGGTAATAGAAAATACCTATTTCTAGGACATCACACATGGCTTTGACTATGTCATTCCAAACTTAACCTTCGAGAAATTTAAGAAGTATATATTCTGCTTTCATTTAATAAAATTGAAAAGATTTAATTAGTTCTTGTTTGTATAACATATGTGAAGGTAGGAAGCATTACCAAACAATATACTAATTGTTCGATATGTCTGTTATGTAGGACAGAGATCAATACTCGAAGAATGACGTAAATGGATCTATATGTGCAGAATGTGACTATCTCTAGAGAAATGAAGTTACTTGGTTCTGGAGCACCCTCAGCTTGCCTATGTGTAAAACGCCCTCTCTATGACTTAAACACACATGTTAGCAAACTGATCCCGCAGTGAATATTCGCTTGGCCGCTACAATCACTGATAAGCATGACATCGGCGAGGCTTAATTAGTACGGTATATTAACTTTTTTACTCCGACAAATTAAATTCTCAAACATTTTTTTGAGGTAACAGAAAAATAAATAAAGACGTTTGAAGTAATTGAAGTTAAAAAATATTTCCTATTAAGTGTAAATGGGTATTATAATGAGTAAAATGCGTCATTTTGCCCGAAGCAGTTAGGTGTTAAGTAAACATTGCACGAGCCGTTGAGCCAATGACTGCAGTCAACGCACGTGCTATGGACACTCATCTGTTACAGAGTTAATTCCTAAGTAATTCTCTGTGAAACAGATTGACATGTTAGAGCTAATCCTGCTTATTGCAGCTCTTTAATTGAATTGGCTTCAGGCGGTAAGTCAGGTACGTATTAATTAGACATTTATTAACATAACAGGAATATAATCTAGAACATTGGATGGTCGAGAATTAAAAAAACCCCTAATATTTTGGATAATCGAGGCTTAGTCTCGTTTGTCTAGTACTTTTGCTACGATAATGACAAATCTAAGTTACATATTCCGGCATTCATAACTTCGCCCATTATAAAGTAATTTCAATGAAATTTTTCATTTTCTATTTCTTAACTATTGTAACAAGAACGATCAGTTCATTATCTAAATTTAGCGACAGAGAGAGAGAGAGAGAGAGAGAGAGAGGAGAGAGAGAGAAAGAGAGAGGGGAGAGAAAGAGAGAGAGAATGAGAGAGAGGGAGGGCTTAACGTCCACTCGACACATACTAGGTCCTTTCGGGACTAATATATGGTTCATTATCATTTTAATAATTCGCTTCCGCGTAGTGGTCTTTAGCAGTGGGGGGAACCGGAGGACACGGAGAAAACCCACGAGGTTGAACAAGTGACCCTACTCCTTGTCACGCACAACCGAGGATTTGAATCCACTCAATGACAAATCTTATGATACAGCTCGCCGAAATGGTTATGTCAGTGTGCCACGAGCTGGTTTATGATTTCTAGAGACCAGTGAGCGTGTATTATAACCAGATTGCTGTATCACCTGTAATATATACTGACTAGTTTATTGATCAGGCATACTGAATACAGGTTGATTAAAAAATAATTAGAAATAGCACGTACAAAGATGATATATTGATTATATATTTTTCTTGATCACTGTTCTTCGGAGACTCAGTGAATAAGAAAGAGAGAGAGAAATGGGGTTTAACGTCCACTCGACACAGGCTAAGTCATTTCGGGACTAACATATGGTTTAATTTTATTTCAATGATTCGCTTGTGCGTAGGGGTCTTTGGCAGTGGGGGGGGGAACCGGAGTGCCCGGAGGAAACCCACGAGGTTGAGAAGGTGCCCCTATCTCAATGCCACATACGCTCACACCAGGGATCGAAACCACAGCCACAAGCCAGAGGTGAAAACTTGGTTATTTAGTCGCTACCATTAACACTGCGAAGTGGATTGAATAGTTGCACAATACAAATATTATTATCATTATCAAATCACAGACAATAATCACGTTGAGTATAATCCGTGTGAATAATCGCTACACGGTCATTGAACGATTATTATTTAAATCACAGGCTATGTTTATTATTCAAATCACAAGCTTTATTTATTATTTAAATCAAAGGCTATATTTATTATTGAATATGAATCATGATAGGATCACATAAATCATCAACACCCTGTAGGTTTATTGATCGACGTATAAAAATAGAACTGTCTATGTTTATAAAAAACTAATCGATTTACTTTGATAAGTAGAAAATGATAACATACAAACGATAAGTGAAATGGAATGGAGTGGGCTTTAACGTCCTACTGTTCTGCTCCGACTTGGCACATACAGTATGCTATGAGCTGAACAGAAACTGAAATATGCTAATGAAGACGGGCATACACCATATATTGTGCTATGAGGAAATTCTGCCCGGGCAGCGGCACTAAGGCTAACGCTGTCCTTGGCTATACCTGCTCTCTGCAGTAAGGGCCAGTGTATTTCCCACTATTAAAGCTATCCGCTACTCCCTCCCCCCAAAACCCAACATGGTAAAGCTTAAGCATAAGCCCCACCCACTCCAACAGGGACAAGCTGTTGATAGAGGGCTTTAATATCCCCCAACACCCCCAACAGGGACAAGCATCCGCCTTCCCTCCCCCAACAGGGGCCAGCTGTTGGAAGACAGCTTAAACATAACCCCCAACGGGAGCAATCTTTTTTAGAGGGCTTAAGTATCCGCCCCCTACCTCAACAGGGGCTAGCTGTTGGAAAAAAGCTTAAACATTTCCCACCCCCAACAAGAGCAATCTGTTGGTAGAGGGCTTGAATCTCCCCCGCCCCCACCCCAACCCCGCATACACAAAATGGTTGTGTCAACATAACACACCAACCTTTGTATTTTGTTGATGTTTATGCACGTTAATTGTCGTTATGTAATAAAGAGCTTTGATAGTTATATATGTTATAGACAATATCCTAGTATAGAGCGGTATTTATTATATACATGAGCTACACTATGTTATAGACAATCGACATGTAGAATACTTTGAGGTATTTATAGAAGTTATAGAATATCTATCTATTGTAACGTGTATAGATTATTGTATAGATTTATATTCATGACAGTCACGTAGAACCAAATCTAAATAACATATCATTCCACGTCACTTGAACTTACATATAGACTGAGCGAAGACTGTTCATTTATCTCGAATTCACTCTCATACAAGAGTACTCCGTAATAATATTTTACATTTATTGCACTACTTTACATTTTATTGCAATATATTAATGTTATCTTTTACATTTAAAATGTATATATATCTTTTTTAACACTTTAATATAACACATTGATAGACACAGGTTGTTAGTTCATATCAAAAAGATTACGTACCACTTCTACCTCGTTGCCAGTGGCAACCTTTGATAAACCTGTCCTGTTTATTGCCCAATACAGGTATAAAAGTATCCGTGTATACCCACGACCAAAACTGTCGTGATCTTCACCGATACACCGAGGAAAGTGTGTCAATAACTACTACATATATCGATTCTATGTCTATCCTTCTGTGCTGGTGTTATGTTATAACAGACGGTCATAAGGTCAGGAATCTGCAGTGTAGCAATACATGTTGTTTACGGAGAGAGAGAGAGAGAGAGGGAGAGAGAGAGAGAGGACCCTACTTTTTTACTCCTTGTCACATACAACCGGGAAATCAACACCAGTCCAGTTGACTCAATATTTAGTCCTAACACATTACGCCATGCAATTTGCCATGAAAGACATTTAGCCTAACAACGATATCACTGCCTATTCTTATTTCACGCACCACTGATTGAGGGTAAAACGACGCCTCTGCTGTTGTAGTATACAGATATTACGTTCAGATGCTTAGTCATACATGTCTTATCACATTTCCCCGAAAATCCCCTTTCCTGTACAGCCCATGTACATTATAATTATTAAATGATTAATGGTTTTCAAGATCCGTTATTTAACTTTTATATAGATAGTGTCGAAACATTAATTGTGGTTTCCTGCAATTAAAGGTTCAGACCAAGTTTAGAAACTAAGAGGATTAAAAGTTACTTAACACTGACGATAAGGGTTAGCGCCGTTTGGGTATATATGGGAGTGAGTCCCGTCTCTCTTTACTTACACAGTATATACCAGCACCCGAAATAAGCATCAGTTGTTCCAGTGCCACGGTCACCAACTAACGACATCGTATCGTCATAAATCTAGTATTGCTATGGGACAAGGGTTTCCCGTTGCGCATTATCGGAAGACGCCTCTGGGAGATAGAGAGAGAGAAATGGGGTTTAACGTCCACTCAACACAAACTAGGTCATTTCGGGACTAACATATGGTTTAATTTTATTTCAACAATTTGCTTGCGCTTAGGGGTCTTAAGCAGTGGGAGGAAACCGGAGTGCCCGGAGGAAACCCACGAGGTTGAGAAGGCGCCCCTATCTCCATGCCACATACGCTCACACCAGGGCTCGAAACCCCAGCCGCAAGCCAGAGGTGACCGGCCAGCTAGAGGTCGAAGCGCGGCACTCTAGACCACTAGGCCATCCCCCCCCCCACTGACGCCTCTGGGCTATATAATCTTTCCGAGGCGATACATAATCGGAGATAATAGAGATGAAATGGGGTTTAACGTCCTACTGTTCTGTCCCTAAACTGGGCTAATGAAGACGGTCATACGCCATACTCTTACATCGAATTGCAACTGTTAAGGGGTCGTTTCGTTTACGTGCACGCCAATGTGTACACGGGACTCCGGTTTTTCGTCCCATCCAAACGACAAAGGAAAAACTTCCTCGGCCAGACCCAGCCTCTTACCCACCTAACCGCCGTGGGACTAATATATGGTTTTAATTTCAATAATTCGCTTGCGCGTAGGGGTCTTTAGCAGTGGGAGGAAACCTGAGTGCCCGGAGGAAACTAACGAGGTTGAGAAGGCGCCCCTATCTCCATGCCACATACGCTCACATAAGGGATCGAAACCACAGCCACAAACCAGAGGTGACCGGTCAGCTAGAGGTCGAAGCGCGGCACTCTAGACCACTAGGCCTCCCCACCCCCCTGAAGCCAGGAAAGACAAAAACAAATTACCTTCAAGTCAAAGTTTAAATGAGTTGATCAAGATCATCCGAGATCAATAATATACGTCACATCCTATACAGACATCCATGAAATCAACATTTTATATCTGGATTACTTCTTCAAATGTGATATGCACAACACCTTGAATTGACAACACTTGATCAGGATATTCATCAATAGTTCATGTACAGTGAAACCGCACTTAACGACCAACTCAGTATAACGGACAACCTTATGTTTATACAGCATACTAATCCTTCCCAGAACACGGAATTCAGTATTTTGCTAGGAGACTGAGTGTCTCCAGTTTCCATATACACCACTTTTGCCATGATTTTATTGGAAATAACCATGCGCTAAAGACTTTTGTGGGAAAATATCTTTACAGGATGTATTATGAAAGTATAAAACTACCAAAATTCTAGACAGACAACGTTATAAAATACATTTTTCAAAAATGCACACTTTTAAAAATGCCAAGTACAATCGTAGAGCTGTTACATTCGAAAATTCTGGTACATTGTCATTAGAACGGTCACGTGATCATCTTCATACGGAAACAATAGTAGGAACGGTATAGCTGTGATAGATCGGATATTACACTGGAGTAAACTGTCTCAAACATGTATCTTGAGTTAACGACGGCGACATCTATATCAGTCCCACCACTGGTCTTAATAACGGGGTTTCGCTGTAATTGTAATATCCGATATGAAATCGACACTTGACGTATATATTAATGATATCGTCAAACATAACAAACACAGTAAAACCAAAGTGTCTGATATCCAATAACAATTTTCGTTCACAGGTTTCATGCCATTTAAAGTTTGTGAACGTGTTTAAGTTTGTCCCTTTCCCGGCGGTTTTAGTTCCTACATTAACAGGCGAGGATCCAGAGGGGGGGGGGGGGGGGGTCCACCCCCCCCCCCCCTGCTCAGCTACATAAAAAAAATAATGCCTTGCATCAATGAAATTACATCACCAAGTGATCCTACATCAGTATAAAAATGATTTCTCTGTTTAAAAAGCTCAATTTGTATGTATGCCTATGTAATTTAGAGACGATGATGGCCAGATTCCCGTAACAGAAACCTGGCAAACCCCCTCCTGCAAAAATTCCTGGATCCGCCCCTGATTAAAGAAGAATCCTGTTCACAGGTTTCATACCACATAAAGTTTGTGCACGTGTTTAAGTTGTCCCTTTTCCCGGGGTAGGGAGGGGGGGGGTCCTACATTAAAGAAGAACCCTATTGAAAAGTGGAAAACAACAGCTACCGACGCCATGCCCTCTAATTAGACTTCCGATATGTTACAGTAAATGTTTTTACAGTGTATAGCAGTCATCGTGTTACTAGGATGGTATAAATCATCACCATACCCGGATGTTACAAACTAGATTTATTTACACGCGTGACTGTACACTTATACTGTTTATATATATACAACTCATATGTCATTCATCTTACGTAGTTAGAGAGAGAGAGGGAGAGAGGGAGTTGGGAGTTGGGTGGCTGAACGATTAGGATGTGCACGTTGTATCATAAGGTCTGTAATTGAGTCAAGTCAAGCGGTCTGGTTTCGATTATTCGGTTGTACGTGACAAGGAGTAGGGTCGCCTGTCCAAACTCGTGGGTTTTCTCGGGGTCCTCGGGTTTCCTCCCATTGTTAAAGATCCCTACACTACGTGCACGCGAATTATTGAAATAGAAGGTAACCATATATTAGTCCCGAAATGACCTAGTTTTTGTCGAGTGGACGTTAAACCCCATCTCTCTCTCTTTCCCCTTTTGTGGTAACCTCTCATATTCAAATATAATGCAGTACATGTGAATGCTAGGCCTGCTCAGCGAATGCCCCAACCCAACGAATATACTACGGGATGCCGCACTGCAAAACCCCCCAAAACTGTGAGGGGTTGAATCCGGACCACCTGGTTATTGAGTCAGCGCTTTACTCACAGAAAACCCGTGGCTCTCAGGTTCAACCGTACAATACATGTAGTATTAAATGCGGGGATCGAGTTACACATCTCGATCACTACGCCCTGCATAAGCTTAAATCAATAAGTAAAAAAAACGCTTAGTCATGATAACACTATTGATCGATTATCAATTAATCGATTGCCCAGGAACACAAACTTCAATAGAAACAATAGTTGACTAGAAACTTAATATGACAAAGCAGTTTCTATTAAAGTAGCTAAGTCACCAACTCAATATCATCCAAAATCTTCAATATTGAAAACACGAATTATTTGTCAATTCAAATCAACAGTGATGCTGCTGTCTTGCCGGGAAAAGATGGGCTTCTGATATCCAATATTTAAGACAAAATAAACATTTTACCATTGGTACACGAATCGTGTACTATTATGCGTTTCAGCCCCATTTTTAACAAGGGACTCGATAAACGAGGCTAGACATATTCCACAAGTCATGTCAAACGGTGACGCCATTCTTATTTGAGAGCATGCGCAATAAATACTATGTAGACTGAAAATATCAGATTCTAGAGATTACCATTCGATTGAGATTTCTTGCACATTTGGCCGAAAATAACTGATTTGAAATTACACTAAAAACAGTGATTGGATGTAAATCAGCTTATATACATTTATATTACAGTATTATTTGCGTTGTGGCCAATTTGTGCCAATTTCTAGATCCCAGCCATTAGCGATTTATCTCTGCCAATTTCTAGATCCCAACCATTAGCGATTTACTTCCTTTATTAAATTCGCTATTGTAGTTCTAATTGCTACGTGTTGTCATGATCACCAGTCAGTAGTACCATGATGATAGTTTCGTATTATTGTTTATCAATAGGGATAATTAACAGAATGCTAGTAGCAATATTTAAGGCGCCAACATCCACAATAAAGGAAGGTCAAATGATACGGGTCCAAAATACGATCTACAGTCCCCCACCCCTAAAAAAAACCAGAGAGAGAGAGAGAGAGAGAGAGAGGGGGGGGGTAGAAATGGGGTTTAACGTCCACTCCATACAAACTAGGTCATTTCGGGGCTAACATATGGTCAATTTGATTTCAATAATATACTTGCGGTAAGAGGCTTTAGCTGTTGGAGGAAAGGCGTGTTGTGTTTATATCAAATCAAGGATGAATTAACACCTGTTATTTAATCAATGTCATAATTTATCTATGTTATTAATGTCGTGAAAACCCCCTACTTCTCTTAATAAGCAATCACAATCAAATACAATTCCCTCGATTTCATTCATAAAAAATAGACATTGCGGGTTGAGGTAGCACGATTATTACATCCCATTAGCAGCCATTGTCTCGGTTTCTATATGACCAGTTGCTTGCCGGGTTGCTAGGGGTGAACGCACTCGATTGTAACTTCTGTTGATTGTTTAGTTGTTAAGGGTGCGCGCACTCGATTCGATTGTTTCATTTTATTGATCGGCTAATAATTTTTGTGACATGCATTTTACATGTCAAGGCATTTCCACATTCTGTACGCACATGGATGATTGGGAGAACACTGGACTAAAAAGACCAACCCTCACCCTAACCCAAAGCAAACAATATATCAACCCTAGCACAAACCCTTATTAAAACTATATATAAGAACCCCTAACCCGAGGGATACTGCAACAGACACATATTTAGAAAATCTAATTCTTCGTAGAAAACACACTAATGTGGCTCGCACCCGACAGCCTCAAATTTATCCGTTTCCTTCAAAAACAAAAGTACGTCATTGAGTCAACTGGCGTGGTTTCGATTCCCTGACTGTATGTGACAAAGAGTAGGGTCGCCTGTCCAACCTCGTGGGTTTTCTCTGGGTCCTCCTGTTTCCTCCCACTGCTAAAGACCCCTACACTCAAGCGAATTATGGACATAGAATTGAACCACGTGTCACTCCCTAGTTTGTGTCGAGTGGGCGTTAAACCCCATTTCTCTCCCCCTTAAACCAAACCATCAATCCACATTTGACGTCATTTGTGCTAGACCGTCTCCGATCTAGCGTTCTCCGGTAGGTTGGGGAATCCGGTAATCAAAGATACATTATGTAAGATTTAGATCATGAAAAATAAGTGTTTTGAAATTTAAAATGTAAGTCAAATTACTTTATCATGTGCGAAGTGATGATTGTTTGAGGTTTTGACAAAAAGTAACGTAGCAACGGTACTTGACAACCGATACCAAGTCTCGATTATCTATTCTGCCGTTAAACTCTTTTAAGATGGTCCAGGGCCCGGTTTCTTGAAAGCTTAACTAAAGATAAAATCCAAATTTTAATAGATACCTTAATTTTGATTGACTAATCACTAAACCAATCTAATATTATTCAATCAAATTACTAAAATTTGAATTCTATCTTAGTTGAAATTTCGTGAAACAGGCCCCAGAGCGTTAATTATGGGCTTATCGCGTTAATAAATGCTTAATATTAAAAGTTTAAATAGCATTTGAACCAGAAAAGAGGAAGATTTGTCTCTTATGTGTCTTTCGCACCTTAAAGTGTTGATATTATGAACCAGTTGTCTCGTGAAACAGGCTCCATGGAGTTAATTATTTGCTTGTCGTGTTAATAAAGGTTTAATATTAATAGTTTAGGTAAGTTTTTGAAGCCAGAAAAGAGGCCTACAATAGGCAGATTTAGCTCTAATGTATCTTTCAGGTGCATTGTTTAACAAAGTGTCGATATCATAAACCAGTTAACAGATCGACCTTGATTAAATGTCAAATGTCAGATCTCCCCTTATTACAAATACTTGATAATCTGCCTATAAACATTATAAGATGTTCATGTCAAATAAATGTCATCGTGTCATCCAGATTAATTACATTATCCACTTGGTATGTTTACATCATTATAGAATTCGTTGTAAAAAACACGTATTCTTATTTTATAGCGAATATTTTATAGAATTGTAGAGCTTGTACCATTTCATAAAACTTTTAGATCGAGTGAATATTTTATAGAATTTTCAATTTAGTAATATGTGAAAGAAAAAGAAAACAAAATAATGATACTAATTTTCTTGTCAATAAAATTATTCAGCCATATGACTTTCCTTTTATTGTATATTTATCATGAAAGTAAGGCATGTTAAAATCAAAATCCCACTGAAATATGTTACATTTAACGCTGATATTATAACCGTTGACAATGTATACGGTATTTGTTTTCACCCTGACACTTGCTTGATACTGACATATCACTTCCTCCTTGAAGTGTCAACCACTTATAGTCTATATAGAGACAAACTGTACATTCAGCAAGAATGACAAACTTATCAATTAAGATGATACAATTAGATCAAGTGAAATGGAGTTTAACTTCCTACTGTTCTGCTCCGAACTGGGCTTATGAAGACGGGTATACGGCATGCAGTGTGCTATGATGGAAATTTTGCCTGGACAGCGGTGCTACAGGCCTACTCTTATATCGAATTCCAACTGTCAATGGATCTTTAATGTGCGCGCCAATATGTACATGGGACCTCGGGTTTTTTCTGAACGACCAGATAGCTGCCCTTGTCTTGCCCTCCGTCCTGCACCACTGACAAAGGGAAACCACGCCGGAAAAGAAATTAGATGAATATATAACTGTTCAAAAGAGAGGAGGAGAGAGGGAGAGGGAAAGGGAGAGAGAGAGAGAGACAGAGAAATACGGTTTAACGTCCACTCGACACAAACTAGATCATTTCGGGACTTACATATGGTTTAATGTTATTTCAATAATTCACTTGCGCGTAGGGGTCTTAAGCATTCATTTTTAAAGGTCGTGGTCCAATGATGGTTTCTAGAAGCAATCAACAAAAGTTTGGGAACTACTGCCTTGGATATACGGGGCCTAGATATGAGTACTGGACCCTTATATGCCTCTAGATCTACAGCATCCCTTTGGTTCACCCCGGCCCCTAAACACCCAAGTGTGCCTTTAAAAATTATTGAAATACGATATACCGCTTGCCAGAACCGACTTGTCAGATCCAACAGTTTAAGACAATAGAACATCCCTCTCTCTCTTGAACAGTTATTTACTTGTAATATTTATTAATTTTTTTTTCCGGCGTGGTTTCCGCTTGGCAGTGCGATGAGTGGTGTGTATATATCAAAGATTTTCTATGTTTTCCATAAAAACATAACATTTTTTCAAAAGTTTTAGAGTAATCTTCCACGACCCCAAGATAAGTGCTCCACGACCCTATAGATCTAGGACAGCCTACAATCTAAATAGATACGGTGTCATAGTTACAAGATCTTTATTTATCCATGGTGGAATTTATATCCATTTTATTAAAAGTTTATGGTCGAGCGATTTATCAGTTAGTTGAAAATTTGCCCTAATTTCAGTTGTGCTTAGTCATTATTATACGCAAAATATTGAATGGAACGGATTCAATTTTTTGCGTCATCCGAATGACTAGGCCCTCTTTCCTATACAACTGACGCGGGTAAACCACGCAGACAGACCCTGGGGACTTTCTTGGGTCCACCATTTTAACGATGGTAACTTTTAAACCTATAGCGGTAAATCTCTCTGATCTTTTAGATATCTATATGTTCTATGCCCAGAATAATTTTGAATATACAGAAAAATTTAAGGTTATACTTTTGAAAAATGCGTATGTAAAAATAGGCGGTTTATAAGCAAGATAAAGTCCTCGACTTCGGTTATGCTGGGGAAGTAAGACTTCAGTAAAAAAACCTTCGGTCTCACTTTTTCTTTTTCTCTGGTTATTTTCTTCAATCTTTATCTGTCCATCATAACCTCAGTCTCGTGCTTTATCCTACACTTAAAGTTGCATTCACTATCAAAGAGTGGTTAATGTCAATGCCTCCGAGGCCAGTTGGGCTGCATGTAGCTAGCGGGCAATGTTCATCACCAGTTGTAGAAAATCAAATAACAGAGACACCTCTAATGACAAAAACGTCCTCGCGTCATATAACGTAGATGCGCCATCGAGTGGGATTGTGTCCACCTTGCATAGATGACACCATGGTCGATTGCAAAATCATTAAGATCTTACGAAGGACGATGTAGCAAGCGATACCATACATCAGGACCAACTTCATTGAACTATTCATTTAGTACGCAGTGAAGAAAAACAGGACCCCAACCCTCACTTCACTTGATTTCATTTAATACGCTCGCACAACACAAAGTGGCATTCATGCTTGATTAATGATGTGACTCCCATTTTGTGTTACAGGTTTTTATGTTAAAGGTTTTTATCTGAAATACCTGACCCTAATCCTAACCCTAATCCTAATGTGACAGTATTACATTCTTTTAAATCACGTTCTTGGATGACAACACTGGTATATACATCTAATAATAGTTTTATTCTTCTTCTTACATATTAGGTACAAACATCGTAATGTAAACGACCGTAGAACTATCTATATGGAGGGAGTCATGACTTAATTAGCCTGGCTTAGCACGAGTGTGCTAACTCCAGAAGCTCTCGTCTCGTCTCCGACTCCTAGACCTGACTATAGTACTCCTGAGGTACCTTAACTAGGCGCCCGCCTAGCATGGCCTCTTGGACCTGACTGGACCTGACTGACCATTCGTTTATGTTCTGAGTTTATAAACGTATTCAAGACAAAAGAGCTCATTAGACACCTGTCTAATGTATCATGCATAATATCAGGTTTAACATTCAATATAGTTTATCAGATAAAGTTAGATAAGACATGCCAACAACAAGTTCTAGTTACGCAATGACATAAGGAATACTACCAAGATCTCCAGCCGAGTGCTGATAGCAACAGGTTTATGTTACAATCACTTACACGTATTTTGATATGGCAGGACGCTTCTATGACATATGTCATTGTGTAATACACCTTTCCCTCTTTTTAGAAAAAAATATGAAATATTTTTTTAAAGCCCCAATAACACTCTTGTTGTAACTGAAAAATATGTCCCAATCTTCATTCTGGTCAACAAATCGTATTATTTTAGAATATTCCAATTAAATGATGATATAAATTTCATCTTAACACACCTAATTTAAAAAATTGGAAAAATTCAACCAATTGATTTGAAAAGTCTAACGTAAACCTTTTCAAATGTGACTTGGATTTTTAAATATTTTCGAACCCTCTGGACAAATAAAATAGGTTGTAATGGATAATTTACACAACAGGTAGGACATTTAAACATCTAGTACTTAGAATAAGGGTATTATTCATTTTCTGGAGCTACCAAGCCAGCAAGAATGTTATTGTCCCTTTAAAGCCTTTACAAATTTGAATATAACTGGGATCGATAATATCTACCCTAATCTTAAAAGATAAAAATAACAATAAGAATGAAAAGACATATAAAAACAAACAACACTTGTAAAATGTCGTATACAAAAATGTCTATAAACAAAAAGAAAAGGTAAATGAAACACACACGAATTTAAAAGTTATATATACTTGTAAAATGTCATAATATCCAAAAATGTCTTTAAACAAAATGAAAAGTTCAATGAAAAACACACGAACTTAAAAGTTATATACACACAATCGGTCACACAAGCGAGTCAATGAAAAAAAAACAAACGAGATCCTGGAATCAGAAACACAGACTACTCTTATTATTCACATAAATGGTGGAATCGCGAACACAAACTACTCTAATTATCTTCTTAGACCGATTATTTGGTGGAATCGCGAACACAAACTACTCTAATTATCTTCTTAGACCGCTACTGCACTGTCGTAGCCAACTGTAGGGGTGGGGTACATATGATGCCCTTCCTCGTTCCAGTAATGTTGAGGGGTCAGAATTTTCCCTGCTCCGTTTAGTTCAGCTATTGTTGTTGACCGGTAGTCTTTTCATTTTCCATACCGTCTGGCAAAACGGCGTGTTATGACGTGCTATGAAAAGTATTATAACTGCTCCCCGTGCCGAAGTTTGATCATCTGCGTATCATATCATGGAGTGAACTTAATTAATAGTTAATCAAATTAGCAAGTGGAACAGACTTGACTTTAGATAACGATCTAACGATATTTACAATTGAAATTAGGGAGTCATATTGTTTTATCTTAAGAATAATGAATGATCTGAACACATTTAACCAATCTTAAATAAGATATTTTTGAAAGAACTAACGGTTTATCTCTATAATTTTTAAACACAACACAAAACAAGACAAAACGTTCGCTCTTAAATCCGAGCACAACCCTCCTGGGGTTAAACCACTTAACATAAACTTCTCCCGTTACATATCGGGGCATTTCCCATGAAAACTTTGGGGTATTACAAATAAAAATCTTAATCCCGTAAATATCGGGTCTTTCCCATTAAATATTTGGGGTATTACAAATAAAAATCTCACCCGTAAATATCGGGGCCTTTGCCATTAACTATTTGGATAATATACACGTATAGACAAAATAAACGAAAAAAAACTTAGAGATAAACCCGTTAATACTTTGTGAATGTAAAATTCCTAATTACGATATTGTTAACTCAATTCTAGTTAAACAATCACAAAACATTTTACTGCGCAATATAAACCTGTTAATACTAATTTTAAATGCCAAAATATGTGTTCAAAAACAAACAATTATAATTCATAATCTTTTAAAAACAACATGACGCATTTTAAAACAAATAAGATATATACAATTTTGTTTTCGTCATTTTCCTGTTCCACTACTTGCTAAGATTAAATTTAGTAACTACACCATGATATTTAACGACGCGTGATGATAAACTGCAGATTTCCAGTTAAATTATAATACATAGCACAAATGTCATTTATTCACCGTGGCCATGGTAGAATTTGAAAAGACTTACCCCTTCAGAGCTGTGACCTGTGATCTTCTAGTGGAATAGGACTTCAAGCGTTGGTCTGGTCAGACGGCACCAATTAATATGTGACAGTATTACATTCTTTTAAATCACGTTCTTGGATGACAACACTGGTATATACATCTAATAATAGTTTTATTCTTCTTCTTACATATTAGGTACAAACATCGTAATGTAAACGACCGTAGAACTATCTATATGGAGGGAGTCATGACTTAATTAGCCTGGCTTAGCACGAGTGTGCTAACTCCAGAAGCTCTCGTCTCGTCTCCGACTCCTAGACCTGACTATAGTACTCCTGAGGTACCTTAACTAGGCGCCCGCCTAGCATGGCCTCTTGGACCTGACTGGACCTGACTGACCATTCGTTTATGTTCTGAGTTTATAAACGTATTCAAGACAAAAGAGCTCATTAGACACCTGTCTAATGTATCATGCATAATATCAGGTTTAACATTCAATATAGTTTATCAGATAAAGTTAGATAAGACATGCCAACAACAAGTTCTAGTTACGCAATGACATAAGGAATACTACCAAGATCTCCAGCCGAGTGCTGATAGCAACAGGTTTATGTTACAATCACTTACACGTATTTTGATATGGCAGGACGCTTCTATGACATATGTCATTGTGTAATACTAATAGAAAGTAGGAAGTTCCATGTGGAGACAGTACTGTCGGCTAACCGCTAGTTTTTCGATGTAAAAGTCATAGAATAGAAAAGAGATTCGGATCTAACATGATCGCCCGTAAAGCCAACTAGTCCTTATTACTTACCGGCATGTTGTATTTGTGACATATATGTGAAATACGTACGTGTGTCATGAATAAAGAATTTACATAGATTCTCATACCTTAATAAATCTGCTTGACTCGACTCCCTACACGTGCCAGAAACTGCCTTTCACCTCTCCGTCTACTGCAGGGTATATCAGATCCTCAAAGCCCCGCCCTTTCAACTAAAACACACCGTATGTTGTTCGCTGCTCTGTCAACCGGTTTGTCATGCCTCAATGATCACGCCATATGTTTGAAATGATTTCTAACTGACTTTAACAAAACAAGTTCGGTTGACCACCTCTCTCTCTCTGTTATTAAACAAGCAACCCATTCATTACATTATCAGTAATACAGGTTGATCTTTCTAAAGATAGTATATACGGTTCAACAGTTGACGGGTTTTATCGATCGGACATCCAGACGCTTCATTTCACGTAACAACACAAAATAAACATAAACGACTCAACAAACAAGATGATAATCCCGGTCAAACTCTTACTATCTGGTTATCCAGACACCCACCACATGATCTTCTTCCTCTATTAATAGTGTTGAATATCCGCTTTGAGCGAGGGCGATGTCTTATTTTATATGCGAGACTCTCAATATAGAGTAAAAATATCCAACGCACGCAGCGTGACTAATTAATCAGAGACAAGTCAGTTACACACGCCTTGATTTTTTTTTTTGAAACCACAGGACTTGTAAAGGGAAATAATACCGTTATACAGATAGGATACAGACCACCGACTCCTATTGGCATCAATGTTAATTCTTGTCATTTAGTCGGACCATAAAATTCTTTTGGGCCGAGGGTATTTTAGTAAAGACGAAACAGCGCCTGGTATTGTCTTGACACAAAGCGTGCAGAAGAATGTCACTGGAAAGTTTGCGATGTACAAATTAAAGTAGGGTAATAATTCCCCCTCACCGTCTCTCTGTGGTCCACGTCCAATAGGGGTAAGCCTGCTACTAATTCTTAACTTTGCATGACGATGAATGGCCGAATGGTTAGGAGTAGCCTAAGTTGGCCTGTCCAACATCCGATTTTCTCCGGGTCTTCTGCCCCCCCCCATTGGCAAATACCCCTACGCACAAGCGAATGATTGATATAAAATTGAATATGGTAGTCTTGAAATGACCTAGTTTGTGTCGCTTTGACGTTAAGCCCCATTCCCCCCTCCCTCTCTCACTAAAACTTACAGCAGACCCGCAATCTAGTGATTTGATAAGTTTCATTTATTGCTTGTAATGTCTGTTTGTTTGACTTGTCAGCAGGTTTGTCTTTCGTTTTGTTTGTGTGTAGTACTATCCTCCTATTAGAGTCTAACCTTTATATCACCATGGAGTCAAAATGTCACATGTGTTTACTCAAAATCTTACAAGAATTAACTTTTTTTTCACCGAGGAGCACATTGTAAAGGACAATAGACTGGGCTATGTACCCAATACAACCCAACACAACTCACTACTACCCAATACTACCAAGTACTACCCCATACTACCTTCTACTACTGCTAAACTAACAGAATGCTCCAATTATGTAACAAAAGTCGCGAAAACCTTGCAACAAAATGTACAATGTTCCAGTCACCTACTTGATATTTTCATTCGAGCCTCTTGTAAGCAGGCACAGATAGTAAAGTAGTATCTGTGTAGGAATGGATATTTGTTTTTTTCCAGTTTGTAGAATGTGAATAAATGTTTCATGTAGGAAGGGTCAGTATCAAAGAACAAAGCTCTATTTGATGGGCTTTAAAGTCGATCCGGGCTTTCACTGTCTCTATCTTAAATGAAATGAACTAGGGCTTAACTTCCTAGTGGTCAAATGAAGACGGACATTCGCCATACAGTGTGCTAGCTATAATGAGGGAAATTTTGTGCGGCACTGCGGCCTACTCTTATATCAAATTCCAACTGCCAAGGGGTCTTTTACGTGCACGCCAATGTGCACACGGGACCGCGGCCTTTCGTCCCATTCGAAAAACTAGCCAATTGTCCTTGTCAGGCCCTCCATCCTACACTACTGACAAAGGGGAGGGGGGACTGCCTCGGCCTACGCAGCGATGGACATCCGGTTTAGCAAGCCAACGTCTTACTCATCTTGCGTCCCCCTCCCCTTCTAGAAAAGTAACTCCACTGCCAAGACCCTTACCCGCAAGGGAATTATTGAAATAAAATGAAACCATATGTTAGTCCCAAAATAACCTGGTTTGTGTCCAGTGGACGTTAAACCCCATTTCTCTCTCTCTCTCACCCTTTTTGTTTTTGTCCCCTCCCTCACTCGCTTCTGAAATGTGTCTCTAAAAACTCAAAGGGTTACAATCATTTTGTTTTTGTCCCCTCCCTTCTAAAAAGTAACTCTAAGGACTCGACGGATTACAATCCAATTTTTTTTTATTACTGAATAAACTATTATCTACATAAATAATAAATTATAATTATTTTACAATAATTATATGAAATAATATACACTAATAATTATATGAAATAATATAACATATACTTTGGTAATTAGAGGTTATCTAAGCTGCTAGTTGACGATTTTTTCTACGACGAACCTTAAATGGTCGTTTCCTTGTCTTTGTTGGTGTTCCGAGGTATTCCTGTAAAATATAAAAATATACACAATTTTAGTAAAGATGATAAGAGAAATGACCGTTTAAAGTCCTCACAACCCAGACAAGGTCAGTTCGGGTCTAACACAATATGGTACATGCTGATATAGTAGTCTAGCATGTCAAAATATCAGAGAGCTACGGTAGCTAGGTGAGTTAGACGTTGGATCGCTAACCTGGGGGTCTCGCGACGCGTTCTATCCCTGCATTGGTCTAGAAAGTTCATCGTAGTTCCCTCCTTTTCAGTGGGAGGTTATGTTAAGGGACAACGTATAGTCGTTCAGATGGGACGACACACCGAGGTTCCATGTACACGCAAAAGATCCACTGGCAGTTTAATATCAACGTAAGAGTAGCATGGTTATATATTGTTGCTTACATCATCCTGTAGAGTTTGCTTACCTTAAGATCTTTCTTAAATCCATCGACTTCAGTTTCATTTTTGGCTGGGAAATACTGAAAATATAACGCATTACCACATATATCATATAGTATACAAACTATTGAATATTCATACGTATAGTACAGGATCATAAATGGATGTACGGATCGCCGGATTGGGCGGGTGTGGGGGGGTAGTGGGCATATAATCGGTGTCAAGGATTAAAAATGTCTTTACAATAATGAACAGTGCCTTCAGTATACATACTTTCAAACGCTAAACCGGGTGCTTAGACCATTTTTGAAAATGAACCGACAGTGCTTATGAAGACGGGCATACGACATACAGAGTGTTGTGAGGTAAATTGTGTATGGAAAGCGACACTACGGCCTATTTTTATCTCGATTTTCAATTACCAGGGATTCTTTAACGATCAGGGCAACATGTACACGCGAACTCGGGTTTTTAGCCCCCAGTCCTTCATCACTGACAACGAAGAATCACACGGATTAATCCCGATGAACTTTGTCGATCTTCTGAAAATGAAATAATCGTGTGAGAAGGGAGATAAGTCTCCTTAAAATATACTTACGGAATCGTACATCTTCTGGAGTGATTCTTGTGTTGGAAGATAACGTTTGGCCATGTTCTTCATGTCTTGTATATAAGCTTTGTATAAGTCCGTGGGTAGGCGATCAAGGGAGGTAAGTGGCAAGGGGAGATAAACGTCAGTCTGGAGCTCTCCTTGGTTGGGGTTAAAATAGGTCACGTTTACACTTGGAATGAGACTGAATTTGGCTTTGTATTTCTCGATTTCTTCCCGGATCATGTTTTTCAAGAGATCTTTCAACTGGTGTAACTGCAGTATGACGTTGTCTTCAACCTGCCAATAGTTATAGGCCCATTTACCCTGGAAATATATACATACACACAATTAAAACAAAGTGATGTCACTATTGATAGTGGGGGTTGGAGTGGATGGGGTAGGGTGGTTAGTCGAATGGTTAGCACGTGCACGCTGTAAAACTATTGGCACGAAAGTGCCATTCCTCCTTCAACAATTGGTACGAAAGAGTAATGTCTTATCAAAAACTGGTACGAAAAGGTTATGATCGTCAGAGAGCAAAGGGTTATTGTTTCGAAAGGAAAGTATACATACCTCTTGATAAGCTTCGCTGGCCATTGAATGTACATGTTTGACGTCATCTCTCTTCATGAATTCGTCAAAATGGGCGTTAATCATGGAGTGTATATTATTAATGGCGTCATTGTAATGTTCACCAAGTTTCATGGAACTAACATGATCACCCAACTTCTGACCGAGTCCAGTCAAATATTCCCCATAGTTGGCGTGATTAAAAGCCCGTAGTTTCTGGTGCAACATTTGAACCTGTGGATGGTTGGTAATTTTAACTACTGCATCTGAAACGTTGGGAACGATAATATAAAATAAACATACGGAAGAATACAAGAGTTATGTGTCCTGAAATCTTTAAAATAAGATCACCAAAAGCGGTATTTTAACAACAGAAGTTGTTTCGTTTTAATAATTCTCTTTTATCTGCAGAGATCCCCTGGCAGTTGGAATTCGATATAAGAGTAGACTATAGAAGCAGAACAGTTGGACGTTAAACCCCGTTTCATATATTTCCCCTTGTCAGTGGTGCAGAACGGATAACCACGTGCATACTTTGACGTGCACGTAAAAGATCCCTTAACAGTTGTGATTCGATATAAGAGTAGGCCATAGTGCCGCTTACCATTAACATGTGCCTGTACTATGTTTGTGTGTTTTTCTACATATTGTCTGATATCAGCTATAATTGTTTCTATATATTCAGTCACATCTTCAATTATCTTCTCGCTCATCATCTACAGTAAATAATATACATCGGATTAATACTTCAATAGAATAGAATAGAATAGAATAGAACGAAACGGAACAGAACGGAACAGAACGGAACATAAGAAAATAGAAGAAAATAGACGAGAAGAGAAATATCACGACTAACAGACTTAATAGTGCACGTCAAATCCCTGAGTAGATGCAAAGTCAGGGGCACCTGTTGGGGCCACCACCGGGGGTCATATTGCAGACAAGATGTGCCTTTTTTGTATCATGTGGGAGGAAATTGGGGTAAACTCGAAAGGTTGAGAAAGCGCATATACTTCAAAGTCACATATGCTCAGCGTAGTGATCGAAAAAACGGCCGCAAGCCAAAGATGAACGGTAGCTAGAGGTGATCGGTCAGTTAAAGCATGACCGTAAGTCAGAGTTGATCTGCCAGCTAGAGCACGAGCGTAAGCCAGAGGTGACCGACCAGCTAGAGCACGAAGCGCCACACTCTACTAGACCACTAGACGATCCCGGCTCATACCCTTAGACACCCCTTTAAAGCACCCCCCACTCGTCATTAACTCACCTCGGCCTTGTAGAGAGCTTCATAATATTTTTGTCTGATTGGATACGCTTGGAATTGTTGAAGAGCTTCTGTAGCACTTCCTATCAACATTTCGTAAGACTGTTTGTAGCTTGTAGCGACCGCCCTCAAATTGTTACTGAAATACACAAATGAAATGAACAGACGTTAGTTATGTTCAAACCTGGACAATGCCACACGATGTTTTAAAGTTGTGTCCGGAGTTAGTATCTGTTTAAATTCCTGCTGTGTTGTGCTGACAGAAAGGGGTGGTGGTTGGCCGAATGGTTAGTACGTGCACGCTACATCAACTGGCGTGGTTTCGATTCCCCGTTACAAGGAATAGTCTCTCCCTCTCTCTCTCTTCCTCTCTCTCTCTCTCTCTCTCTCTCTCTCTCTCTGAGTCTCCATTCCAATTTATTTCAAATATTTAACATTATACTTACTGGCCTATGGCAAAGAAATTCTGTACTTTGTTGCCAATATCCTGTATAAATAAATCATTTCTACTATGCATTCTTCTCAAATCTCGTACAAGATATTGCAATTGTTGTTCAACGAAAGCCAATTCTTCTGACACCAAGGTAATGTATGGTTTTATTTCTTCCACCAGGTTCTCGGAGATTTGGCTGTATTTGTGAGCAAGTTCTCGTCCAATTTGAGCCTTAGCTTCTTGTGACAGATGGTTGGAAATCACCAACAGTTCTTGTAACTTCTGGTGTGAAAACGTCTGAAAAAAAATAAATGAAAATAAGATAAAATTGAGTTTATCTTCCTACAATACTGAACCAAATGGGCTAATGCAGATGGGCATACGTAAACAGAGTTATGGGGAAATATGGTCCTACAGTGACGCCACAGCCTACTCTTATTTCGAATTGCAACTGTCAAAGCTTCTAACACGGCACCGATGTTTGTCGTCTCATCTAAACGACTAGACACGGAAATTTTGTTAAGACAGCGGCGTTACTGCCTACTCTTCATCGAATAGCAACTGTCAAAGGTTCTTTTACACGGTGGACCTCACCATGTGGCCACAGTCAAGACCTTCATTCTGCCCCATTGAACAGGGGAATCCCAAGGAACCGTCGCGTCAAACACGAGGAACTAAGCTGAGGTCACCGAGCCATCATTGCTTTCAGAAGACGTAAACTTGCAAATACTGCTACCTTTAATTCCTCCACTATGGCTGGCCTCCATGTTATTCTAGAGTGGAGTATTCTAGATGTGTTGAGCCGAGCTGACATTACATTCTCTACAATTCTTTGTCCATTGATCATTGTGTAGGCCTCGGTTCTAATGGCGCTGCTGTTGACGTATTTACCCTCCAAATGGAAACTCTTGGACAGATCATCTACAACAAATTTAAAATTGCGTTCGTTAAGTATCGTTAAGAAAGATGCCTTTAATTTCAAATCGATTTACAATAATAATACTTTTAGTTGGACATAAACAAAGCTCTAGTTTTCTGGCATTCAATGGAAAGTTATTCGTCACACGAACTGGCAATATAAAGGCCAATCACAAGACTGTCTGTGTCAATGATGTGTCGTGTTACTTAACAATTCACTATGCAAATGAACACTCAATACTATACGCCAAAATAACAAGCAACAAAAAGGTCCATCGCATCAGCGATGTGTTGTGTTGTTGGATATTCAAGAATAAACTGTATGTATACTCAAATACATTCCCCTGGACAATTAAGAATGAACTATAAAATAAATATTCTGTAATAAAACCTACTAGTGTCATAGTTTGTCTGGAACTCAAATGTTTTCTTGTCATAAGAAAATGCAGCTGAAACACTGGGCTTGTCGTCAATCGTGTTCTTTAGGGTTGCATGGAATGGTGACATGCTTTCAACTTCACCAGATAATTTCATCTTCTTCAGTGGATTAATCACCTACAATACAAACAGATGGTTAACTCCGAGAGAGAGAGAGAGGTTTAAGGTACACTCGACACAAACTAGGTCATTTCGGGACTAACATATGGTTCAATCTTATTTCAATAATTCGCTTGCGCGTAAGGGTCTTAAGCAGTGGGAGAAAACCGGAGTACCCGGAGAAAACACACGAAGTTGGACAGGCGACCCACGCCTTGCCACGTTCAACCCGGGGATTCGAAACCAAGCCAGTGGACTCAATGGCAGGCCGTATGATACAGCGTGCGCACACTAACCAGTCGGCCACCAACCTTCCAAAAGACAGAATAATAAGCTAACTAGTTAGAGTGGATTGGCCTAGCCCTTTCCATGATGTTAGCCATGTCTTTAGAATAATTTACGTCACATCTTGTGTTTACTACTTTAGGGACCACTCTCATATAATTTCGTTCTAAGGCTTTATGACCACATCACTCATGTCCTTGTAATGGGGTTTAGCGTACTACTATTTTGCACCGAATGGGCTAAAGTAGACGACCATTCGCCATATAGTGTGCCTTGTAAACGCCACATCGACAATATTTTAGCTGTACGTACCTCAATGTTGATCTGTCGTCTGAGTTGATCTATTTCTCCCAGAAGTACCATGTTCATTTGTGTTCGTGATGCTGTAAGGTACTGAAGTTCCACACCAGTGCTGTACCTATCAGTGGAGCGTCCAATGTGTGAAGTAAGCTGAACATCAGTGTCGGTGTATGGGTGACTGATACCCAGGGACATGGTGTAGTTCTTGTGGGTTCTATCATAAGATACATCCTTAACATTGGAGGTAAGTATCAACGTTTTTCTGCTATCTGGTGAATAAGATAACTCCGTCTTACCGTCAAATATAACTCGACCGCTATCTACTGTCATTTCAGAGCCAATTCGGATGTCCTAAAATAATAAAATATAATCTTTTATACTATATTTGTTAAATAGAATAACCAAACCCCCTTTTTGTGAATAAATTATGTGTTCATTTAAAGCGATTAAAAAACCGATAATATTTTGTAGACCACTTCCTTGTGGGTGAAACATAAAAGTGGCAAATTAAGAAATTTTGGGTATCGGTGTATTTGGGGAAGAGGGTATCTGCCCACGTTTAAAGATTAAGATTTATTGAGACAATGTAATATTTAGATTTGGTCCATCGCTAATCGGAAAATAACTTTAAATTAACCCAATGTATCTCCAGACTTAACAGCGAACGGGTTTCTCGGACTAGTATCTGATATTACTTTTAAAAAAAATAGCCACCTGCCCGTAAAAGTGGCCTTCTATATACACAGATCAGCATCTATCCATCTTATTCCCAATCATTTTGAAGCGTTTTGAATTAAAATTTCATGTATTTGGACAGATGCGGAGACCATGCGGGATCGCACGTTTAAAAATGGCATGTTTCATATGTTTGTTTAATTCTAGTTTAAAAGGAGAAATAAAGCTTGACTTACCCTTTTGATAGATGGCAAGCTAAGCGTGAGGTCAACTTTATTGGTTCTTCTTCCGGGAGTTAAACTGGCTTTAAAACCGAATTTCTTGGATTCATCTCGTTCAGAATCCCACATTATAGACCCATCAATACTCTTATGAGATGGAGCTTTAGTCGTTGATCCTTCTAAGGCAATGGTTCGCATGGGTAGTTCAATCTTTAGATCCCCATTGATCATATTGTGGTTGCGACGGTTTTTCTCCTCCAAGTTCAGCTCGTAACCAAGTCTCTGTCCTTTGTGGTCGTTCCATATGATGGCTCCATTGCTCTTTACGGTATTGTCTGAGGTTTGTAGAACACCACTCACACCCATAGTTCTTGCTGGGTGGATCAATTTAACGTTGAATTCCTTGTCAATGTCAAATCGACCGCCATTAGGAGTAAAAGAAGATTGGAGTCGGAGATTATGTTCTGGGTGTCGTTTGTTCCAGTTGACGTATACATCACCACCAATGATGTGATCCTTCTGGACGGTCATTTTCATTTCCATAGGATATGGTTTATTCATGTCAATGGACACTTCGGGTCGATCAGCTGTGATAACCTCCACATCCATATCAAGGATTAGATTTTCGTTCAGTGAAGCTGAAACGGATTCGGCGTATTTGTCACCATTCTGTATGCTTTCCATATTGAGGGTGGTTTTTCTGACAACCTCGAAAGGTGTTGTTAAGGTGACAGTACCGGTGTGTGTTTCCGATGACCATCCTTCTGTCTTTTGATAAGAGCCGTCCATTTCAATCTTCTTGTTCGGCTCCCAGCCGACAAGGAAATGTGAATTAGCTTCACGACCGATCTTTTCATGTTTGGCACTGAATCTTAGTTCTTCCATGTGGGTGATTCGGCTGGTTAGCTCGGCGTTAGCTTCAAAAGATGAAGGTGAAACATATCGGAATTGAACTTCGGTATCCACTCGACCCGTTGGTGTGGAATCTAATGTAGCAGTGGTTTGGAAATCTTTCAATTGTCCCAAGTGAGTAAAGCTGATATCAGCGACGTCGAATTTATCAAATGGTGTTCGGAGACTTATTTTACCATTCATGGGAATGGCAGTGGTATCCAAATCTCCTTCGATGCTGTAGACCTTGTTCCTGCCCAACTTCAATTTCATTTCAGCGCTTGGACGGCGTTTGTCCTTTCGCATATTGGCGGATAAGGACATGGCCTTGTATCCACGGAATGGTGTTTTTACAGTCCAATCAAAGGTGTTTAGATTTGCAGATTTTACTCGCAAATCAGATACAATCTGTTGTCCATTTCCATATTCAGCACTGATGTTGGAATCGACAGAACTGCCGTCCACATTATGTTTATACTCCATCTTTGTTTCTTCAAATCCACCGAATGGCGTGTTGACCTGAAGATTAGCCTCAACTCGTTTCCAATCAAATTGATAGAGACTTCCAGTGGCTGAAACGTCCTGTCCGTCCATATATCTCAAATTGGCACTGGCGTTATATCGGTTTCCTTGACGGTTATAGTCAACATTAGCAGCCAAATCGGCGAAGTCGTTGAATGGTGTATTGACTGATGCGTCTACGTGTACCTTGTCGGCACTAATTTTATATGTGGCTTGAGCTAAGATTTCTCCTTCGTTGATCTTTCCGGTAGCGTGAAGTCCACCGTCCGTCAGTTCGCCTCGTTTAACAACGTTGACATAAGCTCGGTTAGCTGATCCGTAGTATTTATAGTCACCGTCTAGGATAACGGTCATAGAATCATCACCATCTTTAATCTGTGATTCGTAACCAGCGGAAATCTTTGATCCCAGGGAAGCTCGAAGTTTGGTGTTGCAGTTCTTCAACGGGGTTCCGGAATGTAAGAAGGACAAGTCAAGATCTTCCATGAACATACCTTGAAGACTGAGGGAGGAAGACAGACTTTCCTGTGGTTTGTACTCGTTATTGACGCTACATTCGATGACTTTCTTTCCATCATAGTTGAAAGCAGCCTTAGCGGTAAAGTCGTTCAAATCACCAGTCTTTTCGAAGGAGACGGTAGTATCCTTGATCTTATCGGAGGAGCCTTTCATTGTGAATAGGCCGCTAGTATTTCCATATAGTCTGAAATTGGTAATGACTTTGAGAATTTCACCCAGAATTTCAGCTTCACCCTGAAGCCTGAAATTTCGTACTTCGCCTTCTCCTTTCAAGATAAGTCGGTTTGTTGTATAATTCTCGAAGGGTGTGGTAACTATGATATTGCAAGACATTGGTGCATTTGAGAGACTGATATCAGCTACGATTTCTTTGTTATAGCCGTAAGATGCTTTGGCGTGTCCGATAAGAGAGCTATCGCTCATCTCGTGGTTGTATGCGTAGCCCATTTGTTCATAACCTTGGTATGGAGTGGATAACTCACCAGATACCCGGACCTGTTTCACGCCGTTATCAAAGAAATTGACATTACCAGTGTAAGCTGAATCCAAATAACGGAGGTTGCCTTCAGACTTAAAGTTATGCAAGGAACCATCGTGGCTGAATGATACAGATATGTCTTTGTCTTCAAAATAGGGTGCCTCAATAGTTAGGGATCCCATAATGTTGTCCATAAATTTGAAGTTTCCAACGACGGAGGCAACATGCTCGTCACATGTGGCCTTTATTTCACCTCTCATATTCTTCCACTCGCCTTCTTTGTTTATTTTAATTCCGAATTTTCGACCTTCGCCATCCAAAAGGTAATCCACATCACTAGAAAGATCAATAGATGGGAGTTGAATATTGAATTTGGTCTCAGCTTCTACCATGTTGCCATGTCCCAAAGAGAAAGAGAGTTTTGTCTGGAAGTTATTTGGAAGTCCGTAATGGTCCAAATCCAGTTTAAATGAATCGGTGTAGGGGTTCTTCAGGAAAAGGTTAGTTTTTATTAATCCTCTTCTAATTCTGTTGTCCAAATTAGCTTTAATTTCTTTATTGTTTCCATAATTTAAAGACGATTTAAAGGTGAAATCATCCAGGTCTCCGTTTTTCGTCACGGATGCTTTCAGTTCCTCAAACCCTTCGTATGGACTGTGGAAGACAATAGTTCCAGATGTTGTAGAATCATGGCTAAAGTTAATATCAGCATCGAATTTTTTATTGCCGATCTCTACGTCTCCACTGGATTGGAAGTTTGTCAGGATACCGTTATGTTTAGCTGTTGCTCTGCTCACCTCGTATCCACGGAAAGGCGTCTTGACAACAAGTGAACCATCAATACCATTCTTCATCGTTAATAAAAGATCGCCCTCAATTGTCTTGTATGGGGCGTAATTGATTTCAGCGTGGGTCTGGATATGATCTTGATTGTGCATATGCCGGACACTACCACCAACTTGTTTAAGGTGTTTGAAGGGAGTCTTCAGTGTGATGTCGAAGGTATATGGTGAGTCCAAGTTGTAGAGGGTGTCCAAGGTGATGACCTTTCTTGGTTGATACTCGATTTCGATCTTGGAATTACGTCCGGTATTTTCCAAACGGCTTGAAACATCGGCTTGGGCGTAACGGAACTCTTTGAACGGAGTATCAAGCCGGAGTTTACCTGTGATATCCGACCCCCAGTTGGCATTTAATGATGTTGCAAATTTTCCAACAGTGGGCAAGAGTTTGAACTCGGCTTGGCTATTGATGTCGTACGTGCCATTCGAGAAGTGGAACCCGGTCTCCAGTTCCTGGATTTTATCAAATGGAGTTAAGAGTTTAACCTTGAACATCTTCTGGTCTTCCCATCCCAAGCGTGTTTCAACTTCAACAGTTTTTCTCACATTGTATTCAACGTTGCCGGTGGTGATCCATATACCTCCCTCCTTTTTGTTGTTGGCTGTTACAACAATTGATCGTAAGTGCTTGAACGGTGCAGTTATTCTGAGACTACCATCCAGTGTTGTTGGTAAATCCCCAGAGATATAACCATCGGCTGCTATTTTCAATCTTGGTGCCCACTGTAATTCCATACGGCTGGTGTAGGGTGAGCTAGTTTCTACGGACAGGGATCCGGATAGGTCTTCAGTGTATGGGTTCGTGGCTGCAACATCGAAGTTAACTTGCCTGTTACCTCTTCTGTAATTAATACTGCTTGATCCAATGACTCTTCTATCGCTCTTGACGGTTGTGGAATGAACGATTAATCCACGTTGGAATTCATTATTAAAATCGACAGTGACATCACGAAGTTTGTTCCACGGAGTCTGGAACGTTATCTGTCCATTCAATGTCTTGGCAGCAGATGGCGAGTGACTTCCAGACACGTTAAGTTGTATCCTGTATTTCTTGTTCCAGGTGGTTGAGAGGTCAGTTTTGATGTCAGAATCTGTTAAGACGAAGTTCCAGTTTGAGGTACTTCTGTGGTAGGGCGCTGACACTATTAACTTTCCGGTATGATCCATGTTCCATCCAAAACCAATTGCAGTCATGTCCAAGTCGTAAGAATACTTTTTACTATTATGGTCAATTGAAACACCTGCTGAGTATCTATCACCAGTGCTTTGGTAGTTCAGTCTGGCAATGATAGATTCCATATCTTTGAAATTTGACTTTAAGGTAATGACTGCATCAGGGCCTCCTCGTCTGATACTGCGGGGTTGGTTGACCTGGAATTCTAAGTCAGCATATTTCTTCTCAAGTCCTGCTTTCAAGGTGGCTGTGAGGGTGTTTGCAAATTTATGTGAAAATGCTGCAGACATGCTTCGGTAATTGACGAATGGAGTCTTCAATTCAATTTCTACACTGGATTCATCAGCTGTAAATGGCTTCACGGTGATGCCAGTTGATATCTGTTTATTGTCTGCCCAGGATACCGTACCTGCAATCTTGGTGTCACTGGGTTTTTTATTGTAAGTGAATACAGTTGATAGTTTGGGAAGGATTTTAAAAGGAGTGGTAATCATCAAATCGGTGTCAATTTGACCTCTACGGTTTGCGTACTCTAGATCCATGTTGATTTTATCTTTTCTGTTCCAGGCCACATCGACATGGGTGTTGACGTCAGCATCTACTCCATTTCCTTTGTGGTTGGCGTTAACAGAAATGGTTCTTTCTGGATAAATAACTTTCAGATTTCCATTCATGTCGGCTAAAGATTTGAAGTTCACCTCACCATCTAGGACAACTTTGGTATTCGTTTTTCTACTTTCGGCATCCCAATTGACTGCGAATTTACCTCCATATTGTGATCCTTTCATCTTGGTATCAAGATCAGCAGACAGTTTGCGGTATGGACAGTAGACCTCCAGGTCGATAACGTGGTTATATTTGTCCTGGGACATTTTACTGGTTGTGAATCCATATTTATCTTTACCATGTTCCACTTCGGCTGCTGCTCTGAATTTGTTGAAGTTGAGGACGGTGCTTCCAGTTAAGGTGATTGGTTGTCTCATGTCTATATCCCAGTTGTAGTTCTTCATTAGGTCGACCAGCATAGGTAATGCCATTTGGGAACTGATCACATGTTTATCTTTATTGGGTCGTTCATACTTGGTCGAAATGCTCAACTTCTGTTTGTTTATCTTCACGTTCAGATTATGGGTATACTCCTTCTTCACCTGGGTCAGATCGGTAATGATGCTTATTTGGTTTTTTGGTAACACCAGATTAAAATCTCCTACCATATTCAAGACTTTGAATGACTTGCTGCTGAGTTTTAAGTTGGATTTAACCTTTTGGCCTTTACCATATACCAAAACCAGATTATTTTGTAGATCATTTCTGTCGTGTTTGTGTTCACCACTTAAGGTGAAATTCAAATCCTGAAAAAATATTTAATTGAAGACATGGAAAGCATCGTATCTGCAATGTAATACTAATTTAGCGTCACACGGAGCAACGTAATTTTTGGGAAGAACTAATGATTTTCAATAATTCGATTGCGTGTTGGGGCGATGTAGGACGAAAACAGCGTACAGGAATTAAACCCTTTGACACGTACATAACCAGAAACAGACCAAAAAAACCCCAAACCCCCCAAAAAACAAAAAGACCCCCCCCCCCCAAAAAAAAACCCCAGTCGGTCACCCAAATTTCCTAGATAGCCAAAGAGTATCAAACAAAATAATATATCTGGATAATATGACTTACAAGCATTGGAAGCTCGGTGATGATTTCGTAATCAGCTTTGGCTGCTGCTTTGTTTCCCTTGTGGTTGAATGTGGCGTCCATAAATACTCTCTTATCATTTGTTTTTTTGTTGAATGTTTTACCGTAACGAACGTCAACTGTAGCCTCGCTATGACGGTTATTGTGGGACAGGTCCAGTTTTGTTATAAAGTTGTACTCTGGGTTCTTCTTCACATCAAAATTACTGAAATATCAAAATTGATCTTGGGTGAATGGAAAGTTTTGGTGGAGAGAGAGAGAGAGAGAGGGAGAGAGAGGGAGAGAGAGATGGGGTTTAACGCGCCCACTCGACACAAACTAGGTCATTTTGGGACTAACACATCGTTTAATTTTCTTTCAATAATTCGCTTGCGCGTAGGGGTCTTTAGCGATGGGAGACCGGACTGCCCGCTCACACCAGGGATCGAAACCACAGCCACAAGCCAGAGGCGACCCGCCAGCTAGAGGTCGAGGCGCGGCACTCTAGACCACTAGGTCATCACAACCCCCCAAGCCCGCAACAGTCTCCCAAAAGCCATAACATGAAACAACCTAATCAATCTATAAATCGTGGTGATCCTATCAGATCTTGTTCTATATGGAGGTGGGGGATCACGTGGTTAAGTGGGTAAGGCACTGGCTCGCTAGCCTGGAGGTCGGGTGTTCGATCCCTGCATTAGTCGAGAAAGTTCATCTCGATTTTCCGGCGTGGTTTCCCCTTGCCAGTGATGCAGAACAGAGGGCGCGATAAGGACAGTTGTTTAGTCTTTCGGATAGGACGAAAATCCGATGTCCCATGTACACATTGGAGTGCACGTAAAGGATGCCTGGACAGCGGCGCTATACGGCCTACTTGTATACCGAATTGCAATAAGTACATAGGAGCTATCCGAACGACTACTACTGAAGACAAACTTACGTGCTAAGTGAGTATTTAGTGAGTGATTTGGTACTCTTGTTGTTAAATTTACCACTCATAATGATCTTATTCTTGGTTACTTTATGTATCGTGTAGTCCAAAACAACTCGGGTAGATACAGTACCACTGTTAGCTTTGTTGACAGTACCATCTACTTTAGCCGTCAGCCATTTTGAGGCAATTTTAATATCAGTATCATATCTTACAAACTTCTTCCTTTCAACTCTCACGTTATTGACTGAAATAAATGAATGAATAAATGAAATCAAATTTTTTGCCTATTCGTTCTTTAGGAGGTGGGGTAGGTGGTGTCAGAGCAGGGCTGTACCCAGGGGGTACATTACACACACGGAAAAATAAGGCGCCTCGAGAAGTGACGATCCCCACCCCCCTCCTAAAAAAATATAACACAATTATAAAATAATACACTTGAATATGATCACATATTGATGCTCATAAGGTACTGATTAGTCAGTCGGTTTTAAGGGCTCCCTAATCCAAACTTTCTTATATCATTTACGTGGAGGCTATGGCACCCAACCCTCTGTTGCAGTCCCACTTTTAAAATCCTCCATACGGCCCTGGGTCGGAGTCGCTGTTTATCATAAAGTATGCCATTGGGTCAAGTGGCGTATTTAAAATTACCAATTGTACGTGACAAAAAATATGATCGGCTGACCAACTGCGTGGGTTTTTTCCGGGTCCCCCGATTCCTCTCACTGTTAAACTCCACGTTTAAACCCAATCTGACTCACTTTAAGGGGTGTAGGGTTATTCGCAACCTGTAAAATTGCATTCGCCCTAAACATTGAATTGTTCTTTTATAGGAATAAAATGTCGGATTACCGAGTTGGATACAATATTGGTATAAACTTACAGTTGATGCTGATGGGTTTTCTTAGCAGATCTTTAACTGTTGCGGTTACTTCCCCCTTTAGAACTTTACCCGGACGGTGTTCCATATTACCATCCACAGATATCAAATGTTCTACCGGTGTCCTCACAGCGAAACGTGGAATAACTCTCATGAAAGATGACTTCTTGGTGCTAATATCCATCTGTAAAACGGCTTCCATGGTGTATTCACCTCTTTCATCAAATTGAATACTACCCCGCATGCTCTTTTCTTTGCTAGTATCAACAATGGCGCCTGAAACAGATGACATAGTTAGTCACCGGCTCTAACCACATAGACCTATGTGATTATTCCTTTTATTCCGGGAGGTTCCTTTACAATTTCGACTTTTTGTCCACTTGATTTGGGAAGTCCACGAAAAGTCTCAATCTACGAATTAATAATGCTTTCTGCATATTCCCAAAACATAGTCATTTCCCCCTCTCATAAGACATACGAGATTCCCCGTTTGACTTGGGTGTTGTACAAATTTAGGACTATTATGCTCAGGTAATATTCATTACAAAGACATATTGTAGATCAGGTCCCCTGTACATACTGACGTGCATCGTGCACGTTAAAGATCCCTTGGTAGTTGCCATTCGATATAACAGTAGGCCGTGGCACCACTGTCCGGGGACAAAAATGCCCCCATAGCCCACTATATGGCGTATACCCATATTCATTAGTCCATTTGGGCCAGGACAGCAGGAAGTTAAACTCATTTCATATTATAGAACAAGACTAAACATAGCTTGTGTGTTTAGGGGCTGGAATGATTGAGACTAAACATTTTTTCCAGTGTTTAGAGACTGGAATGATTGAGTCTAAACATATATAGCTTTCGGTGTTTAGGGACTGGAATAATTTAGACTAAACATACTTTCGGTGTTATGGACTGGAATGATTGAGACTTAATATACCTTTCAGTGTTTAGTTACTGGAATGATTGAGTCTAAACATACCTTTCAGTGAGATTGGGTGATCTATAACACCAGTCAATGATAGATCGGTCTCAAATCGTTTCTTGCCTTCGATTTCAACAGATCCAGCAAGAACAATATCTTTAGCTGCTGGTCGCAAAACCTCAATTCGGGGTGATAGTTTCGTCAATTTTCCTTCGTTATTCACATCAACGATGGAACGGACTTCGTATCTTTTACCGTCTTTTACAAAACTTCCAATAAAGGCTTTCTTTTTTTCCTCCAAGATCGCATTTCCTGGAAAGTATAAAATTCTAGTTATCTTATCTTTTAATATAAATCGGAAAAGAGCGAGACTTTATAACGGAAAATCTATCCGTTCAGAATCCAAAACGGTGATATGGCATTAATGTCAACCGATTTATTCAAATCAAAAGACGTATGCAGTGCACAATATAGAGAGCGATTGGGAAATCTGATCTATATGGTTCAATTTTATTTCAATAATTCGCTTGTGCGTAGGGGTCTTAAGCTACCATAGCTACACAATCCTATTAGCGTTGAGGTCTCCTCGGCGGAGAGGTATGCACAACATCAATTGCTAGCTAGGTGTTTACAGTGGCCGGATTATACAGCACAGCAGATGATCACGACTGGTACTCGGATAAATCTATTTTAACTGATATTTATTGTTAATTTCTTGCAATGTATAATATATAGTTGTGTCTTGTCCGCGGGTTGATCTTTTTGACTTCTCCAGCCTTTACTGTTAAACTAGTACCAATATCCTATGTTACTCTGAGGAGATGGATGACCAAGACAGAAGATGAATTATTGAAATGAAATTTAACAATATATATTAGTCCCGAAATAACCTAGCTTGTGTCGTTTGGACGTTAAACCCCATCTCTCTCTCTCTCTCTCTCTCTTTTTTGTTTTTGAAACCCCATCTCTCTCTCTTTCTCTCTGTCCCTATCTTACCCCCACTCTCTATTCACCACTGCATTATAACAAATGTCTTACCTTTAAGAATCATCTCAGTCCATGGTGAAGTGGCACTGACTTCCACTTCCTTGTTTTTAAAATCAATGACCATGTCCATCGAAATCTTTCTCTGGATTTTAGATCCAGGTGTATCGAAAGCTAACTGAGCAACACTCTTTTCTTTTGTCTGTGAATAAAGTAAAGCGTTAGGTTTAATTGTATTATCTTCTCTCCCCATGGTTGATGTAAGGTTCCTCCCAGTGACATTGAGAGGCATGGGTCATATACACGCTTTGAGCGACCCTGTCTCGTCTTTCCGAAGTACACATCGCCGTGCACGGAAAATATCCATTGACAGGTATGGCGTATGCTCGTCCCATTAACCCAGTTGGGGCAGAAAAAATGGGAGTTAAACCTCTTTCCATTTCCATGCTTTCTGGACCATCTTGCCCCGCGTCACTACTATTAGAACTGGATTAAGGTCTTCAAGAAAATATATATATAAAAAAAACAAACCTCCAAACGTTTAGCCATTAATTTGTATCCAGAATGAGAATCCCGTTTGTGAAGGTTAAGACTCATGCTAACTGGTCCAGTAAATGGGAAGTATGGAGCTGCATCAACCATGGAGGCGTTGGGATAACTCAGTTCACCACACAGCTCAACACCAGTTATATCAGCCATCTTTTTACCACTACAGAAAGATCGAGTTTTATAGTTGTTTTTGATCATTTCTTGTTCCTTCTCTACATCACCCATAATAGTGAAAAACGAGGATCTGAAAAACACACAATTGTATGTGAAGAAAATACTGTGTAAATAGCCGATGCTAAGATACCAATTGAATTGAAATTAAAAAGTGTTTAACTCCCGAAGTATACCAATTAGTTATCCAATTAATCTTGAACGCTTGATGCATTATCTCTTGGACTCCTGAAAGTGTTCGCCTACATATCCGAATTCGAGCTAACATAGTCCCAATCGCCATGTTCTTATCACACGGATTCAAATTAGACATAAATTCAATAAATCTCCGTGAAAAGGGGAATGGCATATACTTTGGGCCACAAAATATTGAATAGACCTTGCAATACAATACAGCAACGCGATTCACAAATTAACAGACTTTTGAGATAAGGTTCAAGTGTAAATGTAAAATCAACTCTTCGGATAATTACATTATAGTACGCGGACTGAATAAGCAGGAACCAGATTGGAAGGTTCATCTTCTAACCTGTAGCTTCAACCTCTAAAATCCAACTCTTAAGTACCAAGCCATTGGTTTGTCCAACTTTTACTTTTGTATCCTACTGACTGTGAAATCAGTAATAGAAGATGTCGTGCACATGGTGAAGTATTCGTACTACTTCAAGAAAAATTTTGTAAGCAGTTCATAGCTAACGCATATTCAGTCTCGCAGCAATAGTACATAAAAATCATTTCACTTACTTGATGTCCAATACTTCCATCTTCTCTTCAGGGGTGTCAATATCAATTTCAAGAATTTTACCACGTTCGAGGATTATCTTTGCTTTTAGTGCAGTGCTGGAGTGAAGGGTGCTGGTCATCCTCATTCCACTCTTGGTAAACAAAGCGTCAACACTCATTGATCCACTGACGGTAACAGCTCCACTGAAATAAGGTAGGTGGAGATGAGATGAAGTTTACCGTCCATAAAACACAAACTCGGGACTAACACAAAGCTCAATTTCATTTCAGTAATTCGCTTTGCGCGTTCGGGTCTTTAGCAGTGGGAGGGGAAGGAATCGGACGAAGTTTGACAAGCGATTCTACTCCTTGTCACGCACAACTCTGGTATCCAAACCACTTGACTCAGTGACAGACTTTAAACCTTTCTGCTCCAGACTCTCCACTGAAATAATGAATAAAGCCCTCATACTAGGGTGCAATCAAACCCCATCTTTTACGCTATTTGTCTTCAAGAGTGGGGGGAAAAAACATTCCTAAATCAAATGATACGGTATTGTGGTCAAATACATCTCTGTGTGTCTATCTTGGGAGATGATGCCTACCTTGGTTTGATGATTCCATCAATATTAAGACTTCTTGGGCTGGTGGCAACTTTACGAAGATCGACTGATCCAGATGCCTTTAGATCGATACTGGTGACTCCATTAACTGTCAGGTTAAGAGGTAGACCAGCAGCAGTTGGGATGACCATACTGGAATCCAGGAACATCATACTCTGACTAAAGGAATAGTCGTGATCTTTTGAAATTTTAATCAAGAATTCCAAGAAATTGAAATCTTTTGATTTGAAGTCATCGAAACCCTTGAAGTGATTGTACATCATCTCGTTACCAAACACTCTCATATAAACTGATCCTCGCATCTGTTCCAATTTAGCTCGGCTCTGAATGGATAAAAAAGTTCATCTATTAAAACGGTACAAATCAGAAAAGGATTTGATATATAATTTTAAAACGTCAATTGCCCTCACTACGGAATTAGATGAAAACTTCAATACCCATTTAACCATACAAAACAATTTTCGTGTAACATTAAGACGTAATAATGTGGTTAACGTCACATTTCTAATGACCCACCGTCTTTTTCTCTGAGCTACCACATCTGTACAGAAGGAGTGATTCAATGTCTTTAATAGTCGAATTCATATATATTATAATGGATGACCTACCTTCTCAACGCTTGTCTTTGAACTCTTTTCTCCAAAATAACCAAATGGTCCCAAGTAGGTTTCCAAAAGATATTCCAAGCCTTCAATACGTCCACCAACTTCAAACAAGTTGACGGAGTTGCCGAAAAGATCTACGGTAAGATTGACCATAGCAGATCTCGGGATGAAAGATTTACTGGACCAGATGACGTTGCTTTCAACCATGGCACCAGTATTGAGTCTATCAAACATGAAAGATCCCTCGTAATTTTTGGAATACTTGACCTTTTCCAAATCGAAGACCTTTTTAAGAATTTCGTCACTAACAATGGCTTTGAGGTTCTGTTTGTGTGGGCAGTCAGTCTCCATTAAATTGGTGAGGTGTGACCAGATGAAAGATCCAACCTGGTTGGCTTCTTCTACAGCCAACAGTGCTCGGATTTCATTGAGGTTATCTTCAGTTGGGCAAATCATCACTGTCAAATAAGCAGCGATTCTAAGCTCAGAATCTTCGTCTTTGTCTTTCAACACGGCCATGGCATCGCTTCTCTGAAATTGAAAATTAAAACGATTATTTTCTGAAACAAGTCTTTGTCTTTCAACACGGCCATGGCATCGCTTCTCTGAAATTGAAAATTAAAACGATTATTTTCTGAAACAATTCGGATAAAAAGTTACAAAGTACACATTAAGTGTCTTTTCTTGGCAACACTTTATGCAGCATTTTAAAAAAGACTTCGAAATAATAATTAGTGAATATTATCCCATCTTCATGATATTACTACACTTTTATACTGAAATAAAATGCTGTTTAAGGTTCTAGTGTTCAGCACGGACATTGCCCAGATAGCGACTCTATTGAATTCCAATTGTCAATGGTTCTTTAACGTGCACGCTATTGTTGATAAACACGATGGTAGCATGTGTTTAAACTAGTAAAAAAATAGTTTTGAATGCGTCACTGTCATATCACTAAATGTCACTTAAAGAAGTAAATCGCAAGGTTAACTTACATCAGCTGAGCATGGTAGACGTCGGAAGGCATCAAGGGCAGCAACTCTAACTTCAATTGGGTTTGACTGACGTGTAAAGCAATGGGACAGAGGGCCAGCAACACTTGAACTGTGACCAGCATTTCCAATAGCTCTGAGGGTCAGCAGGACCTGTAACGGAATAATTCATAATTATGTATAATTTAGGAAAACTGCGCAACACATTGCAAACGAAACAAACGGTGCTGAAATCCTTCAGCGATCGCCCCAAATTGCATTGAATAAATAGGTAGCAAGGCAACTATACCAACTTTGGAACAATCACAGAACACCGAAATTATACTTACTTTCTGTAGGTTCTCATCCCGAACGTAACATCCATATCCCAAGTTCCTTTCTAGAGCTGAAATGATTCCGGTGACCTCATGTTCATCAGCACAGTGTGTGTTCTTGCTACAATAGTTGTTGACGAGAGATGAGATAGGTAGCATGGATTTGTCACCCAATTCATTCATATTCAGGATAGCCTGTAAGATAATTGTGGGCATCATTACACAATTACAGTAACATTAAAATCACAATGGCGTTAAATAAACATCGACGAACAGATCTATCACATGACAAGGCGTAGGGTCGCCTTTGTAACCTCGTGGGTTTTCTCCGGGTCCTCCGGTTTCCTCCCACTGCTAAAGACCCCTACGCACAAGCGAATTATTGAATTAAATTGAACCACATGTAGTCCCTTAATGATATGGTTTGTGTCGAGTAAACGTTTATCTCTCTCTCTCTCTCCCCCCTCTCTCCCTCCCTCCCTTTCTCTCTACCTCCCTCTGTCTCTCGGTACTAGATGCGTTGGAATATGCGGCAGCCTTGGTTAAACAAATGAAACTGCCAAAACGGTGTTATAGTTTGGTAAATTGTAAATGAGTTACCTTGACCTCCGAAAGCATCTGGAGTGTGGGTTCTTGTATCAGAGCTAAAGATGTCAACCACATTTCAGCTTGGATTCCAGTCACCTCTTTGTTAATTAGAAGTTCTTTGAGAAGCTGAACGGAGCTGCTGGTTCCGACCATAGGAATAGCATCAAGGAAGAATTTCTTGGTCTTTTCGGTGTTTCGGGGGCATAAGCTATCCCGAGAAACTTGTCTTTGGATGTTTCTTAAAGATGTTGCATCAAGTCCTCGCATCTGGAATATCATGTCAGCGAAAAGTTTTGGGACTTCTGGACGGATGTCCTTGGCGGTGACACGACAGAGTGTTGTGAGTTTGTTCAAGACTTCTTGCTGTTTTCGTTCCATATCTTTGTGTCCATTGGAATGAGTGAAGAGCAGTGAAGCTCTTTTATCAATGTAAGCTATTTTAAAAACACAAAGAGCGTCAATGAAAGGGCGATACTGGGTGAAATAACGGTCAATATTTAAAATTTACATGTTAATAAAATAGCACAATTCGATATAATTTCTGTATTTCATATAATAAGCCACCGTGGACCATCGCCTTACTCTGTAAGCAACCGTGGAACATCGCCTTACTCTGTAAGCAACCGTGGAGCATCGCCTTACTCTGTAAGCAACAGTGGACTACCACCTTACTCTCTAAGCCATTGTAGACTACAGTCTTATTTTCTAACCCACAGTGGGCTATCACCTTACTTTCTAAGACACCGTCTTATTATCTAACCAACAGTGGGCCTAATTCTCTAGGCGACCGTGGGGCTAATTCTCTAGCCCACCGTGGACCATTACCTTAGTCTGTAAGCCACCATACTCTGTAAGCCACCGTGGACCACAGCCTTACTCTGTAAGCCACCGTGGAATATCGCCTTACTCTCTTAGTCACCATGGCGCTCCTAGTTTCCTTAAAGTTTTACTACTATACTTACATTGTCTGGTGGTGATTCCGTTCATCTTATTTCTAAAGTTGAGTTTTTGAACAACTTTAGTGAGGGAGCCATTGTTGTAGTGTGAGAATGGTCGGAACACATGGGTTTCTTTACACACAGAACTTGTTATATGTCCTCGTCTGGTGTCAATCTCCTGGTTACAAACATGGTCACTCTTCATCAGAGGTAACGACTGAATATCCTGTAAATACCACAATTGTTACAGATATATCAAATGGGTTAACCTTCTACTTGGTTAAGGGCCCCAACAATGATCAATCGCGCTGTAAAATCCCAAGGAATTTTCTCGGATGCGTGACGCTCTATATTCCAATGGGCCTGATACCCCCCCCCCCCCTTCTTCCATCTTGATTTTATTTCATAAAGTTAGAAAGACCCATTTAAACATTTCCAGTATTTTTCAATCCATATATTTTCGGAAGAAAATCCCATGATCGATCGATGTAACAGGAGAACAAACGTCGTGATATTTAACCTATTTTGTAGTTTGTGGTATCCCTAAATGTCTAGATAACCGGAAGTGTGGCTGGTCACTTAAAGAATACCATTAACAAATGTTACTTACAGATGGAACTCTGTAGGGAGAACCATGCATGGCGCTTCTCCATCCATGTCTGTCCATACAACCTAGCAGATTCTTGGTCTTCCTGATGGATTTAGTATACCAGCCCTTGTTAATCAAAGTATATTCAGCCGGACAGGATCCAGTAACATCAGTCTAACAAAACAAGACATATAAAATACGTTAAAAATACATTGAGTCCCTCCAAATGGAACGCTATTAGTAAATACAGGAGGACCGCACTACACACAAAAGAAAAATGTTCAAGATAAACCTGCGGGCAAGACAGAAAATAGACATTGCAAAAAATAAACAAATATCAAATCAAGTGAATGGATCCGGGGTCTGTCATAAGCGTCCACTGCGATATACAGTCCCGGGCCTGTTATGGTACAGGCTTCACTCAAAATGAAAAAGAAAACAACCAAGGACAATGCATACCAATAAAACGTCAACTCGGTCAAGACGAGGGCGAAGCATCTCAACTGAACGCCACTTCGACCAAGAAGAAGGAGATCTCAACAAAAAGTTAACTCGGCCAAGACGAGAGAGAAGCATATCTCCAGAAAACATAAAAAATTGTTAAATACTTACCTCCTGAACAGTTCCGTCGTTTTCCAAGTTGTCCATAGAATTCTGGAATGTTGATAAAACACCTCTCTTGATGTTCAAACTCCAGTCAGTTTCATCCATGGGTGGACACAGATCTTCAATAGAACCATCTTGGAATGAGAAGCGGAGAGCATTCTCTTCCAGTGATCTGGTAAACTGTGAACTGGGTTGTGGAGCTAGGCGAACATTACTCAACTGAAACCAGAAACAGACAAATTCAATTTGAGTACAATTGTGGAATTGCGAATTCCTGAATTGTATGGACATGTTACATTCCTCATCGTGGGGTGTTGGGTGGTCGAATAGATCACAAAGTCTGTCATTGAGTGAAGTGGCGTGGTTTCGATTCCAAACTTGTCGGTGATGAATAGTAGGGACGCCTGTCCAACCTCGCGAGTTTTATCTGGGTACTCCAGTTTCCTCCCACTGCTAAAGCTGCTATGCGCAAGCGGATTATTGCATTGAAAATTGAACTATATGTTATTCCCGAAATGACCCAGTTTGTGTCGAATGAACAGTAACATCTCTCTCTCTCTCTCTCTCTCTCTCTCTCTCTCTCGATAATATCATTATTTTGAAATACTCGTCCCGGAATATTTAACATAACTTACTCTTAAAGCCATATCGCAATTGGAAATAACTTCAACATGAGCTGTAGCACTGATTCCTAGGACGGCCTTATCTTCAGATGCGCCTTCCATACCCGTTTCTGTCTGGGCGTTATAGTCGAATACATACGTCGTTCCCGTTTCATATTTAAACTTTTTGGATTCTGAAAGAAAGACAAGGAAAGAAGATATAATTAGAAAAGGCATGTCGGATATTAATAGAAGTGCACGTCGTGCATGATCGTGTATACATGATTAACTAGACTTCATTAAAATCAGCTGATCTTCAGTTGGAGCTTCTGGACATCTGATTATTCACGACTTGATCCACGTTAATTATATAAAAAAAATCCCACATTATCAACGGTAGATAATCGACTGGCTTCGAAATACAAATTTAACGTCCTATTGTTAAGCTCCGACTCGGCTGATGAAGATGAGCATACGCCATACGAGGGAAATTTTGCGGTAGCAGCACTATGGGCAACTGGAAACTGATAGCTGACAAGGAATATTTTACATGCACGCCAATGTGTACACGGTAGCAACGTCATTTAAATGACTGATGCAGTTTCCTATTTAGATAATATTAATATCCACACACAGCAGCAACGCCATTCTAATAGAGAGAGGGAGAGAAATGGGGTTTGACGTCCACTCGACACAAACTTGGTCATTTCGGGACTAACATATGGTTTAATTTTATTTCAATCATTCGCATGCGCGTAGGGGTCTTTAGCAGTGGGAGGAAACCGGGGTACCCGGAGAAAACCCATGACGTTGGACAGGCGCGCCATTCTAATGACTGGTGCATTGATAATATTCAAATAATATGAAAAATCATAAACACATAATATTCAAGAGCAATATCCCTCAAATCATTCATATACTCGGGTTTTTGTATATGAATTGAAAAACAAATTTCTCGAATAAAGAACTTTTAAGTCTTAATTGTCACCAAATGCTTAATTTACAATATCTGAACATTTTTTTAGATTTTATATTAAATATTGAATTTATTTAATCTGGTGTGCTATTCCGATTAGTAATGTAAAAAAATGGAAGTAATGGTTTTGTTGTTTGTGTTTATGGGGGTGGGGGTGGGGGTGGGGTGGCTTTGGTGGGGGAGGGTTGACATGAGTACGTGCATTGTACCTTATCGTGAATTAATGCCCCTGTTTTCATTACGTTATCATTGTTTATTACAGTTTATAGAATTATCAATCAGTAAATAAACCAAAGATTCAAACATTAAGAATTTGACTTCATGTCGCATCGCAGGTTATTAAACACCTTTATCACATTACGTAATAATATTGACCTTTAACCTTTGCGATACAATTAAAACAACCCCGGTTATCAATTAAACTTTGAGCTCGAGCGGATAGCACGAGCTAACAGTTATCATATCCTATCATGACCTTATTTGGAGATCATTGGACATTAATTGTCGATTTTTTTAACTGTGTTATTCGGTGGGTGTACTTGAACGCATTATATCCATTGTGAACTTTAATTAAATACAAAAAGTCCTAAAATGTAATTCATTTTAAAGGTTCATCCACGCCCTCATTTCAAAGGACCATCCACGCTCTCCACGAGAATTTTATGAAAATTAAAGATTCGTCCACGGCCATGTTATGTTATTTGACCATTGCTATATGATGGTTCAATACCGTTCAGTATTTACAAAGATATGATCAATCATAAATTTCACAACATTCGGCATACACAATTAGTGGATGAAATATTTTAATATTCGATTCGGTCCCAGTCTAGCCCAGTGCCACAGTGGCTAAATGAGTAAGACGCTAGCTCGATAGTCTGGAGGCCGCGTGTTCGATCCCTGCATTGGCCGAGAAAGGTCAGCTGGATTTTCTGACGTGGTTTCTCCTTGTCAGTGATGTAGGGCGGAAGCCTTACAACGTCTTCATTAGCCCAGTTGGAGCAGAACAGTAGGACGTTAAACCTCATTTCATTTCATTTAAATGGCTTTGCTGCCTAGTCGGAGCAGTGCAATAGGCGTATGCGCTTCTTCATCAGCCCAGCCGGAGCAGAACAATAGGACGTTAAACCCCACTTTATTTTATATAAATGGCGTTGCTATTGACTAAAAGAAAGTCTTTGTATATATGTGTCTACATGGCATTTGTTCTCAACACATCTAAGTTAACCCAAATATAAATTTTATTTCTATATTTCCGGTTCATACTCTAACATCTGACAAACATCTGAAATAATTTAACCAAGTTTCACTGTGCAATAACTGTTTAGTTCTATAAACCAGGATAGGGGTTCAACAAGGCCATGCTTCTTGTCCTACCCATTTCTATTTTAGACAAATTGAATCCTGCAAAACAGTTTTATTCGTTTTAGAAACGAAAGAACAATTCTGCAAATTATATATGGACCTGAAAAGAGTCGTAGGCCTATATTTAAAATTAAATTCACCGCATTCTCTTAGGATGTTTTTGAGGAAGAAATGTTTAAGTTTACTCACCAACACAGCGTGTCGCACAAATATTTGGTTCATTAACACGTAAATTTATTGGCCCTAGAAATAAAATAAAAGAGAATTTAAAATATATAAATAACAAAATATGTAAAAAAAATTTAAAAGAACAACTGGGGTACAAATTACAAAAATAAATTAGACAAATTTCCATTAACATTCGGGGATCACGTGGCTAAGTGGGTAAGGCGCTGGCTCGCTAGCCTGGTGGTCAGGTGTTCATCTCGATTTTCCGGCTTGGTTCCCCCTTGTCAGTGATGCAGAACGAAGGGCCTGACATGGACAGCTGTGTAGTTTTTCGGGTGGGACGAAAAACCGAGGTCCCGTGTTCAAATTGGCGTAGACGTAAAAGATCCATTGGCAGTTGGAATTCGATATTAGAGTAGGCCGTAGAGCCGCTGCCCGTGCAAAATTTCCCTCATAGCACACTGTATGGCGTATGCCCGTCTTCCATTTTCCATTAACGTTCACTTGACACGTGACACATTTAAATTGTCTTACATCAAAGAGTAATGTTCCGTTTGTGTGTAGTGTGGTTCTCATGAACTTATTATTGGATTTGGGAAGGGGGAGGTGGATGGCCGAATGGTTAGCGTGGGCGCGCTGTATCATACGGCCTGCTATTGGGTCAACGGGTGTGGTTTCGAATCCCCGGTTGTAAGTGACAAGGAGTAGGGTCGCCTGTCCAACCTCGTGGGATTTCTCCGGGTACTCCCAGTTCTAAAGACCCCTACGCCCAAGCGAATTATTGAAATAAAATTAAACCATAAGTTAGTCCCGAAATTACCTAGTTTGTGTCGAGTGGACGTTAAACCCCGTCTCTCTCTCTCTCTCTCTCTCTCTCGCTCTCTCTCTCTCAGATGGGGAGGTGGGAAGGGGGGTTTATAGTCACAACACAATCTTATAATTGATAGATTTGAATATATCTGGACCAAAATGTTTTAAAATAAAAGTCAAATTAATTCTGTCCGATCTAAACTTATATTCGGGCAGTTCGTGTGTTCATTGATGCTCACAGAAATTAAATGGGCTTTAACGTCCTACTGCTCTTCTCCGATTGAGCTAATGAAGACGGATATACACCATACAGTATGATATGAGGGACATTTGGCCAGGGCAGTGGGGTTGTCGGCTGATCGCTTTGCGGAAATCGTAATGTCAAAATGTAGCTTAAATACACGACAACGTGCTAGACTAACAAGAGGAAACTACGCTGGAAATTCCCTCAGAACATTTTCAGTCAACACCAGGATAGAGCCCGGCACCTTCTGAAAAACAGCTGATCACCGATTTCATAAACCTAAACACCACATTTACACACAAACCCTTGTTAATAGTAAAAGAACGGAATAGCTCTCCAAATGATCCAGAAAAAATGATCGAGGATAATCCAAATTATTTCTTACCTGCGAGAACTCCAGCCACGAGGGCAAGGAGCAGCATTAAAGGCACCTTCATGTTATGACAATAGCGGTTCGTTATGGTTGGTCCTCGGGTCCCAGGCCTCTTATATATCCGCTATGGTATGACACTGGGTCCAAAGTTAATCATTGCAACGAACTGGGCAATCCAGTATCTCCGCACCGTTATAGCTGATGATAAAGGAAATATGCTCCTCCCGATTATAGATTGTGTCAACTCTAATTGTCCAGGTCATATGATCAACAGTGTCAACCATTCGCTGTATGGATGTTGCTCTAAGATGCGCTTACATGTTTGCGCAGTAACCTACGTTCAAATCGACTCCATAAAAAACGCTGACCACATTCAGCGCTAAATTGATATGACATGAAAGCTAGTTCTGTTATTCAGCACCGAATTTCGAGGGGTGTCCTTGACAATGAACTGTTAGCAACTCGGTTACCGGGTGTGTTTGTTATTTTTCTAGGATCCTGCTCAAAGGTTCAAAAGACTCCTGTTTCTTTAACCAGTGTATACAACAAGATATGAAAACTGTTTATGCTTTAAAATTGGTTTTCGGTTATCGCTTCCTTTAGCAGATCATCTTATATAGATTTCTCGTGGCCAAGACCCAGGAGAAAATAATTCAAAAACAATTACAAATTTTAAAAGAATACTATGTTGTTATGTAATTGTAAAATTATATATATATATATATATATATTGACTAAATTCTAAGTGATTATATATCATGCCTGAATGTCGTGGGATCGAACTCGGGTGTGTTGCTCAGTCGTTCGGGTGGGACGAAAAGGCAATATCTGTCTGTGTACACATTAACGTGAATGTAAATATATAACCGTTGGCTGTATAAATTTAACGAAGAATAGCCGGAAACGGCACCGCCCGAATAACACTCTCCTCCCGTGTGTTGCACTCGTGGCTAGAAACAAAAACAAAGTCTGTTTATGAACTTTTGACAGTTCTGAAGTCCAAAATATTTAGTTCTAAACTAAGAAATGACTGACGAATTACTTCAATCTAATATCCTAAAGCGCTTGTTTACAAGAGTCGATTTCCTAACCGGGTTGAATCGCTGGGTCAAATTCTTCTTAAAGGAACACAACCTTATTAATGTAGGTCAGAAATATCCGATGTTTTATTTTCGACAGAATAACTGACTTTTAGTTTTGACAGTCAACAGAATAAATTTGTATAAAAGATGGATGTCTTTGGTGTGCTATAATAAAAAATCATGTGTGCTATAATTAACCTTTGGTGTGCTATAATTAACCTTTGGTGTGCCATAATAAACCTTTACAATTCGCTAAAATAACGTAGCCACGATAGCACAGTTTATATAACAAATGAAATGGGGTTTAACGTCCTACTCTTTTTATACCTCTTCTCATTCCATTCCATTTCAGAAAAACAAACGCTACCTTAAACGTCGAAACATGTGCAGCGTGCGCTATTTTACTCAAATTATTTTCTCCTAAAACCAAAAACGTGACGTCATTTTAAGTTTGTTGACAACTGAGACAAATGCTACTATGAAATATATACAAGACGATATTGTATTTAATCTGTAATAGAAATCTCACGGGTTTCCGCTCTGTGTGAACAAGTACAAGTTGGTGTTTCCTTTCTCTTTATACTTTACCCTCGTTTACAACATTCAAATAGAAGTATTATATAAGTATTGGTTTATTTAATTATCGTTTATTTTTTGGTTTATCAATATTTTTTCTTGTTGATATGTTTTAGTTTCGAAAGAGTAATGAAATTATTTTGCGCCTTTCTCTTTTAAAAATTTGCTTACAGCGCCAAATGATATATGCTTATTTGTTATCTGTTCTTGTTCTCTGTTTCAATTGCATCATAAAGCCTGACATTGAGTCAACTGGTGTGGTTTCGATTCCCGGTGTGTACGTGACAAGGAGTAGGGCCGTCTGTCTAACCTCGTGGGTTTTCTCCGGGACCTCTAAATTCACCTTACTCTACGAGCAAGCGAATTATTTACATAAAATTAAACTATATGTTAGTCCCGAAATGACTACAGTTTGCTTCGAGTGGACGCCCCCCTCTGTGTGTGTGTGTGTGTCTCTCTCTCTCTCCTCTCTCTCTCTCTCTTTCTCTCTCTCTGTTTCATTACTGGGCTATTTCATTTTTCTCTCTCTCTCTCTGTTTCATTACTGGGCTATTTCATTTTTATATACCTTATTGATTTATATTAAAGTTCTAAAACATAATAAACATTTCCAAATATCAAAGTAATATATTTGTGTGTTCTCCTCTGTTGAAAACTGATTCAAAGTGTCAATAATTATAGGAATTTGTTTATCATCTGTTGTTGTTGCGAAATGAGCTGTTTTATCAATCCTTTTTTTTCTACTTGACATATTTTAAATTGAAAAAAAAAAAAGTTTTTTCTAGGTTGTGTTTCGTGTTGTCATATATTTTTTTTAAACAACCAAGGACATGCTAATTTAAAATATGTTTACGTGTATTTCATTTGAAACATTTGGTTTAAAGTGCCAATTTGCCAGAATAAATTTTAGATGTAGAAATTAAGACCATTCCGTATTTTTTTAAAAACTCAAAATATGATTTAAATCGTTATTGAAACTTAAGTTATGGAGAGTGATATGGGGCTTAACGTGCACTCGACACAAACTAGGTCATTTCGGGACCCAATCGTGATTATATGTAAGAGGTTGGCGGGGGAGGCGGTGTCTAACGCGTGTGCCTTGGTTAGCGAACGGGTCCGTAGCCAGCTCATAAAATTTGATGGGGCTACGGAATTATTTTTGTTTTGTTTTTTTTCGGGGGGGAGGGGGCTGAGGATGTGACCGGCTAAGAACACTCCAAAGAAATCATTATTGTTGGCAAAATATTTGGGGGCTAATTCGATTTGGTGGGTACGGGCCCGGCGGGGGGGGGGGGGTGTCTAACGCCTGCCTTGGATCGTAAGATCTGTCATTGAGTCAACTGGCGTGGTTTCGAATCTCAGCTTGTACGTGACAAGGAGCAGGGCCGTCTGCCCTACATCATGGGTTTTCGCTGCGTCCTACACTTTCCTCCACTGCAAGCGGGGGGTTGGGATGGCCTAGTGGTCTAGAGTGCCGCGCTTCGACCTCTAGCTGGCCGGTCACCTCTGGCTTGCGGCTGTGGTTTCGAGCCCTGGTGTGAGCGTATGTGGCATGGAGATAGGGGCGCCTTCTCAACCTCGTGGGTTTCCTCCGGGCACTCCGGTTTCCTCCCACTGCTAAAGACCCCTACGCGCAAGCGAATTATTGAAATAAAATTAAACCATATGTTAGTCCCGAAATGACCTAGTTTGTGTTGAGTGGACGTTAAACCCCATTTCTCTCTCTCTCTCCACTGCAAGCTCATTATTGAAATAAAAATTGAAACATGTAAATTTCGGAATGACCAAGTTTAAGTCGAGTGGATGTTAAACCCCATGTAGCTTAAGATATTTTGTTTTGTTTTTGGTTTTGTTGCAGTACGATTTTACAATGTAGAGAGTGAGAGCGTGACATGGGGTTTAACGTCCACTCGACACAAACTAGGTCATTTCGAGACTAACAATAATTCGCTCTGGCGTCAGGGTCTATAGCAGTGTGAGGAAACCGGAGGACCCGCAGAAAACCCTACTTCTTGTCACGTTTCACAATGTAGATATTTTTTACTGTATAGTTTAAAGACCCAGAAATAAACAGAGGTCATTTCTCCTTTTGTGAAATATTGGGAAATCGTAAGGGTTACCGAGTGGATGGCAACTTTTCCCCAATTAATATAACGATATGCTTAATCCATTTGGTAATTCAAGTACTGAGAGTTTGAAGAAAGGTACAGCGTAAAGTCCTTCGGATGGAACTAAAAATTAAAAGCTCTCGCGTACCCTTGTCTTGCACATAAAAAGAACACGTGCCTATTTCAAAAGAAGGCCGAAAAGCCATTGCCCTTCCTTACAATAGTGCTGTTAGGTATTTGACAGATTAACTCGTCACTGTCACCTCACCATATAGATGGGTTGCCAGCCAACACCAATAAAAGGGAATAAAGTGATTTATCGGTTATTGTGTACAGATACAGGTTCATTAGGTTATGAGATAAGTAATAAAGATATGACAGAGATAAAATAATCGGTGTTATCTAATAGTTAAATAGCTTTTTATCACGGAGATTAGTACACAGTATATATAAAATCAGAACCAGAAAACATGACATATGTACATGATAGGCAAACTCTCTTAACTTATCTATTATTACAATGAAATTATGCAAATGTTCAAACAACGAAGGTGCGGTAAAACTCTGTAATATTGCGATGAAATTACGCAAATGTTTAAACAGAAAGCTTAAGGTGGTTTATTTTAAGAAGAAGATATTGACAGAATCCAGTCATATTTAGCATACATTTTTAACTGTTATCAACAGTTATTAATGAGTAGGAGAAACAAACAATTAAATCAGCTAAGTCTACTCAATATCATCCAAAGTCTTCGACATTCAAAAAACACGAATTATTTGTCAATTTAAATTAACATTGATGTTGTGATTTCACCGGGAAAAGAAGGGCTTCTGATATCCAATATTTTAGACAAAATAAACATTTTACCACTGGTACACGAATCGGATACCATAATGGTTTCAGCGCCATTTGAGACTTCTGACGTATTTTGCCGATCATAACCGATTTGAAATTAGAGTAAAATCAGAAACGATTGAATGTAAATCAGTTTATACACATTCATATTACATTATTTTATGCGTTGCGACCCATTTCTGTCAATTTTTATGTCGGGGGGTTGGATGGCTGAATGGTTAGCACGTGAGTGCTGTATCACAAAGTCTGTCATTGAGACAACTGGCGTGGTTTCAAATCCCTGGTTGTATATGACAAGGAGTACGGTCGCCTGTCCAACCGCGCTGGTTTTCTCTGGGTCCCCCAGCTTTCTCCCACTGCTAAAAACCCCTCATTGAAATAAAATTATTGAAATAAAATCAAACCATATGTTAGTCCCGAAAGGACCTTGTTTGTGTTGAGTGGACGTTAACCCCCTCTCTCTCACATTCTCTCTCTCTCTCTCAATTTCTAGGTGACAATTATTACCGATGTGGCTCCTTTAAATTAGATATTTCCCACCATTTTGGCTTTTTTTTTAATTTATCGAAGAAAGTCTTGAATATATTCATCATGTATTACTAGTCCTTCTATCCAACGTTTTGGTTCAGGTTTTTTTTTATGCGGCGGAATGATAACAGAGTAAAGAGGTTAATTATATTGATTTGTTGGGCGGATAGATACATGCTTACCAGTATATATGCTAATATAAGTTAGTATATCCCAAGATTTCCACGATGAACTTTAACACGTGTATTCTTGCCATATGCCATCTGCGGCAGAAAGTGGGCAATCCAGATACGCAATAGTCGTTTACAGGGACGTGAATTAACATTAGAGTAAATGAAATGAAATGGAGTTTAACGTCCAACATATTTTGCTCTGACAAGGATAATAAAGACGGGCATACGTCACACAGTGTGCTATGTATGAGGGAAGCTTTGTCCTACTCGTCTATCGAATTTTAATCGCCAATGTGTACAGAGGACCTCCGAATTTCATGTATCATCCTATACATGTACGGTATATTATTGTCAGGCCCTCCGTCCTGCACCAATGACAAGGAAGAACTTCTTTCGAAAATCCCGTAGAACTTTCTTGGCCAATGCAAGGATCAAACGTCTTATTACTCACTACCACCATGGCTCCGCTTGGAGTAAATGAATTGGTCAGATTGTGCATAAGCTAGAAACATCAGGTAAAAAAAGCAGCAATTACAGTCGCTGTCTTTTTTCAAACATACTCACAGCTGTAGGAGACCTCACCCACTTCCTCCCCAAGGCCTCAAGAAAGAGGAACAATTGGGATTACTGGTCTCGGATTTCATCGATCGTTACGTTTCATTTTATATGATGAATTTAAACTATGATCTTTGTTCTATTTTAGTGATCTCATGTGACCCCCGTACTTTGCTACATGACAAATTAAGACAAACGTCATAAACATAATAATATCCATATTTTTATAGTTTATTAATCACATCTCTTTGAGGTCGACCATATCTTTGTAATAGACAAGGCAAGAGGGAGAGAGAGAGAGAGAGAGAGAGAGAGAGAGAGAGAGATTCAACCACAGCCACGAGCCAGAGGTGACCGGCCAGCTAGAGGTCGAAGCGCGGCACTCTAGACCACTAGCCCCCCCCCCCCCCTCCGGCGAAAGAGAGCCCTCAAAATTGTATAGCCACCGCCATGAAAAATCTAAAAGCTCCACCGGAGAGAGAGAGAGAGAGGGAGCTGAGAGAGCGAGAGAGAGAGAGAGAGAGAAGGGGTTTAACGTCCACGCGACACAAACTAGGTCATTTCGGGACTAACATACGGTTTAATTTTATTTCAATAATTCGCTTGCGCTTAGGGGTCTTTAGCAGTGGGAGGAAATCCGAGTCCCCGGAGAAAACCCACGAGACTGGACAGGCGACCCTACTCCTTGCCACGTACAACCGGGGATTCAAAACCACGCCAGTTGACTCAATGTCAGGCCGTATGATACAGCGCACACGCTAACCATTCGGCCATCCAGCCCCCCCCCCCACACCGAACCTTCGACAGATGCACTGCGAAATAAAAATAAGCGTTGACAGTTCTGATAGGTTTTACTCTCTAAATTGGGTACTCATTATGTCCCTGGTTGAATGAAGGATAAGGCAGCCTACGGGTTTCTCATATTACTAAAGACCCCCTACATGTAAGCTTATTATTAAAATATAATATATTAGCCCCCCCCCCCCTGCCTGTCCGCCCCTCTCCCTCTCTCTCTCTCTCTCTCCCTCTCTCTCTCCCTCTCTCATCCTCTCGCTCTTGAGGTCAGGATGAGCTTCAGGTCAAAGACACCCCACCCTATGTTGATCGAATTCAGATGTCAAATTCCTAAGGTGTGAAAATGGTTATAACCTATTAGTGTAATCACTGTTATTTCTGTTAAATAGGTTTGACCTATATGATTATAGTCAAACTGATAATAATATTCAATATTATCTACCAATCAACTAAAGTGGGACAATTAGTCATTTGAAGTATTTGATTTAATACTTCATCTCATCTAAACAAGTTCTAGAGGACCTACAAGAACCCTTGAAACTAACACTTGGTAATATCAGATATTCACGTGTAAAATATATAAATATAGATATATAAAAGTACAGGCGTCCTTCACAACATATGTCAATAATAATATAAATAATAATAAACGTAAATGAATGAATGAACGAATGAATCATTGAAGAGTCAAAATCATTTAAAACCATATTGATAAAATAAAATAACTAAAAAAATAAAAAAATAAAATAAAGTAAAATAATATAATGAAAAGTACGAAAAGAAACGCAACGAAACGAAATGAAATGAAATGAAATAAAAATAATGAGATAAAAATAATTCAAATAAATAAATAAATAAAAAGGTGTATAAACAAAGTAGACCAACACGTGATTAATAATTAAATAAATAAATAAATAAATTATTTATTTATTGTAAGATCTACATGTAGTTTCTTTAAATATATTTGACTCAATAATAAACAGGAATTGTATTTCATAGAATTCTATCATAGAATTCTAATTCAGTTAACGTAAAAGAAAGCTGCAAAATTTCAAGGGAAGTAACTCCACTTAAGGAAAATGGATGTAGACCACCATTAAATTTATAGCAAATCTCTCTCTGTGTCTCTTTTCTCCACTTTTGAATGCCCAGTTTTGTAGATTTTATGGTCTGGAATTGACGAAGAGGGTTTGAATTGATATTTTCTGCCAGGTTTAGGTAAATATTCATGATTTTGAGGCAGAAGGATAACGCAGTTATCAGACTTTTAGCTACGGGGTGGGTGGCCGAATGGTTAGCGTTCGCGCGCTGTACCATTATGGTCTGCCATTGAGTCAACTAGCGTGGTTTCGAATCCGCGGTTGTACGCACTGA